>JASDFA010000007.1:137922000-139322500 GCA_035772735.1 Datura wrightii | reverse complement strand
ATATATATATATATATATATATATATATATATATCAAAGGGGTATCATTTGAATCTTCTTGCTTCAAGGTGGCTATGCCTCTTGACCTCTTGGCCAGCCACTGTGACCAGTTGGCTCATTCCTACCCTTTATTAAGTACTCTTCCCGTTCTACATAATATGACATTATTTACTTATTTATTAGTAGTTTTTTCAAAAAAAATTATACTTTTAAATTTAAAAATAATTTAATTTAAATATTTTATTTTAGTTTTAATAAAAATATTATGACATATTTATATTTGAGTTTGCCTTGATTTTATCACCTTATGTTGATTTGCAAAATATTTGTCATAATTAATTTTAACTTTTCTAAAAGGAAATTATCTTTTTTTTTTCTTGAAGGAATCGATGGACTTTTATAAATTAAGGATCTTTCGTTCTCAGGTTATAATAATGTCCACAATGTATTCATTTAGGATCATAAAGTTTTATTTAAGGAAAAAATAAATTCTCTTGGAAATTTTGTTCTCTTTTATATTAGTAGATTAAACGGGATAAGAGCCTTTGTAATGACTGTAAGATCAATACCGAGTGAGTACCTTATAACTCAATATAAGCTCTTGGTGATGAATTTAGAGATTAAAAAAAGAGGAAGAGGAAGAAGAGGGGTATGTATGACATTATGAGGATCAAATGGGGTGGATTGACTCTTGTCGGGGGACAGGAAATGGGGGAAAGTTGGTGGTGATGGAGGCTTGGGGAGGAGTGGGGATGCCAATAGTATGTTAAATAGAAAAACTAATTGCTTTAGGGAAGTAGCTATAGAAGTGTTGGGAATTCGAGGGGCAACACTGTGAACTTCGAGGATATTGGTGGTGGAATAGAGCAGTCTAAGGAAAAGTGAAAGCCAAGAAGGTTGTTTATATAGAATTGGTGGAGTGCAAGAACAATGATAACAAGAGGGCAAACAGGGAGAGGTATATAGCAGTGAAGAAGGAAGCAAAATTAGCAGTTACAGCGGTCAAAAAAGCAACATTTGAATGCTTATATAAAGAACTACATGATAAAAGCAAGGATAAGACATTGTATACGCTCTCCAAGGAGAGATAGGGAAGGAATTGTGAACTGGACTAAGTAAGGTGTATTAAGTATGAGGAAGACAGTATTGATGGAAGAGGCACACATTAGACGAAGATGAAAATCATACTTTCATAAACTCTTGAAAAGAAGAGGGAGACAAGAGTATTATGCTGGAAGATTTAGAGCACCCTTAGAACCATTGCGATTTTAGGTGTTGTTGGGGCATTAGGTTTGAGGCGGTTAAAGAGGTCATTTGTAAGATGAGGAAGAGGAGGGGAGTAGGCTTGTTGAGATCTTGATGAAGTTTGAAAGTGCATCGGTGATGCAGGCGTAGAGTGGCTATTGAGTTGTTTAACATCATTCTTAGGATGTCGAAAATGCCTGAAGAATAGTGGTGTATTACAATAATCCCACTATATAAGAACATTATTAAGAATTGCCACATCTATAGGGTTATCAGGCTGCTAAGACACAGTATAAAAGTTTGGGAGAGGATGGTGAAGAGATGCGTCTATTATCAAGAACTAATCTGAATTTATGCTGGGGCATTCAACTATAGAAGTATTCATCTTGTGAGAAGATTGGTGGAGCAGTATAGAGAGAAGAAGAGAGAGCTACATATCGTGTTCATTGACCTAGAAAAAGCATGCGACAAGGTCCCTAGAGGGGTATATGGAGATGTTGGAGGCTAAAGGAGTACCCGGGCTTGCATTAGATGATTAAGGACATGTATGATGGAGTAATACATGGGTGAGAACAGTGGGAGGAGACACAATGCACATTCAAGTTTTTATGGAGTTGCACCAGGGATCAACGCTTAGTCCATTTTTATTTGCCTTGGTGATAGATGTACTAATACGACATATCCAAAGGGAGGTGTCATGGTGTATGCTATTTACTGATGACATGGTATTGACTGATGAGGCACACAACCGGGTTAACAATAAGTTAGGAGTTTGGAGACGAACCCTGGAGTCTAAAGGATTCAGATTGAGAAGGATCAAGATAAAGTACTTAGAATGCACATTCAGTGACATTACCCATGAGGCAAATTTCAAAGTGAGGAGGATTAATACTCAGGTCGTCGCCGGGAGATATAGTTTCAAGTATCTTGGTCTATAATATAAGAAAATAGTGAGATCCACGAGGATTTCATAAATCATATTAGAGTGGAATGGATTAAATGGAGGCTCGCATCCTGTGTCTTGTGTGATAAGAATGTGCTGCCAAGTCTTTAAGGTAAATTTTATAAGATGATTGTTAGACCAGCTATGTTGTATGGGACGAAATATTGGTCGATCAAGAACCCGCACATCCAGAATATGAAAATAAAGGAAATGAGAATGTTGAGATGGATATGTGGTATACTAGGCGAGATAGTATTAAGAATAAAGATGGACAAGGTGAGAATGACTTTCATGTTAGACAAGATGAGTAAAGCAAGACTGAGATGGCCCGGACATGTGAAGAGGAGATGCTTAAATGCACTAGTGAGGAGATGTGAGAGGTTAGCTATGGTGGACCTGAGTAGAGACAAAGGTAGGTCAAAGAAGTATTGAGGACAATTGATTAGACAGGATTTGAAACACTTGTAGCTTACAGAGGACATGACCTTAGATAGGAGGATATAGATATCGAGAATGAAGGTGGTAGGTCAGTAGGTAGTCGCGCTGTCTAGGTTCCGGTTGTTAGTGATATTAGTATTTATTTTTTCCTCCTACTTTTTTATACTTTTTATTATTACTGTTGTTTCCTCTAATTCGATTATCATGTCATTTGGTACTACTATTATTTCTCTATTATACTCTTTTTTCCTTCTTATTTTGTTATATCTGCCGAAAATATTCTCTCTATCCTTATAAGATAGGGGGTAAGGATGCGTACACATCACCCTCTTCATATTCCACTTATAAAATTTTATTGGATATATTATTGTTGTTGTTGTTGTAGATTGTTTATCTCCTCCTGTATGAATGTAGGTCAATTTTAACCAAATCACACTATAATATTTCATTTTGATGTATTTTTATTTTGTCTCTGGTTTATCATCATTCAAGAAGGTTTGTTTTGTTGGCTTCCCGTGACACTTTCAATCCCAACAGTTTAAGACCACAAGCATCACAAGTTATATAGTTATACAAATGCTAAGATATATTTAAGATCATAAGTTTTATAAGTCTTCATTTTCTTTTAAGTTTGATGTCTAGTCAAATTAAATCATGAGCATTGTACAAATTAAAATGGTGGAGTATGAAAAAATAAAGTATTATGACTGAGTTAAATGCAAGGCATGAAACTCTTGATGAGTAATGAACATTGACGGTGTGTTAGGTATGCAGGAAAATGAAGATATTTTTCTATTTTTTCGTGTTCGGTTGGTCAAAAATCTTTAAAAAATATTTTCTTTAGAAAAATTTGCTTCTTCAAAAAGAAAAATGACTTCCTTAATAAATGTAGGAAAAAAAAGTTACATTAACTCTTTCCACTCTCACAACTATCCATTCAATTTACCCACCCTCACCCAACCCCAACCCCTACCTACCTTCCACCCTATCCCCACCCCCACCCCTACCCACCCACCCCACCTTCACCCATCATCCACCACCTCACCTCGACCCTCAACCCTCCACCACCTTCCCACCCTACCCCATAGTCCATTAGTGGGTAGGATGGTAAATTTAGAGGGCAAACTCCCTACCCCACCTACCCCCCACCCCCATCTCATCCATCCCCCCACCTCACCCATCCCCCTTCCCCCACCCCATTTTCATCTTCATAATTTTATTTTAGATATATACAAATGATTTTAGGATAATATTTTTTATTTGCATATCGAACACAAGAAAATAAGTAAGAATCAACTTATTTTCCGTAGAAAATATTTTCTTACATTTTCCTTCATACTGAACACACCTTGAGCCTAGCTCAATCTATAAGAGCCAGCTCATGAGGCTAGAATTGCCAAAGCATATAAGGAGACTACACAGGGGTGAAGCTATAGTATAACTTACGAGTTCACCCGAATCCAACAATTTTGATCTAAACCTTATATCCATTTTAAGAAATTCATTGAATATCTTAAAATTATTAATTTAAAATTAAATTAAACAACTTAAAAATAACTCGAATCCTAATTCATGAACTTCAACATCTAACTATTCATCAAATTAAACTAATTATCTTTTCTGCCCATTGTAGCTTTTCTATCCACTAATAAATAAAAAAAATAACTGCAATCCTACCAACATGAGACTCAACAACTCTCTTATTAATGAATTACACATTTATTCCTTTTCTTTTTTATTTATGTACTTTTTCCCCTTCTTTTCTCCTTTTTCTTTTCCTTTATTTTTTTTTCTCCTTTTTTGATTATTTATTTATTTTTCAAATCATACTATTTCTTTTTTTTTTTTACTATAATTTGATTTCATACTCAAATTTAGCTCCTTCTTTTATTTTTTTTCTTCTCATTTTTTCTTTTCTCCTTTTCTTTTGTCTCATTTTTTCCTTTATTTATTTTTATTTTTTTCTCCTTATTGTTGATTTATTTATTTTTTCTATACTTCTTTTCCTTTTTTTTTTTATCCTTTTCTTTTTCTCATTTTTCTTAGTTTTTTTCTTTTTTGTGTGTGTATTTATTATTTTTCTCAAATCATATTATTATTTTTCCTTTTATTCTTTTTTTTTCTAATTTTATTTCCATTTTTTAATTTTTAATTTTTTTCATAATCTAATTCTGCACACCTTTTGGCTCCTTTATTTTTATTTTTAATTCTTTTTTTACTATATCTATAAAAAAAAATATGATTGATATAGTATTTTTTATTCTTTTTATTTTTATATCAATTATCAAAAAATAGCTTATTCTAGAATATAATATGTCAAATTTAGTAGGAGTTGAAGTATATTCATGCAGTATACTATGATACCCACATGGTATATAATATATAATGATACGGAATCATAGAAGAATTGGTCATTCATTCAAATATACTTTTCTGTCCTCGATGATACCCACATGATATATACAATATACTGATAAGGTATCATAGATGACTGGTTCATTCCTTCGAAAAAAATACTCAGCCCTCTATGATACATGGTGTGTGTGTGTGTGTGTTTGTGTGTGTGTGTGTTGTGTGTGTAGAGGATGGTCCGTTCCATCAAAAAAGAGGATTGGTTAATTCCTTCAAAAAGAGCTCATTCGTCTATGATACCAACCTCGTATATATCATATATTAACAGGGTATCATAGAAGATATATTCATTATATTCTTTTAAAAAAATAGTTTCCAGTCCTCTATGATACTCCTATTGCATATATCATATACTGATAAGGCATAATAGAGGATTGATTCATTTCTTTTAAAAAACCACTACTCGGTCTTCTATGATACTCACATGCAGCGGCAGACCCAGGATTCAAAGAGAACAGGGGCACCACAAAGGTAAATTCACGCTAGTGAAAGTGATGTCACGCAACACCCCCGTTTGAAAATTTTATTCAACACCCATAGAGCTGATATTTTAATGTATAAATATAAATTAAATGAAAAACTTGATGAATCTTACTTCGTGGTCTGGTGGGTTGGGTACCATTTTGCATACATTAGGTTGTTTGTACAAAGCCCACCATCTACAAGTTTTATGATACATTATTTTAGTTATTAGCTAAAAACGAAAAAAAAAATTGTAGCAGCTCATATTCGAACCAGGTTGCATGCTTGCGTTGAAGGGCACCAAAACCAAATAAACCAGTACAACAGATATGTTTGAGGGGTCCTTTTAAAATATATAATAGTTCTTTGAAGGAATATACATACATACATATATATATATATCAAATATTTTTCAAAGTTAATGGGTGCACGTGTATCGACGACCCACCACGTGGATCCGCCTATGCTCACATGACATGGTATTATAGAGGATTGTTTCATTCCTTCAAAGAAAACACTCTCCGACACTCTATGATACCCATATTATATATATATATCATATATTGACATGGTATCATAGAGGACTGATTCATTCCTTCAAAAAAGAGTTCAGTTTTCTATGATACTAATTTGAGTATATATCATATACTGATAGGGTAGCATAGAGAATATTCATTCTTTTAATTTAGAAAAAGAAAAAAGTTTAACCTTAGTTATGATATTTTAATTTTTCTATCACTTTTAGTGAGTTTTACTTGTGAAAAAGTTAGAGTCAGATATAAGTTTGTTATTATTTACAAAAGAAAAGCGAAATTTATAAAAGTAAATTTTTTATTAATTTAAATTTTAATAAATAAGCTAGTGACTTTTAGTATTTTCTTAATTACCTTTTGTTGTAATTTAGTTATTTAACTTTTTATATTTTTATTAGTTTAAAAATAATTAATTAAAATATTTCTCTACAGAAAAAAGAGAAAATGCAAAATAAAGAAAATGACAAAAAGAAAACAAAAGGAATAAAAGCTAAAGGATAAAGAAAATCAGGCAATTGAATTAATACGAAGAAATTAAAAAAATATATTTTTTCCAGGAATAGTTGGCTGGGTAGGCGGGTAATAACTTTGGGACAAACATATATTTGTTCTAATTATACTGTGTTTAGCTAAATTTTTAAAATTAATTTATTTTTAAAAAATATTTTTTAAAAAAAATTATAAATTATTTTTTATTTGATCAATAAAATAAAAATATATTTTAAAACTGTAATTAGTGTCTGGCTAAGTTTTTAAAAGTGTTTTGAAAGTTTATTTTTTCGAAATTATTTTTCAAAAAAGTATTTTTTAAAAAAAATTATTTTTTTTAGTTTATAAAAAATAGCTTTATATTGCTCTCTGAAAATTTAACCAAACACCCTTTTTTATTAAAAATATAAATATTTTTAATCTCTCAAGACTATCCAGTTCTGAAATGGATAAATATGGATAATTACTTTGATATTCATAGGTATTTTGCATAAACTTTCTCCAAAGAAAATGAAATTGGGAACACCTCAATGTTACGAGTGCCTTTTTCTCTAGACAGTAATAATATGTGGGCCTGCTACAATAACATATCAAGGCCTGATTATCCTTATCAAAATTTTGCAACGGATCGGTGAGAAATTTACATAAATGGCCATAGTTTGATTGAAAATAAATGTATATATTATTATTATTATTATTATTATTATTATGTTATACCCCGTAAAATTCCCGGCACCTAGACGACCTATTCGCACGTTGGTTAAGCATATTAGAAGGCCATACGTGCTAGAGAAAGGCCGGGAAAAAGATCGGACGAGAAACCCGTCGAACCATCGCGGGAGGAGCCGAGGCAGAGCCCCTCCGCGATGGCAGCGTGTCACGGAGGTGAGGCCTCCGTGACACGTTGCCCAGGTTCAGGCTCAAGTATATAAAGCCCCCACTTCGGTTTAATATCATTTAACTCGTTATAATTTCCAGAAAACGCAGCTAAACAGAGGAAGACGAAGGAGGGATTATAATTTTCGTCCGATTACGCTGCTAAACGCTGCCCAAACTCAAATTAATCTCAGATACCGAAGTATTTAGCAGCAGAGAGCATTCCTGCGGAATTAGTTTCGTGAAATACGGCCGACGAATCGGCGAGCCACCGAGTTAAGGTAAGTGGAATTGCTCTAAATTAATGTCTATGTGTTCCTAGCTGAGAAGTGAATATTTCTCCCTTCTGGGCCGCTGAAAAATAGCGAGTTTTCGACCGTCTTTCGATAAGCCTAAGTTTAGGCTATAAACTATATCGAAAGTGACGTTGCTCTTTACAATAAAGTTGTATTTAGTATTAATTGACGTATTTATGAATGCAGTTGGGAGAAATTGGTTGAAGTACCGGCCGAGCCTCGTCCGACGGACGAATAGTTCAAGGATAAGGTATGTAAAGCTCGTTCCCTCGGCAAGTTAAGTAATATTGACACAGTCAGGTAATTCACAGGCCAGTAGAATGTTCAGAAGTTAAGTATTGCGTTATTGTGAATATTGATACAGTATTGGAAGCATTAAATTGCAACTTGTGTAAGACTTACTAGTACGATATAGATTCCAGCATAAGTGTTAGAAACTGCACAGCATGCTCAGTATGTGATGTAATACGAAATGTTAAGATATTGTTGTATCCAGTTGAAACCCCGCAACGCAATGCAATATCTGTAAAGCACTTCAGAAACAGAATAGCAGGCTAAAATGTAGTTTAGAAAGCATGTTAGGAATAGGAAATCATGTTACTACGGAAATTTAGTAAACAGTATAGTTTTCAGCAGAAACACTATCTTGTATAGCATTTGCCCCAGTGCAGCCCGGCAGGAGACTATATTCATATTTATATATATTTACCTGCCTCAGCACGTATTAAATACGTACAGATTACTATCAATAGCTCAGCATGTAATATATACGATACCTTACCCCTATTAGCCTCAGTATGTGAGATATACAGACAGTATTACTAGTTGAGACCGTTGTATTATTTGGGGTTGGACTACCTAGCATCCATGACCGCCCAAGGTTAATAGCTGTATCGACTCGTCCGCCAGAGGACGAGGATACGTCGCTCCACGGAGTGGCATGCCGTCCCACAGGGGACGAAGATGGGATGCCAGTTTCCCCATATTTTGCCTTGGTCGGCTTTTATACACCCCCGTCGAGCGGATACGCCCGGGTGTTGATTCAGGAGTCCTCCGGACTCAGATGCAGTTATAGTCAGGGGCTCAGCGAGCCCAAGTGCCTACCCAGGGGACCGGCAGGATGCTTACAGGGTTTATAGGAGATGGGATGACCGGGGTAGGGGTATAGATTCTGTGCTGGTTGTACCTCCCGGCTTATGGGGGTCGGGTAAGGTTTGTGTATGCCATGTTATGTTATGTATGTTATGCCATATTACATTAGATACGAGCATATTAGTAGTAGAATGATACGTCTCCAGGTATGACTCCTACTCCCTCCAGTATGATTAAGAACAGGTACGATTTACACCATCAGATAGTTAATCTAGTTCTTCCTATTTCAGTTTCGTCAGTTATGTTATTGATTTCAGATATCTCTTTCAGTTATTGCTTTACATACTCAGTACCAGCGGTACTGACGCCCGGTGGGTCGCTGCATTACTTGCCTGCAGGTACTCATAGACGAGCAGGCGATACTACGTGATTCCTGTCAGCGGTCGAGTATTCAGCTCCTGTCATCCGGAGGCTGAATTCCAGAAGTGTAGTTCAGTTCCTTTTGTTGTATAGCACGGGTAGGTCGGGGCCCTGTCCCGATCATTTCTATTGCTATTCCTAGAGGCTTGCAGTCTGTATATATTCCCTGTGGTCAGATGAGCCGGTCGTGTGAGGCCGTGTAGTTGTATAGCTGTTAGTGCTCTTTTTTTCTTTTGTGATGGCCGTGTGGGGCCATAGTTTACCAGTAGTGGTGACCTTGCCGGTCACGTAGCTTTTCAGTACGTTATGATTGAGTTACAGATAACTAGACAGCATGGTGGCCTTGTCGGCCCGCATAGGTTCTCCTGAATTGATATGTTTCTGGTCAGCTGTTAGTACAGGTACAGAAGGCTATAGGCCAATGGGCCGGGGGCTGTATTTACAGCCGTTATATAGCCCTTTGTTTCCAGAAATGTGAGTTAGAGCCAGCCAGGCACCAGATGTGCCCAGGCGTAACAGTCCAGCAGGTCAGGTCCTAGTAGGGCACCAGGTGCCAGTCATACCCCCCAAGGCGGGGTGTGACATATTATTATTATTATTTATAATTTATAGTAATATTCAATATGTTATTTGTTGCATTTTATTATTTAAAGTTATCAAATATAAGTATAATATTTATTTTATTGAGAGATTTTAGAGATTTTAGCTTTTTTTAAAAGGCAATTACCATAAATCACGCTATTATTAAAATACAAAGATTTCATATTAATATGGACTCTGAAAATAGCTAAAATTAATATTTATATTTATACTTATCCTTAAATTAAACTGTCATTAATTATCGATATCCCATATATAATTGGCTCCGCAGACCTTTGAAAATAGCTGGAATTAATATTTATCTTTGTACTTATTTTTAAATCAAGATGTCATTAGTTATCAATATTTTATATATAATTGGACTCTGAAAATAAATGTATTTTTATTTATATTTGTATTTTCATACTAATATGTATAATTTTTAAAAAAGAAATTATTTTATGAATATTTTTTATCGAAATTAAAATTTGATACATCTTATGCATTGAGTCAATATATACACTGATACGCATTAATGGTATTTGTATCAGTAACTTAATGACATGTTATTTTGATTGTATCAATGATATTTATATAAACATACATATGTGTGTGTGTGTGTTTGTTTGTATGTGTATATATATATATATATATATATAAATATATATATATATACGTGCATTTAGATTGTATCTATTTTCTCTAATTTAGCCTGTATTCATTCACACTTGTATCACATGTATTCATTTACTCTTGTATCACGTGTATTCATTCGCTCTTGTATTGATTGTGCCATTCCTTGTTGTGATTACAAAAAAGAACACAAGAAATAGAGAGGAGAAAGAGGGGGAAAAAAGCTAGTGTCGGATCTGTCATGGAAGAATGCATTGTATTTGTTGTATCATTACATATGTAATTTAACTGCTGACTATAGAGAAAAAATAGAGAGTTATACAATACCAGTGGACCCATTTTGCTAATAAACCAAAAATCTTATGCCTTATGTTATTTATATCTATTTAGTTCCCTTTTAGATAGTGTATTGTCAGATGGTGTATTGTCGGCCATTGAAAAAGATTTGAGAAATACACAAGAAAATTCTAAAATTAAAATACACCCAAGTCAATATTTATGACTAAATGTAATGAAATACAGATCTTAAAATATAATAATCACAACTTCAAACCATAAATGCAAGTTACCCGGGTTAAAGGGATTCTTGATTTTTAGTTGAAACCGCAAGAATCGTAAAGATTTCGATTGAATTTTTTCCGAAAAATTTGTATAAATGGGAGAGAATTAGGGAAAGAAAGAGTGGAAAGTATTTTTTAACACGTTATCACCATTAGTCTCTGCCATGAAAATTCACTTTGAAAAAAATATGAGGTTAGAAAAATCAAAGTTTCTTTTTGAAAGATGTAGTACTTAATCGAAGGAATGATATCCTTTGGTGATATTGTTTCTCTTTGCAAAATAAGAATGAACTGAATATGATTTCATAAGATAAAAGATTAATATCTGTTGATATTTATATCTTTGCTAATAATGATATCGATTTTATATTTGGACTTGAGGAACGACCTGATCTACTTGGCAATTCATTTCTCATATTTATTTTAGAAGAACAATATTGCCATCGAAAAAATTATTTTTTCCAGTACAGTTAATAATGCTTGGCAACCACAATATATAGATATGTAGATTTTATCTCAACCTCAATATTTGCTGAAAACTTTCTTAGCCTCATTATCAACCAACTCCACAGCCACAAATTCGAATTTCATAATTGATCCAATAATGATCTATTTGGCTGATTTCATGATATTATAGTCCACCAAGAATAAACACATAAAGAATTGTACCTCTCTAGTATAATAAATATTAATACGTTGTATTACTTTATCAGCAGTTCTTTTCAAATAATAAACAAACAGAAAAAATAACATCATAATATGTTTTAAAATTATTATAAATAAAATAAATATAAAAGTCTTCACCAAAATATTTCTTCAATAAAGTGTAAAAATTGATTGATGTACCTTTTTCTACCGATCTAACAACTATTCCATATATATCTCATGAATATAAGTAAAATACAGTCAAACCTCTCTATAACAGTCATTTGTTATAATAGCGTTTCATTATAACGACCTGATTTTCTCTAGGACAAATTTTTCATGTTATAGTTAATTCTCGATAACAATATTCTACCTATAACAGCAATAGCGTTCATTATAACGCTATACTCTTTGTAAAATTACTCCTCTATAACAACCATTCTCAAATATTGTGCAATAATATTCTATAAGAAATATATGATCTGTAAATAAATATTAAAATATTTATGATAATCATCATTAATGTCATGCACGTAGTAAATTTCAAGTACGAATATCTAAAAAGAAAACATTATATTAAAATAGTACCCAGTTATAGCCGTAACTTCATGAGGATGACTTTGTTTTCTTTTACATTCATACTCATTCTATTTTTTTGATTAAAATGATTAACAAATATATTCTTCTTCTTGGTACACAAAATTATTAAACTAAATATTTGCATACTTTTGTTTATAATAGTTAAATAAGATCTAAACGTCAGATGTCAGTATACATATATAATAGCATTTCACTGTTGCAGCTATAAAATTTTCAGATAAATATTACTACTATAAAGAGATTTGACGATATATAATTGGTCATGCAATTTTTTATTAATATATAAAATTGAACAGAGAGAAAGCTCCCAACTTCTAATTTTGTCACGTCTTAGATACGATTAAGTGACTTTTATTAGATTTCATGATATAAAAAACAATATAAAGTTAAAGATTAACTTATTAATATAAGTAATAAGACCTACAAATCTATTACTATTTTTATCAAAGAAACCAAAAAATACCCTTGTAAAAATCTATTAACAAGATACTAATAAATATAAAAGAGATGAGAAACGAAAGAAAAAATTAACTTTTCACTTATATATAAGCAGCTAAGAAGGATCAACACAACTTCATCAAATTGTATCAAAAGTTAATTTGAATTGTACATTAAATGACCAAAATAGCTTTATCAAATTGTGGGATCAAACACAACTTCATCAAATTGTACAAAAAACTATCCAAATTGTACATTAAATGATCAATATAGCTTCGTTAACATTGTGATGAAGTCAACTGTTGGGCCTGAGAGTCCAAGAAAGTGACTGTTAATTAATTAGTGTATTTTATATATTATTGAGAAATTTTCATAAATAGTTCTTAGTAGTAAAATAATTAAATAAATAGTATGATTAACTGAAATTATAATAAATAGTATTTTTTTTTTACAATTAATAGTAACGATTATGATTGTATCTGAACTTCAAGCCCTTAAATTTCTCCCTAATCTGCGTCATTTGTTATTTTAAATGAAAACTGCGTATTTAATGGTAGTGAATCACACTATCAACGAATTCTGCGCAGTTGATGGCAGTAAATCTACGTCAGCGTGATTTATAGATATGAAATCGTATATTTTGAATTTTTTTTGTTTTATTTGTTATATCATCATTGCAGATTTGAAAAAAATTTCAATTTTTTTGGTTGTATCAATGTTTCAGTCATCTGAAAAAAATGTCCAAGTAGTTTTATCTGATACTGATATATAATATCATTATTATGAAAATAAAGTATATATCATAGAATGTGATAACTTAGATACAAAATGAACATTGTCTATATCATTCTTTATCAATCTATTATCGATTGATACATTTTATATTGTATCATTAATATGAAAACGATATTTTTCAAGTCGTTGGTTGTATAAAGAAAAGAAAGGAAAAGAGACTATATCATATATAGAATGTGATAACTCAGATACAATTAGATGAACATTGTCTATATCATTCTTTATCCGTCAATTATCGATTGATATATTTTAATATGAAAACAAAGCATGTATAGCAAAATATGATAACTATGATACAAGATGAAGATTGTCTTTACCATTTTATTATCGAAAGATCATTCTCGTACATTATATATCTAATTGATATAGTCTATCAAAAACATCTTGAAATAAAAATAAAAGATGAAGATAGTTAATTTGTATCAATATGTATCAGTCTAACAATAATTGATATATATTGTATTAATTCGTTATTGATACACGAAAAAAGTTTGAAAAAATTGCAGTGTATCAGTTCTATCATTGATACACAAAGACCAAAACTTGAGAAATCCAGCGATGATAGATTGCTAATAAAATCTTCTGCTTCGATTTCTTCAACAGTGGTGCAGAGGCTTCTCCATAAGAAAGATTGCTAATCAAATCAGGAGCTTCAATTTCTCCGACAATAGTAGATTGCTAATAAAATTCAGAGTTTTGATTTCTCTGATAATGTCGATTAACCAATGGAGAATGAAAATAAGAAGGACAATAATTTAGATCTACAATTCTCTGCATCTTCTTCACAAAAAGTTCGAATCCTTTTTTTGCTTTCTCCAGAGATCTACAATTCTCTGCATCCAAATCTCCATGGCTGAGAGAGAGCCCAATTGCTTGTGATAGAAAAATCGACAGAAATATTGAGAATTTTGAAAGAGACAAAAACGAACATTGAACTAGAGAAAAATACGGGTACTGGATTTGAGAGAGAAGGTAAAAAAGTTGATACATATGGTACTCGCTATTTTTATAATTATTTTGCTAATTTTTATAATTTTAAAAAAATATTGTTATATATTGTAACTAGGCAGTAAAATTTACTTAATTATGTAATTTTTCCTATATTATTATTACGATTACATTACTCAAGTGTCACTAAGCTGCTCGCAGCAGATTTAATGGAGTTATTTGTTCATATAAGAATAATTTTATTATTTTTTTATATGAATAATATTTTAAGAATTTATATTTATAATTATTATCGCTTTAGACAAAAATAATAGAGCACTATGTAAGTTTTGAAAAAATATGGGATCTGTTGAAGGAAAAAATAAACTAAAAAATTTAGAACGGATAAAATGATGTGGTGTTATTGCGCTTTAATAATTTATATTTGAACTGTTTTCACTTTAGACAAAAATATTTAGGTAATATGCGATTTCTTTTTAACGGAAATTTTTTTGAAAAAATATAATCAAAAAGAAAAGAAATTGTATGTCGCCAAACAATTTTATTAGCAACTATATTAATAATCAAAATATTACTCCCTGTGCTCCATTTTAATTGGTAGGATAAGATTTGCACACTCATTAAGAAAAAATTAATTGGGACGTTACTTTGACTAATATAACCCTATTAATTTTTTGAAAACATACAATAACAATTCTTTTCACATTTTAGAATGACTTTAAGTATAAAGAGTAGAATGGAAATAACATGATCAATTATTTCTTAAATTTTGAAACTAGCAAATATTTTGAAATAACCATTTTAAAAATATATAATAATTAAAATAAAACGACAAAAATAATAAATTATCTTAAAGTTGAATTGTTGGGCCAGTGCATAATACGGACATTTCTTTATCTAGTATTCATATAAGTAATAAGACCTACAAATCTATTACAATTTTTATCAAAGAAACCAAACGATACCCTTGTAAAAATCTATTAACAAGATACCAATAAATATAAAAGAGATAAGGGACGAAAGTTTTCTCATTTATTCCACATGTTTTTTAGTATGCTTTAAAAAGTAAATCAATCAAGTTGTAGTATTTTCACTCATAATTAAAAAAATATTGAGTATAAATAAATCATGATGATAATATTTTTTACCCATAAAAATATTATTTTTGGTTAAATAATTTTATCAGATCCAAATGAGACTTTTACCTCTAGTTTTCCTAATAATTCAACATAAATCAAATTGGTTCGGATATTAGGAATATGCAGCACTTCAGTTAATGCCAAAAAATTTCTAATGTGAGTTTAAAAAAAGTTTTTCTTTTTCAAGAATCTGAGTAGTTGTAGACTCACCAAGATACAGAAATTCTTTTCGTTCATTGACTTGAATGTAAGACACAAAATCAGTTCTATTGACACAAATATGCCTAGTGGCGCTAGAGTATATCACCTAGTCACTCACAGTGACCACAATATTCACTTGAATATTTGCCACAATAATTAATATCATCAGCTTTAGCTAGATCTATACTTGGCTTAACAGGATTGTCATTTTTCCTAACTCTGTTTCTAATTGAGTTGCATGATGGCTTGGTTTGCTACACATAAAACAATTACCTTTTTTTTTTAAAAAAAAAAGGAAGTTTGATTGTTAGGTCTAAGCTTGTAGTCAGGTTTCTTTTTGTCCTGGTATTTTTATTGCGAGACTTATTATCTTCCACAAAATTGATTTTTACAGCGATTTTTTTCTTTGGCAGAAAATAATTGCTTTCGGTTGGTATCCTCGATAATGATGTGTTTTACTAAATCATCAAGAGATACTGCTTTTGTATGTGCTTCAAATTTTCTTTGTAGTCATTCTAAGATTGCGATAATTTTTCAATCAACATACTAGCGATAGCTGTTTCGGCAAAATAATTTTTTTTCACTTAATATCTTCAACTAGTTTGTGAAGCTCACTGATATGTACCTTTACGTCTTTCTCCTCATTCATCTCCCATTTATTAAAATTATCAATAACAATTTTTTGTTTGATAGCATCTTCAGCAGTACATTTAGCGAGCAGTGAGTCCCAAATTTTCTCTGCTTATTTATTAGAACAATACAAATCGAACAATTCATTAGAAAGAGCACGTAACATGGTGTGCTTACATATCTTATTTGCATAAATTCATTCAATGGCACGTAGTCAATGTTCAAAAATTCATTTCTAATGAATAATGCAATTAAGAAGATTGATTTAATTTATCAAAAGCAAATTCATCAGGTTTTGAGTCTGTTAGCATAAACGTCACACCATATATGTCAAGAGCAGAAAAAATACATTCCTACCATCTCTTGAAATTTTGTCCACCAAAAATTTCTACCTTTGAAACATCAGAAAAGTGTTTGGCAAAACTATGCTAAGGCACAACAGGAACAACAACATGAGATGTTTGTGCAACAATGATACTGGTATTGCTAGTAACAGTAGCAGATTGATCGTTTTTGTAATCCATGAGAATAAAAGAAAAATTCTTAACATTGTTGAAAAATATTGTAAATTATGAAAATTTTCATAGCTTGAGATGTACCTGTGGCACTGTCCTTAAGGACATTTTATCTGATATAAATATACCTCTCAAAATTCAACAAACTCTTTTAATAGAAAATTAGAAGTCAGAATCTAATAAAAAATAAATAATATAAAATTCAACACTAAAAGAAATTAAAGAAGAATTTATCTTTTTCTATATAATCCCACAGAAAAAACATGGAGTATATATGGATAAAACATTCATGACCATTTAATAGTTGTTGACGGTCTAATGGTTAAAAAAGATAATAGGAATTAATAAAGAAACAAAGGTGAAAGGAGAAGGAGAGAACAATATGCTGTCAAAATAGACATTGATCAAGCCTGATCATGGTAACAGTAAACTCATTTAAGCTTTTTTAATTCAAGGATTTGAATTCAAATTAATTCAAATGAGCCTGTTAATGAAGGATTAAAGATTAATAAATGTAGGAAAAATTTCAAAAATTATTATCTTAGTTTAAAGATATTATTATTGTTTTTTTCCTAACACGTCTCACCAGCATAAGTCGTCTATCTCTGTAGATGCAGTTTCAGAGATGCAGATAACGAGCGGAAGTGATAGTGATAGCATGCACCTGTCCGCGCTGTATATCACCGGAGGAGCCGAGATTTTCACAGACCGTTGTGCAACTGTAGAGCTAGTGACCTAGTGAAAGACTGAGAAGAGGGGTGGATGCTACACAACTATCTCTTAATTAGTTTTATCCTATAAATAACCCATTAGACATCTGTACGAGGGTTCAGATTCTTAATCAATACATTGTATTCACTTAACTTCTCTAGGCTCTAAACTTTATTCTCTCCGATCAGCCTCCGATCACATTATTCTTAAGCCACCAAGGCCAGATTTTCAGAATCTAATATATGGCTGAATTACTTTTCTGTTCTTATATTCATATTATATTGCTATTACTACGATTTATTCCATTTCATTACAAAAATTAATCTAATTCACATGCCTTTAAATCACTTAATAAATTCAACCGACCGTTTTAGGGGTCATTGTCGATATAAAAATAGTAGGAAAAAAGTATGCACATGGCGGGATCTCAATATAAAATTTAGTATAGGATTTCTCAAATATTTCAAACTCCTACGAGTACTGACCACATGCCTGTACCAATCACCACTTTACACGTAATATTAACTATGTTGACATGGCATTCTACACATTTTCTTTATAAACAAAAATAAATAAATTTTTTAGAGCATGAATCAAAGCACTTGATAGTTCAGACAATGGCAAAGAGTGGCATTATGGTGATTGTATCACCTCTTGTTGTTGTTGTTGCAGCTGAGAAGGAGCATGTGTTGACTTTGGACCATTCTAACCTCACTGATACTGTTTCCAAGCACAACGTCATCGTCCTTTGAATTTTATGCACCTGGCTAATTTCTATTTTTAAGTTCATTTTTGCTGCTTTCAGAATCTGTATGTGCATGCATGTAGAAGAGAAATGGAATACATTTCTGTTAAAACCCTCTTTTTGCTTTTTGGTTTTAGAATCTGAATTTGGTTGATGTATAATTTCAGAGACCTCATTTCAAATTTAACTTCGTTTCACTGACCTCTCTTTTTGATTTACCAATATTACGCTTACCTTCTTCATTTTGATTTATTTATAACATACCTATTAATAATATAAAAAAATGTCACGTGACTAATATGCCCTCTCTAATATACTTTATTATTTAATTTGTTTTGTAGAAAATCTTTAAATTCCCCTGCAATAATATACTTTTATCTTCGATTAAAATCTATATATTCACAGATTCACCTTTCAGTTTTTAAACCAATCCAAGTTTGGTTAATTAGAAACCTGATTTTTCTCATTATATGAAGAGGAGATACGCCAATTAGAAGGTGGGAGATGCTGGCTGCAGCAGGAGTTAGGAGAAGTATGTAGAGACAGTTCAATTAAAAGGTATGGAGATTGAGGATTAGGATAAAAAATTAGTAGGTAACTGAAGATTGTCTCATTGTGTGTGAGAAAGGCAGTAGATTAGCCTCCTCCTCTCCTTTTGTCCTTTTAGTAGTATTATTTAGTTATGGCGTAGTTTCTTACTCTTTGATGTGTATTGCTATTTATTGTTGCATTTGCTTTATATGTTTCTACTTTCCTATCTCTTTTCTTGCATTCCTGCATCGGGATATATATTTTCCTTTTGAGTTGAGGTCTTTCAGAAAAAACTTTTCTTCTATCTTGTATATAAAGTTAGGGGCAAGGTCTACCTACATCGTATCCTCTCTAGACTTCACTTGTTGAATTGCATTGAATAAGTAGCTGCTGTTATCAAGAATTGAATTTTCTGTATTAATAGGGTAAAGGGTAAGTAATCCCGATTCCCATTAACCCCGAGAAGTTTCATCCTGCATTGGTGTTGGTCAACGTTTGCTTGTTGATATAATTTATGTAGGTTCTGTTGTAAGCTTTAGATATGAATGGAATCTTCCACGCACAGGACGTGTTTGTATTTGTATATTTGGTAGAGGCTCCAGTAATCTGGGTTACATAGAGATTCTTTATGCCAGATAGTCTTGTTATGTGGAGGGGCGCATCCAATGTTACAGTATTGGGTACCTAGTAGCTAGTGTGTTTTGATTGAGAACATAAATTTATATGTAAAAACCTCACTAAAATCGCAACAGATAGTAGATATGAAACACAGGAAAGAGATAGTGAGTTTATGTTAAAGCTATATGACTTGAGGACAATCATGACATGACATGCTTGAGATGGTTGGATTAACAGCTTGACATTATAATTTCAATCTTTTCTATGATATTGGTAATCAATTTTCATGGTTATTGTCAGAATGTTTATTTATTTTTTCTTTGGCATGAAAAATTCTTACTTTAGGTCATAAAAATCTTCAATCTTCTTAGATGTGGGCAATTTTTTTGAGTGTATTAACAAAGTATCAAATTTAGAAGCAATTGTGTAGTGAACAAATGTCCACATCTGATAATATACTTGCAATAACACAGGTGTGGGCAGTGTAAGAGCCTTGCTCCTGAGGTACTACTTTCTTCTCTAATTAACGGAGGGAAGATCATTATTCTTGTTATCACAGGATCATTACGGAGTTGTAAGGAATAATTTGAGAGAAAAATAAAACTCTATTACTCAAGAACAGAATTTACAAAGAGATTTTCAAACTCACAAAAAAACTCTCAAAACTCACTCCACTCACTAGGAACTACTCTCTTAGAGATGTATTCACTCTTTGGTGGATAATTTACAATGAAGATTAACCCTCCTTTTATAGAGGGTTGAGGTGGTGTGAATGGAGGTGTGAAAGGGGAAACTTTCTTCTTCAACAATGGTGGCTTGGGTAGGTGTTGAATGAATAATTCAACAATGGTGGCTTGGGTAGGTGTTGAATGAATAATTCAACAATGGTGACTTGGGTAGGTGTTGAATGAATAATTCAACAATGGTGGGTGAAAAAAATTTCTAGATATGTGCTAGAAATCTTTCAATTCTCCCCCTCTAGCCATATCTGGAACAACCATCCCGGCTATGTCTCTGCACAACTCCAATTTTTCTCGAGTAACCACCTTTGTCAACATATCTGCTGGATTCTCCTTCGTATGGATCTTTACTAGTCTCAACAGTTGTCGATCCATCACCTCGCGTATCCAATGATACCGAATATCAATGTGCTTTGTACGGGAATGGTACATGGAATTTTTGCTCAAATCTATAGCACTCTGACTGTCACAGTGTACCTTGTACTCTTTTTGCTTGATTTCAAATTCTTGGAGAAACCGCTTCAGCCACAACATTTCCTTTCCAGCTTCAGCTGCTGCAATATATTCTGCTTCTATTGTAGATAAAGCAACACACTTCTGTAATCTTGACTGCCATGAAACAGCTCCTCCTGCAAAACTGTAGATAAATCCTGAAGTAGATTTTCTACTATCAAGATCTCCTGCCATATCTGAATCTGTATAGCCTTCCAAGATTGGATAAACTCCCCCGTAACTAAGACATATATTAGTTGTACCCTTAAGGTATCTGAGAATCCACTTTACTGCCTCCCAATGCTCCTTCCCGGGATTAGAGAGAAAACGACTCACTGTACCCACTGCATGAGCAATATCTGGCCTCGTACACACCATTGCATACATTAGACTTCCAACTGCTGAAGAGTACGGTACTGATGACATTTTCCTGATCTCTTCCTTAGATGAGGGACATGAACTCTTGCTCAATTTGAAGTGATTGGCTAGTGGAATGCTGACTGGTTTAGCGTTGTTCATATTGAACCTTTCAAGCACACGTTCAATATACCTTTCTTGAGAAATCCATAATCTGCGGGTTTTCCTGTCTCTAGTTATTTGCATTCCCAATATCTGTTGAGCTGGTCCTAAGTCTTTCATGTCAAAAACTTTAGACAATTCTTTCTTCAGCTGACAGATCTTTGTTGCATCCTTTCCCACGATTAGAATATCGTCTACGTATAGTAGAAGAGCAACAAAATTCCCGTCTGAAAATTTTTGAATGTAGACGCACTCATCTGTTACAGTTTTCTTGTATCCTTGACTTACCATACAAGAGTCAAACTTCTTGTACCACTGTCTTGGTGCCTGCTTCAGACCATACAAGCTTTTATTTAGCTTGCATACGAGGTTATCACCTGAAACCTCAAAACCTTCTGGCTGCTCCATATAGATTTCTTCTTTCAAATCTCCATGAAGAAAAGCTGTCTTCACATCCATTTGTTCAAGCTCCAAATTCATACTTGCGACCAATCCAAGTATAACTCTGATTGAAGTCATCTTGACTACTGGTGAAAAGATCTCATCAAAGTCGATTCCTTTCTTCTGTTGGAATCCTTTGACTACCAACCTTGCTTTGTATTTCACCACTTTTCCACTACCATCTTTCTTTAGCTTGAACACCCATTTATTTTTCAGTGCCTTCTTCCCTTTTGGAAGTTTTATGATCTCATAAGTGTGATTTTTCTGTAGAGATTCCATTTCATCCTGCATTGCAAGCAGCCATTTTTCTTTTTCCTTATGAGATATAGCTTCATGAAAACTCTCTGGTTCTCTATCTTCGGTAAGCAGAAGATACTCGGATTCAGTATATCTTCTGGATGGAATCCGACCTCGTTCAGATCTACGAACTTCTGGATTGACAATCTGAGGATATTCACCATCATCTGAGCCTTGTGATGGACCTGAAGCTTCTGGTGGAGGGGTTTGTGGCTCCCCCTGCTCAACACCCTCTTCTTCCTCTTCTTCTGCTTCTGGTACTTCATCGTTATTTCTCACAAATGATTCTGTTACTACTTCTGGCATCTGAGCAGCAACATTTGACTTCTGAGACATTGTGGGTTTTTCAATGTCTTCTATTGTCTGGTTTTCATGGAACACCACGTCCCTACTTCTGATCACCTTTTTCTCCTTTGGATCCCATAATCTGTATCCAAATTCTTCATCTCCATAGCCAATGAAAATGCATGGAGTGGTCCTTGCATCGAGCTTTTGTCTGAGCTCCTTGGATACATGTGCATATGCTAAACATCCAAATACTCTCAAGTGTGAGTATGATGGATTCTTCCCAGACCACAGTTTCTCTGGAACTTCAAAATTCAGTGGTACTGATGGTGATCTGTTGATCAGGTAACAGGCGACTCTGACTGCTTCTCCCCAGAATGGCTTTGGCAGCTTAGCCATACTGATCATGCTTCGAACACGTTCCATGATTGTTCGGTTCATTCTTTCGGCTACACCATTGTGTTGAGGGGTGCGTGGGACCGCTTTCTCGTGTCGAATACCATATGTTTTGCAATACACGTCGAAGACCTTGGAAGAGTATTCGCCTCCATTGTCTGACCGTAGACACTTTAATTTCTTTCCTGTTTCACGCTCTACCATGACATGAAACAATTTGAAGTACTCGAACACCTGGTCCTTTGTCTTCAGGAAATACACCCATACCTTTCGAGAAGCATCATCAATGAATGTCAGAAAATATTTGTTTCCGCCGAGTGATTCAATCTCTAAGGGACCGCAAACATCAGAGTGTACTAGACTGAGCAACTCTGATCTTCTCGTTGAAGAGGATTTGAACGAGACTCTATGTTGTTTACCAAATAGACAATGATTGCAAGGATCTAGTGCAACATCTTTGTCAACATTGATAAGCTCCTTATTTATTAGGGTAGACAACCCTTTCTCACTCATGTGGCCGAGTCTTTGGTGCCACAAATTCTGTGAAGCCTCCTTTTCTGCTACGTTGAGGCTATCTGTACATATCTTCACATGAGTCTTGTACAACGTGCCACAAATATGACCTCGAGTGACTGTCATAGCGCCTCTAGATAACTTCCATGTGCCTTTGCTGAAGTGATTATCATAGCCCTGTTTGTCAAGAGCTATACCTGAAAGTAAATTCAGCCGAAGGTCAGGCACATGGCGGACATCCTTCAGAGTAATTGTACTCCCGGAACTTGTCTTTATTTGTACATCACCAATTCCTACAATCCCAGAGAAACTGGAATTTCCCATTTTCACAGCTCCAAAGTCACCGGCTTTGTATGTTGTGAAGTATTCCTTATGAGGAGTTACGTGGTAAGATGTTGCAGTATCTACCACCCATTCTGTGTCCTCTTTTGACACGTGAAAACATGTCTCATAATGTGTTGAACAGAAAGCTACATCTCCAGGGATAGTAACTAGTGTTTCTCCACCCTTATTCTTCGATTGCGAACTGCTCTGGCCTTGCTCTTCTAGCCATTTATAGCAATTCTTCTTCATATGACCCTCTATTCCACAATAATGGCACTTGAATGCTGGTTTTCTACCATCTGTGGATCTACCCCTGCTCTTGCTACTGCCTCTCCATTTGCCTCCACTACTCCTTCGTTGTTTCCCTTGTTGTCTCCCACGATTTTCTGTAATAAGGGCATGGGTCTGATCTGTGCCCATGTCCTTTCTCCTTGCCTCTTCATTGAACAGGGCATCTTTAACCATAAACATGGTAAGTTTTCCATCTGGGGCCGAGTTGCTGAGAGAAACCACCAGCGTTTCCCAACTGTCGGGGAGAGAACTGAGAAGTAGAAGTGCCTGAACTTCATCACCAAGCGGCATCTCTACACATGATAACTGGTTCACCAGGCTCTGGAACTCACTGGTATGCTCGGCAACTGAAATTTCACTTTTCAGCTTCATGTTGACTAAGCGTCTCATCAACAAAGCCTTATTCCGAGCGGTCTTGGCCTGGTACATATCCTCCAACTTCTTCCAGAGGGCATATGCGTCTGTCTCCTGTGCAACATGGTGGAAGACACTATGGTCAATCCATTGTCGGATTTGACCAATAGTTTTTCGATTTAATTTCTTCCATTCCGACAACTTGTCGGGATTAGGATTTACACCTTTTATTTCTATAAGGTCAAACAAATCTTTACAACTGAGAAGATCTTCCATTCGAGGTTTCCACAGCGTGTAGTTGGTGGCAGTGAGCATAATCATGGCTCCGGAAGATGATGTTGACTCTTCTGTGGTCATTATCACCTTTCAGTGATTAATTCACCGAATTTGGGACTGAAATGTAATTTCTGAAAAATCTTGCAGAAATTACTGCAGTAGAGTACTGTAAATCGTCTTCCTCCTCAATTTCTTTTGGGAGCTCTTACGACGTCGGATTTTAGTTCCGAAAATATGTACGAACTCGTGTTGACGAGAGGAATGCAATGGTGTACTCAAAATTGAGTTTTGAGCACTTTTGAAACTCTCAAAATTTTCAGCCTTACACAATTCTGATGAGCACTTCCGACGAGGCTCTGATACCACTTGTTATCACAGGATCATTACGGAGTTGTAAGGAATAATTTGAGAGAAAAATAAAACTCTATTACTCAAGAACAGAATTTACAAAGAGATTTTCAAACTCACAAAAAAACTCTCAAAACTCACTCCACTCACTAGGAACTACTCTCTTAGAGATGTATTCACTCTTTGGTGGATAATTTACAATGAAGATTAACCCTCCTTTTATAGAGGGTTGAGGTGGTGTGAATGGAGGTGTGAAAGGGGAAACTTTCTTCTTCAACAATGGTGGCTTGGGTAGGTGTTGAATGAATAATTCAACAATGGTTGCTTGGGTAGGTGTTGAATGAATAATTCAACAATGGTGACTTGGGTAGGTGTTGAATGAATAATTCAACAATGGTGGGTGAAAAAAATTTCTAGATATGTGCTAGAAATCTTTCAATTCTTCTCTGCGTCATTATATTTTTCTTGGCATTATTTTCAACCTGATCTATGGTAAATCATTTTCTTTCCGGTATAAAAAAGCCGCCTCAGAGCTGAGTAGTCATGACCCTCCAATTGTTCTAGCTAAGTCTGATGCAAGTGATGAAGCCAATAGAGAACTTGTTGCAGCAAAGTACGGGATCAAGGGTTTCCCAACTATTAAGATCTTGCGGGATGGAGGAAAGAAAATTCAGGACTATAATGGCCCCCGTGAAGCAGCTGGTATTGTGACCTATTTGAACAAACAAGCGGGTCCTGCATCTGCTGAAATCGAGTCCAAGGAGGACTCTGCAAACCTTATTGATGAGAAAAAGATCTTTGTTGTAAGTGGTGGTGATACTTTTGATTATGGAAATTCATTCTCATAGCTTCTTGCTGTCTAAAATCTATTTATGTTTCATTAGGTTGGTATATTTCCAGACCTCTCTGGAGAGAACTTTGAAAACTATTTAACTATAGCTGAAGAACTGCGAGCTGAGATTGATTTTGCTCACACTGTTGATGCTAAATTCCTCCCTCGGGGTGTGCCAGTCGATAAGCCCACACTTCGTCTTCTAAAGCCATTTGATGAACTCTTTGTTGTTCTTCCATGATTATAGAAAAATTTGAATGTAGAAAAATTCAGAGATTAAGGTTTACCATGTCGAGAGTTGATGGAAATATGTTTTAAAGATGTTGTTGCTGGCGGTAAACATGCATGGGGGCCATTATCTGGAATTTTACCCGATAGCATACTTGGGAGTAGTTGGTTTCAAAATGAGAAAGAATTTGAGTTTGAAATTCCAACAAATAATGAAGAAGCTATTATGGATGATTATTTAATAAATAACACGGATGAAGGCTTGGATCAGATTAACCTAGAAGAACAGAAAGTAAGTGAAAGAAGTGACATCAATAAGAATGGTGATAAAATAAAATTAAAAAGCGTCATCAAATACAATTGAAAAGAAAAAAAACAAAGTCAGTACAGGTTTAAGGATCTCAGCATCAATGGAGAAAATTATAAAAGCTGTGGCATTACGCGCTGCAATGAGTGTGGGGCCAAAAGATACTTCACTTAGTATTGAAAGTGTTATGGATGTTGTTCGTAACTTGCCTGGTATGGTTGTTCGTAGTGAACTATGGTGAAAAGCGAATTCGCTATTGATCAAACAATCAATGAGAGAAATGTTTTTAGCACAGAACGACCCACAAACACAATTGGAGTGGTTGGAGAAGATGTCTTAATTTCACAAGAACTAGAAATAAAATATGTCATTTATTACAACATTTAAATTATATATTTTTTGCAAGTTATAATTTGAACTATTATTAGTACTTTAGAATATTATTTTATTTATTGAAATTTATGTTTGTGCTTCATTTTAGAGTATTATTTTGTCTGTTGGAGTATTATTTCTTTGTAATGAGCGAGTTATGAATTTATACTTTTTATCTTATTAGTTAAGTAATTTTTGTTTTGATATTTTTACAGAGATGTCATTGACTAAAAATAATAGTGATGATTGTGAAGAAGGCATTCTCATAGATAATGATGATGATTTTGATAATGTGGTTGAGTTGGCAATTAACGTTATACCTCATCTAGTAGAGTATTTTTTAAAATTTTGTTTAAAGACTCCATGCAGAACTTCTCTTCATACAGGTTTTCATTTCATCAAAGAGGTGCTTGAAGGACATGAAAAGCGTTGTTATGAGATGTTTAGAATGGAAAAACAAGTTTTCCTTCTTTTATGTAAAATAGTAAAAGAACAATATGATTTGGAACCAACAAGAAACATGACCGTAGAAGAGATGGTTGCTATGTTCTTGATGATGGTTGGACATGGGGTTGGAAATCGAATAATTCAAGAAAGATTTCAATACTCTGGAGAGACCATTAGCAGACATTTTCATCAAGTTTTACTAGCATATTTGAAATTGGCTATGGACATCATTAAGGCAAAAGATCCAGCTCTTTCAGATGTTCACACTAAATTAAGAGAAGATAAAAGGTATTGGCCATATTTTAGAAATTGTATTAGTGCTATAGATGGCACACATATAGCCTGTATTGTTCCTTCGAAGGAACAAATAAAATACATCGACAGGAAAGGCTTCACTTCTCAAAACATAATGGTTGTATTTGATTGGGACATACGTTTTACATTTGTATAGCCTGGGTGGGAAGGAACTGCACATGATGCTAGAATATTTGACCAAGCTCTTAGAAGGCAAGAGC
Organism: Datura wrightii; assembly: GCA_035772735.1. NCBI lineage: Eukaryota > Viridiplantae > Streptophyta > Magnoliopsida > Solanales > Solanaceae > Datura > Datura wrightii. The sequence goes on along the minus strand of JASDFA010000007.1, from coordinate 139,295,029 downwards.
TTAACTTTCCACATCCTCCCACAGGTATGTGACTCTAATATTGTATCTTGTAATTATTTTTTTGTAGAATTATTTTCATATTAGCTAAATTTTAATATATATATTTTTATTTGAATTAGGTAACTATTATTTAGTTGATTTAAGATATCCAACAACGTTGGTGCTACTTAGGACCATATAAGGGAGAACGTTATCATCTTCCTGATTTTGGACGTAATTCAAATTTCAGAAATTCAAATGAGGTTTTTAATTTTTTTCTCACTCTAGTTTGAGATGTACAATAAAAAGAACATTTGGGATCTGAAAGAACACGTTTTCTATTTTACGTTCAAATGCCATCTTTCAAGTTTCACACTCAGGTTCATCTGATTACAACTACAATGGCTATATACACAATTTCATACGAATAAATTCCTCCACTGATATTGTGCAAATGAAGACATTGTGCCAGAGCTTGACGAAGGAGATGAGCATTCAGGCATTCATTTAGAAGTGCAAGGCACGTCTGCTAATGCTATGGAGTTGTTGCGTGATAAAATAGGGATGATATCATTAGGAGTTCTTCTCATGTATAAGTAACTTATTTTAAGGTAGATTTCTAATATAAGTGATATTTGGAGTGGATTTTTATAATTACGCAGTGACGTTTGATATATTTTAATAATATTAACTATTAAGTAAATTTATTTATGTCCTTATTCATAATTTTATGTTTAAAATAACATTTTAAAAAACTTAGTCAAACAGTAATTGCTGCTAAAAAGTGATTTTCAAATTGATTGACCAAACACAAACTGCTTCTCACAAAAAATATTTTTATGAAAAGCATTTTTCAAAATAAGCTGATTTTATAAGTTTGACCAAACAGACTATTAATCTTTGCCTATTAGGTGCTTTTTAATTCTAAAATAATTAATGCTAAGTGAAAAATTAAAAAAAATATAATTAGTTCTCTTTTGATTTTTTAAATTGATAAGTATTTGGAACAAATATTTTTTATATACACGACAACTGTAAAAAAAGATAAAGGAGTAGTTAATAGCTGATTTTTTTCTTTTTATTTTTTTCATTCCCACAAACCTAAAAGAGAGAATAGTCACCCGCTTTCCTACATAACATTTGAAGGTAAAAACTATCAAATAGACAAATATAAAAAGATAACTAAAATTACTAATAACTTTTAAAAATATGAAAAATAATAAATTAAATTTAAAGTGGTCATTAGATATTCTGCCCCTACACATATATATCCACTTTGAAGGGGATATTCTAGTTGTCTCAATCTTTAAACGTATGAACAAACTAGACATTGTTGCCTTGACTATGTCGAAGTTCTTATAACCTAGACGACATGAATTTTATCATTTGAAATATTGGTCTCATCTTCATGTCTAAATTAGTGTAAGAAAGGTAAACATGAGAAGATGAATAATTTGATAAATATAAAATTTTAATGTGTATTCCCCTAAAAGAAATTAATTTCCATTTTTAGTTTATCTATTGGCGCGAATAACCATAAATTTCTATTTGTTCTTTGACAGTATTTGACTAAATCATAAGATGTTAAATATGATTTATAGCTACTTTTTGATTTATTTACGCATTAATTATTTAGATTTTATTTTTCGGCTTGAATTAGTAAATTTCTTTTTGCTGGAACTTTACTGTTTAGGCCAAAAAATATTTATTTTGCTAAAGATAATGTAATTATAATATTTTTTTTACAATTTTTTCTTGAAAAGAAAAAATACGCTGTTGAAATAGATAGTCATTACGTTTAAGTAATATATAATAAGAATTATATAGTTGAAACTTCATTATTATGTTAAAACTTTTTATTTCACTAAAAATAAAGGAGATCTATCCAAGTTTTTATAAAATTTTTATGATTTGGCCTGAAAAATTAAAAAAATAGTTAAATAAATAAACAGATATTGCATCTAAATAAGAAATAAAAAATTACCCAATTGCAACTTCATTATTTTGGTTAATTTTTTTTTCAAAAATTTACATAAATGACATGCTTTTGACCGAAAATAGGCTTTTATAGCTATATTTTGATTAACTATAATTTATGACCAATATAGGATGTTCATTTAAAATGTTAGAGTACCTTATATTTAGATATAAATACACTAATTAATGTGTTGAGTGAAATATGGGATACTATTTTTTTTTAAATGCAAATTACCAAAAATCATGCTCGAATTAATACATGATCTTCCATGATAATATTTGTTGTATCCATTCACTCTAATTTAGCTTGTATTCATTCACTCTTGTATCACATAGAGAGAGAAGGAGAAAGAAAGAGAACAAGACCAATAACACATAATGAAAGAGGGGAGAGAGAGAGGGGCAACGAGAGAGAGATGAAGGAGAGAGGCAGGGAGAGAGAGGGAGGAGACAGGTGAGGAAGATTGAGAGATAAATTAAGAGATTTCTTTCTTATTTGCTATTAAACCATAAAATAGCTAAAAATAGAAAATATAGCGAATAATAATAATTACTTAAAACTATAGCTATATATAGTAAATACTATTATATGGTTGCTATATTATGTAACTTTTTCTTGTATATAATATTGGTATTTCCTTTTTAAAATATTACGTTATTTTTCATTGTATTTCCTTTTAAAAAATATCTGATAGGTATGAAAGTGTTTAAAATTTGGTAGAGATTTAGATTGCCGGTTTGCATATATTTGCATTTTTTTTTTAAAAAAAAAAAGAAATTTCCTTGCCTAAAGAATATCAATCATTTTGTGGAAAAAATACATATATGTATTGTGTATGTAAATTGGTTGCATCTGTTTATATGTAAATTACTTTGCCAACCAATAATTTTAAAATTATTTTATGATCTAATATGCTTCCAGTGATATATATTTAGTTTATAATATGATAATTTGTAATCGTATTTTCTTTTAAATTATTTGGTTAGTATAACGTAAGTGTTTAAAAGTTGATAGAAATTTTAGAGTATTAATAAAGTTTAAATATTGGCAGAGATTTAGAGTATTACGGAGTTCTAGGAAAGAAGGGAGTCAAAATATTATGAAAATTACATAATATTAAATAAAGAGAAAAATATATTTTTGATAAATGCTATAAATTAGAATGATTACTTTCCATTGATTAGTATGCTATAGAATATGAAGTTTAACCATTAACCTGAATTTAGTGGAATTTATTTTAAAAAATCCAAATATTATATTTAAATATATAATCTGGTAATTTTATAAGTAATCTGATAGTTTGATAAATAAAAAATATTATTGATATAGTTTGTTAATGATCTTATATTATTATTGTATATATTTTTTCCTTTTTTATGTGACTAAAAATAACATAACTCAAAATTATTTTAATTGATTTTGACCTACAAAAGAATACACGATAGAAATAACCAATTAAGCATCTAAAAAAGATACACAATTGAAACTCCATTAGTTTTAACAAAACTAATTTTATTTGGCTAAAAGAATACAGTCGAGGCAAATAAACTTTTTAATTAGCTTAAAAGATAGAAATATATAATTAAAACAAATAGTTAGAAGTTGACTTTATAAAGCTGTTTCATCTCGGCTCTCTTTGCCACAAAGCGTCTGCCGAATAGACAAGTTTAAAAGAATAATTAAAATTACAGATAGTTTAGAAAAATATGAAAAAAGCAGATTAAATTTAGAGTAATTTTTAGTTATTCTGCTAAATTATATATATATATATATCCACTTTGGACGAAATTCTAGTTGTCGTATCAACATACTAAACCTTGTTGCCTTGACTATGTCGAAGTTCACATAACCCAGACGACATGAATTTTATCATTTGAATAATAATTCAAAGAGCAAGAGGAAGATTCATCAAACGAACAAAATGAAATACTACAAATCTTGGTCTCATCTTCATGTCCACTAGCTAAATCCATTACAACAACACTATTATACACCATACTCGAGCAAATTGAGATTGGCTATATAAATCACTATGTCTATGTGATGTCGCACCATTTAAGCATGTCCACTAGCCAAATCCATTATTCTGGATAACTAACTGAAAAATCGAAAGAGAATAACTTATTATAAAATTGAACTCAGCAAAGAAGAAAAGTATCCCCAAAGAAGGAGAAGAATATATAATACAATGTACTCAAGACCAAAGACACCTCCTCGAGCTAGCAGTTCCACCGGCTTGCCGTTGCTGCACGTTTCCCTCCTAAAAGAACACAAATCGAAGATCAACGTAAACAAAGGATAGGAAGATCTGAAAGCACAGCTCAAACATCGTACTATAGTTTTTGGCATTAGGATTGTAAACTCAAATTAATACTCTGTTTCTTTTTGCTACCGGTACAACTAACAATACAGAATGATTCATTTTTGTATTATAAATGTCAATAACAAACATGTGGTGGACATACATAGATAATTTTACTTAGAAATGAAAACAGCCTCTTTCCAATTTGGGAATTACATTATAATTTCTTTAGCGATACCAGCAACTGTCATTCATACACACGAGCAGAGGATATAGGAATCAGCCTAATCTGGATCTGATGTGACTGAACAGGATGAGATCCTATTTTCATGAAAGATTTCTTGTAAACTAGGAGGAGGAAGGATCATTGGGTTCAGGTATAGATATATAGTTATTATTGACCAGTTTTCAGATAATATATATACCAAAAACAGGAAATGCAAATGAATGTGAATTTCACCTGTTCTCTTATTCCCACGAGAAGTGCTGGCCGTAGGAGTACCATAGCCCAATGCACATCCAGGAACCTCCTTAAGTCCCTGACTACCCAAACACTGAAGAGTATCAAATCCACAACTATTAAGGCCTTGTCCATTTAACTCTTCTGAACCCGGCTGGAGGCAATAAACCTGATCATCACATTGTAGGTTGCAAGGGTTCATCACATAAGCTCCCCGGAGGTCAGGATTAACAAGATTCTGATATACATCCGCACTCTCCATTGGCTTCTTGTACGGAAATGATCCAATTTCACCTTCAATCCTTCCTCGGATGTCCACAAACAAGAACTTGAGCCTGGAAATCTCAGCTTCCAAGACTGCTTGACCCTGCAGCCTCTTCAACAGTTGCTGATTTATAGCCCTCAACCTGATTACCTCATCCTCTAATGATGCAACTCGAGCCTTATTTTTCTCACGATACTTGCGAACTGCTTCCTTATTACCCGAAGGGCGTTTCTTTCCTATCTTTGCTGCTACAGACTCTGCAGTAGTATCGTCGCTGAGGATCTTATCATCCTCACATGAGGGAGGAACAACCTTGGTGTGAACATGGTAACAAGTGTGTGTGTGTGAGTTATCAGGACCAGGAGGATTGCAAGTGTGGGTATGAATACAAGCATGCACATCGGTGAGAATTTCATTGAAAAGCTTTTTCATGGAACTACATTCTGGAATTTCACCAAAATCAGAACTTGACAACATTTCTTGGCTAGAGAATTCGAGCTCCCCGACGTCCATTATAGAAATCCAAAAGAAACTAAGAGCCTGCAGATAAACCACAAGCATTTAATAGACTCCTATTGAGATGGTATTCAGCAATCCAAATCTATAAGAGGACAATATGCCAGATTAAAAAAATTGTAAGAACAACAACAATATATCCGGTGAAATCCCACTCACCACAGGTGGGGTCTGGGAAGGGTAGGATGTATACGGATCCTTACACCTACCTTGTGGAGGTAGAGACCCTGTTCAAATAGACCCTCGGCTTCAAGAATTGGAAACTTTTAACAACAAAAGAGTAGAATAAATATTCATTGCTTGAAGTTTTCATAACCGAAAATCTAACTAATTTTTCTTACCAAGTTCAAGATCAGACAGCTTAAACTAGCCAGCTTCCCTCCATTGTGAAGGACGATCCATCCTCAGCATGCAAATTCCCACTGCTTTTGGCTCAATAATTGTCCAAAATAACAGCAATCCTCAAGAGTGAATTTTGCTGAGAAACACTGTTATAAATTCGGATTTGATTGAATATCATTTGTGGGTATTATTAAAGAAGGGCATATCTGCTCAATTTTGCATACTCTATTGACTCCTGTATTAATCGACTAATTACATTAATTGAGGGCTACAACAAAATTAAGGGCATATTTCGGACCAACTATTGAGTTATAAGGGCATAAATGAGCTAAACTATCAATGAAGGACTTTATCTTTTCTTTAAAAACAAGTGTGATATGAACAGGCAATTCTCGGAATTAACTCAAACAAAAACACACATAATACACCGAACCCTCTGACTTTATCCCTCACCAACAACAAGTGCACCTCAATCCCACACTAATTCTCTCTGTACATTAGATTCTGTTCAGCCCATTTCAAAATAAGAAAAAAAAAGAAATTTTTGAAAAATCTAACAGCAAATGTGCGTACGCACCAAACAGAAGAAAACCCAGAAAGAAACAAATGAAATGGCATTAAAATTTATCAGACAAAGTCTAAACAGGGTAAACTTAAACATACTTACAATTGAGCACTTTGTGCTGGAGAGTGGCCAAGAGAAGAAGATCAAGGGCCAGGAGGGATTGTGAAAAAAGGGGGTCCCTTAAAAAAGGGTGCTCAGATGCTCGTCACTTTCAATGGCGGAAAAAAATGGAGGAAGCACACAAGAAAGGAGGGAAAAAAGAGGCACTACGGAGTCCGAAATTGAACGCTGTTTATGCATATTTGGGAGCCGATCATAATTAACAACTTATTACACAGTCAATCTGGTTTACTGATTGTAGTAGATTACATTCTTTAAAGAGTTTAATGGTTAAAAAGCAAAAAAAAAAAAAAACACCTAATGTTATGAAATAATAAGACTAAAAACAAGAAAATAAGGGGAGAAGGAGAGAAGTATGAATGAATTATAATGAACGGAAAATCTTTATTTACAGATGAAAAATTAATTTGTCTCAAAGTTACTAACTCTAACTTTTCTTCTAAAAAAAATAGACATTCACCGTAAATAGAAGTTAATTGTTAGATACATTAAAAATAATTATTTCAAAATAATTGCTAATTTCAAAATTCAAGAGATAATTGATCATGTTTTTTTAATTATAACCTTAGTACTTAGAGTGATTCTAAAATATGAAAAGAATTAGTTTTCAAAAAATTCATCTCTATTAATTTTTTTCTTAATAACTGTGTAAATTTTATTCTAACAATCAAAATGAAACAGGGGAGTATATATTAACGTATCTTGTTCGTTAGTTATAAAGGTGTGCAATACAGTCTCCACTTAAAAAGAAAAAGTGTCTAGTGACACCCCGCTATCTATTTATTTCCACCTAATCTAATTAGAAGTGTTATTAGTGATTTCAATAAATAAGTAAAATTAATTAATTGGGTAAAAGTTTAAAAGGTGATCAAATCATTATCAGATTTTTCAAATCCATATAAATCAGCACTGTTTCTTTTGATTGATTTTTAAAATCCCCGCAAAAATTTATCAGAAAGACAAATCCAAATGTTTTTTGTTTTTAATTTCAAACTCATAGGTTTTCAATTTATTTGGTTGGGTGAAATTTAAGGATTCTGGGGAGTTTTTTTTTAAGTCATTACCAGGAAGATATGTTTTTTTTATGAAGAATGAAGAAGAAGAACTAAAATCTGGAGCATTAATTGACAAAATAGAGACTTGTCACTCATTTAATCTTGTAATGGAGGAAATGGAGAGGATACCCAAGAACCAAATCTATTATCCACTAGTTTCAAATATTTAATCAACTCAAATGAAGTGTGTTTTAATACATAATTTGTGAAAAAATATGATAGTTTAAATATATAAGTAGACATTTAAATTTGATCTGAATTGATAATTAAGCATTCAAACTTTGAGAGTGCACATCTAGGCACCTCAAACTTGGTATCAACTGACAATTAAACACTCCAACTAGTCCCCACTATATCTCATACACACACGATGTTGAAGTGATCCATAAATTTTGAAAGTGTCTAGATGATTATTTTGTAAGTTGGAGTGCTCAACTGATACTGTGGATACAAGTTGAGATGCCTAGATGTGCACTCTTAAGGTTTGAGTGTTTAATTACCAGTAGAGGCCAAGTTTGAATGCATATTTATGTATTATGACTTCTTGAAATACATATTGTTATTAGGAGGCATAAAGAAAATCGGCAAACCGCACCAACCCAATAATCTGAGTCAAATCGAAAAAACAACTCGACTAGTGGTTTGGTTCGATTTAATTGAAAAAAAAGATCCAACCATAATTGGTTTGGTTTCGTTTTAACTTAAAAAAGTCAAAATGAACCAAACCTATCCGATATTATATGTATATAATTTTAATAAATATTTTATGTATTTTATAAATACTTCTTAAATTTTTTCATAGTTTTTGTCTGTAACATGTACTATTTCAAGTTTGGACTTAGAATTTTGAATGATCCAATAAGTTTTATAGTTCATAGATGCATATTATTAACTCACATAACGCCCAAGTCAAAACCATATCAATATTAATACTAACAAAAGAAATGATTTCAACACTAGGAATGACAATAATGTTATATATCTATTCTTTAATTTTGCATGTTAATTTACACAATGAAAACACATAATTTATATCTTTTTAATGTTTAGTTATGTAATTAATACTTGTTAGTCATACTTAATTTGACATCACTTAGTATTTTCAAAGTAGATCATTTTCATTAGGACTAATTAATTAGCAATATTTATTTTATGCAATTTTTTTTTTGAAATATTTTAGTACAATGTCATCACTTATCTCATATTGTGTTATTTTTCTTAATTATAAAACACCTTAGATAGTTATTTGTTACTAAAATTAATGAAATATTTCAACTAAGTTATATATTTTGTACGAAGACTTTATCGGAAAAAAAAAACCAAAAAAAGCTGAGTTTGAAAAATTCAAAACCAACCCAGACTATGTAGTGCGGACTATGTACACCACTACATATTATTATGAATAGTTTAATATGGTACTGTACTAATTGTCTGCAAACAGCTTTCAATATACAGTCAAATGGTCCAAAATCACAGATGATACTTCTTTCCACCACAAAAATTGACTCCCATCTTGAGGCATTTTAAGTTTTGGAACACTTGCATAAGCCCTTCTCCCAATCAAGAAACCAGAAATTATTCAATATATACAGGCAGCATACATTACTACAACTTCTTAATGATTCAACACAATGACAATAACACATCCAAACTCTTGCAAAATCTAGATAGGAGATGCCAGGACAGTAATAATCGTCTTACAAATGTTACATAGATCATATAGATTCAACTCAGGAAGAGACAAGGAGCGATCTCGATCACGAACCCGGTTGACACTTTCCTAGTGTACTTAGTCAAGACTGCCAAGCAGTAAATAATGCTGCACTACTTGAAGTAGGAAGAGATAGACAAATAGACTACATCTCCTTTGCACAGCCATTCTTAGCAAAATCACAAGATAGAGCAGGCTTTCTGGCCCTTTCTCTTCTTTTTCTTCTTCTGCTTGGGTGGGTGTAGAACCACCTTAATAGCCGCATCAAAAACAGCCTTCACATTCTGCAGTTTTCTTTTGCAAAATAAGTATGTAATGAGGAGACTTATAACTTGACCATGTAATCTTTATTTGAATAGCAAAATTACCTGCTGTGTTTTTGCACTACATTCAATGTAAGCCGCAGCACCAATAGACTTCCTCAGCTCTTCACCCTTTACAAGTAAGCAGGAAATGAGATACTGACAGAAGACTAGCCCCCTCAAACTTAACCATTTGATCTAAAAATAAAGAATGCACTATTGCTGAAATATGTTAGAAGTGGGTATACCTGAGCTGTGGTAATAGGTACTGCACCAGGATGGTCTAAAAAAAATTGCTTGTCCTCTCGAAGATCTAGTGGAAGCACAATTTACCCCCGTTAAGCAGAAGCACAAGAAATCACAAGAAAAGACAGGAAAGGAATGGAACTAGCCAACAGGACGAAACAAGGTGGAGTTAAACAAAAAGAATGAACTGGATTTCAAAGTCCAGAGAACACATTTTTATTAGGTACACTTTCTCTTTGTAGTATTCCACCTCTTGCTTGTTTTTGGTCCAAAGATGAAATTCTTAATGATATTTTGGAATATGTTTAGAATAGTTTATAAACTACTTCGTGCAATCGTACACATACTTTAATTCCAATTCAGAGACCAGTTATGTTATCAGCTTGGAAATTTATGAACTTTTAAAGGCAAGGGTTAGGTAAACAACTTTAAACCACAAAGCATTGGTTGTTCTGCAGAAATGGAACTTCAACCAAGCACCACATCTCCTTCAAATTTCAGTTGTGACAGGTAAGGTCTCCTCAATCTCTCAAGCAGTTTGATTTCACGTCAATAAAGTTATTGAACACTAATGTTTCTTCCAATTCGCATAAAATCATGGCTGATACCATAAGTGGTTCTTAGAAATAATTCTGGTTTAACAAGGTGCACACCATAAGTAGTTCTTAGGTGTAATTCTGGTTTAACAGAAAAAAACCCAACCATTATTGGTGCTGCATGCAAGAGTTCATCTGGAATCAGCAGTCACGGAGGTTACACGATATTCATTCATAATTCTGACAGTAGATAGCAGCTTTTATGGATTGGCAGTCTATTTTCCTATGTGAAGCAACTGTCTTTCAATTAAAGAGATAATCTCATTCGAAATAACAACTGGTAAAGCTCCAAAATGTCTACAGAATGATATACTACTAGTTATTGGACCTCTATTCATCACTGAGTTACTTTGCCTACTTGTAGTAACAATAGGCTCAAAGCCTCAAACTTTCAGGAGGAGGAGAAATCAAGGTGCGGATGAATACATGAGATGCCCAAAATCCAGAGATTAGACAAATAGCTTGTTCAGAAAGGGATGATGGACTTGTAATTCAGATGACCCCAACTACAGTTTTAGAGACAGCAAGAACAATTTCTTTCGACATATCAGAGTAAGAACATTTATGAACAATTCTTTTGCCCAACATAACAGATTTTGACTTAGCGAGCTATGATTGAGCATATAATTAATGACTCTTCGAGGATTGTCTGACATTTCACAGCTCATCCATACATACCTGGAAAGATATATCCAATATAAAGGATGCAATCACAGTTCAAGAAAATTATCTTCAATGAGAATAAGTAGAAACTTAAAATAATGGCAGACAAAAGAAGATGACTTTCCAACCACAGAGAGATATTCATAGGACATAGCTAATCAAATTAACAATAAAACCAGAGTAAGGAGGACATACTAACCTAGCTTTGTTCCAACAAGAATGATTGGAACTCCTGGGGCATAATGCCTCAATTCAGGAATCCACTGAAATTAAATAGCAAGAGGAAAATGTATTAGTTCCTGGAAATTGTGGAATATTACCAACCATACATCTCATTCATCTTTTTTATCTCATAGGCATCCTTTACCAAATATAAAAAATGGTCCTAAATAATCAGGTTTATAGTTACTTCCACTAACAAGTTGAATGAAATAACTAAAGTAAAAGAAGCAGGCCAAAGTCCTCATAGAAAGCTTTCAAGATAATGGGGAGATAGCCGTCGCATATATTTCCTCAGTCTCATGGTCATTTATGTGAGCAGGAAAAATAAAACTGGAAGTGAAAGATCTAATTCAAGAAAGGAGATTGCACCTTTTTGGAGACATTTTCATGGCTGGCCTTGCTGATGAGGGAAAATGCTAGTATAAAAACATCCGCCCCGCGATAGCTCAAGGGTCTTAATCTATTGTAATCCTCCTGCCCTGTCCAATCAAACAGTAGGGGTCATCAGCATGTCTACCACAATAAGGTAAAAGAGAAATGGAAACTAAAGTCCACAAAGGAAAAAACAGAAAGTTTACCTGCAGTATCCCACAAACCCAAATTGATAGTGCTTCCATCCACAACCACATTTGCACTAAAATTGTCAAACACGGTTGGGACATAATCCTGTTCGCAACATAGCAAACAAATTTAGAGTATGATGAATCAGAAAGTTTCATTTGATGCGATTCACAGCCACCAGTTTTACAAATGAACTGAATAAAAGAAAGACCAAAAATTTAAAGCTCAATATTTTTCACCCTTCTGTGACTTCAGATAGAGAACACTATTTTCAAGTTCAGAGGCAAAGCAAAGGCAGGATCTTCAACAAAGCATCATCTTTTCATAAGCTAAACACATTTCAATTAATTAACACCATATGTTCCTAGGCTCTTGTATGTAGACCCAAATACAGTTATGAGTCATCTAAGATATTACTTGGAAGCATAAGAAATAAATCAAGAGGTATCATATCCATCTTCCGTTCAATTATAAATAGGCAAACCACTGCCCTTCTGGCTATAAAGCGCATTAATGAAAAATTTTAAGAGAACATCATAATCATAATACATATAGCAGTCAAACACTATGGGAAAGGATAACCAAAAAATATAACAGAACGAAGTTTTAGTCATCACCGGGACTAAGAAAGACAAACACTAGGGATGGCAAGCGTGGCAGGGGGGGTTTCAGACTATGCGGGTTTAATGCTGTGCCGGGAGGGTTTAAATATTTTTTTTGAGAAACAGATGCGAAGGGGGAGCAGGTTGCGGGTTTATGCAGATTTAAACAATAAGAAGAACAAACTTTCAATTTGAAGAGCCAACCATTATTACCTACCTTTCAATTTTATAGTAACAACATTTTCATCAGAACTTGTTAAGTATCTATAACTTCAAATATTTTTCTTTTCTTATGTTATGTTGTGGAAATTTCATTTATGCACAGTGAATGCACTGGCACCTAGCTAGTAATTCCTTCGTACTAATTATATAGATTTTTTTCTTTTTAAAAAAAATGTTAATTTTTTATAGTTCGCTAAAGTAAGGTTGTTGTGTCTAATGAGGTGGTAAGTATTGCTCCATTAGTCTCGTATGTGAGCTATGGGATTGTAGTCGTCTTTGATAGAGAGTGGTTTATGCCTAAAATGGAATTTCACGATATGAATTTTAATTAATCGGGCCTAAAGCAGATACCGAACATCGGATGGAGGAAAAAAAAGAAGAAGAATATTCATCTAACAAATCATTTAAGTGGTTACTATTTTGCTTTCAAATGTCCAAAATACATGGAGAGATTAGTTCGTTCTCTCTGTAATTAAACTGGACAAACTTGTTTACCATATTAGAAAACACATTGGTGTGTTAACATAAAAGAATAAAAAAAGGAAACATATTTCATTAATTTAATTGTCAATTGAGTGAACTTGTAGTGAAATAATATATTTGTTCTTGTCTTAATCTAAAATAAGTAAGTTATAGCTTCTTGGTCGTTTTCATTTTACCTGTTAAATTATGTGGGGCGGGTTGAAAGTAAAAAAAAATTACTATGCCGGGGGGGGGGGGGGGGTTTGGAGTCTTTGCGGGTTCGCCCCGCAACTGCCCCCGCCCCACTCCCTTTGCCATCCCTTTGGAACACAAGTCTCTGAAGTGGCTTATGCTGCTATGATTTTCACATTCTTCTCTCATTCCCTAAAAACTCAATGAATCCATCAGCAAAGAAAGAAAGGAACTTTAATCTACAGCTGAAATTAGTTTTCCTTTTTCTCCATATTACCCAAAATGAGAATTTCAATTGTGGTTATGGGAACTGAAACGAACCCTTCAGAATAGGAACAATAATATCATGTGCAAGTCGGACTTTTCTCAAGAAAAAATCTACTCCATTTTTTTTAAGGATCAAAAGCCCCAAATTTAAAAAAAAAAAACTAGTACTTCTCGCAAAATCATGTTTTTTCAAACATATTCTCCACTTGGTGAGAGCCCTAATTTTTATCTAAACTCGAATTAATTTCATCCATCTGCCGGGAAAACTAGTGGAAGAAGTATCTCAATTAGCACGCTAAAGAGAAAATGTTAAAAATAAATAAATTAATATAACATCTTTCTTCACCCAATAACAGATGCTAAAAGAGTAGTAAAAGAAAAACAGAAAAAAGCAAAGAAAGAGAGGCAGAAGAAAGGAAGAACTTACAGTTGGAAAAGTATTGCTGGTATATGAAATGAGTAGGCAAGTTTTACCAACTGCTCCGTCGCCGACGGTGACACACTTTATGAACCGGGACCCACTCATTCTTGATTCTTTAAGCCTAATCAGGCGAATTTTTCAAGCTTTCCAGCAAACCCCTCCAAATTCTCCTTGTTTTCTTCTTGTTCTTTCTTTCCGTTCTTTCTTTCTGCAACTACTCTTCTATGTGTGGAGTCGTTCGGAGTTTGGTTATTTGTTAAGTAGGAGCAGTACTAATAACAAAATGAACTAAATTACTCCCTCCTTCCAGTTTTACTTCTATAATGGGCACGCCGGTAAAAGAGTATAAATAAAATAATAATTTTATTGTTATAAACATATATTTGTGTGGTAGTGAATGTAGGGTTCTCCTTCATTGTATTTGATTCCATCAAGAGAAATAAGAACTTCTCTCATTCTCTTTTTCTTTATTTCTTGTCCTTTCTTTATTATTTCATAACACGTTAACCACAGTAGTGATATTTCTTTGGTGATATTGTTACTCTACAACTCTACTGTCTCAAAATTTGAAGGCCAAGGTATTATTTTTTTTTTCTTTTAATATGGCTAACCTTACGAAACTTGATTTCGTTGCCCTTCAATGTTCGGGCAAGAACTACCTTTCATGGGTGTTGGATGCTGAAATCCATATGGATGCAATGGGTCTTGGAGACACCATTAAAAGTGAAACCAAAACATCAAAAATCCATATGGATGGAATGGGTCTTGGAGACACCATTAAAAGTGAAACCAAAGCATCAAAAATCCATATGGATGGAATGGGTCTTGGAGACACCATTAAAAGTGAAAGCAAAGCATCAAAAATCCATATGGATGCAATGGGTCTTGGAAACACCATTAAAAGTGAAAACAAAGCATCAAATCAACATCGTGCTAAGGCTATGATATTCTTGCGTCATCATCTTGACGAAATTCTTAAAATTGAATATCTCATGATTAAGGATCCACTTGTTTTGTGGAATAGCCTAAAAGAAATGTATGACCACCTGAAGATGGTCATCCACCCAAAGACACGATATGATTGGATTCATCAAGACTATAAGTCTGTTCATGAGTATAGCTCATCAACATTCAAAATTGTTTCTATGTTAAAACTATGTGGAAAAACTATAAATGATGTTGATATGATTGAATATGTGGTAGTATACAAAATTAATTGAGAGCTCCAGAAGAGCTAATGTATTACTACCTGAAGGAATGAAATTGTTGTAGTAAGTCTCAAAAGGAAACTTATAAGTTTAAATGACATTGAAAAAAAAATGAGACTATAAATTATGGGAAGATCTAATATCTTCATGCTACTACAATTGAAGCGGGTTATAAATATTTATGTAAAAAATTACCCGCCGGTTTTTTTATTTGTAGTACATAAATATGGGTATGATGATGAAATCACATACGAAAGTAAACTAGAAGTTTACTGAAATAAGTTGGCATAACCGGTTGGCCATCCCGGTTCAAATGTAATGCAAAAATAATTGAGAATTCACGTGGCTATATGTTGAAGAAATAAAAGATTCTTCAAGAATTCTCTTGTGTTGCTTGTTCTCGTGATAGAATGATCCTGATCAGCTAAGATTGGAATTATATTTCCTGAAATTTTGGAACTTATAAAAGGGTGAATATGGGCCCATTCACCTACCATGTGAACCGTTTGCTAATAGATGCATCTATGGAATGGTCACATGTGTTTTGATATCAACTTGCAATTGATTTTTGTAAGGTTGTTGCTCGAATTATTAAATTAAGAGCATAGTTCCAAATTATAAAATCATGTTGATAATGCTGATTCATATCTATGTTGGTTTAACAAAAATTGTATGCCTCCAATTATAGATAAGTCATTGGTTATGAGAATAAAACTTCCAAATAAAATTTGGTATGAGATATGTTTATTTAACATATAGCAACACTTGAATGCATCAAGCCAACAAAGTTCTCTATCACAATTGGTTCAGGGTCAGGAACCAAATAATTCCATCTAAAAATTTGAATGTACGATATATGATTCAATTGCCCCACCACAACGCACAAAGATGGGTCCCCAAATGAGTTTGGAGAGTAAATGTTAGTTTTTCTAACATTAGGGGGAGAAGTGATTAGCAACTGAAAATTGAGTGTGGGATGAATTATCTAGATCCTCGGAAAAAAAAATTAACTTAAAGTTCAATAGATAATTCACTTGCAAAATATTGCAAATCAATTGCCAGATATATTTGCTAACTCTATTTTATAATTCAGTTGTAAATGCTCCAACGAAAGGTCCTTGAAGGACAGGGTTTATGAGACGCCTGAAGCGTGATAGACCAAACGGTTCCAAATATAGAACTTCTTGAAGAAGAAGAGGAGCAAGTGATTAAGATGGTCATAATGATGAGGCAAGTGCTTTAAGAAAGCACCACGACATAACACTTCATAAAACCTTGGCAAAGGTTCAGGTACCTGAAAATGATGAAAAATGAAGAGATCTCAATAAGTTATGTCGCATTGGAACTGATATCAAAATGATCATCGACGATATTTTTGATACAATATAGTACATAATATTGTAAAAGATTGTGAGGATCTGAATTTTACGTCTATTAAAACATGTTGATGTAGAAATAATTATCAAGTGAAATGATGCGTATTGATAAGCATAAAGCTTATTGGACCTGTAGTCCAGACACTAGAAGATGTCACGTATTTAAATACTAATTAATGTTATCACTTGACAAAATTTGTACGAAAATCATGAAGGATTCGAAATGCCTGAAGCATTTACAAGTTTCTTTAAACTTGTTCATAATTCTTATATGAGAAAATCATTGGTCCTGAAGTACCATATCTTAGTGTGATTGATGCACTAATATATCTTGCTAATACTACAAGGCATAACATTCGGTTAATTTGTTAGCAAGTCCCGATCTTGTTGGTTATGCTGATGCAAGGTATCTATCTGACCCACACAAAGCTCGATCTCAAACTGGCTACGTGTTCATATGTGGAGGTACTGCAATATCTTGGAGATCTACAAAGCAGTCTCTCGTAGCTACTTCATCGAATCATATTGAGATAATAGCTATTCATGAAGCAAGCCGAGAATGTGTGTGGTTGAGGTCCATGATACATCTCATTAGAGAAAAATGTGGTTTGAAATGTGACAAAGTACCCACAATTTTGTATGAAGATAATGCAGCATGCATAGCACAACTAAAGGGAGGATTCATAAAAGGAGATAGAACGAAGCACATCTCGCCAAAGGTTTCTACACACATGAACTCCAAAAGAATGGTGATATCAATGTGCAACGGATTCGTTCAAGTGACAATGTGGCTGATTTATTCACCAAATCTCTACCAACTGCAACTTTCAAGAAGATGGTGCAGAAGATCGGGATGCAAAGATTCAAGGATGTTCTCATTAGGGGGAGTTAATACGCGCTGTACTCTTTTTCCCTTATGAGGTTTTGTCCCACTGGGTTTTCCTTGTAAGGTTTTTAATGAGGCAACCAAAAATGCGTATTATTAGATATGTGTACTCTTTTTCCTTCACTAGATTTTTTCCCACTGGATTTTTTCTAGTAAGGTTTTAACGAGGCACATTATCTATCAAATAGACATTCATGGGGGAGTGTTATAAACATATTTGTGTTGTAGTGAATGTCTATAAAGGTATTTGTATTGTACTGGATACATGTGTTTATATCATTGTGAAAGTCTATCTTTTGGAGAAAAGTTAAGAGAAATTATGCCTATAAATAGAGGGTTTCTCCTTCATTGTATTTGATCCCATCAAGAGAAATAAGAACTTCTCTCATTCTCTTTTTCTCTATTTCTTGTTCTTTCTTTATTATTTCATAACATTTATTATTATATTATTTTTTTATTTAATAATTTTAAAAAATAATTATAATTGATAATAAAAATAAATTAAAAATTAGATGATAAATTAGAATACAGATATAGAGACCACCTAACTCAACAAGTCACAGTAATTGATAGTTTGATATACTTGAAAGGAAGAGTTGAGGGTGGGGGAAGAGAATGACACTCACCTTTTTGAGGTTTTCTTAATCATGTTAATAGTTCCACTTTGATCAATAGAGAATTAAAAATTCATTTATCAATGAATCATGATTCATGAACACTTTGATTTTTATTTTTATTCTGAATTTATTAACAAATAATTCATTCTTAGTCAGTTCGGTAAGTAATTGATAAATTATGATTGTAATTTTTTTAAAAATGTTTCATAACTGTTAGAACTTTAGCTCGGAAACACAAAAATACTGTACGCACTTTTTAAAAAAGATCGGGTTTAAAATTATTGAAAGAATTCTTAACGTCGGAAGAACAAGTTCTTTCTTTGACACAATAAAACTTACCATATAAAGAAAATGATAAAATTATTTTCAAATAGAAGGTGGCTGCCTTAATGAATTGGTTATGAAGTTAGTGGCACTTACCTATATTAACCTTATTGTCCAGATTTTGATAAACCCCGAGACTTTTGGTTTTTGGTCTGCGTAGATCAAGGGTGAACACTCATCATTTATAAAGGGGAGTATCAGAGTATCTAATTATTCGCTCTGAGCTAGATCTAGTGTATCATAAGAAATTTTTATTAAGGCTCGATTAAATTTGAATGCAAATTGGGAAGTTTCACATTGGATGGTAAAATGCCAAAAAAATTCAGTTAAACTATAAAAGACTACCTTACAATACAACACAAAACCTTTTAGTAAAATTATAATTAAATTTAAAATTCTTAATGTTAGAATTTCCTACCTAGTTCAAACAAAGAAAGAATTAATAAGCTAAGAGTTAATAAGTTTGCTTCAAATTCCGAAATATTAGAAAATAATTAAATTATAATTACACAATAATAACTTGAATAGGAACCACGAGACCGCAGACCTCCTTGAATTGACATTGTTATATACATATATTTTTCTTTCATATGATTTTATAATTTTCAAAGTTTCAATTTTTTTTTACATTAGCTGATATAAGACATACCTAGAATAAAAGTATGTAGACTAATCGACAAAAAGGAAAATTTCACACAAGGAGCTGTTAAAAGGAAAACTTGGAAAATTTCACGAACTGTTAAAAGGAAAGGAAATTTGGAAAATTATCACACAAAGAACTTGGAGATGAATAGTGAACAATAGTTACCAATACAGAAAATTTATAGAATTAGAAATACTCACAAAATGAAAATTAATAAGAATGGGAGAATTTACGATTCTACTATTCTTGGATTAATTACTAAAAAGGCAGATTCTCCGAATAAAAGGCAAAAAACTTTTATGGGAAAAATATAATACGGTCTATTATGGAAAAAGATTCATAAAATTTATTATGTTCATATAAGGAAATATTTTTATTGAAAATTATTCATACCCATCTACTATATACATATATATAGCCATATATTGGCTTTTGAAAACTTGTGAATTAATTTGAAAAGGAGAAATAAGTTTACCATGGCCAAGTTTTCTTTCCTCCATCTTTGTTTGCTTGCTTTTCTTTTGTCAGGTTAGTATTGATATACAAATACTATTACTGAATCCTGTATGAGTACGAGATGTTTTGTGTATCGAACTGATATTGACAATTTAATATCTAAAATATGTGTGTATGTAATTAATTTGCAGGTGTATTAGTTGTAGATGGTCAAGAAAAAAGAAAGAGGTGCAGCGCAATATTGCACAGAAACGAGTGTGACCCCAAAAGCTGTTCGGATGAATGCAATCAAATTCATGGGAAAGATAGTTTTAGTGGAGTTTGTGCTGGTCTCGAACCACTTAGTTGTGTCTGTATTTATTATTGTGCCCCTCCTCCTTCTACTTAAACACTACACTACTCTCTGTTACCAGCTTTGACTAATTCTTTTCATATTCAATATTAAACTTATGTTTAAGTACCATGTTCTTCTCATTTAATTATCTTTGCCAAAACTACTATTCATTAAAAAAATTTTAAGAGTTTAATTTAATTTTATCACTACATGAATCTTTAGAGACGATTGAAATTATTTATATGAATTATTATTTATTTGTCGCGTATAAGAAATTATACTCAAGAATATTGTCTTTGCTATAAGAATTTGTACTTTAAATATTTAAGAAAAAATGGTTTAAAACACGTGTTAACTTTGCTCGAAATTACTATTATATACTCCAACTTTGCGGAAGTCCTATAAACCTTCTGGATTAATTTAAAATAGAATATATATGCCCTCAAAAAGTCACACTCAAATCTGTGTTAGAGGGTGATATGCACGCGCCATGTGAAAATTTCATGTTTTTTTTAAAAAAATTATTGCTTCCTAATATTTTTCTTTATTATTCAATTTCTTTTTTTATTTTTCTTGGGTTTTGCGAATAGCAGTACTTAGTTACCTGCTCCAGATTTCTTTTTCGGCCACTAAAATATTTTTGATAACAAAAATTTACTTTTTATTTGTAGATCTGAATTAATTTTAATTTATATTCATTTTTTATTTGTAGATCTGGAATAGTTTTGATTTATATATCAAAAAAATGAGAGAATGATTCGTGAGAGAGAAAAAAAGTTATTACTTATTTACCATAAAAATTTGGTCGGAGGAAGATTATCGAAGAAAATTTGAACGAAGAAAAATTGTTGGAAGAGGATTTAAAAAATGAATGGCTTTTCAAGTTGAGGAGATGGGTGGGTGGGTGGGGGGGGGGGGGGGCGGCGACATTAACTCAAAATGAAGACGACTTATGGTGGCGGTGGAAGTGTTGGCATTGCCACCGATGTCAACTTTGGTGACTGAGTTTAACAACGAAGAAGACAAAAAGAATAAGAAAGAAAGAGAAATAAAAGAGAAAAGTTAAAAAAAGATATTATGAAAATAAAATTTTAGCATACTTTGTTGCTCTTACTCTCTTAAGAAAAGTGTATTACACTTTTTTCGTCACCTAAGCAGTGAGGGCTTTAATAATTTCAGTTAAAAATACTTTAGAGGACATATAGGACCTCCGCTAAGTTGGAGTGTGTAACAGCAATTTCATGTAAAGTTAAAATATGTAGCCATTTTTTCAATATTTTATAATAACTTAATTTTTAATTTTTAATTTTACTCTTTATGAGATGATTTCAGCTTAATTTTTTTTCTTTCTCTTAATCTATATGTTTAGTCAAACATTCACATAAAATGAACTTCACATAGATTGAAACAGAAAAAATAATGTACATTTAAGTAAAGAGAGTAACAAAAATATTCAATTAATTGAAACTACCTAAAGTATGTTATGTTTATAAAAAAATTTTATTATACAATTTTTTTAAAAGAAGAAAAAGAAAAAGAAATTCATGTCTATTTATTTATTATTACTAGTGGAAACTTTATTTTATCGGATCAAAAAGAAAGAATTTTTTTTATCTCAGATATTCAATTGTGTGTTAAAGACGTTATTCTATTTTCAAATCATAAGCCTAATAATTTTTTAAAAAAAATTAGAAGTAACTTCTAATTTATGAAAAATTTTCATACGCTTTTCAAATCAAGAATGAAAATTACCAAAAAAATATTCTACAATATTATATATAAGTGAATAAATTTTATTTAAAAATCTTAAAATTCTGAGATTTATATATTATACCTCATTCATCTCTTGTATTATGATTGAGGCTGTCCGTCGAATTTATTTCTTTTCACATCAGGTGAAAATTAAAACATTGATCAAGTGAAATTAATAGAAATCAAGGGATATTTCTCGGTTTATCCGACACTATCAACGAGTTTAACAATTTTGATGAGCCAAATTTTGATATTTAGGAATATATTAATTTGATATTAATTTTGCTCATCCATCAGTATTAAACCTCATTTTTTGAGCAATTTTTCTATGGTGATTGTTTACTTTGTAAATTGAGATTCTAATATCACAATAGTCGAAAATCCTTCATTTTTCAAGTATTTTACTATAAATTTTGATAAAATCTCGTCATAAAGCAACAATTATATGATCATACCTATATTTTAAAATTAAAAATTGCATAAACAAATATCTTTCTTACAAAATTATATAATTATAACTTATTTTCATTTGTAACTACTATATCTCCCCTCATGCTTCGTCCTTGTCTAATACGTGGTTTCACCATTAGTTGTTATCAACAGACAATATTACATCTGAGAGACATGAGATTAAATTAGTCACAAATATCGGTAATTATGTAGGGAGATAATTTGTAAATTTCTATAAAAGTGTTATGAAATAATAAAGTAAGAAGAAGAATATTGTAGAGAAAGAAAGAAGAGAGAATAATTCTTATTTCTTATGAGGGATTCTCTTGAGAGGTTAAAGGGATGAATTACAATGAATGGAAAACCCCTCTAATTATAGGGGAAAATTAATCCCAATTTAGACATTCACTATAATACAAATACACATTAAGAGTTTATCTGGTTGCAAGCTCATTCAATCGTAAGTTTATCCGGTTGCAGGCTTATCCAATGAATGTCCACCTAATATAATATATTTATAACACTCCCCCTTGGATGTTCATTAATAGATAGAATGCCTCGTTAAACCTTATTAAAAAAAACCAGTGGGAAAAAATCTAATGAAGGAAAAAAGTACACATATCTAATAATACGCATTTTGGTTATCTCATTAAAAACCTTATAAGGAAAACTCAGTGGGAGAAAACCTCGTAAGGAAAAAAGGGTACAACACGTATTAACTCCCTCTAATTAGAACATCCTTGAATCTTTGCCTCTCGATCATGTGAACCACTTCTTGAAAGTTGTAGTTGGTAGAGTTTTGGTGAATAAATCAGTCACATTGTCACTTGAACGAATATGTTGCACGTTGATATCACAATTGTCTTGGAGCTCATGTGTGTAGAAAAACTTTGGCGAGATGTGCTTCGTTCTATCTCCTTTTATGAATCCTCCATTTAGTTGTGCTATGCATGCTGTATTATCTTCATATAAAATTGTGGGTACTTTATCACATTTCAAACCACATTTTTCTCTAGTGAGATATATCATGGACCTCACACACATTCTCGGCTTGCTTAATGAATAGTTATTATCTCGGCATGATTTGATGAAGTAGCCACAAGAGACTGCTTTATAGATCTCCAAGATACGGAAGTACCTCCATATATGAACATGTATCCAGTTTGAGATCGAGCTTTGTGTGGATCAGATAAATACTTTGCATCAGCATAACCAACAAGATCGTCTTGCTAACGAATCAACCAAATGTCATGCCTTATAGTATTAGCAAGATATATTAGTGTATCAATCACACTAAGATATGATACTTCAGGACGAAGGATTTCCTCATTCTTTTCTTGAGGTCAAAACAAATTCTTATTCACATCAAGTGATCGAACAACCATCGAAGTATTTAATGAATGTGCTTCATCCATATAAAATCATTTCAACACATTTTTTGTATAGGCAGATTGATAACAAAGATACTGTTTGTTAAATGTTCAATTTGCAAATCAAGATATAATTGCCTTTCCAAGATCTTCCACCTCAAATTCCTTCTTTAAATAATCAATTGCTTTTAGAAACTCTGCTGGAGTTCTATGAGGTTTATATCATTAACATAAATAATAAGTATAAAACTCCGATGTTGTTTTCTTATTTGATTTTCCTCATATAAGGATTATGAAAAAATTACAGATACTTGTAAATATTTCAAACATTTTGAATCCTTCAGGATTTTCTTATAAATTCTGTCAAGTGATAACATTCATTAATATTTAAATGTGTAACATCTTCTGGTGTCTGGACTACAGATCCAATAAGTCTTAGCTTATCAAGATTCATTATTTCATTTGATAATTATTTCTACATCAGCATGCTTTAATAGACGTAGAATTCATATCCTTGCAATCTATTACAATATTGCGCGCTATATTGTATCAAAGATATCATTGATGGTATATCATTTATATCGGTTTGCAATTGGACATAACTCATTGAGATCTCATTAGTTTCAATATTTTCTTAGGTACCTAAACCTCTCAAAAGGTTTCATGAAGTGTTATGTCATAAGTTCTTCAAGAGCACATTGTCTCCTTATTATGATCATTTGCTCCATTTCTTTTTCAAAGATTATTACAATAGAAATCGACTGATCTACAATGCTTCATGCATACTATAGACTCTATCCTTCAGGGGCATAAATTTAATAGGAACTTTTGCAGCTGAAATATAAAATTAATTTTAGTTCAACAAATACTTCGGGCATTTGACTTGAATTATTTTGAATGATGATCACACTAATGACAATTCACAATATATTTTTTAGCTGCTTATTCTCTCCCCCTCATTTTAGTAGAACTAACATGCATCCCCGATTAGAAATTCATCTGTGTGCATCGTGATAGATTTATTAATCATATGCTGCATATCAAAAGTTATTAGATGAAAAATATTTGGTTCCTAACCCAGAACCAAGTGAGCAGAGGGAGAATTAACATAATTTCTTGATCTAATGAATACAAATGTTGTTATATAAAATATATCATACCATACACCAACACACTAAGCTTTCTTCTCATAAGTAATGGTTCAACTATTTAGCGGAGATATTCAATATCAAACCACCTTGGATATAAACCAGCAGTATCAAGATGAATTGTCTTGATTACATAATTTGATAATTATGCTTTTAACTCAATTAATATTGAGCAAGCATCTTTGTGAATATCAAACTGCAGGTTGACAATAAACGCACATGTGGTCATCTATAAAATGCATCTATTTATGATTTCACATGGCAGGTGAATGGATCAATATTCACCTTTTATACTTTTCAGACTCTAGGAGATTCAGTCTTAACATTAGCTGGTACAATTAACTTATCATGAGAACAAGTAATGCAAAAGATTTCTTGAAAAATCTTCTATTTCTTTAATATATTTTGATACTCAATTAACACATCATATCAGAATGATCAAAACAGTCATGCCAACTGATAATAATCTATACTAGTAAACTTCAAGTTTCCCATGATATATGTTATTTATTTTAGTAAATTTCAGATTTACTATGTCATGAATTTCACATCAATAAACTTTTGGTTTACTATAGCATGTAATTTCATCATGCATATATTTGTAATACAAATCAGGTAACTTTTCATATACATATTTATTAACCATAATAATTTGAAGATATTTAATCTTTCAATCATTTGTAGTCTCAATATGATAACCATTTTTATTATTGGTAAACTTCAATTTTTTACAATTTGTGTTTTGATCATAATAACGTTATACTACAATATGAGATGAATGACAGAATAATAAATAAACTCTTCGGAGCTTTTAATT
Source organism: Datura wrightii (assembly GCA_035772735.1). Taxonomy (NCBI): domain Eukaryota; kingdom Viridiplantae; phylum Streptophyta; class Magnoliopsida; order Solanales; family Solanaceae; genus Datura; species Datura wrightii. The sequence continues at coordinate 139,269,599 of JASDFA010000007.1, read as the reverse complement.
TATTTTTTTATAATATTATTTGGACACTACTGGTGTCATGATTCTTGTTGACAAACAATCAGGTTCTTTTGCAGACCTTGATCATTATTTTATACTATTTAATATTGTTTAAATACTTCTGGTTCATGAAAGCAAATTCAGAACTGCCGGTGTCATGAAATAAACAGTAAATATTAAGTTTTAAACTTCATTATTTCAAACTTTTACTGCTTCGAGAGTAGATTGCAAGTTTACTACTTCAGGAGTAAATTGTAAGACATGAGTAAATTGCAAGATTTACTTTTGAAGAGTCTTACTACTTAAGGAGTAGCTGTTAAATTCTTACTATTTCAGGAGTAAATTTCAGATTTACTACTTTGGAAGTAAATTTCAGATTCACTACTTCGGGAGTAAATTTGAAGATTTTATTAAACATTGTCACATTCACTTCAGGGACTAGATCTATATTAAATCTATATTTGTAACATTTTACAAAAGTTCTCATTTTTCAGAAATGGAACATAATTATCTAAAAGTGACTTATCATATTAAATTATGATAGTTTAAAACTTCTTTTAACATATTGCTACTTTGGGAGCAAATCGAGATATGCATATAATATAGATGATTTCTCTTACATATTTTCAGTTGTAATTGTAACAAGCCTATAAAAATATTATCACTTCTAGTGTCATATTATTTTTTACAGATTCTCATTCTTGCTCATTAATGGATATCAAATTAATATCATCATATATTTTCACAATATTGTTCTGTTGGAACAAATATATTTTCACAATATTATTCTGATGGAACAAATATGAGACATGAATTGCAAAATGAATTAATAAGTCGTTCCTTTCAAATTAATATACAAATCAATATTGTTATTAGTAAAGACATAAATATCAAGAAATACTAACCTTCATCTTTTCAAAGAAACTTTGATTTTTCTTACTTCAGGTCTTTTCAAAGTGAATCCTCAAGGCAAAGACTCGTGCTGATAACATGTTATGAAATAATAAAGCAAGAGGAAGAATATTGTAGAGAAAGAGAGAAGAGAGAAAGATTCTTATTTCTCTTGAGGGGTTAAAGTGATGAATGGGAAACCCCTCTATTTAATGGGGAAGATTAACCCTAACTTAGACATTCACTATAATACAAATACACATTAAGAGCTTATCTGATTATAAACTTATCCAATCGTAAGTTTATCCAGTTGCAGGCTTATCCAATAAATATCCACCTAATATAATATATTTATAAAAACAATTATAAAAATAGTGTTGTCACTTATATTTTCATCTATTCAAGAATAAAAAATAATTTATATTGGGGTTGAAAAAGTCATTACCAGATTCCTTTAAGAAGACATTCATATTAGTGTAATTATTTCAACTTCTTTATGTATAGGAGAGTAGTCGGGGTTAACACGACTTAATCAATTATTAATAATAGAGATAGTATCTCAAAAGATCACTTAATTATGAAAAATTATGTTGCAAAGTCACTGAACTGATGAGGACCCCTCATCCTACAGTGGCACGTAGTTATGGGACTTAGGTTGTCTGGAACCCTCATCTGCTCGGTGTTAAATACTACTTCCAAAATATACATAGCGCTCATATCATTATCATGAAACATACTTGGTTTTTACATGAGTTAGTTTAAATCATGAGATTCATAAAATTACTTGGCATATGTGAATAAACCATAAAAACAACGCTGCTGATTCAGCCATGATAAAATAAGTTTGAGATTCGTGAAATTCATGCATAATTGAATCAATCATCATAACTTAAAATATAGATTAGTGAGAGTTTTTCATGAAAATCATGTAATTATAATCATAAAAATATAAATAGAATCATGAGGGAATTAAAATCATAAGAGATCATGGAGTTTTTCATAAAATTGGGTCTAAACCTAGAAATCATAAAAAAAATTATAATTGGAGACTTAAATTCTTGAAATTGAGTTTGGATTGAGCATGAGGGTGGAAGAATTCTCCCATTCATGATTCCATATACCTGGGTTTTGATGATTCCTTGCTTAGAATTGAGACCCAAAAGAATTGAGAAGAAGAAGAACCCTAGGAGTTTGAGAGACTTGAGAGGATGAATCTTCAATCTACAGTATCGTAAAGAATGAGGGTTTAGGCCAAGTATAATCCCCTAATTAGCCCCTTAGGAAACCTAAAACGACCTCACTTAGGAGTTAAAAGTATAAAAAGTTACAAAAATATCCTTAGAAACTCGCATTAAAAATCTGCCCAACAGTAACCACAATCCATACAACGGCTTGTTGGTCCTTCCAACAACTTATACCTTTGCCCGTGGTCACCTGCACCTGCCTCGAACAGTTCTCTGAATCTCATCCAACGACCCATCCGACGATCCTTCTTATCTTCCTACGACCCGTCCCTGGAGTTGTTGCTTCTGGGACTTGAAAACTCAATATGCCTACCACGAGTCTGACCACAACTTGTGGTATCATCCGTGGAGTCGTTCCTGGGTTCGTCCTGAGGAAAATGTCCAATTTCTCTGCTGGTTCATACTCCATATCTTTGATCAGTCTTAGGGATTTTTGGGGTGTTACAATAGTATAAGTTATTTGTTTAAATAATTAGCACTTATTAAATCGTACTATAATTTTATGATTTTGACACTAACAAATTAATATCTTATAACAAACGCTTTATTAATTTGTAATTAATCGTTAAGAAATTGTTATGCCACCAAACTAAGAAAGACTCATCAAAATTAGTGAAAACAATCACTAATGCTTGCAATTAGGACAGGTTGTCTGCATCATGCTCTTTGGGGTGTAACTCTTTTTCGGATCCTATTAACACAGAATGCTTGCGCACCGGACTGTTCTTTTTTTAATTGTATTTTCAAAAATTCTAAACATATGATTGCTTTGCATTTTAAGTACAATTTTTTCAACTTGTAATTATTTATTAAAAGGTAAAATCTTAACTATTTTTAAATTAAATATAATTTTTTATATATTATAAATAAGGAATGATTTACTATATAAAATTAAATTAATCTTAAAATTCTAAATATTAGAAAAATTAAATGAATATTTTTTCAATTGTGAACTCTATTTTAAAAAGGTAAAAAAGTGAACAACATTTTGTTATAGGTTTCGTACTTTAAATATTTAATAATAATTTAATTTTAAACTCACCATTTTACCCTTTATGAGATGATTTCAGCTCCAAAATAATTTAGTTTTCTCTTAATCAATGTGTCAAATAAAACAACTTTACATAAAATAAAATGAAAGAATAGTGTAGATTTAACAAAAGAGAGAGAGAATAACAAGAACATACAATTAATTGAAACAACTTAAAGTATGTTGTGTTTCTATATTTTTTTTTCTTTCTTCAATTGTACAACCTTTAAAAAGAAAAGAAGAAAGAATTCAATGTATTAATGCAAAATGAAGTTACACTCTTTGATTTATTTTCTCATAACGTGAGTTAAAGAATTATGGTGAATAATTAATTAGTTTAATGAAGAAAGGATTGCCAGGAATTTTAGTATATAAATCGCATTCGACAAACACGATTTATAAATATACAAACATGATTTATGATTGCATTCGACAAAGACACTTTCTAAATCATCGACAAACACGATTTACAAATTGTATTCGGTAAATACGATTTATAAATCGCATTGATAAACATGAGTTATAAATCACATTTATTTAATTTGGCTAACACAACTTATAAATTGCATTTGACAGACACGACTTATAAATTCGTATTTGGCGGGCACGATCATAAAGTGCAATTTGTGACACGATTTACAAAGTGCATTCTATAAACACGATTTATAAATTTATAAATCGTATCCGACAAACACAACTTTTTCAAAGAAGGAAAGATTTAAGAAGAAAAAATTTCCTTAAATTTAAAGTACTAAATATTAGGAGTTTTTACATTTTATAAATAAGCAAAGATTTATTTATTATAATTTTAATTAATTTTAAAGTGCTAAATATTAAAATAATAATTAATTAATAAAAAATAATAAATAATAATTTTATTTGTTATGAAATCTAAATGAAAAGTGAAAAATTTAATCAATATTTTAATTTTTTTTTTATATTTTTAATATAATATAGATAGATATATAGATTATACGTCAGATTCAAGAAGAGACCAAATGAAAAAGGAAAACCAATTATATTAAAGTAGTTTTAATTCAAACAAAATAAGATAAGAGAGGAGGAAAAAAAAATAAGGAGAAAATAAGGAGCAATTCCCCAATGGACTCTCGAGAAGAAGTTTCCATTAAATTATAACCATATATTTATCAAAGGGCGTTTAGCTAATTATTGATTCAAACAGAAAGGTGGTTAGAAATGGCATCTTTATAGGATTTATTTTGAACACAATATTCCTTAAGATAAATTATATTATATTAAAAGTAGGGAGGTCCTTCAAAAAATTTAATTGAATTTTTTATTTATAGTTAAATTTTTTTTATATCAGATAAAATTATTATCTATTATTTTTTTAAAATAATTATTATTTTATGATTTAATAATATTAAAGATTTTAAAATTAATTAATATTATAGCTATTAAACTTTTATTTATATGTAAAAGGTAAAAAATTTTAATAGTTAATATTTTAAAATTGAATAAAATTTTGTTTCTTAAATGTTTTCTTATTTGAATTATATTAAAAATTTAAATATCTAAGACTTTAAATGTTTTTCTGGTGCTAGTGTATCAACTAAAAAAAAAAAGAAAGTAAGCAGAAAGAGAGAACTCTTCAAAAACGAGTACTCTACACGTCAGATTTTTTTTTAATGGGAATATTATGTCTAAAAATGATTTCTAGAAAGATAGCAGGTAAAGTTTCATTTGAGAATTTAATTTCTCATTTTGATGGAAATATAGACATAGTTTGGTAATTATATTGTCCAAAAAAATCAAAAGTTACTCTAATGAGGTATTTATTCAAGTAAGCTAACCATTTAAAGAATTGACTATATATTAAGGACATAAAATCGCTTTTCTTAGGGAATATTTTAGCCTATTTTTTCAACGTGAGATTTTTTTATGCATATTCAAATTTAGTCAGATTCTAATATAAATATCGAATATCGAGTAGAGAAAATTTTTAAATCAAGTACAAATAAAATGAGTCTAAGCACTAACTATATATATAAAGAAAGATGGTCAGCGAGGAAACAAAGTTTACATAAATCAAATATCAAAATTTTAAAACAATGGACAGAAATATATAAATCATCATAATCACTATGAATGGGTAGAAAAATATTTTAGAAGAATGAATATTGCGATTTTCTGTTCGATATCTTATCGGCTGCTAGAAACATTTTAACATATAAGTTTTTATAAAAGGTTATTCATTATTAATATTAATCATTTTAATATATACAATCATTCAGAATAATTTCCTCTTTTTATATTTTTTCTATCACTATTATTATTTAATAAGAATATTTAATAGTTATGGAGTTGATGTTTTTAATATAACATAAATTATATGTGTGATTGAAGAAATAAGAGAGCAAATGGAAAAGGGAAAACCAATTATACTAATGCAGTTTTGTTTCAAACAAAATAAGATAACTGAGGAGGGAAAAAAATAAGGAGAAAATAGGGGGTTGAACAATTCTTCAATGACTATCAAAGGAACGTTAGGCTAATTATTTGATTCAAACAGAAAGGTAGTTAGAAATCACTACAAAATAGAAAAAAAAGAAAAAAAATAGGCCATGGAAATCCTTGAATTCCTCCCAGCCTTGTATGTATCTCTGCTCTTATCACTATAAATTGGAACAGCAAATGCCATTCCAAGAGAAACAAGACAGCAAGTGACTCCGGTGCCTCCTCCACATAAGGAAGAGGTGCCTTTCAGCTCACTGTCTTCTTTTCCTTCTCGTTCTTGCATTTGCACTCATTTGTGATCATAGCAAAAAAACAGTTTTAAAAACCACAAAAAAAAAAACAAAAAAACAAAAAAGCATGGCTATATCAAGTCGGTTACTGTCGTTGGTCCTCCTTTCATTGGTGGTTTCTTGCGCATTAGGGGAAAAGCCTAAAGGGGTTACTTATGATGGTCGTTCAATGATTGTAAATGGGGAAAGGGAATTGCTCTTTTCCGGTTCCATTCATTATCCTCGTATGCCTCCTGAGATGTGGCCAGACATCATAAGGAAAGCTAAGGAAGGAGGTTTAAACGTTATCCAGACTTATGTCTTCTGGAATATCCACGAGCCCGTTCAAGGCCAGTTCAACTTTGAAGGAAACTATGATGTGGTCAAGTTCATCAGGGCAATTGCTGAACAGGGCTTGTATGTAACCCTCAGGATTGGACCATACATCGAGGCTGAATGGAATCAAGGAGGATTCCCATACTGGCTAAGGGAGGTTCCAAACATCACATTCCGTTCTTACAACGAACCATTCATTCACCACATGAAAAAGTACTCAGAAATGGTCATTGATTTGATGAAAAGGGAGAACTTGTTTGCACCCCAAGGAGGACCCATCATCTTGGCTCAGATCGAAAACGAGTACAACAATGTTCAACTAGCTTACAGAGAAAATGGGAAGAAATACGTCGAGTGGGCTGCCAATATGGCTACTTCATTGTACAATGGAGTCCCTTGGATCATGTGTAAGCAAAAGGATGCCCCTCCACATATCATCAGCACATGCAATGGAAGGCATTGTGGAGATACTTTCGCAGGCCCCAATGGTCCCAACAAACCTTCTCTATGGACTGAAAATTGGACTGCCCAATACAGGACATTCGGAGACCCACCATCACAAAGAGCAGCAGAAGATATTGCATTCTCTGTAGCCCGTTTCTTCGCAAGGAATGGAACTCTTACAAACTATTACATGGTATAACAGTACTAGTATTCTTTTTGATTTGATTATTTTTCTCATAAACCTTAATCGCTCATATCTAAATTAATTACACTCTTGTTTTCCAGTACTATGGTGGAACCAACTATGGAAGAACAAGCTCATCTTTCGTGACAACTCGCTACTATGATGAAGCTCCCCTTGATGAATTCGGTTAGTGCTACAGTTAAATTCAATGCACGGACGGTGTGAAATATGTTACAGAATGACTTAATCCTATTCAAAATGTTTTAACTCAAGTGATATTGTTACATCTTTTCAGGTTTGTATAGGGAACCAAAATGGAGCCACTTGAGGGACTTGCACAGGGCTTTGAGACTATCCAGAAGGGCTCTCCTTTGGGGAACTCCCACTGTACAAAGGGTCAACCAAGACATTGAGGTAATTATAAAGAATATATTTATTGTATTAATTGACCCCTAAACAAGCTCTTCTATATATACACTAAGAAATTTGGCTCAGAACTGATATAAATCTTAAACATTACTACTATTTTACAGGTTACAATCTATGAGAGAGCAGGAATTGATTGTACTGCCTTTTTAACCAACAACCACACAACTAACCCTGCCATGATCAAATTCAGGGGTAAAGAATTTTACCTACCTGAGAAATCCGTTAGCATTCTCCCTGACTGCGAGACTGTTGTCTACAACACTCAAACGGTAAATTTTGTTACAATAAAAAAGATAGATTGAGATTTCAATTATTTGATGATCAATGTACAATTATTATTATTATGGAAAACAGATTGTCTCCCAACACAATTCAAGGAACTTCGTGCCATCAGAGAAGGCAAAGAATCTTAAATGGGAAATGTACCAAGAAAAAGTCCCAACCATCGGTGACTTGCCACTTAAGAACAAGGAGCCTTTGGAACTTTACAGTTTGACAAAGGATACCTCAGATTATGCTTGGTACAGTACAAGGTAACTACAATTAACATTTGCCACTGTCTTTCTTTATCACATAATTAAGTTTAAGCTAATACTTGAATTGTTTGTTTACATAACAGCATCACCTTCGAGCGCCATGACTTGCCCATGAGGCCTGACATCCTCCCCGTTCTACAAATCGCAAGTATGGGACATGCATTGTCCGCCTTTGTTAACGGCGAATATGTTGGTATGTTGACTAATGGTTATATAGCCTGTTGAATTGATACACTGAAGAATGTATAGTTCTTTACTTAAACATTTTTGCTGGTATTACATTTCAGGGTTCGGACACGGTAACAACATCGAGAAGAGCTTTGTCTTCCAGAAGCCTGTCTTGTTGAAACCTGGAACTAACAACATCTCAATTCTAGCTGAGACAGTTGGGTTCCCAAATAGTGGAGCCTACATGGAAAAAAGGTTTGCTGGACCCAGAGGTGTGACCATTCAAGGTCTGATGGCTGGAACTCTCGATGTAACCCAAAACAACTGGGGACATGAGGTGGGAGTATTTGGAGAAAGAGAGCAACTGTTTACTGAAGAGGGTGCAAAGAAAGTAGAATGGACACCAGTAACTGCTCCTCCCAAAGGAGCTGTTACTTGGTACAAGACCTATTTCGATGCCCCTGAAGGCAACAACCCATTGGCCTTGAAAATGGACAAAATGCAGAAGGGTATGATGTGGGTCAATGGCAAAAGCCTGGGTCGTTATTGGTCATCTTTCCTCTCCCCTCTTGGACAGCCCACTCAGTTCGAGTACCACATTCCAAGAGCTTTCGTGAAGCCAACCAACAATCTCTTAGTCATCTTTGAGGAAACTGGTGGTCTCCCAGAAACCATCGAAATCCAAACAGTAAACAGAGACACAATCTGCAGTATCATAACCGAATACCATCCTCCTCATGTCAAATCATGGGAGAGATCTGGCACTGATTTCGTCGCAGTGGTGGAAGATCTCAAATCTGGTGCACACTTAACTTGCCCAGACAACAAAATCATCGAGAAAGTCGAGTTTGCTAGCTATGGTAATCCAGATGGTGCCTGTGGGAACTTGATCACTGGAAATTGCACTTCTTCCAACAGTCTCAAAGTTGCAGAACAATATTGCCTAGGGAAAAACACATGCACAATCCCAATTGAGAGAGAACTTTACGACGAGCCGAGCAAGGACCCATGCCCTAACATGTTCAAGACTTTGGCTGTTCAAATGAAGTGCGGGAACAAGAAGTAGTAGGCTGAAAGTTGGCTATGACATATAAATGTATATAGTAGAACTTCATGCCTTGTATTCAAAACTTCTATTTGTGTTTTTTTTTTACCTCAAATAAAAAGCCGAATTATTTCAGCTATTTCTAGTCTTTCAATAATATTCCGTGCCAAATAAAACTCATATATATATTGTAGAAGCTAATTTTCTAGGTAGCTTCCCTACATCTTCATGTTGGCGTTTTTTTGTAAATTGAATCAATAAAACACGACTTTTTACTAGCTGTTAATATCCTTCAATAAATTAACTCATGTTTTCATAAATTTCATTGACCAACTTCGTTATATTAATTTGATTTGATATCTATATTTGCATTGTCCCACTTAACTTAAACCAGTTTTCATTTGTAACCTTATATAGTTTGAGTGTTTTCTGCAAGAAAAATTGTGATGGTCCATGGAAATTGTTGGTAATACTTATGACTTTTCTTAAAGCATAGCAAGACAAATTAAAGACGAAACATATCTCTTATATCTTATATCTTATCTTTTATCTAATATCTTATATGTTAATAATACATGTGGAAAGCCCCTAATGCAAAGTTAGATTACCATAGTGCCCATTAAAAGTTGAATTTTTATATTCTTTAAGAATTAAATTAATCATTTAATATTAATATACAAAATATCAACTAATGTGTTTTTCTTTTTTGGAATTTAATAATCTTTCTTGAATTTTTAATGAACTTAATATGGCATTTATGTGAAATTTTTAACATTTCTAAAGTTATACTTTTTAAGTTGGTTCAAATTCTTATAACTTTAATACGTTTATGTTATTTTATTTATGTTCAAATTATTTGAATGGCATTGTTTGTCAGTTATATCTTTTATTTATTAAAGATAATTCTTATTTTCTAATTAAGTGGGAAGGCCCTAAGTTGAAAAGTTGAATTACCAAAGTGTGAGGTAGAGATTAATGGAGCCTTCCCAGACGAACAGGTATTGACACCTTCTCATGACTTGATTCCATGGTTTGTTGACTTTTCTAATTTCCTTGTTAGTGACTTGATGCCTGATGATATGAACTTCCATCAAAAGAAGTAGTTCTGGCATGATGTGAAGAAGTTTTAATGGGATGAACCATATTTCGGGGTTTATGCTAATAATATGATTCGGAAAATGTGTGCCTGAAGTAGAAATGATGGACATTCTAGAGGCATGACTCTTCTCCTGTTGGGGGCCATCATAGTGGTATCCGGACAGCTTAGAAGATCTTACAGGATGGTTACTATTGGCCCATAATTTATCAAGATTTTCGTGACTCCTTTAAAGCTTGTGATAAGTGTCAACGCCATTGTGGTATTTGAAGGAAACATGAGCTACTACTGACCCCAATTCTAGAAGTGGAGTTGTTTGATGTATGGGAAATTGATTTTATGGGTCCTTCTCTTATAGGCAAAGGAATATTCTGGTAGCCGTGGACTATGTGTACAAATGGGTGGAAGCCATTGCACTTCCTAACAATGAAGAAAAGAGTGTCACAGCATTCCTAAAATGGAATATATTCTAGAGGTTTGGCACTCCGGGAGCAATCATCAATGACGGAGGATTGCATTTCTACAATAGATTGTTTAGTGCTTTGCTAGAAAAATACGGGGTAAAGAATAAGGTGGCTAACCCATATCATCCTCAGACTAGTGGACAAGTGGAGATTTTTAATCAATAAATAAAGACCATCCTTTCCAAGACTGTGAATACTAATGAAAATCCCGAAAGTTGGACGATGTTCTGTGAGCGTATCAGACTGCCTATAAAACTCCAATTGAGATGTCTCCTTACCAACTGGTGTTTGGCAAGGTATGTCACTTGCTGGTTGAACTTGAGGACAAGGCATGTGTGCATTAAAAAAGTTGAACCCCAACTAGAGCAAAGCCTCAAACTTGAGGCTAGAACAACTAAATGAGATGGATGAGTTTCGACTTAGAGCATATGAGTAAAACCTTGTACAAGGAGAGGATGAAGTTGTATCATGCTAAAAAAATCCTGAAAAGAGAGATTAGTCCCGGGGACTTAGCCTTGTTGTTCAACTCCAAGCTTCACTTGTTTCCAGGAAAGCTGAAGTCCAAGTGGTCTAGCCATTTAAAGTCACACAGGTGTTCTCGTATGGTGCGATAGAGCTTGAGTGCCAGGATGGAAAAAGGTTCGAAGTTAGTGGCCAGAGGTTGAAGCAGTACCTTGAGGTTCAGGACAAGTAAAGTGGATGGAAACGATTTATCTTGATAAAGTCGGAGTAATTAAGGTAATCGCATTGTACCGAGATGTTAAATTCGGTGCTTCTTGAAAGGAAACTCAAGTTTTTAATTAAATTTATATGTTATTTTTCTAGTCTACAAAGAGGAAAAAGGAAAAAAAGGAAGACAAGCTCCGGAGAGAAATGCCAAGAGAATGCAAAACACACGGATTGCAAACCCACCGCGTTTCCCCCGTATTGGAAAATGCAGGGCATTCGCGGCCCTTGTTTGCTTAAGCGCAATACCTCTGGTTTGCCCAAAAAAATATTATATATGTCTCTGTGTGTGTATGTACATTATATGTGTGTGTGTGTGTGTGGGGGGGGGGGGGGGTTATAAAACACATTATATATATAATATTAAAAAAAAGAAAAAAAAAACGGAAAGGAGTTGTTACTTTAAAATAAAGGACCCCCTTCTGTTTCATCTCTCCTCTCCACTTCTCCCTGTACCTCACCCCTTTCCCAAACACACTTCCTTTTATTTCCTCCCCTTCTGGTTTACGTACACACAATCACAATCCATGATTGATTTCACTCCACAAGAACAATAGGTATGAAAGTTGAAACATCTCTAGTTCTTTAATGATTGAAATTTTGTATTACTATGGTTGGGAGTCCATATGAGGTGAACTTTGAGTAAATCGCGGCGCCCATTGCTGTTAACAATCATGTATTCATAGTGGAGTAGATGTGTGAACTTGTAGGATGAAAAAATAAAGAAAAAACAATAACTTAAATAATGCCCACAATGTGTTTGTTGAATTGCGTGAATGAATGTTCTTATAGACAAAGTCTGAGTAGGCTCTGTGTGGGTTAGTTGGAAAGGTATATGTTATGATAACATGAGTGGGATGGCATCTCAATCATCCAACGAGACTTTATGATCCTCAAATTGATTTGCACACCCTTTGCTCGAGATTAAAAGACGAAATAGAATGGAGATAATCAGAGCTGACAAGCAAACGCATTTGATATGCGGGCCGCTTTTTAGGAAGCACGACTAAGTTTCGAAATGACAATTTTTGCTAGTGAACCTAAGCCTAATGGAAGACATCCGCGATGAAACGCAAAATGCGTTTCACGAGAAGCGAGCCCCGTTACCAATAGAGATGTCTATAGAAACTCTAGGTTCATCTGGATATATCCGCATTTGAAACACAGGCCACGTTTCATGAGATGCAAACTGCAGTTCCATCGTGGATGCCAACAGTGCATGATGCATGTTGAAATATAAATTTATTTAAAGAGTGAATACATAAATACCTCCTCCAATTATAACGCTTTTTTCAAAAAGACACTTTAACTTTGCAACGGTCTTTGTACCCCTTAATTTTATTTCGAATAAATTTATTACGCTCTTTTGAACCCACTTGAAGTGTGAGATAAGAAAAAAAAATTATTATTTTTTATTTTTTTGTATTTATTTCATTAAAAATACTTTTTATGTTATTTTATATATTTTAATTTACTTTTCAAATTTTTTTTTTTCGCTTATCTTCTTCATCCATCTCTTTCATTTTTTCCGGCGTCTTCTTATTTCTTTTTTTTCTCCCTTTAACTTCTCTCTCCTTTGTTTGTTCAAGCTCATTTTCTCCTTGAGCTATTTATCAATATCTCATAATTATTTATTTATTTATTTATTTTGGTTATGAAGTTTTTATTTGATTAATTAGTATTATAAAATTTTATTGTAATGGAGTTTTAATCTATTATAACTGTAATGACTTTTGCAGTGATTATAATGGTTGTCGGTGAAGTGATTATAGAAGTAATGGTATGTAGCGATGTGATAATGTTGCTTAAGATTCACTCAATAATTTGCTTAAGAGATATTTTTAAATTCAAATGAATTGTTCTAATGCGAAATAGTGTTGATTAACATGAAATATGAATAATTGCTAATAAGTTTCACCGGAAGTTGGCCGTGGTAACAAACAGAGGGATGGGTTATGGCGAGGAGAAGAGATGAAGTTTGCAGAAGAGTAAAAGAGGAGAGAGAAAAAGAAAAAAGGAAAAAGAAAGAAAAAGAAAATGAAATAAAGTAAGAATGACAATGATTGATACATGACTTACCCTTTTTTCTTATAACTGGAATTGCATAAAAAAAGGTTATATTTATATCATTTTGAATTGATATAGGGGGGTAATAGGACCCCCGCAAAGTTAAAGTGTCTCCTTAAAATTAAGGTGTAAGTACAGAGGGATCTTTATGTATTCTCTCTTTATTTATTTATGTAATCACAGTTCCACCTAGCCGATTCTGCCGACAGATAGTTCGGGAGTTTTATGCCTCATATGTGACTGTCCAAAAACATCAAAAGGACACTAGTCCCTTGAGATCTCGCCCATGCCTCAAGAGTCTGCAAGTAAGAGGGGTCCAAGTAGATTGTACCTCAAAAGCCATTAACATGGCTTACTTTAATGATGATGATGCGGATGCAACATACTACTTGGCTAAACTGGAAAACCCTGAGAACTACTATACATGGGTTGCATCCTTACTCGCAACAGGTACACTATGTTGGGCCACTAACACCGGGCCAATTTACAAAAGCGATCTCAACATTCAGGCTGAGTATTGGCTTGGTTTTGTCTGCTCTAAATTGACCCTATCAAAAAATTATAATGAGATCCCGCCATCACGAGCTATTCTAATCGCTTGTATCATGGCAGGTGTGCATATAAATGTTGATGCCATCATTGCCCTTGAAATAAGGGATCGAGCTCGTCAGACACACAACTTTTCGCTTCTGAGTATTGATCACCAACTTATGTCAAGATGCTAGTGTCCCAGAGTAACACGAATTGATGAGTATCAGTGTTGCTGATCAGATCGTTGACATTACAAATATGCAAGATGAGATGAACCTGAAGCTCAGAAAACGAAAGCGCGGGCCTGCCATTACCTACTCCTCAGAGGCAGTTTTGGATCTTGACCCACACCTAGGTGGTGATACAACCACTGAGCACTGACACCTGCCTCATTTAAGGCTTTACTTTTCTTCTCTCTTCCATCAGTGGCATTAAACTGATGTAGTCACTCTCCGCAACTTGGATGGTTCAGGTTGCAAATATGATGACAGAAAATAACACAAATCTTACCTCTCTGATTAAGCACATCCCTGAGATGATGAAGAGAGCCTTAGTAAATCACTTGCTTTGAAACATACTTCTCTTTAGAACCTAGGAGCAAAGGGTTTCAGCTCATGAGGGTATTAGTGTGAGGGAAGTTATTTCCTTACCTCAAGCAGACATGGAAAATGTGAAGGGCGACATCTAGCAGCTGCAGCCTGATTTGAGTATTTTTGACATCCCTATTATGAAAGAAGAGGATCTCGAGGACAAGAGGGCAGAGACAGTATGGAGGCCTTCAAGCGCAAGACCACAGTAAAAAATAACGAGCACGAGTTGCAGATGACTACATAGATCTCCATAGATGACCTAACATCGTGGAACATGGGCATAGTCCATAGTTCACATGTCCTAAAATGTGCAGACATCACCACTCCCACCATAGTTCTAGCTTCTAGGGTCACCACAGAATTTGTATGCATTAAGGATAGTGCATGTTTATCTTTGAGGGGTGGAGGTAACTACATGTGAGACAGGTTGGTAATTGTGCTAATATAGCTAATGGGTTGTAGATGTTTGTTGGTATGTGCTTATGCGCGTCTTGGGCTTATTTTTGTGGTAAAAATGCTTTTCGCCCTTACAAGGCCTGTTTGAATAGAAATATGAGCATGTTTTGTCAAATTTGCCTTTATATATATACATGGGTTAAGTCAAATAAAACTCCGAGGATTTTTTTATGCCATGATTTTTTTTCAAAGAGTGAGTGTATTTTTCTTGATTTTGATTCTATTATCGAATCGGGTTGCTTTTTTCAATGATGGATAACTAGGTGACTTTTTTAAGGAAAAAAGTCTTGTCAATAGTGGAGTCTTATTGGTAATTTTCATGTGGCTTGTTTGATACCAACAATTATAAGCTTTTGAAGTACTTGAGCATGAGTGAGCAAAATAGAGAACTAGTTCTTGATAGTGACCTATAAAACTCCTTGTGTGGATTTCTGTGCACTACATGGGTCTCTTAGACCAAATATTGCTTGCCAAGTTCATTACTTTTAATTGAGGATTGAGGCTTATTTCACTCAAAGTATGCATATGCCAAGAGTGGTGAGATTTTTTTTAGTTTCTTGCATGCATTATAGTCTAGAACTTGCCTGGACTGTTCTTTGAGACGAAATCATGTCACACCTGGTTTAAAAAATGGCATTAGGCCTTATTTGGACCATCATATTTTATACCAATATGACTTATTGTGCATACTATCTCTAGTCAGCCCATTTGAGTCTAAAACCTTTTCTCAGAAAATTGTGTGAGCTTAACTGTTAAGTGCTTACCTCTTGATACCCAACTTCCCTAAGCACCTGAAAATACAAACATAGGTTAAATGCCTAAGTTTGGGGATGACTGGCTCTAAAAGTTCAAACACAGTCTAAAAACCTAAGTTTGAGGGGGTGGGGGCGGGAAGAGAGATGAAGTGAACTCTAAAGATAAATGATTAGTATAAAAAATGGTTGAAAGGGTTCAAGTTCTTTGTTCTAGAAAAAAAATATTGTTTTGTATAAATAGGAAATAAATGCAACTACATGATCGTATAAAAAGGAAGGAAAAATGAGAATTATGATTAGATGCGTGCGTTGGAGATGAAGTGTGCTAGAATAAAGGGTTTGGAGTTGAACAATGTAGTGTTTAGAAAGTAACAATTGTCCCAAAACCAAGACCTTATATGAACCTATATCATTTACTAATACCCTCAAGTCCTAGTTGATTTCAAATTAGGTGTATCTAAATTAGTAGAGTACTATATGAAGGCAAACATATGATACTACTTGCATGCATATGAATATCTTTGCGAGAATGAGCTTTCAATACTTCACTATTCTTCGTGTAGAAATTCCAAGTTGTGAGTAGGAGAATCTTTCCTTCTTGTGAGGGCATTGCAGTAGATGTAAGAATTCGACTCTTTCATTCAATTAGAGATTACGAGCAAGGTAATGTTAACACCCAATTTTGATCTCCCTACACCCTATCTATTCTAATATAAATATTGACATTTTTTAATTCCAAACTATTTTACCTTTTACATGATTTTTTTAAATAATTTAATATTATACTCAATATATTATATATTATTTTAAATATAATTTATTATATTTATATGTTAAAGTATCTCATTTTTCGCTCATAATTTTACAAGTGTATTTGTCATTTTTAGTTTTTATATAAATGGCTCAGAATAATTTTATCATATCATAAATATTATTAGTTTATTTAATATTTAAATCTTATGATTATCAACATAATATCTCAAATTGATTATTTCTTGTAAATTAGTTTTTTTATTTTGATTATAATCTTTCACAATCACTAATTAGTATCTTTATATTACCTCCTTAACATTATATCTATTCTCTATTTAAATAACTTTTTTTCTTATAACTTTTCATAACATTTATCATTCATACATATTTAATTAATTTAAATAGTATTTATATAATTATAATTATGATTTTTACTTATTTATTTATCAATATTATTTATATTTATTGCGATACATTTCTATTCCCATTTAGATCAGCCCCAAGTTTAACTCATATCAGTCTCAAATGTTCTCAAATCCCCCTTCCATGTTATCTACTTGTCTCTCTCTCATTTCAATATTTTATATGAACTTAAAGTTTGATTTTCTTTCTCTTATTCCTTTCTTTTCAATTCTAACTTTCATTCCTTAAAATTATTGTCCTATTTCATACTCTGCAAACTCAAATTTTATAGCATGATCTCCTTCCATATTACAAAAATTATTTTTTTAAAAATGAAATTGGTCAAATCTTTGCATATCCATAAAATTCTCTAATCTTTTCATTTGATGAGAGAATATTACGCATTGATTCGTTTCCTTTTTTACTTCCTCCTCAATGTTTTTTTCCTGTCTTAAAAAGAAAAGGCTAGTCTTTTATACGAGGACATTCACTCTTAACAATGAGGAGACAAATGAACAATGACAGGGACTAAGAAAGGGAGAGCTCCCCCGTCCTTTTGTTCTCTCCATGAAGCCATTCTCATGATCCTTTCACAAGTTGTCATCATGTAAAAGATTTAATGACCTCATCATTTTTGTGGATCCTCTCTTCTTATTTTTTTTCCTTTCAATCTGGCTACCTATCAGACCTAATTCTCTTTAAAAAAACAGCCGCCAATGGACCCATTCATGGGCAGACTGAATATTGCTTTTCTTCATCCATTCACACCCCATCTTCCTCACGAGCGCAGAACTTCAACAAAATCTCACGTCTCCCCATTTCATATTCGACCAGAGAAGCCTTACCATCCTGCAATCCGTCGGCCACCATGGTCATTTTCTTCGTTCACTAAATAATGCCCGAAAAATCGCAACTCCACCATTGAAATTATTCATCATCCTTCCATTCTCCAAACACCATTATTAAAAGTGCCGACTCTGTCAAGTTTCAACAAGACATCGAGGTTGAGATAAGGTTACGTTCGAGCTCTGATGAGATTTTTGATTGACGACGACAGTTGCTACAGTTCCTTGACATAAAGGTCAAATTTTTATCTTGTTCTTGAATAATATACAAGATTATGTATTCTGTATTTTGCATTCTTTATGTTAAATCTTCTCCAGTACGTAAGCTTATGACTCATGAGTATTGTCTATCTTGGGTTAACGTGGATTCTATTTTATTTTTTTGGCATATAGTGATTATTCCTTCAAGTGATATTAGTTGTGTTAGCATATGTTGATTTAGTTTGTTTTATATTAGTGCTGTGGGGCGTGATAGTAATTACGAGTTATATCTTTGAAGTGTCTTAGCTTGTTTTGGTTTTTTGTGTTAATGAGTTCATTAAAAAATTTAGTTAAATTATCACTAATTTAGTGTATCAAAAATATTCCAACCTCTTAACCATATATGAATGTCTTTAAGAATTGTTCACAGTGAATTGGATTTGAAAGCATCATTTTTTTTTATTTTGACTTTAATTGTTGGGTCATTAGAAATATGTCCACGCTCGTTAATAATTATAGAAAAATTTTAGGATTTTATTGAACGCTAAACAAAATTAGTGCATCTAATATTTGTTGTCCATGTGTTCTGTTATAATGCTTGATTAAACTTTTAAATTATCCTTATAAATTTATACATACGATTACACTCTTTAACTCTCAAATGTACTTTGTCCATATGTTCGGTCACATACTTGGCTAGGTACGAACTAATATTTTTTAATGAGTCTCATGTGAAATTTACCCTTCTTGACTCCACTTTAGTCCAACTGAATGTGAAAAGAGCAGAGAAACCTCTTTTCTTAGAATCCTTTTCCTTCTTATATGCTTATTTTGATAATAAAAAAGATACTTTATTACTTTACTATTTTAATTCTTCTTCTGATTAGTTAAATATTAAGAACATGCATACTTTCATCCTATTTGAATATTCTTTACATGTACTATGATGGAGTGAAATCTCTTGGATTTCAATCATGGTGAGTGGAGGATTTATGCTCCAACCAGAGCTCAAGTGGAATCGTCATCTCAAGACGGATCAGGTACGTTTTGAGAAATGATGAAACAGGTAAGCTATACTTGAATTCTTATAGGAAGCACACATATAGCTTTATAAAAAATAAATCAACTTGTTACTCCCTTCTTTTCTAGTTTTATATATCACCCTTTTAAAAATCGCAAGACTTGACAACTTTTATTGTTATGCTAAATTATCTATATAATTTCATATGTTCTAAACATCAAAATATTTTCAGTATTACTCAATATTTAAATACTTGAATATTTTTTATTATTCTTGAATTATTTTTAAAAATTATTTTTGTCTTGTTTTAAGCGTTTAAAAGAGTTGATCATATCAAAAATCGCATAGATGGGAATTACATCACATTGGGCTCCGTTTTTAACCTTGTCACACCCTGATCCCACATTCTCTCTTATGCTTAATTTTACTTTATGTATTGTTGATTTATTTATTCATTTTAATTCCTTAGATTAATGTCGCCACCAAAACTAAGGTGGCATGCACTTTACTAACAATTTTTCTTATTTTGCTAAACTTTATAATTCAGGAACCGGCTAGAACACAATATGTGAAATATAGAGTAGTCTCACTATTAATTTCTCCTATTGTTGGTTGAAATATTTTCAGGTCTTCAATATTAATTAATAAATCAATTTAATTTACGCTTTGATTATTTATTTGCTCTAAAAAATTAAGTTTGTTTTAACCACTTAGCTATTTTTAGGCTTAATAATTTATCAACCTTTGTTGCTCGCTAACTCCCCCACATAATTAATGAATCCAAAAGGGACCCACAATTGTGGACCTCGAAAGTTGTCTAACACCTTCTTTTCAAGGTAACTTGAACCCTTACCCGACTCTGGTAACCTAGACTAGTTAAACAGAGTTATCTTCTTAGTTAGTATAGAATGATGCCCTAACGCACCTAAACCCGTTAGGTGGCGACCCTTCTTCTCAATAATCCAAAAAAATTGTCACATGTTGAATCCCGTTTTTCTAGCGAAAAATGAAACTCAAAATGTAATAGTAATGCAAGAGTGTTAGGCAACCTCGAAGGTTAGTGTGTCACATCAGGATACTATAATTGGTGGAATCATTTTAAAAATATAAGTTGGTAAGAAGGCTAAATTTTTTGTATCAATCAAAGTTAGTGCTTGGTATCTTGGAATAGGTGATGTTCTAGACTTGCTTCAGGAAAAGCAATAGTTTAAGTCTGGGTTTTTTGATATGTGTGTATTTTACCAACTTATATCGTTTTGTCCGTCTGATTTCCATCAAGATCTAGTCAATTCATTTAATAGATAAACCGATGGACTAACCGACCCTGTCCGTCGGTTTGTCTAATTAAATCAGACCAGACACCCGAAAAAAACTCATTTCTCACTTCCCCCCTCTTTTTCTTCCTCTTCGGCGAAAAATCCCTCCCCACCACCCAAATCCACCTTTGTTCCTCCACTCAACCACCAACGCCGTCTTTCTCCCTCCGTCGCGGCCCACCGCCGGCTACTCCCATCGCTGACCACCTCCTTCCTCATTGTTTAAGCTCCATTTTTAAAGGTTAGGGTTTTTTTCTTCATGTTATTGTTAGATAAGAAATTTGTATGTTTGTTAAATTGTTAATGTTATTGTTAGATTTGTAATGTTATTGTTAGAATTATTAGTTAGAATTGTTGAATTTAGATAATGTTATTGTAAATTGTTGTTTGAATTGTTTGATTTAGATAATGTTAGATTTAAATAATGTTATTGTAAGTTGTTGTTAAATTGTTTGGTTTAGATAATGTTATGGTAAGTTATTGTTAGAATTATTAGATTTAGATAAATTATTGTAAGTTATATATTGTTAGATTTGTTAGATTTAGATAATATTATTGCTAAAATTGTTAGATTTAGTGGAATTCTGTCATTGTTAGAGTTAGTTGAATTATTTCATTGCTAGATTTAGTTAGATTTATTGTTAGATTTCAAAGAATATGTTCTTGTTTATTCTCTAATTCGTTTGAAATTGCTCATGAATTTAGGAATTTAAAAACAAAATTAGAAATTTAAACTTATATATTTTACTTACTTTTGTAGTGATTGAGTTAGAAATTAAAATTTAGTTATTGAGTTAGAAGCCAAGTTAGAAATTTCTAATGTGTAAGAATAAAATTATTAAATAATACAATTTAATTGTTAATATAAATTAACTATTAAATTATTTAAATATTAATAATTTAACTTTTAAATAATTCATCCATTAAATAATAAAAATTGAATTATTGATATAAATTAATTATGAAATAATTTAACTATATTAAATAATTCAACCATTAAATAATAAAATTAGATTATCAATATAAATTAACTATTAAATAATTTAACCATTAAATAATAAAATTTAATTATAAATGTAAATTAATTAATTTTAATTTATATGTGTAATCTAAAATATCTTTATTTTTTTAGATGAGTCATCGTATGTGGATGTATGATAGAACTAATGCAAATCGTGGGGGCATGACAGATAAATTTGTTGAAAGTGTTAGAGGATTTATCAACCATGCAGTGTCGCTATACCCTTTTCAAACTAATGGGTTGATTAGGTGTCCTTGTAAGCGATGCAATTGCATGAAGTTTTTTAAACCTGATAAAGTTGTAGTTCATATTTACCGTTATGGGTTTAAGCCTAGATATTTTGTGTGGACTGATCATGGTGAGACTGATGGAGAGAATGGTATATTTTATAATTTGATCGGTGAAAGTAGTAGGTCTACACATGATCAAAGTAGTGTTCAACATGAGAGAGTGCATGAAATGGTCTATGATGCGTTCGGAATATAATATGGGATGGAACCCGAACAATATTTTAAAAAAACTCCCAATGAAGAAGCAATGCATTTCTACGAACAACTAGAAGAGGCGTGTCGTCCACTATGTGTAGGGAGTCCACATTCCGAGTTATCTGTTGCAGTTAGACTAATCAATATCAAATCATATTAAAGTGTTCCTCAAGCTGCTATGGACTCTATGATTGGTATTTTGGGGGAACTCGTTAACCCTGAGTTGAACATACCTAAGAATTTCTATCAGGCAAAGAAATTGGTTTCCAAGTTAGGATTGTCGTATGATAGAATTCATTATTGTGAAAATGGTTGTATGTTGTTCTATAAGAATGATGGGAATCTAGAAAATTGTAAGTTTTGTGGACATGCTCGTTTTAAGCGGACTCCTGGTGGCAAGATGGTTCCAGTTAAGGCGATGCATTATTTACTTCTTATACCTCGGTTAAAGAGGTTGTACGCGTCGATAGGTTCTGCTCCTCAAATGAGATGGCACCGTGAGAATAGAAGGGCTCCTGGTGTTAAGTCTAATCCATCAGATGGAGAAGCTTGGAAATATTTTGATAGAACTTATCCTGATTTTGCTAGTGAACCAAGAAATATTATATTAGGCTTGTGTGCAGATGATTTTACACTATTCTCTATTTCTGCTACACACTACTCTTGTTGGCCTGTATTTCTTACTCCGTATAATCTTCCACCTGAAATGTGTATGACGAGTCCCTACATATTTCTAAGTTGTATTATTCCGGATCCCCGCAATTTAAAAAGTTTGATTGATGTTTATCTACAACATTTGATAGACGAGTTAAAACAATTGTGGTCTGAAGGTGTAATGACTTATGACATATTAACTAAGCAGAATATTCTTTTGCGTGCTTGTTTAATGTGGACTATAAATAATTTTTCGGCATATGGGATGTTGTCTGGTTAGATGACACCGCTGGAAAATTAGCTTGCCCACATTTCATGGAAAATAGTAAAGCATTCACATTAAAATATAGTCGTAAAATTTATGGTTTGATTGTCACTGTCGGTTCTTGCCAATGGATCACGAGTTTAGAAGTATGAAACATGTCTTTCGAAAGAATAAGGTTGAAAATGATCTGCCACCTCCATTATTGTCAGCAAGTGAAATTTGGGAGAGAGTTTGTCACTTGCCAAAAGTTACAGATGCTACACCTTGAATACTTCCTAGATATGGTGTTGGACACAATTGGACAAAACAGAGCATATTTTGGGAGTTGTTGTATTGGACGGACAACTTTTTACTACACAATCTTGATGTGATGCACATTGAAAAAAATTATTTTGATAATTTGTTCAACACGGTGATGGATGTTAATGGTAAGACAAAAGATAATCTAATTGCTAGAATGGACTTAAAAGAATACTGCAGAAGAAAGGAACTAGAGCTGCATGAAATACACAATAATAAATTGTTAAAGCCCAAGGCGAGCTTTTCATTCACGTTGGATGAAAAATGTGAAATTTGTGAGTGGATTAAGAATTTGAGGATGCTTGAGGGCTATGCTTCAAATTTGGGGAAGCGCGCATATATGAACAAAGGGAAGTTGTGTGATATGAAAAGTCATGATTGTCATGTTTTCATGGAAACTTTGATTCCTATTGCATTTAACCGACTACCTGATAGGATATGGAAGCTACTCACAGAGATAAGTTTGTTCTTCAAAGATTTGTGTAGTAACACTTTGTGGGAGGATAACTTAGAAAAGATGGATGGCAATATTCCTGTGATTACTACTAAGTTGAAAAAGATCTTCCCATGCAGATTCTTTGATGTGATGGAACATTTACCGATTCACCTCATACATGATGCGCGTCTTGGAGGCCTAGTTCAATACAAATGGATGTATCCATTCGAAAGGTACTAAAACTATGACTTTGTACAATGAATTCATTTTTTAAAAGTTGGTTTAACCAAATTACTAACATCAAAATTTTATACAGAACTATTGAAAAGTGCAAAAGAACTGTTAAGCAGCGGTCTAAGATTGAAGGATCTACCTGTGAAGCTTATCTTGCAAGGAAAACTGCTCATTTTTGTTCTTACTATTTTGAGCAGCAAGTGCCAACTTTAAGAAATAGGCCTACGCGCAATGACGATTGTGATATTGATCCAGCCACCCGCCGATTTCAATTTTTAATCAACCAGGTTGAGGTTCTAAAAAATGAACCAGACGAGGTTTGAGTAGTATGAAAATGCAATCTATTGTGACACATGTTTGCTTAATTGCCCGAAATACAACCGTATATTTAGTAAGTTATAAATGATGTTATTGAATAATATTATTTAAATACTAATGCTTAAACTAATTTAAAAACTAATGTTATTAAACAGTTACTTTGGAGGACAGTGGGGTAATGATTCCATATATACTAGGCTCTCTGATTGGCTGAAAGACTATGTAAGTGTTCAATATCATGTTAACGGTATAAGTACAACATAATCATTTATTTAAATTTTTTTTAAACACTATGTAGGTTCATGATGAAAATAACAATATTGAACATTTGAAAATTGTGAGTGATGTTACACACGGGCCTGATAGTCAAATTCAGTCCATACATAAATATTGTGCCAATGGTTTCAAGTTTCAAACAGAGGAAACTTCTAAGTATAAGAAAATAAATAATAGCGGAGTGTGCGTTAAAGTCGATGTAGACGATAATGGCCAAAATGTTGATTATTATGGTGTGATACAAGAGATAATGGAAGCTAGGTATGCTGGATGGCCGAGGAAAAAGATAGTACTATTTCAGTGTAAGTGGTTTGATTCATCGCACAGAGGTACTAGGGTTAATCAACAACATAATATAGCTGAAGTTAAGCATACTAGACAGTATAACCGTTATGATCCTTTCATCATTGCACAAAATGCTAAGCAGGTGTATTATGCTACATATCCTCTACGTAGAGACAAGGTTGATTGGTGGGTGGTTATAAAGACTAAGCCTGTGGGTCGGATAGATATTGATAATATGTTGGATGTGGCGTACCAAAATGATTTGACAGTTGTTCATCAAATTGTGGATGCTGAGTTAGAACAAAGTTTAGAACATCCTGAACACATATTAGAAGTTTCTGATGATGATGTAATAATTGAAACTGCAAATGTTGATGAAGATGAATCAGATAATGAAAATGAACCAAGCGAGGGAGAAGAATCAAATGATGATTATGAAATAAGTGATGAGAAAGAATGGGAGAATGATGGAAATGAAACAAGCGAGGAAGAATGGGAGAATGATGATTAGTAAGTAGCTTAATTAATTCTTTGGAGTAATTATTATATCTAATACTTATATTATTATTTTAATTATATTTTATAATGCATGTAACTTGTATGCAGATGTCGTCAGGTGATGCTGATCGAGATCAAACTAGTAAGGGTAGTAAATCGAGTAAGAGTAGTAGGAAAACACATAGGAGACCACTAGATTCTAATGCTGCTTCGGATGGCCTTTCATTTACTCCACATACACATTCTTCTCCACCTTTGTCCTATGTCCCCTATGGTACCGGGCATCTAGCACATTCATCTGTGCCTCCATTTCCTACTACTTCTCACACTTTCATGCCTACACCTGGCATTCGTCCACCACGGGAAAACTCGACATATTCATCGTCCGGTACTCCTTCCCCGGTTGGATCATCTCCTGACATTTCCGCCTTGCCACTCAGATATATCAGCTTTGAGTTAGACTCACAGGATGCTTTTAGTACTCCACCCATGACCCAGTCATATAGAGCACTAGCACCGACACCGGCACAGCACCACCACCGTTACCAGCACCAGCAATTGGAGAGCCACAGCAGGAGATACAGACAGTCTCGATAGACTGGTGATCGTGCTTGATGGATCTGGGTAAGTTTGATTTTATTTTTGATTTAGATTTATAACATTTAATTTTAATGTTATATTTATGAATATACATGTTTATTGTCATTTTTACAGGTTTCATCCAGAAAAAGAGGCCAAGAAATCATCTAAGAGAGAGCATTCGGAGGATATATGATCGACCTTATTTGAGTTGGACTGAAATACCACATTGGGTTCGACAGACATGTTTAATGACTTTAAGGTATATAAATGAATTATTATTTTATAAAATTCTTATTTGACCCGTGATTATTATATATCATCTAACACTGTTGATCCTTGATTACAGACATTGTGTACTTGGCTACCTCAGCACGATAAGAAGATTGCCATGAACTTCAAGAGGAAGGGCAGTTCAAGAATGTCAGATTGGTATAGGGATGCAAGATTAAAGAACAAGAGGCCTGAAAGGATACTGCCTCATCTTTTTGAGGCGCTTCAGAGATATTGGAGCACGCCTGAATTTAAGGCAAAGTGTGAACAGGCGAAGAAGGCCAGAAGTAAAGGGAAAGGTGGTTGCACACTAGGGGTGCAAAGAGCCAAGGGATGATAGCTAAAGAATTGGTAAGTAATTGTTATAGTAAATTTGATCAAATTTTATATATTGTTTTACTTTGATTACATTTTGTTTGTAGACCAAAAAATTAGGTCGTGACCCTATTCAGGAGGAGCTATTTCGGGTTACCCACATAAAGAAGAAGAATGAGTCTGATGCTGACACATGGGTCGAAAAAAGAGGTGAACAAGCCTATGTAAGTTCATACATATTATATACAAAATAGTAATATGTTAAATTTAATTTGAACAACCATATTATACTAATTAACTTTTTTTAATTATGTAGATGGATTATCAACAACTCATGTCTGAGTACAGCCAGACTCAGGAAGCCCTGGGTGGGCTGACCCAGCCTCCACTGGATGTTGCTACCCAGATTTGGACTGAAAAAGTGACTGGGAGGAGGCAAAAGGGGAAATTCTACGGCCTAGGATCTAGAAACCCAGTTCAACGAATTCAATCCGGACTGAAAGGTATTGGCTCTTCTAGCTAGGCCGAGGTGGTTGATGGTGTTCAGGTCGCTGTAATGTCGTAGAAGATTGAACAACTTACACGTGCCTTGGAAGATGCCGAGGCAAGACGCATTGCAAAGAGTAGGACATTGTGTCATACTGTCGGGGCTCCCAAGGCACAAGTGAACAGTCTAGCTAGTGGAATGCGAAGACGACGTGCCCGTTCTCCTCCTTTGGATGACAAAGTGTTTTCGACAGATAGTTGTTAGAATTATTATAAATTGAAAACAAACTTTGTATATATATTTTGATATTTTTAAACATTGTTGATAATTTTGGTGGATATTTAGTGTTGTTTTTGATGTTTTAATTCGATAATTACTATGTTATTGATGTTCTTTTTGATTTGGAATTGTTTTGGCAGCAATTAGTGTTGAATATTAGCGGAAATTGAGTTGATTTTTAATTTGGCAGGTGACAATGCAGAAATTGCAGCTTTCTGTTGCTGGTGCATTTGCAGAAAATGACGGACAGCGTAGGTAAGTCCGTTGGTTTTCTACAAATACATACTAGAAGAAACCCAGAAAACCGACCGACAAACCGACAGCGTCCGTCGGTTTCTACAAATACATACCGCTGGACACCGTTGGTAATTTATAAAATTAATTAATAATTAAAAATTATCGACAGTGTCTGTCAGTAATATTTTTTCTTCCGTCGAGTAACATTTTAAGAACCCACTGAATTAAAATTCACCGAATCGACGGACGTCCTTCGGTATTAGCCGATGCTTTTCATTGGTTTTTTCTTTTTCGATGCGACATTTTTCGATCACCCTCTGTCTATCGGTTTCCGTCAACTTTGGCCAATAAACCGATGTTGTCCGTTGGAATTGGCCCTCATTTTTTGACTAATTTTTAGTAGTGCAAGATAAAAAGGTCAAGAGCCACTTCTAGCTAAAAAGAGGCTAAAAAAAGGAAACCAAGAAGTTAAAACACACCAAGCGCAGAAATGAACTCGAAGAACCAAGAAACACAAGTCACATATGAGAGAATGTTGTCGCAGATGGTGAAAAGCAAATCCAAATGTGAAACAGTGATGAAGGATTGTCCATAAGAAAAACATGGCAAAAATGCAGACCGCATCTCACTAAACGCGGAATGCGGATTCAACGCACTTCAAGATAGAAAGTCCAGACTATAACTAAGACAAGATCGATCGAGGCGTGAATCGCATTTCACCAAATGCAGTGGAAACAGGGTAGTGGACACTATGACGAGGGCAATTCTGTACATCCTTAGGTCACGATTTTTCATGACTTTTAAATACATTGTAGTGTTTTATTATGAGGTATCTTGGTTTTGAAAAGGATGTATCTCCATGAGTGAGAAGTGACAATTGTTGCAAGTAAAAAACTTCATTATATTCGGAGAATATTGACTACGATTCTCAAGTTTCTTCTGTGATCTTTGTAAGTTGATGTTGATTACTTTGCTTATCTTTTATTGTATGCTTTAGAAACATGAGTAGCTAAATTCCATAACTAGGTTTGTGGTACTAATGATGGAGTAATGTTAATAGGTCTACTAACTTGGGAATTTTAAACAGTTTTTCATATGTATAGTTAATTCCTGCGCTTTGAACGCCTTTTAGCATTTGCAAGTGTTAGCTAGAATTTGCCTATGGTCTTGCTTGCTTGATAAAAGAAGTATAGACTTAGAAAGAAATTAACAATGGGGATTTTGTTATACCCCGTAAGATTTCCGGCACCTAGATGACCTATTCGCATGTTGGTTAAGCATATTTGAAGGCCATACGTGCTAGAGAAAGGCCCGGGAAAAGATCGGACGAGAAACCTGTCGAACCATCGCGGAAGGAGCCGAGGCAGAGCCCCTCCGCGATGGTAGCGTGTCACGGAGGTGAGGCCTCCGCGTTGGCTCCGTGACACGTTGGCCTTGTCCAGGCCCAAGTATATAAAGCCCCACTTTGGTTTATTTTAGAATTAAATCATATAAACTTCAGAAAACAGAGAGCAAACGCAGGAGAAGGAAAAAGGAACGAAGTAGTAATATAATTTTTGTCCGATTACGCTGCTAAACATTGTCCAAACTCAAATTAACCTCAGATACCGAGGTATTTAGCAGCAGAGAGCATTCCTACGGATTTAGTTTTGTGAAATACGGCCGACGAATCATCGAGCCACCGAGCTAAGGTAAGTGGAATTGCTCTAAATTAGCGTCTATGTGTTCCTAGCTGCGAAGTGAATATTTCTCCCTTCTGGACCGCTGAAAAATAGCGAGTTTTCGACCGTCTTTCGATAAGCCTAAGTTTAGGCTATAAATTACATCGAAGTGACGTTGTTCATCAGAATAAAGCTATATTTGGTATTAATTGGCATATTTATGAATGCAGTTGGGAGAAAATAGTTGAAGTACCGGCTGAGCGTCGTCCGACAGACGGATAGTTCGAGGATAAGGTATGTAAAGTTAGTTTCCTCGGCAAGTTAAGTAATCTCGGTACAGTACAGTAATTTAAAGGCCAGTAGAATGTTCAGAAGTCATGTGTTATGTTTATTAGAATGTTGGTACGATATTAGAAGCATCGAGTTATAACTTGTGTGAAACTTGCTAGCACGATATAGATTCTAATACAAGTGTTAGAAACTGCACAACATGCTCAGTACGTGATGTGACACAGAATGTTACGATATCATTGTATTCAGTTGAAACCCAGTAAAGCAATGTAATATCTGTAAGACATCTCAGAAACAGAATGATAAGTTAAAATGGAGTTAGAAAGCATGTTAGGAATAGTAAATCATGTTACTACAGAAACTCAGTATACAACATAGTTTTCAGCAGAAACACTATATCTTGTTCAGCATGAGCCCCAGTACAGTCTGGCAGAAGACTATATTTATGCATATATACTATTACCAGCCTCAGCATGTATTAAGTACGTACATATTTCTATCACTAGCTCAGCATATAGTATATACAAATACTTTACCACTATTAGCTTCAGTATGCGGGACATGCAGATAGTATTACTAGTTGAGACCGTTGTATTGTTTGGGGTTGGACTACCTAGCATCCATGACCGCCCCAGGGTTGATAGCTGTATCGACTCATCCGCCAGAGGACGAGGATACATCGCTCTACGGAGTGGCATGCCGTCCCACAGGGGACGAAGATGAGATGCCAGTTTTTCCCCATATTGTGCCTTGGTCGGCCCTTATACACCCCTGTTGAGCGGATATGCCCGGGTGTTGATTCAGGAGTCCTCCGGACTCAGATGCAGTTATAGTCAGGGGCTCAGCGATCCCAAGTGCATACCCAGGGGACCGGCGGGATGCTTATAGTTATTACAGGAGATGGGATGACCGGGGTAGGGGTGTAGATTCTGTGCTGGTTGTAACCACCCGGCTTATGGGGGCCGGTAAGGTTTGTGTGTGCTATGTGATGTTATGATATGTTACACCGTGTACAGTAGATACGAGTAGATCGATAGTAGGACGGTAAATCTCCAAGTATGACTCCTACTCCTTCCAGTATAATTAAAAGAAGGTATGATTTACATTATCAGACAGTTAATCCATTCCTTTCTACTTCCGTTTCATCAGTTGTATTGTTATTTTCAGATATTTCTTTCAGTTATTGCTTTACATACTCAGTACCAGCGGTACTGACGCCCGGTGGGGCGCTACATTACTTGCCTGCAGGTACTCATAGACGAGCAGGCGATACCACGTGATTCCTGTCAGCGATCGAGCATTCAGCTCCTGTCATCCGGAGACTGAATCCCAGAGGTGTATTTCGTTTTCTTTTGTTGTACAGTACGGGTATGTCGGGGCCCTGTCCCGATCATTTCTATTGCCATTCCTAGAGGCTTGCAGTCTGTATATATTTCCCTGTGGTCAGATGAGCCGGTCGTGTGAGGACGTACAGTTGTTTAGCTGTTAGTACTTCTGTTTTCTTATGTTGGCCGTGTGGGGCCATAGTCCGACAGTAGTGGTGACCTTGCCGGTCACGTAACTTTCCAGTACTTCATTGTTGAGTTACAGATAACTAGACAGCATGGTGGCCTTGTCGGCCCGCATAGGTTTCCCTATAGTTGCATATTGCTGGTCAGCTGTTATTACAGGTACAGGAGGCTATAGGCCAATGGGCCGGGGGCTGTGTTTACAGCCGTTATATAGCCATTTGTTTCCAGAAATGTGAGTAGAGCCAGCCAGGCACCAGATGTGCCCAGGCTTAACAGT
Source organism: Datura wrightii (assembly GCA_035772735.1). Taxonomy (NCBI): domain Eukaryota; kingdom Viridiplantae; phylum Streptophyta; class Magnoliopsida; order Solanales; family Solanaceae; genus Datura; species Datura wrightii. The sequence continues at coordinate 139,238,643 of JASDFA010000007.1, read as the reverse complement.
CTAGCGGTTCAGGTCCTAGTAGAGCACCAGGTGCCAGTCATACCCCCCAAGGCGGGGTGTGACAAACTTGGTATCAGAGCAGGTCGTGTCCCAGGGAGTTTGCAAGCCGTGCTAAGTAGAGTCTTGTCTATGGATGTGTTGTGCACCACATACTATAGGCAGGAGGCTGCGAGGCATGATAGGATGGTTACTCTTCCTTCTCAGTCAGTCGTGCTTTAGAGCGGTACAGTACAGGGTGGAGTCTCTAAAAACTTATCGTATTCTTTGATTACAGATACAAAGGCAGGTCAGCATTACCCTATTACCGGCAGAAGATCAGATATAGCAACAGAAGAAGGAATCAGCCAGTTACATGATAACTACAGCATCAGGAGGAGGTACCCGAGACCTCCCAGTATGATACCTTTATCGGTACTATCCCCAGTATACGTTGATAACGTCAGAATAGGAAGTCAGGAGTGTAATGTGCATACGAGTTGATTTATTTATTAGCTATATAAGATCTGATTAAGATTACAGACAAGGTCAGACCACCATGTAAGTATAAGAAAGAGAGGGAAATGCAGGAATCTCAAATACATCTTTTTGGATACGGTACAGTTAAATGCTTTTATTTGTTGCAATAAGAAAAGGACTATTCCTACCTCTTGATTTTGATTCCAGTATAGTAAAGGGGCGTAAGATTTGAGATGGGGTTGCCAAATCAAGCAGTAAGTAAAGATGGGCTGATTGATCCTAGTAAGTATTAGAAAGTATAAAGAGCCCCTACGATTCCGTAAGTTGTGCAGACCCTTATGATAATAAGCCAGTAGAGGAAGTAAGACCGTTAGCTTACTCGAAGCAGGGGTAAAACACTTGTTAGTGATGAATGTCGGGTAATAGTCAAGTTCGAGTCAGAGAAAGGCCAAGTCCGCCACATATGCTAACAGATAGCAAGACATACCTGTAAGATTGTGGTTATGATCCAGTTGTGATATCAAAAGGGTGAGGGATCATGTGAATCAGATAGGTCTGACTGCAAGTCAGGGGAAGTATGAACTGATACAGGACCAACAATCTTGTTAACAATGAAGAGCAGGTACCTTGAACCCCAGAGTTCAGCTTAAGTAAGATGAGGGAAAGAAGCAGGAATGTCAGATCTTGTGGGGAAATTAGAACTACCCCCGGATTGATAAAATATCGTATTAAGGATTAAGCCTCGGGCTGACAGTAAGATTGCGGTTCAGAATACCGCAGTATGTCCGCTATGGAAAAGTTAAGAAGTTACCGATACAGCAATTCTAATCTAGTGTAGCCTAGAGATAAGGCCCAGCAGACAGTCATGGGCTCTCAATATATGCCTAGTAAGGCTACAAGATTCGAACGTCGACCCCACATCGCAAGAGTGGCGGAATTTCAAACAGCAGACAATAACTAAAGTGTTTATGTTTGTTACTTTCAGAATGGGGTGACAATGCAATGAAATGATAAATCAGGGCAGGAGGTATTATTAGACCATAGAAGCAGTATATCATGTACAATAGGAAATTTAGCAAAGTGTGTCAGAGATTACGTATCACTACAGAATTCAGTGTGTATTGTACGTATTTATTAATATATATATGTGCAGATAATAAATATGTTGTGAGCAGCTGCTAATAGGGGTTACAATCACACAGATGCATATTAGTGCTGGGAAGTATATACAAATTGCATTGCAGGACCCCTTGCCAAAAATAAAAAGAGAAAAGAGAGAGAAGAAAAAGAGAAAAGCGAAAAGAAGGGGCAAGTTAAGTGTGATTTATGTATGAATCCATAGAAACTGTCTCAGCTCTTAGTTATTAAGTTAATAGACTTATATGTTGTTTCCAGATCTAGGTTTTAGGAGCTTATGAGAGTTAGTAACCTGAATCAGGTAATTAGATGATAAGGGCGCAGTTAGACGGTCTACCGACCAGCTGGCGCCTGTATTAGCAGGGAAGCATCTCTAAAGATCAATAACACTAGCGCATGTGCCAGGACCATAATTAGAGACTGAATAGGTATACTTCAGAGATTAGCAATACCAGAATTGTTCCAGTATGTTAAGTGGCCATACATCGTTTTCCCAGCCTTGTAGGTGAGAGTCGACCCTAGTCAACCTAGCAGTTATTACAAGGAATACCCCGCAAGTCAGACAAGCCCGTGGGCACCCCAAGAAAGGGGTCCACATCAGAAGTCAGTGACAGACTAGTACTTCAGCTGGTTCTCGTAAGATATTCAGATACAGAGCCCTAGCAAAAGGTCAGTATTTACAGAATAGCTCATAAGACCGAGAATTCCCCAGAATAGCAGTATAAATCCAAGTGGATACACACAAGGCGTAAGAAATTGATAGTTACCCTGCTAGCACAGTATTTATTAAGACCAGGAGATCAGTAGACTCCCCGTGAAGATCCAGAGATTGATCGCCTGGGAGTAGGTTTGATTAAGCCCAGCCTTACAGTGGTTCAAGCAAAATAAAAGAGCAACTAGATGCCCACAAGTCTGCGGTTATGCACGAACTATAAGTACTCAAGTAGAACAGTTAGAGCATTGTTAGACTACTGCCACATTCGGGTCATTCAACCCGACTATTCAGTTATTTAAGGTTATGCAGCCAGATCATTGGAGGTCATGATCAATATCAGGATCCTCTGATCAGATAAAGGCGCAAAGTGCGCAGACGGACTTTCAGGTTATCCCAGCAACAAGTAGCCTTAGCATGTGGTCGGAGGGCCAGATAAGCTCTAGTTACGCCTGTAAACTACCTGTCAATCCCTTCGGCAAGACAAGTCAGTATAATCGTCAATTATATGCCGAGCTCTCTAAGTATGAAAATGTTATATCAGCCAAGAAGAGGTAACGGAGCAACAACCGCTTTTAGTTATAGATCTATTAGAAGTGTGGTGTATGGGCAGCCCGAGCAACGGGAGTTGGTCAGAAAGATACATCAATTGGTCAATTTAGCCGTTCGTGTAATAGAAATGAAGGACAGCAGAGCTGTAATCGAGAACACCGCCGTGTCGTCATCAGTTGTGAAAATAAAAAGAACGGTAGTATAAGAATCCTGACCTGGTTAGTAGGGGAAAACGCCAGGTTTTCAGGTAACAGAGGGTGGAGTGCTCCGTTGTAAAGGTCGTCTATATGTTCCAGATGTTTCAGGGCCCCACCAGCAGATTCTGAACGAGGTACATTACGCCCGTTATTCTCTTCACCCCGGTACGACAAAAATGTACCATGATATCAAAGAAAACTACTGGTGGCCAAGTATGAAAAGCTAAATTACTAAGTTTGTAGCCCAGTATCCTAACTGCCAGCGGGTGAAAGCAGAACATCAGAAACCAGGCGGTGATTCAGGACATAACTGTACCTCTCTGAAAATGGAAAGCAGTAAATATGGATTTTGTGGCAGGATCACCCCGTACGAAACATGGATATGATTCCATTTGGGTAATAGTTGACAGGCTGACAAAATCAGCTCATTTCCTGCCAGTGAGGGCTACCTTCTCAGCTGAGGATTATGCCGAATTATATATCAGAGAAATAGTTAGATTACATGGAGTGCCGGTGTCCATTACTTCAGATAGAGGAGCACAGTTTACAGCTAGATTCTGGCAGTCGTTCCAGAGGGGTTTAGGAACGCAGATTAATTTGAGCATAGCATTCTACCCTCAGACAGATGGGCAAGTTGAACGGACTATCCAAACGCTCGAAGATATGTTGCGAGCGTGTGTATTAGATTTTGGGGGTAATTGGGATGAGCACCTTTCGTTAATTGAATTTGCTTATAATAATAGCTATCATTCAGCCATCCAGATGGCGCCTTTCGAGGCATTATACGGGCGAAAATGCAGATCGCCGATTGGTTGGTTTGAAATAGGGGAATCAGCATTGGTTGGCACAGACGTTGTTCGGCAATCAGAGGAAAAGATAAAGATTATCCGAGAACGTTTATTGACTGCTCAGAGCCGCCAGAAGTCTTATGCAGATATGCGGCGCAGAAATCTAGAATTTGCGATAAATGACTGGGTATATCTGAAGGTGTCTCCAATGAAAGGGGTGATGAGATTTGGCAAGAAAGGCAAGCTTAGCCCGAGATTCATTGGGCCATATCAGATCCGGCGAAGAATAGGCCGAGTTGCATACGAATTGAACTTGCCTCCAGAATTAGCATCTGTTCGCCCAGTATTCCATGTCTCTATGTTGAGGAAGTTCGTAGGGGACCCTTCTACAGTAGTTCCAATTCAGGATGTCCAGGTCACGGAAGAGTTAGCATATGAAGAGGTTCCCGTAGCTATCTTAGACAGACAGATTCGTAGGTTGAGGACTAAAGATGTTGCGTCTGTCAAAGTATTGTGGCACAACAGGAATCGTGAGGAAATGACGTGGTAAGCTGAAGAAGATATGAAAGCTAGATATCTTCACCTATTCCAGGCCTAGTCAGACGACAGGTATGTCCGTATTATTGCTATGTAGTATCTTATGGTTGTATATGTATAAGTGAGGAAGATTGATACTTAGTTATCCAGTGGATCTTAAAATATTGTGTGCAGTACCTGTATTGGACTTTTCTGCATTTCAGGTTTTTTCTATAGTCCATATTACAGGGGAAACTCTGCCGAAAGTTTTCCAGAAAGTAAGTTAAGTAGTCCTCTAGATAACAGTGTACATTCGAGGATGAATGTTCTTAAGGGGGGGAGAATGTTATACCCCGTAAGATTCCCGGCACCTAGATGACCTATTTGCATGTTGGTTAAGCATATTTGAAGGCCATACGTGCTAGAGAAAGGCCCGGGAAAAGATCGGACGAGAAACCTATCGAACCATTGCGGAAGGAGCCGAGGCAGAGCCCCTCCGCGATGGTAGCGTGTCACGGAGGTGAGGCCTCCGCGTTGGCTCCGTGACACGTTGGCCTTGTCCAGGCCCAAGTATATAAAGCCCCACTTCGGTTTAATTTAGAATTAAATCATATAAACTTTAGAAAACAGAGAGCAAACGCAGGAGAAGGAAAAAGGAATGAAGTAGTAATATAATTTTCGTCCGATTACGCTGCTAAACGTTGTCCAAACTCAAATTAACCTCAGATACCGAGGTATTTAGTAGTAGAGAGCATTCCTACGGATTTAGTTTCGTGAAATACGGCCGACGAATCATCGAGCCACCGAGCTAAGGTAAGTGGAATTACTCTAAATTAGTGTCTATGTGTTCCTAGCTGCGAAGTGAATATTTCTCCCTTCTGGACCGCTGAAAAATAGCGAGTTTTCGACCGTCTTTCGATAAGCCTAAGTTTAGGCTATAAATTACATCGAAGCGACGTTGTTCATCAGAATAAAGCTATATTTGGTATTAATTGACATATTTATGAATGCAGTTGGGAGAAAATAGTTGAAGTACCGGCCGAGCATCGTCCGACAGACGGATAGTTCGAGGATAAGGTATGTAAAGTTAGTTTCCTCGGCAAGTTAAGTAATCTCGGTACAGTATAGTAATTTAAAGGTCAGTAGAATGTTCAGAAGTCATGTGTTATGTTTATTAGAATGTTGGTACGATATTAGAAGCATCGAGTTATAACTTGTGTGAAACTTGCTAGCACGATATAGATTCTAATACAAGTGTTAGAAACTGCACAGCATGCTCAGTACGTGATGTGACACAGAATGTTAGGATATCATTGTATTCAGTTGAAACCCAGTAAAGCAATGTAATATCTGTAAGACATCTCAGAAACAGAATGATAAGTTAAAATGGAGTTAGAAAGCATGTTAGGAATAGTAAATCATGTTACTATAGAAACTCAGTATGCAGCATAGTTTTCAGCAGAAACACATATCTTGTTCAGCATTAGCCCCAGTACAGTCTGGCAGAAGACTATATTTATGCATATATACTATTACCAGCCTCAGCATGTATTAAGTACGTACATATTACTATCACTAGCTCAGCATATAGTATATACAAATACTTTACCACTATTAGCTTCAGTATGCGGGACATGCAGATAGTATTACTAGTTGAGACCGTTGTATTGTTTGGGGTTGGACTACCTAGCATCCATGACCGCCCCAGGGTTGATAGCTGTATCGACTCGTCCGCCAGAGGACGAGGATACGTCGCTCTATGGAGTGGCATGCCGTCCTACAGGGGACGAAGATGGGATGCCATTTTTTCCCCATATTGTGCCTTGGTCGGCCCTTATACACCCCTGTCGAGCGGATACGCCGGGGTGTTGATTCAGGAGTCCTCCGGACTCAGATGCAGTTATAATCAGGGGCTCAGCGAGCCCAAGTGCATACCCAGGGGACCGGCGGGATGCTTATAGTTATTACAGGAGATGGGATGACCGGGGTAGGGGTGTAGATTCTGTGCTGGTTGTACCCCCCGGCTTATGGGGGCCGGGTAAGGTTTGTGTGTGCTATGTGATGTTATGATATGTTACACCGTGTACAATAGATATGAGTAGATCGACAGTAGGACGGTAAATCTCCAGGTATGACTCCTACTCCTTCCAGTATAATTAAAAGAAGGTATGATTTACATTATCAGACAGTTAATCCATTCCTTTCTACTTCCGTTTCATCAGTTGTATTGTTATTTTCAGATATTTCTTTCAGTTATTGCTTTACATACTCAGTACCAGCGGTACTGACGCCCGGTGGGGCGCTGCATTACTTGCCTGCAGGTACTCATAGATGAGCAGGCGATACCACGTGATTCCTGTCAGCGATCGAGCATTCAGCTCCTGTCATCCGGAGACTGAATCCCAGAGGTGTATTCCGTTTTCTTTTGTTGTACAGTATGGGTATGTCGGGGCCCTGTCCCGATCATTTCTATTGACATTCCTAGAGGCTTGCAGTCTGTATATATTTCCCTGTGGTCAGATGAGCCGGTCGTGTGAGGACGTACAGTTGTTTAGCTGTTAGCACTTCTGTTTTCTTATGTTGGTCGTGTGGGGCCATAGTCCGACAGTAGTGGTGACCTTGCCGGTCACGTAACTTTCCAGTACTTCATTGTTGAGTTACAGATAACTAGACAACATGGTGGCCTTGTCGGCCCGCATAGGTTTCCCTATAGTTGCATATTGCTGGTCAGCTGTTATTACAGGTACAGGAGGCTATAGGCCAATGGGCCGGGGCCTGTGTTTACAGCCGTTATATAGCCCTTTGTTTCCAGAAATGTGAGTAGAGCCAGCCAGGCACCAGATGTGCCCAGGCTTAACAGTCTAGCGGTTCAGGTCCTAGTAGAGCACCAGGTGCCAGGTTCAGGTTGTGGTTGCTATGTTGGTGTTATTTTGGGTTTTATTTTTGTTATATTATCTCTATCTGTTCTGTTGCCTTACATACTCAGTACATTTCTTCGTACTGATTCCCCGAGCCTGGGAGTGCTGCACGTATACTTGTAGGTGTTGATCGATAGACTGCTCATGATCCTTGTTAGCTGAGTGGAGTTCTAGCTTGGTGGGAAGCTCCGTGTCGTTCGAAGTGACCTGTTGATTTTGCTTTTGTGTACACGTGTGGTTGTTCAGTAGGTGGGGGCCTTCCTAATCGTTTACCAGTTGTCGTACTCTTAGATGCTTGTAGACTTGTATTGTGGTTTGTGATGTTTGGTATAGGCCTTGTCGGTCCTATTGTATAATGGTAGCTTCCAGACTTCGGCCTTGTCGGCGTGCTGTATTCAAGAGAGTATGGGTAGATTGAAGAAGCATTAGGGGGAGATGATTAGGCATGACATAACACATTTTCAACTTACCAAGGATATGGCCATAAATTAGGAGGCTGTGGAGGATACAAATCAAGGTAGTAGGTTAACAGGGAGTACAGCGTTATTTATCTAATCTGTCATGCTAGTAGTCGTAGTAATATTATATGTAGTATCTTACTCTTAGATTTTTTATTACTTGTTGTTTCTAGTATTTTTTTTCTTTCCTTTGCTTTAATTAATATTTGACATGCTTTGTTTTGTCTGCTTCTTTCTTTTCTTGATTGTTTTAACTTGTTTATCCTTGAGCCGAGGATCTATCAAAAACAACCTATATGCCTCTGAGTAGGAATAAGGTCTTCGTACACTCTACCCTTTCCGAACTCCATTCTTTATTAGACTTTTGGGTATGTTGTGTTGTTATTGGAGCTTTCCAGCAAGTCAACCTTTTTTTCTGATTTTGAAGGATTACCTTTAGACTTTCATGAGTTGCCGAGTAAAATTTAAGTGAGAATATTCACTTGATTTTTCAAGTGCACAATGAGCCGGAAAGTATGGTACGCGATTTCACCTCTATCTGGTAAGTCGGAGAGTTTCAAGTCACGTGGAAATAATTGGAATGCTGTTGATTTTCGAACTAGAAAGGGAGTGAAAAGAGAATGGTGCAGCAATTGTGGTGTTGGGGAAAATATTTTTTAATTTTTTCATATTTGATTGGTTTAAATATTTTTTAAATAAATTTATTTTTCTCTAATTTAAGAAAAATGACTTTCTACGTAAAATATGAAAAGCATTTTCTAAAACTCCCTTTTTCAATTTCACCACCCATCTCCGACCCAAGATTCGGGACCTGACCTCGACATGGAGCCCAACTCCCAACGGCAACCGAAAACCCAACTCCGGACCCCCCGAGACTCAACTCCCGATCCAAGATCCAACCCCGACATAGAACTCAGAACCCAACACCCAACCCCGATTCAAGGTGAAGGTTAGGTCCTAACTCAGAGTCGGGTCTCCGATCTCAAACTGAGATGAAGGTTGGGATTAAGTCTCGAGTCAGCATCGAATCTCAAATGGTGGCTGGGGTCAATTATTGGGTTGCGAGTTAGGGCTAGACTAGGATCAAATGAGGTAAGGTGGGGCTGGGGATTTGGATCTGGTGTCACAGTAGTTGCTCAAATTATACCTAAATACTAGGGACAATATTTTCTCTTTCGCATTCACCATATCTTCACCCAATTAAGATTCAAAAATCATTATTCATTGATCAAATATAATTGTCACATGATAAGTAGTGAAGTTTATTTCAAAATCAGAATCTAAACAAGCTCATTGGTTTCTATCTTAAACCCAAACACAATGTCAACTTTATGTTTTTTCCGGAAAATGCTGTTGGGTCACATTTCTGTAAATCCCAAGATACAAACACAAGAAATAACTTCTTTTTTTAAAAAAAAAAAAAAACAAACAAATGATGTGGCTCGGTTCTCAAATAGATCCTAATATTAACACAACTCTCTCAAAAAGAAACACATATCAATCAAACTGCCTTTTCGAGAAGCAATAGACAAGGAACATGCAATCTGTCAGACTCGGAACGGATATTATTATAACGTGTTACAAATAAGCTGAAATGCCAAAATTGTATAATTTTAAATCAAAGAGAAGCAAAGGGAAGAAGGAAACATAAACTTATGTACTTCACGAGCTCAGTAAGTCAAAAAATGAAAGAAGAATCTCTCTGCATATTTACCAACATTTACAACAGAACGAATTCCTGCAGAAAACTTGAACAAGCTTCACAGCAGCAGAATGAACCCTGGAGAAATCTTGAACAAGGCTTCCATGTCAACTGTGAAATTAAACAGCAAAAAAGCAGGCAGCAAGACTTAAAAACTTTTAATGAAGCAGTAATACATCCAAGGCACGTAAATCAGCAAAGCTCAATTACATGTTTTAGAAAACAAACAAATACTCAATATACAATCTTAAATAACTTTAACTGAAACCTGATGAAACTACATTGTTTAAATGATAAAGGTAGCAGAAACAAGAAGAGAGAATCCTATCAACGTCTACCCATCAGATTGTAGATGCTTACAGATCTTGCTATTGTTAGTTTGAAGAGCATGGTTGACAGCACCATTATTGAGAACCAGAAGCACCAGTTCTCTCTGGTTGTATAAACAAGTGTATTAGTCACACTTTTTACTTATGACAAATCAAATGATCCTTGACCTTCATTAATGGCATAGAGTAACTTCTTGTACAAGATTTCCTGTGGAGTAAAATAACACATAAGCAAATGATTTCGTGTGGTGTAAAATAACACATAAGAAACTTACTTGGGGAAAAATACAGAATTGATTGGGAGTATCAACCGCTAAAATGCCGACCTAGACGGGGAAACCATAAGACAACATATGGCTATAGTAATTAGATAAACTCTACCTTACTAGAATAGGGAGGGAGTTTCAAGTAATTAGCACATGTCATCACACTGGGTAGGTCTTCATCTGCAGATTCTGATGGTGCGTTCCTGTTGTGTGCTGCATTGCCAGCACTGGATGAATGCTGTTCCAAAGATATGATGGTCAGTCACTGAAATAAAGAGACACAGCAGATACGCACACTTAAATTTTAGCTACAATCATACCTTCCTCACAATTGTCAACTTAGGATTCAGAGCAGCAAGACCACCTGCTGGGAGCCGGGGAGCACCAGTGACAAACTGACAGAATGCTCGTTGCTGCTCAGGTGTGAACTCTCCCACAATCTCTAGTAACTGAGGAGAATAATTTATTACAAAGTATCAACTCGAAATAAATAGAAGTGAATGATGAAGAACAGCATCCTAATCATCATTGGTTCAGGCAGTTTACTTTCACCAACAGCTGAAGAACATAACTTACGTGAATAATGGTAGGACTCTTGGATGTGTATCCGTGATCGAATTTAATGTGATCTACTAGCGTCTCAGGCTGCATAACAAAAAGAATATAATACATTCAACCAAATACAGGAAAAGTGGGTCTTTATCATAACCAGCAGATTCATGAGAAGAGATATTACCTTCCACAACTCTCTACGGCCACATAGCAGATAGTCCAACTCCGAAGGAGAGAATATTTGTAGAGTTGAATAGTCAAAAACCTAAAAGTTGTGGAACCTAAAAGTTAATTATTATTAGTTATGAAATTATCCCCAGGTGTATCTAAATTGCTAACTCATTAATATAGAAACAACAATCTGCAATAAGGAAACTATCAGATTATCCCACTATATGCTTATTGAACCCACAAGATCATCTTGGTCTTTTAAGATCTCCAGAAAAAATCCTGAAGCAGCAAACCTGATTGAAGCCAGATCTAAAAGCCTCCATTTGCTGCCTGATTCCAGTCTTGACAGTAGCATCAACTACCAAAGAAATGTATTCCTCCAAATTACTGAGATCCACCTGCAAATTCCATTTAAGGTATTGAAAGAAATATTAATGGAAATAAGCCATGCAATTGAGGGACTTCATCAGTCAAATACCAAAAATACAAAGTGAAGAAACAAAACAAAATAAAATAAAATAAAAGAGCTGATATCCAAGATATCGCAGCTCACATTCTCATCGCCTTCTTTAAGAACATATTCAGGATAGCCAGGAAGTGTGAAATCTAAACAGAGATCCTCAACTGGAGTCCCACGGAAACTCATGTCATAAGATTTGTCTAGGTTCTGATCTTCCATTGATTCTATATATTGCTTCCGACTGACAAGAGCTTGCAACTCTTGCAAAGTCTTCCCCAATTCAGCATCAAAAGAAAGAATGTCATACAAATCAAGCTCCTGCAGTGTTTCAAGTTAGAAACATTAGTGGAACAGATAAAATACAACGGTGGGTGCAACAACTGATCACAGAGGACAAATTGCAATATGACAAAGAAGAGCCGGGAGAGCTTACTTGGCCCATAACAAGCTTATAGAAGGCAGTGGACAGTGGAAGGTCCAAAAGCCGTCCATCTTGAAGAGCTTTGGCCATAACACGTCCAAGCAAACGGAAATATTCAATTGCCTTATAGAATTGACCTCCATCAACATTACCAGTATGTGGTGACCAGGGACGTGGGAATAATCCAAGAGGTGCTTGGACAAGATCTCTATCACCCCCACTTAATTTATCATCTATATGAACTTCCATAGAACGTCCATTTGACGTTAATGATAAACCAGATCTCCACATTCCGAGTCCAACTTTTTGTAGATCATGACTTAAAAGGGTATAAAACTCCAGTGTAGGACCCAGGCCAGTACCAACTTCACCAAAATATTCAACTTCAAGAACAGCTTTTTGACTAGAGTACATCTCCATTACTTTTGCAGCAGAATCCAGAATGCGGTTCCTTGAAACACGAACTTTTTGGCGCTGTAATCTACCAACCCTAACTGCTCTCTCATGAGTAGATCCATTACCATCAGCACCTTGCTGTTGCTGCAGCCTATATAAAGCACGTGACAACCCAAAAGCAGTTGAATAGAAGTACTGGCGCCGAGTCTCAAATGGAAAAAGAAATGGGCAGGCCTTTGTCAACTGGTAACACCAAGATGGAAGAGACCCACTACAAAGGGCAAGAGCATCCTGGATCTGTCGTGCCAATTTCGGAGTGAGCTTACTATTGACAAATTCCTCAGAAGGAATTTTGATACCCGCAGTACCGAGCTCATCTAGACTAGAAATTTTTCCTTCAGAGAAATCATCAATCATGGACAGGACTCGCAAACGGGGGGCAAGCTGATTCAGAGCCTCTAGTACACGTAGGAGGTACAAAATACTGTAAGTAGGGTTATTTTTCTCCAGATCACAAGGAAGTTCTCCCTGCAATATACTATCTAACAATGATGCTCGAAGCAATGAAGGATCAGCACTGGAATTTGTCGAGGAACTGGTTTTCGTAGACTTGGAAATTGAGCTCCCAGCCCCACTCATCGACCTCTCAGCTTGGTTGTCTGCCCTTTGGTATGTTATAGTGTAAATATCACTCCAAACCCTGTTTCCATCACTGGATACAAAATCATTGCCGCCATATCTGTCATCATCATCCTCGTCTAGGACAAGCTGCCGCTGGATAGCCTGATAGATAGTCAAGTGCCTATTAAGCGGCTTTCCACTAACAGAAAATATTAGTTTTGGTGGATCACCAGAGCCGAATAGAGGATGCCCGTGCCGATCTCTAGCGCCCCTCACACCTCTACCACTAGCAGATGAAATACCAGCCATGGCAGCAGCAGCAAATGACATTGCACCCCTTGAACCATAGGAATTCCTACTTCTGAACTCAACGGAATCAGATCCCCGAGCAGAAGCAGTTCTGCTCCTAGAACCACCACAAGTATTTGAATTGCTACTAGTTGGTGGCTGTGCAAGAGGGCTATCCTCCAAAGAATCTCCCAATTTAACATCATGCACTTCATCTGCCATGCAGACAGGAAGAGAATCATCCCTCAACACCTGGAAAAATGGGCAATTAAATAGGAATGTCACTAATACAATATTTGCACCATCTATATCTAACATTGAAAGAGCTTTTCAGAGTGAAACATCAAGGATAAAGGTATGCACATATGGGAGAGAAAATATAACCCCTTCCTCCCCCTCGTTCCCCATAAAAAGAAAAAAAAATGGATGCCTTTTTTAAAAATTCCTTTCATGTCTTCCCCATACCTCCCCAATCCCTCCCCTCAAAGGAAATCTCACCGGCTTCACCATCCAATCACTTTCCTACAATCACCAGCTAAATCTCTTCACTTTATATTCTAAAGTTTCAGTTACAAAAATAGAAGGGAGGGGGTTTGATTGTGCCAAAAAAATTATCTCATTGTGAAATCCATGCCTAATTCAAGGACCAAACATAGGACAAAGGTTTGCCCATTCCCATCCGTAGTCCCTGCTTAACGATCCCATATAATTTCCTCATTCTAAGAGCTTTCACAATTCCATTTCTCAAATCTCCTCGTCTCCTTTGAGTTCTATTTTTCCTTTCCGCAATCCCATTTGATTGTAGTGTGTAAGAGGTTGTTGTTTGATGAATAATGTCATATTCCAAACATATTTCTTCAAAAGTAGATTCATACAGACTTATATTAAGAGAACACCAAACCAAAAACTACTTTGATGGAAATGCCACACATACCGCAGACCAAGTCCCATTTTTTACTTGAACCCTAATCCACAAGCACATTGAGCTCGTGTTTGTTTTCTAATAGAAATTATTTTATCAGGCTTTCCTTTTTTCTAATAACCATGGTGTCTGGGCCATAGCTTACGCACACCTCGACTTGTTCCACGGAATACTCACTACCTCCCACCAATACCTGTAACGGGTGACTGACAAATGGGAAAAAAATCACCTAGTGATTTTGACTCGGGTGGGAAGACTTCCCTTTTGTCCAAACACAATCAACCCAATTAAAGCATCCAAGGGGCTAGTTTCCCTTGGTCACCATTTTTAGAACTTATCTACTTCTAGTTACACTCCTTGCACTTAGAGAAAAAGTAAATTTCATTAGTTGAAACTAGTGCATCTCTAAGAATCAGCAGATCAAAAGCTTAGAACACTGATGCAGCTTTTAATCTACAGTAATTTCCTGCCTAACAGTGTTCAAGAAGACTTTGAACTCTTAAATATGGAGATCGAGTTAATCCATCTGAACAAGTTAAACCAAAAACAAGAAAAATAGAGAGAACAAAAGAAATAGAGAAATCTAACAACATACATCATCATGGTCATCTTCATCTTCGTCGGACATATCATCCTCAATCACCAAAGCATCATCAAGTTCAATGAGGGAAGAAGGATGCACCTCGTCATCCTTAACATGAGAACAAGCAGCGAAATGTCAGCATTCAGGTGGACATTAAATCCATTAACCCCGTCTTAGTAGTTGAAAAATGTAAGGAAGGACTCTAGCAACAAGAGTCAAGGTTTCCCATAAATATCTTTGCTTCATCTGGAAAACTCGAATTTTCAATAAAGCAATGGGGATGATCAACAAAATAATTTAATTCCCTTCAAGAAGCTAATTATGTCAAGAATTTTAGACAGAAAAGAAAGATACTACATTAACTTGGAGGAAGTTTCAGATGTTAAACTAAATGTTCGATTATATAAAATGAAATTTCTAAGACATTAATATCCAGATGCATATGATTTTTCACTATTACTTGAGAGGGGCAGAGTCAACTTTTGATAAGGTTTTGCAAAATTCAGTTCAAATATTACAATTCACACCATTTAAAACTGTTATTCAGTCTGTTTGGTTCCAATAATTTTTTAAACCAAATCAAATTGTAAATCACAGTTTGATTAAAAGTTATAATTTTTAAACATTTATAGCAAAAAATTATATTCTTAAACATATGTAATACTGTTACGCAATCTATAAATTTTTATCCCCTGTTCTCGGTTAATTTTATATGAACAGTAATTTGATGAAATATTAGATTTTATAAAGTTAGGCTGCTCAAGAAACTATAAATATAAAATATGTTCTTATTCTACTGTAAACCCTGTTCCATACTAGTAGCCGCAATATTACTCCTGTAGTTTCTGGTACTTTGACTATTGTATTAATTTGTTGTAATTATTGTTCCTCTTTCTAAAATGCTTTGTCATGCTTCCTATAGTATTTGGCTATGGCCTCCTTACTTCTGCTATTTCTTTTACGACTATTTCTTTTTCCTTGCGCCCAGGGTCTTATCGGAAACAGCCTCTCGACCTCCCAAGATAGGGGGGTAAGGTCTGCGTATACTCTATCCTCCCCAAACCCCACTTGTGGGATTACATTGGGTATGATGATGTTGTTGTAAACCTTGTACTCCTAATTCAAAATTCACAAACCAAACAAAAGTTCAGTTTGGTTTCAAGGTTTAAATGGTCTGGAAAAAATAATATCCTTTCTTGGCTTGATCAGTGTTATACTGTTATAACAGGGACTGATGTGATGGATACCTTCACAAGTTCCATGTTATCTTTCTTATTTTAAACAATCATCCTATTTCACCAACAAATAGTTGACACAGAGAAAAGAATAGAAAATAAGAAATCTAAAATTAGTGGCTCTAAACACTTGAGAGGTTTAATTTGAGAACCGTACAAGATTACTCCCTCATTTTAAGTGAACTCAAGCAACTACTAAGCCAAACATCTTCAATATACATACATATGGAGCATAACAAACATAATGAAGTGAACAAAATTACCTCTGAACTAGAGTTCCCGTTAACAGGTTTCTCCTTTGTTAAGGCCTTCTCCAAGGCAGCTCTTATTCTAGCAGGATTTCTTGTTTGAATTCCTCTTCCATCTTTTTGAGCAGGCTTCAGAACCGCTTTTCCTTTGCCCTTCGAAGAGCTTCCATCACTGTCATCAATATTAACTGCTGACCTAGATCGTGCAGAATGACGACGAGTTGCAGAGGCAGGAGTGGACATAGATAGAGATGACGCACTGCCTCCAGCAGGTAAAGTCCCTGACCCAGAGTTGCCTGCAGAAGCAGAGGCCTTCTGTCCAGCCTCAGGCCGCTCAACTCGGGCCCAGAGGAATTCTTCAATAGCTACTAAACTTGCCAAAGGATCAATCAACAAAACATTTGAAGAGTAGTCACGGAGTGTTTTCTCTCCTTGAGCTCTGCAAAGGCGCAGCTTAACTGGCTGAGACAGAACACTTAAACCTGAAGAAAGACGTGCATTTCCAGTCGATGATCTGGAACTATGACTCAGCACAACAGGAAAACGCTCCAATGAACATAGAGCATTTTGAAGCTTTTGGAGCAGAACAGTCATGGGAACCATACTTCCACCATCAACACCAGCAGGGAGGGCAACTGCAATAAAAGACTTGTATCTTCTTACTGCTTGTTGTCGAAGCTTCGACAAACAAGTATCAGAGATTCTTTCCTTAGAAAGGTATGCAAACGTAAAATATTTCAGCAAAGAAGCAACAACTCCACTTCCAATGAACTCAAAAGTTGAAACACTGTCCCCTTTGCTGAGCTCCCCCATCATGGCAGCTATCACTCCAGCCAATTTTTCTTCCCTTCCAACAGAACTATCCCCAAGCTGAGGACCAAATGCTTTTGATTTTCCTTTAGGTTTAGCTACCTGCTCAACAATACCAGCATTCAACTTCATGCAGAGATTCTTCAATCGTATAAGATCATCTGTGACACCAGCTGCAGCAGCCTCAGAATCTGAAGGGAAGTATTTATCCTTGAAAGCTTTTGCACATGTACTGACCGCCATACGAAGGCTAGAATTGACAGTAGGAATTTCCATCAAATTTGGCGGAGATCCAGTACTTGGAAATGGACTTGTAGGATCTTCAACAGAAGTTGCATCTGTATTGGAATTAGCGCAACGGCGTCGATTATGTTTCTCTGTCTCGGCACGTGTTGGCTGGGGAGGAGCAGAAACATGAGACCCAGACAACACCAAGGCATCTACAGCATGAACAACACCTTCTCGGACAAACATCTTGCCAAAAACTCCAGGGAGCTTCTCCATTAGAATCTCTGCTACTTGAAGAGCGGGCACCAATACTTGGGGATCCTTCCAAGCCAAAACCCCAGCCAAGAAACTATTAAGACATTATATTCAAGCATTAATTTCATGGAACTCGCACTGAGAAAAATATCATAAAGAAGTATTCCCTATTGATAAACATTAGTTCCACGGGCCAAATGTTGAAAAATAATATCAAGCTTTAATTTGGTCCTAACATACCTTGATAAGTTAGTGACATTAATTAAAGACTGAATCATATCTGCATTACTGAAATACATAAGTTTTCCAATAACTGAGAGGCATTTGTGGCGTGCTGCCGTATTCACACTGGATCCATATGTCTGATCAGCAAAATGAGCAACAGGAAGTCACATCTCTAGTGTCTATCCACTATGGTAAGGTAGTGACAGTAATAAACCCATAGAGTTAATCCTTACCTGGATTAGAACAGGAAGGAGATCCATTCCAAATTGTTGCAGAAGTTCAGGTTGATCAGTCAATAGTTTCTCACGAGCTGATACTTCATGAGAAGATGTATTCGGATCCTCCTGTTTGCTAGAACCACTAGCAGAAGATTTCCTCATAAAAGAACCCCTAGTGAACAAATTTGTGCTAACTGGAAGAGAGATGGTTCCTTGAGGCAGCGGAGGAAGAAGTTCATTTGCCAGATTCACAATCTCAAAAATCTACAATAAGAAGAAACTACAGTTAGGACCTATCATAAAAGTAAGAACCAGAATGCCCAGAAAGTGGTTAAAGAAAGAGGTCGAATCCAACTAGCAGTTTGATTATGTGACATGAAAATTACATGAATAATATTACCACCAAATAAAAATTACCAAGCCTAATAGGAAAGTTTTCAGGGCTGTCATGGAAGTGTAACAACTGAGCAGAAAAAGAAACAGATACCTCTAAACAGAGGCGGATCCAGGATTTGATGACTACTGGGCCAGCAATATTTAAAAAACATAATTTTTCCAAGAGAAGAAAAACAACGTACAACGTCGGTCTACATTCTGTTAAGGTAATCAACAGACTATTAAAAAATCAATGAAACTTCTAAAAACTGACAGACTACTGACAGTTATATTTATTTAAAATAAACTCGGCAGACGTTCGTCGGTTAATTTTGAGTAAAAATGTGCAAAAGAACATATTTTTCTAATACCATCTTCACTTTAATTTAATTAAGGCTATCAAAAAAATCTAAGGGAGTCCATCTATTTTATTTTGAGATGTTAGTTTTCAATAAACAACTATTCCAGCGGCTTTGTATCGCAATAATTCCTCTTAATTGATTGACTTTCATCGTTTTTGTCCCTCAAAAAAGGGTATGTTTTTAGTAGTGCATTATCTTTAGTGTAAACTTACCCCTAGTAGTTAATAAGATTGAATTAAGGTCTCCGCGCAATCAGCTCGATCCATATTGAGTTGATTAATTTAATTTAATTTATAAACAACTTTTGGAGCATAACTAAAAATGTGATCACCAAATTGAATAAGTTTTGTCCAATTCAACGAATTATCTCGATGCAAATTCTATCGAATTAAGTGATTAAAAACATGTAATAAGATAAAAAATTTCAACTAGCAAATACACCCATTAGAGATTAATATTATGTCTCTTCGTATCATCATTCTAAATGATTTTGAAAATTAACAAAAAAGTAACACTAGATGGCTATATCTATATCTATACTATTTTAAAACTGGGAAGCCCCATAGTTGAAAGTTGAAAGACTAATTTGCCCATTAAATATTAAATATCGATTTTACCCTTCAATCTAAACTATTTTTATAATATTTTATATACTAAAAGATAAACTTATACAATAAATATTATGTGACCATTAGATTAAATTATTATATCATCACACACACATATATAATTATTATTTATAATATTAAATTTTTCACATTTCATCTTTCATATAATTGTATTCTTATTTCTTCATTAACCATTAATTTAGCTAATTTATATTCATCAATACGAAAAAAATCTGCAGAATTTAAAGAGCTGCATTGAGTAATAAAATACAAACTAATTTATAAGTCTAGACACATGAAAAGGAAGCCCAAAAACCACCAAGAAAGAACTATATAGAGGTTGAAAATGATTTTCATTTCTCAAGGATGCTTTACAGTAGCAATTTTTTTTATTTTTCATTTTCATAATCTTGCTTTCCTTTCTTTTTCAATAATTTTTCTTCTGCAGGATGTCTTTTGAGATTTATAGGAAAGACATGATGTTATATATCTAATTGTGCATGAAAATATAAACAAAAAGGTATCAAAAAACTCAAGGAGAAGTTTGTTGGAGAAGTGCTATATATGGTTTGGAAATGAACAAAATCTGAAAGCTAGATTCAAGAAAAAAGTATGAAAACTTACAAAGATGTTATGCTAACAATAGTATATATTTATCTATATCATATTAGATTGAAAGTATACTACATTTTTTTTAATTTATGCTTGAACTAGGGAATTTTGAAGTATCAATATCAATAATATGCTAATCAATCCAACAATTCAAAATGTGAAAGATCACAGAAATCAGCAACATTTTTATTTTCTTCCTATAGCAAAACTTTACTTATGATAATATTATTGCATTATAAGACATGGTTTGCGAAACTCATGAAATTTCTAATTATTTTATTTTTTGCTGAAATTATTTGTTTAGTTTGAAAGAAGGTGAACCTTGAAAAATGAATAGGATGAAAGTAGATAATTTACTTATACAATATATATAAGAGATATCATCTTACCTTAAAAATTACATATGATAAATTTCTACAGTATTTTCTCTTTATTTATCTTGTGTGTTCAAAATATATATTCTCTCTTACCATATGGTGTTTTTTTGTGTGTGAAATATATATTCTCTAAGTTTCTTCTACAAATTTTGTCTACTACAACGCTTTCTTTTTCTTGAATTCTTCCCTTTTCCAAATTAATTGTTCTTTAATTTCTGGGTGAATCTTTATTATTTGTCCATTAACATATAGTTAAAGGTGATGATTTAATTGAACATGTCTTATTTGTTTGCCTTTTTATTTATTGGCATGCCTTGCCTTTATTATTCTTTGTGCGATTAACTTGAGTTTGTAATTTTTTTTAATAAAATGTGGTGCTGGACATCATACGCATACCATTAGATGCTATATTATCTTAATTAATTAGTTTTGACATATTTGAGCATTTCTTATTTTACAAACAAATAACTAAAATTAAATAAAAAATTAGCTGACACAATTGTGGTTATATAGAAAAACATATATTTAGTAGAATATATTTTAATCAAGAAGATTATATTTGAAATCATTCTTTTTATTATTTTTTTGAATGCAAATGTAAGCTCTATATATAAACACATTAATCAATATAAGATCTATTTTATTTACAAAAATAATATGCAATAAATAACTATCAACAAAAAGTCAATCATGTACAAATTTTATATAGTAAGGGACACGTTAGCAAAGACTAGTAAAAAGAAAAAATGATTAAAATTATATTCAAATAAGAATTTAAAGATCAACGAAAAAAAACAAATACATAATATAAATAAAATAATAAAATAGGATTTTTAAAAGAGAGAAGAAAATAAAAGAAATTAAGGAAGAAAACGGAAAGAAAAGGGGTTAAGGAAACAAAGTAGGCTTAAATTATAAACAAAAGCTTGGTGCCTGATGGGGAGAGACCAACAGGCTAAAATTCGGCACCTTAGCCATGGCATCCACAATCAACTTGTGGCCTTGGGTGCCACTCTCTTTAAATCTATATTTTTATCATGAAATACTAGTATGTATATTAAATTTTACCCGAGCATCCAAGTGCCGTGGCACCGCCAATTCACTATATAGATCTGTCCCTGCCTCTGAATATTAACAAACTATCTAGATCCTCAATATTATCAATTGTGAAAAACCATTCTAGACTCAGGTGTTTCGTTCCAGAAAGAGACACACTGTGGCCTTACTACCTTTGTTTTGAAACAAAAGGTTGACCTCGCTAATCCATATCACATGGAGTGTGGTATCAATCATCTACTGAACATTCTTTGTTGCGTTTCTGGATTTTTTTCATTTGATTATTACACTTTCTTCATGCAGTGTTTGACTGAACTTTTAATTCCATTGAGAAAAACCCCAGCAATTTCTCAGTATTTTCATAGAACATCTATTTCCTGGGGGAACGACAAAGTAAAGACAGAAACAGAACTCAAATGGACTCCTATTGTTTTCTCGATTCATTCCACAAAGCAATGCTCAAAACCCCAGTTATTGTCCACTTCCACTTATCCACATGAAAATACATAGATATCTAATCCTGTCTCCTCATGCCACAATTATCCAATATTCAATATGCACTACTTGTTCCAAAATCTCTATAATTTAGTAAAATTCATATTTCTTCTTCCTGATACTCCGGAACAAACCCTTAAGGCAACAGTGACGAAGACAGCAAGCAGTGGATTCCGAAAATTAAAGCTATCACACATACCTGCTCTGCAGGTCTGCTCAAGGCAGGCGAAATAGAGACGGAGGCCATGAGGCCAGAACCTGATAAAATGTCCTTGAGGATCCCACTGATACCAAGCATCATCAAGGTTTTAGCCCCTAACGCAGAGCCACTGGAACATGTAGAAAGAAGCCGGATCAAGCCCTGCAAACCAAATCAAGTCATAATAGAGCCCCGTGTAAATGATCAACACATTCAAGAACTGAACTTACTGTGAAAGTTTCCGTGCTGAGTGAAGACTGACCACCTCCAGAATTACTGGTTGAGATTAGGGAGGCAGCCTGTGTGACAAGTCCGTGATTGCAGAGTTCATCTAGCTTCTTTGGGGATGATGCAAATGCTTCAGCAATCCGGGTCAAGCAGATAGAAGCATGCTCTAATACCTACACACACATATCCAAGCACCAAGAAAAAAAATGACATAAGAGAGAAGGCTTAACAAAATTGAGGCGGCCGAAACAAGTTCATTAAGTCAAACAAATTGACAAATCTTCCCGTGATGTTTGTTATGACGTGATGATGATCTCACCTTTGCATCATGATATTGAAGGAGATTCGTCAACAGTGGAACAGCTTCCATCACAAAGTCAGCAGCATCCGAAGGCAGCTTCTTGCACATATTAGCAGCAGTTGCTAGTGCTACTCTCTACGGGAGAATGAAAAGAAGATCAGAATGATATTCAACCTACTAATGGAACTATCAATGGCTTATGTCAATAAATTCATTTACAATTTTATTAGCTTCGCTACCTGAACACCGGTGGAAAAGAAATCGAGATACGAAAGGACGGCCATGAGTGCACCTGCTCGCAAACAAGCAGTTGGATCTTCCTGAGATATCTTCTTTAAAGCTTGTAGAGACTGTCAAAGCTAAACATTAGCATCATAACTTAATTTTCATCATGCCAATATTAAGGAAACTGCAGCACTTACAAGGCGTATGCTCTTAGCAGAGCTGTTATAAAGAGAATTTCTACTTCTAAAGGACTGTTAATGTTATCATAAATATACAAATTATTGAGCATTGGAATGAAATAAGTCCAAATGGAATGATTCACATAACTAACTCCAACTAGTTTCGTATTGTGATGCAATTGTTGTCAGTTGTTGTTATGTACAAGGCGCAATTCTAGAGAGTCGCACTCTATTAGAATATAGACTGAAATCAATTCCCTTTGGCACAAAGGATTAAAAAATTTCACCTGTTCAGCTAAGTCCATGTATTCAATTGTGAGCAGCCGAGCTACAAAACATGAAACCGCTCCATAATGCACAATAGCAGCACAAGAAGATGGCAGGACATCAACCAAATGAGTTAACGCCCGAGCTGCGAGAAGCATAATATCAGGATTACTCCCATGATTAAGCAACCCCACAAGCACAGGTACAAAAGAGTCCACTGAAAAAGTGTTCAATGAGTCTTCTGTCCCAATGGAAAGCATCACACAAAGCTGCGTCAATGCCTCTATCTGTTTCCCTTCTTCCCCATCAGCTCTCAAGCCCGATAAAATCTTCTTCAGCCGTCCGTTCTGTTGCGACGAGGAAGTGGACACCATTGCTGAACTCGGCAGTAAATCATCCAAACCAGCACCCAATTTTCTCAACAATCCTTGAAGTGCACTACTTGCTGAAGTCAAGTTCTGGTGCAAAATCCCTACACCACCTTCTATTTCATTATCATCTTCATCACCCTCACCAGTATCTATGTTCAAACCCATATCTCTATCTCTATCTCTATCCCTAAAATCGTGCTCCTTTTCCTTACCCTTCTCTGGATTATTTTTATCTGACCCGTGATTCTTTCCCCGGCGGGTTCGAGTGCCCGACCCGGAAGATTCATTCGTGCAGTCCATCGGGAGTGGGTCTTGGGCACGATTTGTGACTCGGGAACGAGTTGAGATCGAGTTTGAGGTGGCGCGTGTGGTGAGACGAGCTCGCTTAACAGCGCGTGTGGTGGGACCAGAGGAAGGGGAAGAAGAATAAGAAGCAGAAGGCGCTGATGACGTGGCCTCCGTCCGTTTCCGGCTCCGAGTTTCCATACAAAACCGAACAGCGAACAAGGTCGCCGATTAATCGGCGATCAGACACAGTCCGGTAACGGAATTTTCATCATCTTTCAGAACCCTAATTCACAAAATTGGGCGAGCCAAAATGGTAACTTTGATTGTTCCAGCTTAATCTTCCGACACCATTTTTGTAAAAATTAAGTGATTTTATTGTACCGCATTGAAACTACAATGGCACTTTCCAAGAAATCGGAGAGTAAAAACGAGATAGGATTTTCTGTAAAGAAGAGGGATATTAAGGAAGAAACGGAAGAAGAAAAAGAGTTGCTAGTTTTAAATGTAGAAATAGAAATAGAATCTAACTAAAATATTTGATCCTGTTTGGATAATTTTTTTTTTAATTATTATTAAGTGGATGCTTAATACAAACACACACATAAGATTACTAGCAATGAATGAGATAATATTTTTTTATAATATGAATAGGAGAAAATAATTTTTTTAAAATATATAAAAATAATAATATTTTTATGTGTAAAAATAAAGACATCTTATAAAAAGATTATAAAACTTTTGAAAAATTGTAAAAGACTAGAAAATTATGTCTCCCAATTAATATTAGTAATTATGAATACAATGGATGAGAATAGGCGTCGATTATTCATTTAATTCACATACATGAATTTACTTACATACAAATGTATCTACACATATATCTACACAATATGTAACATCATCCTTTTTATTCTTATTTTTGATGATGTATCTTTGTAACTATAAATAGAGCACTTTGGTTCATGAATTAGACACTCCATAGAAGAAAAGTTCACTCCTTTTTTCTATATTTCTTGTCCAATATATCTTGTTTAATAAAAAAATTACTCAAATTTTACAACACGTTATCAGCACGAAACTCTAATCAACTAAGAAAGTTTTCGATATGATTTTCTTTTTGTGTTGTAAATATCAAGTGAGAGGTACGCTTTCTAAATGATTTACTTTGATTTGAATCTTGAAATACAGAAATATATTTATGGTTACATTCTACTATATGTTAATTTAGAACTTAATTATATCTTGAACTCTGAAGACATAAGCATGAATAATACTAAAGACATTATTTTTTTATAGTAATTTAAATGATTTTGATATATTCGAGCAATTATTTTTTAGATCAGTTCAAAACAAAAGACTTGCTAATCAATTTTGGTGAAAGCAAATTAGAATATCAAGAACTTTAACTTAAGAGATAATTTATTATATTCATTCCTTACCTAAAGAAGAAAGAATGGAGTAGGGCTTGAAATAACGTAATTAATAAAATGAAAGTTCGCAAATATTAAGGAACTCTGTAGTTCAAGAGAATGATGGTTTTGAATTTTCACTTCATATTTGTAGAATTTGATATAGGTCGATTGTATTTAGTCTTATAATTACAATCATGTCTTTTACTAAATAATCTTACCTCAAATCACTATTATGTGTTTGAATTCCAAAAAATTATTATTTGTTCATATTTGATATTATTTGATTATCTATTATTTTCACAAGTAAATTGTGGTTGTTCGCGATTAATTGTATTTTGATCATGTTTCATATTAAGGGAGTGATGGTGATCATATTTGTTTGTGGATATCAATACTAGATGTATCTTCATTAAAAATTTAAAGGTAATGTACATGACTGTTTCAATGTAACTTACAGAATTGTAAAAAATATATGACCATTAGACTGATAATAAATACCTTCATAAAAATTTGTTATGATTAAGCATATTCATTTAACTTTATAACTATTAACTTTAAGTGATAATACGTTTAATATATTATTTATTATGGTTGATTATTATGATCACTAAAAGCGAATATTTACAAATTCTTGTTATATTTATTATTGATGAACTGCTCACTGTTTTTTAGAAAATTATTATTTGTAAGTTTTTTAATAAAGTGAAAAAGTTGTAGTTCACAAAATGTACAAGGAAAAAATAAATTTTGAGAGCCCTCATTAGGTAAACGACAAGTTATATTTCAATTTTTTTTTACTTTTATGATATGATATTCGATTATTCTATCGGATTAAGGATACATGAATATTGATCTAAATAGATTTAAGATTAATTAAAAGAATGTATAAGAAAACATTCTCTATTTTATGGTCTCAAATATGCTCCGGAAGAAATATTTATGGAAAGAGGATTTGAAAAGTATTATGAAATTAATTAATGCCTAGTTGTGGCTATGCAAAATTATAGTCCATTCCTTGAAATGAATGAGACAACTTATGATAAACATTATATGAGGGTAAGACGGTGGGTTCTAGTCCCAATGCACCATAAAGGTAAGACATCAGGTTCGCCTCCTGGTGCACCATGATGATAAGATGTTGGGTTCTAATCCCAGTACATTATGGCTTAACACGCCTTATATGGATATGACGTTGGGGTCGCGTCTCAATACACCATATTGATAATATGATGATGATTAAGGTAAAATAATACCTAATTATGAAGTTCGTCCTATTGGATCTGCTCCATTCTCTGAAGAGAATGTGGGAGAGATAGATTAAAAGTCTAAAAGAAGACTAAATAATTATCAGGATCATATCAATGAACGTGGCATGGCAAGAGAAGAAATAATAATCGTCATCATGATGATAACTATAAATAAGAGAATATTAAGAAATCCCATAAATAATTCTTCAAAAAGTGAAGGTAAGATATGCCATTATATGGTATGAAGGGTATTAGGCATGTGATTGTCGCTTGCTCGAATATTTTGTCAAGCATTATCAATCCTCCATCAAAAGAAAGAAAAATAAAGTGAGACCACATTTAACCTTTCAAAATGATATTGAGCTGGGCCATATAAATAATTATGATAAATGTTAGGGCAAAATAATAAGCTTATATTGAAAAGTCATGAGGCATGTCCAGATAATTATAATTCATTCCAGAACTGAATGTGGTCATATCAAATAAAATTTATAAATTCATACGTGCTCATGATTTAATAAATACCATAACTCATCCATAACAGAGGTTTGAGAGAAATAAAGAAATTGAATATCATTGTGTGATCGTATGAATATGTCATTGTGTTGCGTACCTATCGTATGCCAAAAATATTTTGTCAAGCCTCAATAATAATTATAAAATGGCAAAAGTCAAGCAAGATAATAGATTTTGTTTATAATAATTTTGACTGTGACTATAATGACAATTACATTCTTTGTGAATTAAAATTTTCTCATATAAATGAATGGTCACCTATATGAATATGAAAGACTACTCGTTTTTCATGTAGCTTACACTACACTAGTGTTAGTGTGGACAAATCACATGCCATAATAAACGAGAAGTTTATGTGTCCGAATGGTTTATTATTTGGTATGACCAGTTGGGCTATCCCTTCTAATATGATGCACTAAAAAATTAAGAATTCACATGGGCATACACTAACGAACCAGAAGATTCTTCAATTTAAGTAGTTCTCTTGTGTTGTATGTTCCCAAGGGAAATTGATTATTAGACCATCACTAGCAAAAGTTGGGCTTGAATCTCCTGCATTTTTGAAATGTATACAAGGTGATACATGTGGGCCCATTCGTCCTTCATGTGGATCATTCAAGTATTATATGGTTTTGATAGATGAATCTACAAGGTGGCCATATGTGTGCTTATTATCAACTGGTAGTATTGCATTTGTAAGGTTATTGCCCCAAATAATAAAATTAAGAGCACAATTTTCAGATTATGCAATTAAAACAATTAGTCTTGATAATTCCGGTGAGTTTACATCTCAGGCTTTTAATGATTTTTGTATGACAACTGAGATAACAGTTGAGCATCATGTAGTTCATGTTCATACTCAAAATGGTTAGCAGAATCATTCATTAAGCGGCTCCAATTGGTAGTTAGACCGTTACTTATGGAAACCAAACGTCCCCTTTCAATGTGAGGACGTGTTATTTTGCATGCAGCTACGCTATATGCATAAGGACAATAAGTTATCTAAAATCTCCCAATTATAATTGGCTCACAGTCAGGAGCCAAATATTTTTCATTTTATAATTTTTGATTGTGCGGTATATATTGCAATTCTCCACCTAAACGCACAAACATGGACCCCAAAGAAGGTTGAAAGTATATATTGATTATGAGTTTTCATTTATTATTAAATATCTGAAACCCACAATGAAAGATTTATTTACGATCAGATTTGCTGATTGTCACTTTGATGAATCAGTTTTTTCAATATTAAAGGGAGAAAATAAGAAGCAGGAAAAGGAGATAGACTGTAGTGCATTATCACTATCCCATTTGAATCCTTGTGCAAATCAGCGTAAGCAAGAGGTTTAGACGATCATTTATTTGCAAGTGTTGCAAATCAATTATCAGACATATTTGCTGAGCCAAAATATATATTATGACATTCAACAAAATAAATTGTAGCTACTATATCTTCAAATCATGACGAGACAATAGTCATATGTATAATTGAGATTAATGACTCAACACCTTCTTTGAACAAAGACTCCAATAGTATTGTATGAAAATAATATTGCCTGTATAACTTAATTGAAGGGAGGATACATTAAAGGAGACAGAAAAAAAATACATTTTACCAAAGTTATTTTTCACACTTGATCTTCAATAAAATAGTGAGATAAATATTCAACAGATCCGTACGAGTAATAATCTTGCAGAGTTATTCACTAAGACATTGAACATCAACATTTGAGAAGTTGAGGTGTAAGATTGGAATGCATCATCTCCGAGATATCAAGTAAAGTTTTCATTAGCTGTACTTTTTTTATTAACCAAGATTTTGTCCCAATTGGATTTTTCTGATAATATTTTTAATGAGGCAACACTCAAGGCGTATTAAAGATATGTGTATTCTTTTTTCTTTACCAGAGATTTTTTTCCACAGAATTTTTTTAGTAAGGTTTTAACGAGGCATATTATCTATGGACATCCAAGGGGGAGTGTTATGAATACAATAGATTAGAATAGTAGTGGATTATCCATTTAATTCACACACATGAATTTGCTTATATCCAAGTGTATCTACATAATATGCAACATCATCCTTTTTCATTCTTGTCTTTGAGGATGTATCTTTGTAACTATATGTAATATCCTAAAAGTTTTAAAGACTAGTCCTAAGATTTAAAATGTGATCAGCAAGAAAAATTGAAAAATTGCTTCAGTACGACTCATCCTACGAGTCGTAGGTTGGGGTATGGGTCGTAGAAAGACCCGTGGATCATATCAAAGATTTTGTTCCCCAGACCACGAGTCCCCACTACAAGCTGTAGTATGTGGGTACGACCTGTGGTCAGGAGTCATAATAAGTCCTTGGGATTATCAAGGGATTGATTGTACAGGTGATGGTACAGTCTGTAGTATAGAGTTATAGGCCATAGTAGAATTCGTGGAAATATTCAAAGGATTTGAGGTTTTGGACTTGGTCAGTACAGAAGGATACCACGAGTCATAGGAGGATTGTACGACTCGTGGTATGAGTCACAACAATTGACAGAACAGTTTTTCTGCGAATTCATTAAGGGCATTTTCGTAAATCCTGAGCTCCTAACTTCCTAATGACGTCATTTTAAGATCTAAAAATAGGGTTTTAAGGGAGTTTAACCTATTTTAATTCATTCAACTCTCATGCATACAAATTTAGAGGTTTTCCCTTGAAGATCAAGATTGAAATTCCTTAATTCTTCCCCAAATCCCTTGGGCTTTCAAAGTCAAGTTTAGATTCAGCTTACCGAGGTATGTAGGGATTTGAATGAGAGTTTCCCTTCACTCTCATATTCAAAATTCTCCTCAAGTTCATGAATTCAAGTCTCAATTCAAGTTTATGATATTATGGTGTTTTAGCCCAATTTCATGAAATTTTCTATGATTTGTTTATGGGATAATTCTCTACATGTTTCAAAGTATGTTTTAAGATTCATGGGCAAATTTTATACCTATTTTGATTATAAATTTACGAAATCAAGTTTTAAAAAAATTATGCTCAATTATGCAAGTTTCATGAAAAGTCAAGTTTATAAATTTTAATTTCAAGTATGATGAGATATTTAGTGTAATTGAATGTTTACAAATTATCATGTATGAATTTATAATTTTGACTTATGAAGTCTATTTCATGTATGCATGATTTTAAGATTTGGGCAAGCCCACACAAGTTAAGTATGTTTTCATGATTTAGTCAAGACTAATAAGATCAACTTATCATATATTTTGGAGTCAAGACTCTCACTACAGCTTATGATATGTTTTGGAGTCAAGACTCCCCATATTGAGATTTCAGACTATGCATGTGATTATGAATTCAACTTTGTTGAAAAACGATGGGAGCACTATGAATTTTTTTGGGAGTAGTATCTAGCATCGAGTAGGCATGGGATTCCAAGGTTCTCCAGTCTGAAAACTACGCGCGAATGTAGGTATATCTATATTTGGGACCTCTCAAGAGAGTTTTCCCTACTCGATGGAGGGTCTTTAGCTTGATATCAATACCGTTAGGTTGATATCGATATCATGGTAGCGTTCTTAGCCCTGAAAAGGTTTAGAATGACTCTGCCCACTTGAGTGTGATAGTTGGGACATCACGTAAGCTCTATCGGGATGATGTCGGCTGTGACGAGTCTCCCATTGCTCCTCATGATTTCAGTTATGCATGTTCATGACTTATGATATTACATTTTACAGTAGATTTAACCCAATGACCAGTTTATAAGATTTTGCTTATGATTTCAGTTATGGAAAACCTTATGATCTCTATTTTATCTTTGGGCCATTCTATTCAGATATGATATTCAGCTTATGATTATTCATATTTTCAGATATCAGCATGCAGTCCTTACTCTTATGATCTTGTGATTTATGTTTATATGCATGATTTCAGTTTATGCTTACTCAGCATGTTTTACTTACCTTGAACACTCAATACATTTCAAGTATTGACCGCATACTCTATGTTATATCATTTCATGATACAGGTTCAGACGATCAGACTCAGTTCCGCTGTTAGCCCAGTCTTCCGCAGCTTAGTCTAGTTCAGTTCCTGTTGTGGTAAGTCCTCATTTTTCTGGGACCTTCAACTTAGTATTTGATGTTGTTATTTCAGTTTTCAGACTTTAGCGAGCAAGTTGGGAGTGTTGTCCCATCAGTTCTTCAGACATGTTAGAGGTTTATCAGACAATATGTAGAATTTCAGCTTTGTCAGTGTTGACTCTGTTATGATCAATATGTATTCAAACTTTCGCTTACTCGTGTTCCAGATATCAGATTCCGCTTGATATATATTCTTTAGTTGCTATGTTCAAGCCATGGATCGACTTGGAGGCATTCGTGGTTCTAGGTCCCGTGTCTCGATCCGGGTTCTATGTTCGGATAATGACACTATAAATAGAATACTTCAGCTCATGAATTAGACACTTAGTATAAGAAAAGTTTTCTCCTTCTTTCTTCATTTCTTGTCCAATATATCTTATTTAATATTATTCTACATTACTCACATTTTATTACATAGTAGGAGTTGTGCTTCTAATTTGTTGTTCAATCTGTTCAGCACACTAATATTATAATCCTTTATAAATTATCAAATGTAGTTTTAAAATATTTGTCCAAACAATATTATTGACAAGTACGAAAAAATTATTAAAATCCTTAGTTTAATAAAAAAAAATTCTTGATCTCTTTTTTTGGCTAATAATCACTGACCTTATTTGCTTGTTGAATATGTATCTTGCTATTGAATTCTCCTAACACTACATCAATAACTTGCATTAGAAATTAAAGAATTATAAGATGTATGACTTTTATTTAGCCCATTTATGAAATTTTATTAGATATGTTGTTGTTGTTGTGACCTTTACTTAGAATTTTGATTACTTCATAAGAGTCGGAAGTAATTTCTAATGGAGCGAGATTGTATTTTAAAACTATTTTCAGTCCCTGCATAATGATACTTAGCCAATGATTCAGTCTCCATTGTTATTCTTGATTACTCTTCTAATTGTCTCAATTCGTGAATTACCCAGACAGGATCCACTAATATTAAGCTTGTATGGTTCTCTATTTTGAGGGCTCCTAATTGACATTGATAGGGATCTTATTATTGCCGTTTTGTTCTTTTATGTTAATGAGGTTAAACTCAATTATTTTGGTAACAGTGTCATTAAAAGAGATAATAATGTTCTTAGTCAGCCAGAAATGTCAAAACAGAAAGGAATTAAGTAATCTCAAAAGAAGAGATTATTATAAGTTTGAATGTGGACTTCTAATGAAATAACATTCTAGTCAATATTATTAAAAACTAGTGCTATTGTCAAGGATTAATCAGTGTAATGGGTCAGTATACTTTGCAAATAGTCACTACAATTCCAACAGTCCAAAAAAATATGGCTTGCATTATCAGGGGAATTACCATATAAAAAATATTGATCGGGGACATTGAGTTCAATAGAATTGAAGCAAGGATTTTCTTTTTGATAATTTGCCATGGTTCATGGTTTAAAGTATTTTAATCTTATTTAAAATTTGGAGCTTCTAAATTCAATTAAACTTTATTTTGTTAGAATGATCATCCTTCTCAGTGTGAATGTCTATTAGGTGATAAGCTAATCTAATAGTAAAATAATCATCATTATTAAACTTTCAAACAATAGTATCTTCAGAGCTATTATTGGTAGGAATGAGAGTCTTATAAATTAAGTGAACGATGGTGGTTGAAAGTTGAAAAGAAATGGGGTTGAAGTTCCACATTTCGTTGCTGTGGAGATTTCTGATTTTGAATTTTTCTTCCTCATATTAAGGGGTGTCGCGCCCTATTTGAATGGATTCAAAATATTTCATAGTTTCGCGACTGAATTATTTCGGGTTTTTTGAAAAGGTTAGAGTCACCACCTAATTCTTAGGAAATTAGAAAAATCACTTGTTTTGATGTAAAACTCATGAGATTTTGGGTAAGAGTTTAATTCCCCTGAGGAGAAAGTGTTCAACACCCCTTAGAACCTATCGGAAGATAGTCTTTAAAACTTTGTTTAGAAATTAAAAGGGATTATTTGTTTTAAATATGACACTTGCTAAAAAAATAATTTTTTTTGAAAAGGGATTTATACAAGGTATATAAAATTGGACAAGCAATATACAAATTATATGATAGTTGTATACAAAAGAATAAAATATAGTATTATATATATAATGTAAGTAAAATATTTTGGGAGTAGCCTTTGAGTTAGGTTGGTATAAGTATTATATTAAGGTATGTATAATATATTAAAATAGAATAAATATTTGTAGAGAATAATTAACAGATATTTGAAGGATGTATAGGTAGGATAACAATATATGAGATACATCATTATAATTAATTAAATATAATATAAGTATGTAGATGCATATAAAAATAAATAATATATGTGTATAGTATATATAAAACTAGCGCGTAAAAAACTAATATATATATATGGTATATATATGTTTGTAAATAATATATATTATATTAAAAGCATGAAGATACTTAGAAATGTTGATTATTTTTTTGTACTTCATTACAAGACTCTACAGTAAACAAAATTGTCATTTACTATTTTTCTCAAATAAGTGTCATTTAATTATTATTCTAATATTTAGGACTTTGAAATTAATTACAGTTATAACTGTTATAATATTCTTACTTATTTATAAGATGTAAGAACTCCTAATATTTAGTGCTTTAAAATTGACTAAAAATTTATTTCTTAAATATTTTCTTATTTAAACTATATAAAAAGTGCTAATATTTAAAACTTTAAAATCAATTACAATTTTATTAACTCATAATAATCCTTTTATTAAACATATTAATTATCCTTTATAATTTTTTAATTCACGATACGAGAAAATAAATTAAAGAGTGTGATTTCATTTTGCCTTAATACGTTGAATTCCTCCTCCTCCTCCTCCTCCTTCTACTTCTTTTAATGTATAATCAAAGAAAGAATAAAATATAGAAACAAAATATACTTTAAGTTGTTTCAACTAATCGAGTGTTCATATTCACTCTCGTTAGTTAAATCTATACTATATTTTTTATTTTAATTTATGTGAAGGTATTTGATTAGATATATAAATTTTTTGATTAGACATATAAATTAAGAGAAAGAAAAAGTTTTGAGCTGAAGTCATCTTATAAAGGTAAAATGAAAAGGTTAAAATTAAGTTATTACTAAATATTTAAAGTACGAAACCCCATAACAAAATATCGTTCACTTTTTTACCCTTCTAAAATAGAGTCAAGCTTGATAAAATAGTCATTTAATTACTATTCTAATATGTAAAATTTTAAAATAAACTAAATTTTATGTATTAAATCCTTCCTTATTTGAAATATATAGAATAATTTAATATTTAGAAATTTAAAAGCGATTAAGGTTTTACCTTTTAAGGAATAATTACACGTTAAATAAAATTATATTTTTAACACAAAGAAACTTTATTTATGGGACTTTTGAAAATACACTTAAAAAAAGGGTAGCTTGCTCACAAAGTATCCTGTGTTAACAAGATCCAAAATAGAGTTGAAACTCATAGGAGTGTGATATAGATAAACTACCCTAATTGCAACATTAGTTTTAACTAATTTTAATAAATCTTCTTAGTTTACTGATATAATAATTTCTTAACAATCATTTACAAATAAATAATACATTTGTGATATGATATCAACTTATTAGTGCCAAAACAAGTCAGTAATAAATCACAATATGATTGCTAATTGTTTAAACGAATAACATACACTATATATATTTTAATCCACTATACAACTTTGTATTTAATGCGCCTTCATAATACTAATATTTATATTAAATATTTATCCGTTAAAGTGTATAGTAATACAAACTTTATAATAATTAACATGAAATATACATTTAATATATAAATTTAAGTGCTCATATAAAAGCAAATGACTTTTTTTTTAAATCTTTAATCAAACACTAATTCTACAATGCTTATATAAAAGCAAACAACTTTTGAAACGATTTTAGTTCATTAGTTAATTTACTTTTCAAGTTTAGTAGCATAATATTCAAACCATTCTCCATTTTTACTTATATTTATTAGAATAGTGAAATAAGATGTTAACCGTGAGCGATTAATCCGACAAGTCTCCGAGGGATTGATAATTAGGACTTCACTATCTTATATTACTTGACGATCACGTGCGCTTGCGTGTGCTTGGGCAACATCAAGTTTTTGGCGCCATTGCTGAGGACTTGAAGATTGATTCATCGTTTTTAGGTTAGAATTTTTATTCCGTTATTCTGTATTTTACGTTTTATTTGTTGGTTGTTGAAGTTTACAGGTATTGTGTGCTCAGTGTATGCCAACTATAAAAAGTAAGGGACCACCCTTGGCTTATTTTGATCCAGAAATTGAGAGAACCTTTTGCAGGTTAGCTATGGAGAATAACAAGCAAGCACAGAACAACAACCAGGAGAGGGTTCCTGTTACTCCTCGACTCAGGGCCTAGGTGTGACCGACACTCAAAGTCATTGCTGACTTGAGTGAACCACATACATGGTGTACATCATGAGCATGCATCTAATCATAAGTTAAAAATAGCTAAACTTAAACTTTAAAGATCAAAATACTTAATTTATAGAGAAGACTTGCCAAGTTTACATAACATGAGAAATAATCTATGAAGTCTCTAACATATTTGATTAACTATTTACTGGGACAAGGCACCCAACATACCTCTAAATCACATCTATTAATTATGGATAAAAGCTAAGCCCAAAATAAGTGGGGCTCACCAACAGCTAATGAAGAAGAATCCTAGCGAGCAGCTCAATCGTCCGTATGAGTACCTAAATCTGCATTATAAAATAATGCAGTGCCCCCACCCAAAGGGACGTAAGTACATAGGATTGTATTGTATGTAAAGCGGCTTAAGGAAATATAACATAGCTGAGCAATATAAAAGGGCAACCAAGAAAAAGACATTGCATAAAGGGGATCAAGGATATAAAATAATTCAGTAAATAGACCCCTTTAGAAATTATGTTTTCATCGTCATTCATTAAATTCGTTTTGGGAGGTTCTTTTCATAACCGACATAAACCACCATGTAAATATGTAGTCTGATCTCTGCCCGATCAGCTAAGCCATCCCATACCTTGCTGGGGTATGAGACATAAATATCATAGTGCTAGCAAGGATCCATAATAGCCCCTACCAGGGGCATATAGGAGTCGCCCATACCAATGAAAACAATTCATCATCCTACGTTGGCATACGTA
Organism: Datura wrightii; assembly: GCA_035772735.1. Taxonomy (NCBI): domain Eukaryota; kingdom Viridiplantae; phylum Streptophyta; class Magnoliopsida; order Solanales; family Solanaceae; genus Datura; species Datura wrightii. The sequence goes on along the minus strand of JASDFA010000007.1, from coordinate 139,202,562 downwards.
GTTTCAGGCATGAAGCCTTCTCGGTTATTAATACTACTCCCTTTTTATTATGTAATGTGATTTACTTAAAAATCATTATTAAGAAATTAAGCTTATCATCATCAGTCATTATCGTATCTAAATCATAGTTCTTTATCATCATAAGGCCTTTAAATTCATAAGTCATCAAGTCATAGTCATTTTGCACAAAAATCATAGAAACTTTTCTTTTTGAGGAAAACCAAAATCATAAATCATAGAGTTTGACTTTTTTCAACAAAATAATTTCAATAAAAACCATGGAAAATCAAGGATAATCATATACATATGTAGGAACTCAAAGAGTTTTCAAAATCATTTATTATGGACATAACGTTCTTAACCTTAACCTTAACAAATCAAGAAGAAAGATATTTATGTGGAAATTTCATGAAGCATGGTGTGGGGAATGAAATAAAGTGTTCTTGCATAGGAGTTAGCCTTACATACCTTATTCTTTGACCAAAACTATCACCACGTAGCAACAATCCTTTTATACGTCAATCTACAATAATTATATAGGTAGGAACTACAATCAATAGCTTAACAACAAAATTCAAGTCATAGAGACATTTCATCAAACACTCGAAGTGTATAGAAAATTCGAGCCTCATATGGGTAGGGTGTACTAACACCCCCTCTTTCTATAGCCCTTTAATAGCATACGTACCAATTACATGTCCGGCAAACAACCACCTCCATCCTCAACACTAAAACAGTCCCATAACCCTAACCCAAGATCATCACATGAATTCATGGCTTCCTAGCACCGTCCCATGAGTCATGAACTTAGAACATCTCGAAGGATTACAAAAAAAAAATACTCATATATGGTTTTAGAATATTTACTTACCTTGAAGGAAGGAGAAGCGCTCAAGATTCCAAGCCCTAACACTCAAAACTTGTTCTTGACCTTGCTAGAGGAGATAGAGATAATTTGATGTTAAAACCTTGAGAGATTCGTGGTTTTAGTTTGTAAGATCATGGGAGATGTTTGTCCACACTTGAAGGGTTTTAGAGAGCTTTTGGGGCTGCTGTCTTTGAGTCAAGGTGAAGAAATAAGAGAGTGAATCTGAAATCACGTTTTTAAATAGGGGCTGAAATCATGTTTTACGGAAAAAATATGCGTTTCACGGCTAATCCGTGGCTGCACTTTCCAAGGCGTTGGCTGTGTTTTGGTCCATGTTTTAAGCTTCTATGACCAGTTACTATTTTGTGATCCACGACCAAAACATTCAATCAACGGATAAGCTTCCCATGGAACTGGTTACGGTTTGCAATAGCTTTGTAATACCCCAGAAGTGCCTAACACTAGACCCAGAATTTGAAAATGAAAAGTAGTAGAAATTTAAAAATCCTTCTCAGAATGGGTCGTTGTACGGGTCGTTAGTGGGACTAACGACCCGTTAATTTTGTTCGTGGTGAGGTGCTACAGAACTGGAGTTGCAGGTAACAGGTCTAGGAACGACCCATTCAAGGTGTAACGGGCCGTTGGATGTGAGCCGTTGTCAGGTTGTTCAGGTTCAGGGAGAAAGTAATGGATTGCGTAATGACTTGTCATTGGTAGCAATGTGTCATGATCGAAATGCAGGCCCGGATCAAGACACGGGACAAGGAACCCCGAGGGACTCTAAGTCGACCCATGGCATGAACATACATCTAACAAAATCATGAAGATGATAGATCAACATGGTAAACTTAGTGGAAGTTTGAATAAGCATAACATTAGAAATACACACATTCTGAAATTGATTACATTCTATGTCTGAAAAGCCTCTAATACTGATGAGTTGATTGGACAAGACCCCCAAATAACTCTTTAAGTCTGAAATTGAATACATAAAGAAGACTGATAAAACATGGTCCTCGAGAGATGAGGACTCACCAACAGCTGTCGGATGCTAACTCTGAAAGGCTGGCTAAGAATGAGGCTGAGTCTGAGTATTGAGCCCTGTATCATAAACCGATACAACATAGAGTATGCGGTTAGTACGTGAAATGTACCGAGTATGCAAGGTAAGTAACCGCTTAAATAAGTAAAATCATTTAAAACATGCCTAATATATAACATGATCAAGATAAGAATCTGAGAATAGTACTTGCATGCTATTTTCTGAAATCATGATCTCAACATAACATAACATCATAATAGGATCGAATGACCAAAAGATTAGACTTGATAAACATAAGTAAAACTGACATTGGTAAAACCTTCTTTAGAACATGTGTATATATATATCATGAGTAGTAAACATGCATAACTGAAATCATGAGGAACAATGGGAGACTCGTCATATAACTGATATTACCACGATAGAGCTTACGTTGTCCCAACTATCACACTCAAGTGGGTAGAGCAGTCCAAAGACTTGCCAGGGCTAAGGACGATACTATGATATCGATATCAAGCTCGTGGCCCAATCGGGAAGGGGATAGCTCACAAGGGAGGTCCCAAAGTATATATATGATCAACCTACGTTAGCGCGTAGTTCTGAGGCATAGGGTGATCGACCCTTAGCCTACTCGGTGCTAGACATTACTCCCAAAAACATGTATATGCTCTCCATTGTTATTTTAAATGAAGCTCACCATTTTCTATTGACGAAGCTCAATAATCAAATACATCTCAAATATGAAATTATATATGTGGAGAAGCTTTAGCTCAAACCATACCACAAGCTGAAAATAATTGGGAGTCTTCGCTCCAAAACCATGTGGTAAGCTCCGTTCGGAAATTCATAAATCATACTTTAACATGTGGGCATTGCCCAATACTTCAACATGCTTGAAAATACTCAATTCACTCGAAAACATGATTATAGACATGGGTAACTCGAAAATATGCATTTCATCAATAATATCTCATCATAAATCTCAACTTTCATGAATTTCTCATAAATGGGCATTTTGATTTACAAAACTTTAAACATAATTGTAATTAAAAATCATGTAAAACTTGCCCATGAATCATAATTCATTAATAGAAACACATTTAAATCATACCTGTGTAGTAAATTAGAAATCTCATGCATTAGGTTTAAAACCCCATAGAATCAACATAGGAATTTTCATGATTTAGAGAGAGATTGGGCATGGGTGTGAATGGATTCACCCACTCATAACCCTACATACCTGATTAAAGCTGATTCTTACACTTCCTTGATTGCCCAAGAGGAATTTGAGAAGAATTGGAAGGGCTTAAGCTTAATCTCTTCTCTAACTCCCTAACTTGCATGCATCAATTTAGAATAGGCTAGAATGACTTAACCTATCATAATATACCCTAAAAATGGCTTAAAACAACGTAGTATAGGACCCTAGAGCATAGGAATGATGAGAATACCCTTAATAACTTCACAGAAATAACTGCTCGTCAGTCCCCATAAGGGACCTAATGAGTCGTTGCCACCAACCACGGGTCGTTACATCGATCGTTGGGTACACTGTCGAGTTTTCACTTGGAACTCATAACGGGCCATCATATGAATCGTTACCGATGACCAGTACTCGCGGTCACCACTCGTTATCTCCACTGCCTCAATCCTCAGATCATTAGTTACCTGCTGACCACGATTCACCCAACGAATCATGGTGTCTGACCACGACTCGTGGGGTCTATCCGTAAGGTACACTTCCACCTCAAACCCTTTCTTCCAATTTCCCTTGGCCATGGCTAACTCAACGGGTCGTGGGGTCTGACTACGACTCGTGGTCATGCCCGTGGTGACCCCATCAATAATTTTTCAGCTCAAGTCCAATACCTCACCACGAGTCACCTCACAAATCGTGCTCTTCCCCACGGGTCACAGAATGACTTGTTGTTTGACCTGGTGTAAAATTTTCTGTTTTCTCTATTTCAACACCCGGGTCTGATCTTTGGGCTTTCGGGGTATTACACAATGAGTCATTGTAAGTGCTTGTTGGGAAGAATTCCAGATTTAAGGCAGTGGTGGCAACGACTGGCAGCAATGAGTCGTTGGAGCTGGTAACGACTCATTCTGTCCATTCGTGGTTCGGGATCTGAGACTTGATTCCGGGGTGTGACAACGAGTGGGGTAACGGACCGTTGGAGGCAGTTATAGTTCGTTGTGGTGCCCGTAGTCTTTCGGCAGAGCTGTTCTTCAGGTAATTCATTAAGAGTATTTTTGTCATTCCTATGCCCTAAGGTCCTAAAATATGTTGTTTTAAGCTATGAATAGTGAGTATTAAGAGGGGTAAGTTCGTTCTAGGCTATTCCTATTCATGCATGCAAAGTTAGAAGCTAAGAGAAGTGATCAAGCTTAATTCCTTCAAGTTTTTCATCAATTATTTATTGGGCAATTAAGGGAGTTGTAGAATCTGATTCTCTCAGGTATGTAGGGTTACGAATGGGTGAAATTGTCCACACCTATGCCTAATTTCTCTCTAATTCATGAAATTCTATTGACAATTCTATGGGGTTTTATTCCAATCTTCATGAAATCCTTATGATCTATCTATGCGGTTAATTTCCTTCATGTATCAATTCATATTTTACGAATCATGGGAAGATTTTATAGCTATTTAGATTTAAATTTTCTACAAAACTATGCCCAATTATGTATGTTTCATGATAAATCAAGTTATGATTCTAGTTTGATTTTGATGTTCATTAACCCATTACGATTTATGACTTATGATATGATTTCTATCAAATGCTCATCATGAATTTATGGATGTCAAGCATATACATGTTTTACAAGTATGCATGAATCTCATGATTTATGATTTATGATTATGACCGATTCACGTGCCTTACCTTCATGGCTAGTTCACGTATTTCAAGCATGCTTATGATTATCATGATTTTATCTAGCCTATGAATCTCATGTATATTATCCTATGAGAACTATATATATTTTGTGAGTAGTATTTAACACCGAGTAGATTTGAGGTCCAAGCATGCCTCGAGTCTCAGAACTACGCGCCAACGTAGCCATGATGGGACCTCCATGTTACTGTCCCCTTTGCCCAAATGGGCCCTCTGTTGTGATATCACACCTCTTTCATAGTTCTAACCTTGGCAAGGTACGAACGCCCTCCCGACTAGGGGTTTACAAGTCGGGCTTCATGTGTGCTCATATGGGGTGTGTCGGTTATAAGAATCTCCCACTGTTCCTCATGATTTATGTATGGTTATGATTATATACTTTGGCTCAAGTTATGTTTCATAAATCTTTTTCTCTTATGATGACGTTTATGAATGATTTACGAATGTTTTGAAAATCTTGAGCCTTATGTTTGTATTATGATATTTATGTTACGATCATGTTGTCCTACTCCTATGAACTTTTATGTATTTTAAATGTCTGTTTTACTTACCTTGCATGCTCAGTATATTTTACGTACTGACCGCATACTCTATGCTGTATTATTTCATGATACAGGCTTCGATCATCAGACTCAACCCCGTCACTAGCTAGTTTTCTAGAGTTAGCATATAGCTTAGTGGTGAGTCCTCATCTCTCGAGGACTACTTGTTTCCAGTTATCTTGTATTTTTAGTTTTCAGACTTGTTGGGTTAATTAGGGGCGTTGTCCAATCAACCCATCAGATATGTTAGAGGCTTTCAGACTGTATGTAGTAATCAGCTTGGCATGTGTGAAGTGAATTTCGGTTCCGATGCTATGTTATGATTATACTTCTGACATGTTTATTATGTTAAGTCTTCCTCTTTATTTAATTGGGTTAGATGTATGTTCATGCCATGTGTTGACTTGGAGTCTCTCGGGGCTTCTTGTCCCGTGTCTCGATCTGGGCCTATGTTCAGGTCGTGACAAACTTGGTATCAGAGAAATAGGTTTTGAAGTGTCCTAAGGTGTCTGAAAGCCTCGTTAAGTAGAATATTTTTCATGGGTGTGAAGCATGCCACACTTATGACGAAGAGGCTACGAGACGTTTAGGAAATGTTTCCTTGTTTTATGATCTATATCGTGCGGTGAAATGTCTCTTTATCCTTCTAACTCGTGCTACTCGCGATTGCAGAATCATGCCTCCGCACAGAGTTAATGGTAGAATAAATGGAGACAAAAATGGACATAGGCATTACCAAGCCCCACCAGTCCATGAGCACCGTGCACCAGAGCCGGTTGCCTATGCTGAATTCAGGATAATCATTCAGATGCTAGCACAGGCCTTGACCGCCCAGGTCAACCAGCAAGCGGTAGCACATGTCCTGCAGAATAGGAATACAACACCAGCGAGGGTTAGAGACTTTCTAAGGATGAACCCTCTCTAGTTCCTTGGATCGAAGGTGGACGAGGATCCACATGATTTCATTGAGGAGATGCTGAAGATCACCCAAATTATGGGGGTGACTGGACAGGAGTGTGCTGACTTGGCCTCATATCAGTTGAAGGGGGTCGCGCACATTTGGTTCAAATAGTGGAAGGAGAATAGGGCAATCGGAGCAAGCCCTATCAGTTGGAACGAGTTCCGTGCTGCTTTTATTGATTGATTCTTCCCCCGAGAGATGAGGGAGATGAAAGTGGCCGAGTTTGTGAATCTTAAGCAGGGAAGGATGACAGTTCAGGAGTACGCCTCGAAGTTCACACATTTTTCCAAGTATGCACCTGAGTTGGTGGTGGATTTTAGAGCCCGTGTGAGTAGGTTCGTACACGGGATAACAGTCTCCTTGATCAGGGATTGCCAAACTGCGATGCTTCTCTAGGATATTGACTTTGCTTGGATTGTCCTATATACCCAGTAGATGGAGGCGTTACAGTTGAGTGAGCGGGAGATGGAGGCCAATAGGGCCAGGACTGATAGCATCAGATTCTCCCAGCCGATGACTAGTGGGCACGGTCAGTAGTCCCACCAGAGATCTTTAGCCTCAGCACCATCATCAGCTAGTGTTTCATCCCCACCCAGGCGTGATCAGAGGGGTAGAGCGTCAGGCTCAAAGGGCCGGGGGAGCATTTCAAGAGATCGCACTTTTCTAGCCTGTGCAAATTGTGGCAAGAACCACCCAGGGAAGTGTTTAGTTGGGTTAGACGCTTGTTTCGGCTGTGGCAAACCCATATATAGGCTTAGAGATTGTCCTTCAGCCAGATCAAGCGATGGTGGAGCCTGTACTCCAGCTTCTAATTCAGCATCTCTACTAGCACACCCCGCTCAGCAGGGGGCTCCTACTAGAACGGGTGGCGGATAGTGCTAGAACATATTTTATTTCCTAGCATCCCGCCAGGAGCAAGAGGTCTCCCCGGATGTAGTCACTAGTATGTTACGAATTTTCCACCTTGATGTATACGCATTGCTAGATCCAGGGGCTACCTTGTCTTTTATGACACCTTATGTGGCTAGTAGTTTCGGAGTCAGTCCTGAAATTTTGTCAGAACCCATCTCAGTCTCTACTCCAATGGGTGATTCAGTGATAGCTAGGCAGGTGTATAGAAGTTTCCCGGTCACGGTCCTTCAGAAAGTCACCTCAACAGATTTAGTAGAGTTAGCCATGATCGATTTTGATGTTTTTCTCGACATGGATTGGTTGTTTGCATGCTATGCCTCAGTCAATTGTAGAACCCGTGCGGTAGAATTCTAATTTTTGGGTGAGTCAGCCTTAGAATGGAAGGGTAGTTCAGCTTTACCTATACGTCGTTTCATTTCCTACCTTAAGGCCAGGAAGATGATCGCCAAGGTTGCGTGTACCATTTAGTTAGGGTTGAGGATGCTACGTCCGAGACCCCGACTATCCAGTCTATTCCAGTAGTATGTGAGTATATAGAGGTCTTCCAGATGATTTATCGGGAATCCCTCCTAAGGGGAAGATTGATTTTGGTATTGACCTTCTTCCTGATACTCAACCTATATCTATTCTTCCTTACTGAATGGCTCCAGTCGAGTTAAAGGAGTTGAAGGAGCAGTGGAAAGACCTGTTAGATAAGGGATTCATTAGATCGAGCAAATCCCCATGGGGTGCACCAGTTCTCTTTGTCCGAAAGAAATATGGTTCTCTTCATATGTGTATTGATTATCGACAATTGAACAAGGTCACCATCAAGAAAAGATATCCTCTTCCCAGGATTGATTATTTTTTTGACTAGCTTCAAGGTGCTAAGTGCTTTTCAAAGATAGATCTCAGATCCGGATACCATCAGCTTAGGGTTCGAGAGAGTGATATCTCGAAGACAGCCTTCAGAACGCTGTATGGTCATTATAAGTTTGTAGTTTTTTCTTTTGGACTAAACAAATGCTCCTGCAGCTTTTATGGACTCTATGAACAGGGTGTTCAAACCATACTTGGATATGTTCGTGATTGTGTTTATTGATGACATTCTGATATACTCTCGAAGCGAGAAAAAACATGCCGCTCATTTAAGGGTGGTACTAAAGACTCTCAAGGACTGCCAATTATATGCTAAATTCAGCAAGTACGAATTTTGGTTGAACTCAGTGGCATTTTTGGGCCATGTGGTGTCAAGTGAGAGCATAAAGGTGGACTCTCAGAAAATAGAAGTGGTGAAGAACTGGCCTAGACTGATGAATCCTTAGGATATCAGGAGCTTCTTGGGCTTAGCTGGCTACTATCAACGATTTGTTGAGGGATTTTCATCTATTGCAGCGCCATTGACCAAATTGACCCAAAAGAAAGTGAAGTTCCAATGGTCGGAGGCTTGTGAGAGGAGCTTTCAGGAGTTGAAGACCCGACTCACCTCAGCATCGGTGTTAACCCTACCTGAGGGTACCGATGGATCTGTGGTGTATTCCGATGCTCCTAGAATATGCCTTGGTTGTGTATTGATGCAACATGGTAAAGTTATAGCATACACTTCCAGGCAACTGAAGGTTCATGAAAGGAATTACCCGACCCATGATCTTGAATTAGCGTAAGTGGTATTTGCTTTGAAAATATAGAGACACTATTTGTACAGAGTCCATATAGATGTGTTTATGGACCACAAGAGCCTACAATATGTGTTTACATAGAAGGACCTAAATCTACGCCAAAGGAGGTGGTTGGAGCTACTCAAGGATTATGACATCAGTGTCCTTTACCATCTGGGTAAGGCCAATGTAGTAGCAGACACACTTAGTAGACTATCTATGGAGAGTGTGTCCTATGTAGATGAGGGGAGGAGGGAGCTGGTGAAGGATGTGCATCGACTTGCAAGGTTGGGAGTTCGTTTGGTTGAGTCAACTGATTGCGGTGTTATAGTTTAGAACAGGTCAGAATCGTCCTTTGTGATTGATGTGAAAGCTAGACAAGACGAGGACCCTATTTTGGTAAAGTTAAAGGAAGCTGTTCAGAATCAGAAGGTAGAGGTCTTCTCCAAAGGGAGAAATAGTGTGCTTCGATATTAGGGTTGCTTATGTGTCCCAGACGTTGGTGATTTGAGAAATTGGATGTTGTACAAGGCTCATGGTTCCAGATATTCTATATATCCAGGTTCCCCAAGATGTACAGTGACCTACGGAAAGTCTATTGGTGGAATGGCATAAAGAAGGACATCACAGAATTTGTGGCTAAGTGTCCAAATTGTCAGCAAGTGAATGTAGAGCATCAGAGTCCGGGAGGTGTGCTTCAGGACATCAACATCCCTACTTGTAAGTGGGAGGAGATTAATATGGACTTCATCACAGGGTTGCCTCGCATTCATCGATAGTATGACTCCATTTGGGTAGTCGTGGACAGGTTGACCAAAGCCGTTCATTTTCTACCGGTCAAAACCACTAATTCCGTAGACAATTATGCTAAACTACACATCTGGGAGCTAGTTCGGTTGCATGGAGTGCCCTTTTCCATCATATCAGATAGAGGTACCCAATTTTACCTCTCAGTTTTGGAGGTCGTTTCAAAAGGAACTTGGTACTCAGGTCAAGCTCAGTACAACATTTCACCCGCAAACGGATGATCAAGTGGAGCGGACAATTCAGACTCTTGAGGACATGTTGAGAGCATCTGTGATTGACTTCAAGGGTAGTTGGGATGACCATTTACCTCTTATTGAGTTTGCATACAATAACAACTATCATTCCAGCATTCAGATGGCTCTATTTGAGGCTCTCTATGGGCAAAGATGTAGATCGCCTATTGGTTGGTTTGAAGTCGGAAAGGCTGCAATGATAGGACCAGATTCATTCCATGAGGCTATGGAGAAAGTTCAGCACATACGGGATAGGTTGAAAATAGCTCAGAGTTGCTAAAAGTTCTATGCTGATGTGAGGAGGAGGGAACTTGAGTTCGAAGTTGACAATTGGGTGTTTCTGGAGGTGTCTCCCATGAAGGGAGTGATGAGGTTCAGAAAGAAAGGAAAACTCAGTCCCCGTTATGTTGGCCCATACCGGATTGTGAAACGGGTTGGCAAGGTGGCATATGAATTGGAGTTTCCCTCAGAATTAGCTTCAGTCCATCCAGTTTTCCATCTATCACTCCTAAAGAAGTGTTTGGGTGATCCACTTCTAGTTGTTCCAGTGGACAGTGTTGGTGTGAAAGACAACCTTAGTTATGAGGAGGTTCCGGTGGAAATACTGGATCGTCAGGTTTGAAGGCTAAGAAACAAGGAAGTAGCTTCAATTAAAGTTTTATGGAGTAATCAGCATGTTGAGGGAGCTACGCGAGAAGCCAAAGAAGATATGATGGCTAGATACCCACATCTATTTCCTACTGGCTTAGTTCCAGCTTGAGGTATCAGTTTTTGCCCTAAAACTCTATTAATTTTCATGTTTAGCTCATGTACCTCAGTTTCTTTCAAGTAAAAGTACGTATGTATGATTCATGAATTCAGTTCAGTCCTGTAGTTCAAATCGGAGTCAGTCATTCTGTTAGTTTTCAACATATATACTTAGTACTTGAATGTGGTGATTTTATTTCTCTATTTTTGTATGTTTTCCCACATTTAAGGACGGATGTTCCCAAGGGAGAGAGATTGTAATACCCTATAAGCGCCTAAGACTAGACCTAGAATTTGAAAATAAAAAGTAGCAGAAATCTGAAAATCCTTCTCAGAACGGGTCGTTGTACGGGTCGTTAGTGGGACCAATGACCTGTTAGTTGTTTCCGTGGTGAGGTGCTGTAGAACTGAAGTTGCAGGTAATGGTCTAGGAACGACCTGTTGCAAGGCATAACGGGCCATTGGATGTAAGCCGTTGTTAGGTTGTTCAGGTTCAGGTAGAAAGTAATGGATCACGTAACAACTCATTGTTGGTAGCAACGAGTCGTTGTAAGTACCCGTTGGGAAGAATTCCAGATTTAAGGTAGTGGTGGCAACGACTAGTAGCAATGAGTCATTGGAGCTTCTAATGACTTGTTCTGTCCAGTCGTGGTTGGGGATCTGAGACTTGATTTCGGGGTGTGACAAGGAGTGGTGTAACGGACCGTTGGAGGCGGTGATGGTCCATTGTAGCACCCGTGGTCTCTAGTAGAGCAGTTTTTCCAGGTAATTCATTAAGGGTATTTTCATCATTCCTAAGCCTTGGGGTCCTAATGTACGTCGTTTTAAGCTATGAATAGTGAGTATTAAGAGGGATAAGTTCATTCTAGGCTAAACCTATTCATGCATGCAAAGTTAGAAGCCAAGAGAAGTGATCAAGCTTAATTCCTTTAAGTTTTTCATTAATTCTTCTTTGGGCAATTAAGGGAGTTGTAGAATCTAATTCTCAGGTATGTAGGGTTACGAATGGGTGAATTTTTCCACCTCCATGCCCAATTTCTCTCTAATTCATGAAATTCTACTGACAATTCTATGGGGTTTTATTCCAATCCTTATGATCTATCTATGGGTTAATTTCCTTCATGTATCAATTCATAATTTACAAATCATGGGCAGATTTTATAACTATTTAGATTTAAATTTTCTACAAAATTATGCCCAATTATGTATGTTTCATGATAAATCAAGTTATGATTCTATTTTGATTTTGATGTTCATTAACCCATGATGATTTATGACTTATGATATGATTTCTCTCAAATGCTCATCATGAATTTATGGATGTCAAGCATATACATGTTTTACAAGTATGCATGAACCTCATGATTTATGATTTATGATTATGGCTGACTCACAGGCCTTACCTTCATGGCTAGTTCATGTATTTCAAGCATGCTTATGATTATCATGATTTTAACTAGCCTATGAATGTCATGTATATTATCCTATGAGCACTATATATGTTTTGGGATTAGTATTTAAAACTGAGTAGATTCGAGGTCCAAGCGTGCCCCGACTCTCAGAACTACGCACCAACGTAGCCACGATGGGACCTCCATGTTACTGTCCCCTTTGCCCAAATTGGCCCTCTGTTGAGATATCAAACCTATTTCATAGTTCTAACCTTGGCAAGGTACGAACGCCCTCCCAACTAGGGGTTTATAGGTCGGGCTCCATGTGTGTTCATATGGGGTGTGTCGGTTATAAGAATCTCCTTCTGTTCCTCATGATTTATGTGTGGTTATGATTATATACTTTGGCTCAAGCTATGTTTCATAAAGCTTTTTCTCTTATGATGACGTTTATGAATGATTTACGAATGTTTTGAAAATCTTGAGCCTTATGTTTGTATTATGATACTTATGTTACGATCATGTTGTCCTACTCCTATGAAATTTTATGTATTTTAAATGTCTGTTTTACTTTCCTTGCATACTCGATACATTCGACGTACTGACTACATACTCTATGTTGTATCATTTCATGATACAAGCTCCGATCATCAGACTCAGCGCCATCACTAGCCAGTTCTCCGGAGTTAGCATACAACTTTAGTAGTGAGTACTCATCTCTCGAGGATTACTTGTTTCCAGTTATCTTGTATTTTTAGTTTTCAAACTTGTCGGGTTAGTCGGGGGCGTTGTCCCATCAATCCATCAGATATGTTAGAGGCTTTCAGACTGTATGTAGTAATGAGCTTGGCATGTATGAAGTGAATTCTGGTTCCGATGCTATGTTATGATTAGACTTCCGTTATGTTTATTATGTTAAGTTTTCTGCTTTATTTAATTGTGTTAGATGTATATTCATGCTATGGGTCTTGGAGTCTCTCGAGGCTCCTTGTCCCGTGTCTCGATCCGGGCCTATGTTCTGGTCATGACAAGCTTGACAGTGCTTCAGTAAAAAGCCCATAACGTTTTGCTTCGAACTCCGATTGAAGCAAGGTTAGATGCTTGGAAATAAGACTCAAAGGGCTTTATTTGATATATTGAATCACACAAGATCAATTTACAAATTAGGAGTTATGGCTGTTTGAAGTTTACCCTTGCAAGAACTTATACGAAAACTCTATCGGTAAAAGACTCTCAACTCAACTTTGTGCTAGAGGTTCCTTATGACCTTAATTCACCTCCAATGAAATTTCTACATGTAAGAATTGATCTTACACCTAATTTCAATCATGTTCACTTATTTAGGTTCTAATTCACACGTCTAATGATCCCAACCATAGTAGAAAGTATGAGGTGTTACAGTTCAGTGCTTAACTTTGCTAGGCCGAACTTGGAGAATGCTTCCAAAGTGCTCATCAAGCCAGCCATCACTAGAAAATTTGAGTTGAAGGAAGGGATCGTGCGGTTGGTCCAAAATACTTGTAAATATCAAGGCAAGCTACATGAGGATCCTCACAGACATCTGATGACGTTCGTTGTGCTGACTGAGAACTTTCACTATTAGAATGTGTCAGATGAGTATGTTAAAATCACGTTGTTTCTATTCTCATTAAATGGTGAAGCCAAGGATTGGATTCAGAATGAGCCAGTAGGTTCCATCACTATTTCGAAGGCTCTTTCAAATAAATTCATCAACAAATTCTTCTCTTCAGGGAGGACAAAGGAGTTGAGAGGAAAGATCTCCAGTTTTGTGCAGAAAAATAGTGAGACTTTAGTTCAGACGTGGGAATAATACAAGGGTTACTTCAGAGATTTCCAGCACCACATATAGCCAAAGGAGATTATTGAGCACAATTTTATAGAGGGGTTGAAACCAGAGTCAAAGATCTTATTTGACGCTACTGCTAATAACTTTCAAATCACACTCCTGTAAAAGTATGACGTAGACATTATCAATAAAGAACCCAACAAAGGTTGGGGTCAGTCCCACAGGGTATATGGTCAAGATGTAGACTACCTCTACTATTTATGCTTTTAGTACAGTTATTTCCTAATAGGGGGTTTCAATGAAGTAATTAAATAAAAATATTGTAAATTGATGTTGTTGTCAAGTTTATGCAATTAACTAGGGAGGTGTTCCCCATGGATTCATAACTACTTTAGGTTTTTACACTTGTGATCTATTCTAATACTTAGCTTGTAGAACTGATAAAATGGGTTCATCCAAATGACTGATCAATTACCGAATTAGGTCTCTTGAGTGATTTCACTTTAACCATTATCAATTTATCCAAATTAACTATCCTGCGACCGCAGCTCAAGTTATACAATGAACCATAAACTTCAAGGCTTTGTTGTTCTTCTGTTTTCCTAATCTCTACCTCTCTGGGTTTAAGCAAGTAGAGAATTTGGGCAAGTCCTAACATTGCACTCCGTTAAGAAACTTTTAAAATGAAGAGAAGACAATACAAGCATCCATGTTGGTTTAGAATCCCTTTATGCAAACTCTAGTTGGTTAATTCACCATGGTTCCCACAACTCTAGTTGTGGAGGTTTTAGCCTCTCATGGTTGTAAGAGAAGAATTAGAATTCATAGACAAGAACGTAATTAGAAACTTACAATGATTATTGAATTAAAACCACTTGATTATTACAAGAGTTCAACTAAGAACAATCCAAGAATAATAGAATAAAATCTCCAAGAATATTAGAAAACTCAAGAAGAATCTCCAAAGTATTCGTTCTCTATCAATAATTCTGTCTAAAAGCATGATATGTTACAAAAATAACCTAGAAAAGTATTTATACAAATAATTGAAAACCTTTCCTAAATTAATAGGAAAACTGATTAAACTGTCACCGCGTTCTCCTATGACTCATACCATGATCATACAAGTCGTAGTTGCTGCTCGTACGATGCTTGGCAGCCCTGATTTTGTGCTGGTAGGTGGTACAACTCATACTATGCTCCTACCAGGCGTACATCTCTATTGTGGTATGATCTTGTGATTTTTGGCATCTTTTGAATATTTTCACGAGTTCCCTGATATGACTCGTAGCTTGCTCTTACAACTTGTGGTTGCCTCTCATACCATGGAATCTTCCATTCAACATTCTTTTTGAAGTTCATCACGTTTCCTTGGTACGGGTCGTAGGTAGTCATCATGTATCGTGGTTTCTTCCTGTACGAAGAGATTTGTCAAGTGTAGGACCTTCTGAAGATTTATACTACTGCTCTGGTACGACTCGTACCAAGATGGTACGACTCATAGCAAGAGTCGTCATTGGTCATTGCCTTAAGCAGTTCTTCTGAAGTCTATCACGAATCACAATACGACTCAAACCACTAAAGTACGACTTGTACTGAGGCCTGTACTTAGCCCATTTTTTGCACTCTTTTCCCTTCTTTTATAGATTTCAATTCCAACACCCGATTTTCCTAAAAATACAACAAAAGTGCATCATATCTGTATAAACAAACCTAAGACCGTGCATATTCCTCAATTTTAAGCGTCAAAAGTACTGTAAACCTACAACACATCAATTGTACAGAGACAAATTTTATGCAAGAGCTATGATGAGATAGAGGATCTTTTGAATCTCATTTCAGCAGGGAGTCAAGACTATCAGGACTCAGGTAGAGGGTTCATAGTAGCCAAGGTGATAGGAAAGCTCGAGGTAGATGGTGTAGCAGCAATCCGAGCAGATATTAGCTAGTTGGTGAATGTGATCAGCAAGTTTGTGACCACACTAGCAGGAAGCCAGGTTCAACAGGTCCAGACTCCACCACCATCATGTGAGATTGTCATGACCCGAGTCTACACCTTGGACGAGACATGGTACTTGGTGCCACAACTGACCCCAAGCTAACCTATGGTCTAACATTGCACTGGTAAACTAAGTAAACATAAGTGGAAGCTTTATAAAAATATAATTATCCAAGAAATATTAATTTAAAAAGAGTAAACATATCTTAAAATAATACTAAACAACTCAGTCTGAAAGCCAACTACTAACTGATGAGTTGTTGGGACAAGCCCCCAGCTAACGCTAAAGTCTAATTGAATAAAGAACTAACTGACAAATAACCATCATCCTCGGAAGATGAGAACTCACCAAGTGATGCTATTGCTGATATTATCGTAGGGAAACTACTAATAATGCTGAGACTGAGAACCTGTGCCTGTATCATAATACGATACAACATAGAAAGTATGCATCAGTACTTTGAATGTACCGAGTGAGTGAGATATACAATAAGCATGAAAAATAAACAACTGAACTGAAATAACATGAAATGACCAACTAATACTAAATATTGATAAAAACTGAGCTATAATTGATATGGTCAATAATGACCCTGAGTGATAGTCATAAACATGTTCTGGAACTGAGTGATTGAACTGAGCTAAACTGAACTAAGCTGATGCATACACCCCATCGGAGAAAGCCCATTGTACCTTGCCAGGGTACAGTGGCTGAGCTGGGCGATCACAAGTCTAGGGCCCGATAGGCCAATAACCTACGGTTGCAATGTAGTTCTGGGAACCTAGGTGCGCTGGAACCCCGGTCAGCTCGGTGCTAAGTATTACTCCCATTGGATAGTCCTAACTTGACAACTATGCTAATAGCTCGATGATGGGGTCCTGGACTAAGTCAGGAATACTTATCTGGAAGTAAAGTCTATAGGACTGAATAACTGAAAACTGGTGTTATAAGAGTGGTCAGAGCTTCTTATATGGAAGCGTCATAACCGTCTAAAGAACTAACTGATAACTGATACTGCTGGTTCTAAGACTGGTCAGAGTTGCTTATCTAGAAGCTTCGAAACCGTCTAGAGGACTAACTGATAATTGAAACTAGGGAGTATTGCTGAACTGAAGAACTCAAAGAATTAACTATCGTCAAACTGATCAGCTAACTTACTGAACGATACTAAAAATGCTAATTTTGAACTAACATGCAACTGATTGAGAATTCATATGATAGTAATAACACGAGAATTCAAAGACTAACATAGTCAAGCAATATTAATATCTAATCAACTATGCAAGACCCAATTTACTGCATTTATAGAATTAGGGCTAAAATCATATTACAGGAAGAAAATAGCAACATGATCACTAAGTAGTGAACATAGCAACAATTAATATGCATAACAATCTACAAGAATTTATCAGAATTTGACTGAAAATTCACCCTAATTCAAATCCTCAAGGCTAGAATTGATAAGAAATTTCAGAAAGGTCTTGGGGCACAAGGGAAGAAGAATTCTCTTGTTGAATTCCCACATACCTGGTGTAGAAATCCCAAAGAAAAACCCTTGAGAAATATGAGAAGAAAATTGAAACCCTTGACCTTGCTCTGTACGTCCTGACTGAGTTTTCTACGTTTCGACTTTGAGAGAATGAGAGGAATGAGAGAAAACGGTCGATTAACTCCCTAAATGCCTCTGAAAATAAGCCCAAACCACATAGTTTAGGAATTAAAAAGGTGGAAAGTTACAATAATAACCCTGAAAGAAAATCTAAAAGTCTACCCAACAGGGTCCAACGAGTCACACAATAGGTCGTTGGTTGTGACCACGACCCGTTGGGACTGGTCGGTTGTCCTTGGCCTGATTTTAATACTTATTGGAAATAGACCATAAAAGGTAACCACGACTTGTTGGATGGAACAATGGGTTGTTGATTCCTCTCGTGGTCACTAATAGGAAAACTTGGTCCCTCTACTAACGGATGACACAACGACTCGATGGTGGAACCAACGGGTCTTTGTGTCTGCTCGTGGTCAACATTGTCGTAACCTAAAGGGTTGCTGGTTTAGGCAATGGGTGGAAACAATGATTCGTTGGTATGAACCATGAGTCGTTAGTTCCACTCTTTGTTTAGGGGGAGGTCTGGTAGGTTTCTGGATCTGGGATACAACGGACGATAGGACGACTCGTTACTCCTTCCAAAGGGTCGTCCTATGCCTCATTGGTTCCTGAAAGGAAATCTGCAAGACAGAAAATGAGTCAGACAATGGTCATTACAAGTGGCAATGATCCATTGTCTGGGTCATTCTGTGACAAAAGTTCTTTTCTTATTTTCCCTGATTTTTCATGCAAGGTCTGAGTTTGGTTTAAGAAAGTTTTGAGGTGTTACAGAGGTGTATGGAGAAGGCCACACTTATTCAGGTTGTGGGACGACTAGGTTGTGGTGGAGGTTTTACAAGTAACAATTATAACCAGCGGTACAAGAGTGCAGCAAATCCCTCATAGGGAGGGAATCAAAACTTCCAAAGACCCTAGAACAACTATCCAAGACCTCAGGGCCAGCAACCTGGCAGTTTATTTGAGGAGACGATGAAGCAGTGGATGGTTCAACAGACTCAGGTGGTCAATGAGATGCAGAAGTCCATCCACGAGCTGGAAAGACAGATGGGGCAATTGGCCCTTCAGTAGACTAATAGACCACGAGGGCACTTTCGAGTAACACCAAGAAGAACCCCAAGGAAAATGTGAGCGCAATTTCTTTGCGTAGTGGAAAAGAGCTGGGTGAGTTGATCCCCAGAGATAAGAAAGTTTATATAGAGTAGGTTGTGACGTCCAGGCAGGAGGTTGGTGAGTCAAGCAACTGACAACCGAAATTGGTAGAAGCCAAACCACCCCCTCCATTTTCACAAAGGTTTAAGAAGCAGAAGGAGGACACAACTTGCAAGAAATTTCTTGATGTTTCGAAGCAGGTACATGTTAACTTATCATTGGTAGAGCTTTTGTAGGAAGTTTTGAAATAGACCAAGTATCTTAAGGATATTGTGGCTAACAATAGGAGGCTTACAGAGTTTGAGGCCGTGGCTTTCACGGAAAAGTGCAGTTCTTGGGTGCAGAATAAAATTTCAAAGAAGCTAAATGACCCAGGAGCTTCACCATTCTAGTGGTTATTGGAAATAAAGAAGTTGGTTCAACACTCTGTGAATTGGGTGCAAGCATTAATCTGATGCCTGCATCCTTATTCAGAACCTTGGGTTTAGGTTAACCACGTCCTACCACATTGACATTGTAGCTTGCCGATCGGTCCCTTGCTTATCCTGACGGAAGTATAGAGGACGTCTTGATCAAGGTGGGACCTTTCATCTTACCCGTGGACTTCATAATCCTAGATTACAAAGTAGATGCAGTAGTTTCCCTCATTTTAGGGAGAGGATTCCTAGCCACTATCGATGTAGTTATAAAGGTGAAGTTGGGTAAGATGTCGATAACTGTGGATGGTCAGGAGGTTGTCTTTGATGTGTTTAGAGTGGTAAGGTTTCCACCTCATATGAGGACTTTACAATAAGACCAACAGTAGAGCTAGGAGGGTTTAAGCAGACAGTTGAGAAGTATGTGATTCGTGGAAGTTCAGCAGGTGATCAAGGTACTAATCATCTCACTTGAGTGAAGGAGTGAGAATTCTTGCGTTGTGCTACGGTGTTAAATCAGGTGCTGCACAGGAGGCAACCCGTGAATGTCTTTCCATGACTATAATAAGGTGCTTCATGGGAGGCAACCCATATTTCTAACATTTTTTGATTTTGTAGAGATGAACAGGCTGATGTGGTGAGAATTCATCAGCCCGTTAGGTATGGGACCACAGTGGCACTCATTCCACACTCTCTTTCTCCTACTTGACTAAGGAGGCGAGAGTTTGGGTGAAACTTATTTTTGCCGTGATCCTCCCTGGTACACACATCAGGGAGATCACTAGAGAGAAAGTTGTGTTAGTATACATATTGATGAAAGGGCTGCCAATCAACATTGGCATGGTGCTCAGAGATAACATGAGGAGGTCGAGGGACAAATGCAGATGGAAGTATTATCATGGCAGTTTCTTGACTTAATTTTTGATAGAGGCTGGCAATTGAGGAAGAAGAGACAGATCTTCATCTACCTCTAGCAGAGCACTTGGCAAGCAAGATGATTGATGTCACAAAGGTCAAGGAGTCTACCACCTCTACAACTTTTCACTACAGCTAATCGCTAGATTCGGGATGGTAGCTGGAGATGTTGCATGTTCGAGATGCTAGAGTTGCAACTGAGGATCAGAGGTAGACCTACCACCGTAAGGATATCTCAGCCTCGAGGGGTGGTACCCACTCATTGAGAGTAAGATGCTGATGTGTGAAGTGGGACCGACTTTTGAGAAGCCGTCAGATGATGATGAGCCTATGGTGCTGACTGATGGTGTTGATGACTTGGATAATGATGATGAGGATGATGCTACCACAAGAGCCATGTAGGTTGATGGCGAGGATGATGATGATGATGATCAGGAGTATAATCCTGATGATGACAACTATGCTTAGAGGCTCAGGAAGTTCTTTTTCTCTCCATACCTGTTATATTTGATAGTGCGCTGGGGATAGCGCATTATTTAAGTGTGGGGTGGAGGAAATAGATTTTCTATCTATCTTTTCTTTGCTAAATTTCTAGTGGGTTGTAGCGTTAGTTGTCATGCTCTGTGATTGGTTAACTCTGGTGTATAATAAATAGTAATGATGATGACTGTGAACCTGGATGACGCCTTGTGATGTTTTGTTATGATTTGTTCATCTCTAGTAGTTTGTTTGTTTGGTTTAATTTTAGAGTCAATCTTTTTATTGTATCGTCATAGAGTAGTGACCCTTCCTGACGATGGATGGATGACGATCGTCTTAAGGAAAAATTAGTCATATTTTTTTTACTTTTAGGATTGAGTTAGACATCACCCACTTGTGTGCTCTTTGACATTCCACTTAGAAGCTAAGCTAGAGGCAATTAAGTGGTCATTTTAATTGCATAAGTGAAAATTCCATGAGAGATACATAAAGTTCTTTAACTCTACTCAAGACACTCTTAGGGCTTAATAATGAAAAATGTCATTCAATGTGATTGTACGAACGTGTAGCTACAGAAAATCGACTAGATTCTTGATGTCATGAGAGGTGAGCTTAATTGTTGTGTTTTGTACATAATGTAGCATCTAGAACTTGCCTTAGTGTATGTAGGATGACTAGTTGCTAAACATTCAAGAGATGATTAAGGGATTTCTTTGAAAAAACCATATTTTTCATGTTTGTTTTACCTTTCCGAACATTTCCCTAGGTAACCCCTTGAGCCATAAGCCTTATTCTTTTCTTAACCACAAAAGTAGCCTATTCCCTTTTATTGTGTGACCTCCAGAATCGTTGATCCAAAAATATAGTCTTAGGAACTTTGAGACTTGAGAGTGAAAGTCTACTAATTCACCAATGATAGGGGAAGGGAAATAAAGAAAATTGTGTGGATAGTAAAAAGAGAAAGTAGGAAGAAGGGGTGCCAACAAAATATGTTGTTTACTTGCTGTTAGAACAAATAAATAAAGAGTGTTAATAGTATATATTCTTATTGATTCTACAAGTAGAAACTAGCAGTCAAGTAGTGAAAAAAGGGGCATGAAAAGAAAAGGAAAAGGGTTTAGTGAAATGAAGGGTGGACAATAAAGGAAAAAGTGGTGGACAAAAAAAGATGAAAAATATCTTAAAAATGCTTAGTATTGGTAGTCACTATCAAAGAAAATAATTCCTACCCATCCCTTAACCAACACTACAACCAAAAAAAGTCCTCATGATCTTAATATCTTTGAAATAACTAAGTAGTCTAAATGTACATGAAGGGCAAGCTTATGGTACGTAACATATATATGATATATCATTTGTGAGTGTGAGTGTGTGTTGCTTATTATGTTCTATGTTTTGCATTGATAATCTGAGAGGGGAGCATCAGTAAAAGTGAGGGGCACAAGATGTCTAAGTTGGTAAACTATATATTACATATTTCATACTTAATCATGTTGGCCCTGTTTTAAAAAGATGAGTCACTTATAGAAGTTGTCTAGTCTTGAACGTGAAAACTCTGCATGTGCTTGATGTGAATTGCTATAAGCAGATGAACCACTTAATCATATGCTCTATGCTAGTTGATCAAGTGAGAATTGATAGAGGTGACAAGTAGTGAGAAAAGATGAGTTTGTGCATGGAATTGAGGATTGTTCGAGGATGAACAATGGTTTAGGGTGGGGTGGTGATGTTGAGCATATTCTTATGCCCATTTGCCATGTTTTTACCCATTTTTACCCTGTTTTTAGTTCATAATCCTTATGAAATACATGAATTCATGTTTATGTGTGTCTTGTGAGCTAACAAATGTTTTTAGATATTTTGAGCAGGAAACCAAGGAAAAAGAACTCAAAAAGAACTCAAGGTGTAAAGAAAGAAGAGTTTGAGAAAATTGGCCTGTTGAGATGTTTGGCGTGGCACACCAACCTCTAAACTTCAGAGAAATCTGCACAAAAGTTAGTGCTCTGGGTGGTGTGGCTCACCAAGTCCTTAAATTTTGAAGAAAATTTAATTAAAACCTTGGTGAGATGAGTGGCGTGGTGTGCCAGAAGGGTCCAGAGGCTCAGAAATTTGACTAACACCTTGGTGCATTGGCCGACATGGGGTTCCTGGAGTAAAACTTCAAAGGAAATTCAAGCTAAACCTGACGCATTGAGTGGCACGGCATGCCTAGCCTATTTCGGGATGGATTTTGCTGATTATGAAGCTAATTACTTGATGGAAAAAATATCATTTGAGGCCTTGCTTATAAATATAACATCTAGGTCCTTTATATGCTATCTGAGATCATCTTACATCATTTGTATGCAACTTTTGAGGAGAAGAGACAAGAAGTTCATTTCTTAGATTTTTCTTCATTGCTTTATCGTTTATATTTCGAATGATGATTATATTTTTGGTTTTCCACTTGAAACATGAGTGGTTAAACTCCTATTCTAGGGTTTTGGCCATAGCTAATAGTTGACGTTTGATAGTTTTTTTATGCTAGTATTGATTCTTCTTAAAGATTATTTATTCTTACTTATGTTAATTACTTATTCATTAGATTGATCACCTTTCGAATAAATCTATTGGCTTTTATAAACTCAGAACAGGGAACTAAAATGGTTAAAAGTAAGGATAGAATAGGTATTCAAATACTCTTATTCGACTAATCTCAAGATAGAAGTCTTTGTGAGGATAAGAATACACCCTTCAACCTTGTTTAGTTGAATACAAGTAGCCACAACCATCGTCTCATGCTTCTCCTGCGATCATAGGGATATAGGCATTAGGGTTCATGGGATAGTTCTTATATGTTCGGGAGAATGGCAAGAAATAGGATAGTGACTTGAAACTAGAAACCTTAGGAAGAATTAATCTATTGTATTCGAGTCTTGAAAATTTAACCTGAAGCGAAAGTGCCATTACCGTAGATTCTCATCATTATTTGAAGTACAAACACTTTTAAAATGATTTTAGTTCATTAGTTAATTTACATTTCAAGTTTAGTAGCATAATACTTAAACCATTCCCCATTTTACTTGTGTATTAGAATAGTTAAATAAGATGTTAAGCTTGAGCAATTAATTTGACAAGTCTTTGAGGGATCGATAATCGGGACTTCACTGTCCTATATTACTTGACGACTATGTGCACTTGCTTACGCTTGGGCGACATCAATGCACCCCTACAATAGCCACCTTCAACTTAGGCATTTTTCTTGAGTTGAGGTTCACAATGTCCAGGAGGGACCAGGGCCAAAACAGATTCATTATAAACAAGTGGGAAGGTGAATGGGATAATCAAGAAGGTGGTCAATTTAGGGTCAAATATTTGTATCAATGAATACTTATTTCATTTGGTTAGCAATTTGGGCTAAAAGTGAGTTAAGTAAAAAACGACCTATGATCCTTTCTTAACTAACTATCCTCTAACCTAAGCAAAGATTAACCAGGTAAGAACTCACTCACACAACATTGAACTAGGTAAGAACTCACTCACACAAGGTTATATCACACTACCTATCTGGTTCATGCATAGATAAGATATATTTAACATGCTAATCTATCAAATACCATAAAAAGATCCACAATGATCATGCTTTACAGTAAGAACACACAACTAATCACAATTTTTTTTAAAAGGGATCATTTTTTCAAAAACTACAAAACTCAAACACACATACATTTTATTGGTTGTTAAGTACTCCTAAATTACTTCTAGTTAAAAAACAAAAACATCCTAAATATGCTGGTTCTACTAGATAGCATGTCTGAGGAAAAAGAAACACGAAAAACCCTTCGATGAAAAATACAAACAGATACACCCCACAAAAGACCATGCTTTGTTCCCAAAGCAGTGAAATAAAGACAAGGAAAGGAACATACGTGTGACGCTTTAGGCGCTCCTGTCATCCTCTGTAGGAGGGTGTGATGGCACTATCTCTGCCTCAGCCATTGTGGCGCCAGTGGTGGCCAGCATACTCTGTGGTGTGGTGATGGTAGGGGTTATCCCTACCCCCTCAACAGTCCCGATCACCTCAACGACCTCAGTATCTCTCTGGGCTAAATGTGGCTCACTCGAAGGGTCTTTGCCACCTACAGGCTTACTAGGCACAGTAGCTGAGCTCCCCTCTCCTCTAACTCTCTCTTGCAGCTCTCAGATATATGCTGGTCGTGAGTCTGCTAGCTAGCTACTGTGGCCCGCCTGTGCTCATTCCTCTCTCTCTTTCTCCTCTTCCTGGAGGTCTCCTCATCAACTACCTTAGATGACCTCCGCTTTCCCTTATCTCCCAAAGCTGGCTCATTAGTCCAGAACTTCCCCAAATCTAGCTCCTCATCGGGATCATCCCCAAATAATGCAATGGTAAGGGCTGGTAATATGACCGGCTGTAGAGATGACAACTCGACAACCTCACTCGTGATCGAGCGCAACTCATCCTGCAATCTTTGCATATTTGGCAGCTGCGCTAACCGCTCATTGAGCTAAAGCTTAAAACTATCGAGCCTAGTGTGCAAGGCTATGGATGCCTCATCAATCCCGGCCCTCACCCATAGCTTAACCTACTCCATCATGACATTAACCTTCTTCTTTGTAAAGGTCAGCCGCTTGACCATCTTTTGCAAGAAGTCCTGAGGTACTAGCACATAACCAGCTGGAACCTATCCTGAAGTAGTTGGTGGAGGAGCGGATGATGTGCTGGGAGTAGCTATTGTGTGACTAGTATCTCACTCTGTTCAACAGAAGTGAGGGCATCCATATACTCTCCCCCTGCTATCTGTCATGTCAAGACTGCTGCTGGTGCTCTAACCCAAGCCACCAAGTTCATCTCATCATGTATCAAGCTAATATCTGCAATTTGTGTACCTCTAACTTTGGCATCAATCTCTGTTGTGACCCGGACATCAGCTTTCCAATAGAGCCTATATATGAGATTCGGGAATGGAATAGTAGTGCTCAATGCTAGAGCTCAGTCTCAAATCTCCTCGGCTATGATCCAATGGATGTTGATAGCATATCTTGACATAATGCTTACCACCAAATCCTACTCTGTCAGTGCTCAAAGTGTTATCATTAGCCGTATGCTCCAACCTATGGTGGACTAGTGTCCAGCAGGCCTTCACAATGAAATTGAGTGAGGCTTTTGTGACCTACCATCCACTAGTCACCCAATCTACATCCTTCTTCTCCTCAGTAATCACACCAGCTAACCACCTCACATGCCGCTGCTTCACCTCATCGCTTAATTGTTTGACCCTTTTCAGGGCCTCTATGCGGTGGTCAAACTCAGCAGGGGGGGGCAGGAGCCTGATAGTCTGGCTCGTAAAGCATTCGGGAAATGGTCCCCTCTAATATATCCACATATCTCTCCCAAACTAGGATACTCTACAGCCTAGGCTAATCTCTCACCTTTTGCCTGACTGGGGTCTTATGCTCTATGGTCGCTAAGTAGTTGGTGTAGAACTACTTGACCATGTTAGCACTAAAGCTGTCAGGGTTCTGTGTCATCCAACTGAAACCATATAGATCAAACAGTCATTTTATCTCCTCAACCTCATTTAATGCATCAGTCAAGATCTGTGGCTTCTCCTGGGGTTTAGCTTCGATGTAAGGGTAAGGCCCTACTCATAGATCTCCTGAGCACTTGGCACACCCCACCTTATTATGCAGCTCTCTACAGGTGGGGTCCTCTCATGATCTTCCTCCTGTGTCTCCTCCTCAGATTCGGCCTAAGCTGACCCTTCCTCTGCATTTGAGCCACTATCAAACTCATGGGACTATGTATCTTCTCCCTGCTCAGACGGGGGAGCTTTTACTGGAGTGGCTGAGGTGGCTGCGACATAAGACTTGTCCTGTGCCCTAATGGTTCATGGCTCATCAGCTTCGTTGGTGTCTACATCATACTCCTCTACTGAACCACTAGGGGATTCTACCTCCTGCTCAGATGCAGAGGCTTTATCCCTCAATGCCCTCTAGGCTGCAATCTCATCTCTAGCCTTCTTGTCCTGAGCATTCTTGTTGGTTTGTCCTTTGCATGCCATTGTACCTGTGGAGAAGGAATTAGTACATGTGATATCAGAGAAAGAAAGAAAGAAAGAGTATCTACAGTATCTTTCTACAATTCATCAGTACGAGTCGTACCAAAGTGGTATGGTCTGTACTAAGACTCGTAGTATCCCTTTTCATAATTAAGGCTCATACCAAGGTGGTATAATTCGTACTAATGATCGTAGTATTAACTTCTAAGGATTGTGACTTCTGATGTTTTGGTACGACTTGTTACTATGATTCATGGTGTGATCCTACGAGTCGTACCATAAGTCATGCTTTTGATTCAGACTATGACCCTTTCTGGTTCTCTCGTATGACCACTTGGTATGACTTTTGGTGTGATACCAGGGTTCGTACTAAGTCCCATACCATCAATTTCAAACATAATGATTCTGGGACAGTCCCAGCAAATCATCCTACGAGTTGTAGTAGGATACACGAGTCATAGGATGGCTCGTAAAGCCTATCCTCATCCTGTGCATTAACAGTTGTGCAAGAAAAATCATTTTGGGATGACTACTCAGACTTCACCTCCCCTTTAATTCACAAAAGCACATAATTTACCTACCCACTCAGTTCCCACAATCAATTTTTTCCGTTAACTCACTACCCACAAGCAATTAAATTCATTGAGCATTTTAATTCCAAAATCCATCATACAAGATCACATATAGCCTACTGATCATATTCCTCCACTTCATTTTCATGAGTGGTGGATTCACAGTAACTATTCGGCCATTATTAGCAAGAGAAGAGGATGGAAAATTTTCAACTTACTTGCTAAATTCTTGGATGATTACTTCTTGCTTAGGGTTTGGAGTAGAAATTCAACTGAATGATGCAAATTTATTGCACAATTTCAAGCTCAAATGGAATGTAAGTGAGTTATGGGTGAGTGGAGAGTGAGGGGAGGAAATCATAGGATCATGTAATGAATTTCGGACCAATTTTGTGTTTTAACTAGGTTTTGAGAAGATTTAAAAATTTGAATCGAGTAGGGTCGACTGGGTATTTAATTTAAGTAGCCCATCATAACTCGTACAATGAGTTGTAGGTCATACCTACTACTTATCCCTTCCATCCGTAATTGGGGACTCTGAATATTTACCTGGGAACCTACAAGTGCATGCTACGATTCGTACCAATGTGACACGACTCATATCATGACTCGTAGGTTAGAGTTTTTGCACTTAGAAACTTGTGGGAGTTCATCATGATAGTGGGTATTATGACTGGCACCATGTAGGTACGTTTCGTAATGCCCAACTGTAGTGTGAACTTCTGGGTCTTGTCAAGTCTCTACTTCTTATCACGGGTGGGTCTACGAGCCGTAACACCTTCATACGGTTCATATTGAGGCTCGTAGTCCAGACCTGCACTTCAATTTTTAAACCCTAGTCCTTGTTTCACCTGCACACTACAATAGACATTAGTCGAGAAACTTGGGTTGCCTCCCAAGAAGCACCTAATTTAATGTCGCAGTACGATGCAAGTAGTTTGGTTACTTAGGCTTCACCAAATTACCTCATGGGTTGCCTCCTATGCAGTGCCTGATTTAACGTAATGGCACAACGTGGGTCTCTTGACTACTCAAAATTCGTCAAGAAACTCTGGCTTAACATCATTAGTTGAGACCATTCAGAACTCATTCAGCTGCTTCATTGACTTGCAAATATTAAAAGTGACCTCTTCTTCATTTATCCTGAACTTCAACTGTCAGCTTCAATGTCCACTAAGGCTCGCCAAGTGACAAGGAATGGTCACCCCAAAATAATGTGGACCTTCAAAATCCACTTGGCAATCTAAAATCACAAAGTCAACCAGAAAGATGAACTTGTCTACCTTTACTAGAACATCTTGAAGGATTCCCACTGGCTTCTTCACTGTGCGGTCCACCATCAATAGCCACATTATCGTCGGTGTAGGGGCTCCCAAGCCTAATTATTTGAACACAGCTAGTGGCATTTGATTGATGCTAGGTCCTAGGTCACACATTGCCTTTGCAAACTCAAAATATCCGATAGTGCATAGGATGGTGAAGGCACCTAGTTCTTCCTTTTTTTGTGCAAGGACCCATGAGACTATTGCACTACAATGATGCAAATTTCTGACTGGCTCATAGCTCACAGATCATTTCCTGGTCACTAGGTCCTTCATGAACTTTGCATACCCATGCATCTGCTTCAATGCCTCAACCAAGGGAATACTCACTGACAACTACTTTAGCATAGATAAGAATTTTTGAAATTTCTCATAATCCACCTTCTTCTCCATTCTCTGAGGAAAAGGTGGAGGTTGTCGAAGGATAGGCCTGAAAATCTGTGAGGCCTCTTTCACCTTCCCATTGTCAGCAACACTTTCCTTTGCATCAACTAGAGACTTGGTCAACTCTATATTACCATCAACTATCTGCTCTGCAACCTCAGCCTCCTCATTTATATCAACCTCCTTTGGTTCTCCCATCTCAACTACAACTGACATGGGTGAATCAACTGTGGCTTTTCCATTCCTAGTAGTTACAACCATGCAGCGACTGTCATTCTTTGGATTTTGCACTGTGTTACTGGGGAGTGTGCCCTTCTGCCTCTGGTTGATGGATGTGGACTCTAGCACAATTGCTGCTCAATCTGCTTGATTGTTGTGGCGTGCGACTCAACTTTCTAGTTCATGCCAGATATGTCTCCACAGATATCCTTCAAGTGATCATCATTTGACTTTGCCTTTTTCAGCAGCTCAACCATCATGCGCTCCAACTTTTAGGGTTTAGCATCACCCTCATGAACCTTTGGAGGAACATATAGGCTGGTGCAATCATTCCGGTATGCATCATTTTTCCTCCAATCACCTTCCCAGTCTCATCCTCTACTTCTGTCCATGTATCCATTCTTATTAAAGTGTTACTCGTATTAGTTCCAACCTTGATTTCTAGAGCCTTGGCGCCAAGTGTCTTGTTTATACCCTTGGGCATTAGCCCAAAAATTTTCCACCTGGTTATCCAAGAAGTTTGCTTCCTCCTTGAAATCAGAGTGCTCAAACCCTGTTTCTTTACCCTAAGCTCCCACTGCATTCACCTTCTGTGCTCCAGATCCTATGATATGCTTTATGAGAAGGTTAATGGATGTTCTTATGTGAGCTAATTCCTGGTCATGCTACTCTTCTTTCCTGCACTTCTCCGCACTCATCCCAATATTATATGTACCTGCAGCTAGCTCGGCTTCTCTAGTATGCTAGGCTCTAATAGTCTTAGTCACTCGATCCAGTATGATTATTGCTTTCTCCCATGAGTGACTTATCAGTGCTCTACCTGCTACTGTATCTAACATGGCCTTAGTGCTGTTGTTCAGAGACCTGAAAAATATCTCCAGCTAGCTCTCATTGGGAATTATGTGATTTGGGCATTTAGTCAACTTTTTCTTGAACCTCAACCATGTCTCATGAAGTGCCTCCGTCTTGAGCTATCGAAAGTTATAGATCTCATCTTTGAGCTGCAACATCCTAGAAGGTGGGAAGAACATTTCTAGAAAGGCATGTTTTAGTTCTCTCCAGTTGGTGATGGAGTCATTTGGCAACTCTGACAACCATAGAGTAGCCTCACCAGCTAGAAAGAATAGAAAGAGCCTCAGCCTGAGAGCATCCTGGCTCACTCCTGGCAAGTGGTAAGCTTTGAAAATACCCACAAAATTCATCAAGTGATGATTTGCATCATCAACTGCACTACCACTAAACATTCCCTTCATATTAAGCAACTGAATTATTGTGCTAGTGATATCAAATTTTACCCCTGTAGGTAGAGGTGGGGTACAATAGCTCCTGTTGACCTGGATTCATCAATATCTGATTTCTTATCATCATCAAAGTGAGGGCATATCTATGGAACTGGTGGGGTTCACGACCTTTATTTTCCCTTCTGTGTGGCCAACATTGTCAACCTCTTCCTGGGCATCATCTGCCTTTTGAAGAGCAGCTTGTCGAGCTAACTCTACCTGGTGGGCTTCATTAGCTCGACGAGCTTCAGCCGCTAATCTAGCTTCCATCTATTTAGGGGTCTCCATGCAGGCCATCCTTTGCAGTGTCCTTTCGAGTTCTTGGTCAATTGGCACTAGGGACTTTCTGCTAGTCTATATACTTGGCATTCACTAAGCGGTCACCTGTGTATAACAAAGATAAAAGAAAACGTAAATGAGGAAATAAAGACTAAAAGTTAAATAAAAGCAATTAATCTAATCCTAAGCCATATTTCTTAGCAATAATGCCATTTTTGATAACCTTCAAATTACACTTCTAAAGAAGTATAACGTGGACGTTATCAATAAAGAACCCAACGAAGGTAGGGATCGATACTATAGGGAATATGGTCAAGATATAGACTAATGCTACACTTTTAGTTCAATTATTATTTCCTAAAGGGGGGTTTGAAAAGAAATAATCAATTGTCAATATTGTGAAATGATGTTGTTATCACAATTATGCAATTAACTAGGTAAGTATTCCCCATGGCTTCTTCACTAGGTCGGATTATTACACTCATGATCTATCCCGATACTTTGCCCGTAGAATTGAGAAACTATGTTTATCCAAATAGATGATTCGCCCCTATTAGATGACTATATTCAATCACTACGTTAGGTCTCATGAGTGATTTCAATTAACCTTTATCCAATAATTCCAAATTAACTTTCATGCGATCGCAACTCAAGTTATTCAATAAAAATTACTTTCAAGGCTTTGTTGTTCTTTTATTTTTCTAATCTATACTTCACTAGGTTCAATCATATAGAGAATACGGTCTAGTCCTAACATTGCACATCATTAAGAAATATTAATCATGAAGAAAAGAACAATACATGCATCCATACTAGTTAGAATCACTTTGTGTTAACTGTAGTTTTTTATTCCACCATGGTTCCCATAACCGTAGTTGTGGGGAGTTTATCTACTCATGTATGCAATAAAGAAATCAAAAGTTATAGAAGGAATCATAATTAAACACTTATAATATTGATGGAAGAAAAATTCAATAATCAATTGCACAATCAAACTTCGAAAATCAAGAAGATGATGAATTCTTCTCAAGGTTTTCGTGTGTTTGTTCTCCAAGTCGTGTTAGGAAACTCAAAAAACTATTCAATGAAAAAGTATCGGTTCATCTTAAGAAAAATAAAATAAAAGTATTTATGCAATTAATGAAATTCTTTCCTAAATTGACAGGGATTCTACCGCTGGGATGACCTATGAGTCGTAGCATGCTGCTATGAGTCGTGGTCTGCTTCCATTGTACCATTTTGCATCTTTTGGTCTTCTTAGGTATGAGTGAATGGTAGGAATCATAAATTACCATTACGAGTCGTGGTACTAGTCGTGACTTGAACTTCTGAAATCTGGCATCTCTAATTGATTCTCCTATGGGTCCTTCATACGATTCGTACCATGCTGGTATGACCCGTGCAATCCACTCATGCTCTGAGTACGCCAAGTATGTGATCTTATGAATTCACCACGAGTCTGTCGGTACGATTTGTACCTTGTTATCATGACTCATGGCCACTGCTTGTACCTTGGACTCTGCAAGTGCACAACTTCTGAATCTCTATCACGAACCCTTAGTACGGCTCGTACCTAGATGGTATGGCTCGTGCTTTGAGTCATACTTTGGTCAGCACTTTGCAAATTCTCTGAAGTTCTGCTATGGGTGTCAGGTATGGATCGTACTCGGATGGTACGACTCATACTGTGACTTGTAGCAAGCTATTTTCTGCACTTTTGTTCTCCTTTTCCAAAATCCAACTCTTGGACCTTTCCATGAAAACAAAGTAAAAGTACCTTATATCCGTATAAACACACATAAGTCCAAGCATTTTTCCTATGTTTTAAGCATCAAAAGTGCTGTAAAACCATGCCATATCATCTATTCTATTATTTTTCTATTTGTTTGAATAACCAATGTACACAAGCTTCGATTGAAAGGATTCGTTGATATATATAGATATAAAAAATTTATCATATTATATATGAAAAACGAAACATAGTTTCAAGACAAAGCTCCGAAACATATCTTGTTTATCATAAGGGACCTAACCGAGGAACTATACTATGACAATTCAATTAGCTCAATCTTTGAATCATTACTTTGAAGCAAGTTGCTGATAAACATAACCACAACACCCCAAAATACACAAAATGACCTTCCAATAGAACCTATACCATTTTCACTTTCTTTGATTTGGATCAAATGACCTTCCTTTGAACCTCCGCTCCACTATTAAATTATCAATGTCATCCATTTGCTTTATGATTTGAGCTTTCCTCCTTATTTCTTCTCTTTCCAACTCTTTGATTTTGTTCACCAATCTTGGGAGGATAAGTTTTGATCTTGGATCGATTTCTTCTTTATCTCTCCATCAGAAGAAGTTAAAATTCTTAGGCTGAAAATTATCAAAGAAGTACATTAACATCAATTAAACTAAAGAAAATCAACAATAAAATAGAAAACACATACACCATAGCAGGGGCAAGACCAAGATCTTCTTCCAAGATTTTTCGTTGACCAAGAAGTTTGCACATGCAATAAAATTTCATGTCTCCATCAAACTACGACTTTGAGTGTTGGGTCATCTTCTTCCATGAAAAGTTTATTCAAGACTGCATTTGCCATTACTAACCCTAACGTAGCCAAAAGCGAGAAATTGGAAAAAAAAATTAAACCCTAAAATTTGAAATTGGAGAAGATTACGAACCCTAAAGCTTCAAGCTTTGAAGTGAAATTACAATTAAAATATTTGATAACTAAATTCAAACTTCAATCTTTGAAAATGGAAGAAAAGAGGAAGAATATGGAAGAATATTTGGGAAAAAATAGGTAACTTCAATAAGGAATGGAAGTCACTATTGGGGGCCTTAATTATAGGCTTATTTAGACTTACACGTGGAAAGAAATCAGTAGATGAGGTGTTTGAGTTAAGTTCTTACGCGCCTAGAGGAGGTGTTTTCACCTTCTATGATAGCTCAATATTTAAGGGCTACGTAATATCGGAATAAAAGATTTAGGGGGATAATAGGACCCCCGTGAAGTATAGGTTTGTAGTTGGGAATCGGGCAATAGGTTTGGGGGAGGGTGCATTTGGCTATTTTCTCTATTGTTGTTGTTGTTTATTTACCTATTTTATATTGTTGAACAATGATATAACTTTCTTCTCGCTTGCACTCCCATGAGTCTTTAATAATACACTTTGCATGCAATCACAAAAATTGCAATTTCACACCCCACTTCTATTGAGATAAAGATAGTGGGCCTTTGGTTTGTGGTGAAGAATTTAGAATCACATGTTTAGGATCGAGAGGACCCAAAACAAAGCCGAAAGCGCTCTACCAATATGTTGCCCTCCCCAACTCGAGTTGTTCGCTCGTTTTACAGCCTGTGTAGATACCTTTTTCATCAGAATTAACCCTAGTAGAATGTGAAACATAAACGTGCTATCTATAGTAGGCTCCACTTTATTCGCATAATCTGTATTTGACTTAGCGAGGCTTGGCACAGGGAATAAGCCCGTCTAGGACATGTATCCAATTTCTTATGGAACAACATATGCATTCTATGTGCTATTTGTAATATTATTTGGAATGGCTTGTTATTGACCGTCTTTTAGGGTGATTAATGAAATAAAGAGAGATTTATTCTTCTATTTCTTTTATATACTCATTTTTGATAAACAACCCGAAAGATTCTAAACTTTTTCCGTTCAACAAAAATATTCCTTAATAAGATTGAGTTTTTTTTAAAAAAATATTTTGATTTCTTTTTGCTTCTTGTAGTAGTCCTCACCAACTAATATGAAAAAGAATGTTCTTTTCCTTATTTAAAAATCTAAAATGAAAAAGTTTTATTGCTTATTCAAAGTCCAAAAAATCTATTTACTGTACTTCTGATCCTTATAAATTATGTACACCTAATTCTTACCTTGATGAGATATGTAGGAAACCCTCATCGGGTTCGGTGATCCTTATTAGAAAATTCACAAAAAGAATATTTTTTCCCTTATTCAAGAATCTAAACAAAAAATTTTATTGCTTATTCAAAGTCAAAAAAATCTATTTACTTTACTTCTGATTCTCACGAACTACGTACACTTGATTCTCAGCTTGATGAGATACGTAGGTAACCCTCTCCGGGTTAGGTGATTATTAGTAAAAATTCACAAAAAAAGAAAGTATTTTTTCCTTATTCAAGAATCTAAAAAAAATGTTTTATAGCTTCTTCAAAATCCAAAAAAATCTATTTACTTTACTTCTGATCCTCACAAACTACATGCACCTGATTCTCTCATTGGTACGTAGGCAACCCTCCTCGAATTTTGTAACAACCTGTCCAACTGTTATAGCACCAAGGCGATATAGACGTGAAAACTTTTATATTTTTTGGGGGTATGGGTCATGTTTTTAGAAGGAGTGCTTATTTGATCGATAAATTTGAATAGGGCTAAGTTAAAATTTGGTGGGCCCAGGGGCAGGGCCGCGGTGGCGAACTAATTCCACTGTAACGAGACTGTTGCAGTGGAAGACTCCTCGCTGCAGCGGGCGATGCGAACCATAACTCTGTAATTTTATCCATGTTTGAATATAAAAACCTTATTTTCATGAGGTTTGGGGAAAACAAACACCCCAAAAACAAAAATTGAAATTTCTAACAAAGAGAAAGGTAAGGTCGCTAAAGAGGGAAAGAATTTCACCATTCACCACGGCAATTCTCTGCAAGAACCTAGAACTCGAGGCAAGCACGCTGACCATGGTTTTTCTTGATAGCAGCTTGGCCCCCAAGTAGGCTATGGCTTACCCTTGTGTTAGACTTTGATTAGAGATTCATATATGTGTGTATGGTTGGTGTGGTATAATAGGTAAAACGGAAATCATCACGCTAATGACAACTAGTTCAGATTATAGTTAGTAATTAGTAAGAGAGGGAAGTAATATGGGAAATATAAGAATGAAGAGAGAGAGTTATTGTATTATGAAAACACCTAGGTGTCATGACTCACATGGCCGTGATTGGCACCAACACTAAAACCCCGGTGGGCGAACCAACGAATTCCAAAATTCTAAACCTGACATGGAATAATTGAAAAAGAATAAAACTTATAATAAAACAATGAGTCATCGAACAAATACAATCTTCTTTAAATTAAAGAAACAATACTCCCAAGACCTGATTGTCATTGCACCAGACATCTTCTTACAACTTAAGAATTGCTAAGTCTAAGACAAGAAAAAGAAATCAAATGTTTGGAAAAAGAAAGGCATCCTCGAAGGGAGAGTGGTATTTCCTCCTTGATCAGCTCACTTCTCAAACTCTGATGCTGCTTTACAGGTGAGAATGTGAGGAACTGTCAGGTTCGAATTCTGCATTCAAAAAAGAAGTGTAGAGATAGGGTCAGTACATAACACAATACTAGTAGGCATCATCAACCAACCTTAAATAATAACAAGTATACATAATAATAACAATACAAGACTAGTCTTCAACATAAAAAGAACATACAGAGCCTTTTCAGACACACTAGCTCTACTCAGGAAATAGCCGGCCTGCTTACTGGATTGGGACATTCATTGCAGCAGTCACTTGACCGCTATAGCGGTCTCGTCGCATCGGAAAGGGTTTCACTGCAGCAGTACTAACTTAGGCAGTAGCTCGACTATGTTGCACTTTCTCAGTTCTTCAGCTTATCAACTTCATCATTCACCTATTCCACCAAATCTCTCAGATAACACACACTTAGGGACAATAATTAACATCACCAAGTATCACTTACGAGTTCAACAGGAAATCACAGCAAAATCCCCTTATTAAGTTCCGACATTGTGACAAGTCACACTTAGAACTAGAAACATGCTTCTTTATTATCAACATCACATAACATAACTATAATTACCACAACCTCTTAGTACAT
This sequence comes from Datura wrightii, assembly GCA_035772735.1. Taxonomy (NCBI): domain Eukaryota; kingdom Viridiplantae; phylum Streptophyta; class Magnoliopsida; order Solanales; family Solanaceae; genus Datura; species Datura wrightii. Next base: position 139,166,139 of record JASDFA010000007.1, on the reverse strand, counting down.
TATTGATACATTTCATTTGCATATAATGACAACACAACATAACGTAACATACATAAAATGAAAACCAAAGATGACATGACTGGCATACGCCCTCCGCCATCTCACCATAAACACTCAATCGCACAATCAGTGTACACACATGTCAGAGGGCTTATTTCTTCCCTTCCAGTCATGACTTGCTGGGGACTCTAGAAATCCATATACTATAAAGACGTGGTACCCCCTCCCAGTCATATGCCCGTCTGGATGCTCCCCTTTGGCATGAGCCACTCAATAATAATATTCGCCTCGGTTACACCCCATAAAAGTTAGCAATTAGTAAGCGTACGCGTGGATTGAGATAAATAAAGGGAGTATGACGCGTGTTGAGAAGCTTCGAAAGTCGAGACGAGCGAGTCCAGGCCGCACAGGGTCAGCGCGGCGCGCCAGGCCACTGGCGCCTTGAGAGGCGCGAGGCGTCGCGCACTTTGGTGCTTTGAGAGGCGGGAGGCGCCGGGCACTTTGGCGCTTTGAGAGGCGCAAGGCGCAGGGCACTTTGACGCTTTGAGAGGTGCGGGGCGCCCCCCTGCCCTTCTATATATATAAAGTCCCTTATTTCATTTCATTCATTTCCAAAAGTTCACATACGGCCTGAGATAAGAGAGCACTAAGAAATCAAGAAATTTTCACGTTTATGCTACAAAACGCCATCCAAATTCAAATTAACTTTGAGTATCGAAGTTTAGGGCTACAGGGAGCATTACTACGGAGTTATTTTCGTGAAATTCGCCCGACGAATCGTAACCCCGCAGAGCTAAAATTGTCGGAATTGTTCCAAACTAATTTCTATACGATCATAGGCTTCAAGTAAGTATTTCCCCCCTCTAGACTTTTGAGAAATTATGCATTTTTAATCGCGTTTCGTTAAGTTGAAATATAGTTAATATTTATATATAAAGTTATAGTTTTTGCCGAATATAGTATTGAAACTAGTTTCATTTTCCCAGTAGTATGATTTCAATCGAGAAAAGCTATTGAGTACGAATCTGATACTCGCCAGTTAAGCAGAAATCATCAATCCAGGTATGTTAAAGCGAATCTCTTCGGCAAGTTAGTTTCTTCAGTATCACAACTCAGTTTGAATCCCAGTAAGAATACCATAAGCATATTTATTATGATTAGCTATTGTTATTAGCTGAGACCAGTATTCCATATCTAGTTGAAATTAACTATGCCCTGTATAACCCTCCATAACCAACCCCAGGGTTACTAGCTGTGTCGACGCCCGCAAGGGGCTAGATGACGTCGCTCTGAGGAGCGGTATGTCATCCGTGAGGGGAGAATATGAGGTCCGAGGTCCTCATATGGTCCATTCAATGGCTGAACTACTTTTATTCCATATCGGCACACCGTGTCGAGTTCGGTACCCAGGGTACAGACAGCAGGAGTCCACCGGACTCAGACACAACTATAGTTCAGGAGTCAAGCGGGCTCAGTTGCAGACCTAGGGGATAGGTAGGACGGCTACAGTTATTAGATGACTCAACATGATCATATTAGGGGTATATAGATTGAAGTGCACACACCAGTGCTTATGAGGGCCCCGAGTGGGTTATTCTATGCTGGTTGTACCTTCCGGCTTATAGGGGCTAGGTAAGGTTCTTGTTTGCATTATTTATTGATATACTAGGCGGTAGGAAGGTAGGTATTCAGGTTATATTTCCAGGTCTTTCACTCAGTTACTTTCCGCTTTATTTTTAAGTTCTATTCATTCAGTTTCAGTTATTGCCTTAAATATTCGGTACATATTGTACTAACGCCCATCTTCAGGATGCTGCATTACTTGCCTACAGGTGCAGATAGACGAGGAGCTGGTCCCTCTTAGCCTTCAGCCAGGATTGTCAGAAGTATCGACTCATTTTGTCCAGAGCTTGTAGATAGAAGGTTTACTTGATTGTACAGTTTTGGGTAGGCCGGGGCCCTGTCCCTACCATCATATTACTCCTAGAGGCTTTCAGATTATTTCTATTCCCCTGTGGTTAGCTGTTGGTGGCCGTGTGGGGCCCATATGTGTTTTAGTTTACATATTGGCCGTGTGAGGCCTTGTTTAGCTGTTAGTTAACGGCCTTGTCGGCCATAGCTTAGTTTAGCACCGGATTTACTTTACAGTCATAATTAGATATCATGGTGGTTTTGTCGATCTGCATAGGATACCCTGTTATTATTTGTTTTTGGTTAGCTATTTTCCTTTACAAGTGGCTATAAGGCCTTGTCGGCCGGAGGTTGTATTTACAGCCGAGATATAGCCCGTTATTTTCTTGATTTGAGGAGTAAGCCTGCACCGGGAGTGCACAGGCCTAGTTAAGTCAGTTCAGATCCTAGTAGGGCACCAAGTGTCAGTCATGCCTCCCAAGTTGGGGCATGACACGCTCGCCCTGATACTCCCTTAGGGCTCGAGCCTCTCATTTCAGAAATAGTACTATTTTAGCCATTTGCATCCATTAATAGCCACAAAGTGCATTTCATAAATGTAAACATGTATACATATCAAACCATCGGAGTCTACTTTCCACTCCTACACTTTCTCAAATACATAACACAATGCACAGGATAAATTCATAAAACAAAGCTCACTACACACTTTCACATGATCTCAACAACGAATTATATTCATCTCATATCAATATGATATTTCCCATTTATTCACATAAAAATCTCATAGAAAAGAGTGTCCGAAGACCTATCAAATACGATCATTACATAGAATACAAGGCATTGCGCAGGGTCTAACCCTCTAACCATAACCTACCTCAATTTCAGACACGAAGAGTCAATTACTCCACCTGAGCCTTGCTCTTTCTCATAGCTTCAGAATGCTTATAATATACAACAAAACAAAGAGTAATCCACTACTCACTCTTCAAATTGAGGGTTTTAGAAGATCAAACCCTCCCTTTCAGGGCACTTTCGAAAGTGAAACCCAATTCTACTAAGTTCTAGGTTCCAATTCCTGCACAATTCTTATTCTCAAAAATAATCCTAAGGGAATGATTAATACTCCTAATTATCAAGTCTACACACACCATAATCTTCCTATAATTCAGCCCTAGTCTAACTATCTAGGGTCTTAATCCTTCCAAAATTCTACCATTAAAGGTGTACAAGGAATCTAGGATCAACATTACTCATTGTAGATATAAACAATCAAAAATCTTACCTCACTTGAAGAGTTCACTGTTCTAGAGGGTTTTCCCGTTCTTTAGACCTTCTGACTGTGTGTTTGAGAATAATGGGGTAAAACCCATAATTCCTACTTAAAATCTAACTTTCTGACTCCTGTCACCCACTGCATAGGACCCACTTCAGCGGTCAGAGCGCCGCTGCAGCGGCTCTGGAGGTTGCTTCTACATTTCGCCATGGTGGGACTTTGACCATCACCACAACCACGTTGCAACGGGAAATGCATCGCTGCAGCGGTCCCCTAGACCAGTAGCTACTCAAAACCCACCACTTTTACACTTAGAAAATTTCACAACACCTTCTATTCCTTCCCTAGACTGTTTCCAGTGCTCTAGGCCCTTAACCATCTCGTAACGACGTCTAGGTTGTTACATCAAATACCAATTAAAACACCGTTCATCCCCGAACAGTCAACACAAAGAAAGGAAAAGTACTTATCGATTCCGCGAATAGCTGGGGATACTTGATCCGAATATCAGTCTCGATCTCCCAAGTGGCTTCCTCAATAGGATGATTCCTCCACTGGACCTTTACTATCGGAATCTCTTTCGACCTCAGCATTCGAACCTCTCTAGCCAATGTATCCACAAAAGACAGATTCTCATATTGCCATAGGCTCCTCCTCAAATAACAGATTTTCATCCAGCAACACAGATTCCCACTTGATAATATACGTAACATCCCCATGATACTTTTTTAGCATTGACACATGGAATTTTGGGTGCACTCCAGACAATTCCAGCGGCAAGGCCAGCTCATAAGCTAGCTTCTCGCATACGCCGGAGTATTTCAAATGGACCAATATACCTCGAGCTAAGCTTGCCCCACTTTCCGAACCTCATCACCCTTTCATAGGGGACACCTTGAGTAGCACTTGCTCCAATTCCATAAAGTCCATGTCCCTCACTTTCTTGTATGCATACTGCTTCTGCCTACTTTGAGCGGCTACCAGATTGTCTTGAATTATTCAAACTTTTTCCAAGGATTCCTTTAACAAATCAGACCCCCAAGGCCTCACCTCAAATGCAACAAACCACCTAATTAGAGACCTGCACTTTCTCATGTACAAAGCTTCAAATGGTGCCATGTCATGCTCGAGTCATAGCTATTGTTATAAGCAAACTCTTCCAAGGGCAAGAATTTGTCCCAATGGCCCCCAAAATCTACTACACACACACGGAGCATCTCTTCCAATACTTGGATAGTACGTTCTAATTGTCCCTCTGTTTGAAGATGAAAGGTTGTGCTCAAGTCCAACCTCGTATCCAACTCAGGCTACAAGGTCCTCTAGAAATGAGAAATAAATTAAGTTCCCCTATTTGATATAATTGACACAGGCACCCCATGCAACAAAATCACTTCTTTCATGTACAGTTTTACTAGTTTCTCAGTGTTGTAAGTCACCTGGACCGACAAGTAATGAGTCGATTTGGTCAATCTATCCACAATGACCCACATCAAGTCAAATTTCCCTAAAGTATTGGGAAGACCAACCACAAAGTCCATAGATATTCTCTCCCATTTTCACTAGGGGATAAGCATTCTCTAAAGTACTCCTTCAGACTTTTGGTGCTTGTACTTCACCTGCTGACAATTCAAACACTGAGCAATGTATTCCAAAATATCCCTCTTCATCCTGCCCCACTAATAATGATGTTTTAGATTATGGTACATCTTGGTGACTCCAGGGTGAATGGAGTACCTTGAGTTGTGCGCTTCTTCCAAGAGAGTTTTAATTAGCTTACCAACTCAGGGAACACACATCTGCCCCTTTATTATCAAGACCCCTTCATCATCTAACACGACTTCTTTGGCTTCTTCCTGTAGAACTTTATCCCTAATCTTACCCAATTTTTCATCTTCAAACTGTCTGGTTTCGATTTCCTCTAGCAGTAAGGATTTGGCCTCCATGTTGGCAAATATTCCACCATTTTCTGTCAGCGACAACCTCACCAAACTATTTGCCAAAGTCTGAACTTCTTTGGACATCATCCGCTGAGTAGCTTCCAAGCAAGCTAAACTGCCCATGCTCACCCTCTTTCGACTTAATGTGTCCGCCACAACATTAGCCTTTCTTGGATGGTATACCATAGTGATATCATTATCCTTAAGTAGCTCCATCCATCTCCTCTGCCTAAAATTGAGATCTTTCTGGGAGAATACGTATTGTAAGCTATGATGATCCGTGAACAACTCACATCGAGCTCCATACATATAGTGCCTCAAAATTTTCAAGGCAAACACCACTGCTGCTAATCTAGGTCGTACGCGGGGTAATTCTTTTCATGCACCTTCAGTTGTCTTGAGGAATATGCAATAACCTGTCCTTCCTACATTAACACAGCATCCAACCCAGACTGTGAGGCATCACAATAACAACAAAATCTTTACCTTGCACGAGTAACACCAAAATAGGTGTTGTAGTTAGCAGAGTCTTGAGTTACCAGAAACTTGCTTCGCATTCCTTTGAGCACTGGGAAGGTACATCCTTTTTGTCAACTTGGTCAATGCTGAAGCAATGGAGGCAAAACCTTTCATGAACCAATGGTAGTAACTGACCATCCCCACAAAACTCCGAATTTCCATCACATTGGTTGGCCTCGCCAAGTTTCTGACCGCCTCCACCTTCCGTGGATCAACTCAAATTCCCTCCTTGGAAACCACATGCCCCAGAAAGGACACTGATTCCAACCAAAACCCACAGATAGATGGTCAGGCCGAGAGGACCATTTAGACCCTCGAGGATATATTGAGAGCATGTGTGATTGACTTCAAAGGTAGTTGGGATGATTATTTACATCATCGAGTTTGCTTATAACAACAGTTACCACTCTAGTATATAGATGGCTCCGTTCAAGGCTCTTTATGGGTGGAGGTGTAGATCGCCTATTTGTTGATTTGAGGTAGGTGAAGCTACATTGATATGGTCAGATTCAGTTTACGAGGCTATGGAGAAATTTCAGCTTATAAGGGGAAGGCCGAAAACAACTCAGAGTCATCAAAAGTTATATGTGGATGTTAGGCGGAGAGAGCTTGAGTTTGAAGTTCATGATTGAATGTTCTTGAAGGTGTCCCCCATGGAGGGAGTGATGAGGTTTGGGAAAAAAGGGAAACTTAGTTTCCAATATATTGGTCCATACAGAATTGTGAGATGTGTTGGTAAGGGGTTATTTTGGTGGAGAGCACTGGTGTGACGGATAACCTGAGCTACGAGAAGGTTTCGATAAAAATCCTTGATCGTTAGATTTGGAAGTTGAGGAATAAAGAAGTAGCTTAAGTGAAAGTCTTGTGGAGGAATCAGTTTGTTGACGGAGCTACGCGGGAGGCCGAAGCAAATATAATGGCTAGATACCTGCATTTATTCCCTTTCAGTCTTGTTTTAGATTGAGGTATCAGTTCCCTTCCTAATACTCTATTCAGTTCCATGTCTAGTTCATGTCTCTCAGTTCCTTTCATGTCAGTGAATGTATGTGTGATTTATGAATTCAGCTCAATCCTGTATATCAGTCCGGAGTCAGTCACTCTGTCAGTTTTTTGCTTCAGATGTTAAGTATTTGAGATTGCAGTTCTTTTCCCTAGCCTTTTAGTGAGTTTAACCCACATTCAGGATAAATTTTCCCAAGGTGGAGATGTTGTAACACTCCAAAAGTTTCTAAGGCTAGTCTCGGGATTTGAAATGTGTTCAGCAGAAAAAGAGAAAAAAAAATTTTCACAGGACGACTCGTGGTACGAGTCGTGATGAGAAGGTACGACTCGTGGAAGTGTTTGTGGCCAGAACCTTCTTGAGGAGTTCAATGGTACGAGTCAAGGTACGACTCATAGGATCATGTCACGAGTCATAGTTAGGAGTCATGAGAAGCTGCTTATGTGTCACGCCTGGAAGGTACAACTCATGGTACGACTTGTTATGGTAAACAACGGATCAGGGAAGGGAGCCATTATTTGGTTCAGGAGTGTTAGGGTTGGAAGTATGGGTCATAGTATGATTCGTTATGATGAACAATGAGTCGTGGCTTGCACTCATAGGAAAGGGCAGAGATTTTAGCAGAAGTAGTAACGGATGGATCTAATGACCCCTCGTTTGATGGTACATTTTGTGGTTTGATCGTGGGAAACTTCAGAAGTCAAGAGAAATAGTGGTGACTACGAGAGTCAACCACGAGTCATGGTATTGAGGTACGACTCATGGTTTCAGTCGTGACTTCTGGTAGTGTGAAATTTTCTGTGAATTTAGTAAGGGTTCTTTCATAAATCCTAAGCTTTTAAGCCCTAAACTACATCGTTTTAAGCTCTGAAAGAGGTGTCTTAAAGGGGTTAAATCTATTTTTAGTCATTCCCCTCCTATGCATGCAAGACTAGAATCCCTCCTTTGATGATCAAGCTTAGAATTCTTCAATTCCATCTCAAAATCTCTTGGGCTTTCAAAGACAAGTGTAGATTCAGTTTTCCCAAGTATGTAGGGTGATGAATGAGAGTTCCTTTCACTCTCGTGCTCAAAATTCTCCTCAATTCCATGAATTCAAGTTCTAAATCAAGTTCATGATCTTATGAGGTTTTAACCTAATTTTATGAAATTCTGTATGATTTATTTATGGGTCAATTCCCTTCATGTTTCAAAGTATGTTTTAAGATTTATGAGCAGATTTTATACCTGTTTTGATTATAAATTCATGAATTCAAGTTTTAAAGAATTATGTCAATTATGCAAGTTTCATGAAAAGACAAGTTTATGATTTGTGTTTTCAAGTATGATGAGATATCTAGCATGAATGAATGTTTATAAATTAACCATGTATGAATTTATGATTTTGACTTATGAAGTCTATTTCGAGTACGCATGATTTTAAGATTTGGGCAAGCTCAAACATGTTAAATATGTTTTCATAATTCAGTTCAGCTTTATAATATCAGCTTACCATATGGTTTGGGATGATATCCATATTTTCAGTTTATGGTATGTTTAGAGTCAAGACTCCGCATATTCAGATTTCAGACTATGTATATAATTACATTATCAGCTTCGTTTAAAAATGATGGTTTTAGCTTCGTTGAAAAACGATGGGAGTACTATGCATGTTTTTGGGAGTAGTGTCTAGCACCGAGTAGGCTAGGGGTTCATGTAAATCCTGAGTCTCAGAACTACGCACTAACGTAGATTTATATATATATATATATTGGTACCTCCCTTGTGAGCTTCCTCTGCCCCCAAGGGTCCTTCAACTTGATATCAATATCATGGTAGCGTCCTTAGCCCTGGCAAGATTTTGGATGGCTCTGCCTACTTGAGTGTGATAGTTGGGGCATCATGTAAGCTCTATCGTGATAGTGTCGGTTATAACGAGTCTCCCATTGTTCCTCACGATTTTAGTTATGCATGTTCATGACTTATGATATTATGTTTTCAGCAGGTTTGACCCAATGATCAGTTTGTAAGCTTTTACTCATGATTTCAGCTATGGCAAGCCATATGATTTTAATTCTAGCTTTGGGTCATTCTATTCAGATATGAGATTTGGTTATGATTATACATGTTTTCAAATATAAGCATGCAGTCCTCACTCTCATAATCTTATGATTTATGTTTATATGTATGAGTGCAGTTCATACTTACTCAACATGGTTTACATACCTTACATACTCAAGTACTAACTGCATATCTATGTTGTATCGTTTAATGATACAGGTTCAGACGATCCGACTTAGTTCTGCCATTAGCCAATCCCCCCAGCTTAGTCCAATCTCTCTTGTTGGTGAGCCATCATCCTTCCAGGACCTATAGTTTGATGTTGTGTTATATTATTTCAGTTTTCAAACTTTAGTTAGCTAGTTGGGGGTGTTTTCCCAACAACTCTTCAGATATGTTAGAGGCTTGTCAGATAATATGTAAAATTTCAGCTTTGTTAGTGTTGACTCTGTATGGTTGATATGTAATCAGACTTTCGCTTATTCATGTCTTCAGTTATCAGTTTTCGCTTAAAGTATGTATTTTAGCTATCATGTTCACGCCATGGGTCGACTTGGAGCCATTCGTGGTTATAGGTTCCGTATCTCTGTCCGGACCTATATTCGAATCATGACAGCATTTTAAGGAACAAAAGCCCTATTCTCTTTTTCTTGGCTTCACAGGGTATGACATCCCCTAATTTCATTTTAGAAAACAAAAACCCCTATCCTCTTTTTCTTGTCTTCACAGGGTACCACATCTCCTGATTGCATTTTAGAAAATAAAAACCCCTATTCTTTTTTGTGACTTTATAGGGTACGAATTCCTTGAATGCATTTCAGAAAAAAAAAACTCATATTTTCTTTTTCTTGGCTTCACAGGGTACGACATTCCCTGGTTTTATTTTAGAAAAAAAAATCTTTATTCTTTTTTTCTTGGCTTTACAGGGTACAACTTCCCCTGATTGTATTTTAGGGAACAAAAATTTCTATTTTCTTTTTCAGTGCTTCACTAGATACGATATTTCCTTATTGTATATTAGGGAACAAAAATCTCTATTCTCCTTTTTCATGGGTTAACAAGATACAACATTCCCTGATTGTATTTTAGGGAACAAAAATCCCTATTCTTTTTTTATGACTTCACAAGGTACGATATCCTCGGGTTTGCATTTTTTTAAAAAAATCCTTATTGTTTTTATGGCTTCACATGGTACGACATTCTCTAGTTGCATTTAAGGAAATAAAAACTCTGTTGTTATTTTATTTTTCATACCTAGCTTAAATTTTTGTCATTGTCTTCCTTTCCATTAAAGTGGTTAGTTCATAAATGTCACACCCCACCTTGGGGGGTATGACGGCACCTGGTGCCTGCTAGACTCTAGACTGCTAAATGGTCCAGCCTGAGCACATCTGGTGCTTTGGCTGACTTTGGCTCTATTTCAAGAAACAAATCGGCTATATAACGGCTATAAATACAGCCTCCAGCCAACTGGCCTGTAGCCATCTGTACCTGTAACAACAGCTAACCAGAAACAAACTTGTAACAAGGAACCTATGTGGGCCAACAAGGCCGCCATGCTGTCTAGTTATCTGTAACTCAACACAAGACTGCTGTAAAACTACGTGACCGGCAAGGTCACCACTACTGTCAAACTAAGGCCCCACACGGCCAACATAAACTAGAATACTAAACAGCTATAGTAGACTGCACGGCCCCACACGACCGGCTCAAGTAACCACAGGGAATATATACAGACTGCAAGCCTCTACGAATACTGTAAGAAATTATAGAAATGATCGGGACAGGGCCCCGACCTACCCATACTGCACAACAAAAGAAAATGAGCTACACCTCTGGGAATCAGACTCCGGATGACAGGAGTTGATGACTTACTGGCTGGCTGGAATCACGAGGGATCGGCTCCTCGTCCATGGGTACCTGCAGGCAAGCAATGCAGCGCCCCGCTGGGCGTCAGTACCACAGGTACTGAGCATGTAAAGCAAACTGCAATATGCAACTGAAACGAATAGCAACAATAACATGACATTTAAGCAAGAAGTAGCTGAGTCTATCGAGATGAGGATAAATGGGGAGAGTTTGTACATTCTGTAACTAACTGAGCGTACCTGAAGACGTGTCGTCCTTCTGTCTATCAGTATCTACTAGCACATATCAATATACATAATAATACACACAATACCTGACCGACCCCCATAAGCCGGAAGGTGCCAACCAAGCAAGCAATCTATTTACCTCTACCCAGGTCTAAACCAACCAAAAACAAGTCACTCCACTCATCTGATAACTGTGAGCTCCTCCTACCGGCCCCCTTGAGTATGTAGCTCAGGCCTTGGCCTCTGACAATAAACTGTGTCTGAGTCCGAGGACTCCTGCCTCTGGGGCCAAGTGCGCACGGGGTGATCTGCTGCTGTATCTATGACTGAAACTGCCCCTGGGTGCAAGCACGTAACAAGGTGATTTTATAAGAATAAGTATATAAAACTGCCCCCGGCCACAAGCACACACAGAGTGGTCTGCCCCTGTAAACAGGGTGTGCTAGTTTTGCGCAGAGTAAACTAAACTACCCCTGCAAGCAGGGTGGTCTGGACCGTATTATCATGGTGGTCGGCCATCATCGTCCTTTAGGCGGACGACATCGCCCAGCTGGTGGCGATATCTGAATCTGGTATCGACACAACTATAACCCAGGGGCGGTGGGGATGCTAAAAGGGTGTCCACATGCCACAACAAGTCTCAACATACAAAACACATACACAGCAAGCATGCTCAATGAAAAATACCAACCATATTCTCTTCTTGTGTCTCAAGGCCAGTTTGTATTAAATAACTGATACTATGTTCTGTTTTACACTATTTCTGATTGCTGGACTAACTGCTACCTGGCCTTTATCTGTCTATCTGATTATATCTGGATATAGCTCAATAACATAAAATGTACCATCTACTACTGGATACAATCTAAACAGATGTAATACGTATTGCCTGAATATCTATTATTCTGATTATCGCGTGATACGTAATTAATATACTAGCATGCTTGCTGGAAATTGTACTAAAATCGTTCCTGTACGCTGGGTATCGGTTAATAGCCTTTATTCTATTTACTTTCTAAACTGTACTTCCTGGCTTGCCGAAAGAATAACTTTACATACCTGGTTTCTGAGTACCCGACTGACCGATGTGATTTCTGTCGGTACTTCTGCTGTTTCTCCCAACTACATTCATATACACGTCAATTAGAACTAAATACATTAATATTCGGGAGAAATTGTCACTTTAGATATATATATATTTATCCCAACTTTAACCTTTTGAAAAACGGTCGAAAACTCATTATTTTTCAGCGGTCCAGAAGGGAGAAATATTCACTTCTCAGCTAGGAACACATAGACATTAATTTAGAGCAATTCTACTTACCTTATTTCGGCGGCTCGCCGATTCGTCGGCCGTATTTCACGAAACTAAATCCGTAGGAATGCTCTCTGCTGCTAAATACCTCAGTATCTGGGGTTAATTTGAATTTGGGCAGCGTTTAGCAGCGTAATCGGACAAAAATTATTTAATTTCCTTCGTTCTTACTCCTCTCTGCCGTACCCTCTGTTTTCTGGAAATTTTCCTTTGATTAAAATGAATTTAAACCGAAGTGGGGCTTATATACTTGAGCCTGAACCTGGGCAACGTGTCACGGAGCCATCGCGGAGGCCTCACCTCCGTGACACGCTGCCATCGCGGAGGGGCTCTGCCTCGGCTCCTCCCGCGATGGTTCGATGGGTTTCTCGTCCGATCTTTTTCCCAGCCTTTCTCTAGCACGTATGGCCTTCTAATATGCTTAACCAACGTGCGAATAGGTCGTCTAGGTGCCGGGAATTCTACGGGGTATAACATTCTCCCCCCTTAAGAACATTCGTCCTCGAATGTACACTGTTATCTATAGGACTACTTACTTTATTTTCTAGAAAAATTTCGGCAGAGTTTCCCCTGTAATATGGACTATAACAAAAACCTGAAATGCAGAAAATTCCAACACAGGCACTGCACATAATATTCTAGGATCCACTGGATAACTAAATATCACTCTTTATCATTCACAGACATACAACCATAAGGTAATGCATAAGTAATAATACGGACATACCTGTCGCCTGACTAGGCCTGAAATAGATGAGGGTATTTGACTTTCATATCTTCTTCTGTTTCCCACGCCATCTCCTCACGATCCCTGTTACGCCACAATACTTTGACAGATGCAACATCCTTAGTTCTTAACCTGCGAATCTGTCTGTCTAAGATAGCTACGGGAACCTCTTCATATGCTAACTCTTCTGTGACCTGGACATCTTGAACCGGAACTACTGTAGAAGGGTCCCCTACGAACTTCCTTAACATAGAAACATGGAATACTGGGTGAACAGATGCTAACTCTAGAGGCAAGTTCAACTCGTACGCAACTTGGCCTATTCTTCGCCGAATCTGATATGGCCCAATGAATCTTGGGCTAAGCTTGCCTTTCTTGCCAAATTTCATCACCCCTTTCATCGGAGACACCTTCAGGTATACCCAGTCACTTACCACAAATTCTAGATTTCTATGCCGCATATCTGCATACGACTTCTGGCGGCTCTGAGCAGTCAGTAAACGTTCTCGGATAAGCTTTATCTTTTCCTCGGACTGCCGAACAATGTCTGGGCCAACTAATGCTGATTCTCCTATCTCAAACCAGCCCACCGGCGATCTACATTTTCGCCCGTATAATGCCTCGAAAGGCGCCATCTGAATAGTTGAATGATAGCTGTTATTATAAGCAAATTCAATCAGCGACAGATGTTCATCCCAGCTACCCCCAAAATCTAGTACGCATGCCCGTAGCATATCTTCGAGCGTTTGGATAGTTCGCTCAGCCTGTCCATCTGTCTGAGGCTAGAATGCTGTGCTCAAATTGATCTGCGTTCCCAGACCCCTCTGGAACGACTGCCAAAATCTAGCTGTGAATTGTGCTCCCCTGTCTAAAATAATAGATACCGGCACTCCATGTAGTCTAACTATTTCTCTAATATATAATTCGGCATAATCCTCAGCTGAGAAGGTAGCCTTAACTGGTAGGAAATGAGCTGATTTTGTCAGCCTGTCAACTATTACCCAAATAGAATCATTTCTGCGTCTGGTACGGGGTAATCCTGTTACAAAATCCATATTTATCGCTTTCCATTTCCACATAGGCACAACTATATCCTGCGTCAGACCGCCTGGTTTCTGGTGCTCCGCTTTCACCTCCTGGCAGTCAGGACATCTAGATACAAATTCAGCTATTTCAGATTTCATACCTGGCCACCAGTAGATGTCTCTGATATCGTGGTACATTTTCGTTGCTCCTGGATGGAGGGAATAACGAGCGTAATGTACCTCATGCATGATCTGCTGGCGAAGCCCTGAAACACTCGGGACACATAGACGGCCCTTACAACGTAGTACTTCATTTTCAGTCACTTGGAAATCTGACTCCTTACCTTTCTGAATTCTATCTCTAAGCTGGACTAAGTTAGGGTCCTCGTACTACCGTTCTTTTACCTCTGTAACTAGTGATGACTCGGCAGAATTCTAAATTAGCGCTCTGTTATTTTCTGTCTCCACTACTCGAACGGCTAAACCAGCTAGTTGATGAATTTCCTTGGCTAATTCCCGCTTTTCGGGCCGCAAATACGCCAAACTCCCCATTGACTTACGGCTCAGGGCATCTGCTACTACATTAGCTTTTCCTGGGTGATAGAGAATATTTACATCATAGTCTTTCAACAATTCTAACCAGCGACGTTGCCGCAGATTTAACTCCCTCTGTGTAAAAATGTATTGCAGACTTTTATGATCTGTAAAAATGTCTACATGGACGCCATACAGATAATGCCTCCAAATTTTCAGAGCGTGGATCACTGCAACCAGTTCCAGGTCATGGGTCGGATAGTTCTTTTCGTGTTTCCTCAACTGTCTGGAAGCATAAGCAATCACCTTACCATGTTGCATCAACACACAACCCAGTCCCAAACCTGAAGCGCGCAATACACCGCATACCCATCTGTTCCCTCTGGCAATGCTAGTACTGGGGCGGAGGTCAATCTGTCTTTCAACTCTTGAAAACTCCGCTCACATGCCTCCGTCCACTGAAATTTTGCTGCTTTCTGTGTCAGCTTTGTCAGAGGTGCTGCTATAGTGGAGAATCCTTCAACAAATCTCCGGTAATACCCTGCTAAGCCCAGGAAACTGCGAACCTCGGTCGGAGTGGTAGGTCTGGGCCATGTCTTGACCGCCTCTATTTTTTGTGTGTCTACCTGTATACCAGCATCCGACACGATATGCCCCAAAAAGGCAACTGAGTTCAGCCAGAACTCACACTTAGAAAACTTGGCGTACAGCTGACGGTCTCTAAGGATCTGGAGTACTATTCGTAAATGGTTCTGGTGATCTATCTCTGAATGAGAATATACCAGAATATCATCGATAAATACTATCACGAACAGATCCAAATACGGTCTGAATATGCTGTTCATCAGGTCCATAAACACTGCGGGAGCATTCGTCAGCCCGAAAGACATAACTAGGAATTCAAAGTGACCATACCTGGTCCTGAAATCAGTCTTTGGAATGTCTCTCTCACGAACCCGGACCTGGTGGTATCCGGACCTCAGATCTATCTTAGAGAAACATTTGGCCCCCTGCAACTGGTCAAACAAATCATCTATTCTCGGGAGCGGGTATTTGTTTTTAACCGTTACCTTATTCAGCTGCCGGTAGTCCACACACATACGGAGTGAGCCATCTTTCTTTCTTACAAACAGAACTGGCGCACCCCACGGGGAAGTACTAGGCCTGATAAAACCTTTGTCGAGCAAATCTTTTAACTGCTCTTTCAACTCTCTAAGCTCAGCTGGTGCCATGCGATACGGGGGAATGGATATAGGTTGAGTCCCTGGCAACAAGTCAATCGCAAAATCTATATCCCTTTCGGGAGGGATACCAGGCAACTCATCCGGAAATACATCAGGGAATTCATTGACTACTGGAACGGACTGAAGAGTCGGAGGTTCCACCCGAACGTCCTGGACTCTAACCAGGTGGTAAATACATCCTTTTGCTATTAATTTTCTTGCCTAAAGGTATGAAATAAACCTACTTTTCGGGGTAGGTGTACTCCCTTTCCACTCTCCCACTGCTTCCCCCGGAAAGTGAAATCGGACCGTCTTGGTCCAGCATTCTAAGTTGGCATAGCATGGCACTAACCAGTCCATACCCAAAATGGCATCGAAGTCGACTATCTCAAGTTCTATTAAGTCTACTGTGGTCTGGCGATCAGCAACCTCTACCGTACACCCTCGGTAAACTCTTTTAGCTGTAATCGAGTCACTGACCGGTGTAAGCACTGAAAAGGGCTGCTGAAGCAATTCCGATTCGATGCCCAACTTTCGGGCCACAAATGGTGTAATATATGACAAGGTAGACCCTGGATCAATCAATACATAAACAGGGTGTGAGCAGATAATCAATATGCCTGTGACCACGTCGGGAGATGCCTATGAATCCTGCCTCCCTGGTAATGCGTAGGTACGGCTGGGGCCTGCACCTGAGCCAGAGGCTCCTGATCTACCTCGGCCCCTGTTTGCTGAACCTGAGGGTCTGCGCCCTGCTGAGGCTGCTGGAACTCGTGGCCCTGCTGACGCTCTATCCAGATCGTCCTGACTACCCTGTCCCCTGGCTGGACAATCTCTCATTAAATGCCCTTCCTGTCCGCAGTAATAGCACCCTGGGAAGCCTTGCCTGCAGGCTCCAGAATGTAGTCGGTGACATATAGGACAAGGGGTAGATGCAAATCTACTCTGTTCTACCCTCCGCTGCTGAGGTGAGGCTACTGTCCGTGCACTGCTACCGAACTCCGACTGACTCCGGCGAATAAACCTGCCCCTCTGCTGTTGTACCGGTGGTAAAGATCTGGGTGGCCTATCTGAAAACCGTGGTCTCGGCCCCCTAGGAATTTCCCTCTGAATCTCAGCGGGTCTGCTCCTATGGCGCTGCTCTGAAGTCGCCTGTCTGTCACCCCGCTGTCGCTGCCTCAGGCCCTCAATTGTCTGTGCGAAGGCCTGTACGCTGGCTATGTCCATGTCCTCTCTCAAAGTAGCTGTCATGCACGTCTCTATGTACTCTGGGTTCAGGCCCATAATAACGCGGTGGACTCTGGACTACATGGTGTCCACAAATGCTGGAGCATAGAGGGCTAAAGAGTCGAATTGTAAGGAATATTCACGGACGCTCCTAGCCCCCTGCTCTAAATGTAAGAACTGGTCCATCCAGGCCTGTCTGACCTCCCGGGGTAAGTAGTGGTCCAGGAAGGCCTCTGAAAAGCTGGACCACGTAGGAGGGGCTGCATCTCTTCCCCGAGACCTCTCCCAACTTTCGTACCACAAAACAGCAATATCCCTTAACCGGAATACTGCTAGCTCAACTGATTCTGCTGGAGTTATGTGCATGACTCTAAAGATCCTCTGCATCTGGTCCAAAAAGTCCTGAGGGTCCTCCGCTGAATCCGATCTAGTAAACTGAGGGGGTCCCAACGCCAAGAATTCTCTAACCCTGGAACTACCTGGCCCCCCTAGGGATTCTGCTGCTGTAGGTGGTGCTGGCAGACGCTGAGCAGCTAGCATCTAAGTCAACATAACCACCGCACTACCTAGCTCCTGATCAAATGAAGTGGGTGCAGGAGCTGTGGGAGGCGGTGCTGCCTCAAATGGTGTCTGGCGAGGCGGAGACTGCTGGGAGGGCCGAGATGACGCCTCCGTATTGCTCTCAGACCGGGCGGAATCTGGATGTAACTGAGGCATCCTACTGGTGCCTTCGCCCGCTGCTGTATCCAATCTCCTACCTGTAGTTGGGTGCCACTGGTCTGCCATAATATCTGTAAGCAAAGAGGGTGGTGAGTTTCAAAAGTCAACTCTATACTGTACCGCTCTATAGCACGATTGAATAAGAAAGAAAAGTGACAATCCTAACATGCCTCGCAGCCTCCTGCCTATAGTATGTGGTGCACAACACATCCATAGACAAGACTCTACTTAGCACGGCTTGCAGACTCCCTGGGATACGACCTGCTCTGATACCAAGTTTGTCACACCCCACCTTGGGGGGTATGACGGCACCTGGTGCCTGCTAGACTCTGGACTGCTAAATGGTCCAGCCTGAGCACATCTGGTGCTTTGGCTGACTTTGGCTCTATTTCAAGAAACAAATCGGCTATATAACGGCTGTAAATACAGCCTCCGGCCAACTGGCCTGTAGCCATCTGTACCTGTAACAACAGCTAACCAGAAACAAACTTGTAACAAGGAACCTATGCGGGCCGACAAGGCCGCCATGCTGTCTAGTTATCTGTAACTCAACACAAGACTGCTGTAAAACTACGTGACCGGCAAGGTCACCACTACTGTCAAACTAAGGCCCCACACGACCAACAAAAACTAGAATACTAAACAGTTACAGCAGACTGCACAGCCCCACACGACCGGCTCAAGTAACCACAGGGAATATATACAGACTGCAAGCCTCTACGAATACTGTAAGAAATTATAGAAATGATCGGGATAGGGCCCCGACCTACCCATACTGCACAACAAAAGAAAATGAGCTACACCTCTGGGAATCAGACTCCGGATGACAGGACTTGATGACTTACTGGCTGGCTGGAATCACGAGGGATCGGCTCCTCGTCCGTGGGTACCTACAGGCAAGCAATGCAGCGCCCCGCTGGGCGTCAGTACCACAGGTACTGAGCATGTAAAGCAAACTGCAATATGCAACTGAAACGAATAGCAACAATAACATGACATTTAAGCAAGAAGTAGCTGAGTCTATCGAGCTGAGGATAACTGGGGAGAGTTTGTACATTCTGTAACTAACTGAGCATACCTGAAGACGTGTCGTCCTTCTGTCTATCAGTATCTACTAGCACATATCAATATACATAATAATACACACAATACCTGACCGACCCCCATAAGCCGGAAGGTGCCAACCAAGCAAGCAATCTATTTACCCCTACCCGGGTCTAAACCAACCAAAAACAAGTCACTCCACTCATCTGATAACTGTGAGCTCCTCCTACCGGCCCCCTTGGGTACGTAGCTCAGGCCTTGGCCTCTGACAATAAACTGTGTCTGAGTCCGAGGACTCCTGCCTCTGGGCCCAGGTGCGCACGGGGTGATCTGCTGCTGTATCTATGACTGAAACTGCCCCTGGGTGCAAGCACGCAATAGGGTGATTTTATAAGAATCTGTATATAAAACTGCCCCCGGCCACAAGCGCACACAGAGTGGTCTGCCCCTGTAAACAGGGTGTGCTAGTTTTGCGTAGAGTAAACTGAACTACCCCTGCAAGCAGGGTGGTCTAGACCGTATTATCATGGTGGTCGGCCATCATCGTCCTTTAGGCAGACGGCATCGCCCAGCTGGTGGCGGTATCTGAATCTGGTATCGACACAGCTATAACCCAGGGGCGGTGGGGATGCTAAAAGGGTGCCCACATGCCACAACAAGTCTCAACATACAAAACACATACACAGCAAGCATGCTCAATGAAAAATACTAACCATATTCTCTTCTTGTGTCTCAAGGCCAGTTTGTATTAAATAACTTATACTATGTTCTGTTTTACACTATTTCTGATTGCTGGACTAACTGCTACCTGGCCTTTATCTATCTATCTGATTATATCTGGATATAGCTCAATAACATAAAATGTACCATCTACTACTGGATACAATCTAAACAGATGTAATACGTATTGCCTGAATATCTATTATTCTGATTATCGCATGATACGTAATTAATATACTAGCATGCTTGCTGGAAATTATACTAAAATCATTCCTGTACGCTGGGTATCGGTTAATAGCCTTTATTCTATTTACTTTCTAAACTGTACTTCCTGGCTTGCCGAAAGAATAACTTTACATACCTGGTTTCTGAGTACCCGACTGACCGATGTGATTTCCGTCGGTACTTCTGCTGTTTCTCCCAACTACATTCATATACACGTCAATTAGAACTAAATACATTAATATTCGGGAGAAATTGTCACTTTAGATATATATATTTATCCCAACTTTAACCTTTCGAAAAACGGTCGAAAACTCGTTATTTTTCAGCGGTCCAGAAGGGAGAAATATTCACTTCTCAGCTAGGAACACATAGACATTAATTTAGAGCAATTCTACTTACCTTAGTTCGGCGGCTCTCCGATTCGTCGGCCGTATTTCACGAAACTAAATCCGTAGGAATGCTCTCTGCTGCTAAATACCTCAGTATCTGGGGTTAATTTGAATTTGAGCAGCGTTTAGCAGCGTAATCAGACGAAAATTATTTAATTTCCTTCGTTCTTACTCCTCTCTGCCGTACCCTCTGTTTTCTGGAAATTTTTCTTTGATTAAAATGAATTTAAACCGAAGTGGGGCTTATATACTTGAGCCTGAACCTGGGAAACGTGTCACGGAGCCAACGCGGAGGCCTCACCTCCGTGACACGCTGCCATCGCGGAGGGGCTCTGCCTCGGCTCCTCCCGCGATGGTTCGACGGGTTTCTCGTCCGATCTTTTTCCCGGCCTTTCTCTAGCACGTATGGCCTTCTAATATGCTTAACCAACGTGCGAATAGGTCGTCTAGGTGCCGGGAATTCTACGGGGTATAACAATAAATTTACTAATAACTCACAAAATTTTTCTAGTGCAAACTGAGGCAGAAAATTTTGTTCGCTTTTATTTATTTTTGAGGCTTGCAGGTTTTCCTGCAAAGCACGAATTTGATGTTCAAGAATGAAGTTCCATATCTGGGTAGAGAAAAGAATAATGTTCAACCTCAAAGACTGTTAGAGTCAGCATTGACACATGTTGCAGCTCAACGTCTCAATATTTATCTTCTCAACTTCTAGTATCTAGTCAAGAAAACAAACATCCTAGAATATTCTATAATTGTCATTCGGAAGAGCGTCAATGACTCAGTTCAAGTTGCAAGTTCATGTTTTAAATACCAACTTCAAGATCAAGGTACCCATCTAAAGAAGGTGAGAGATATACGAAGATCCAAAACGAAAACTTGAAAGAAGAAAGCCAAGACAAATAGAGTAGGTAGGATATTGTATTTGTTTTGCTTTTATGTAACAATAGAAGCCACGGACAAGAACCTTGGCGGGACCTCATTCGACTCTCCAACTTATCTTTTCATCCATACATCTACTTGAACTACATGTGACCTAATTCTCTTGTAACCGGAGATATGTAGAATGTCCGATATTAGGACTCGCCACACCTCTTTAATTTTAATTAATTAATTAATTAATTTTTATTTCTTTTTTCATTTTTTATATATGATTCGATTAAAAATCAGTCAAGTTGTTCGCTTCTTTACCTGAAAACTCTCCATATTTTCAAGTATAGAGAGGGCATATTGTCCGAACCAAAGGTTTTACACTATTTTAATATTTAAATTATATTTTTAGGTCTAAATTAAATATTTTAATTTTTATTTAATTTTTGATAAAGTTTTATTTTTAAAATCTAAAAAATATAAAAAATAATCACATGTTATAAAAAAATTTATTTTAATTAAGTTTTAATAAATAAGTTAGTGAATTTAATTTTTTTTAATTATATTCTTTTTCTAGCTTTGAAGATTATTTTAATATGTATATATATATATATATATATATATATATATATATATATATATAATTTTATTTTATTAGTTTAAATAGTTAACTAATATTTTTGTCATTATATTTTATTTATATTTTTAAATAATCAAAAAAATAAAAAAATAAAAATCAACCTACACTACTCATAAATTCTACTATCACACCACTCTCTATTTCCACACACACTTACTACGGCCGTATAATCACTCATAAAAAACAATATATATAAAAAATATTGAAAATATTTTTAAAGTTTCATGCATTACATTTTCTCTATAAATAGTCTTCACCTATAGCAAAAAGGAGAATGAGAAAAGATAATTTCTTGACATTTTCTGTCTCCCCGCGTTATGCTCTCTCTTCTTCTCATTCCATCTTTTAATTATTCAATTAAATTTATTGTCTTATTCTCTTTATTAAAACTTGTTGATATTAATTTATTTTGCTGATTCCTGTATCCTCTAATTTAATTAGAGAATACTTGTTTAGTCCTAAAAAAATATTTCACGCTGCTGAAATAGTTTTTTAGAACAGTGTCTAATACGACTCAAGTATAATAATATATATATTTCTTATAATATTATCATAGTAATATTTATTTATTTAATTTTTAGTATATATTAATTTGCTACTCAGACTTCACCATCTATTCATGGGTTGCCTCCCATGCAACGCTTGATTTAACATCGCGACACGACGCAGATCTCTTGATTACTCAGAATTCATCAAGAAACTTACACTCATCCTCCACTGTGTTAAATGCTTGGCTTTGCCCAGAATACTAACATTGTACACCATTAAGAAACATTTAAATATGCATAGAATACAATAAAAGCATTTTGCATTGGTTTTGAAGCACTTCTGTGTAACCCTATTTCGTTAATCCACCATGGTTCCCACAATTCTACTTGTGGAGGTTTTAGCCTCTCATGATTGTAAGATTATAATTAGGATTCATAGACAAACACATAATTAGATAATTACAACAATAATTGGAAGAAAACCTGCTTTGAATATGAATGAACAATCTCAAAACAAATTGATGAAATCAAGTGTTGATCCTAAGAATTGCTCTCCAAAACTTGATAAAAATTCATAAAAGTTACTCTTCACACGTCTCTACCACTTCCTTTCTAGCTTCTCCTACTAAAATAAAACACAAAGGTATTTATACAGATATTAGAAACCTTTTTCTTAGCTAACAGAAAATTTTTCATATCTGGTGTCGGCCTGTCTCACCACTGATCCTACAACCCGTAACAAGATTGTACGGGTCGTACCTGCCTCTCATACATCCTTGGCTGCTGCAGATTTTTCTAAGTGTTGGCAGTTGGTACGACTTGTACCATGGTCCTACGAGTCATACAATGCATACGTGGCTTGGCCCTGAGAACTCTGACATCTTCTGAAGTTTTCCGTGAGTGTTGTGGTACGCTTCGTACCTTCCTCCTACAACTCGTACTGCTTGTTGTATCTGAAGCACTGCAAGTCTTGAAGAATCACTTAAAACTCACCATGGATCATGGTATGGGTCGTAAGTGGTTGCTACGATTCGTAGGTTCCACCCGTACCAAAAGACTGCCTTGTGCAAATTTCTCTAAAGATTTTCACGACTCCAGTTACGGCTTGTACCATCTTGGTATGACTCATACTGAGAGTCGTACTTTGCCTTCCTCTTATTCCAGCCTTCTGACTTTCATCACAATTCTCAATACGACTCATACAATCAAGGTACGACTAGTATTAAGTCTTGTATTTAGCTGATTTTCTACATTTTTATGCCTTTTTTTGCACATTTTTGCTCCAATACCTATTTTCTCAGACAAAAAAGTAAAAGTACCTCATATCCATATAAACACACCTAAGTCCAAGTTATTTTCTCAGTTTTCAGCATCAAAAGTGTTGTAAACTCACCACACATCACTGTCTTAAGCATCTCCGACCTATGCTCGTCATGAGTCTGTTGGCTCTCCAATCTCGCCCGCTTGGGCCTTTATTTTCTTTCTTTCTCTTCTTCTTTAGGGTCTTGTCTCCAACATCCTCAGAGACCCTTTTTTCCCCTTTTTCTCTCTTATCTCCTGTCAGCTCCCAATATGCCGCCAAATTAAGCTCCTCATCTATAACAATGTCAAGGTCAGGAAGATTGGGGCTGCTAGAATTGCCGGCTATCATGATGACATCTGGCCACTTAGCTTCGAAGAGCCCCCAACTCCTCACAGAGGCTACCAGTGTCAGTTTTATCGGCCATGTGCTTACTGAAGCGGCTCTCAAAACCATCTAGTCTGGCGTGTAGGACCCGTGCAGCCGCCTCAATCTCAGCCTTCACCAAAGGCTTCACATTCTCCATCATAGACTGTACCTTCTTATCAGCTACAGTCAGTCTCTTGGCTATCTTTTGGAGAAATTCCTGAGGCACTAGCATGTATCCGACTGGAGTCTGGCTCAGAAGGCCCATAGGTGGTGTGGTAGAGGTGTTGGGAGCTGCCTATAAATGACCGACATCTATAGCTAGTGTCTCGTCCTGCTCTTGTGAGGTGGGGGCATTCAGATGCTCGCCTCCAATTATCCATGGTACCGAGACTGCAGTAGAAAGTCGTGCTCAGCTTACTAGGTTCATTTCATCCCCGATTAAGCTAATATCTACTATTGTTATCCTCTGATCAACCGCTCCTCACCATGACACACCTTGATACTTGCCTCTGTGCACAACCTGATTATGAGACTCGAGAATGGAATAGTAGTGCTGAATCCCATAGCCTGATCCTAGATCACCTCTGCAATGACCCTCGTGATATTGATGGGGTATCTGGACATGATACATGCCACCAATGCTGCTTTGTCTATGCTGAGGGTATTGTCATTCACGGTTGGGGCCAACCTATGGTGAACTAACGTACAACATGATTTTGCTATGAATTTTAATGAATTCTTGGTGACCTGCTTTCCGTTAGTGACCCATTCTGCTTCCTCCTTGTCCTCAGCAATAACCCCAATCAACCACTGAATCTGTCTCCACCTCTTGTCAATGCCTAATTGCTTGATCTTTTTCCTCAGCTCCCTCTTCAGACTAGGGAGCACCAGCAGATGTGGCAGTGGCCACCTCGACCTAGGCTTTAGATTTTGCCCTAGTGGTTTGGGTCCCATCAGTGTCAGATGTATCGATCATATATTCCTCCAATAAACCACTAGGTGTGTTTCCCGCTTGTTCAGATTTGGAGGTTTCATCTATTAATGCCCTCCGAGCAGTTGCTTTGGATGTTTTCCTCTTTTAAGTCATTGTACCTGTGGAGAAAAAAGGTTAGAATTCCAAATCTTAGGAAAAGAAAGTAAGAAAAAGAATTCCTCTTAAGTTTTTCACGGGTCTATAGTACGAGTCATATCTTGGAGGTACGATCCATATCGAGACTCGTAATGTGTCAAATCAAAGTCACGACTATGAGGTACGACTTGTACCAAGAAAGGTATGATCCATACTATGAGTCGTATGAGGATGCCCCATGAAAACCAATGTTTTGTATTTTTCCATGACTCATGGTATGACCCGTAAGTCGATTCCATAATTCATAAGAAGGATCATACTGTCACTTTTGGACTTAACCCTTTTTAGACTCCTGGTACGATTACCAAGTACGACTCGTAGCAGGATACTATGGACAGTACTAGATTTTATACCTCTTACTTTTTACATATTTGGCTTGGGACAGTCCCAATGAGCTATCTTACGATTCGTTGTGTGAAACCACGAGTCGTAAGAAGGCTTGTGAAGCCTGTCCTTGCCTTATTTTCAAGTCAGTTTGCAGGTAAATTTATTTTTGTGTCGGATACTTAGAATTTCCCAATTCTAGGCATGCATTCTTCACGTTTGTACAACTACCCATTTCTCCCCATTTTATTCATAACCCATAATTCAATTTATAGCAGTTCATATTCAATTTTTAACATATTCAAATCCTACCTAGTCACACATTTAATTTGCACAACACTCATCATTGTTCTTTTCTATTTTTCATGCATTTTGAGGACTCACAGTGGTTGCACAAGTTCACATAAGCACGTAGGTATTTTTACCCAACTAAAAGCATAACCACTTACTTGAATTTCTCTGTAAACCTGGCTCAACTTCGACTATAAATCAGTGACTAGGTTTGGAACTTCGAGTTGAGCAGTGTTAATCAAGCACTAAGTTTGCTCAATCAATTGTGACCTTGAGTTACGGGTGTGAGGGAGTCATGGGTGATTTCATGATTTTCAGGTCTTGATTACGTGGGAGATGAGTGTGTCATTTTTGAAGTTTAAATAGTTTTAGGACAGATTTAAAAAAATCTAAGCTTAGTCGGGTTATTTTAAGTAATTTAACCCGTCACGACTCGTACCACGAGTTGTAGGAAGGACCCACAACTCGTCCCTAGGACTTGTAATAGAATGTTAAGAAAACTTACCTGTGGACCTACGAGCACGTCCTACGACTCATACCATGAAGGTACGACCCGTACCATGACTCGTAGGTCACTCTTAATTGGAGGTCCATGCTTTGCATAATTCATAACTACAGTGAGCACTATGACCCATACAATGAAGTTACGAGTCGTAGGGCCAACCATACCCTAAATGTATACACGAATATATATCTATGCTTCTCACCATGACTTGTACTACGACCCGTACAATCCTCTTAAGAGTCGTATTGAGACCCATAGCACCAGTCTATTCTGCAATTTTTCTGCCACCTGTTTTTGTTTCTCTTCCACACTGAGCACACATAAGTCAATAAACTTGGGTTTCCTCCCAAGAAGCGCTTGATTTAACATCACAACACGATGTAGGTGGTTCGGTTACTCAGAATTCACCAAACCACCTCATGGGCTACCTCCCAAGAAGTGCCCAATTTAACGTTGCGGCACGACACAAGTCTTTTGACTACTAAGACTTTGTCAAGGAACTCTGACTCATCCTCGATTGCTAAGACCACTCTATACTCCTTTGGTTTCTTCATTGACCGACATACATTGAAGGTGACATCTTCTTTATTAGTCTAAATTTTAACTAGCCAGCCTCCACATTTATTAAATCCCTCCTAGTGGCAAGGAATGGACGCCCCAAAATGATGAGGACCTCAAAATCAACCTGGCAATCAAGGATCACGAAGTATGTTGGGAATATGAATTTGTCCACTTTAACAAGCACATCAAACAGGATTCTACTGGCTTTTTCATAGTTCGATCGACCATCAGCACCCGCATAGTAGTCGGTGGAGGGGCTCCCAAGCCCAGCTGCTTAAAAACAGCTATAGGCATCAGATTGATGCTTGCTCCCAAGTAGTAGAGTGCCCTCGTGAACTCAACATCACCAACAGTACATGGAGTGGTGAAGGCGCCTGGAACCTCCTTTCTCTGGTCAAGGACCCGTGAGGCTATAGCGCTGCAATGATACGCGTTATCCATGAGCTCACAGCTCACGAACCTTTTCTTAGTAATAAAGTCCTTTATAAACTTAGCCTATCCCGACATTTGTTCTAATGCTTCGACCAATGGTATGTTTACAGATAATTATTTTAACATTGGCAGAAATTTCTGAAACTTACCATTCTCCACCTTCTTCTTCATTCTTTGAGGGAACGATGGCGGTGGTCATGGGATGGCCTTATAAATCTAAGTGATCCCTTGTTTCTCTCCTTGTTCAGCCTCAGACTCCTTCTCACCAATTGGAGCCTCAGTCAACTCAGCATCCTCCTCATGCTCATGCTCAGCATCCTTTTCCTCATCATCGATTATGCTTTCTTTCTTCCTTTGAAGCTCAACTACAACCGGGAGAGGGGGATAAATCATGGTCTTTCCACTTCTAGTCATCACAGTCATGTACTGACCATCATTCTTAGGATTTTAGACTGTGTTGCTAGGTAGTGTACCCTTTTGCCTAGGGTTCATGGATGCTAACAGTTGACCCAACTGCTGTTCAATCTGCTTGATAGTCGTGGCATGTGACACAACTCTATGACCCATGCTAGATATGTCTCCA
Organism: Datura wrightii; assembly: GCA_035772735.1. Taxonomy (NCBI): domain Eukaryota; kingdom Viridiplantae; phylum Streptophyta; class Magnoliopsida; order Solanales; family Solanaceae; genus Datura; species Datura wrightii. The sequence goes on along the minus strand of JASDFA010000007.1, from coordinate 139,138,719 downwards.
CGAATGTCTTTCAGCTGATCATCTGTGGATCTAACCTTCTTTAGCATCTTATCCATCATGCTCTCCAACTTTGACTGTCTAGCCTCCCCCTCACGTGTATTAGGAGGCACATACAATCCTGCTCGATCGTCGCGATAACTGTCATTCCTTATCTATTCTCCCTCTCGCTCACAACCTCGACTTCTGTCTCTGTAGCCATTCCAGTTGTAATTGTCTCTTTATTGGTTTTGACCTTGGTTTCTAGAACCTTGGCGCCAAGTGTCTTGTCCAGATCTTAGGCATTGACTTGGAATCCCGCCACCTGATTGTCCAAGAAGTTTGCCTCCTCCTCGAAATCTGAGTGCTCAAGCCCTGGTTCCTTTCCCTGTGTTCCCACTACATTAACTTTTTTGGCTCTAGCCACCATGATATGCTTCGTGAGCAGGTACAATGTTGTGCACCTATGGGCCCATTCCTGGTCATGTTCTTCCTCTTTCCTTCATTGATCTGCAGTAAAACCAACAACATATGTACCAGTAGATGCTTCCGCTTCCCAGGTGTGCCATGCTCTGTTTGTTTTTGTCATTCTGTCTAGAATAGAGGCAGCTTTCTCCCAGGTGTGGCTTATTAGTGCTCCTCCTGGCATTATTTCTGCTACAGCTTTAGTACTGTTATTCAGTGATATATAGAAAATCTCCAACAAACTGTCCTCAGGAATTTTTTGATTTGGGCACTTGGTCAACTTCTTCTTGAATCTCAACCAGGTTTCATGAAGTGCCTCTACCTTTAGTTGTCGGAAATTATGTATTTCATCCTTAAGCTGCAACATCCTGGAGGGTGGAAAGAATCTCTCTAGAAAATCATGTTTGAGCTCCCTCCAGTTGGTAATGGAGTCGTTGGACAACTTCGATAACCATAAAGTGGCTTCCCCAGACAGAGAGAATAAGAAGAGTCTTAGCCTTATTGCGTCCTGGCCGACTTCAGGTAACCTGTAACCCTTGCATATTCCAACAAAATTCACTAGCTGCAAGATTGGCATCATCAGCTGCGTGACCACTAAAACACCCCATTCATGTTCAACGATTAAACCATGGTACTAGTGATGTCAAATTTTTCCCCAGAAGGCAAAGGTGATGGTACAATAGCTCTGATTAACCCGAGTTCATCAATGTCCACATCATCCTCATCAAAGAATTGTGGAGCACATCGTTGGCCTCTGTTATTCCTTCCATGGAGACCAGCATTGACAACCTCATCTCGAGCATTATCGGCTTCCTGAAGTGCATCTTGCCGAGCTAGCTCAGCTTGCCTAGCTTCATCAGCAAGATGGGCATCTCTCTTCTCTTGGTTCTCTATCCTTGGCAGTGTTCTTTCAAGTTCACTATCCAAAGGAATCAGGGGGTTTTCACTTCATTGAGTACTTGTCATTCACCAAGCGACGACCTGTGGGAGTCCAAAAAAAAAAAAAGAAAATGTAATTAAAGAAATAACAACCAAAAGTTAAATAACGAGGGTAATTATTTCCCATGGGTTCATAACTACTTCGAGTATACATACATTATCAATCTCAATGCTTACTTATAGAACTGATAACTAGGGTTCATCTCAACGACTGGTTCATCCCTATTGGATGACTATACTTAATCACCGCGTCAAGTTTCATGAGCGATTTCAAACTAACCGTTATTAATATTTTCCAAATTAACTTTCCTGCGACCGCAACTCAAGTCATACAATGATCATAAAAATCAAGGATTTGTTGTAATTCTCATTTCCTTATCTCTACTTCTCTAGGTTCAAGCAAGTAAAGAATTCGGGAAAGTCCTAATGTTGCGCACCGTTAAGAAATGTTTAAAGATGAAGAGAATACAATACAAGCGTTTAACATTGGTTTTGACTCACTTTGTGTAACCCCATTTCATTAATTCACCATAGTTCCCACAACCCTAGTTGTGGAGGTTTTAGCCTCTCATGATTGTAAGATTGCAATTAGTATTCATAGACAAACACATAATTAAATACTTATAACAATAATTCGAAGAAAACTTGCTTTGAATATTGATGAACAAAATCAAAAATGATTGAGAAAACCAAGTGTTGATCTCAAGAACTTTCTAAAACTTGATAATAATTCACAAACAAAACTTCTCTCAATGTAATCACACGTCTACTAATCTTTCTTCCTATTAAAAAAATATAAAATATATTTATACAGACATCGTAAACTTTTTTCTAAGCTAACAGGAAAATTTCCATATTCGGCGCCGACTCATCCTATGACTAGTTATACGACCTGTAACAGGATTATACGGGTCGTACCTTTCTCTCGTATGTTCCTGTACTGCTGCAGAATTGACTAAGTGTTGGCAACTGATACGACTCGTACCATGGTCCTATGAGTCGTACAATCCATCTGTGGCTTGACTCTAAGAACTTTGACTTCTTCTGAAGTTTTCTACGTGTTGTGGTACGCCTTATACCTTGCTCCTACGACTCGTAATTGCTTATTGCATATTGTGTTCTGCCAAGTCTTTAAGAATTACTGAAGCTCCCCATGGCTCCTGGTACAGGTCGTAGGTAGATGTTATAATCCGTGGGTTCCACCAGTACCAAGAGATTGCTTGTGCAGATTTTCTCTGACGTTTTCCACGACTCTAGTTACAGCTCGTACCATCTTGGTACGACTCGAACTAAGAGTCGTACTTTGCCTTGACAATGTATTAGCCTTCTGAGTTTTTTCACGAGTCTCGGTACGGCTCGTACAATCTAGGTACGGCTCGTATTGAGATTGGTACTTGATTGATTTTCTGAACTTTTATGTATCTTTTGCACATTTTTGCTCCAACATCTATTTTCCCTGAAAATAAAGTAAAAGCACCTCATATCTGTATAAACATACCTAAGTCCATGCTATTTTCTCAGTTTTAAGTGTTGAAAGTGTTGTAAACTCACAACATATCAATGTTCGCCTTAGGTGGTGGAGCAATATCTTGGAAATTGGCTAAACATACGATCATTGCTAGATCGATTATGGAGTCAGAGTTTGTAGCTCTGTAGCTAGATGGTTCTAAGGCTGAGTGGCTAAGAAATTTCTTAGAAGATATTCCTTTAATAAAGGATGAGTTGCCTTCTGTGTCTATACATTGTGATTGTCAAGCAGCAATTGCCGTTGCAAAGTATAAATCTTACAATTGTAAGAGTAGACATATAAAATTGAGACATGATGCGATAAAACAGTTGTTGCGAGATGGAATAATTTTAATTGATTATGTGAAGTCAGAAATGAATTTCGCCGATCCTCTGACTAAATCTGTGGGAAGAAAATTAGTTCCCCAAACCTCAAAAGAGATGGGGTTAAGGCCAATATGATTGTCAATAGAGATGGTAATCCAACCTGTTTGATTGGAGATCTCATGAAGTAGGTTCATATGGGTAATAACAAGTCGATATTGACTCTGCATACTAAAAAAGAGTGTTTGAACTGCTACTAATGTGAGGATGAGTTATTAACTCTTAATGAATTTATAGTCCTTAAGGATGGTATATTAAAAGCAATATACAATTGATGAATTCACCTATATGGAGTGAGGCCGCTCCTATGTGATTTTGGCCTAGTCTCTAGGGCTCTCATGAATAACTAGGCACACGCATGGCCTGTTGGCGCAAAACCGCGTTGAACAGCAAAATACAGAGGTCGAAATGTGATAGATAAGGTCTCTGATTTACAATAAGAATTATTGGTTCATAGAAATTTTATATTTCACCAATAATTCTGTAAGTTAAATTTTATCTGTCTAAGTTTGGTTCATAGTCCTAAAAACACCAAACCTACTGAATTTTGATCATGCAAATGCAGCAAGCTTTTTCTTCTATTCGTTACTCTTATTTTAAAAAAATCTTTAAAATAGTGGAAAATTATTTGAAATATTTTAAAAATTCTATGACACTTGGCCTTTGCATGTGTATAAAGAGACAAATGTTATCACACTTGTCATCTTCAGGCATTACATTTTCTTTATAAATAGCCTTCACCTACAGCTAAAAGGAGTCTGAAGAAAAGATAATTTCTTGACATTCTCTCTCCCCCCCCATGTTACGCTCTCTCTTCTTCTCATTCCATCTTTTAATTATTCAATTAATTTTGTTGTCTTATTATCTTTATTAAAACTTTGCTGATCTTCGTATCCTTTAATTTAATTAGAAAAAGCTTATTTAATTTTGAGAAAATATTTCATTGTTGTCTTATTCTCTTTATTAAAACTTTGCTGATCTTCGTATCCTCTAATTTAATTAGAAAAAGCTTATTTAATTTTGAGAAAATATTTCACATTTTTGAAATAGTTTTTTAGGACAGTGCTTAATATGATTCAAATATAACATCATATATATTATTTATAATATTACCATAGTAATATTAATTTATTTAATTTTCAATATTTATTAATTTACTGATAAATATTTATATCACTTATTATATTTTTGCATTGTTCTCCAATAAAAAACACACAACACACAAACAAACGGAGGGGACACGGGCAACATAGTGAACAAAAAAAGAAGGGAGGGTGGGAAAAAAAAAAAGCAGATGAAGGAGAAAAAAGAAAAGACAACTCATCAACTCCATTAGTTCCGTGACCGAAAAACTCCGCATTGACCACCGAGCGTCATCACCTGAAGCCATAGCAGAAGAGAGAGGCTCTGGTTGAGAAAATCAAAGCTTCATTTTCATTTGAGGTTCATTCTTTCTTTCATCTATCATTTGAAAATTATGCTCTATGTGATTTATGACGGTTTGGTGTCTTCGTTTATGATTTTTGTTTAGTATCGTTTCATGTTGATTTTTCACTTAATATTCATTTTTGTCGGTTCCCGTCTTTTCAGAACGTAAACGAACCGTGAATCTAATGAACTTAAAGGTTTGAGTTTTGACAATGAATTTGGGATTTGGCTAAATAATCACGATAATCGATTGTCTTTTTATGTTGGAATATTCGTTGCTATTGAATTTAAACTTTAATTAAATAGGACAATTAAGTTTGGATAAAAACCACATTTTTGGGAGTTTCTAGATTCTTTTTTTTCTTTAATCTTAGCCAACGAAAGTCATAGAACTTGGAGTTAACTTGATTTTTTTTGTTTATCATTTGATTAGTCAGGGGCACATGTATATTTGTTGATAAGCAATAAGCAAATATTAGAATTCATTTAATGTAAGATGAGCATTTACACGCTTAAAGTATTTCTTTTTGTTAAAAATGCATTACGTATATTTTATAGACGTTTAAAAGAAACTAGTCTCTGGGAAGGTGCGTTGCACGTTTAATTTTTTATTATTATTATAAAATACGTGTATCTTATCTAATCTTGTCTAGATTCATTAGATAATATATGTAAAACGACATATTGTTGCTGACAGGTCATAAATGTAATTTATAATCAAACAAAATTGATAGAAATTCAAGGTATTACTTTTTGATATACACCCAAGCAAATTATATTAGTTGCTTATATAATTATTATTTATCTAAAAACATCTTATCAAATGGTCATTAATATAAATTTATTATAGAAATGAGAAAAATAATATTCTTTTTAACTCTTGTTGAAACTAGATATCATCATATTATACTAAAAGTGATAAGTCCCTATCTTAAAAGTTAGGATTATCATTTTGCCTGTATAATAAATTAAAATATAATAAAATATTTAATCAAATAATAATATCTTATCATTTTTTAAATTCAAAACCAAATTAAATATCTAACAAACTGATAATATTTTTTATTCATTAAATCAAACTAAATTAAATATTTATTAATATAATAATATTTAAATCATATCATATCATATTTAAATATCTAATTAAATAATAATATTTGAATCATCTCATATCATATTATACCAAAAGTGGGAAGTCCCACATATCAGTCTATCAAATTTTGAAAGATTATTTTGCCCTACATTTAAACAATACTCTTATAATATTAATAAGAAAATCTCATATATATATATATATATATATATATATAAAAGTGAATAATAACTGAAAGTTAAATAATGATTTATAATATTCATATTTCAATACAATTATTAAATTATAAAAGTGAAAAGTCACGAAATAAAAAATAAATAACTAAAATAACCATCAAATATTAAACGATATTTTTACCTTTTAACCAAATAGTATTTTAAAATATTTTAGTAGAAAATATATTTATAAATCTTTATATAAATCTAATAAATAAAATTAAATGAAAGAAATAACCATGATAGTATGACTTTGAGCTTTTTTACATTCTGATGAAGATGACGATAAATAATTATAATTAAATTTGAATAAAGTGTAAATTAAATGAAAATATTTTTTATTTAATTTAATAGTCTAATAATATTTATTATAATATATATTTATGTTTTAGTACATAAAATATTATTGAAATAGTTTTAGATTGAAGGGCAAAATGGTAATCCAACTTTTAACTTGAGGGCTTCCACTTATATAATAATATGATTTAAGAAAGTGGTTATGCATTTTGGCCATTTTATTTTAATATTTAAGTTTCAGTGATTCAAATCAAGATGAGTAAACTTTATTTTAGGTGTGATACGTGAGTCAATATTATGATTACGTGTTTTAATCGGTGCACCTCAGAGCTGAGGTCGCAACATTGTGTCTTAGTTAAGAATAGTAAAAGTTTAATAATATTAAAGCGAATTATAGGCATAATCAATAATTATAATTTATTGAAAAAATTAACAAGTTGATAAAACGATCGTGATAGAATCACGCGACTCAAGGAATGCGTGATACCTTTCCCTCGGTCAACATAATTTCTTACCTGAATTTATAGTTCGCAAACTAAATATAAAGAGTCAAATTTTACTTTTTATTAGGGAATCAAATAAGGTGACTTGGACCAAGTGGCGACTCTATATAAATAAATAATTCCTTTTCGAAACATCACTTCAATTGGAAAAAATCTTTACAAAACCTTTTCTTAAGAGTGGCGAATAAAAAAAGCATGCGACACTTAATACAACTTAATTAACATAACAACAATAACATACTCAGTGTAGTCCCATAAAGTGGAGTATGGAGAGAATAAAATATGTTCAAATCTTATCCCTAACTCAGAGGTAGAGAGATTGTTTTCGATAGACCATCAACTCCAGAAAAAATAATCCAAAGCAGTCCTGAAAAAGAAGTAATAAAAATAAAAGAAACAATAGATAATAACCAAAATAACATATAGTAATAGAGCAAAAACTACATAATAATACAAGGAACAATAGATAGAACATAAATCGAAGGAGAAGAAACTACAAGAACAATATCACGACTAGTAATAAGAACAGAAAGTAAAACAATACATTTGCTACCTACTAACCTTCCACCCTAAGCAGAGGCGGATCTAAGATTTGATGACTACTGGTGCAATCAATATTGAAAAATATAATTTTTTCAAGAGACGAAAAATGACGTACGGCATCGGTCTACATCGAGTTAAGATTATCGACCGACACTATTAGAAAATTTAAAATATTTTTAATGAAACCAACAAACTACAAATAATTTTATTTTTTTTAAAATAAAATCACCGATTTTCGGCGGTTAATTTTGTGTAGAAATGCGCAAAAAATATATATATTTTCTAATACCGTCTTCACTTAAATTTAATTAAGGTTATAAAAAAAATTCAAGGGAGTCCATCAATATTTTATTTCGAGATGTTAATTTTCGATAAATAACTATTCGTCGATATTGTACCGCGATAATCCTTCTTAATTGGCGGACTTTTGTCGTTTTTGTCCTTTAAAAAAGGGTATATTTTTATTAGTTCACTATCTTTAATGTAAACTTACCACTATAGTTAGTAAGATTAAATGAAAGTCTCCATTCAGTCGGCTCGATCTATTTTAAATTAATTAATTTTATTTCATTTATAAATAACTTTTGGAGCAGAAATAAAAATGTTATTACCAAACTAAATAAGTTTTTTCCAATTTAACTAATTGTATTGATGCAAATTTTATTGAATTAAGTAATTAAAAATATATAATAAGATAAAATTTACAACTAACAAATACACCCCATTAGAGATTAATATTATTTCTCTTTGTATCATTATTCTAAATGATTTTGAAAATTAAGAAAAAAGTAACACTACATGAACAAAAAGAAAAAAGAATTAAATTATATTCAAATAAAAATTTAAAGATTCAGAAAAAGAATATATAATTTAAATAAATAATAAAATAAAATGTTTAAATGAGAAAAGAAAATAAAAGAAATTGAGAGAGGAAAATGGAAAGAGAAGAGAACGGGAGCAAAGTAAGCTTAAATTGAAAAAAAAAAGGAATTTGGTACTGAGAGAGTCTCAATCACGAGACCAATAGCTTGAAATCCGGCATCCTAGCTAGGGCACCCACAATCAACTTGTGATTTTAGGTGCCACTCTCCATTTATATCTATATTTTACCTGAAATACTAGTATATACATTAAATTTTAACTGAGCTTTCGAGTATCGTGGCACCTTCAATTCAATATATAGATTCACCCCTGACCCTAAGTTGTGGGTCCTCCACACCCTCCTATTTAAACTCAAGTCCTTGATAAGCTGAAATCGTGTCATGTCCTAAGAAAAGAGGTGGAACCATTCTCAAAAGGGGGAGATGGTTTGCTCCATTATCAGGACAGATTGTGTGTTCCAGAGGTAGATGATTTGAGGCAGCGGATACTACTGGAAGCCCATAGTACTAGATACTTTATCCACCCTAGTGCCACCAAGATGTACCACAAATTTACGAGAAATCTACTGGTGGAATGGCATGAAAAAGGACATTGCAGAATTTGTGGTTAAGTGTCCAAATTTCCAGCGGGTCAAGATTGAACATAATAGACCTGGGGCTATGACTTAGGATATCAGTATTCCTACTTGAAAGTGGGAAGAAGTGAACATAAAATTTATCATAGGTTTACTTGGCACTCGTCAACAGCACGACACTATTTGGGTGGTCATGGATCGGATGATTAAGTCAATACAGTTTCTACCAGTTAAGACTACAGATTCAACAGAAAATGATGCTAGGGTTTATATTCGGGAGTTAGTCATGTTGCGTGTAGTTCCCTTGTCTATCATCTCAGATAGGAGTACTCAGTTCACCTCGCACTTCTGGAAGTCATTCTAGAAAGGGCTCGGTACCCAGGCTAAGCTCAACACAGCTTTCCACCCTCAAACAGATGACCAGGACGAACGGACTATCCAGAACTTAGAAGATATGTTGAGGGCGTGTGTGATCGATTTCAAGGGCAGTTGGGATGATCACCTACCTCTCATTGAGTTTGCATACAATAACAACTACCATTTCAATATTCAGATGGCCCCGTTCGAGGCATTATATGGTAGGAGATGCAAATATCCTATAGGGTGGTTTGAGGTTGGTGAAGCTACCTTGCTAAATTCGAATTCAGTCTATGAGGCTATGTAGAAGGTGCAAATTATCATAGAACAATTGAGAACAACTCAAATTCAACAGAAATCATATGCGAATGTGAGGAGAAGGGAGTTGGAGTTTTTTGTGGATGATTGGGTATACCTGAAAATATCACCTATGAAAGGGGTGATGAGATTTGGAAAGAAAGAAAAGCTCAATCCCAGATATATCGGCCCTTACAGAATCCTGAGATGCATTGACAGTATGGCTTAGGATCTGGAGTTGCCTGCGGAGTTAGCATCGGTGCATTCAATCTTCCATGTGTCTATGTTGAAGAAATGCATCGGTGACCCGACCTCCGTAGTGCCACTAGAGAGTGTAGGTGTAAAAGACAGTCTCTCTTATGAAGAAGTTTCAGTTCATATCCTAGACCGTTAGGTTCATAAGTTGAGAAACAAGGAGGTCAATTTAGTAAAGATCTTGCAAAGGAACCAGCTAGTTGAGGGACTCACATGGGAAGCAAAAGCAGACATGATGACTAAATATCCTCATTTACTTCCTTCTAGCTTAGCTTCAGCATCAGGTACTAAATTCTCCTCAGTACTCCATTCAGTTCAGTACCCTTCAGTTACTTTTATGTTTAGGATGTGCACCCTAGTTGCATATGCTCTATTATTATGTCTCTTTCAGTTCGGAGTCAGCTACTCCTTTAATAATCGGTTTATAGTTTTCAGTCTTGGGATTGCAGTTCTTTCCCTATCCTTTTAGCTTATTTAGTCTCAGTTCGAGGACGAATTTTTCCAAGGGGGGAGAATTGTAATACCCCATAACTTCCTAAGACTAGCCTTTAGATTTAAAATTTGATCCTGCAAAAAACCTAAAAAAAAGATCTCAGTACTAGTCACAATATGACTCGTACAATTGAGGTATGAATCGTACCTAAACTCGTAACTGGAGAATGGAGAAGAACAGTGAATGAGCTTTGAGAAATCACAATTTAGTGTTAAGATTCATATTATCTTGGTACGGATTATACTCACTAGTCGTGGAAAAGTTCAGAGAAATGGTCAACGAAATCCCAGGTAACCATGAGTTCTAGTACAATGGTACGACCCATAGGATGAGTCGTGAGAGAGATCAGAGAAAGACTCAGAAGTAAGCCACGGATTGTAGCAAGACTCGTGGGATGTTGGTACGGGTCGTAGTATGCATCCATAGAAAACTTCATAGAAATGAGTTGAAGTAGGGTCCCTAAACCACGAGGGGTGATATGGATCGTAGGACCTTGGTACAACTCGTAGGTTGAGTCGTACCACCTAGCGGGCAGGCACCCTATTAACTATTTTAGGGGCATTTTTGTAAAACCCTATCGCTCTAACTCCTAAACTATATCGTATTAGGATTATTTAGGATGGATTTTAGAGGATTAGTTGACCCTCTCCCTCATTCTCTCGATAATCATTTAGAAACTCACAAAGAACTCAGACAGTTCTCCCAGAGAAAGACTAGGGCTTCCATTCTTCTCAAGGTTTCCAGGCAGTTCCTCAAGAAAATTTCTACTCCAGGTATGTAGAATTTCAACAAGAGAATTGCTCTTCCCTTGTGCTCCAAAAATCTTATAGAAACTTTACCAGTTCTAGCCATTGAAGAATCAAAAACTAGGGTTGTTTCTCAATCATATTATGAATTCCCTCCGTGATATAATTCTTTAGATTTCCTTAAGATTTCTATCAGTTGTAACTCTTATCAATATCTCTTTCCATGAATATGTGTTTTAGCCCTAGTTCTTAAATGTGATTTGAATGAATCTTGCATAATTGAAAGTCCAGATATAAATGTTGCTTGATTCTGATAGTCCTTTTTTAAATCACCATGATAGTACAAATATGTGATCAAAAGTTAGCTTATGACTTGTTTAGTTTCAGTCAGTACTTAGCATTCTCAGTATCCTATAGAAATGTCAGTTGATCAGTTTGACTATAGTCAGTCTTTTGAGAAGTTCAGTAAAACTCCGTAGTCTCAGCTATTAGTCCTCAGATTGTTCTTTAAACGGTTACAACGCTTTTAGATAAAGCATCTCTGACAAGTCTTAGAACACCTATATTTTAGTTATCAGATCCTCTAGACTCTCAGGACGCTTCCAGATAAGTAGTTTTGGTTTAAGTCTTAGGACATCAATTTCGAGCTATCAGCCTAGTCAGTCAAAATTAGGATTTTTTAGTGGGAGTAGAACTTATCATTGAGTGGACCAGGGTTTAGCGCACCCAAGTTCCTAGAACTACGTTGTCACCGTAGGATACTAGACCGAATAGGCATCAGACCGTGATCACCAGCTCAACTACTATACCCTGGCAAGGTATAGTAGGCCTTCTCTGATGAGAGGGTATATATCGGACTCCACGTTTAGCTCACATGGTTACATATTTATTATAGTCTCTCTCATAATATAGCACAAGATAGTACAGTATAGCCCGGTATAGTCTCAGTCTCCAGCTCAACCCAGTCCTTCAAATTTCAGGATATGTTTATGACCTTTAGAAAGCTTTGGTGTTTATAGTATTTATGATACTTGTTATGGTCCTTGCATGTTCTTTTTCAGTTCATTTTGTATCTTTCCAGTGTTTGTATATTTATTTCATATTCCTCATACTCAGTACATTCAAAGTACTAATGCATATTTTCTATGTTGTATCATCTTATGATACAGGCGCAGATTCTCAGACTCAGCACCATCAGTAGCCTCTATCTGGTGACGTTTCAGCAAAAATCCTGTGGTGAATCCTCATTTTTCGAGGATGAAAGTTTAGCTTCCACTTTAGTTTTATTTTCTTGATTTCAAAATTTAGAGTTAGCTGGGGACTTGTCCCAGCAACTCAACAGTTTCTTAATTGGCTTTCAAACAGAGTTTGTAACTTAGTGTATTATTAGATGTAGTGTATTGCTTAATAGTATTTTGTTTAGTTATGTTTTCAAGCTTCTGCATATAGACTTCATACAGTATTCAAATTTTTAGTAGTATGCAATGTCATAGGTTAGCTTGGGATCACTTGTGGCCCTAAGTACTATGTCGCGTCCAGAGTATAGACTCGGATCGTGACAACTGTACATTCAGGAGTTAGTCAGGTTGCAAGGAGTCCCTTTGTCCATCATTTCTGATAGGGGTACTCAATTCACCTCATAGTTTTAAAGATCATTTCAGAAAGGTCTTGGTATTCAGGTGAAGCTTAGCACAACTTTTCACCCACAGACAGATGGTTAGGCCGAGTAGACCATTCAGACATTTGAGGACATGTTAAGAGCTTGCGTGATTGATTTCAAAGATAGTTAGGATGATAACTTGCCTCTTGTTGAGTTTTCCTACAATAACAGTTACCACTCCAGTATTTAGATGGCTCTGTTTGAGACTCTTCACGAGCAAAGTTGTAGATCACCTATGGGATGGTTTGACATCGGCAATGCTATACTGATAAGGCCAGATTCAGTATATGAGGCTAAAAGAAAGTTTATCTCATTAGAGAAAGGCTGAAAATAGCTCAGAGTCGTCAGAAATTCTATGCGGATGTGAGGAGGAGAGAGCCACTTGGGAAGCCGAAGTAGATATAACGGACAATTACTCTCACCTCTTTCCTTCCAGCTCTTTTCCAACATAAGATACTAGTTTACTCCTTAGTACTCTATTCAGTTTCATATCTCTCAGTTCCTTTCGTGTCCTCGTATGCATGCATGATTCATGAATTCAGTTCAATATATGTATCTTAGTTCGGAGTCAGTCACTCCATCAATACTCAACTTATAGCTTTCAATTTTGGGATTGTAGCTCTTTCCCTATTTTTTAGTTCTATTAGCCTCCATTCGAGGACAAATGTTTTCAAATGGGAGATAATGTAACACCCTAAAATTCCCTAAGATCAGATTCTAGACATGAGCAGAAAACTAGCAGAAACTAGTCAAAAATCACAGAACGAATTATTAAGTGAGTAGTCAATTCACTTAACGAAACTTCAAGTGTGATGAGTTAGGTGACGATTCGTTAGTTCAAGTGACGATTCATTAAGCAGATCATTATAATGGATTTCAGGATGAGAATCAGAGGATGAACAAGTGGTTTGAGGGATGACAGAAAGGCCTAACTAGTTGTCAAGTTAGGTAATGACTCATTAGGTGGGTCGTTACGCTGACAGGGTGAAAATTATAGATGGGATCTCAAGGGAATTTTCATAACTTTCTATACTTATAACTCCTAAACTAGGTCATTTTCGGTTTCCTAAAGGATATTTTAGAGGGTTTTACTTAGCCTAGACTCTCATTCCTCTCAAAATACCGTAGATTGAATATCAAACCTCTCAAGCTCCTAGGGTTCTTCTTCTTCTCGACTCTCTTAGGTCTCAAGTCTAAGCAAGAAGTCAACAAACCTCAGGTATGTGAGATTATGAATAGGGAATTTCTTCCACCCTCATGCACAATCTCAAGTATAATTTCACGATTTCAATTCGTTCAAGTCTCTAATTATGATTTTCATAAATTTCTAGGGTTAGAAAACTCAAAATGACCTAGTTTAGGAGTTATAAGTATAGAAAGTTATGAATAGACCTTTTTTATGAAAAACTTCATGATATCTTATGAATTGATTCTCTCATGATTCTAATTATGATTTATGACCATGATTGTATGATTTTTATGAAAAACTCTCATGATTCTCTTTTTTTAAGTTAACATGATTTACTCAAGTATGTATAAATCTCATGAATATCAAGCTTATGTATCAGGGTTGTTTCAACATTGTTTTCATGGCTAGTTCACGTATGTCAAGCAGTTTATGAATCTATCATGTTATTTTAAACTAGCCCATGCAAAACCCATATTTTATGTATGATTATGAGCACTGTATATGATTTTAGAAGTAGTTTTTAACACCGAGTAGGTCGGGGTTCAGCGCATATAGGTCTCAGAACTACATGCCACTATATGATAAAGGGTCCTTGCCAGTAGAGTGTCTCCCTTGCCCCTAGCCTAAGAAGTCCTCGCCAATTGATAGTGTCTCCTTTACTCTACTGGGATCATAAATGATATCACACTTTCATGGTTCTTACCTTTGGCAAGGTATGTACACTCTCCCGATCAAGGGTACAGGCTGAGCTCCATAATGTTCACTTGGAGTGTGTCGGTTATGAGAATCTCCCATTGTTCATGTTCAGAATTTATGATATCATATTTTATAGTATTTTTGACCCATTGATCAACTTATGATTTTTATTTATGATTTCAAACCTGTAATCTTTCTGATTTTACTTACAAAACCTTGAGTCATTATACTTCAGACTATGATGAACAACTCATGTTTTATGATTACCTCACGAGCATGATTTACAACATGTTGTCCTTACTGTGATGGTTTACTTATCCTTCATACTCAGTACATTCAAATTACTGATTGCATACTTTTGTGTTATATTGTCTCATGATATAGGTTCGGATGAACAATTTCAACCCTGTTGCTAGATTCACTATTGTCCCAGCTCCAGTATCAACTTTTGGTGGATCCTCATCACTCGAGGATGTCAGATGTGGCTTATATTTACTTTCAGTCATTTCAGTTTTCAGAGCTAGTTGGGGGTTTTGTCCCTTCAGCTCATTTTTTGAGTAGAGGCTTTTAGACTTGATGTATAGATATTCAGTTGTGTTGACTAGTTGTTCCAGTTGATGCATTTTATTGACATCTTAGACTTTGCTTTCTCCTCTTATGATTTATTTTCGCTTTGTGTATGCTTATGCTTATGTTTACATGTACCACGGGTTAGCTTGGAGCCATTCATGATTTTAGGTTTCATGTCACGTCCGGAGTCTATACTCGAATCATGACAGCCTGGTACTGGTCGGGGCCCTGGTCTCGATAGTCCCGATTCCTGTAGGCCCAAGGGAATAGGGAGGGATAGGTGGGACGGGACGGGATATTTTACCAGTAGGCCTGACTTGGTTCGTCCTGGTACTGGACTGGCCTATCCCAATTCATCTGGTTAAAATTTAAATTTTTTAAAAAATTATATAGTCGTTTCCAGCCGTTGGGGTGGGGGGCCCCAATGGCTATTTCAGCCACTGACAGCCCTTAAACCCCCTACCTCTTTAATTATTTTTAAGTCTCAAACTTTTAAAAATTACACTTAAATCCTATCTAATAACTATAAATACCCCCTCCCCCCCACTCCATTACAATTTCTTCACAATCTATTCTCTACTCTCTACTACTCTCTCATTCTCATTCTTATTCTCATTCTCCAATTGTCTAACTTATTTTAATATTTATTAATATTTGTGCTAATCAAGTATCAACTATCAACTATCAAGTTTTGTGATATTCAAGTTGCTAGTTGCTACATAAATTTTCGACTATTGGTTTATAATCGTCTGTGTTTACGCACGTTTGATACATTCGTTCCATACTTCCTGCTCTTATTTTATTGAATTTTCGCATTTAACTTTTATCTCTTATTTATTTAAATTTTCTTATGTTATATTTTTTAGCCATAAATTATAATATGTATTCTAGGGAAAAAAATTCTGGAAAAGAAAAGGGTCTTGTATCCAAGTTTTCAAATGTGTTGGGTTTTTCTACTAAAAACATACAGATTCTAGTTCTTAAAAATTGAAAATTCTTCTCAATCGATTCCTAGAGTTAGAATTAATACGGAAGAATTTACTCAATTTGGTAATACTCCTATTAATATTAATTCGGATACTCCAATAGATAATGAAATTTTTGAAAGACTTTATGGTAATTTATTAGATGAAGAAGTAGAAGTAGAAGTAGAAGAATTAGATGATACACCTACTAGTCCCGCTACCGAAGCTCCAATTTTGGATAATTCTCAGTCTGAAGATCAACTTTCCCCTAACCTCCTACTAGGGATAAGATGAAGGTTAAACGTCCTAAAACTTTCATTGTTTGGCAATTTATGTAGCAGAATAAGGAAAAAATGCTAACTATTTGTAATAAATGTAAAAAAGCATTTAAGCATTAATATGGTGAAAGCGGAGATGGAACAGGGGGGTTTAAATAGACATTTATTTTCTACAATATTGTAAACTTGAATATATGGTAGCTAAAGCAGCCTCCAAACCCAGCGCTTCTAGTTCTACCCCTGTTGGATCGAAAGGGGGTTCCAACATGGTTCAGAGCCAGTTAGATCCTTCAAACTCAAGTGGACCTATTACACAATGAAAATATGATAGAGATAGAGACCATGAAAACATAGCTAAAATGATTGTTCAGTGGAAAGTTTTCTGCGTTCAGTTAATCTAAATCGGTCCCTAATCTGTGATTTGTCTTTTAGTTTTCCTTCCCATCCTGAATTTATTATGGTTTTTCAAGAAACATGGTTAAATGATATAGTTTTGAATTTCAAGCTAAACATTGTCATTATGTTCGCCGATTATTTAGCTATTTAGATGGTAGAGTTTCTATTACATATTGTATGGGTCGGAGTATTCATTATTTAACTATTACTGTACACTGGGTTGATCATAACTGGAATTTACAAAAAAGAATTACAGGTTATAAAGTATGTGAGCAGAGAAAAATTGCTTCGTATATAGCATGTAATATAGTTGAAATTTTAGAATTTTATGGCCTTTGTGACAAAGTAATGAGTGTGACATTAGATAATGCTTCTGCAAATACTAGTGTTGTTACTTGTTAGTATGCTAAGAACTAGATTATGTCCAATTAATAATGATATTTTTTATGTTAGATGTGCAGTTCATGTATTTAATTTGATTGTATGAGATGGCATTAAGTTATTTGATACTGTTGTACTAAAGTTGAATACGCATGTTTTTGGATTTTCAAATGAATAAAAGTTCTAGAATTCATGAATATAAAGAAATATAGAATATGTGAACTTTCATATAGGAAAATTCCAAGACATGTTAAAACTATGTGGAATTCATTATATGAAATGTTAGAAGTTGCTTATATTTGTAGAAGACCTATCATTGTGACCTATAATGCTCATAATTATGGCCTAGAATGAAAATTTAATGATGATGATTGGGACGAAGTAAATGAACTTAATAAATTTTTAAAATCGTTTTATCAAGCAACAAAAACATTTTCTGGCGTGTATTGTTTAACTATTTGTGAAGCTTTAATAAATGCATGTGTTGTTACATTTAAATTTGCTGGATATAAAAAAAATTAAAAGGTTTGCACTGGCTATTGAGGCCATGGTTGAAAATTTTAAAAAATACTTTTTTTATTCCTCAAATTTATTTAACTGCTATTCTTCTAAACCCAGAATATAAAGAGGTGCAAAAAGAGTAGTTCAAAAAATTTAAGAAAATTTAAAAATTCAAGATCATGAAATCTCAAGTATGAAAAATTATAAAAATAGTATTAAAGTGCATGCTAGAATAATGTATGATGCCTATTGCCAGTTACAAAATAATAATGTACATGTTCCTCAATCTTCTAGGGTTCGAGTAGATACTACCCATTGATTTGTGTAAAATATTATTGATTTTGATTTTTCTGATAGTTGTGATTTCGATGAATATCTCAGTCAGGCACGAAAAAGTGTTACAAATGCTGACGGCATCTCGCATATTTTGGATTGATGGAGGGATCATGGCAGCATATTTTCAGTGCTTAGCAAGATGGTTTCGAACGTACTAGCTATTCAAGCATCATCCGTTGCTTTAGAGGCCGCTTTCAGCGGATAAGTTTTCAACTTGGAGACTAGGGCTGCGTATCGGCCGGTTCGGTTCACTTTTGAAAGTTATCGATTTTACTTATCGGTTATCGATTTGTAGACATGCTAAACTGTTAAAGAACTATTAAGATATTGGTTAATCGGTTATTAGTTAATCGGTTATTGATCGTTATCGATTCCATACTAGGTTAACCGTTAAGATCTCACATGAAAATCTCATAAGTCATAAGTATGTTTAGCTAGAAAAAAGTGGGTGAAAAGAGAAAAAAATTATATAGAACTAGCCCAACTAAAGCAATCAACTTTAATTTAGATTAAAACACCATCCCCTTCACTTGTCATTGACACCCATTTCATCTTCTCATTTGGATACTTTATACATTGAAGGCTAAATTATAATGTAATAAATTATTATCGGATTATCGGTTCACCCGTTAAAATAAGTGGTCAAACCGATAACCGAATCAATAACCCAATAACTTCAAATAGTAAACCGATAATCAAACTGTTAAACCAATAACTTGAATCATTAATTCAATAGCTCAATTATTAGTTTGGGTTATTGGTTTAACCGTTAATTTGCACACCCCTATTGGAGATCACCAATATTCATTAGTAGAAGACAGCTTGGAGGTATTGATTTTATTCGGAGATTATATCAAGAGGTAAATAATGGATTGCCTTAACTGGAGTCATTTCCCAATCTAGAGTCCGCTTAAAACGAGCATGTCCACAAAACTTACATTCTAGATCGTCATCATTCTTATAGAACAACATAGCAACTATTCACAACAATGAATTCTATCATACATCAACCCTAACTTTAAAATTTATTTCTTTGTCTGATAGAAATTCTTAGGTATGCTCAACTCACGGTTAATTATTTTCCCCAATAGACCAACCATAGAGTCCAGTCCATAGCAGCTTAAGGAACAATCTAATCTAATTTGTTATTAATTAATTTAATTGCAAAAGACAATGCAGAATGCGGACTCCCTACACATAGTGGATGACTAGCCTCTTCTAGCTGTTGATAGAAGCGCATTGCTTCTTCATTGGAAGTTTCTTCGAAATACTGTTCAGGTTCCATCCTATATTGTATTATGAACATATCATTGACCATTTCATGTACCCTATCAAATTGAACAATATGTTGATCATGTGTAGACCTACTACATTCACCCATTGAAAAAATTTAAAATATACCATTCTCCCCATCAGTCTCACCATGATCAGTCCACACAAAATATCTAGGCTTAATCCATAACGATATATATGAACTATATCTTTATCAGGTTTAGAAAACTACATGCATTTATATCTCTTACAAGGACACCTAATCAACCCTTCAATTTGAAAAGGGCAAAATGACATTGTATGGCTGATAAATCCTTTAATACCTTCAATAAATTAATCTCTCATGTCCCCACGAGTTTCATTAGGTCTATAACGATGATTCATC
The DNA here is from genome assembly GCA_035772735.1 of Datura wrightii. Lineage (NCBI taxonomy): Eukaryota > Viridiplantae > Streptophyta > Magnoliopsida > Solanales > Solanaceae > Datura > Datura wrightii. The sequence continues at coordinate 139,119,137 of JASDFA010000007.1, read as the reverse complement.
TACAAAATATAGATATTCAATTATAATTTAGATTACATATAAATTTAGATTATTTAATTTATATAAATAATTAAATTATATTATCTAATAGTTAATTTTAATTAAATTTTTGATAAATTTCTAACTTAGCTTATGACTCAATATAATCACTAAGTTTCAATTTCTAATTCAATCACCCCAAAAAGTATGTCGAATTTGATGTCATTAAATCTTTAATAGTTATTGCTTAATTACTTAAATTATATAAAGCACTATATTAATGGATAAACTCATTTTATTTTAATTAAAATTTTCATAAATTTCTAACTCAGCTTATAATTCAATACAATCACTAAGTTTCAATTTGAAAGTCAATCACTCCAAAAGTAAGTCGAATTTTGATGAAATTATATATTTAGTATTTATTGATTAATTACTAAAATTATGTAAAGAACTAAATTATTTTTGATAAAACTTAGCTTATAACAAAGTTTCAAATACAATGAAATCTAACAATCTAACAAAGTTTCAACTAAACCTAACAATCCTAATAGTAACATTAACAATGAAATCTAACAATTTAACAATGAAATTTAACAATTTAACAATGAAATCTAACAATTTCAATAATAACATTAATAATGTAACAATTTGACAACAACAATAACAACAATGAAATCTAACAATTTAACCTAAAATCTAATAATAAAAATTTAATTGAAAAATTAAGAATTCTAGCCTTACTAATAACGGCAGCAGGTGGGACAGTAGGGCGGGGAGCCGAGTGCGCCGAGGAGGGAGGTTGGTGGGATGGGGAGGGACGTCGGTTGTGGTTTTAGGTGTTGAATTGTCGATTTGAGAAAGAAAATGAGAGAGAAGAGAGAAATGCGGAAAAAGGGGGTTCTGGTTCGATCTGATTAAATAAACCGACAAACAGAGTCTATGTGTCCATCGATTTTCAATTAAATTACTTGACCGATCTTGAGCAAAAAATCGAGGGACTAAATGGCACTGTACGTCGGTTTTTTGACTTAAATTAAAAATAAAATAATTTTCATATTATTATTTTTAATTTTAAAAATACATAATTATATAAAGAAATCGACCCTGTCCATCAACCATCTCAAATTATTTTTAACTTTTTAACATTAATATCTACCCTTTTCATCGGGTCACTCAATTAAATCCCATGAAAAATATTTCGTGTAAAAATTCGTAAAAGAAATCGAGGGACAATATGTGTGTCATATTAAAATAATTATAAAAAAATAAAAAATTAAAAAAAAAATCGACGGACAAAACTGGTATTCCCAAGATTTTTTTGATTGACCTGTTTTTTGTAGTGTATGTTGTACAAGCCAATCTGGCCCAATAGTCTGAAGCTTTTGCCTATCCAACTCCTTATTGATCATGAAACTTTTCACTTGTATCTTGATGGAGTGGATTTATTTTGGACAGTATTGAGCAGTAGGGCCTAATCCCGTATAGTTGTCACACCAAAAGTTGCGTTCTCTGTTGTGTACTTCCCAGACCATGTATTTCTCCGTATTAGCTTTTAACACAAATTTGAGAGTTCCCAAAGACCCATACTTTAGAGACAAGACGAGCAGTAACACAATATTTAGCTTTAGTGAATTGGGCCCATGGAAAGTCCTGCTTCTTGAATCTCCACCACTTTTTGATAATTAAGAGTGACACAAATGTCCTTCATCCTTCTTATGCCCATACCTCCCTCTTACGCCCTTCTTCTCTCACGATGTAATAAAAATATTATTATTTTTTTAAAAAAGAAATTATCCAAGAGAGATTTTAGTAACTATTATTAAAATATTTAACTTTTTTTTACAAAACTTATGGTGTAAGTTCAATCAAAGGCACTTTCCCTCTTCTTGTTTTAATTTTTTTTAAAAAAAAATCATTCATGAAGGAATATTTAAACAATGACGGATTCAAAAAATACTACACTCTGAATTACTTATTATTTTATTCTTTTTAAAATTTTCTTTTATTATAGGGAGATTTTGAAAACAAAAAAAGTAAGAAAAATAGCAAGAATTGAACTCACACTTAATCAACAAAGACTTCTATTATCGATACTATTATACTTTAAATCTTGATAACAACTCTATCCATACTCAATTTTTTGCACATACGCGTAAGGTTCAATTTCAAAGCACCTGATTCTGCCAAACTCAGGATCCCATCATTCAATCTGGGAATATTAACTTTACTTAGTTTAGAATTCTAATTCCATCAAAAGTTTTCCCATCTTCATTTGTTTTTATTTTTTGGGGGCCTCTCCCATTCATGGTCCACTCACCAAAAAAATAATTAGGAGTATCACATGGGAAGAGATAGAGAAAGTGAAGAGGTAGGTAGGTAGGTAAGGGTGTTTTAGGACAGCCACACGAGTCTTGTTGTGCATACCTAATTAAGCACATGATATCCACAGCCCTATGAGTTGGCTCTTACCTTACTGTTTCACTATTATTTGCCTACCCTCACTTCTCTTTCACGATTCATGTCTCCTCCTCTCCAATATTAAAATAATAATAATATATATTATTTTTGTTTCTTTTTAATTATCAATATATTAAAAATAGTTATTTTTAAATATTTTTACTTATTCAATATATTAAAAATAGATGTTCATTTTACTTATTTAATTTGAAAAATCAAGAGATAATTTATCACTTAGTTTCTAATTTTACCCTTATTATTAATTATAATTATGTTTCAACGCATTTCTCAAAGTATTGAATCTATTATATTCAAAGGATGATATACTAAAATTGACATTTTATTTATTGCTTCATAAGGGGCGTGCAAATTAAGAGCCTGTTTGAATTGACTTATTTTAAGTTTTAAGCAATTTTGTAGTGTTTGGATAAATTTGGAAAGTTCTTTTAAGCCCTTATTTTTAAGTCAAAATAATAAAAATAAATCAAAAGTCATAAGTTAGAAACCGTAACTTATGGCTTTTGGCTTATTATTAGTCATAAGCCATAAGCCAAACCAAATAGGCCCTTATATATGACAAGTAAAGATGGACATAAGGAGTACTTATCAATTTAAAAAAATCAAGAGAGAATTAATTATATTTTTTTTAATTTTACACTTAATATTAATTATTCTAGAATTAAGAGACATATAAATAAAGAAATTAATAAAGAATATATTAGTCAAACTACTCTTAATTAATTTTCTTTTAAGAAATTATCCAAAATCTTATTTTAATAATTAAAAAAAGTTAATAATAATAATAATAATAATAATAATAATAATAATAATAATAATATCCACCTCCTTCCCTCAACCGATCATGCATGTAACTTCATCCACTCTGCTTGCCTCGATATTTATGAACACATAAATGTTATTTACTCATTTTCAACACTCCTCTTTCGCATTCCCATTTGCGAGGAAAGGGAAAGATCGATTTGAGGGAGCACCAACTTACTTTACTCTCTATAAATGAACCTAACTCAACTTACTTTGGTGGGGGAGTTAGAGAAAGGACAAAAGAAATTAATGCTTGGATGTTAGCTAGGAACTAACGAAGAAAAACAACCTATTAAATTTCGAATTTTAAAATTATACACACACTGATAGAATAAATAATTTAGTTTACACTTATTTTTATTAGGTTGCTAATTAAATCTTTACTATAAGATCTATCTGTAATTACTTAAGTTTTTAAATTAATAGCTATTTTAAAATAAATATTTTTAATAACACGGAGGGACAAGTGCATAAGCTTTAATTAGAGGTTAGTGTGGGAATAAAATTCATGACTATTGCAAATATAAAGAAGCAGGGGAGCCCCTTCTTATAATTATTAGAATAGAATATGACTCAAAAAGAATCGAAAAGGTGAAACGGGTAGGTAAAATTACATATATGGAATTAGACAAGTGGACATCTCTCTCTCTTTATTTCTTTCTTTTTCAAGCCATCAAAGCAGAGATAATGGAAAAGGTTTTGATAACTTTCATTCATAGGCACAAGTTGTTATCAAAGATATATAGAGGAGTTTTGTGGTGGTGGGTAGTTAAAAAACAAAAGAAGAAAAATCCAAGCAGGATGTAAATAATACTTAATCATACAGCAAAAGAAAAAAAAAGGGAAAAAAAAAGTGAATCAATTACGAGTGGCTGTTCAACGAGGTGTCCGTTCTGGATAGCCAAACAAATTTGTATTCATTTTGGAATTTTTTTTAAAAAATTTGTCTGTTTCGGTGTCGGACACAATAAACAACAACCCTCCCCTACTCTATTAATCCTATATTGTTGCCTCAACTTCAATCACAAGGTTTGGATATGGAGTTTATTTCGAGTTTAAATTATATACATCATTAATATAAAATATATTTTTGTACAATTAAATAACTTTTAACTGTTATAACAAATGAGTTATGTTATTTTTAAGATTAAAAGTTTTATATTTTGAGAAAGCACCTTTGGATAATCTTTGAGATTAGTTTGTTTTTTACACCAACGATTTATATAAATATTTGAACTCTTTAAACAAAGAGATCAAACAAATATAAAGGGGAGAAATGGAAGGTGAACCAAAGGCCACAAGCAACAACCACCACACTCCACACTCATTATTTTCCCCCTTTCAAATTTCCTATGCTTCTTCTTTTTCTTCTCTTATATTATTCTAGCTAGTACTAAGTCTTCTAGAAACTCTAGCAACATATACACACCACCATATTTTATGATCCGACTCTTACTTGTATTAATTAGTGAAAAATCCTAAGCCAAAAGCACATCGCACAATTCTTCACCAAAGTAAATGCTTGCTACAACTAACTTACCAGATATCATCACTAAATTATAAATGAAAAAGAAAAAGAGTTTATAAATTAAATATGACTTCTATACATTAATGGTGTACAATAACTTCTAAATTAGATAACTATATTTAACCATTCATAAAAGCTGAAATTAATAATCGGAAAAATACATGCTACAACATGTTAATTTCTTTTATATTATTAAATCACTCAAAAGATCTATATATATATATCGACAGGTAATAATTCATATATCAAAAAGGGGGATAAGTAATTACCTAAAAAATAATTTAAATATGATCACTATAATAGATTAAAATACGTGAACAATGTGAAAATAAATTAAAGTATCAAAATATATAAGTTAAATCCATAAAATTTTCCACCTGCAGTACTCAATATGTTTTCGGAATTTCCATCTTCCTACATGTCATGTTAGCATTAACAAAAAGATTCAAAGTTAGCACAATTTGATTGTATTAACTGATCATTGATAATATACTTTCATTTATGTTCTGTGGGTAAAAATTTTATGATTCATCTAGATTGATCACCATAAATCCGATAAGGTTGTTAATTAGTTCAATAATGATAATAGTAATAACAACTTTACAATATATTATAATATTGGTAGTCGATCTGAAGCTGGAAAGTTAATTATTCTGGTACATTTTGCCCATCTATATGGTTGGGTTTGGTATATGGTTAGCTAAATTATTAATAACAGGTTGTTCAGAGTTTGGACAGAAACAAAAAAAGAGAGACAAAATTAAAAAGGAGACCATCAGATCACTCTCCCCGCCACCTTTGTCCTCATTAACCAGAAAATTTAATATAACTCATCACTTTATACCTACCTGAAGGTTACCCCTAGTTAATGACTTTGTCACTTTTACTCCTTTTATCAATTTCAATAAATATTTGATTTATCTCATATCCACTGACATAGTAATTTTTTTTTAAAGAATATTATTAGTAAATTTAAATTTGTGATAGAGTGGTAGTTATTAATTTTATCACATTACTGATTAATATTAATTAAGAAATTAACTTGTGACATCACTTACATTATTAGAACATAAAACTTACAATTTTTTAATAAATATTTAATTTATGTTATATTCATTAACAGTTTAAAATGAATTTTTATGCGATCAATGCAATTTAATCTTCTGTAGAAGATCATTAACTTTATTTTTCAGATTACAACTTATCTTGCTTATTATAAATGGTAACCTGTAAATTCTTTTAACGTAATTTTTTTTATATTATACCATCAATATATAAAATTATGCACATAATAAAGATATGGTGATAATGTTGATGCAAATATCTTCCCTTTTTTTTTTTTTTCAAAAGAAGGAATGCCCATCAGCCACTCCCACAAACCTGTCTCACCAACTCACATCTAGAAGCAATTAGTGTCACTAACCCCTCCCCTACCCCCACCCCCCGGAGGGAGTCTCTTTTTTTTCTATTGAGTCAAAAGCTTATATAACCCCACTTCAAGTCTTAAAAAGGCAGGCTTTGATTCTCAAGCACCACCAAAGCTAAAACTTCCATTATCCTCTCTCTCTCTCTCTCTCTCTCTCTCTCTCTTTAATTAGTACTCTATACCATACTACACTTGAAAGAAAAACTAAAAAAAAAAAAGGTATAGTTTCTTAAAGCATAATTTGGGTGGCTGAACATGGGAAGGTCACCTTGTTGTGAGAAGGCACATACAAACAAAGGAGCATGGACTAAAGAAGAAGATGAAAGGCTTATTACTTACATTAGAGCTCATGGTGAAGGTTGTTGGAGGTCTCTTCCTAAAGCTGCCGGTCTTCTCCGGTGTGGGAAAAGTTGCCGTCTCCGGTGGATTAATTACTTGAGACCTGACCTTAAACGCGGTAACTTTACTGAAGAAGAAGATGAACTCATTATCAAACTCCACAGTCTCCTTGGAAACAAGTACGTTTTATATTTCCTACTTGTTAAATCTTTAGCGAGTTGATGTGGATTCAGAATTTAATTAAATTTGATGAGATTCAATATTCATGTTTGTTATCCCTCATGAATTTATTATACTTTTTAAATTGTGTTTTTTGTAACGATTTAAAATTTTTGAGTAATCAAAAGGCCTTGGACTATAGTTAAATGGAACATATGTAATACTGATTATTTCCTTTTTGTTTCTTATGATAGGTGGTCACTTATAGCAGGAAGATTACCGGGGAGAACAGATAACGAGATAAAAAATTATTGGAACACCCATATAAGAAGGAAGCTTTTGAGTCGGGGTATTGATCCAACGACACATCGGTCCATCAACGAGCCTACACCAAAAGTGACAACCATTACTTTTGCTGCTGCTGACACAAAAGATGATCATCAAGATCACAAGATTAATATCAAAGCCGAATTTGTTGAAACGAGCAATCAAGAAGATAATGAAATTCAAGAACGGTGTCTTCCTGACTTGAATCTTGAGCTCAGAATTAGTCCTCCTCATCATCAACAAATTAACCAACAACTGGATCATCATCAAAGATCAAACTCTTTATGTTTTACATGTAGTTTGGGGATACAAAACAGTAAAGATTGCAGTTGCAGCAAAACTAATGGAAATGGATGCAGCAATAATATTGTAAGTATGAACATTGTGGCTGCAGGTTATGACTTTTTAGGGTTGAAGACTAATGGTCTTTTGGACTATAGAACTTTGGAAACTAAGTGATCAGATTCGGGATTATGATATTAATTTGCTGTATATGTAGAGTGAAAAAAAGAGAGTATAAAAATGTCAAGACAGAGAAGTGAAAAAGAGAGTTGAGAATATTATTCTTCTAGCTAATTCTCTCTTGATTGTAAAATTCATACTATAATTACATTTAGTTCACAGCAGTAAAATAGAGTACCTATGATTCCATGAAATAATATATATATGGACGAGAACTTTCTCTGCTGTATTCATTTTGTAGTCACTGGTATTTGTTTTCTCTCTCTCTCTCTCATTTATTTTTTGTTTGTTTATTTCTTCTTCCTGAGAGAAGTAAACGTCACTGAGCTGCTTTTGAAAATTTTTCACTCTAGTGGTAGTTATTCTTTCCTCTTTGATTCATGTTGGGCACGAAAGTTTAAGAAACTAAATTTTTTAACATATAGTAAATAATTAATCAAATATATACAAAATTATTCTTTCAATGAGTGGTGGTAGAAGTTTCACATGTTATTTCATTTTCTCATTTCTTATATTAAAAAATGAACTTTTATATATCAAGTGGATCCCAACAAGTCATATTATTTAGAATAAAAAGGTTAAACTTGTCTTTGACTTCGGCAAACTTATCCAATTTTTTTTTTTACTTTAATAGTTAAGGTCAAATCTATCCTTGCCCCGCACCAAAACGGTAGAGTAACTCTTAATATTTACTGTCTAACGACATAAACTTTTCAACATATGAGGTTATTTTCTCAAAAAGAAAATCTCAAATTTTTTCTAAATCTATGCAAAATGGTCTAAATTTGCCTATGAATTTTGAAGAACAGGATCACTGTTCTGAAAGTCAGCACCACCGTTTTCTTCAACATACTTAAAACCTCCAAGAACCAGGTCTCTATGCATGAAGCTTACATTAACTAACATCAAGCCTCAAATTAGCCCAAATAGAATTCAAAGAATGATCAACTGCACTATCAACTTGTGGAACGTTAACTTAGCCCAAATAGATTCAAATAATGATCAGCTGCACTACAAAGTTGAATTTCCACTTTTGTCGGAACTCCAGTGTGAATCCTTCTTAGATCACCAATAGTGATGTGAAAACTTCACATCGACCTCCCAAAGCTAAACAGACAAATTACACACAATTCAATTTCTAAATCTTTTGCAATAACATTATGAAGGTCAAGGTGGGGTTACAAATAGTTGAGAGTAGTCGATCTTCTAGCAAAGGTAAAATGGTGACGGGGGAAGGTAGCAAAGATGAAGGTTTTAGAGAATTCATCTGAATGAGATGGTTTTGTCCGTATTTTGAGAGTGAGAAGTAGTGGTGGAGTAGCAATGATTTTCAAGTGATTTTTGAAGAGTTGAGAGAATCAATTGTTACGGTGGTGATTGATTTAGACTACTAACAAAAAATGAAATTGAGACAAAAGGTTGTAAAACTGAACTACTTCACAAAGTACAAAGGTAAAATTGAAACATTTCGCAGAGTTTAAAGATAAATATGACCTTTTCTTAAATTTTTTTTTTAAAAAAACTTACATATTGAAACGTGCTTCTGCTATTAGTCAATAAAGATAAATCTAACTTAGTGGCGAAGAGAAATCTAATTAACCTCCATTATTAAGAAAGGGCATGTGTGGATTATTTTGCATAGTTTGGAGATAAATTTGAATCTTTTCCCTTATATAATTTCCTAATAGAGAAATATATCATTTTTTTATAATAAAAGAACTAAAGAGAGAAGTTGTCGATCATAAAACGAGTCACAAAGTATATCTTATTCGTGCCGTAATGGTTGTGATTTCTTTCCTGGTAATGTTATCTAACATTGTTAACATATATAGTTTGTTTTCTGTTGTTATATTAAGTTAAGTAACAGTAAAATATAATACTTTTAAGAAAGTTTCTTTCTTTTTCATCTTCATATTATTATTATTATTATTATTGGTAAATCTTGATAACAATAACATAATGTTTTTCTTCATCCTTATCTTATGTGGCCCACTATGATGAATCTTGGATATATCATATATGTATAATGTATGTACACCGGTCGATTCATGTGAGACATGATGAATTTTGAAAGCTTCAATTAGACCAATATTTTCTTTTCCTTTTCTACATGTAGATTCTTTTATTCTTTCTTCTTTTTCAGATCGAAAGAAATTTATATTGTTAGTTGTGTGTCTCTATGTGGGGATGGGGGGTTGGTTATGTTGGGGGCAACTGGATAAGCAGTGAAAGGATGAGAAGAAAAGAAGATGGCAAGAGGTTGGTAACCTATCTCCTCCATTATTACTTATAATAACTAATATATAAAATAAAAAAAAATCTTTTTTAATTAATTGTCACACTTCGCTTTAAAAAGTCAAACTATGTGAATTTTAACCGATATTTTAAATGATATTGTTTATCAAATTGATATGAGAAAAATTATAACTTGCAATATTTATCATATAAATTTTGAATATCTAAATTTTAGTTGTAAAATATTGAGTTAATCTAATCTAAATTCAAAATTTAGTTAGATTGACTCTTGAGAAACAAAACATGACAACAATTTGAAACAGAGGGTTCATACAATCCTACAATTTAATTTGTTGTAAAAAGTTTTTTATTTTATTTTTAAATTACTATTAGCTCTACTAATTTTAAAAATAATTTAATAACATAAATGTTCATATAAAATGCGTGAATAAGCTAACAACTGTCCATAACTTCACCAACCTAACAATTATTATTCTAGTCGTGATCTAACTAACCTGCCATTCCCCTCTAGGCTCTACTCCCCATACTTACATTTCTTTTCACTACCAAAATTTTGTGGGATATATATATATATTTTGTATGGAATTTTCTTCTCTGTGTTTGGTAGGAACCTTATTTTTCTTTTACATTTTATCACTAAGAGATTATGATTATAGTACTTTAGATGTAAGTTTTGTATATGTTTTCAAATAATTAGGACTCCTTTCATCATCAAAGGGTATATGTTGGTATCGTTGCGTTTTTAATTAGACATTTTAAGTTAAAACTTTTAGAAACAAGAATTTTTGATAAGTATCGTTTTACACTTTAATTAATCTACCGATGCAGAGACTCCATCAACTTGGTTCTGGATTATCTTTATATAATTGATAGATTGCAAAAAAAAAAAAAAGTATTTCATAATGTACATAATTGATCAGTAGCTTTTTTATTTTCTGCTTCAAGTCTCATTTGATATTCTGTTGACTATTGATACTGTTAACTATGTGTCACATTATAAGCTAATGAGATTTTGTGATCAATTATTATTATTATTATTTACAGCAAAGCTTACTTTTTGAACCTAACATACATCAAAAGCAGTGTTAGGTTGACTTGTACTCATAGACTTCCTATTATATTGGAATTATAATATAAAAATTATCATCACTAAAAGTTCTAAGTGATAATAATAGAGAGAATTATATCAACGTTTTCTGCTTTGTAGTTCAATAATACATATCAAACATAACATGTATACATGTTAAAATTGTAGAACACTTCTTCTGCATTTTTGTTTTCTTCACATTTGTCCTTTTAATAATTAAGGATCAAAATATATAGTCGGCAGTCGGTCAATATTGAACTGAATTAAGTTTTCCGCTGAACAGACTTAAGTGCTTTTTCTAATAAGCATTATATTCGGGTCAGCTTCTCATTTCTCACCATCGAAAGGTATCAGGTAATCCTGTTCATCAAAGTTAAGAAGGATGGAAAAACATCATCTAATGTTTCTGTTAGAGTTTGAATCTGAGACCTCGTGGTTCTCAATCATTTCATTGACTATTCAGTCACACCTTTGAGTAATGACTATCTATTTATCTGGTATAATCATCGTATTTAAAATATATTGACTCAAAAAATTTGAATTTGCGTAGGTCAAGTTAAGTAAGGAAAGTAAAAACACTCTTTATTTAAGAGTAAAGAAATTCTAACTATTCGTAATACCATCGATGATTATACTGTCTAAATTACTAATTCTCCATTTCCTCCCCCTCCTTCTACTACTACTTCTTAACCCTTCCATGCATATGGTCTTCTGATATACAAACACCACATATTTCATTTTTGTTTCTTCAAAGCAGATTAGGTATGTTGATACGTCCATTTATTAATTAATAAATAATTGGTTGAAATGTTCCAAACAAAGAAAAACCTTCTCAAAACGCAATCTTAAAGCATGTGTGACATATCCAATCAAAAAGACGTATCACATAAAATCATATTCATATTCCTCTAAGAAAAAAAAAGAAAGCAAATGAATGGCAGAATGGCCCTTCGCATAACGAAAAGGGCTAACTTTTCAACCTTTATTCCTTTCTGCTTTTGCTTTTTCCATTTTATTTTAAAAAAAATATGTGTTAGGTAGAGACATTAGAAGCTTCCATAAGATATTTATTCACATTTACTCATGCTATGTAGTATCCCTTGAATTTATTGGTCTTATATATCTATATATAGTAACTTTTTATTTTTAATATTATATAAAGCGTATTTAAGATCATAAGATTTAAAGTATATTTTAATATATTATATATATTTTTAGTTTAAGATCATAAGATTTAAATTTTTTTAAATTAATTTAAATTTTATATCAAATTAAATTAAGATAAATAGTAAGTAAATAGATATTGGGTCTAACTCAATGCAAAACTAACTTATAATTAGAGACTTATTCAAATTCATATAAAAAAAACACCTATCTTATTAACTATTCATGTATAAAAAAAATTGATTCTATAACATTAATAAATTAAAACAAGGAAATACTACTTACTGCTGCCAATATAATTATTGCATCTTTTTCTATCAATGGACACATTATTTGAATATCGTTGCCTTAAAGAGTTCATAACTTCCCAACATCTTATTGCATCATTCTCTTTTCCCTTTTATAAATATGTGGACCCCTATAATGCATCTCTTGGTCCAATTAATCCTCACCTTATAAGGTTTTCAAAATTCAATATATTTTTTCTTGAATAATCCTCTTCCCTAACAATTCTATTTTAAAATTTTGAGACATAAAATCCTATCTATCATCATTAAAAAAAAATATATGTCGATTAAAGTTTTATCAAGAAATTATTGGAGTAGAAGCAACATATTAAGTGCAGACTGGAAATTACATCGGAATTAAGGTAATTAATAATTATACGTAGACATTCATCTTATTCCTATACGGGTATTGTTTTTTGTATTTCTTTTATACTGATAAATCGCATAACTATACGAAATAAAATGAAATTGGTATTAATGTTCTATGTCATATCGTGGCTGACACTGACATTAATCTCAGGGAGGACAAACATACTCTTCAATTTTGCAATTTAGAGTAACTATATCTTTTATTAAAAAAAATAATGTAGATATATCCATCATGTAAAAAATAATGTATATTTACTCTTTTCGTTAATAAATCTATTTTATTAAATTAAAAATAAATGGATTCTTAACACTGTTTTTTTAATTTTAAAAGTGTCTAGTGGCTTTAATAAATTATGTTAATTACATTTGCTACCCCTTCAAATTCGACCTAAAAGAAAAAAAAAATTCCTCTTCTACTCAGTCATGAAATGGGCGGGTCGGGTTTGAATAAAGGAGATTGATTTTTTTTAGGTGGATTGAATCTGGGTCATGTATGAAGGAGTAAAAAAATGTGTAAGGTGATTTTTTAAAGTCACATGGTTTTAAAATTACAAAACTAGTGTGAGGATTTTTTTTAAATTCAGTTTGTTAATGAAAAGATAAATATACATTATTTGTTAGACGACAATGATATATATGCATAATTTATTAGATGACGAGAATATATATGCATCACCTTTTTAACGAAAGATATATTCACTTTAAATTGCAAAATTGAGAAGTATATTTGCTCTTTTTCCTTAAATCATATCAACTACCTTCTCTTTGACACATTTTTTTCCCTCAAAGTCTTTTTTTCCATTTAAGGTATTCAAAATACACTAAACCGATTAATTATAATTTTTGTTGCATAAAGTCAATTAAAGAGAGAAACACTCATTATCGAAGATCTCTTCATTCATAAGGATTATTTAAACTGATAGGATATAATTTTCGTTCCATAAAATTAGTTAAAGAGGAAAAAGCTCATTATCATAGTTCTCTTCATTCATAAGGATCTAAATTGATATAGTTAAAAAAAACTCCTCTCATTCATTCCACCATATTCGTTGATCGTCAAATTCAGATCTTACCCATGCAAATAATATAAATATATATTTACCAATCAAATAGTCATGAAAATTGTCATATCTAAAGCTAAGTAGGGTTGGTTGGTGTAGGTTAGTCTGTTGATAGAGATTGGAGGATATTACAACTGGAATTGCACGATTCTGGAAACTAGCCTTTATATTCTACCCTCTGAAATTAATGACATAGGTAACATCTATATTTCTTTAAGGACAAATTTTTTTTTCTCACCATAAGGTCCAGGCAATAATTACACCATTTGGCTGCTCCACTGGCTTTAATTTCCATTGTCTAATTGTCTTCCACTATGTTAGATCACTGTCCAAGTCTCTTTCTTCAGTTTTTTGTTTTTGAGTTTAAATTATATATGTTGTGAAATTAATATAAATAAATATATGCTCTCTTTAATAATTTAATCTTTTAAATAAAATAATCACATATTTTATTATGGAATCAGAATAAACAAAAGTCCCGAATTTAGGTCTATTGGGACATGTACATCATCGAAGTTCCATTGGGCCGTACAGTTTTCCTCGATTATGAACTCTTCCACTTGTTCGACTGATGGTATTTAGGATTGGAATTTTAATATTTTTTTATATGACTATATTACTGCATATGATAAAAACAGGCTCAACATGTCTCATAAGGTAAACGTATTTCACGAAGATTCAAGACAATGCACAATCAATATTCAAGACGAAAAGGATCAAGGGAGGAGTAGATTCGAAATACGAACAAAGAATCTGGAGGAAAGAGAGGCGAAGATACAACAACTAATGAACGGTCATTCCAGAGTCGAAGTCATCCGTTACTCTACTAGAATTAAATATAATTTATTCCTCATTTTTAATACATAGTGATTGTCAAACATTAAAACCCTAAACTCAGTTGGTCCTATAAAAAGGACTATCCTTGTATCACAAAGGACAAGAAGAAACACACAAGAGAATATAACTACTATTTACAATTAAATTCATAGCAATCACTTCTCTCATTTTTGTTATTCTGATCAAATAATCAAGCTTTGATTTCATCAAGAATATCATCCAAAGCTCGAGCATCAGCCTATTTATTATTATTACTATTATTTCATTTGTTTATTTTATATCTTATATCATATATTTTACCAAAGAACCGTGTATCCTTATAGTTTTGCTATAAATTTGATTGTACCTTATTTTTTAAGAGTAAACAGTTTGGTGGCCACCGTGGGGCTAAGGATAATCGAGGTTAGTTTGGTACTAATAAACTTAAAGCTTCGCAACAATCTTTAGGTTCAAAACTACAACATTGACTGAAATCGAAAATATTGAACAATCAAATGCTAATAGCAATACGCTCTTGAATGCACCCGCCAACTTAGAAATAGATTTGTTGGCTGCTAACACTCGGGCAAAAAATGAATTGGGACTTCTTCACAAACTTTCCATCGCTCTGAGAGGTCTAAGACTCAGAAAGAAGGTATTGGTTATCGGATACAGTAAGGGTAGTCGGAGCAGATTTGGCAAAACTTTTCTCAATATTGAACAAAAGACGATAATGGAGTTGCAGATAAAAGACAGAACGATATAAGAGCTAGCCAGGACCATTGCGAGAAGAGTTTTCCAATAACACTAGAATGGAAACTCATAGAGAAAGTAATAGGAACAGAGTAGAAAGAAGTTCCTTAACGCCCTTACCAATCGCTTAGAATGAAATAAGAAAGAATTCAATGCCCTGATAGACCAGATTCTCCAAACCCTGCTAATTTTAATGGGATCGGATTCGAGGAAATACGTATGATGTTGGGTATATTCTTATGCCCATTTGCTATACTTTTATCCATCTTTTATGACATTTTGAGATGATTCTCCTTATAAAATATATGGTTTCATGAATATGTTGTGAAAAGAGCTAACAAATATTTTTAGATGATTTTGAAAGGTATCTCATAGAAAAATACTCAAAAAAGGTGCAAGGTGTGAAGAAAGAAGAATTCGAGGAAAATTTGGCCTGGTGAAATAGCTGAAGTGGCACGCCAAAGCTTGAAAATCAAAGAAATTGGGCTCAGGTTGGTGGTATGGCTAAAGTGGCATGCTATACCTCAAACTTTAGAATAAATTTTGATCAACACCTTGGCAAAATAAGAGAAGTGCTGCGCCAGAGAGCTTTCGAGCTTGAAAAATTTTTCTAACACTGGCGAATTGAGAGAAGTGGCGCGCCAGGTCCCATACTGCAAAATTTTAACTAACACCTTAGCAAGATAGCAGAAGTGGCGTGCCAGGACCTATTCGGGATGTATTTTTCTAAGTCCAAAAGCTGAATTACTTAAGAAAAAAAAAGAAATTTTTTACCATGCTTATAAATACTTTGCTAGGGCATTTGTAAGGCTATCGATCGATCATTGTACACAGTTATTGGGGAAGAGACAAGAAGTCCAATTTCTTCTTAGGTTTTTCTTCTTTACTTTTATCTTTGTTGATTCGAATGATGATTTTCTTGCATTTACACTTGAACATGACTGGATAAATTCCCTATTCTAGGGTTTTGGATGCTAGACATTTGATTCTTCTTTTCAGGATTGTTTATAATATATGCTACAAATTTGATTTTTCTTTTCAAGATTGTTTATGATTACTTGATTTCATGTTTTTTCGTTAGTCTGATCACCTTTCGAATATTATCTATTGGCTCATTAGTTGAACTTGGGAGAGAGAACTAATGAGGGTTAAAAGAAGCATAAAATAGGTTTCAATATTCAAAAGTTGATTCCATTGTTGAGGATAGGGATATACCCTGCAACCCTACTCAGTTGAGTCAAGTCTCTTCAACCGTCGTCTCATATTTTCTCCTGCAACCATAGGTATATAGGTGTTAGGATTCATGAGATAGTTTTTAGTTATTTGAAAAAATAGTTGAGAAGTGAGTTCATAACTTGCAATTAGCAGTCTTTAGAAGGATTTCGTCTAGCGTATTTGAATCCTCAAACTCAACTCAAAAGAAAAAAGTGCCAAGACCTAAATTTCAATCATCATTTGAATTAAAGATCTGTTGCAAACGAATTTAGGTTATTAGTTTTATTTAAATTCCAAGTTTAGTGGATAGTAATCTCAAAATCATTTTTCAATTTTACTTGTGTTTTCGTGAATAATGAAATGAAGGTTCAACCTTAGCAATTAATCTAATAAGTCTCTGGGGGTAAGATATTGAAACTTCACCATCCTATATTACTTGATGACCACGTACACTTGCGTGCACTTGGAAACATCAAGTTTTTGGTGTTGTTGCCGGGGACTTGAATATTGATTAATTAGTTATGGTTGGGATTTTTATTCCACTATTTTGTATTTTACGTTGGATTATTGGTTGTTACATATTTCAGTTCTTGATTGTTCGGTGTATGCCAGATACTCAAAGTCAGGGACAACCCTTGGCTCACTTTAATCTAGAAACTGAAAGAACATTTTGTCAATTAGCAATGGCAGAAAACAATGAGCAAGCACAGTGAAAACAACCAAGAAAGGATTCCAGTGCTCAAATTTGCTCGGCCAAACTTGGAGAATGCTTCCAAAGTGATTATCAAGCCGACCATCACTGAAATCTTTGAGTTGAATAAGGGAACCGCGCGATTGGTTCAAAACACTTGTCAATATCAGGGCAAGTTTCATGAGCATCCTCACAGACATTTGATGATATTTGTGGAACTCAGTGAGAACTTCCACTATCAAAATGTTTCTGATGAGTATGTTAAGCTCACTTTGTTGCCATTTTCATTGATTGGAGAGGCAAAGGAATGACTTCAGAATGAGCCAGCAGGGTTTATCACTACTTGGGAAGCTGTTTCCAATAAGTTCATAAACATGTTTTTCTCTTCAAGGAGAACAATGGAGTAGAGAATAAAGATCTCAGGGTTCATTCAGAAGGATGTTGAGACCTTAGCTCAAGCTTGGGAGAGATACAAGGGATATCCGCGAGATTGCCCATATCACATGCAGCAAAAGGAGATCATTGGGCATAACATTATAGAGGGGTTGAAGCCAGAGTCTAATATTCTACTTGACGCTACTGCTCAGGGGAAAATCTTGTCCAAGAGTTACGATGAGATAGAGGCTTTGTTGAATCTCATGTCAGCTGGGAGTCAAGATTATTAGGATTTAGGCAGAGGTTTTACAACAACCAAAGTTCTAGGGGAACTTGAGGTTGATGGTGTAGCGGCAATTCGGGCAGATATTAGTTAGTTGGTAATGTGATCAGCAAGTTAGTGACCACATCAGTAGTAGGTCAGGTTCAGCAAGTTCAGAATCCACTGCCATCACGTGAAGTGTGTGGAGAAAGTCATGCTTATTCAGGTTGTCTACTAAACCCAGAATCTATCTATTTTGTGGGGCAACAAGGTCGCAATGAAGGTTTTACATGATATAATTATAATTAGGGGTATAGGAATGCAACTAATTCCCTATAGGGAGGAAATTAGAACTTTCAAACCCCGAATAACTTTCAGAGACCTCAAGACCAGCAACCTAGTAGTTCTTTGGAGGATACCATGAAACAATGAATGGTTCAGTAGACTCAGGTTGTTAATGAGATGCAGAAATCAATCCATGAGTTGGAGAGGCAAGTGGGCCAATTGGCCATTCAATAGACAAACAAACCTCAAGCGACATTTCCAAGAAATACTGAGAAGAACCCCAAGGAGAATGCCAGCACAATCTCTTTGCACAGTGGAAAATATTTGGGTGAAGTGATACCCAGAGACAAGAAGATAGAGGCAGAACAAGTTGCAGAGTCAAAGTAAGAAATTGGTGAGCCAAGTCATTCACAACCAAAAGCAGCAGAAGTTAGACCACCTCCTCCATTTCTACAGAGATTTAGAAAGAAGAAGGAGGACACAACTTATAAGAAGTTTCTAGATATCTTGAAGCAGGTGCATGTGAATCTACCATTGGTTGAGTTGTTACAGGAGGTTCTAAAGTACACCAAATATCTTAAGGATATCGTGGTCAATAAAAGAAGGCTCATAGAGTTTGAGACTGTAGCTCCTATCGAGGAGTGCATTTCCCAAGTGCAAGATTCCAAAGAAGTTGAAAGATACTGGGAGCGTCACTATTCCAGTCATCATTGAAAGTCGAGAGGTCGGTTCAACATTGTATGATCTGGGTGCAAGCATCAATCTTATGCCTGCATCGTTGTTCAGAACTGGGGTTGGGAGAACCACGTCCCACCACAGTGACATTATAGTTGGCGTCCATCAGTTATCCCAAAGGTATCATTGATGATGTGCTGATCAAAGTGGGACCGGTTATCTTGCTTGTGGAGTTTATCATCCTTGACTATGAAATGGATGAAACAGTTCCCATTATTTAGGAAGAGGATTCTTGGCTACAGAAAATGTGATTATAAGGGTAAAGTTAGGCAAGATGTCGATGACTATGGAGTCAGGAAGCAATGTTTGATGTATTCAGAGTGGCACGATTGCCACCCCACTATGAGGAGCTTAAGACTATCATAATAGTAGATCCTGGAAGGTCTATGCAGGCCTTAGAGTAGCAGGTGTTTCAAAAACAACCAGCAGGAACTCGATTTACAAATCATCTCGCTCAATTGGAGGGGTGAGAAGTCTTACGTCGTGCCGCGATATTAAATCAAGCGCTACACGGGAGGCAACCTGTGAATGTCGTGCCGCGACTATAAATAAGGCTCTTAGTGAGAGGCAACCCATCTTTCTAACATACTTTTATTTTGTAGAGACAAAAAGGAAATTTAAGGAGAGAAAATGGTAAAAAGAAGCTAAAAAACAATTTTTAGTCTGGGGTGAAATACCTGGTGTGTGCGCCGGGTGTTAAACTTCAGAGGAAATTTTTTGTCAGGTGCTATGGCTTCACGTGCAGACAAAAGAAAGGAGGTAGCAGTCACTAGTAAGAGGTTTAAAAGGCTTAGGAAAGGAGTTGCACCGAGCTCGTTAGCTCAAAAGGCACCCCCTGCTAGGAGGTTTGGAGCCAAGGCTGTGGAGGAGCATAGGCTCAAATGATACAATGCCCAAAAAGAAGCCATGTATGCCCCGAAGAATTGGATTGATGAAGATTGTGTGGTACTTGAGTTCTCCACTAGTCGTGACACCGTCTATAATTTTGGGCTAGGATATATGTTTGCCAAGCCAGAGGAGTGCAGCCTCACCTTAGTGAGGGAATTTTATGGCAATTGCAATACCTCTTATGGAGAGAGCACAAAGATCAAGGTACGAGGTCATGTGGTTCGTTTCACTTCCAGGTCCTTCAATACATTCCTTCACATGCCAGAGGTGGACCTAGAGATGTATTTCTTCTTGCTTGAGAAGCCCCCATGCCGTGACATTCGTCATATATTATGCAGTGAGCAGTTAGCTGCCTAGTGGGCAAGAAGTGAGAATGACACTCATTCGACACTCTCATTCTCCTACTTGACTAAGGAGGCCAAAGTTTGGGTCAAGTTGGTTTGTGTTGTACTCCTCCCCGAAAAACATACCACTGAGATCACTCGAGAGAGGGTGGTATTGGTGTATATGTTGATGAAGGGGTTGCCTGTTAACTTTGGAGCAGTGCTTAGGGACAACATGCGGCTGTCCAAGGATAATTACCAATGGAAGTATTGTTATGGAAGCTTGTTGACTTAGTTCTTGAGGGACCTTGGTATTGAGGAAGAGGAAGCTGACCTCCACCTACCCTTAGTAGGGAACTTGGTAGCAAAAATGATTAATGTTACAAAGGTTAAGGAGCCAACCACCATATCAGACCCATTTCTCACTCCAGCTGATCGCCATGCTCGAGATGACAGTTGAAGAGGTCGTACGTTTGGAATGTTTGAGCTGCAACTGAAGATTGGGGTAGATGCATGACTGTTGAGGATATGGAAGCAATAGAGGAGAGATACCCACTCATAGACAGTGCTATGATGATATGCAAGGTGGGACTAGAATTTGAGGAGCCACTAGATGATGATGAGCCTATAGTGCTAACTGATGTAGTTGATGATGATGATAGGGATGATGCCACCACTGGACCTTGCAGGTTGATAATGCAGAAGATGAAGATGATGATTACCAGGATTTTAATCCTGATGAGGGTGACTTTTCCTAAAGGCCTAGGATATTTTTTCTCTCCCTACTTGATATGATATGTTTGTGCACTAGGGACCACACACTGTTTAATTGTGGGGTGAAGGAAATAGATTTTCTTTTTATTCTATCTTTGTAAAATTTTTAGAATGGGCTGTAGTAATGGTTATCAGACTTCTGTGTTAGTTAGTTTGGTTTGTAATAAGTAGTATGTGGATGACTGTTGAAACTGGATGTTATGTCATGTGTTTGTTTGTTTTAGTTAAGTTTTTAATTAAGAGTTTTTTTTAGAGTCCTTCATAGGTGTAGTGACTAGTCCTGATGATGGATGGATGACGACTACATCTTAAGGGAAAATTAGTCACAATTTTTTTTATTTTTATGATGGAGTCAAAAATCACCACTTGTGTGCTCTTGATATTCCACTTAAAAGTTGAGATAGAAGAAATGAAGTGGTCATTTTGAATGCATGAGAAGTACAATTCCATGAGAAACACATAGGTTCTTTAACTTGACTCAGGAAAACATATCCTAGGGCTTAATAATGGGAATCCATTCAATATGACTATGTGGATATGTGGCCATAAGACACTGATTCAGATCATGATGTCATGAGGAGTGAGCTTGAAATTGTTGTGTTTTGTTCATAGTGTAACATCTAGAACTTGACTAAATTTTTGTATTATAGCTAGTTGACAAAGAGATAAGATATGATTAAGACATTTCTTTGATTGACCAATTTTTTTCATTGTTGTTGTACCTCTTTTAACATTATCCCTAGTCACCCCCATTGAGATTTAAGCCCATATTTTTTTTCTAGCCACTAAAGAAGCCTATTTCCTTTATTGTGTGACCTCCAATATTTTTTATCCAAAGACAGTCTGAACACTTTGAGATTTAAGAATGAAGGTTCCACCGGAGTAACAATGTTAAGGGAAAGGAAAGAAAAAAAATGTGAATGGCGAGATGAGAAAATAGGAAAGAGGGGTGCCCACAAAATAAAATGTCTACTTGCTGCTAGAACATAAAGAAAAGATCCTTGATAGTTGATTATTTTGGTTGATCTTATAAAGGAACTAGCAATAAAGTAGTGTAAAAAGGGGTATGAGAAAAGAAAAGGGGATTAGTGAAAGAAAGCGTGAGCAGTGAGGACAAATGGTGGGACAAGCAAGATGGAGTAAAAATTTCTTAAAGTGCTTAGGATTGGTAGTCACTATTGAAGAAAATCATTCCTACCCGACCCTTAGCCGATATTACAATTAGGAAAAGTCCTTATGATATTATTCTTTTCGAAGTAATTAAGTAATCTAACTATACATGAGAGGCAAGCCTATGGTATATCGCATGTAGATAAAACATCATTTGTGAGAGTGGGTATTTGTTTGCTATGTTTCAAGTTCTTGAATTGATAATATAAGGGAAGGAACATCACTAAATAAGTGAGAGCACAAGATGGTCAGAGTCGGTGTATTATGTGTCATATTGTTCATACTAAATCATGTTGGCCCTATTTTGAAAAAGATAAGTCAGTTATAGAAAGAATGTAGTTTCAAATATGAAGAACTTCTTTGCGTATATGTTGTGGACTGTTTATAAATTAATGAATCACTTATTCATGTGCTCTATTCTAGTTGCTCGAGCAAGGATTGATAGAGGTGACAAGTGGTGTGAAAAAAAATATTTGTTTCATTAAAATAAGAATTGTTCGAGGATGAACAATGTTTTAAGTGTGAGAGTGGTGATGTTGGGCATATTCTTATGCCCACTTTCCATACTTTTACCCATCTTTTATCATGTATTGAGATGATTCTCTTTATACAATGCATGGTTTCATGAATGTGTACGTGAAAAGAGATAACAAATGTTTTAGATGATTTTGGCAGGCAGTTCATGAAAAAATACTCAAAAAAGGTGCAAGGTGTGAAGAAAGAAGAATTCGAGAAAAAATTAGCCTAGTGAAATAGCGGAAGCAGCGCTAAAGCCTGAACTTTAGAGAAATTATGCTCAGGTTGGTGCTACGGTTGAAGTGGCGCATCATACCTCAAACTTCAGAAGAAATTTTGATCAACACCATGGCGAAATAAGAGAAGTGGCGAGAGAGGTTCCGAGCTTGGGAAAATTTTCTAATACTCTGGAAAATTCAGAGAAGTGGCACGCCAGGTCCCATACAACAGAATTTTGACTAAACCCTTGGCGAGATAGCAGAATGGCGCGCCAAGGCCTGTCCAGGGTGTATTTTTCTAAATCCAAAAGCTAAATTACTTAAGGGCAAACGAGAAATTTGTTACCATGCTTATAACTATTTTGTTACGGCATTTTTAAGGCTATTGATCGATCATTGTATGTAGTTATTGGGGAAGATACAAGAAGAATAGATTTTTCTTCTTTACTTTTATCTTTGTTGATACGAATGATAATTTCTTTGAGTTTACACTTGAACATGAGTGGCTAATGTAATACCCCGAAACTTTTCTAGACCAAACTCAGAACTTTCAAGAAAAACCCAGAGGAAACTAGGAAAGTTGCCTCAGAACGATCGAGACAACGATTCGTGGTTAGCTCCAACGACCAGTTGTCTCAATCTTGGTCATCCCTGCCTTGGTCCTTCGGGAACCAACGGGACATGGAATGACCCGTTGTGAGAAACAACGAGTCGTCCTGTCACTTATTGGTCCCCAACACAGAACTCCCTCTTCTAGGAACCCATGACTCAACCAACGAGTTGTTGTGTTGCTCGTTGTTAGGCTTCCCAGATTTCTCTTTCAGTAGCCACGGGAGGAACCAATGACCCGTTGGTTCATCCAACGAGTCATGGTCCCTCTCGTTGCCAGTTCTAGTGAGCCCAGAACCCAGGCCCCAGGACCAACTACTGGTCCCAACGAGTCGTGTCCCAACCAATGACTCAGTGAGTGACCAGTTGGTCCCTGTCGACAGTTTTTCCATTTTTTTCTCCAGGGATATTTTTGTAATTTTCTACCCTTTTAATCCTCAAATTACGTCATTTTGGGAATGTTTAGGAGAGAATTAAAGGGTTTGATCGACTTAATCCCTCTTATTGCTCTCCATTCATGACTTTCAGAATGTAGAAGTTCTAGGCAGACATTGCAGAGCTAAGCTAGGGCTTCCATTTTTCTTCAAACTTCTCCAGGTTTCTTTCCAAGGGTTCTACTCCAGGTATGTGGGAATTCAACAAGGAAATTGTTCTTCCCTGGTGTCCCCAAAACCTTCCTTAATCTTCTACCAGTTATAGTCCCGTGGTTTCGCAATGTAGAAAGTCTTCAGATAGAATTCTATAAATTTCAAGTGGAATATTATCCATGTTATTAGCTTCTATATTTTTCCCAATTTTTAGAAATCATATGGAAACTAGCTTTTTGCAAAATGATTTAGCCCTAGTTTCTGAGTTCAGTAAATTAGAATCTTGCATATTTGACAAGTTATTCATGTTGCTTGATTCTATCAATGTTGGGATTCCCTTGTTGTTAAAATAAGATGAAATATCAATCAGATGCATGCTAGTTCAGTTTCAATTAGAATATTAATATATTCAATATTATTCAGAAATGTCACCTATCAGTTTGACTACAGTCTTTTCTTGAGGTGTTAGTGGTGCCTCCCAATTATCATTTATTAGACTCAGATATCAATTATCAGACTTTAGTTGGTTCTTTAGACAGTTACGACTCTTCCAAATAAGAAGCTCTGACCAGTCTTAGAACCCCCAGTTTCAGTTTGTTCTTTAGACAGTTATGACGCTTCCAGTTAAGCAGCTCTGGCCAGTATTAGAATATCAGTTACAGAATCTGGTCCAATAAGACTCCCAGGGTACTTCCAGATAGGTATCCTTGACTTAGTCTTGGACCTCAATTTCGAGCTATCAACTTAGTAGTCAACCTAGGACTATCCAGTGGGAGTAGGACGTAGCACCGAGTGGACCGGGATTCCAGTGCACCTAGAACTATGTTGCCACCATAGGTTATTTTATTGGCCCTATGGCCCCAGACTTGTGATCACCCAGTTCATGCCTTTATACCCTGGAAAGGTACACTGGGTCCTATCGATGGGGTGTATATATCGGACTCCACATCTAGCTCACGTGGTTATATGTCGGTTAAAGACTCTCCCACTCAGTGCATAGTTAGAAATTTCATATAGGGTGTTTAGACTTTAAATAGTAAGTAATTTTTTTATGACTGGTGCTCATACTTTAAATAGTAAGTAATTTTTTTGATGACCAGACGCCGCAAAAAAGTAAAAACAATCTATCCTAGACCTAATCATAATAGGAATGAAAGCAAAATAGGCAGGCCATAAAATAATATAACAGATTAACATAGATGCAAAGGTTTGAAATTGGGCATCCTACAAGATAGAGAACATTCTTACCACCAAGCTACAACTCCCACTTATGCAAAACCTGTGTTTCTTTACTTGTATTTTAATTTCAGATCACAAAATAATAACATAAATAGTGTTGATGCGAGAAATCGAACACAAGACATCCTTCAACCTTCTGTACATCCTTGCCACTGAGCTACATACATCAATTGTGTCGAAGGGTGTTCAAAATATTATATATACGAATATAGAGTAATATTAAACCTATATACAGTGTAATTTTTCGACAAAGGGTATTCAACAGACCACCCTGCCCCAAGAGTAGCTCCGCCCCTGCTCCCACTAGTCAGTACAATTTCAGTTTAGCTTAGCTCAGAATAGTTTCAGTTTACTCAGTTCAGTTCAGTTCAGTAAAGTTAGCTTAGATCGGTATCTCAGATTCATGGCATGTTTATGACCACCAGTTAGGGTCATGATTGACCATCTCAGTTATATTTTAGTTGTTCAGTTTTCAGTATTTCAGTTTGTCATTACATGTCATTATAGTTCAATTATTTGTTCTTTATGTTATATTTTTCTCTCACTTACTCAGTACATTCAAAGTACTCATGCATACCTTCTATGTTGTAACATATCATAATACAGGCGCAGGTTCTTAGCCTCAACACTTTTAGTAGATCTTCTTCAGGTGATATCAACAGTAGCAGTAGTGAGTCCTCATCTTTTGAGGATGATATTTACTTTTCCAGTTATTTTCCTTCAGTTAGACTTTAGATTTAGCTGAGGGCTTGTCCCAGCAACTCATCATTTGTAAATGGCTTTCAGACATAGACTCAGACATTCAGTTTTGCTTTCAGATGTATGCACCTTTATCATTTAGCTTTTCTTGAATGGTTTATTTATTTAAGCTTCCACTATGATTACTCATATTACCAGTGTTATGATAGACCATGGGTTGTTTTGGGGTTACTTGTGACTCTAAGTACCGTGTCTTGTCCAGGGTATAGACTTGGGTCATGACAGCTAAACTCCCTATTCTAGGGTTTTAGCCATGCTTGATGGTTGAAGTTCGAATATTCATTTATGCTAGACTTTTAATTCTCCTTTTTAAAATTTTTTATGCTTACTTGATTTCATATTAATTCGTTAGTCTGATCACCTTTCGAATATTATCTATTGACTCGTTGGTTGAACTGGGGAGAGGAACTAATGAGGGTTAAAAGAAGAATAAAGTAGGTTTCAATATATTGTCAAAAAGTTTGAGGATAGGGATATACCCTGCAACCCTACTCAGTTGAGTCAAGTCTCTTCAACTATCGTCTCATGTTTTCTTCTGCAACCATAGGGATGTAGGTGTTAGGGTTCATGAGATAGTTTTTGGCTATTCGGGAGAATAGTTGAGAAATAGGTTCATAACTTGCAACTAGAAGTCTTTAGAAGGATTTTGTGTAGTGTATTTGAATCCTAAAACTCAACCCGAAAGCAAAAGCTCCAAGATCCTGAATTTCAATCATCATTTGAATTACAGCTCTCTTGCAAACGAATTTAGTTTATTATTTTAATTTACATTCCAAGTCTAGTAGATAGTAATCTCAAAACCATTTTTCCATTTTACTTGTGTTTTTGTGAATAGTGAAATAAAGGTTCAACCTTAGTAATTAATTTGACAAGTCCCTGTGGGTACGGTATCGGAACTGCACCGTCCTATATTATTTGATGACCACGTATGCTTGTGTGTGCTTGGCAACGTACAGCTTCGTTTCCACCTAGTACGGCTCCGAAGCTGATCCCGAAGAGATTCAAGTTGCCAGAAATTCCAACGTACAATGGAACTACTAATCCATAGGAGCATGTAGCTGCATATACATGCATAGTAAAGGGAATCGACATACATACAGATGATATCAATTTAGTACTATTGAAGAAATTCGATAAAACATTGTCCAAAGGGGCAATAACATGGTATTCTTTGTTACCTGAGCATTCTTTTAACTTTTTTGAGATGATTATAGATGCATTCGTGAAAGCATACGCCAGATCAAGGAAGGTGCAAGCGAGAAAGATAGACATCTTTAAAACCGCTCAGGGCAATACAGAGTTATTGCGAGAATCCATGATAGCATTCCAGAAGGAAAGAATGTTGTTACCACTAGAAACGAATGAGTGGGAAGCCGAGGATTTCACTAAGGGACTTAACTCGAGAAGTTTGAACACATCTCTTAAGCTAAAGGAGAATCTATTGGAATTCTCAATAATTACTTGGGCAAACATACAGAACAGGTACAAATCAAACATTCAAGTAGAACATGACCAATCAGGATCATTGGCAATGCCCGAATAGATAGGGTTAAAATTTCCTAGGAAGAACTGCGATCATGACGTGAGACCATTGAGAGAAAGGTACCAGCCTTATGTTCCAACAGAAGAAAATCGAGATTGAATAGAACGAGGATGAAACAAGTATTTTCAACCAGTAGAAAGATCAAAATCAAATAGACATGATGATCACACTTAGAGTAGCAAAAGTATATTGAATAGAGATCCAATTACTCCATCACATCAGGCATGAGTAATATAGAAGCCCCGAGGTTGTCCAAATACTTCTTTAATGAAGATCTGATTGGACTGGTAACAACTATCACACACATCGAAGGCGTGAAATGGTCAAAACCTATCAGGTCTGATCCAAGCCAAAGTGATCTTAATCTGACATGTGAATTCTATGGAATGCATGAGTATAGGATAGGATATTACCGTCGTCTGCAAGAGAGGTGGATAGATTATTAAATGAAGGTTATTTAAGAGAATTCCTAAGTGACTAGGCTAAGAACAACTATAGAAGAAGTAGATGTAGAAGCACTGGTCAAACTAACAACGCCGGATCACGTAATTAACATGATTTTGGGTGTGTTAGAAGTCAAATGATCTAATTTTCATTGCAACCAAAAAGATGACAATATTCTTGACCAGAGAGAAAAGATTATGAGAAGAACCAAAAGATGGATAAACAATTAGTTTTTGTGATGACGACTTGGAAGGCACCATTGAGCCTCACAATGACGCAATGGTAATTGCTGTTAATATTGACTGTTTTCAGAGAAAGTGTGTGTTGATTGATCCAGGTAGCTCAACAAACGTGTTCTAGTGGAGTATAGTTTAGAAAATGGGCTTAATAGAAAAGTTAGTCCCAACAAAGAGAGTCTTGATTAGATTCAACGTGTTAAGTGAAAATACTTGGAAGGAAATTACCCTACTGATTAACACTGGAGGAGTAAATAGAAATACAAGTTCCACTTCATAGATGATGACATGAGATACAATGCATTGTTTTGAAGATCATGGATTCATAACATAAAATTGATACCATCAATACTATATTTGCTGATAAAATTCCAGACACAAGATGAAATTAGGCAAATAATAGGGAATAACCGGTAGCAACGGAAATGTTTTCCATGAATGTAAAATAGAAATTAAAGAAACTAGAGACAACTTCAAGATCATAAGGCACAGAGAAAATGGAAATCGAGCAAAAGATTAATGTCTCAAAAGAAAGGCATAAGGACGAAAAGAAAATTGAAGAAATTCTCAAGTCCTGAGGACATTCGTGGTACCATAAGAATCTGATGCCACCAAATCAACAACAGAGGAGCTCGAATGAATCAATTTATCTGATCATGAGTTAAAAAAAAGGTATAGCAGGGTACTGAATTAACTTCAAAACTCAGGCAAAAAGTCATAATTTTCTTTAAAACTAACAAAAAATTATTTGCGCGGTTCCATCTAGATATGAGAGACATACCATTGGATATCATCACTCATAAGCTAAGTCTGAATCTAAAATTCACGCTAGTAAAATAAAAAAAGAAGACTGATGGTAGACCATAAGAACAGGTTTGTAAAAGAAGAGGTTAACAAATTGCTTAGCATGAGATCCATTTGATAGGAGAACTACCTCAAATGGATAGCTAAGGTAGTTGCAGTACCCAAAAGTGAACTAACTATGAATGTGCATAGACTTCAAAGTTTTGAATAAAGCTTGACCGAAGAATTTATTTTTGTTGCCACACATTGATCGAATGATCGATGCAACGGTCGGGCATGACATGCTAAGCATTTTTATGCTTATTTCGGGTATAATCAAATTAAGATGGATCTAGAAGATCAATAAGAAACCTTTTTTATAACTAAATATAGGACTTACTATTATAACATAATGTAATTTGGGTTAAAAAAATGTCGAAGCAATATATCAAGGTTAGTAAATTGCATATTTAAAGAAAAAATAGGTAACACACATAGAATCTTTTATCATTATGAAGTCATCTTTTACTCTCTTGCGTGGTGCCTAGGGAGTATATTTCACTTACCAGAAAATATACCATGTCAGTTACCATGGAAATTCAAGTGCATGCACTGTGAAGAGCTTCTCATCTGGGAACAACTCTATGTCTTCATCCACATGTTTTCTATCATCTAGTCTGGCCAAATGGTTAGCCGCTTGATTTTCCATCTCTTTCAGTGTTTTTTTTTATATCAAATTCTTATAGCAGTAAAATCCACTGAATAATCCTGAGCTTTGCATCCTTCTTTGAGAACAAGTACCAGATTGTTGTATAGTTGGTGTACACTATTACCTTACTCCCTACCAAGTAATCTTGAAATTTATCAAAATCATAGATCACTGCTAGTAATTCCTTCTGTTATACCCCGTAGGATTCCCGACACCTAGATGACCTATTCGCACGTTGGTTAAGTATATTTGAAGGCCATACGTGCTAAAGAAAGGCCCGGGAAAAGGATCGGATGAGAAACCTGTCGAACCATCGCGGAAGGAGCCAAGGCAGAGCCCCTCCGCGATGGCAACGTGTCATGGAGGTGGAGCCTCCGCGTTGGCTCCGTGACACGTTGGCCTTGTCCAGGCCCAAGTATATAAAGCCCCACTTCGGTTTTTTATCAATCATTCTTATAATTTCCAGTGAAAACAGAGAGGAAAGACCAGAGGAAAGAAAAGAACGAAGAGGGTAAATATATTTTTGTCCGATTACGCTGCTAAACGTAGTCCAAACCCAAATTAACCTCAGATACCGAAGTATTTAGAAGCAGAGAGCATTCCTACGGATTTAGTTTCGCGAAACACGGCCGACGAATCGTCGAGCTACCGGACTAAGGTATGTGGAATTGCTCCAAACTAGTGTCTATGTGTTCCTAGCTGTGAAGTAAATACTTCTCCCTTCTGGACTACTGGAAAATAGTGAGTTTTCGACCGTCTTTCGATAAGCCTAAGTTTAGGCTATAATTATATCGAAAGTGATGTCGTCCTTCAGAATAAAGTTGTATTTAGTACTGATTGACCTATATATGAATGCAGTTGGTAGGAATAGCTGAAATACTGACCAAGCTACACCAGTTAGTCGGGAAATCAGAAGCGAAGGTATGTAAAGCTAGTTTCATCGGCAAGTTATTAATCTTGGTATAGTAAAGTAGTTTAAAGGCCAGTAGAACGTTCAGAAGTCGTGTGTTATGTTTATTACGAATGTTGGTACGATATTAGAAGCATCATGTTATGTATGGCGTGGAACTTGCTAGCACGATATAAATTCTGATACAAATGTTAGAAACGGTACAGCATGTCCAGTATGTGATTTAGCAAAGAATGTTAGGATATTATCGTATTCAGTTGAAACCCAGTAAAACAATGTAATTACCTGTAAGGTATCTTAGAAGAAGAACGATAGGTTAAAAATGAAGTTTAGAAAGCATGTTAGAGATAGTAAATCATGTTACTATAGAAATTCAGTTATACAACATGGTTTCCAGCAGAAAAACTATATCTTGTCAACACTAGACTCAGTACAGTATGGCAGAAGATTATATTTATACATATATATACTATTATCAGTCCTAGCACGTATTGAATACGTACATATCACTATCACTAGTTCAGCATATAGTATGTACATATACTTTATTATCATTAGCTTTAGTATGTGGATATGCAAATAGTATTACTAGTTGAGACCATTGTATTGTCTTGGGGTTGGATTACCTAGCATCCATGACCGCCCTAGGGTTAATAGCTATATCGACTCGTCCGCCAGAAGACGAGGATACGTCGCTCTACGGAGTGGCATGCCGTCCCACAGGGGACGAAGATGGGATGCCAGTTTTCCCCATATTGTGCCTTGGTCGGCCCTTATACACCCCCGTCGAGCGGATACGCCCGGGTGTTGATTCAGGAGTCCTCCGGACTCAGGTACAGTTATAGTCAGGGGCTCAGCGAGCCCAAGTGCATACCTAGGGGACCAGCAGGATGCTTATAGTTATTATAGGAGATGGGATGACCGGGGTAGGGGTATAGATTTCGTGTTGTTTGTACCTCCCGGCTTATGGGGGCCGGGTAAGGTTTGTGTGTGCTATGTTATGTTATGTTATGTTATGTTATGCTATGTTACACGAGATACGAGTAGATCGACAGTAAAACGATACATCTCCAGGTATGACTCCTACTCCTTCCAGTATAGTTAAGAGTAGGCATAGTTTTACATTTTCAGTCAGTTAGTCTATTCCTTCCTATTTCAGTTCCATCAGTTGTGTTGTTGTTTTCAGATATTTCTTTCAGTTAATTGTTTTACATACTCAGTACCAGTGGTACTGACGCCCAGTGGGGCGCTGCATTACTTGCCTGCAGGTACTCATAGATGAGGGGCTGATACCTCGTGATTCTAGTCAGCTCACAGGGTCATCAGCTCCAGTCATCCGGAGCTAGATAGCTAGAGGTTTATCCCTTTTCTTTTTTTGTACAACATGGGTAGGGCCGGGGCCCTGTCCCGACCATTTTATCAGTATTCTTAGAGGCTTGCAGTCTGTGTATATATTTCCCTGTGGTCAGATGAGCCGGTCGTGTGAGGCCGTGCAGTTGTATAGTTGTTAGTACTTCTGTTTCTTTTATGTTGGCCGTGTGGGGCCATAGCTTGACAGTAGTGGTGACCTTGCCGGTCACGTAGCTTTCCAATATCTCATTGTTGAGTTACAGATAACTAGACAGCATGGTGGCTTGTCGGCCCACATAGGCTCCGTCGGCCCGCATAGGCTCCCCTATTTTGATATGTTTCTGGTTAGCTGTTAGTACAGGTACAGGTGGCTATAGGCCTAGTAGGCCAGAGGCTGTATTTATAGCCGTTATATAGCCCGTTGTTTCCCTAAATCCGAGTTAGAGCCAGCCAGGCACCAGATGTGCTCAGGCTCAGTAGTCTAGCAGTTCAGGTCCTAGTAGGGCACCAGGTGCCAGTCATACCCCCCAAGGTGGGGTGTGACACCTTCTCTGTGACTGTGTAGTTTTTCTGTGCTTCATTGAGTGTCATACTTGTATAATAAATAGGATGAAATTTCTTATATCTATTTTGACCCAACATAGTTCCAACTGCAAAGTTGTTGCAGTTGCACATCACTATAAGTAGCAATGACCAATTAGGTGCAATAATTATTGATGTTGACACCAACTTCTCTTTCAACCTATCGAATTCCTTCAGGAAGGTGTCATAAAATAATAACTTTACATCTTTTTATAGTATTGTGCACAACCTTTGAGAAATTCTAAATAAAGCGCTCGTAAAACTTGCATGACCTAGAAAATTATGCACCGCTTTCACAAAAAAGGGTGGTGATATTTTCTCGATTGCTTTTATATTTGCTTTGTCTACCTCAATACTTATCTTGGAGACCTTTTGCCCTAAAACAATGCCTTCACTCTCCATGAAGTGGCAGTTATCCCAGTTTACCATAAGTTTTGTCTCCACGCATCTAGTTAGCACAGTATCGAGGTGCATCAAATATTCATCGAAGAAATTGCCAAATATTTGAGAAGTCATCTATGAATACTTCTACATATCTTTCCATCATACTTATGAAAATAGCCATCATGCATCATTGAAAGGTACTGGAATATTCCACAGCCCAAATGGAATCTTTTGAAATGCAAAGGTGTTATATGGACATGTGAATGTACTCTTCTCTTGGTCCTTTGGTGCTATGATGATTTGATTTTAGATGGAGTGACCTTCTAAGAAGTAGTAAATATCATTCCATCACTATAAATAGCAATGACCAATCAAGTGCAATAATGATTGATCCTGACACCAACTTCTCTTTTAACTTGTCGAATGCCTTTAGGCAGGTGTCATCAAATAATAAATTTACGTCTTTTTATGGTAGTGTGCACATTGAAATGGAAACCTTTGATAAATCCTAAATGAAGCACTCGTAAAACTTGCGTGCCCTAGAAAACTACGCACCGCTTTCACAAAAAAAAGTGGTGGCAGTTTCTCCATTGCTTCTATCTTTGCTCTGTCTATCTCAATACTTATCTTGGAGACCTTGTGCCCTAAAACAATGCCTTTACTCACCATGAAGTGTCACTTATCCCAGTTTACCACAAGTTTTATCTCCATACATCTGGTTAGCACAGTATCGAGGTGCATCAATCATTCATAAAAAAAATTGCCAAATATTTGAGAAGTCATCTATAAATACTTCTACATAAATTTTTCTATCATATTTGTGAAAATAGCCATCATGCATCATTGAAAGGTACTGGAGTATTCCATAGCCCAAATGGAATCCTTCAAAATGCAAAGGTGTTATATGGACATGTGAATGTACTCTTCTCTTGGTTCTTTGGTGCTATGATGATTTGGTTTTAGCTGGAGTGACCATCCAAGAAGTAGTAAATATCATTCCATGCCAATTTTTAGCATCTGATCCATGGACGATAATGGGTAGTGAACTAGTGATCCTTCTCGGTGAATGTGTTCAGTTTACGATAGTCAATATAAATCCTCCCATTTGTCACAGTCCTTTAGGGTACTAACTCATCCTTTTCATTTAGCACCACTATTGTCCCCCATTTTTTTGGGACGTACTACGCTAAGCTTACTTAGTGACTATCTGAGATGGAGTAGATGACAATGGTGTCAAGTCATTTGATCACCTCTTTCTTGACGACAACTTTCATGACCAGATTTAATCTTCATTGGTGTTTCATGGTGGGTTTTGCATCTTCCTCTAATAGAATCTAGTGCCTACAAAATGAGATTTTGATTCTTGTAATATTTGCTATAGTCCATATGAGTGCCCTAATTTTGTCTCAGAACACTCTTTCAACTTGCACATCGGATAGCAAAGAAGATAGGATTACGGGCATTATGTTATCATTGCCAAAATATATATAATACAGATGTGAAAGAAAGGGTTTGAGATTAAGAATTAGGGCTTCCTTAGTGGATGGATTTATTTCATCCATGTTTCAGGAGTGTCTAGAGTATGGAGATACTCCTCGATCTCTACATCTTTAATTAGATCCTTATCATAAACCAGAGCTCGTTCTAACAGATCATTGTGTGACAGAAAGTGATCTACGTAACATCCGGCATCTATGGTTCTATCATTGTGATTGCT
This sequence comes from Datura wrightii, assembly GCA_035772735.1. Taxonomy (NCBI): domain Eukaryota; kingdom Viridiplantae; phylum Streptophyta; class Magnoliopsida; order Solanales; family Solanaceae; genus Datura; species Datura wrightii. The sequence continues at coordinate 139,084,538 of JASDFA010000007.1, read as the reverse complement.
TTCAATTGCTCATACTGAGATGGTAACTTAGAGGCTTTGAACACATCAAAAATTGCGTCTTCACCATCTACCGTCATAGACATTTTTCTTGATTTTGACTTTAATTGCAATATCTAAGGGGCTAAGAATCCTTTTCCAAAATAATCGGTACTACTTTGTCAGCTTCATATATTCAAGAATAATGAAATCAACTGGAAGAATAAATGGTCCCATTTTATAAGGACATCTTCGATAATACCATCTGGGTACGTCAAAGATCTGTTTGTTAGCTGTAGGGTCCCAATAGTCAGGTGTGGCTCACCCAAACCCATAGTTTTAAACTATGAGGTGGACATCAGATTTATACTTGCACCTAGATCTCATAGTTGCAAGCCCACTTCACGATTGTTGATGATAAGAGGGATTGTAAAACTTTGGATCTTTCAATTTTTAGAGGTATTTTGCTTCTCACCCTCGATTTGTATTCCCCAGTTAATTTCGTCGTTCTAAATTTAGTGAGGTGCCTTTTTTTTATCAAATGTATGTTTCAAGTACTTTGCAGTTTCTCAAACTTCCTGTAACAGTTCTACTAAAGGAATGTTCACATGTACCTGCTTTAAAATTTCCAGAAAATTCTTACATGCCGAGTCTGCCTTTTGCTTTCGAAATATTTGAATGAAAGGAGGAAGTGGCTTTTGCTTTCTCAATTGTAGATTGCTCACCGATTGGTATAATATTTTGCTCTTTCTTTGTGGCCCATGCTAGCTCATGTTATGTATTTGACTTCATACTACTTTTTGGTGTTGCCTTCAGTTCCCTTCCATTTCCGAAGGTAATTGCACTGACATTCTCCTTAGGATTATTCTCAGTATTGTTGGGAAGTGCTCGTTGAGGTCTATTCGTTTGGGCCAAGGACATCTGAGACATTTGGCTCTCAAGCTCGTGAATGGACTTCTGCATTTCATTCAGTATCTCCTGTTGTCCCATCCACTATTTCATGGTTTCTTCCAATGAACTATTGGGTTGCTGAAAATTATTTTGTTGCTTGTAAAAATTCTATTTTCCAGCCAAGATGGTTTCACGGTGGTTTTGTAGCCCTGACTGTAATTATGGCCGTAATACCCCCCCTACTATGATTTTACTGGCCCACAAAATAAATAGATTCAAGATTTAAAAGGCATCCAAAATAGGCATAATTTTCTCCTCATGCCTCACATTCTGGCTGCAGTGGTTGTACCTATTAGGCTTGCGACACTTGAGTCTCACTTGGTATACTGGCCAACTTTCTTTTAACATTCATTGGTTGGCTGATCGTTCTGCAACACGTTTTGAACAAAATAAAAATATCTTCATTTTAAAATTCCATTGGACTTTACTGGAGTAATGTATTATAGGAATCATCGGACTTTGCAATATTTGATTGATCACAATCCTATATATTCCATTGACTATAGAAGTTCCGCCTCTAGCTCAGGATCAGGTGAGGGCGCTGGAGGAAGGGGCTTCAGTTTGACTGATTTATTTGGAAGCAGTTCCCCTGTAAGCTTTTTGTGCCACAAAACCCTTACGTGGTTCTTGGTAATCATGGCTTCTGAAAGACATGAGATTCAAAAAACCTTCGATCTCACCGTAACTCTTGGACTTGATTTGTCCCTAAACTGTTGCATCAAGCAATATTTTCAATTTTGGCATCAATCCCTCTATGAAATATTGACTGATGATCTCTTTTGGCTTAAAGTGGTGCGCGCAGTCTTGTAAGTAACTCTTGTACCTCTTCCATGCTTGCGCAAGGGAATGTCTATCCTTGTGAATAAATCTTGATATCTTACCTCTCAACTCTTTCATTCTCCCGAATGAGAAAAATCTATATATAAACTTACTTGAGATGATCTCCGAAGAGGTAATGGATCCTGCCGGCTTGAGTTGCATCCACTCTTTGGTTTCCCTAATAAGTGAAAAGGGGAAAAGAGTGAGTTTTACGTGTTCATTGGAGATGTTCTGATAATGAAAGTTCTCACTCAACTTGACGAATGTCATTAAGTGTCGATATGGGTCTTCATGAGGCCTACCCTGTACTAGCGTGCATATTGCACCAGTCACACTGTTTCCTCCTTGAGCTCAAAATTTCCTATAATCGTCTTAAAAATCACCTTAGAAGTATTCTCCAAGTTGGGCCTCACGAAATTCAGGACAGGGACCCATTCTTATGCATTACCAGGGGATCGAGGAACCTGCCTATTTTCAGTGAGGTTTAGTTCATGGTTTTCTTCCATCAGTGTTTGTTGGTGAAATATTGTTTCTATTTTTGGATTAAAAGGTGCCAAGGGATTACCTTGACCGTTTGTAGCTCGTGCTAAGCGCACACACTTGAGATGCACAAAAATAAGCAAACAAGTAAATACTGAATGGTGTAATAATAATTGAAACTAAAAAATGAGTCTCGCTCAAGCCCCTAACAACAGTTCCAAAAATTTGATGAGCTCAAATGCACGCGGAAGCACACTTAGTTGTCAAGTAATAGTAGACAGTTAAGTCCAGATACTGTACTTATAGAGACTTGAAAGATTAATTATTCTAGTTTAAAATTTTAGTTCACTGTTCTAAGCAAACAATTTATCTTTTAAGATTGTTGTTATTGTAAATAATTGAAAGTCACGAACTCAAAGTAACAAGCATGAAGTTATTTTTGGTTTTTCTCAATAGAGATTAAAATCCAAGGTGTTGGCTGTTTTACAATCCGGTTGAGTTATTAAATTGTTATACTTAACTACTCTCTTTGGTTACTAGTTGCAGGTTAATATTACTTTGTTGAACATCTTTCTAATAATTTAAAGACTATTTGATTATTCCCCAATGCCTATATTTCTATGGTTATCAGATAATAATGAAGTGCATAAGAGATTTCGTCTGTGTCAACTAAGCGAGACTACATGGTATAGTTTTATCCTTAGTAGCTAATTGATTTCCTTTTCCTATAAGGTTCACGAACCCGCTCTATTTCTCCTTATTACCCTTACAATTCGCTCTTCCGAGTTCATTCAACCTGTCACAAGTGATATTTGCAAGGTGATCAATTTAATAAATAATTAAAATCAATAAAAAATAAATAACTCAATCATGAAAAAGTTAACTAAGCATAAACAAATTTTCAAACACCAAATTTTATGTTTTTTTCCAAAATTCTAGAATTAAGTAATGTAGCTACTTATGATTTGTACAAACATGTAAGAATTCATGAGATTACAATATTTAGATGAAAAAAATAAAATAAAAGAAACAAACCAGAAGAAGTTTGTCCTTTGCCCTAGGTATATCTCCAAAAAAACTTGACCAACACTTTTTTCTCGTCAAAAGATCCATTTATAGAGTACTGGATCGTGAAAGAAGTCAACTTATGAAATCCTAAACCGATTAGAAAGCTGCAACCTTGCACCACCCTTACATCGCAAAGGATGACGCAACTGTGTGTTTTTGCTTCAGATGGTAGAGTTTGCTTATGCCACCTTTTCTAAGTCTTGTTATGGCAAATCCTTGTGGCTTCGTGCCACCTTTGCTTCACAAGCAGCGGCGCGATAGTTGAAATTAAGTTCCATGATTAAAAAAGCTCGCGCCACCCTTTCTATAGCATTTGTGTGGCAAACCTGCTCAACTTCGTGCGATCCTTTCGTTGCAAGGGGTGGCGCAATAGTGCACTGTTGATTCTGTCAGCAGGATTCTTCATGCCATCTTTACTATGGTCCTTGAATGGCAAGTATTTCTACTTTCACGCCACCCTTGCAACGTAAGGGGGTGGCGCAACTACTTTAAAGTCTTGGGCAAATTTTGTGTCATTATTGATCTTCCTTCAATCCTCAACAAAAATACCTCAAAATGCTTCTATATATTGCTTGCACACACATAAATTACACAATTAAGCAGAATATGACCATATCAACAAGCACACAAGCAATGCTAAAATGTGAAGAAATTGATGACTAAATATACACATTTTTGCCCCATCATCAATCTGACATGATTTTCGAACATGATGAACTGAAATTAATATTTTATCATTGATGATTTCATGATTTATTTTATCTCTAAAATTGAATTGTTTTATCATATAACTATTTTTATTTTATTTATTGTTATTATTTTTATTATGATTATTTTTATTGTGTTAACTCTTACCTCAAACATTCACTGGGAGTCAAGTACCCAGTCATACCATTGTTATTTTGATGATGTGTTAGGTTAGGAAGGAGAAGCAGGTACAAGGGAATCTTGTGCACTAGGAGTAATTGCTGCATTCAGACTACTTGGTGAATCTGCATTCTTTCTCTTGAGACTCTGTTGACTATCTGTACTGATTTATTAGTTTTGAGCTATGTCTCAACGTAGTTTATTCATCCATAGAGACTCCATAAATAGATTATGTCCTGAGTACTATGTAAAGTCATTTCTTGACTTATTGATCACACTACTATGTTAATTGACATTTATATCACAACTTCCACGTTTATATTATTCTTATTTCATTCAACATTTACTGGCCTTAAATATGCATAATTATGACTCAAGTAAATTAAAAATGCACATATATCTATTGCATTAGGATCGAGTTTAAAGCGCGAGAATAAGTTATTAATTTTTAATTCTTGGAGTTATATTTCCTTTCTTAGGTGGTTGTAGAAGTATTCATATGTTAGTTATTTCCTGAAATTTTGTAATACAAGGCTACTGCCATCACTATCTAATCAGAACTTTTACCTCTGATATCAAATATTTACACAATTGATCAACTACGCCTCACAAAATCTGTTGGGATCGGTTATATCCTTGTCTAGGATTTATCATAATTTTGTTATGTTGCACTGGTCTTATACCTACTGCAATGTTAATCTTTTATATATGCAGGTTTAGAATTGACCATGTTTTGCATATATAAGAGTTAATTACTTAGAAATTTAACATAGTTTTAAAATTGCTATTTCTGCAAACTAAATAGGGAAAGGGGAAGAAGCAGAAGAAGTGGAAAATGCTTTTGGTGAGGCCTAAACCCTGCATAATATAGAATGATTTAAAACCATAAACATGCGATGCATGATATTGAAACCCCTTCGTTGAAAAAGTTACACTTTAAGATAATATTATACCAATCCACATAATATAAGAGACGTACGTGCTCAAATTTCATATATGACATTTCAGACTTTGCTAAATCCCGTTATCAGAATTATTGGATCCATCACTGCCCATAAGGTACAATTCTAACTGAATTTCATTCACTTATAAAGTAATTACGTGCAAGTGATCGAGTTCCCTCAAACATGCAGTTGGGGCTGGAAGACAGAAATCATATCCAAAAAGAAGGTCAACCTTGTAAAAGTAGCAAACAAGATATATAAAATGGAATCTTTACTTAAATAGCTAATAATTCACTATTTATTTTTCTTAATTGATACACATAAATTATACTGTTAGTCTAAATCATGATTAACGTTATAATTCACCTAACCATAGGAAAAGGCTAATTGATCTGGATGGAGTAGCTTATTAATTTTGTCCATTAGCAGACCTGGAAAATCACTAAAGTAATTTAATTCTGATATTACTATAAGTTTTAAAATGAAATTTCATTTATCCATCCATACACGTATTCCACTTTTTATTAGTCAAAAAATTTTCCAAACTATTTTAATTGTTTCGTACTTAAAAGAAATAAGCACTTTTAATATTAAAACAACATACACGATTTCTTTAAACCAAAAAGAAAAATATTTTTTTTTCTGGTGTGTTGGGTTACGCTTGTTGACTAGCAGACGACTCGACCTAAAAATGGAAGACATGCCCCACTCTAATATGTGGTTGGTATAATATAATATTGGAAGTAAGTTCAGAATCATGGAAGAAAGATAAAAGAGCTAAACTACAAAAGTTAGTGATGGAGGAAGAAGGAAAAAGAACAACAACTTTATATATCTAATTGTGTGAGAAATACAAAGTTGTTGCATTATTGGTTGGATTCTAGTTCTTTCATTTCTTAATTTCTCTCTTTAAGTCAAACTATAAGTTTAGAAGTTTAAAGAAACATAAATTACAAAAATTAGAAGTTGAGTGACATGTATTCAAGATATACTTAATCTTCCATCTTTAATTTTAACATTTTTTTTTTTTTGCTATCTATTAATTGTTCAGTCGTTTGAAAATAATGTCAGAGTAGTACAATTATCACCACCTAACTTCTTTTTTTTCTACCTTCTTCCTTCTAGAAGGATAAGTATTTGACAAAGATTTTTAATTTGGTGGTGGCAAAAATGATGCTTTTTTCACTTGCCAAGTGTGGTTGCTTACTCAAGACTGGAGGGTCCACTGCCTTCTTTCCATTTGTTTGTTTTGGTTTTTTTGGGGTTAAATCATTCTAGACTCTTTACCAATTATTGTTGTTTAAGGAGCTATAATATCATAATAAGTTTGATATGATATTATAGCTACTACAATTATTTACAGGACTGAGAGTTCTAGGTGATTGAGAACAAGTACCTCCTGCCACTTAAATACTGCTGATTGGACTTTTGAGTTAAATAATGGCTAATTAATTTTGTTATCAATCAATTGTTAATAACCAAATTAATATATACTAACTTATGTATGTTGCTATTATTATGTGTATATATATTGTTCTTATTTACAAGTCATTCTCTAGGAAACTTCCTCATCGGTCTTATACGTATGATGTCGTACGCACTTATAATCAAGAGATAACGAGAATTAAGAATTTGAAGTTTACGTAGTTTTAAATTTTTTATTGAATTTATAATTTATTTTAGTTAATAAGTTTATAATTAAATATTTATATATTTAATAAAAATTTTAATATCGGTTTAAGTAAAAGTTATTGAGCTTATTTGAATACTATAACTCTGGTCATGATTATAAAGAAATGAATTTTGAGTCTAATTTAATTCTAAAAAATAGCTCAGATAAAAATTATTCAAATTCATATAAAGTGGTTAAATCTTTCATCCCTATCCGACATGGACACTCAAGAATGGTTCCCATAGTTACTCGCTGTATTTCAATTACGCACCTAAAGCTAAAAGCAGAAGCATCAACTTCTTATTTGTCGTAGCTGCAAAGAAGCTTGAGCAGTAGCTAGCTTCTTTAGAGTAGTTAATTACCATCATTTCTTGAACCTGCAAACTCAATGAAGATATATGGCATGCATGGTGATAACTAGGAGTGTTAAATATGGTCCTAAAATTGATGGTCCGTTTAATTTGTTCAGTATTTTATAAGTTGGGCATAAGATAATTTTATGTTGGCTGATTTTAGCTTATGTCAACCTAACTCATTTTCAAGTGATTTTCATTTTAGTCCAATACTAACTCAATTCTAGCACATATTTGAAATTAACTTTAATTTATATTTACTATTTGAGATTTACTTTCATTTTTTTATGGGTGATGCTTTGATTCTGAATTGTGGTCAGGTTGGATCTTAATTTTTAGGTCAAGGTCGAGTCTCACACTACTAAAAGACTTTCAAAAACAGACCACAAAGGATTGAAAAAATGCAAACAGATCTTCGGAGATCAATTTTTTTTTAAAAAAATAATTTTATTTTTTAATAATAAAAATATTTGAATGTCTATTTTTTTAGCGCCAAAAAACAGAAAAAATGCAAACTGGCCTCTTGAGGTCGATTTCTTTAAAAATAATTTCGAGGTTGATTTTTCATTATTTTAAATTATTTTTGCAAGAAAATCGACCTCTGAAGGTCACTTTTGAAAAAAAAAAAAGGACCTTAGGAAGTGTATTTTTTTTCATGAAAATATAAATTTAAAGAGAATAAAGACCAACCTCTTGAGGTTAGTTTTTGCCGTTTCTTAATAGTGTCGGATTAGGGTTGGGTCTCGAGCCTAGATGGTGTCTCAAGTGGAGTCTCTTGTCTCATGTTCCGTGTTCCGAATTGAGGCTCAGTTCTCAAGTCTTAGGTCAGAATTAGGTCGAGGTTAGGTTTAACTCTCGGGTTGAGTACGAGGGTCGGGACTCGGTTCTCAAGTTAAGATTAAATCCCGAGTTAGGGTCGGGGTAGAGGAGGAGGAGTAAGTTGGACCATTCAAAAAAAATTGAGTCAAATTGGAGTCATAGCTCAACTCATTTCAGCTCAAACCAGTTCAACCCAAGTAGCTTTTGGGTTTATTTTAGCCTAACCCTTTTATTAGCTCAACCTATTTTAACTTGCTTAATTTTAGTCCAACTCGCTGATTTTACCCCTTAGAGATAAGTATCACATTTTCCTCAATCGTTGTGAATAGATTTTCAAGGGTTCGTAATTGTTCAATGCTAATACTACATTTATCGCATTAAAATTTTGAGCTGGATGATAATTAAGATTCTTTTTTATTGAATCCCTCTCAAGCTCCCATCTCAATTTAAATCATCAAGTCACTCACTTTCTTCAGGTCAATTCCTTAGCCTATTAAGTTTACTCTCTTTATTTTCTCCCAATCTACTTATCTAACAAGTTGAACCCGCTATCTATCTTTATGAACTCCTGATTAGTACACTTCAACCTGTAAAATCTACTCTTTATATGCTCTTAGATAACTCTTCAGCCTATCGGGCGAGCCTAGTTTCTTTTCCCACATACCAATGAGTTGATAATTTACCAACTCATTAGGCTTTTAAGTATGAGTTATTGTCTTATTTAGATAACAAATTAGGAAGATTTTATGTCTTTTTCTTTTGATTGTGCAGGTATTGAACTTAGACAAGGAAAACAGAAGAATTGAACAAAAAGCACTCTGCTGAAAGCAAGGAACATGCGTGCCTCACATTGGCACTTGCGAAATGTAGGTGCCACGTAATCAGCACTGGATATGGAGCAGAAAAGAGTCTGTGAAGCGCAAGTGCAAATGCAGAAGGACTTCAAGCAACACTGGTAAGACTTGTAGCTCACAGATTCCACAAGTGCCTCGCAAGTGACCAATACACTGACAAGGGAAAAAATGTCTAGATTTGACACAAACGTACCTAAAAAGCTTTCAAGGGCATACTTGGAAAGCTATACAAAGAAACTGTGGAGTTTTACCCAGATTGTACACACCCAAGTCATAATACATCTGAGCATAAAATTGAATTGTAGAGAGAAGGAGAGAGAGAGAGAGAGTACAGTTTTTTTTTCTTCATTTTCTTCAATTACATAGGAAAATACACCATTGTTGCAGGTTTTCAAAAGCTTAAATCTACTATTTATTAAGATGATTATTGATTATTTGTCCATGGGTATCATTTATCCATCTTCATTTAGGAGTAGCTAAATTGTTAGCTAGGGGTGTGTGCTTGATGAGTGTTTAACTTGATTCAGTATTGATCAATTGTTCTTAACTTTAATCTAAAAGCATGGATCTATTGATTCCTCTGAATTTTACTTGAAAATTAGTGGTTGTAAACACTAGTTTAGTTTACTTATCTTGCTTGAGCTTGAGAAAGAAGAGTGAGATATGGACGAGGAAATAATAGTAGGGATTTGGAGTGTGGAGATGTGGGGTTGAGCTAGAGATAGTCAAAATCCACATCCCCACTCCATTAAAGGGTTAAAGACTAGAGATAGCTTGACCCTTCCTCAAGCTTGGTGTGGCTGATTTTTGATTGAGACCTTGGGATTTGTTCTTGTGCTAGAAAAACAAGAGGATGTGCTTTTATCCATGCTAGAAATTGAAGTTAAGACAATTGAATAAATTCTAGTCTAGTTAACATTTCATATATTGCACATCCCTAGCTCTTTCCTATTGCTTACAACAAATCATTTGCTCAATCTAGTTTCATAAATTTGAATTTAATATTGTTTTCCCTTTCCCCCCAACTTTTACTTTATACATGTTAACAATGATGCATTCTAGTTTGAGTTAATTTACAAGTTTTGATTTATCCGTCTCAATTCCTTATGGATTCGACCCCGACACCCATAAGATATTTTATTTTTGACAACGACCGCTGTCACCTCCCTTAATCAGGAGAGATGTATTGAACATTATAAAAAAATGATGTCATTTCCAGGGAATTGAGTTGTGATTGCCATTAATTATTTAGTAATTTAGATTTCTTTTTGCATCTTGTGTTGCTTTTACATTGTTTCTGTGATTTTTCTGTCGCTCAGGTGTGTGAAAATGAGACGCGCTAGCAACAGAAGTAGCATGGATGGTTTAATGGAAGGAGAGAATGATCTTATGATTAATGATGTGGCTGGTTTCATTCGCCTACCACCCACGATAGGGAATACAGTGTTTCACGTAACAAGCACTATATCGTATTTTTTGCAAATGAAGTGGTTGTTTCGAGGACAATCTAGTGAGGATACTAATCTTCACCTCCAGAACTTCATTAAAATTTTTCAACCGTTCAATATAACCAACACCATCCAGAATCCATCCATTTGAGATTATTTCTATTCTCTTTGATGGAAGAGACCAGGGTTTGGTTGGAGGAGTTGCTTCCCTTGTCCATTACATCGTGGAATGAGCTAAATGAAGCATTATTCGATAGATTCTTCCCACCTTACCGGATGCTCCAATTGAGGGATGAGATACAAAAATTTTAGGCAACTTCTGGGAGAGCCTATTTATAAAGTATGACTCCAATTTAAAAAGAAGGTCGTCATTTGCTCCAACCATGGTCTGCCCGATGGGGTGTTGCTCCAAAGTTTCTATAGGTCTCTTGATTCTATCAACAAATCAGTGGCTAGCAATCTTGCAGGTGGTTCAATCATGGACTAAACATTTGGCATGGATAAGACACTTCTTGATAGGATGACGAAGACTAATAGAGTATGCACACTAGAGACACCGAGGTGGCCTTAAGTGGTGCATCTTCCAACCAACTGAGTACCTGAGTTAAAAAGGTGAGATGAAGAGTAGGATGAAACACTAGCTAAGATGATGACTCAAGTTAAGTTGATGGCCAAGCACATCTTGGGATCCAGAGCCAAAGGCATCAATGCTATTGGGACCCAAAGTCACAACCCATATGAGGAAGATGTTTCACAATCAAGATATGATGAGGAGTATCAGTTCATGGCTGGCTAGATGATGGGTTCTCGTCAAGGATATCAAGGTGTCAATCAAGGCCCTTGGCCTCCTCGCAATGGGAATCGAGGTTGGAGAGACCGAGACAACTAAGGATGGGGGTGATAGAGATAATAGGTGGAGGAACTGAGAGCCTAAACGAGACGGGGTAGATACCATAGAAGTGCAAACCTATATATTCCCCCTCCTAAAATGATGTAGCTGGGTGTAAGTGATGCGGGTATTTCCAATATTGAGGAGATGCTTTTGAGAGTATTGAAGAAAATGGAGTCCACCGATAGCGATGTTAAATAATTGAAAGGAAGGTGTCTGCACTTGCCCAAACGGTAAGCTCCCATTCAGCTTCAATCAAACATTTGGAAGCCCAAATGAATCATCTATCCACCCAAATGAACCCAGGAATAAAAGAAACCCTTCCTAGTGACACAATGCTAAATCCAAAGAAAGATCCCCATTGCGTGACTATTGTCACAAGAAGTGGGAAGGTTGTTACTAATGCGGGTGATAAGCCCAAGGTAGTTGTTGGTCCTAAACCAAATGAAGAAGACTTAAGTGAGGAGATGCCAAATGTACCTATTTGTGTTGATGATGAAAATGTGCTTAAGGAGGAAAAGGTTGAGACTCCTCCTAAAGATGAGAATATTGATGAAGAGGGCAAGAAGGCCCCTAATGCTAAAGGCCAAGCGCCTAGAGTTCCACCTCCTTACCCTCAGCGTTTAACCAAAAATAAAGAGGACAACCAGTACAATATAAGTTATCAATATATTTAGCAAGTTGTCCATCAACATACTGCTGGTAGGTGCATTGCTCCAAATGCCAAGTTATGCCAAATTCACGAAGGAGCTCCTAAAAAAAAGAGAGTTGTCGATGCGAGCACAGTGGAGGTGTCGCATCATTGTAGTGCAGTAATGGCAAGCAACCTTGCTCCAAAAAGAGATGATCCCGGAGCATTCACTATTTCTTGCACCATTGGGGTGCTTATGTTTAATAAAGCTCTCTGTGACCTAGAGGCAAGCATAAATTTGATGCACCTTGTGATCTTCAAAAAGCTAGGTTTGGGAAGTCCCAAGCCTACCATAATGAGGTTGCATATGGTTGATCGATCAATAAAGCGCCCCGTGAGAATTCTTATGGATGTGTTGGTCAAGGTAGATAAATTCATTCTTGTATCATAGAAGCAAAACTCACTCATCTTGTCATATAGTAACACTAACCAGGTTCTAATTATGGAAAATACCAGTGACTTATACCAAAGGATGGAGACAAGTGGAGCTGGAACATGTGTTTTCACTAAGGATTAGTATGTGCAGTTACTACATGTGCTGAATAGGAACAAGTCAAACAACTCTAATGCAAATGCAAGTGCAAATGTAGCAGGTACCAGTGACCTGCAAGGTATGAATACCAAAGGAATTAGTATTGCCTTACTAGAGTCTAATGGTTCAGAAGAATAGATCATAGATACTAGGACAACTAATCATATGGTGTCTAACACAAATATGTTGGATAAAGCTTCACTAACTAAAAATACAAATCCAAAGAAAGTTTATCTTCCTAATGGAGAAATCTCTTTAGTTACTCACACTGGTTAAAGTATAATTTCTAATAGCACTATTAAACATTTGTTCTTTGTGCCTAAATCTAAGTTTAACTTGATGTCAGTCTCCAAAGCTACTAAGGAATTAAACTGTGCTGCTTTATTCTATCTTGGCTTTTATATTTTTTAGATCTCTCAAGTAGGAAGGTAATGGAGATTGGTAAAAGAAGATGGTCTCTACTACTTAGTCAGCCCGGATGCAGTTCTCATGTAGTAAACTTAGCAGCTAAAACTTCTCAAGAAATAGAGTCCAAAAGTAGCGATATCAGCCTATGGCATAAGAGATTTGAACATGTGTCTACCACTACTTTACTCAAACTACTGCCTGACAAGTTAGATAGGATAGCAAAAATAGTTGACAAGTGTCCAATTTTCCGTAGTACTAAACAAACTACATTTTCATTCCCTACAAGTTATAAAAAGTACTTATTTTGATATTCTTCATTTGGACATCTGGGGTCCTTATAAAATACCTATTGTTGATGGAAAGGAGTACTTTTTAACAATTATGTATGACTATTCAAAAATGACATGGATTTACTTGTTGAAATTGAAATCAAATGCTTGTGTTACTATCAAATATTATTTTCCTTACATTAAGACTCAATTTGATAAAACTCCTAAAACATGTAGGACTAATAATGGAACTGAGTTCGTCAATGATGTATATTAAAATTTGTTTAAAGAACTTGGCATAATTCATCAAAGAACCTGTGCATATTCACCACAATAAAATGGTGTAGCTGAAAGAAAAAGAAAACATAGACACATCTTATAAGTGCAAGAGCCCTTAGATTACAAGCACACATTCCTATCAAATTCTAGGGACAGTGTGTGCTTACTGTTGTCTATATTATAAACAGATTACCATCATCTATAATAGGAACTTTACCGTATGAAAGATTGTATAACAAAAAGCCTTCTTTGAATCATTTAGGGTGTTAGGCTACTTGTGCTATGCTAAAATTGTAAACTAAACTAAAAAACTACAGTCTAAAACTAAGCTTGCTATGTTTATGGGCTATTCTGAAGTCTAAAAGGCTATAGTTTATATGATTTGAATAGTCATATATTTTTTGTCAATAAAGATGTTATATTTAAGGAAACCGAGTTTCCTTTCAAACTGCAAAATACTGATGTTCCACTCTTTCCTCCTACTAACTTTCTTAATGATGTCACAAATGATACTAGTTGTGAACTTTAGCCTAGTATATCAGATGCAGACAGTAACCCTACAGAGGACTTCACTACATATAATAGCAGTGAACTAACAGTCCATGTTCCTAGCATACGAGTGAAACCTAATGCAGTTGATACAGTAACTACTAGAAAAAATAGGCCACTCAGAATATTTGCAAGATATAAACAACCTCCCATTCAGATGAAGGACTTTGTGTCTCTAATTATATTTAAGATACTAATTATGAAATATTTAACTATGTGTCTTATGAGAAACTATCACCTAAATTTCAAGCATATTTTTCTGTGTTTTCTTCTATTACAGAACCTTACAGTTATTCTGAAGCCATTAAGGATCCTAGATGGATACAAGCAATGAAGATTGAAATATAAGCCTTATAAAACAACAATACTTGGATTATAGTTGAACTACCGGAGAGCAAGAAGCCTATTGGTTGTAAATGAATCTATAAGGTCAAGTATAAGGCCAGTGGTGAGATAAAAATGTTCAAAACTAGACTGATTTCCAAAGGATATAGCCAATAAGAAGGAATTGATTATGAAGAAACCTTTTTACCTATTGTGAAAATGGTTACTATTAGATTTGTGTTGGAAATTGCAACCTTAAGAAGTTGGAACATATACTAAATGAATGTTTACAATGTATTCCTACAATGTGATCTATATGATGAAATATATGTATGGATTTTCCACATGGATTTCTAAGTCGGGGGTGGGAGGTGGGGGTGGGGGTTCTAAACTTGTATGCAAACTCACTAAATCCCTATATGGCTTGAAACAGACACCTAGGCAATGGAATGCTAAGCTAACAGAAGCACTCTTGAAATTAAAGTTTAGTCAAAGCTAGCCTGATCATGCACTGTTTATATAGAAAACAGAAAAAGGCACTACAATAATCCTAGTGTATGTTAATGACATGTTGATAACTGGTGACAATCTGGAGCTGATCAATGAAACCAAAGTAGCACTGCATCAAGTATTCAAAGTGAAAAACGTGGGTGAGTTGAAGTACTTTCTAGGGATAGAGTTTGCCAAAAGTGATAAAGGCATTTCAATGTATCAAAGAAATTACTCCTTGGAGCTTATATCTAAGCTTGGATTATCAGCCTCTAAACCTACCTATACTCCTATGGATAAAAATGTAATGCTTACAACTAGAGAGTATGATGAACAAAAGGACAATAACTCTGGAGACCCACTATTACCAGATATTACTCCCTATCAAAAATTGATTGATAAGTTACTGTACCTAACAGTAACAAGGCTAGACATTTTCTTCAGTGTACAGATGCTAAACCAATAACTGCAGCAATCTAAAAAGTCTCACATGGAAGTTGCTAAGAAAGTGGCCAGATATGTTAAATCTCAACCAGGATAAGGAATTCTAATATCAAGTAACCCCATTGATAAAGTGTTTAAATTATGTGATGCTGACTAGGCAGCTTGTCCACATACTAAAAGATCAGTGTCTGAATTTCTGATTAAATTAGGAGACTCATTGATTTTCTCGAAGTCCAAAAAATAGATAACTATTTCCAAGATTTCTACAGAAGCAGAATACAGAAGTATAACATCAATTGTCTTTGAACTCACATGGAGACTCAGCTTATTAAATGAATTATACATCAAAATCAGCCTACCAGTTAATCTAAACAGTGATAGAAAATCAGCTATCCAAATAGTTGCCAATCCAGTGTTCCATGAGAGAGCAAAGCATATTGAAATTGAATGTCACTTCATCAAAAAGAAGATACAAAAAGGGCTAATCCAAACTCAGTACATTTCAACAAAGGATCAACTAGCTGATCTAATGACCAAAGACTTAACCAAGGTTTAGCATAACTACTTTACTTCCAAGTTAGGTACTTTAAACATCTTTATGGTACCTACCTTGAGGGGAAGTATTAATGAAGGTAGTCCGGATTGGGAAGTTAGTTAAAAACAGTTAGGATTTCATAAGTTAGTTAGTAACTGTTAGAGTTAGTTAAGGAAAATTGTTAACCAAGCAATTATATAGCTTACTAGCAGCTCTCATTATAATAGAAATTAAAGGATCCTTTTGGGTTCTAGAGGCTAAATTTCAACTATAAATAGATATTAATCCTATTGTATATGTAATATTTTTGAGTTAGTATTGAATTAGTTAAAGGATACATTACTCAATATTGAATTCTCTTCTCTCTCCTACAGTTTCTTGCTTTCATTCTTCTTCTCATTTCTCTTTTTGTTCAGATCATCTTGATCATCATTCTCTTGAGAGTTTATCATATAGGACTCTAATTAAGTTCAGAATCACAAGAAGTAAAGTTTGGAAAATGAGAAGAAAAAAATGAAAGATAAATAATATAAAATAATAAATATTTTAAAATAAAAAAATTTAAAAACAAAAATAAAAAAAATTAAAATAATAGAAATAAAAAATAAATTAAAATAAAAATAATACTGAAGAAATTAAAAAGTGACCATGTAATTACACCATTTAAATACCTGCAATTCTCACCTTCGCCCTCGAAATTGGAGAATGTAAGTACTCTCTTCCAATTACCCTCAATTTCATACTAACCATATAATTACCTGGTCAAATAAATAGGTAAAATTATTTAATTCCACCTAATTACACTCAAATTCAATTCTCAGGTGAATTTCCAAACAAGCCCTTAAACTTTCTAAGTTTTTTTTTGTTTAAATCTGCATAGAGCCATAACTCCCCAGATCGCATCGGCTTCTCTCTAAGGCGGAACGCTCCCCTACCAATGTATTTTTACATCCCACAGCTTTGGCAGATCGCTTAGCCTTGTTCATCTTCGGCGCAAGAGCGCTCACCAATCTCGGACCTGCGTCTCACTAATAGCCTAAAATCCATCCTCATCACATAGCCTAAAACCCGTCTGTCTCGCAGCCCGATGCATTGAAAATCTTTTGGAATTTTTGAATCTCAAACTTAATTCTCCGGTCTTGAAGAATATTTTTTGCACCTTACCATTCTCCCCTCACTCTTACCTTTTCTACCTGAAATCCCATTTCAATAATTCTTTCAAAGTCCCTATTCATCTATTGAAGAGACATGAGGCGGACTTGGGTCGGGTCGGTCAACTTTTTAAATTTTAATTGATACCTGCGCCTGCACTGGACATACGGCCACATGTTTGCATCTACAACCGCAATCTAGCTAGGTGGACTTTGTTCCTGCCTAGTGCATTGTATTGGAGGTGCGTACACCTGCGTCTCGCATGTGAGACACAGGCCACTTCAATTTTTCACGATTCTTTCCTAGGTGTACTTCCCCAATCCTGCATTTAGCAGGTGAGGCATAGGTCTTCCTCATTTTTTCAAGTATTCTGGACCAAACCTGCACTTGACCTATGCTCCGCAGGTCGGTACCTACATTTCGCAGGTCCCACGCAGGTTCCCATGCTCTATTTTCTTCTATCTTGTTCATAATCCAAACCTTCTATACAAAAAAAAACAACAAAGATATGAAGTAAAAGTTAATTTAAAGACACTTGGGTTTCCTCCAAGAAGCACTTGATTTAACATCACGACACGTCACTTTCTCCTTGCAATGGTATCACTCATCTGGATGTTTGTCCTCTACCTCAATATCATTCTTTTGCTCCTCTTCCTTATACATCATAACTATCACTTGCATTTATTGGGTGGTTTCATAGATTGACGCACATTGAATGTCACTTCGTCACCACCCACTCGAAACTTCAACTCTCCAAGATCAACATCTACTAGAGCTCGTATCCACCAGCCTTCTTTTCATTGTTAAAACTTGATGGGTATCCTATTAGTTTGTAGCAATGTTTCTTTGTGTGTCCTTTGATCTTGCAGTAGTCACACTGCAGATTGTAGTCCTTCTTGTGCTTGTTATATCCCGTCTTAGAATACACAACAGTACTGTCATATCCACTTGGTGCAACCCCTAACAGCCTAGTTGAACTAGAAGTAGAAGTCTTTTAACCTTCATCATTTATGACCATAACATATGCTTGGTTCACAGGAAAAGGTTTCATCAATAAATTTTGACTCCTTGTTTGAAGATGGGAGTCATTGAGGCCCATGAGAAACTGATACAGTTTTTTTCTTTGCAAGTAATCCACAAATTTCTTGGCTCCTGCACAGTCACAACTAGGTGGAGGCATTAATGGCTCAAACTCATTCTACAAATTCTTGAGTCTTGTATAGTATCTAGAGACGGATTGTGTTCCTGGTGCCAAAGTAGAAATTTCTTTACGCAAGCTAAATGTTCTTGAACCATTAGCTTCATTAAACCTTTCATTCAGTTCTTCCCCAATTGCAGGTGTACTAGAGGCATAAACTACACTACTGAGAAGATTATTAGACACGGTATTCATCAACCAAGAAAGCAACATAACATTCACTCTGTAGATTTGGGAGCCACTAATCATGTCTGTACTTCTTTGTAGGGGTTTCGGGAAACACGACGGCTAAGTGAAAACAAAATTTGCGTTTTTCAAGCCAATGACAAACCAACACTGGCATTAGCTTTAGGATATATTAGTATTTCTTTTAGTAGTTCTAGAGTTTTAGATTTAAAAGATGTTCTCTATGTACCTTCTGTTAGAAGGAATTTGCTTTCAGTTTCAAAATTGATGGATGTTGGTTATAATATATATTTTGGTAATAATTCTACTGTTATCAAATTTAAGAAGCATTTTATCTATACTGCTTCTAGAGTGCATGATCTATTTGTGCTTGAAACACCTCCTAACTTGTTGCAACCAAAGGAACTAAATAACATTAATCTGCCAAATAAAAGAAAACGTGTTTCTGAATTGAGCCAAACTTACTTATGGCACTTGCGTCGAGGTCATATAAATCTAAATAGGATTTCAAGGTTGGTCTCTGATGGACCTTTGAGTTAAGTGAAGTGGAGGCACTGCCAACCTGTGAATCCTGTTTAGAAGGAAATATGACTAAGAGACCTTTTCCTTCTAAAGGAAATAGAGCTAGTAAGATCGTCATTGATGCATAAATAAAGATACCAATTAGTAGTGATTGAATTCCATGAATTAATTCACTCTGATTTGTGTGGTCCTATGAATATACAAGCAAGAGGTGGTTTTGAGTATTTTGTGACCTTCACAGATGACTACTCTAAATATGGATATGTTTACCTGTTTCACCGTAAATCTGAGTGCTTTGACAAGTTCAAAGAATTTAAGGCAGAAACAAAAAAGTAACATGATAAACATATTAAATCATTATGATCTGATCGTGGTGGTGAATACCTTTCTGCTGAATTCATTAAATACTTATCAGATTGTGGAATTATATCTCAATTATCTGCTCCAGGAACACCACAATAAAATGGTGTGGCAGAGAGAAGAAACAGAACTCTTTTGGAAATTGTAAGATCAATGTTGAGTTATTCGGATTTGCCTTCTTCCTTTTGGGGATATGCATCAGACACAACAAACTACCTATTGAACTTGGTTCCTTCCAAATCAGTACCTTTAACTCCAATAGAATTATGGACTGTATGAAAGCCTAGTCTAAGACACATTTGGGTAAGGGGCTGTCCAGCCCACGTGCTAAAGGGAAAAACTGATAAGTTGGAATCAAGGATAAAAGTATGTGTCTTCATTGGATATCCAAACGGGACGAAAGGTGGTTTGTTTTATTGTCCTAAAGAAAAGAAAGTCATTATTACAATAAATGCCAAGTTTTTGGAAGAGGACTATTTAATAAACCATGTTCCCAGAAGTAAACTCGCTTTACAGAAATTGAACAATGGAATAACAGATGATGTATCTCAAAAACAAATCCCGTAAGCAAGTATTGACATACCACTCCATTATCATAGTGGGAGAGATGTCAATAGGCAATGGGAGGCACAAGTGCAAAGGTCGGACATCTCACTACCTCAAGATAGTGGGAGCAATGTTCACCAGCCTGCACTTGTCGAGCAATCCGTGCTTGGGGAAGAAGTTCGTGATAATCAAATTTTAGTTCCCAAAAGTGATGTTGTGGTTCCACCGTAAGACCAGATTAATGATCTTGTAGTGAGTCGTCATAGTGGGAGAATTATTATAAAACCCATTCGATTTGCGCTCTTGGGAGAATCTTATGATAGAATCCCTGAAGAACCTAATACAGAACCCCTTAGTTACGCTGAAGCATTACAAGATATAGATGTTGAAAAATGGATAGTCGCTATAAAATCTGAAATGGAGTCTATGTACTCCAATCAAGTCTGGGATCGTGCAGAACCACCTGTAGAAGTAAAACTCATTGGCTATAGATGGATCTACAAGAAAAAGAGAGGGGTGGATGGAGAAGTTCAGACTTTTAAAGCTAGGCTTGTTGCAAAAGGGTTTACTCAAAAGGAAGGAATTGATTATGAGGAAACCTTTTCGCCGGTGGCCATACTTAAATCCATGAGAATTCTCTTATCCATTGCTGCTCATTATGATTATGAGATCTGACAGATGGATGTCAAGATAGCTTTTCTTAGTGGAGGTATTGATGAGTGTATATATATGGCACAACCAGAGGGTAATGAGCACATGTTGTGTAAGCTGAAAAGATCCATTTATGGGTTAAAACAGGCATCTAGGGAATAGAACACTTGTTTTGACAATTTGATTAAGACTTTTGGTTTTGATCAATGTGAGAACCATCCATGCATATATAAAAAGTGGGAGGGAGATAAAGTAGCATTTTTGATACTGTACATGGATGATATTTTTCTCATAGGAAATAATGCGAGCATGTTGAAATCGATCAAAGAGTGGTTGTCCTCACGTTTTGATATGAAAGACTTGGGTGAAGCGGCTCATATCCTTGGGATCAAGCTCATGCGAGATCACAAGCAAAGGATATTAGGCTTGTCTCAAGCGCTTTATATTGATACAATTCTTACCAGGTTTAGCATAAAAAGTTCCAAAAAGGGATTTCTTCCTTTTAGGCATGGAATTTCTCTATCGAAGGATCAGTCTCCTAAAACGACTGACGAGATAGAGAGGATGAGGCGGATCGCTTATGCTTCTGCTGTTGGGAGTCTCATGTATGCTATGCTATGTACGAGTCCTGACATCTGCTTTGTTGTTGGCATGGTTAGTAGATATCAGTCAAATCCTGGGAATGAACATTGGACTACAGTTAAGCATATAATCAAGTATCTGAAAAGTATTAGGGATTATATGCGAGTTTTTCACTCAGGTGATCTGGTGCCCGTTGGGTATACAGATTCAGATTTTCAGTCTGATAGAGATTCTACAAAATTTACCTCAAGATATGTGTTAGGAGGTGGAGCCATAAATTGGAGGAGTATCAAGCAATCATGTGTTGCTGATTCCACCATGGAAACCGAGTATGTAGCTGCCTCTGAGGCGGCTAAGGAGGTTGTTTGACTTCGGAACTTCCTAAAAGAGCTTGGAGTTATTCCTTTAATTGAAGCACCAATTACACTTTATTGTGATAATAGTGGTGCAGTTGCAAACTCAAACGAACCACGAAGTCACAAAAGAAGCAAACACATTGAGAGAAAATATCACTTAATTTGGGACATAACTCAGAGAGGAGATGTGAAGGTTTTGAAGATTGCATCGGAGAACAATTTGGCGGACCCATTTACAAAGAGTTTGTCACAGAAGCCTTTTGATAAGCATGTAGAAGGAATGGGCATTAAAGTTGTAGGTGCATGGTTATGAGTCTAAGTGGAAGATTGTTAGGATATACTATTAACCATGCAGTTTAGTATAGGGTTATGTTTCAGTCTTATGTAAGACTTTCTTTTTATTTGTTGGATTAATAAAGTCTTTTTCTAAATAGATTGATTTTGCATGTGTGTCCTTTACTTATATAGTAGATGGTTTAGTGTATAGAGTTTAGCTTATACACAGAAGATTAAATCATCGATTCTTATAAGTATAGAGTTTGTATATGTTCACAATCTAAGATGAGAATTGGACAAATTCATCGGTGATTGTAGCACAGGATTAAATATAATTTATCTTGATTATTGGAATGGTATTGTTCCAACTTCTTGTGCTAGTATATTTTGTATGTATTGAACGAACCAAGTAGAGAATAGTTTTTGTCTGACTTAGTAAAATAAATTCTCTAGATCATTAAATGTACTTATACTCTTAATTTTGATATAACTATTATGATCAATGTCATTTGCTTATTGTTTTGATCTATCAAAGGGTGGAACTCTTTCGCGAGTTAAAATATTCCCGATAGGTTGGATGATGACAAATGATATTTGTGAAATGATAGTTAGTTGATGGAATCCATGTCTCGACCTTGAGATTGATGATACCCCTTTATAATTGCTTATAAGTTTTCATGTGAAAACCCTACGAGTGGATTCTGTACCGTCACATGAAATAAGTTAAGCGTTTGAATAAAGGATTAAATTGATCAATGAATTAAATAGTCAGAAATTTAATTCGATTGATTGGTATCTGTAATCTTAACATGGGGAGTTAAATAAGAATTTAATGATGTTATAGACTTATATTTTTCTTTTATTTTGAATTATATTTATTGAGTTATGACATTGGAATTTGCAAGAGTATTATGGTAACTTTTTATTTAGTTTTGAATTTATATTATATTTTCGGTTCTAATTCATTTACTTTAGTAGTAGTGACTTGTTATTTCACATTGCATGTCATTCATTTTTCAGTTATAATTGATAAATTTATATTTTATCAAATATTTGAATAATTTTATGGCATTATATTTATAATATTAATATTTTTGTGAAACATGCATTCCATTTTCTTAAAAAAATGTGAATTTTACTTTTTATAATTAATTTAATTAAAAATATTATTAATTTAAAAATATATATCAATTATTTTTTATAATATTAATTAAAATTGTATGTTTATTAATTAGTATATTTTAGACAATATGTATCTTAACACTTAATTTAATATCAGGTGGAAAAAGTGAGCAGATGTATGTTTTGATAAATATTTGATGATAATTCAGTTAGGAAACTCACACACCTGATAGTTTGGATATGAAACTCAAAAAACCATGATACTTTAGGTGTGTTTTTCATCCTTCGCTCTATCATTTATAAAAACACATATTTTTGTCAAATATTAATTTTTAATAATTAATTTTTATTTTAAAAATTTAATCTAACTTTATAATTACAATTGTGCAATCAAACAATATGCTTATAATTATATTGTAATTGACAAATAAACATGTCATCATAATTATTAAAATATATAATTACTATCCTAATAAATACATCAATTTTATTTATAGGTACTTTCCAAACACACCCAAGTTCTCGAGACTGATCAACTTCCTTAGGTGTGCAAAGGCATAAAAATTAGATCTAACCTAAATATTTTTTATAAGAAAATTATTTTATGTCATCTCCTTAAAAGTAAATTAAAATAGAAGTCACACAAAAAATTTGATGAGGTATCTAACCATGTTTACCTTTGTGTATGCCGGAGTTTCATTTTCAGCAAAATTTCTTTTGAACTTTTGTGTTTTTTAAACTTACCAAATAAACAAAAAAAGTTTATATCCATATTGGGATGGAAGAATCATCATCAATTGCTACTGTTAAACGAGCTTCATGAAGAAAACTTTTATCCATGGAGAAATTATTATTTTTTAAATCTTTATGTTTGTATATTATCCATGGAGGAATTTGAATTATTATACTGTGTACTATGAGAAGATACTTTTTATTTAAACTGAATTAGAGGGATTAAGAAATCTGTATGGAGTTAATTAATGGTTGCCCCGCAATGGTTTTGATTTTGTGTCTTGACGTGAAAATAGAATGGTTTCAAAATAGGAAACAATTAATTAATTATACTTACAAGAAAATAACTATTTTTAGAAATTTCACTATTTAATATCTTATTTTTTAAATAGGAAATAATTATTAAAAAATATGTGAAGCGGATTTACGCGGGACTAGACAGGGTGGGTTGGGTTGGGTTGGAGTCTTCATTGATTTACCTTGTACTTCATTTGCACATCTACCTCAAGTCATAATCATCATTCTACCAGGAAAATATACATGCGATAGTGCGTGTATATCACCATTTAAGTCGTCTTAACACAAATTTAAGTGTGACTTCTCAAAGAGAATATATTTCAGTGTTGAAAAAAATTCAAAAGTGTATGTGATAAAAAAAAATTTGAGATAAATTTAGAAGATTTTTATTCCTTTCCCTTATAATAAATACTCCTATAATAATACATTCAAGGGCCTTGTAGCTATACGTATTCCTGATATAAAATAAACATACTAAGCAACACATGAAGGGCGTTCAAGATTAGCCGGAATTAATTATGTGTATATGTGCATATGGCAAGTAATTAATCCAAATAATCTTATTTTAGTGGATGCCTTTTTTCTCCATAATGCACTATAATGCAAGGTGGGTTTGCATGTCATTTGGAAGGTATGACTTTTATGTTAATGGAGGAATACTTGGTCAAAGATAAAAAAGAGAGACAAAATCTGGTGGAAAACTAAAAATGCTAACTAAGCCGACGTAACCAACGTCAATTATATCCTAAAGTAGCACCACGTTGTTGCAAAAAGGTGGAAAAACTGCTATTTTTTCCAAAGGGCATCCAGCCACTGAAATTTTCTGTAAGTATAATTATGAGTTTTTTTGGCTTTGTTTAAATTATTCTTTGAAAAGATGCCATCCATCTTGACCCGCAATTACTGTGTTAGATTTTTGAGAAAATTTGGATAAACCATGAGTTCTGATTCATCCACATGTGCTTTTTACTCATATTTAATCCTTGAATTTATAAAGACTAAAAACTGATTTCTATTTAATTAATAACTAGGCCACCTAATTAATTACCCTACACTTAAAAAAGGAAACTTTTCATGCACGGGATTTAGTAATATCTGGGTGGTGCTTCTTTGACTTGTGGTCCATTTGGTCAGGACGAGTGAGCTTGTCATGCTTTTTTTGATTATGCAAATGTTTGAAAATTTAAGAGCTCCATAGTAGTTGGAACAGTAAGGAGAATCAAGTGTGACGTTACAACGTAAATAAATGTGAATTCAAACTTTAAAGTTTATAAGTTTTTATAACGACTTAATATATAATAATAATTGTGAGTTTATAATTGTAAATTTGAATATTTATTATAAATTTCTTAATTGAAATATAAAATCTTTGCAAAATTAATTAAATTGCTATAAATACGAAAATTATGCTCGACATCAATTTGGACTGTTTTAGTAATGCACATGCAAATATCAGATCTAAAGTTAGAACTCAGAGTCAATTAGTTTATCAAATTCGTGTTCGAACTGGAATCGACGTGAGTTAGGTTCCAGAATGCTATACGTGTAAGGTACAAGCGTTTAAGTTTGGCAATAAACCTATAGAATCATAAATCTGATTGTGCAAGGAGGGGTTTGCGTCTCAACAACACCATTTCTGCCTCACCGTTAATGACTATGGTAGGTAGAGTTAGTGCAAATCTATTTAATTTGTCTAAATTTTAATGAGTTTAGGCAAAAGTGACTTTGAAAATGAATTAATTTGGACCCAAGTTAACCTATTAAATTATCAGCCCAAACTGACCCATTAGATGAGCCCAAACCGACCCATCATTAAATTCTATACTAATTTAAAAACTTTTCATCATTTGTTTTCATTTTTTTTATTTTAAATTTTTAATTATTTTTTATTTTTTATTTTTAAATTTCTAAACTTTTTACCCCTGATCTCAATCAAGGATTTGACATCGAACTCGACTCAGTAGCTAATCTTGACTCGAGACTCGATTCAGCAAAAAACATAATTTGACCCTTTGCTCGAGATCACTGACACGACCCTCAAATCCCGACTCGAGATCTTACCCTGACACGTGACATGGGACACAACCTCCACCCAGAACTTGAGATTCGACCCTAGCCAGGGACCCAACTCCATTAGAGACTTAGGACCCAAAACTTGGGAACTAACCTCGACATAAGAACCAGGACCTCGGACTAGACCCCGACTCGGGACTCAAGACTAGACCTTTAACCCCTGGCTCAACCCCCGACATGGGACTAGACCGTAGACCCTCGGTCTGAGTCTTGACACAAGACTCGACCCCCGACCTAGGAATTGGAACCAAAAGTCAACTCGAGACCCGACCCCCAGCCTCAATATGGGACCCTAACCTGACATAGGACCTAAGACCCGACTCCCGACCCCTGGCCTAACCCCTGACTGACCCCAACTAAATCTCAAAGAAAAATCTAAACCTTGTTCTAACCTTGACTTGAGACCTAAACCCCGAACTCAACCCTAATTTAGGACCCAACCTAGGACTAGATCCCGAACCTAATATTGACTTGGGTCCTTGCCCTGACCTAAACCTGAACCTTGATCCCGACTCAATATTTGACCCCAACCTTGATTCAGTACCTAACTTTGGCCTCAACCCTAACAAAATTGGGATCTGACCCGAGACTCAAGACTTAACCCTGACCTTGATATTATGTAATATTTATGAAAACTTGTTTGTGAAATTTTGGCTAAGAAAGTTTAGTGATATCTCTAAGAGAAAATAACAAAAGTTGAGTCAAATTGGGTGAGTTGGGTCATTAGCCATCATTTAGCCTATCTTAACTTAGTCCATCTTAGTCTAAATAAGCTTTGGGTAGGGTTTGACATTGACCTACCTATTAGTCAATCCATCTTGACTCATCCAACTTCAGCCCATTTGGCAGCCTTATCAATCCTGACTCCAATTTGAAATTGGCATAATACATAAATAGGCACTTAAACTTGGCCTCAACTGGCAATTAAGCACTCAAACTTTGAGAGTGCATATCTAGGCACCTCAACTTGGTCTCAACTGACAACTAAGCACTCCAACTAGTCCCCACTATATCTTGTAGGCACATGATGCTGACGTGGCACATGACACAATGGAACCAAGTTGAGGTGCCTAGATAATCATCTTGTAAGTTAGAGTGCTCAATTGACAAAGCGACCAAGTTGAGGTGCCTAGATGTGCATTCTCAAAGTTTGAGTGCTTAATTGCCAGTTGAAGCCAAGTTAGAGTGCCTATGTATGTATTATGCCTTTGAAATTTGACCCCAATACAGGACCGACCCTGTATGAGATCTGGGACTCGATACCTGCCCCCAAACCCTCGAATTGACCCCTACTTGACCTCAAATATAGAAAATAAACCTTAGATTGATCCCAACTTGAGACATGAACCCCGACCTCAACCCTTATTCGGGAACCAATCAAGACTCGATCCCGATCCAAATCTCAACTTGGGTTCTAACTTTGACTTCAAATCAGTACCTAACCTTTAACTCAGACTCGATCCTAAAAAATTAGGATTTGAAAAAGGACTCAAGACGTGACCTCGACCTGACAACGATATTATGTTATATTTAAGAACTCATTTGCTGAATTTTAGTTAAGAAAATTTATTGATATCTTTAAACAAAAAATTGAGTCAAATTTGGCTGGTTGGGTTATTATCCATCATTTAGCGCATCTTGACCTAACCCATCTCAACCCAAATAAGCTTTGGGCATGATTGAGAATTAACTCATCTAGTAGTTAAATAACCCATCCAATGTACTTCAACCTAATAGCCCATTTGCCACGCCTACTGACCCTCTACCCCTACCTAGCACCCGACCTTGAAATAGGATTCGAGACCTTACCCCGACTTTTGACCTTGAATCTGACCCTGACACAAGACCTGAAACTCTACCCCAATACCAGACCAAGGACCTCATGTCGATATGAGAGTCGAGATTCAACCTCGACATAGGACTCGGGACCCCACCTCAATAAGGAACTCGAGACTCGACCTCAACATGGGATTTGGGACCCAATCTCGACATGGGATTCGAGACCTGACCCCTGACCGACCCTAACATGACCTCAACATAAAATTTAAAATGTTACACCCCGTAAGTTCTTGACACTTAGTTGGCCTATTTTCATGTTGGTTAAGAGTTTTAGAATGTCATACGTGCGAGAAAAGGGCCCGGGGAGAGACCGAACAAGCGCCAAGTCAAAGTGTCGCAAGGCAAATGCAACTTATAAATCGCATTCGACAAATGCGACTTATAAATCGCATTCGACAAATGCGACTTAAAGGGGGTTCAGGTCCATGTATATAAAGCCTTTCACTTTGTTTTTAAATCATTTCATCTGATAATTTCCAGCAAACACGAACAGAAATAGAGGAAAACGAAGGGTTTGATTAAATATTCGTTCGATTACACCGTCAAACGCCATCCAAACTCAAATTAACTTCGGGCAGTGAAGTATAAAGCTGCAGGGAACATTCCTACGGAGTTAGTTTCACGAAATTCGGTCGACGAATCGTCGTCACGCCGATCCAAGGTAAGTGAAATTGCTCCAAACTAGTGTTAATATACTCCCAGCATTAAAGTGAGTATTTCTCCCTTCTAGATTTCTGAGAAATAGCGAGTTTTTGGCCGCTCTACGGAGTGGCATGCCGTCCGCCAGCGGATGAAGATGGGATGCAGATTCCCCATAGCAGGCTGATCAGCACTATACTACACCTCTTGTCGAGCGCTTGCGCCCGGGGTGCAGATTACAGTTTTCATATTACAGATTTCAGATTTCAAATTTCAGATTTTAGGAGTCCTTCGGACTCAAATACAGCTATAGTCAGGGGCCCAGCGAGCTCAAGTTGCATACCCAGGGTCGGCTGGATGCTCATAGTTACTAGGTGGATGGTATGACCTGGGTAGGGGTATATAGATTGTGTGCTGGTTGGTAACTTACGGTTTATGGAGGCTGGTAAGGTTCTTGTATGCTATGTTCTGTTAGTTATTAATAGATAGAAAGTAGACCGCCATTTTATGAGGTATGACTCTTACTCTCTTTAGTAAAGTTACGCTCTTTTCAGTCAATCTCAGCCCGTCTTCTATTACTTCAGTATCTATCAGTATTATTGTTTGCTTTCAGTTATTTTCAGTTATTGCTTTGCATACTCAGTACCAGTGGTACTGACGCCCGTTTTGGGGCGCTGCATTACTTGCCTTCAGGTTCTCATAGACGAGGAGCAGATCCCTCGTAGTTCTAGCCAGCATACAGAGTCTTCATCTCCTATCATCCGGAGCTTGACAGCTAAAGGTTTACTTCCCTTTTTGTTGTACAATATGGGTAGGCCGGGGCCCTGTCCCGACCATCTTATTATTCTTAAAGGCTTGTGGATTGTATATTCCCTGTGGTTAGTTGTACCGGTCGTGTGGGGTCGTATGTATGTTTCAGTTTGCATGTGATGGTCATGTGGGGCCTTGTTCAGTTGTCGGTTGGTGACCTTATGAGTCACAGATCAGTTCAGCACTTGATTATACTTTTCAGTGATAACTAGTCAGCATGGTGGCCTTGTCGGCTCGCATAGATTCCCCTATGCTCAGTTGTTCTGGTTAACTGTTATATTTCTACAGGTGGCTATAGGCCTAGTCGGCTGAAGGCTATATTTACAGTCGTTATATAGCCCGTTGTTTTCATAAATCCAGAATTAGAGCCAGCTTGACACCAGAAGTGCTTAGGCTCAGTAGTCCAGCAGTCCAGATCCTAGTAGGGCTCCAGGTGCTAGTCATGCCTCCCAAGGCGGGGCGTGACAAACTTGGTATTAGAGCAGGTCGTATCCCAGGGAGTCTGCAAGCCGTGCTAAGTAGAGTCTTGTCTATGGATATGTTGTGCACCACATACCATAGGCAAGAGGCTGCAAGGCATGATAGGATGGTTACTCTTTCTTCACATTCAGTCGTGCCATAGAGTAGTACAGTATAGGGTTAAGTCCCTAAAGCTTACTATACTCTTTGTTTATAAATAAAATGTCAGATCATCGACATCCTATCACAGGCCGAAGATTGGATACAACAGCAGGAGAGGGCACCAGCAGGATGCCCCAGTCTCGATTAGAATCAGCCCAATTTGAGGGTGATACAGAGGCATCGTCCCGACCTTCTCAGCAGTCTCAACCCCATCAGGAGTCACTCGGGACGACACCACCTCTGACAGTTCCTATACCTACACCATCTGACCAGGAGGTCAGGAGTGCCATAGTTAGTTAGCGCAAATGATGGCTACTCAGCGCCAGTCAATGCCACCTACAGCTGCAGAGTTATCTGGTGGGCTTGGTAGTTAGAGGGTCCGAGAATTCCTGGCACTAGGTCCCCCGCAGTTCATAGGGTCGGATCAGAAAGAGGACCCTCAGGACTTCCTGGATCAGATGCAAAGGATTTTTCGGGTAATGCATGTTACATCTATAGAGTCGGTTGAATTGGCGGTATTCCGATTGTGGGATATTACTGTGTTGTGGTATGAGAGTTGGGAAAGGTCTCGAGGGAGAGATATTGCCCCTCCAACCTGGTCCAGCTTTTCAGAGGCTTTCCTAGACCGTTACCTACCACGAGAGATCCGACAGGCCTAGATGGACCAGTTTTTACACCTGGAGCATGGGGCGATGAGTGTTCGAGAATACGCCCTGCAGTTTGATTCTTTGGCCCGCTATGCTCCGACCTTTTTAGACATCATGCCATCCAGAGTCCACCGGTTTATTATGGGGCTGAACTCGGAGTATATTGAGGCATGTATGACAGCTACTTTGCGGGAAGACATGGATATTGCTTGAGTGCAGGCTTTTGCTCAGACTATTGAGGGCCTCAGACAGCGGCAATAGGATAGCAGACGAACAAGTCAGGAATAGCGCCGTAGGGACAGGTCAG
The DNA here is from genome assembly GCA_035772735.1 of Datura wrightii. Classification (NCBI taxonomy): domain Eukaryota; kingdom Viridiplantae; phylum Streptophyta; class Magnoliopsida; order Solanales; family Solanaceae; genus Datura; species Datura wrightii. Next base: position 139,053,962 of record JASDFA010000007.1, on the reverse strand, counting down.
ATGAGTTACAGGGGGAGATTCGGGGAGGGCCTAGGCCACGGTTGTCAGATAGGCCACCTAGACCTCCGCCTCCATCACAGCAGCAGAGGGGTAGATTCAGTCGCCGAGGAAAGTCAGAGTCCGGCGGAAGTTCTCGAACAATAGATTCACCCCAGCAGAGGAAAGTAGAGTAGAGCAGGTATACACCACCACTTTGCCCTATTTGCAGCCGAGGCCACTCTGGAGCTTGCAGATATGGCTCCACAGGGTGTTATATATGTGGACAGGAGGGTCATGTGATGAGAGATTGTCCAGCCAGGGGTCAGGGTGACCGGGATAGATAGGACAGGGCATCAGCAGGGTCGCGAGCTCCAGCAGCCCCGGCACAGCGCAGGCCCTCAGTTTCAGCAGGTAGAGGCAGAGGCAGATCAGGGGCCTCTAGTTCAGGTGCGGGCCCAAGTCGTACCTATGCATTACTAGGGAGACAGGATTTAGAGGCGTCTCCAGATGTTGTGACAGGTATGATGACTATTTTCTCTCACCCTGCTTATGTATTAATCGATCCGGGATCTACCTTGTCCTATGTTACCCCATTAGTGGCTCGAAAGTTCAGTATTGTACCAGAATTGCTTTGGCAACCCTTTTCAATATCTACACCCGTCGGTGACTCTATTATAGACAGAAGGGTTTATCGAGGGTGTACAGTAGAGGTTGCTAACCGTCAGACCACAACAGATTTGGTAGAGTTAGAAATGGTTGATTTTGACGCTATTATAGGTATGGATTGGTTAGCTCCATGCTATGCCAATGTAGAATGCTGGACCAAGACGGTCCGATTTCACTTTCCAGGAGAGGCAGTACAAGAGTGGAAGGGAAGTACAGCTACGTCAAAAGGTAGGTTTATTTCCTATCTTCGGGCGAGAAAGTTGATAGCCAAGGGGTGGATTTACCACATTGTCAGAGTTCAGGATGTTCGGATAGAGCCTCCAACTCTCTAGTCTGTTCCAGTGGTTAACGAATTCCCCGATGTATTCCCATATGAGCTACCTGGTATTCCCCCAGAAAGGGAAATAGACTTTGCAATTGATTTATTACCAGGCACTCAGCCCATATCAATTCCCCCTTATCGCATGGCTCCTGCTGAACTCAGAGAACTAAAGGAGCAGTTGAAAGATTTGTTAGACAAGGGATTTATCAGGCCGAGTACTTCACCTTGGGGTGCGCCAGTTCTGTTTGTAAGAAAGAAGGATGTTTCCCTCCGCATGTGTATAGACTATCGACAACTGAATAAAGTTACTGTCAAGAATAAGTATCCGCTTCCCAGGATAGATGATCTGTTTGATCAGTTACAAGGAGCTAGATATTTCTCCAAAATTGACTTAAGGTCCGGATATCATCAGGTTCAGGTTCGTGAAAGGGACATTCCAAAGACTGCCTTCAGGACCAGATACGACCATTTTGAATTCTTAGTCATGTCCTTTGGGCTGACGAATGCTCCAGCTGTGTTTATGGACCTGATGAACAGTATTTTCAGACCATACCTGGACTTGTTTGTGATAGTGTTTATGGACGATATTCTGGTGTATTCTCGCTCAGAGGCAGACCACTAGGATCATTTGCGGACAGTGCTCCAGATTCTCAAGGACCGTCAGCTATATGCCAAGTTCTCGAAATGTAAATTTTGGCTGAATTCAGTAGCCTTTTTGGGTCATATCGTGTCGGATGCTGGTATACAAGTAGACACCCAGAAAATAGAAGCAGTAAAAGCATGGCCCAGACCTACCACTCCGACCGAGGTACATAGTTTCCTGGGGTTAGCAGGGTACTACAGGAGATTTGTTGAAGGATTTTCCACCTTAGCAGCACCTTTGACTAAACTGACATAGAAGGAAGCAAAATTACAGTGGACTGAGGCATGTGAGCAGAGCTTCCAAGAATTGAAAGACAGGTTAACGTCAACTCCAGTGTTAGCATTGCCAGAAGGTACAGAAGGTTATGCAGTTTATTGTGACGCTTCGGGTGTTGGGTTAGTATATGTGTTGATGCAACATGGTAAAGTAATTGCTTATGCTTCCAGACAACTGAGGAAACATGAAAAGAACTATCCTACCCATGACCTGGAATTAGCCGCAGTGATTCACGCCTTAAAGATATGGAGACATTACTTGTATGGCATCCACGTGGATATTTTCACTGATCATAAGAGCCTACAGTATATCTTCACCCAGAAAGAGCTGAATTTGCGGCAGCGTCGCTGGTTAGAGCTGTTGAAAGACTATGATGTGAATATTCTGTATCACCCAGGGAGAGCTAATGTGGTGGCAGATGCCCTTAGCCGTAAATCTATGGGAAGTCTGGCACACTTACAGCTTGAGCAGCGGAAATTAGCTCGGGAATTGCATCAGATAGCCAATTTAGCCTTTCGTGTAGTAGAAACAGAAGACAACAGAGCGGTAATCCAGAACACTGCAGTGTCGTCTTTAGTCATGGAAGTAAAGGAACAAAAGTGTGAAGATCCTAGCCTGGATCAGCTTAGAAACAAAGTTCAGCAAGGAGAGGTGACAGATTTTCGGACAATCGAGGATGGGGTATTGCGATATAAAGATCGCCTTTGTATTCCAGACGTTGCAGGGCTTCGCCAGCAGATTATGGGCGAGGTACATTATGCCCGTTATTCGCTCTACCCAGGATCGACGAAAATGTACCACGATATAAAATAAATCTACTCGTGGCCAGGAATGAAGAAGGGGATAGCAGAATTCGTAGCTCAGTGTCCCAACTGCCAGCAGGTAAAAGCTGAACATCAGAAACCAGGCGGACTGACTCAGGATATAGTTGTGCCTCTATGGAAATGGGAAGCAGTAGATATTGATTTTGTAGCAGGATTACCCCGCACTAGGCGTAGATATGATTCGATATGGGTGATTGTTGACAGACTGACAAAATCAACTCATTTTCTGCCAGTAAGGGCTACCTTTTCCATCGAGGATCATGATGAGCTGTATATCAGAGAAATAGTCAGGTTGCATGGCGTTCCAGTGTCCATTATCTCCGATAGAAGGGTGCAGTTTACAGCTAAATTCTAGCAATCATTTCAGAGAGGCTTGGGGATGCAGGTTAACCTGAGCACAGTTTTTCATTCTCAGACAGATGGGCAGGCAGAACGCACCTTTCAAACGCTCGAGGATATGTTGCGAGCATGTGTGTTGGATTTCGGAGGTAGCTGGGATGAACATTTACCACTCATTGAGTTCGCCTATAATAACAGTTACCATTCAGCTATTCAAATGGTGCCTTATTAGGCATTATATGGGCGAAAGTGCAGATCTCTAATTGGTTGGTTTGAGGTAGGAGAATCAGCATTGATTGGGCCAGATATAGTTCATCAGTCAGAGGAAAAAGTAAAGCTTATCAGAGAACGTTTACTGACTGCTTAGAGCCTCCAGAAATCTTATGCTGACGTGCGACGCAGAAACTTGGAATTTAATGTGGGTGATTGGGTGTTTCTGAAAGTTTTGCCGATGAAGGGTGTAATGAGATTTGGCAAGAAACACCAGCCTTGTATTATTTTCCCAGGGGGTGAGACAGTGTGGCCAACGGCTGATGACCACGAGTCGTGTCCAGTGACCACGACTCGTTAAGTCGCTCGTGGTCACCCACTGAAGATTACAGGCAGTGTACCTGACGGGCATGATCACGAGTCATTTTCAGACGCCACGACTCGTTAGGTCACCCGTTAGGGGCACCTGACAATTTTTCCCTATGAATTTCTAAGGGCTATTTAGTAATTTCCTATTCTCCCAAGCATTAAACCATGTCGTTTTGACTTCAGTTTCAGACGTTTTAGTGGGGGTAATGGGTTTTTTTTCCTCATTCCCCACTCAAGCATTCAGAAAATAGACCGTAAGTTCTCTCAGGAATTCCCAGAGCAAGAACTAGGGCAGCCTTCTCCTCAATTTCTCAAGATTTTCGTGGGTGATCTTGGGCAAATTTATATGCCCAAGTGATACTCAAAAGTATCATTTTCGCCTTGTTTATCTAGCAATAAAATGTGTATACATTTTCATGTAATAGGCAATAAAATGTGAATTTTACTAACCAACATGATTAGCATTGTTTTGTAGGTAAAATGTGATTTCGGGAAGCTAAAATGCATGTTGGATGATATCGGAGTTGGACTTGGATGCGAGCAAGGGAAAAGGCAGTGGACAGCAGAAATAAAGGGGCTCCGCGATGGAGCCGTGTCACGCTGCCATCGCGGAGGCATTCTGCCTAGATGGGGAAAATTCACCCAAATTCCAGTGGAGGTCCGCGTTTGCTCCGTGGCACGGAGCCAGTGCTCTGCGATGCACTCCGTGACACGTTGCTCATTATTCTGGCAAAAAATTCCTAGCAGTATAAATAGAACAATTAAGTTCATTTTTCATAATTAAGACTTGGTGGAGCAAGGACGTGGGTTACAGGCAGTTGAGGGACGAAAAGTTCAGGGTTTTCTCTATCTTTCTTTCTTCTTTAAGTCAATTTCTTGTATAATTAACACTCGTTTTATGATGATTAATCCACAAATGAGTGGCTAATTCCTCTCCTTGCTGAGGTTATGAACAATTGTGATAAAATTTGATTATTGATTCTATGGTTTTTCATCTTTTCTTCCATGTTGTTCTATTAATTCTTGTTTCTACTGCATTGGTGTGTGGCCTACATTAATGTACATCTAAAAAGTCCGGTTTCACTCGAGAGAGCAAGAAATTGGAAAGTTGTGAATTAATAGGATATGTTCTTTACTTGGTTTGGGAAAATTGGGTTTTGATTAGCTTTTAGGATAGAAATATACCTGAAAGTCATATTAGTCAATTTAGGAACCGGAATTGTATGGCTAGAACATGAATTGCATTTGATCACAGAAATGTAGACGGATGGTTCATGATTCTTAAGTGAGGTTAAATACGAGAGTTTTAATCTCTTGGCAAATGTTCTTGGCTAGCAATAGGAAGAAAAGGTTAACCAATTTATGATGATAATCAATTTCATTACATGTTCGTTTAACCTCAGCATGCTCTTATTCATAGTTCAGATTCAAAGTAGATAATTGTTCTTAGTTTTAGTATAAAAATTTATAAAACAAACTATTAACTTTTTGGTTACATCGTTGTCTGCATTTTTCAGAAGTAAATTATAGTATGCTTGAGCAAATTGCACTTAATCCAAGTCTCTGTGGGATCGATACTTGGCTTACTAAAGCCACTTACTACTTGTTCGACCACGTGCACTTGCGTGTCGATTTTATAACCCAAAAAACCACCCGAACAAGTTTTTGGCGCCGTTGCCGAGGGACTTGGCAATTGGTGAATTTGTTTTAAGTGTTAATTTACTGTATTTTTGTTTTTCTTTAGTTTTGACAACTTGGTCTTAGCCTGTATTTTGCAGACTTAATTGCTGTGAACACTGGCAAGAGACAAGGAGCTGGTGGAATCTTATATAGAGCCCGAAAGAATATTTCACAGTAAACGAAGAGAAGCTCTACAAAGAAAGCTGCAGTTGCTCAGACAGACAATCATGGAGCAACAACAGAATCCACCGATAGTACGGGCAGTGTTAGTGCCCGAAGAAGCAGCAGCACGGCCGGTTCGCGAGGTGGCAATCCCACATGCCAATAATGTTACATCAAGTATCCGCAAACCAGAGCCTGGAGGGAGATTTGAACTTAAACAAAATATGGTGCAGTTGTTGCACACAAGCGGGCAATTTACTGGTCTCCCTCATGAAGATTCACAGCAGCATCTCCAAAATTTTTTGGAGATAAGTGACACTTACATACCCGCTAGAGTGTCACCAGACTATGTCCGGCTTACATTATTTCCATTCTCATTACTAGGAGAAGCCAAGAGGTGGTTGAAAGCTGAGCCACCGAATTCTATTGCTACGTGGGATGATCTTGCACGAAAGTTCTTGATAACGTTTTCTCCCTCTGGTAAAACAGCAAGACTTAGAAATCAGATTCTAAGTTTCAAACAGAGGGAGGGGGAAAATTTATATCAAGCCTGGGAGAGATTTAAATCCATGTTGCGGGACTGTCCTCATCATCATCAGTCCAAAGAGGTGTTGGTGCACACATTTATTGAGGATTTGGAACCCCACACCAAAATATTGCTAGATTCAGCAGCTGGAGGGCAAGCGCTGGAGAAGACGTATGAGGAGCTGTATACCTTGTTGAACCGGATTTCACAGGGCAATCCAGAATGGAATGTTGATTCATCAAGAGGTGGGACAAGGAAAGCAGCAGGAGTGCTTGAAGTGGATGGGTTCACAGCTATTGCTGCACAGATAGCTGCCTTGCAAAATCAATTGAACAATCACTTCAACAACATGACTTTGAACCAGCCTCAAGCCCCAGTTAATGCAGTCCAGCAGATGTGGTGTGAAGTGTGTGGAAGCAGTGAGCACTCAGCTGAGTGTTGTGGAGCCAATCCTGACTCGGTAAACTTTGTGGGTAATGCACAAAGGAACCACCAGCAGTATGGTAGTAGCTACAACTCCAATTGGAGGAATCACCCTAATTTCTCATGGGGTAGCAACAACCATCAAGGCCAAAATTCGGGTCAGGGTGTGCAAAGGAATCAAGGAGGGCAATAGAACTACCAAGCTCAATTCAGAAGCAACAATGCACCTCCTCCACCACCATCACCCATCATTGAGGAGATGTTTAAGACCATGATAGCTAACCAAGCTCAATTGCAGGCTGACTATGTGAAATTGGCAGCCGAAGTGAAAAACAATCAGTTAGCTACCAAGGCACTTGAATATCAATTTGGGCAATTTGCTAGTGCCCAAAATACAAGGCCTAGAGGAGGACTGCCGAGCGACACGGATCCCAATCCCAAGCAGGTAAATGCAGTGACCACAAGGAGTGGTTTGCAGCTGAAAGAGGTGGAACCAGAAAAACCACCTCAACATTCGGGAGCAGCAGAAGTTGAGAGGGAGCAAAGTTCGGAAAGGGGGAAAACCAAATAAGCTAAATCAGAAAGACCTCCACCCCCGTTCCCTCAACGACTCAAGAAACACAAGGAGGAGGCATGTTTCAAGAAATTCATGGAGGTGCTTAAACAGGTACATGTTAACTTACCTCTTGTTGATGTCTTGCAGGGAGTGCCGAAATATGCGAAGTATATAAAGGACATGGTGGCCAGCAAAAGTCGGTTGACTGAGTATGCTACGGTGGCTCTAACGGAGGAGTGCACTTCCCGAATCCAAAATAGACTGCCCACAAAGTTAAAAGACCATGGGAGTTTTACTATCCAGCTTACTATTGGGCAGAGCATCCGAGCTCGTGGATTGTGTGACTTGCGAGCGAGCATAAATCTGATGTCGTCTTCGGTATTCAGAAAGTTGGGTCTAGGGAGTCCTAGACCCACAACGGTAATCTTGCAGTTGGCGGATCGATCCTTAGCCAGACCGAATGGCATTGTTGAGGACGTTCTGCTGCAGGTTGGCTCCCTAATTTTCCCGGTAGATTTTGTTGTGCTGGATTTTGAACCAGACGCGGAAGTCCCATTTATTTTGGGACGTCAATTCTTGGCAACCGGGAAAGCTCTAATCGACGTAGCTGCGGGGCAAGTCACAATGCGAGCACATGACAAGGTAGAGGTGTTCGATGTGTATAAAGCACCCAAGCTCCCGAAGGTGCAGGAAGAACTCTCGGTGATCAATGTGATTGATCATGGTGATGACAAGCAGATGAAGGATTCCCGAGAGTTAATGGGAAACCACCGGAAAGGTGTAAGCACTACTGGGGGGAGGACGGTGATCGAGAGAAATCGTCCATCACCCTAGCGGACAATTGAGCTTAAATGACGTCGAGCCGCGATGGTAAACCAGGCGCTGCACGGGAGGCAACCCGTGAAAATTTTTTCTTTCTTTTGTAAAGTGTAAATAGATTTTTTTTTTGACTACAAAATTTTTCGTTTTAGTTAGTGTTTTTATTTTTAGTTAGGTGAAACCTATAATTCTAACCAATTTTGTATAGTGAGATGATTTTCAGGTCAAACGGAGGAAAATGTGCACGGAATCGAGAAGGAAAAGTCGAGGTATGAAAAATTAATAAAAAGTGGAAAACAGTGAGCTGGGGCGATAGCTCCGTGTCACGGAGGAGGACCTCCGCGTTACCCTCCGTGACACGTTGAGGTATAACCCGGAAATTTTAAAATTTCCAGAATGATATCGCGATGGCTCCGTGTCACGGAGGCAGTGCACCGCGATGCACTCCGTGACACGTTGTCGTGCATATCGCGACGAGTCACACTGGGTCGCCGGGTGACCCGCGCGATTTTCTTCCTTTTTAACCCCGAAACCCTCCCTATTTCCCTCATTTTCTACTCCCTCCGCGACCAAACCCCCCAAAAACCATCCCCCATCAACGTGCCACGGAGTAAGGCAACAAATTCACCGAGTTTTCTTCGATTCTTCAACTTCAAGGTATGTTTCCCGATTCCCTCTCAATTTCTTGTCGATTTTCTTCGAAATTAAGCATGGGAGGTGAGCTAAATCGCCTTATGTAGTAATTAAGCATGAATTCGAGTTATTTGTTGTTGGTGAATGTTCGGAATGTCGTATGATTGCTTGAACTTGTCGATTGCATAAATTATTCGAATTTGATTGATAAAATCAGTTCTAGGGCTTGTTGTTGAATTTGAAGTTTGAAATGTGTTGAAATCGTGAATTTTATGCCGGGGTGTATATGTTGAATGAGATGAGTCGATGTACAAATTGTTTGGATGTTAATAGACGACGGATTCTCGGGTTTGGGGGAAATGTTGAAATTTGTTCGATTTTGGTTGGTTGGATAGGTTCATGTGTATAAATTTTTGTTGTGTTTTTGTTTCTTTGTTTTTCTTTGCTAAGTGCGATGGTTAAAATGCTAGCGATGGTAGTGATTGTGATTAGCTGTACGAAGTCTGAGTAGTACGCAGAAGTTATACCGTCGAATTTTTTGAATGCACTAAGCATGATTGTATAGTTGGTTGTTTTGTGTAAATAAAGATATTCTTGCCGTATTGTGGTAACTGTAGCTAAGGACTAAGTGTGGGGTAACCTAGCGTAACCCGACCTTAGCCGAAGATAATTTCTGTGAGCGTAACATTGATCTTGTTTACTTGGGTTGACAGGTGAAATGGCAAGCCGGCAAGATAAAGGAAAAGGTGCGTCAACTTCAGGCGCCGGAAGGAAACGAATCAGACTGGGCACAGCAGTCCCAGCTGCACCAGCAGTTCCACGCGGCCAACGCCGCCAATATGGAACAAGATGGGTGACTGACGAGGGGAAAAAATGGTTCGCCAAGCACAAAGAAAGTAAATATTTCCCCGAGGAGCACATAGAATGGGAACCATTGGCACAGGAGTTCCCCAGAATGGTTCACTGGATCGAGGCAGCAGGGCTCAAGTTCATCTTTGAAGAGCCCAAGGAATGCAACCTGCACTTGGTTCGAGAGTTCTATGCCAACTGGAACCCGACAATCAGGAGTCACACCATCAAGATCAGAGGGCAAATAGTCACTCTGGAGCCCCACCATCTCAATGCCATCATAGGAGCGCGGGACACAGACGCGCATGTCCTCCGACAGCTGAACATTACCCCACCGTATACGGACATCAGACGCATATTGTGTGGGACCCGATCAACAGCTACATGGAGCAGACACAAAGAGAGGGGCTACCATCAGACGTTGCCTTATTCACAGATGAACAGGGAAGCTCGAATCTGGCTGAAGATAGTCTGCTCATTCCTCATCCCGGGGGTACATATGACTGATGTAACCCGGGATCGTGTATGCCTGGTGTACGCCCTGATGAAAGGGCTGGAGATTAATGTAGGGGCGGTTATTATTTCCGCCATGAAGAGAGCCCGGTTGCACCAGGGGCACAGGTATGGTTTTGGTGGACTACTGACCACCTTTCTCAGGGGCCTCGATGTTGAGGAGGAGGCCCTCGATTATATCCCGTAGTTGGAGCGGCGGGCCTTAGATGTTACCAAAACTAAGGCTCTCGACACCACCCACGGGCCAGTGCTTACACTTGGCGAGCGGCACGCTCGTGATGACCAGTACGTGACACGTCGGGAGGACTCCGTTGTGGAGTCTGATGATGACGACGGAGGCGACTCGGACATGGGAGATGAAGTAGCAGCACCCGACGAAGAAGTGGAATACTTTGACTGATCAGGGAGTTCCACCACCCGAATTTGTGCTATTTTGACTTTTTGTGAACACTGGGGATAGTGTTCGGACTAAGTGTGGGGTGGGAGTAGTTAGGTGCTGGGCTGGGCTGTTTTGTTGTATGCTCTCTTCTGTTAGCATGTATGTTGTGTGTCCCTGTGATTGTGAATTTTCAAATTGTTCTGTATTTGTAAATATTTGTGAAATTGATGTGTGTTGTTGAATGGTTGCTAGCTGATTCTGATTCTATACATATTTTTGTTATTTTGTTATTGAAATGATCGATATTTTTGACATTTTTAATTTTGGGTTTCTCGGCGTTTATTTTCGGTTCTTTTACCGAGAATGGTCCCATTGAACGACGTCTTAAGTAGTGACCATTCCCTATGATGGATGGATGACGACCGTCTTAAGGGAAATGTAGTCGTTAGGAGTAGTTTTTTTTAATTATTTTTCAATTTTTTCTTTGGTGGATTGCATCCCGAAACCTGTAGTTACTCTATGGTTGCAAAATTTTGGTTGCGTGTTGTACATGATATTCGAAATGCAAAGGTGATTCGTATGAAAGCATGCAATTTTGTAAATATGTTGAGTTACCTAGGTTGTAGAATTCGATTCAGTGTGATTGAGGCTTAATGTTTGAATTCATGTAATTAGCTGATTGAAGAGTCTGTGAATACATCTTGAATCGAGCATGTGCATAAAGTGTGAAGTGAGGTGTTGACATTCCATGCTATTGTGAAGTGTCTAGAACTTGCCTGGTGTGTGTACAAAACGAAATGAAGGAGGTGTATTGTAGGAAAGGATGTAGGCATTTCTTTGTATAACCGAGAGTTTCTTTCTATTTTTTCCTTGTCATACCCCCCTTTCTGTGATTGTATACCCTAGTCAGCCCTTTGAGCCTTTAGCCGATTATTTCTTTCTTTTGTCCAAAAAGTGTAAACCGAGCTTAATTCCTTCTTTTCATTAGCCGTAAAGTCTATACAAAACTCTTAAGCGCTTAAGAAGAGAAAATCATTTTCCCAAAGTGTCAAAGAGTGAGAAAGGTGAAAAGAAAAAGAAAAGCAGAGTGAGGGAAGAAAAGAAAAGGTTGAAGGTGCACTTGTTATAAATAAACGATAATGAAGGTGCATGAATAATCTTTGTTGATGTTTCAAGTGTGCTTAATGAAATGGGCCATACTAAAGTAAACCATCAAGAATGGGATGATGAAAAAAAAAGAGAAACAATGTCCATGAGTTGATGGGATGTGTTGAAAAGGCGCTTAAGGATGCTAGTGGCTATTATTGGCTAATCCAATATTTACTAGTTCCATAGCTTCCATTACAACCCATTAAAGTCCTACGTGATCTTACATTGCATTTCTTTATATTAGTGGAGTAATACACTAAGGGCAAGCTTATGGGTCATGACATGATGCATGTGAATTCTTTTGGGAGAGAGAGTGAAATTGTGTGTACATGCCCCTGTTTGAATGTTTGTGTGTCACATGAGCAAAAAGGGGAAGATTCTCTTGAGTTGTGAGGGCACATGCTTGATGAAAGATTGATTTTCGTGTCGGATATCTTGATTAGCTGATTTGCATGAGTTTGCCGATATCGAGAGTCGATTCTTAAAGTCTAGGAAGTCTTAATGTATTGAAGGTCATTGCATGATAAGACCATGCATGGGTTCTTGATGATTTGTTGTATTGAATAATCGGTATGACCGTAGCTAAATTGTCGAACCATAGTAGCGAGGTTGGGATGTAAATTGCATGAATTGTATGTTTGTTGTTCGAGGACGAACAAGGATTTAAGTGTGGGGTAAGTGATCTTGGGCAAATTTATATGCCCAAGTGATACTCAAAAGTATCATTTTCGCCTTGTTTATCTAGCAATGTGTATCCATTTTCATGTAATAGGCAATAAAATGTGAATTTATACTAACCAACATGATTAGCATTGTTTTGCAGGTAAAATGTGATTTCGGGAAGCTAAAATGCATGTTGGATGATATCGGAGTTGGACTTGGATGCGAGCAAGGGAAAAGGCAGTGGACAGCATGAAATAAAGGGGCTCCGCGATGGAGCCGTGTCACGCTGCCATCGCGGAGGCATTCTGCCTGGATGGGGAAAATTCACCCAAATTCTAGTGGAGGTCCGCGTTTGCTCCGTGGCATGGAGCCAGTGCTCCGCGATGCACGCCGTGCCACGTTGAGCCTGAATTCCCGGACCCCCAGTTCCAGTGAGGGTCCGCGTTCATGGAGTTTCACGGAGGCAGTGCTCCGCGATGCACTCCGTGACACGTTGCTCATTATTCTGGGAAAAATTCCCAGCAGTATAAATAGAACAATTAAGTTCATTTTTCATAATTAAGACTTGGTGGAGCAAGGATGTGGGTACAGGCAGTTGAGGGACGAAAAGTTCAGGGTTTTTTCTCTCTTTCTTTCTTCTTTAAGTCAATTGCTTGTATAATTAACACTCGTTTTATGATGATTAATCCACAAATGAGTGGCTAATTCCTCTCCTTGCTGAGGTTATGAACAATTGTGATAAAATTTGATTATTGATTCTATGGTTTTTCATCTTTTCTTCCATGTTGTTCTATTAATTCTTGTTTCTACTGCATTGGTGTGTGGCCTACATTAATGTACATCTAAAAAGTCCGGTTTCACTCGAGAGAGCAAGAAATTGGAAAGTTGTGAATTAATAGGATATGTTCTTTACTTGGTTTGGGAAAATTGGGTTTTGATTAGCTTTTAGGATAGAAATATACCTGAAAGTCATATTAGTCAATTTAGGAACCGAAATTGTATGGCTAGAACATGAATTGCATTTGATCACAGAAATGTAGACGGATGGTTCATGATTCTTAAGTGAGGTTAAATACGAGAGTTTTAATCTCTTGGCAAATGTTCTTGGCTAGCAACAGGAAGAAAAGGTTAACCAATTTATGATGATAATCAATTTCATTACATGTTCGTTTAACCTCAGCATGCTCTTATTCATAGTTCAGATTCAAAGTAGATAATTATTCTTAGTTTTAGTATAAAAATTTATAAAACAAACTATTAACTTTTTGGTTACATCGTTGTCTGCATTTTTCAGAAGTAAATTATAGTATACTTGAGCAAATTGCACTTAATCCAAGTCTCTGTGGGATCGATACTTGGCTTACTAAAGCCACTTACTACTTGTTCGACCACGTGCACTTGCGTGTCGGTTTTATAACCCAAAAAACCACCTGAACAGTGGGTTCTTCATCAAGTATGTGGAGTTTTAGCAAGGGAATTGTCCTTCCTTGCGTCCCCAAATCCCTCCTCAATTTCTTTCATCAATTCTAAGCCCTGAGCTTTCGAATATGAGAAGCATTCATGTTTATTTTTTGTTGATTTCACTCAGAACGATGTTGATACTTACTGTTAAAATAATTTTCATCAGTTCCTCATCAATTTTCAGTAATATTACAAAATGAATTTGAGCCCTAATTTTTGGAGTAATGATTTTGTTAAATTCCCTCTAGTGAATGAAAAATGCTTTGGGTTGAATTCCTAGAATTGTCTTGCGTTGCGAATGTGTTGGGTAATTATCCCATGAATCAAAATGACTTTAGTACGTTGAATGAAATTCTCTATTAGTTTCTTAGTAATTTAGTCAGTTAGAACGTAGAACTCTATCAGTCTAGTCTCAGTCAGAATCATATCAGTCTAGCTTCAGTTAGATTTTAGCAATCTCAGTGTTGTCCAGAAAATGTCAACTGATCAGTTTGACTTCAATTTATTTTTGAGGTGTCAGAGGTGCCTCCTAGTTTTCAGACTCAAATTTAGATTTCAGTTATTTGGTCCATTAGGCGATCATGACATTCAGTTATAGCTCTGACCAGCCCCAAGACCCCAGTCCAGTTATTAGTTGTTCTGTAGACAGTTACGACGCTTCCAGATAAGCAGCTATGACCTATTTTCAGAATCTGGTCCGATAAGGCTCTCAGAGGTCATGCAGTTATTCGTCCCTGACTAGTCTTGGGCCTCAGTTCTGAGCTATCAGCTTAGTAGATCGGTTTAGGTGTTCCAATGGAAGTAGAACTTAGCACCAAGTGGGTCGGGGTTCCAGCGCACCAAGATTCTTAGAACTACGTTGCCAGCGTAGGTTTCAGTATTACTTGGCCTGATTAGCCTCAGATATTTTTTTGATTACTCAGTTCATGTCTTTATACCCTGGCAAGGTATATTGGGTCCTACCGGTGGGGTGTATACATCGGACTCCATGTCTAGCTCACGTGGTTATATGTCACTTATAGACTCTCCCACTAGTCATTCCAGTCCAGTATTAGAATAAGCAGCTCAGTTCAGTACAGTATCTCAGATTTAGTGTTTCACACTTAGGGCATGTCCTTGACCATCAGAAAGGATCGTCTTGACCATTTCAGATTACATCAGTAGTTCAGTTCAATTTATCTGTTGGTCATAGCGTGTCATTTCAGTTCAGACTTTATATTCAGTATGTTTCTCCCACTTACTCAGTACATTCAAAGTACTGACGCATGCTTTTCATGTTGTATCGTTTCATGATACAACTGCAGGTTCTCAGATTCAGCACAGATAGTTACTTCAGTTTCAGAGCATTTCATTTCAGCAGATCAAGGTGTGAGTTCTCATCATTCGAGAGCCTTGTTTATTTACTTCAGTTGGATATGATTTTGTATAGTCTTAGAGTTAGCTGGGGACCTGTCCCAGCAACTCCTCAGTAGTTGGCTTTCATACCAGACTTGTCTTTCAGAATTGTATTTTAGATATATTATTTATTTCTCTACTTTTCAGTCTTTACATTTTCTTAAACTGATAAATCTGTTATTTAAAAGTTCCGTTGTGCATGTTTACTCCGAATGCTAGTAACTGATAGACCAGGGGTTGACTTGGGGTCACTTGTGGCTTCAAGTACCGTGTTACGCCCAGGGTGTAGGCTCGGGGCGTGACAGTAAGAAACAAGTACACTGAACAAGATTTATCACAATAGTCTCATTTATTCCTTACTTAGCGAGATAATCAATTTCTATGTCATCGATCGACCATTCGCCAAGACTCAATAGCCACAATTACATCAAGTTAACTCATATATTAGCATTTACAATTATTATCAAACAGATCCAGGTATCATATAAATTAGGTAAGAATCAATTTATTACCCGTACATGGCATTCGATACCCACATAGATACTCATCACTTCACCTATACGTTACCCCCATATTTTCCAAACCTTTAATTAAGTTAATTATGAAAAATGTCCCCCAATCGGAGTCTAGAAAGTCTTAACTTACCTCAATATAAAGCATATATTCCTCTACAACAACCTTCTTTTCTTTGAGCCTTCGAGCACTCCCAATCTTTCAAAAACGTAATCTATATAAGCATACAAATCTATTGATACCCATATCGATACATGAAGTCTCCGAACAAAAAGTCAATAAAAAGATAACCTCGAGCCTCCGAAGTAAAAACTAAAACTTTCTTTCATAATCAGATTACCCATGACTTAAGGGTCTCAATTTTCAAGAAAAACAGAGTCCGAATCGACCTCTAACTCGATAAAATACATAATCTCAGTTTTGGAGATTTAAATCTCCAATTTTCAATCCAAACCACAAATCAAATGATGAAATTCCACTAGATTCCATAAGTAATAGATAAAAGCAAGATTATATTCTTATCCCTGCGTTGAATCTGGAAAAATGCCTTAAAGATTTCCTCAATCTAAGGTCCAGAACTCAAAATGTGATAAGACATGTCAAATCCCAATTTAAAAATGTTTGAGTCACTCTCAAGGGTCCTTCTCTGCGAACGCGGACCCTCCTCGCAATTGTGAAGACCAACCCAGGACCCTTCTTAACAAACACAGCCTACCTCCTGCGAACACAAAGATTATCTAACCCACCCTTATTCGTGAACGAGAAGAATGATTTCATTTACACCGAAATTGAAAAACCAGCAACTACCAAAAGCCATCAAATCTTGAAATAAACTCTCAAAGTTCATCTGGAATCTCCGAGATACAATTCAAATATGCAAATTGATCATAAAACATGCGACAAACTCATTGAAACATCAAAATACCCATCCAAGGTCATCTTAATCAATCTTATTTCTTAACTTAACTAAAATTCAACTCAATTGTCCGAATCACTCTCGAGTCCGTTGGAACCCTAGCAAAAATCGTAGAATTAGATATTCTTTCCCGATACGCATCGGATTACCTCGAATACCGTGTCACCCATCCTATAAGTCAAAAATCACAATATAAAGCTCCGAGAAGGGTCTTCTAAGAGATAGGTGTCCAGGTAATCAAAACGGCCGTATAAATGTTACAGTAATTAATACAGTGTAATTTCATACTCGTGACAAAGGAATTAAAGCAGTTGGTAGGAATTGACTGGGGAAACTGTGAAAAGTATTAGTACTAGTAAGAAGCAAGTGCAGTTTTTAATAAAGATGTTGTACTGGTTTGAGTGTAACGCAATGGTTGGTGCCAGTTTCTTCTGTTTTGAAATTTATGCCTTCATATTTTTTCTTCCTTCTTTGGTCAATTCTTCTCTTCAATTCTTTTGGAAGCCTTCCAAAATAACAAAATAAAATAATGAAAACATAACACGTATCTGTGGTGTATTGACGGTCTTCTTCTCTAATTGTCTTGTGACCAATTATTATTAATTGTAGCATTATATTGTCAAAATGCATGATCATTGACTTAATACTTAGTAAGAACTGATTACTAAGTAGGTTGAAAATCACGTAGACACGTGCATGTTGAAAATTCAATTGCACAAAATTAGTGAGATGCTAGTGATAATTGCAGGTTGAACATTTTTAGCTTTTGTCCAACTGAATTCAATAACAATATAACTAAGTATCTATTTATCAGCAGCCTTCCTTGTTTGAATTTTAGATTCTTATAATTTTGGAATATCAACAATACTAGTAACGTTATTTATCCCTCAAGGCTGAAACTATTCAAATTCTTACCTACTAGTTGAAACTAAGAATAACCTACCAATTAAAGGGAGTACATTTGTATTATTCTTTATTTTTTCTTCCAAAAGGATTTCATCTTTAGATAGTAACGTGGCATTGAGGAAATTATCCATAAGTGAGATAGGCAACATATGCAATAAGGAAATATTCTCTCCCTTTCAATGTTATTTACAAATTAGTCTCACTTTTTTGTATTTGAAATTCATGACAGCATGTTAGGTTTAGTAAGAAGATTTTTTGATAATTTACTTTCATGAATAGAATATTAGGTTATAAAGAATAAGTTAACTAGATATGAAATTTATAATAATAAAGAAAATGTTTGAATCATATGGTCTTAAATATGTCATATAGAATATTAAAATTAAAAAATTATTAAATATAAGATAATTTTTTCCAAAAATAAATTAAAAGAAAAAATAAGACGCATAAAGACATTCAGGTGCGCATAAATCAAAATAAAAATAATGCTATGAATAACCCGCAGTACAAATTTGAAGATTTCAAATCCAAATTTTGCCCACGGTGTAATTAACCAATCCATTGTCTTAATCAAAGACTAGTACGAGTAAATTTATGAATCCACTCTATTCAAGTCACACTCTTAATTAGGCCTCATTTGTTTTCTCATTTCTTTGCATTTGATGAGAAGTCACCTTCAAGAGATTAAGATGTTATCTCTAAATTTGAATATTGAATGATTAAAATTATTTAAATATGTGTAATTTATTTATTTTTTAACACAATAAATATACAATTTAAATAAAAAATAATTAAATATAAAATATAAATTTAATAAATAAAATTATTATTTGATAAAAAATGAAATATTTATGTTCTTTAGTGGTAATGGAGATGGTTTGTAGTGGTGGTGCCCACGGTGATGGTTGGCACTAGTGGCTAGTAATTATGGTAATGATAATTGTGATGATAGAGATGGTTGGTGTTGTAGTGACTGGCGAGACGATGATAGTTGGTGGTGATAGTGGTGGTTGTGATGGTGGAGTTGGTCGACGTTGGTAGTTAGAGGTGTTGGTGGTGGTGATGAAAGAATGTGTGGTAGTCGGCGATGGTGTTAGTTATTATGATGGAGGTTGTTGGTAGTAGGAATTGATCACAATGGTGATCGTGCTTGATAGTGACGGTGGAGGTGGCAACAGCAGTGATGATGGTGGTAGATGTGGTAGTGATTGACAACGATGGTGGTTGCCCGTGCTAATTGTGATGGCAGAAGTAGTTAGTGGTTGGCGATGATAGTGATCATTGATAATGATGGTTGTAATGGCAGAAGTGGTTAGTGAGGGTGGCTGGTGATTACGTTGTCGACATAGTGATAGTGAAAATTACCCAACACAAAAATATTTCCTTAATGATATTAAAATTTTATTCAAAATTTTAATGATTAAGTCTTATTCAAATTAAAGAAGTGCTTAAATCTCAATGTAAATAAATGCATTTAATAACTCAAGGTCCGAACCATTTAAATCAGACATCCATTAAGTGAAAACAAATGAAGTTACTTGGACATATATCTTTCAATACTAAAAGGTGAAATAATTCAATAAGCTATTTCAATTTGACTCTACGAAACCAAAATATATGGGTCAAAGAAAATGCTCGAGAAGAAAGGGCGGAGTGCACAAATACCCACTTTTTGGGTTGTCATTAACTTTTGCCCAATTTAATTATTTTTTTACAAGTTTATCTGCTTTGAGAACAATTGATACATACATGATTAAAGTTGAAAATTCGTATATAATTTTAGTCATACAATATTAAAATTCATGTAAAATTGACTTAAGTCTCAGTCATGCGTTTCTTAATTTTTTTGGTGAATTCTTTTAAGTTCTTCGAATTTCAACAATTCAATACTCAAATCTTCTCCAAATAACCTCAAATTTGAAACATAAGTTTATTTCATATATCAATTTGTCAAAACAACAACAAATCTAATAAACCTATTTAACACCGTTTAAATTTTTTTCATGTATGTCTATGTTTCAGTCATACATGACCAAAATACATTTTAAAATTAGCTAAAATTTTAGTAATGTATGCTTGAATTTTCTTTGTCAAAAAAAATTATTCTTCAAATTTCAATAATCTAACACACGATTTAACACCTAAATCTACTTCAAATAAGCTCAAATTTGAATTATAAGTTTTATGTATCATGAAGAACAAACCTCAATTATGAATTTACCAAAATTACAATACCATAGATGACTTTTGAGAGTCACTTAGCCCCTTGACCTCTTCTCTCAAAAAAGATGTTGTGCAGGCAAATCGATCAAAGTTAGAGCGGGGAGGTAATGTTTATTTACAGTTGTTGTAGTATGACATTTCATTTCTTGTTCGATCTCTCAATAAGTAGCTAGATGTCGGAGTAGTCAGACTTAACATTGATTCAAGCAGTTGTTGGAAAGAAAGCACCAGTAAGACCTGCAAGAACAGGATAATATGCAGTGACAATTTTCATCAATCATACAATGTGTACTCTAAGTATGAGTTTTAACTGTAGTCAACTGCCCTCATTCTCCTCTTTGAATTTTTCTATTGTGTACAAACTCATTTAGCACCTTTTAAATCTCTCATGTATACCTGAATTTTAGTCGTACATGATTGAAACACATGTTAGAATTGGTTAAAATTCTATTCACGTGTGTCTGAATTTTTCATGTATGCTTGCACTTCGATCAACATGTATAACTAAAGTTCATGTAAAAGTTGGCTAATATTTCAGTCATGTGTGTCTGAATTATTTTTGCCAATTTATTTTTGTTCTTCGAATTCTAACAATCTAACACATGATTAACACCCAAGTCTACTCCAAATAAGCTTAAATTTGAAATACAAGTTTCATATATTATAAGGAACAAACCTCAATCATCAATTTTTCAAAACAACAACAAATCTAACAAAGCCATTTAGAACTCTTTTAATTTTTTTTTTATGTATACTTGCACTTCAGACCTTCGTGACTGAAGTCCATATAAAAATTGATTAACATTCAAGTCATGTTTGTCTGTATGCAGAAGTAAAAATAAAATAAATGAAAAGGAAATGTATTTTTATTTGAAATTATCTAATACTGGAAAATAAAATACAAAACAGATAATAATTACATGGACGATCAAAAATGGAGAATCCCATGAAATTTTTATGAGATGAAAAAGATCTTCCTTGAAAATCATTTTGATTTAAGGCCCAAACTTAAAAGAAAAGAGGAAATTACGCATATATAACTTTTTAAAAAGCTATTTCAAAAAGTTATAACTACTTTATGAAAATTATATAAATATAATTTATTCAAAATTTTAATTTTTTTTAATTATATTGTGTATAATTTCTTATATTTCTAAAATATCTCTCCTAATTAACTATACAATAAAGGAAGAAATATTCTCTCTCCTAAAACTACTATCATTTTCCTAAAAATCTCCAAAGTCCTTTTACATTACTTTTACAAAGATAAGCAAATATATCTCATTTGAAGAATTTTTTTAATCTTAATTTTATATCTCTCAAATTCCCCATTTCTCATTTCCCGAATTCCTCTTTCTTCTGTCCTTTTTTATTACTTCATATACTATACCTAGCTATATTATGAAAAAAAAAAATGCACAAAAAATATTGCTCATCTTTTGCAGATTTTTTCGATCGTGAACAATATTACTTTTTGAAGATTCTCCACATTATCTTCGTATTCATTTTTCTACAACCTTCCCTCTGAATTTATCATTCAAACATAGTAAGTGTTAATGTAATATATATACTGAACATGATATATACTATATATTAGATTTGTACATTTAGCACCATTCAATAGTGAATATGATATATATATGTGTGTGTGTATGTATATGTACATTTAACATATATATTAGATATGTACATTTATAGATATCTACACACTATATATTAGATATGTACATTTAACATTACTTAATAGCTAATGCATATTTAAGGTGAAATTTTCATAAATAGTACTACATCGTAAAATAATTATATAAAATAGCATGATTTATTAAAATTATAAAAAATAGCATATTTTTCTATTTTCTGATACAATTTACTGTAACCATCATAATTGTATCTAAATTTTAAACCCTACAATTCCTCCTTAACTGGTGTTATTTATTTTTTTTAAAGGAAAGTTGCATATTTAATGGGAGTGAGTCACTCTTTTTATGTTCTTGGACTTTTTTTTCATATTTAAAATTTTAAACTAAAATTTCACATTTGTGTAATTTCTAAATCTAAAATCGCAGATTTTGGAGAAATTTTTTTTCTTTGGGTGTATCATCGTTGCAGATTTCGGAAAATTTTCCAAATTTGTGATGATACATGTATCAAAAGCTAATCTATCTAAATGAAAGTTATGTGTTTCACTAGAAAAATTGATACATACTAATAAGCATCAAAAAATTTGATACATATACAAATATAATACATAGACACATTATCATCGGTTTCAATAGTAAAAAAAATTAAAAAAATAAATACACAATCAAAGAATCTATAATCTGCAAATTTCTATAAATTAAATATTTTATAAAAAATGATGTAGTTGTCATACATTGATAAATATGAATAGGTAATTGAAATTTATTCAAGATAATACTGATACATGGACAACAAAGTAAAAAATTGCCAAATATTTTCTAAATTGATACACAAAGCAGTATGGGTATTTTACATTTATGTATCACTGAAATTATTGATACACACTAATAACAAATTGGTACAATATATTGATACATAACTATACATTGGTATATAACAATGCTGGAGTTATATATATCAAAAATCTGATACTGATACATGTATCAATTCCGTCATTGATACACAAAGACCAAAAAAAAAATTTAAAATTGCAATTTATCAATTTTGTCATTGAAACACAAACAAAAGCTTGAGAAATCTGGTAATATTATCGCTAATAAAATCTTCTACTTCGATCGATTTCTCCTTGAATTTTAACTTTGACATTGTCAATGGTGTCTAAGCTCTCGATCTCAAGAGTGATGGTCTTTCCGGTGAGTGTCTTAACAAAGATCTGCATCTGAAATATATTGAAACACATAATTGAACTTCAATTAAAGATCAGGCCAAAAGGAATCAAAAAACAAGCAGCTCTTGAAAATAAGAAGGACAATGAATCATATCTACAATTCTCTGCATCTTCTTCGCCAAAAAGTTTGAATCCTCTTTTGCTTTCTCCAGATATTTGCAATTCTCTGCATCCAGATCGCCATGGCTGAGATAGAGACAGAGAGGGAAAATCGGTAGAGATATTGAAAATTTTAGAAAAGGGAGAAACGAGAATTGAATTAAAGAGATACTGGTAGTGGATTGGAGAGAGAAGGTAGAAAAATTGATACATATGATAACTTGTTATTTTTGTAATTATTTTATTAGTTTTTGTAATTTTTAAAAGTGTTGTTATATATTGTAAATAGGAAGTACGATTTACTTAATTATGTAATTTTTCCTATTTAAGTTAGTGTATATGTACATCAAAATACTATATGTGTAGCATTAATGCAAAATGTTGTTGAATATAATATATATTGAACATTACATATAATATAATATATTAAACTCGATATACTATATATTATATACACCCAATAGTTCTTAATAATGTCTAAGGTAGATGGTTTATGTTAGTGGTGATGATATATATGGTGAACTGTGTTGATGATTATGGGTAGTGATGAAAAAAGAAGAGTTGATTTGGTGAGAGTTCGTATACCATTTAAGCTAAATGGATGAGGTTAACGGAGGAACGACAAATTTGAGACATTTTTATAATTTTAAGGGCATATATTGACTGATAGTATAGCAGTGGACAATATTAAAACTTTTTCAATAGTTGAGACAAATGTGACCTTTTTCCCTGCAATAAATTAGGGGTGGCAAATAGACTGTTAAGGCTAAATATGAGTGAGTTAAAATAATAATCCAATATTTACTTGCGATGAGATAGATATGAATCAAAATAAACTATATAATGAATTATAGCCAACCTACCCAACTTAACCCAGTTATTATACATCTTCAAAAACATAAATACACATTCTTTTGAATTAAATCATTATTCAAATACTTAATTGACTAAGATAATATACTTTATAGGATCAACAATTACATTAAATTGATCAAAGAAAAAGTAAAAAAAAAAATTGTAAATATATATGGGTTGATACTTATTGCTCTATCTTATTCCATAACTTTAGCAACTCGCACTTCACAAGTTTAGATTAACTATTTGATATTGTTTTT
Organism: Datura wrightii; assembly: GCA_035772735.1. Lineage (NCBI taxonomy): Eukaryota > Viridiplantae > Streptophyta > Magnoliopsida > Solanales > Solanaceae > Datura > Datura wrightii. Next base: position 139,030,485 of record JASDFA010000007.1, on the reverse strand, counting down.
AAAAAAATGTCATAAAAAAAACACATCAAAATTACTCTCTCCCATTTAAAATAATTGATGTTTAATCTTTAAAAGTTAATCTGAAATAATTAGTGTTTTACAAAATTAAAAAGATATCTATCAAAATATATTCATATTTTTTGCACTATTTAAAAATATGGAATATATTATTAATATGTATAGCTAGATATATATACGTATTAAAGTATATCAGTATGTATAGTATTCATTTATTTGAGATACATTATATTATTGTACGTACATTATATATCATTATGTATATCACTTATTTTGATATTCAATCAATGAAATTATATAAAAAATATGAGATATATTTCAATAAAATATCGATTTTAATTAGCGAGATTTAAGGTAATGACATGAAAGAGAAAGAAATGGAGGAGAGATTTAAGGAGGAGATGGAATTAAAGAGCGGAAAATGAAGGAGAGACACGGATGGAAAAAAAAAAGGAAAAAATGAAGAGATCAAAGGAGATAATTGCTGATTGTCATTTTTTTAAGGCTGAATTTACTAAATAAAATATTTAGTTAAAAACATGTCAAATTTGTCTAGTGTTGTATGTACATAATGTCGATATCCCTATTTCAAATGGGATAACTACGACCCTAAACATTTCGACAAACTAATTTACAAATATTTATAAAATATATCGGTAGTGTATGCTTTATAATAAATATACATATATGATACATATAATATATATACCTATACATAATAATATACACTAATATGTGTGTGTGTGTAGTGTATATTTCGACCAAATTAATAAATTCATTGACTGAACAATATATATTAAATTTATATAAATATTATATGAAAGTTGTATATCAATTGTATTAAATTTTCAGAAACCAACATAAATTTATACACTTTTCATACACGAAAATTATGAGCGAAATTCTAAGTTTTGAGCGAGATATACATATTTCATACCGACTTTATACATTTTTCATACACAAAAATAGTGAGCAAAATTCTACATCTTGAGCGAGATATACATATTTCATACCGATTTTATACAGTTTTTATACACGAATTTTAAAATTTTGAGCGAAATTTCGCATATTTTTTGAAGAAAACTTCTGCTATATTTAGTGAACAAAAATCTCCTACTATATTTCATTATATATATATATATATATATATATATATATATATATAGGTAATTATCCCGATTGATAGCTGGATTTCAAATTAGTTAATGGACCGAAAGATAAGACTGAACCAAAAGCAAAAGGGTTTCTTGGAAGTTGATCTTCTTTAATTTATTTCACAAAAAGTCAAAGAATATACGACGGCGCCTCTTAGGAGAAACTGGAATTAATTTTCATTTGGGTCATTAGTTGTAGGGAGAAATGTTTTGAGTATAACCTATTGAAATAGAAGGGTTAATTAACTCGTAACAACATACTTCGAATTACAACAAAACTGGATACATTTGCATGTAAAATGTACGTGATTGGACTTGTACAGGTATATGGGGAGGATGATTAATTTAAAAGAGACAAACACCCGACGAACAAAAAGGTAAAAAGCAAGACACTACTAAAAACCAAGTATAACCATTGACAATATACTCCTTTTGTTTTAAAATAAGTGATACCCCTTAAGAAACTATTCATTTGTAAAAAGTAAAATTTATTGTTTACCCACTTATCTTTAATAAATATCTTTAAAAAGATATAACTCTTTAACATTTTATTTGTTATATAAAACTCTCTCCATTTAAATAGAGGGTAAAATTGAAAGAACATCATTAATGTCTTCTTGATTATTTAAAACAATAATTATTTTGAAACAAAATCAAAAGGCTAAAACACCACTTATTTTAAAATGGAAGGAATATGAAATTGTACTCGATAACTTTGAAAATAGATGATTTTGAATTTTTTTTAATATTCGAGCGCAAACTTTCAAGGTCAAAAAGCAAAATTTGATGATCTTGAACTTTGCTCATGAAGCGAGGAAGATCAAAAGTTCAAAATCATTCGCCTTTAAAATTATTCTTATAAATCACCAATAATAATAATCTTATAATTAAAGTGTAAAAGATTTTTCTTTAACGCAATTGATTCGTGATCTCATAGTGCTTCTAAATAACAAGAAAAAAAAGAGGTGATGAATACTAGGCCGTAATTATTAAACATGGGTAGATTCTTGATGATAGATTCTGGATAGTATAATCTAGTTGGCATATTCTTAATGGTACATTCCTGATTGTGTATACCTAATTGTATATTATTGGCTATTGTAATTAGAAAGATGGGTATTAATAATAAGAGCTTTTAATAACGAATTATCGAGTTAAAAACGGAGTTGGAAGAACTTGAATATCGTGTAACTATGAAATCAATAACATGTTAATAACTAAGCTAGAGACAGAAAATTTATCGTGAGCAGTTGTATCCCGAATTAGGAGTGACATGATAGTTGGGATATTCATGATGAATACTGTCCCTAAATAGTGAAGTCTCATGAGGTTAAACCTATATATAATTGGGAGCAGACTGTGATGTAGGAATACATAAATGTAAGTATAAATGTATTAATATCTTTACGTGTCTATATGTGTATATCTAATTACATACACCTCCATTTAATTATAATGTGAAATTACAGATAATTGTGTCTTACATGAATTAAGAACAAATAAATATGCTTGAATGGTCTTTGGATAGTGATTGTGATATAAAATATGGTGGTATAATTATGTTGCTTGAATGAACTCTAAATTGATTAAATTATGAATATTATTCATGAACTGAAATTGCAAAAATTGTGATAACCAATGTGTACTTGTGATCTATCCTATATGATGATTGATTGAGAGTAGGATGAAATATATTGATGAATGATGGGTAATACATCCTTACCCTGAGATGAGATGATCGTGTCCGAGGTGAGCATCCAGACAAGCGGTTGAGTGTGATTGAGTATGTGAATAAATATTTGGATATGAGTGGATCGTGCCCGAAGTGAGAATCTAGGCGAACGGTGGTGATATGAGTGGCTCATGTTTGAGGTGAGCATTCAAACGAGTAGATGAGTGGGAGCGGGTACCACGCAGGTACAATACATGAATTTCTAGAGTCCCCTGCTGGTCATGACTGGAAGAGCAGAAATAAGACTCTTTGGCATGTATGTACATATATACATTTGTGTGATAGACATACATATATACAAAAACTATACATGATATACCAAAATAATTCGGGCATGATATGAGAGATATAGACGTGATACGAGATGATACGGATATGGTGCAAATATGTACAGAGTGAGACTAATGAGATACAGATATATACATGTATCTATATCTTGAGTGAGGATATGATTCCCTTGATATAATTTGTTGTTTTATAATTAATAATTTACTTGGGTTGCGTAATGGTATATTTTCATGATTGACTGACTATGAATTAATGGATGTATGTTGATCTTACTATTAGTCCCTTGTAATGAGTATTCTTTATAATATTACATCGTGCTGGGTAGGTCCTAACTGTGGGGGTAGTTCTGATAATAAAGAATATAGTTAACATTGTAATATAAAGATACAAGATATTGATGATTTATGATGGCTAAATAAATAGATAACCAGTGTTATTGAGATATTGTTGAGTCAATGAATGAATCTTGGTTAATAGGAACAGGCTTAGTTAATGAAAATAGGTTTACGTAATGATAAAGATAATTATAGCTTTAAATGTGAATTGAAAAAGAGAAGTGATTGAGTTATCGAGCTACAGCTTAGGCAGGGTACCGCTGCAACAGCAAATTTCCGTTGTTACGAGCTGTAGCGGTAAGTCACCGTTGTAGCAAGACAATGGAACCAATATATATATATATATATGTGTGTGTGTGATTTGTGGAGTTGATGAATTGATTGTTAATTTAATAGTATACTTAGATGTAAAATGGAGTTGATGAATTGATTGTTGAATTTTGGATAATATATAAATATAGAATTGTATACCTGATTGATGAATTGATCAAGAACTATATAGGGTAAGCATATGTTGATGTTGTGGTTAGTAAGCGTTAATCAATTGCATTTTGATTATATACTGTTGCGTGAACTAATTCTAGTCAGTCGATGATGTCTAGTAATACGTGCAGTATACTGACACTACCTTGCTGTATCCTTTTAGGTGTAGATTGTGGCAAGTGATTTGCAGTTTCATGATTGACGTGGCGATATTCAATAACAGCTTCCGCATCCGCATTCTCTCCGCAGGTGAAGCTATGTCATTTTCTTGTTGTCATTATTTCGAGTAGAGCTCTTGTACCTATCTAGACTAGATCTTGGGAGAGTTATGATTTCTAGAGGGATTTGTAATGTAAAGACTAAAGCATTGTTGATATGTGTAACTTAATTGGAATTTTAATATTTACATATGTTGTTTCAAAAAGGGCTTCTCCTATCGCACTAGAGTCGATGTAGGTGCTCGCACAATCCGCCCATTTATGTGTGAACAATAGATTTTAAAAATAAAGAAAAGAAAAAGAATAAGACAAAAACGGAGAAAATAAAATAAAAAGGGCACTTGTGAGCTTGTATTGTTACCATTTAACACAAATCTGGTGTTGCTTTTAAAAGGTGCATATGTTCCACTTTGAAATAGTTCCGGAGGAGGGGGGGGGGAGGGTCATATGACTCCCACAAAGTTGGACTATATAACAACAATTTCGGTCAAGGTTAGAGTGTGTTTTAAGTCATTTTCTCTATTTTCAAACATTGCAAGCAATAGTCTCTCTTTCAATACCCCACAAATTCTCTCTAACAAAAACTATTAGATTTGGTCAGTAAAAATAAAATCATATTTTGAAACTTATGTTCAATGGAATATTATATTGGAAGAAAAATCTTTACAATATTTTCTTCACAAATCCTATAATTGTTCAGATTAAAAGACTTGCAAAAATGCTTTCAAAGAAAATAATATTATTGAGGATCATTTTATGCACAAACCCAAAAGAAGAAGAAGAAAGATTCACGTTACATAAGCGTGTGAATTCAGAGACACTCAAAACAATCCTCAAGCATAAACAACAGAAGCAAAAATTGCGGAGGAGCAACTTTTTTAAATTTCAGAAACTGAAGCAAAGGAGGAGTGTTGGAAGTTTCTTTCAGTTACTGCAGTAATTTTTAGCATAATAAATTTATTAAATTTAAGAAGAATTTAAATTTTAAATTTGTATTAGGTTGTTTGAGTTATTGAGATAATTTAGATTTTTGAATTTTGAATTATGCAATTTTTTGTCGTAAGTTGGTTATTTAAAATGCTCTTATACTTAAGAAAAATATTGAAAGACATTTCAATTAATACTTTTAATCATTTTTGTTGTAACCATCTTTCTAAAAAACCAACAAGATTCAACTTTTTAGAGTCCAGCACTGAAACAAACAAAGTTGTTTTAAAAAGTTTCAAAACGGGCAGTTGCTTTTTGAGGTAACCAAACGGACACCTTGTTGGACATCCAACGAGGTTCTACTTATGTTTTACAACAAATAAATTATTGAACCTCGTTAGATAGCCAACAAGGTTCCGTTTAAATTTTTTTTAATTACATTTAACATGTCAAAAAATGAAAATATATATTTAAAGGGAACCTCGTTGACTATCCAACGAGATTCAATATTTTTTTAAAACATAAGTAGAACCTCGTTGGATGTCCAACGAGATGTCCGTTTTGGTTACCCCAAAAAGCAACTGCTCGTTTTAGAACCTTTTTGTTGGGAGGTTTGTAGTTTTGATGATTGACAACCAGCTGATGAAACAGGTGAATTAAGCTGGTCCAATGTATGGTTGAGCACAATACTTACGAAGCAGTAATTATTCACAAGTTAAGGCACGAGAATTACGGAGATGATAAGCAATGCTCAACAAACTCAGTAATTTCAACATGTGGATAATTCAAGAGATTTGGAATCTGCTTACAATTCAGTGAAGTGAAAAAGATTAACTTGAATCAAGACTTCTACATGGAGAGAAACTCTAAGACGGGCAACGATGTTGCTGTAAATAGTTTGGAAAAAAGAAGAACTTCTTGAAGACGTGCGTATATAAAGGAGTTTGATATCTTAGAGTAAGGTGTGCACCCACAAAGAGAAAAAAGTGTTTATTGCATTTGGTGAGATTCTTGTTGACATATCTGTCTAGTAAAGTATTCAACTTGGCTTGTCTTGTACTAGAAGTTATCACTAAGTTGTATTGATTGTAATCTCAATTCAGTGAGCTATAAACTGAATTGAGGAGAGTTGAATAGTTAGGAATTAGAGTTTATAATTCCTTAAATTGCAATAGTTGTAATAGACTGTTTTGAAGAGGCTCTTTGAAGTTAGTGAAGTTTGGAGAAAAATCTTATGGAGTACAGGTCGTAGTTTTTTCACCATTAGAGTCGGGTGTTTTCCACGTTAAAACTGTGTCTTATTTACTTACTGTTTATTCACTCATTTGGAACACGTCTGATGACCTATTTCATCTATAGGCAAACAGTTAAGTCAAACTCTTAGGTCGTGCAACTTAACAAGTGGTATCAGAGAAGGTTTATCTTAAAAGGTTAACACCTAAGATAGATCATGATGAATTCTGCACGATCTATTGGACACTGTGAAAGGCAGTCAACCACTCAACCACCTCTTTTCAGTGGATCACACTTCATTTGGTGGAAGGCTCGAATGAAAAATTTTATCCAAGCTGAAGATTACGAACTGTGGGACAGGATCACTACCGAACCTATCATTTTCAAGAAGATGATGGATGGAGTCGAAGTTATGAAGGTGAGGTCAAAATTTACTTCAGAGGACTTGCTGGCTCTCAATAAAAATGCCAAAGCCAAGAATATTCTTGTATGTGGATTAGGTCCTAATGAGTATAACCGAATTTCTAATTGCTCAACAACAAAGCAGATATGGGATGCACTGGTCAACCTCATGAAGGAACAAGTCAAGTCAGGAAGTTCAGAGTTGCCATGTTATTTACTGAATATGAAACATTCAAAATGAAGGAGAATGAATCACTGCAAGAAATGATCACAAGTCTTACATCACTTGTGAATGAATTATCTTCACCGGGAAAGGTGCTCACTACTGAAGAACAAGTTGACAAAGTCTTAAGGGTTCTTCCTAAGGCTAAATGGGATGCCAAGGTGACTGCTATTCGGGAAGCAAAAGACATTTCACCATGACGCTTGATGAGTTGGTAGGAAATTTGAAGACCTATGAAATGAATATGGACGATTCTAAGAAAGAAGAGTCAATCAAAGATAAGTCACTAGCTCTCAAAGCGTTTGATAGTGATGAATTTGATGGTGATGATGAGCCTATTGCCTTTCTTGCTAAGAAATTTAAAAAATTTCTCAAGAAGAAAAAGGGATATGACAAGAAAGGATCAGGTAGTAAAAAGAGTTTCAACGACAAATCTTCAGCTGGATGTTATAAATGCAACTGATCACATGATTAAAGATTGTCCATTATGAAAAATCGAGTGGAGGAGAGAAAGAGCAGAAAAGGAGAAGGCTGAAAAAGAAATGAAGGAAAAATCAAAGAAGGAGGAGAACTTTGCAATGATGGCTGCTTGGGAATCTGAATAAGATGAATCTGACACTGAAGTTGATGAAATAAAATTCATGGCCTTAGGAGACTGATCTTGAAGAAGTTAACAAGAACACTGAGGTGAGAGTGAAAGGGAGCAAGCATTGGTACATGGATAGTGCTTGTTCAAGACACATGACAGGAGACAAACTAAAATTCCTTCACTCACTCCACTAAAAGGGGGGAATATATCTTTTGGTGATGGAAAAAAGGGTACTGTTACAGGAATTGTTAAAATTGGAAGGTCAGAAACAAGGGATTTAGAAGATGTTTATCATGTTGATGGACTGAAGCATAATCTACTGAGTATATCTCAGTTGTGTGACAAAGGCAACAAAGTAACCTTTACTTCTGTAGGTTGCAAAGTCAAAAGGTTAGATAAAAAGAAAATTGTGCTAAGTGCAAGTAGACACAAAAATGTATACAAGGAAGATATCATCAGTATGCCTGATACAAATCTGACTTGCCTTAGTGCAATGAAATGTGATCCCCTTCTCTGGCATAAATGACTGGGGCATGCTAGTTTCAAACAGTTGAACAAACTTGCTGCAAAGGACATGGTTATAGGCTTGCCTAAAACTATATTCAAAAATGACAAAGTCTGTAGTGCGTGTGTGAGGGGGAAACAAGTGAGGTCTTCTTTTACATCAAAGAATCATATAAGCACAACCAGATGTTTAGAACTGCTGCATATGGATTTATGTAGACCTATGAGAGTAAGAAGCAGAGGTGGAAAAAGGTACGTCCTCGTTCTTATTGATGATTATTCTAGGTACACTTGGACTCTGTTCTTAGCCTCTAAAGATGATACTTTTGATGTTTTTTATGTCTTTGAGAAAAAAGATAGAAAAGAAATTAGGTTTCTCCTTAATTTCCATAAGATCTGACCATGGAACTGAATTTGAAAATACTAAATTTTTGGAGTTTTGTTCATTAAATGGAATAGATCATAATGTTTCTGTTCCAAGAACACCAAAGCAAAATGGTGTAGTTGAAAGGAAAAATAGGACTTTGGAGGATATGGCTAGAACCATGATGATTGCAAGTAATCTTGCAAAAAATCTGTGGGATGAAGCCATAAGCACTACTTGTTACATTTTGAATAGATGTATGAATAGACCTTTATTAGAAAATAATCCCTATGAATTACTCAAAGGCAAAAGACCAAATATTGCTCATCTTAGAATCTTTGGGTGTAAATGCTTCATTCATAATAATAGAAAAGACAATCTGAAAAAGTTTGATGCTCGAAGTGATGAGGGAATCTTCTTAGGTTATTCTCAACATAGTAAAGCTTATAGGGTGTTGAATAAACGAACTAACTATGTTGAGAAAAATGTGCATGTTGTCTTTGATGAATCTTGTGTTATGCTTGAGACTAACATGCAGGATGAAAGCGAAACTGATGAACATCCTCACGAATAAGTTGCACTACCTGTTTCATCTGTGGAATAGGATGTGGGCTCATTGACAGGGGGAACAACAGGTAATGAAATTGAGCCATCATCAATGCAGCAAGCCAACTCAAATGCAGGAACCTCATAAGGATTGCAGCTAAAAAGCTATAAGTATCAGGATTTTCATCCCACCGAAAATATTCTTACAGATCTTACCTATAGGATTACTACCAATTCAGGATTAAAGAGTCTATGTGCCTTCAAATGCATTTTTTAATCTAAACTGGAACCAAAAAAGTTAAAAGAAGCCCTTCTTGATGAAGATTGGATTTTAGCCATGCAGGAGGAACTAAATCAGTTTGAGAGAAGTAAAGTTTGGCACTTGGTACCTCCACCTAAAGGAAGAACTGCGATTGAGACCAAATGGGTATTTCGGAACAAGTTAGATGAGCATGGAATAGTTACAAGGAACAAAGCTAGGCTAGTGGTTCAAGGATACAGTCAAGAAGAGTGAATTGACTATGATGAGACATTTGCTCCTGTTGCAAGACTTGAAGCTATCAAATTACTCATTTCTTTTGCAGCTTTCAAAGAAATCACTCTTTATCAAATGGATGTTAAGAGTGCTTTCTTGAATGGTTATCTGAAAGAGGAAGTTTATGTGAAACAACCTCCAGGATTCGAAAGTTCTGAATTTCCTAATTATGTCTACAAGTTAGAAAAGACTTTGTATGGGTTGAAGCAAGCTCCAAGATCTTGGTATGAAATACTTTCAAAGTTCCTTTTGGAGCATGGGCATACTAGAGGGATGATTGATAACACACTCTTCTTAAAAATAAAAGGAGAGGATTTGCTAATTGTCCAGGTGTATGTGGATGACATCATATTTGGTTCTACAAGTAGTCTCATGACTCAAGAATTTTCCATGCTTATGAATGGAGAATTTGAAATGAGCATGATGGGAGAATTAAAATTCTTCCTTGGGTTACAAATTAAGCAAACTCCCACTGGAATCTTGATTCATCAGCAGAACTATGTTTAGGAGTTACTCAAAGGATTCAATATGGAGTCCGCTAAGGAGATTGATACTCCATTGCTACTGCCACAAAATTGGACCTTGATGATACAGGTCCATCCATAGAACAAAAGTTGTACAAAGGTATGATTGGCTCTCTTCTTTATCTAACTGCTAGTAGACCTGACATTGTTTTTAGTGTTGGCTCGTGTGCTAGATTTCAAGCAAATTCCAAAGAGTCACATCTCAAAGCAGTTAAGAGAATCTTGAGATACTTGAAAGAAACAACTGATTTGGGGTTATGGTATCCAAAAGGAAGCAATTTTTCACTGGTGGGTATGCATATGTTGATTACACTGGATATCTAGTGGATAGAAAAAGTACTACAAACATGGCACACTACATTGGACCGTGTTTGATCTATTGGTCCACAAAGAACAAAATTCTGTAGCCTTGTCTACTGCTGAGGCTGAATATGTAGTCGCTAGTTCATGTTGTGCACAACTTTTATGGATAAAGCAACAACTATTGAATTTTGGTGTTGATGTTGGATGTATGCCAATACTTTGTGATATACCGGTGCTATAAACATTGATAAAAATCCAGTTCAACATAAGAGAACCTAACATATTGACATAAGACATCATTTTCTTAGAGACAATATTGAGAAAGGTCATATTTCAATTATGTTTTATTCCACTGAAGAGCAAATTGCTGATATTTTTACCAAGACCTTAAGCAGGGATCATTTTGAAAAGAACATGTTACAATTGAGGATGATTAAGATTGCATAATCTACCTTCAATGATTGACTAGTTTAAGAAACTTCTTTGTCTTATTGTAACTATGTTATTTATCTTAAAGTTTGCACATTTATTTGTGTGTCCCAAGCCTAGGATAAAATTGACAAGAATTGTGTTTTAACTTGTGCAGTGATATCAAGATTTTGAGGGCAGTCATTCTTGACACTCAGGTATGTTCTTTTCACCCAATACCTTACTATTCATAAGAAACAACTAGGCCTACGTGTTCCACATCTTTACAATTTATTGTAACCGTCATTATTCCACCTCTTCCCCATAAAGATGAAACTGCCACCCACTAATCATCTCGTCTCCCACTGATGCCATTGATTAGCAGTCACATCCCACGTTTCATCTTCCTTCTCTCCTTCTATAAAGCAACAACTTGGATGATTTTACAAGCAGTCATAATTAATTTTTTATCTTGACCTCTCCAAAAATTTTTGCTACCATGGCTTCATCTTCCTCCTCCAGCAGTTCTTTAGCCACAAGTTCAGACAATTTACCCATACCTCAAGACCTGGTGGTTCACACATCTGCCATTACCTCTTCAACCATTTTCCCTCTCGTGCAGTTCAAAATGTCTGATTTTGCAGCTTGGAACGCCTTCAAAACACAATTCTCATCCTCCTCTAACATCCCACCATTCTCAACTGGTTCGTCCATCAAAATTTGTGATGTAGCTCCACTCATATCAGCTCCAAACGAAAGAACTCCCATTGCAGACCTAATTCCTCAAAGGGTTCGTACCCGATTACGAAAAAAATTTGGCTCCCCTGTTCTTATTCCTGATGATGAACCGGATCATGAACCAACTCCTCCCATCAACTCCACTCGGGTTCCTCTTACTCAAACTCAAAAAATACAGGAAGAGGCAAATCTTGCTCAAGCTCTTCATAAGAGTTAGAAAAAGAAATCTTCTACTCCCTCCTCTGTTAAGAAACCTTCTTCCTCGTCTAAGGAAGTACTGGTTACATCTGTTCGAAAATTCAAGGTGGTCAAAAAGACCATTACCAAACCCTCATCCTTTGGGTCGTTTGCATCTCCTATCCAAACTCCCTCCCAACCGCCTTCCAAAACCCCTTCCAAACCTGCTTCAAAATCCTCCTTTAAAACGACTCCAAAATCATCTACAAAAACCCCTCCCAAACTTGCTCCAAAACCCTCATCCAAAATGACTCCAAAATCCACCCCTAAACCTTCCTCCAAACCCTATCTCACTTCACCTTCTAAACCATCTCCCACTCCTCAGACTAGAACTTCGGAACGGGTTCCTCGACCTGCTCCATCTCATGGTTCAGACTCTGATGACTCTGATGAGATTTCTCTATTGGGTTTGACACTTTTGATCTCACTAATAACCAATGAGACCATTTGGTTCACTTTCAGAAGTGCACGGTTCTATGAGGAAGAGTGATAACTGGTTTTAGAGGTCTAGACATGGAATTTTTTCTTGCAAAATTAGAAGTTCAAGGATGGACATCCCTGTTCCTTCAAGGTGATTTTCAGAGAAAATTTGGCAAACCTGAGGTGGTTGAGTTCTATGCTCATGGGTCTGTAAATGACTCTCTTTTTTCCTCTACTATCAGGGGTATCTCTATCCATTTAGTTGCTGATGATTTGGCCTGAATCTTGGGGATTCCTAGTGGTGGGTGGGCTCACTATGTCAAGCTTGAATGACCACCATTGGACAATTTGCCTTCTGCCAGGGATATATGTAGAAAATTTTCAGGCCAGCCAAATCTTGTCCAGCATAGGCACATTCAAAAGAAGGAAACTCCCCACTTCATCAGTTGTATTTCGATGTTGTTCATAAGGTCCTCATTCCTAGGAAGGAGAAAAGAACTGAGGCTAACTACTCTGATCTCACTCTAATGGAGCTATTAGACACTGAGGTTAAAATTGATCTACCCAGCCTTATGATAAAGCATGTGAAGCGGGTTCTTGCTAAGGATGATAAAGGACATGCTCTTCCCTATGCGTTTTGGTTGTCTTATGTTTTTGAGGATTATTCAGTCTCTGTTCAAGTATGGACTTTTCAGACAACTGAGTATGTTATTGGGGAAGTGAAACATGTTGATCTACCTGTTTCAATGAGAAGAGCAGACACTCCTTTTTAAAAAATATACAATGCCCTGGCAGAAAAGACTGTTGAATTAGAAGCTGCTCATCTTACACATGCTCAAGAAAGGGTTGCTCTTCAGGCAAAGATCACTAAGTTGGAGGCTACCCTAAAAACTGAAAGAGCTGCAAATGCCGATACCATTAGACGCCTGACCCAATTGCTTCCTTCAGCCCCTCCTTCTTAAAACTCCTTGTGTTTGTTCCTAGCCTTTTGTTACCCAACCTATTCAAGATTAGTTGTTTCTCTATGTTCTGTAATGTTTGGTTGTGATGAAAGACTTCTTGTTTTTTTGAATGAATTGCTTGTGTTGTGTTGTTCTATCTCACTGCACTTTTCTTAACTCTCTTGTCTCAAAATTTTATCATACTTATCTTGGGATTGGCTTAATGACATTAGGATATTTAACTGCTTTGTTGGCATTAATTCATTGATTCAACTTTTTGATGATGCCAAAAGGGGGAAGAAAACATACGAATTTGATAATGCAATGGTTATAACCCATATAGACCAACTTGTTTCATTCAAAAGTTTTTACTTACAGGTAATGTCTGTATACAAATGACATTGTGTTTGTCATCATCAAAAGGGGGGAATTTGTTGAGAGGTTTGTAGTTTTGATGATTGACAACCAGCTGATGAAACAGGTGATTTAAGCTGGTCCAATGAATGGTTGAGCACAATACTTACGAAGCAGTAATTATTCACAAGTTAATGAATGAGAATTACGGAAATGATAAGCAATGCTCAACAAACTCAGTAAATTCAACATGTGGATAATTCAGGAGAGTTGCAATCTGCTTACAATTCGGTGAAGTGAAAAAGATTAACTTGAATCAAGACTTCTACATGGAGAGGAACTCTAAGAAGGGCAAAGATGTTGCCGTAAAAAGTTTGGAAGAAAGAAGAACTCCTTGAAGACATGTGTATATAAAGGAGTGATGTCTCAGAGTAAGGTGTGCACTCACAAAGAGAGAAAAGTGTTTATTGCATTTGGTGAGATTATTGTTGACATATTTGTCTAGTAAAGTATTAAGCTTGGCTTGTCTTGTACTAGAAGTTGTCACTAAGTTGTATTGATTGTAATCTCAATTCAATGAGCTATAAACTGAATTGGGGAGAGTTGAACAGTTAGGAATTAGAGTTTATAATTCCTTAGATTGTAAGAGTTGTGATCGACTGTTTTGGAGAGACTCTTGGAAGTTAGTGAAGTTTGGAGAAAAATTCTGTGGAGTACAGGTAGTGTTTTTTTCACCTTTAGAGCCGGGTGTTTTCCACATTAAAACTGTGTCTTATTTACTTACTATTTATTTACTCATTTGGAACACGTCTAACGACCTGTTTCATCCGTAGACAAACAGTTAAGTCAAACTCTTAGGTCATGCAACTTAACATTTTTAAAATAATTTTGTCTATTTTGGTGTCGGACTCTAACTTTTTATATGTATATAAATTTTATTTATATCAATTTGCACACGTTACACGGGTTCTAACCGTAAAAGCAACCATTGATATTTGTATTAAAATAGACTGTCCATATCATACTCTTTAGATGCGGCTTTTCTCCAAACTCTATTAACACAAAATATTTTGCGTAGATAGCGTATAATATCTGGATGGAAGAAATTCAATTGAATCTTCTTCCTTTTCTTAGCTCCAGAAGCTTCAGCATGAACTCATAGTTGTCGTTGGTAAACTGTATTCTTAAGTTAATTGGAAAGAAAAGTATTTTAGTGGAACCATTCAATTAATAGAAGAGAAAAACATATCAGAGGAATACAGATCCTAACTCTTAACAATCTTTTGATCATGCTTGAAAATGATATACCACCTAACATGATTAAGAAAAGATTAAATTATTAATGTGTTTAATATATACACAGTAGTTGACACATTAGAATATATCATTTACATATGTCATATCAACTCTAAAGCAATAATTAAAGGATGAAAAGTCTCAAAACAATAGGATATTTGAAGTATTTTGTTTACTTTATATTTCTTAATTCACAAAATTCTCGACTCTTTGCTTAGTCAATAGTTACCCACGATTTTCTAACTAATTCTCACTAGCAACCAGCCAATAGGTACATGTACACCCTTCACTTTTCATAAAAATGTTTATATATATATATATATATATATATATATATATATATATATATATATTCCTCAATTTATGTGTCACTTGTTCACTTCTCGGATTCTCATTAAGTAAATTTATGTCAATATTTTTTAATCATATTGATATATAAAGAAATGCAATTTATACTCTACCCGTCTCATATTAATTGTCATATTTCGCTTTTTGATAGTCAATTTGACTAATTTTCGAAGCTAAATTTGATTAAATCAACTCAATACTTTACAATTAAATTTTGATATTAAAAATTTATATAAAAGATACTAGAAATTACAACTTTTATCAAAAAATATAATCTGAAGTATTAGTCAAAGTCCATATAGTTTAATTCTCTTACATTAGAATATGTCAAATTCGATTTAGCTTCTAAGAAATCTGACTCTGGACGAATGGAAAGTGACAAAAAAAATTGAAATAAAGGGAGAATTTAGCCGGATTGAAGTTGAATCTACAGTGACCTTTCTTTTCGTTTATCAAATAGCAAGACAGAGTATCTCTGTCCTCAACACCTTCTGATTTTCAAGTATACCTAGCTACTGAAAAAAGAAAAAGAAAAAAGGAGATGGCTGAAATTCTTCTTACAGCAGTCATCGATAAATCTGCAGGAATAGTTGGATATCTACTGAATCAAGAAGGGCAGTGCTTATATTGGTTGAAAGAGGACATTGAATGGCTCCAACGAGAAGCGAGACACATTCAATCTTACCTAGGAGATGCAAATGAGAAGGTAGTTGGAGGGGATTTGAGGGTGAAAAGCTTGATAAAGGATGTTGAAGAACTTGCAGGTGATATGGAGGACATCTTAGACGAGTTCCTTCCCCAAATTGAATCGCACAAGAGCAAAGGAGCACTCAGTTGTCTTAAAGAGCTAGCTTGTATTCTCTGTCACACTCGTTTTTCCAATAAATTTTCTATGGAGATTGAGAAGATAAAAAGAAGGGTTAATGAGATTAATCGTGTGAGGACTACTTTTGGCATCACTGATACAAGTAACAACAACAATAATCAACGTGAATACATTCCAATGGACCGGAGAAGATTATTCCTTCATGCTGATGAAACAGAGGTTGTTGGTTTGGATGATAACTTCAATATGCTACAAGCCAAATTACTTGATCAAGACTTGCGATATGGTGTAATTTCAATTGTTGGCATGCCTGGTGTGGGAAAGACAACTCTTGCCAAGAAACTTTATAAGCAAATCTATAATCAATTCGACTGTTCCGCACTGGTGTATGTTTCACAACAGCCAAGAGTGGGAGAAATCTTTCTTGAAATAGGCAAACAAGTTGGACTGAGGGAAGAGGAATGGAAACATAACTTGGAGGACAACCTACAATCACTCTTGAAAAGAAAAAGGTATGTTATCCTCCTGGATGATATTTGGAATGTCGAAATTTGGGATGATCTGAAACTTGTCCTTCCTGAATGTGATTCAAGAACTGGCAGTAAGATAATTATCACATCTCGAAATAGTAATATAGGCAGATACATAGGAGGGAATTGCTCCCTCCATGTGTTGGAACCCCTTGATTCAGAGAAAAGCTTTGAACTCTTTACCAATAGGATTTCCACTTTTGATAATAATTGTTGGGAGAATACTTCATCGGACTTGGAAAACATCGGTAAAGAGATAGTTGAGAAATGTGATGGTATACCACTAGCCATTGTGTTGATCGCGGGCATGTTAAGGGCAAGGGAGAGAACTGAACACGCATGGAATTGCGTTCTTGAGACTATGGGTCAAAATATTCAAGATCAATGCAGCAATATATTGGCTCTAAGTTACAACGATTTGCCCACTGCATTAAGGCCATGCTTCTTGTATTTTGGTCTTTTTCCAGAGGACCATGAAATTCCTGCATTTGATGTGATAAATATGTGGATTGCTGAGAAGTTCATAGTGACAAGTACTAACAATAGGCGAGAGGTTGAGGATATAGCAGAGGACTTTTTAAATGATTTGGTTTCAAGAAATCTTATTCAAGTTTCCAGGAGAACATTCCAGGGAAGAATTGCGAGTTGTCGCATACATGATTTGCTACATAGTTTGTGCGTCACATTGGCCCGGGGAAGTAACTTCTTCCTCACCAAGGACAATACACAAGGTGATGTTGGTAGTGTCACTAGGTTGCGAAGGCTTGCATTCTACTCTGGTGGTGTTGATGAGTTCTTTTCTTCATATCCCAAGCCTAAGAAGCTTCGTGCACTCTTGTATTTTAGCGAAGACAGTTACCCATCTTCTCTTAAGACTCATCTTAACATCAAGTTATTGCGGGTGTTGTCTATGCATATTCCTGAGAGTAATTCCCGGAGGCCTCTCAGTATTCCAGAAGGAATTGCGAATTTGAGTTGCTTAAGCTATCTCAAATTATGGGGTCCAAACTTCGTTGGACACATGCCACGTAGTATCGTCAAGTTCAAACGTTTATTCACCCTAGACATTGGATGGACCAATCTTCGCATTGCTTTTGATGTTATGGAGATGAAACAATTGAGACATCTTCGCCTTTCACAATTCGTTCAGCCAATTTACATGTCAGGCGCAAAATTCTCCTCAGTCAATGTGTTATTGCCAAACTTACAAACTCTAATTGGCATGGACATATGTTACCTGAAAGCAGGATGGTTGCACCAATTGGCCAATTTAAGAAAATTGAGCTTAAATATAAATAAAAATTCGATTTTTGAGGTACTTTCAACTCCTCATGTGGCCATACTGCCAAAGCTGGAGGTTCTGAAGCTGAAGAGCTTGCTGCAAGACTACCAACATGATGACCAAATAAACTTGTCTTCCTATGATAAACTTCGTAAGCTGAGTTTGTCATATACGGACTTGAAAATTGTGGACTTTGAAGCATTGCCTGCAAATCTAGTCAAGCTTTCTCTTAGGTATGTTCAGGTAGATACAAATCATATAACAATGACTGAAAAAATGCCCAAATTAAAGATACTCAAACTGAGGAACTGTTGGCTTCCATATGGAGAGAGTAAGTTAGACCTCTCTGCCTCTGGTGCAGATAGCTTTCAGCAACTTGAACTTCTGCACATTATCGGGCATAACTCGTGGGAGGTAACCGCGGATGAGCTGGCTGCGCCAAAATTGAAGAAAATACTTGTCTCTCATGCACCAAATATTAGGCTCTCTGAACGGCTAGCAAGGCTGAGAATATAAGGACACAATGAATGGACAATAGGTTGGTAATTTAGTTTCCTTCATATTAATCAAGCATCTTATAATCCACAGGAATTTTTTTGTACTCTAATTATGGTTTGTGCTTCATTTAATTTATCTAATAAATTGCAGGGGTGCAATTTTTAGAAGTGTGTGAAAAAAGTGCATGAAGTGGTCTTGGTTCTGTTCTCTTCTGATGATGAGGTTCAGTAGGGCATTGCAATAAGAAAGTTTGATTGATAATGGAAGTTGTTGTAGCTGTGATTTTACAAAGATATTTGTAACTTCATTTTGTTTCATGCACTGCTAAAAGTGAGAATATTTTCTTACATTGCCAGCAGATTTCTGATGTACTTGGTCAATTTCTGACGGGATGTGCGTGTTTTTCTTTTCACTAGTGATGTTCTTTTGTGACATATAACTAGGTTGTCATAACTCTGGTGAATGTCATGAGATTTGTAATGATATAGATTCAGAAAATGATGATAATTAATATTTTTTACATTATCAGTAAATTGTTCAGTTTAGGAATTTTGTTTTGATTTTCCAATGAGTAATTATAGTTCGTTATATAAATGAAGTTGTTAGAGGTCTGTATTCAAATATGTAAAACAAGAAAAGAATAACATCCGAATCTACAGAATTCACTGTGTGTCTTTAAAGAATTTAATCTCCTTACTGTACTCGGAGTTTTGGATTACTTCCTCCCAGGATAAAATGGATTAACCTGTTAATAGTGTAGCAGTACCTCAAACACCAATAACTTCGTCGAACTAGAAGAACAGTAACGAATCACACAATAGACTCGATTTTGATTTTTCAAAATATGCATAATGATTTTGTAAATTTTGCTAGCAAAAGTCTCGAAAAAGTACTTCAAAAATGAAGGCAAAAGACCTTTATTTATAGCCAAAGAATTGAAGTTAACAGGTGTGAAAACACCTATTCAAAAGGTGACTTTTCGAAATTATTACCGTTTGGGAAAGAAATATTTCATCCTTACTTGCACTGGCGCCGGCGTTTCGCAGGTGAAGACCCGCGGTTCGCCGATCCAAGGTAGACACTTTCAGTTGCGCAAAATAGTTAATTTGGATTTTAAATAAATTTGGTCCAAAAATATTATCAATCAATCAGATCATTTGACCAAATTTAAATCCAAATCCAAAGCCGAAGCCGAGCCGAAAGACAATGACGGCGCGAGGGGAGACCTTGTTCTCAACTCTTTAATAGCTAGAAGATATGTTTCTCAATATAAGCATTCACATTTCCCTTTTCCCTACCAATGTGGGACAAAGTTCCTTTTACAAAAGGAACTTAAAGGAAATTTCAGAAATACTCTTCCCTCCATTTTCCAATTCACACCCATCACTTAACTCCAATAATCCCCCACATGAATGGGGAATGGCTATATAAAAAACTTCATATGCACGAAAAACTGTGTGATTCGTAAGAAAGAATTAATTGCATCTGGATAAGTGGGTTTTCCCTTGAACTTTCTGTAGTGAACATATATCGAATATACTCGGTCAATCAGTATATTTGATATCTTTGAACCGTCGAACTTTGATGTATACCTAGACAACATAAGTCACACAATTAATCCTTTAACCGTCTTAGGTTCTCATTGTTTTGTTCGTTTCATCCATGAACACAACCTGGTTTCGTGGGTGCGTAGAGAATTGGCCTTACAGAATTCTCCTTGAAGCGGCTTATACTTCACACTTATATAGGTTCCTAAATGTGTTATCCCGTAGATACACCATTTAACATATCCCGTGTCAAACTTAGAAATCATTAAAAAACCTTTAATGCTTTATCTTTGTTACTGAACATTGTCTCATCACGAGAATGGACCAAAAGTTAATTTGATAATGTTGAACCGTCATCAATGACTTTGTTTGATCTCTTGGAACCTAGATCTTGGGATCTGCAGTCTTCTAGGTAGAGTTACTGCCATGATAACTTGTCCTCGGTCATAGTCCCATTCCCTTCGATGATCTTTCAACCGCCTCTCAAGTTAGGCCTTTTGTAAGTGGATCCGACACATTATCTCTTGACTTTATATAGTCAATTGTGATAATTTCACTAGAGAGTAGTTATCAAACAGTGTTATGTATCTGTCGTATGTGACAAGACTTTTCGTTATACATTACACTTTCATCCCTTCCGATTGCCGCTTGGCTATCACTATGTGTACATATTGGTGCAAACGGTTTGGGTTAGAATGGAATGTCCTATAGAAAATTACTGAGCCATTCAGCTTCTTCACCAGCCTTGTCTAAAGCTATGAATTCAGACTCCATTGAAGAGCGAGCAATACATGTTTGTTTGGATGACTTCCAAGACACTGCTCATCCACCAATGGTAAACATATACCCACTTGTGAATTTTGTTTCAGTTGATCTGGTGATCCAATTTGCATCACAATATCCTTCAACAACCATTGGATACTTGTTGTAATGCAAAGAAAAGTTTTGAGTATGTTTTAAATACCCCAAAACTCGTTTCATAGACATCCAATGACTCTGATTGGGATTACTTCTGTATCGACTAAGTTTACTTATCGCACAAGCTATATCTGGTCGTGTACAGTTCATGATGTATATCAAACTTCCCAATACTCTTTTGCATAGTCAAATTGGGACTTACTTTCACCTTTGTTCTTTGAACGAGTAAGATTCACATCAATTGGTGTCTTTGCAATTTTGAAATCCAAATACTTAAATTTTTCAATTATTGTTTGGAGATAATGATATTGAGACAATGCTAGACCTTCAGGAGTTTTGTGGATCTTAATTCCCAATATCAAGTCAGCAACTCCTAGATCTTTCATCTCAAATTTACTAGCAAGCATACGCTTAGTAGCATTTATGTTAGCAATGTCATTACTCATTATCAACATGTCATCCATACGCAAACAATGACGACTGGATTTTGAGTGTTCTTAATGTAAACACATTTATCACACTCATTAATCTTGAAACTGTTTGATAACATAGTCTAGTCAAATTTTGCATGCCATTGTTTGGGCACTTGTTTTAGTCCGTACAAGGACTTTACAAGTCGGCACACCTTTTCATTTCCAAAAACTACAAACCCTTCAGGTTGTTCTATGTAAATTTCTTCCTTTAAATCTCCACTTAAGAAGGTTGTTTTCACATCCATTTGATGGATTTCAAGACCGTATATGACGGCTAATGCTATTAACACCCAAATGGATGTAATTATGATTACCGGCGAGTACGTATCATAGTAATCACGATCTTCTTTTTGTCTAAACCCTTTGACTACAAGTCTTGCTTTGTATATGTCAATAGTGTCATCATCTTTAATTTTCTTTTGAAAATCCATTTACAACCTAATGGTTTACCCCCTGGAGGAAGGACAATCAATTCTCATGTATGGTTATTTATTATGGATTCAATTTCACTATTGACCGCCTTTTTTCAATATTGAGCCTCCGAAGAAGTCATAGCTTCTTGAAAAGTTCGAGGCTTACTTTCCAACAAAAATGTTAGAAAATCTGGTCCAAAGGAAGTAGAAGCCCTTTGACGTTTACTACGTCTTGGATTCTCCTCATTAGGAACACTTTCATTTGTCTCTTCATGAGGTCGTTTAGATCCTTCTCTAGACGACTCACAATTCTATTTATATGCATATATGTTTTCAAAGGATTCAGCATTTTCTGATTCCATTACCGTATTAACATGAATTTCAGTATTTTCTGATTTATGAACCAGAAATCGATATGCTTTACTATTTGTAACATATCCTATGAAAACACAATCAACGGTTTTAGGTCCTATCTTAACCCTTTTGGGTTTAGGAACTTGTACCTTAGAAGAACACCCCTACACTTTTATGTATTCAAGGTTAGACTTTCTTCCTTTCTATTTTTCGTATGGAATGAATTGTGTTTTGCTATAGGGCACTCGATTGAGTATTCTGCTAGCCGTAAGGATAGTTTCCCCCCACAAGTTTTGGGGTAAACCAGAACTTATCAACAGAGCATTCATTATCTCTTTTAATATTTTATTTTTTCTTTCCGCAATCCCATTAGATTATGGTGAGTAAGGGGCAGTTGTTTGATGAATAATGTCATATTCCAAACATATTTCTTCAAAAGGAGATTCATATTTGTCGTCCCTATCACTCCTTAACATTTTAATCTTTTTGTTAAGTTGTGTTTCAACTTCACTTTTATATTGTCTGAATTCTTCGATTGATTCGTCTTTACTTTTGAGTAAGTAAACATAGCAGTAACGTGCACTATCGTCAATAAAAGTTATGAAATGCTTCTTTCCACCACGAGATGGTATTGACTTCATGTCACAAATGTCTGTGTGAATTAAGTCTAAGGGACTTGAATTCCTTTCAACTGACTTATAAGGATGTTTAACATACTTAGATTCAACACAAATTTGACATTTAGATTGATTGCGTTCAAACTTTTGCAATTATTTCAAATTTATCATTTTACGCAAAGTTTTATAATGGACATGTCTCAAATGGGAATGCCATAAATCTTTTGACTCAATCAAGTAAGAAGAAGCAATAATTTTATTGTTTTCAATAACAATTACATTCAATTTGAAAAGGCCCTCAGTTAGGTAACATTTTCCTACATACACATCATTCTTACTTATTACAGTATGATTTGAAACAAGAACGCACTTAAATCCATTCTTGATGAGAAGACCTGCGGAAACTAAGTTCTTTCTCATTTCTGGAACATGATAGACATTATTGAGAGTCACCACCTTGCCAGATGTCATTTTCAGAAATATTTTTCGTAGCCTTCAACTTTGGTTATTGAAGAGTTTTCTGTATACATGGTCTCATTGGGTCCAGTAGGGGCATAGGAAGCAAATGCTTCTCTGACAACACAAACATGTCAAGTGACTCCAGAGTCAAGCCACCAATTTGTGGGGCTTCCCACTATGTTGCATTCAGACACCATAGTGCACAAGTCATTTATCTCCATGGTTTTTTCAATCATGTTAGCTTGTCCCTTTTTCTTTCCTTTATTTGGAGCACGATATTCAGCAATCTTGTGTCCAATCTTTTCACAATTGTGGCAGTTTCCTTTGAATTTGTTCTTGCTAGAAAATTTTTTTGGTCCAGAAGGCTTCTTCATCTTTTTGGGATTAGATAGAGTGGTCTCAACAATATTTGCCCCCATAATTATTGAGTTTCCCCTTATCTTCCTTCCAGTAGCTTTATTATTTTCTTCGATTCTCAATCGAACGATAAGATCTTCAAGCTTCATTTCCTTGCGCTTGTGCTTCAAATAATTATTAAAGTCCATCCATGAATGAGGTAGCTTTTCAATCATGACTGCAACTTGAAAAGTTTCATTGATGACCAAACCTTCAATGAACAACTCATTATTAGCACCACAAATTAAATACTTTTGACTAAAGCATTAGTATGAATTATACCTTCAGCAAGGAGATCGTGAATTATCACTTGTAGCTCTTGGACTTGTGTGATAACAGGCTTGCTGTCTATCATTTTGTAGTCCAAGAATTTGGCTGCAACAAATTTCTTTAAACCGGCATATTCGGTTTTGTACTTCTCTAGCTCATCCCAAAGTTCTTTAGAAGTATTTATATTGTTGTATACGTTATACATATCATCCTCCAATCCACTCAGGATATATTTCTTGCACAAAAAATATGAGTGCTTCCAGGCCTCAATCACCAAGAACTGTTCATTTTCGGGAGTTGATTCCGGCAGAACCGGTTTATCCTACTTAATGAACTTCTGTAGACACAGTTTGGTAAGATAGAAGAACATCTTCTATTGCCAGCGTTTGAAATCAATGCCAGAAAAATTTTCAGGCTTTTCTGCCAGAGTCGGTGCTTGCACAGCACCGATGGAGGAGATTCCATTGCTTGTAGAGGCAAGCATGAGGTCAGTTGTTCCTGTCATATCTGTTGAATAATAACAACAAAAGTTAGAAATCGATGAAGATTCTATTTCTTCAAATCAAAAAACTTTTGACAGAACAAACTAAGTAATCGATGAAGTTTCTATATCTTCAAACCGAATTCTCAACAATCAGATTTACTTGGCGAAGTGTTTAAATCTTCAAACTAGCAATCACAGTGAGTAGAAAATCACAAGAATTTTAATCTCAACAGGAGTAGAAAATCCGAAGATTTTAATCTCCAACAGTGGAGTAGAAAACTAGAAAGGTTTTAGTCTCCAAAACCAGAAAATGGATGAACACGGAAAATATTAACCAAATTAAATTCCTTAAGCTTGTTAGAGGCCTGTGTTCAAATATGTAAAACAAGAAAAGAATAACATCCGTCCACAGAATTTACTGTGTGTCCTTAAGGAATTTAATCCCCTCACTATACTCGAGGTTTTGGATTACTTCCTCCCAGAATAAAATGGATTAACCTGTTAATGGTGTAGCAGTACCTCAAACACCAATAATTTCGTCGAACTCAAAGAAAGGTAATGAATCACACAATAGACTCGATTTTTGTTTTTCAAAATATGAGGAATGATTTTGTAAATTTGCTAGCAAAAGTCTCAAAAAAGTACTTCAAAAATGAAGGCAAATGACTTTTATTTATAGTCAAAGAACTGAAGTTAACAGGTGTGAAAACACCTATTCAAAAGGTTCCTTTTTAGAATTTTTACCATTTGGGGAAAGAAATATTTCATTTTGACTTGCGCTGGCACCGACATTTCGCAAGTAAAGACCCGCGGTTTGCCAATCCAAGGCAGATACTTTAAGTTGCGCAAAATAGTTAATTTGGATTTAAAATAAATTTGGTCCAAAAATATTATCAATCAATTAGATCATTTATCCGAATCCAAATCCATATCAGAAGCCAAAGCCGAGCCGAGCGACAACGACGGCACGAGAGGAGACCTTCTTCTCAACTCTTTAATAGCTAGAAGATAAGATTCTCAATATAAGCATTCACATTTCCCTTTTCCCGACCAATGTGGGACAAAGTTCCTTTTACAAAAGGAACTTAAAGGAAATTTCAAAAATACTCTTCCCTCCAATTTATTTCCCTCCATTTCCCAATTCACACCCATCACTTAAATCCAACAGTAACAAGGTGAAATAAATGAAAAAAAACAAGGAAAAGAAGAGAACATTAATTTTAAATATTGAAATGAGACAGGGTGTATGAAGGGATATGAATTACTGAGAACTTGTGTCACTTGTTATAAGCCTCTTAATTAGTTGACTCGGTTAGAGTACGTTAGTGACAAGGTTATTGGCATGTTGGCCTTGTCATACACATAACGGAGCATAATCAACATGCAATGAAACAAGACAGCAACAAGGTGTTATCAAAGTTAAGGTGTGCGTAATGACACCAATGACAAGTGAGGGCTAAAAACTTGAGTGTGGCAAGCAGCTTGGTGAGGATTGGACAAGGTGTGAGCAAAACAGTGTCATGGGAGTGTCGCATTGATAATCAAGGCAAGGCATTGGGGCAAATGACAAGCATGACTAAGACAGCAAGGCAAGGGGCATTGATGCCAAAACAAGGTAAAGCAAAGTGCGGGTGGCATTGACAAAGGGCACTGAGCGGAAGCAATGCCTAACAGTGGTGCACAAAGTTAGGCCACGACAGGCACACAAGCTGCGAACTCATCTAGACAGCGCAGACACAAGCAGAGCAGTTACAAAACGCATGCCATGCACATGGCAGACGGTTAGGTGGTTGAGCCTTGTTCAAACTCGAAGGTGGACTTGTGGCTTTGCCTAGGCGCCTGATTGGGATTGCTTTGAATATCCCAAGTAGTTGTGGGTTGTCAACTACATAACATAGGATTAGGCTGGGTGGGCCAAGTGTTTTTATGAAATGGCACCAAATGTCGGCAATAGGCTGGCACGTGAAAATTATAAGTGTGTAGCCTGCCTTCATTGGAAAAAACGGATTGCTTATTCATAGTATGAGGGAAAAATACTTGAGAGGACAGAATTTATGAAGGTCTAAGGAGATCTTAGTACATAGGGTGGTAAGAATTTATGAAGTATTCTTGTATTCACTTAATAATACAAGTTGGGAACTGAATTTTATGTAAATTGTACCTTGTTTTGTATATACTTTATGATATTTTCTTTCATATATTGCTGCCTAAAACGATTAAGTGTTTCTCTCCATCATTACTGCCTAAATTCAAGTAAAGAATCAAAATAATCTAAAATTTGGCTAAGTATTGAAACAGGCAGAGTCGGCAAGGGTGCTCACTACCACGCAGGAGCAAACCTCACATTGCCTAGTATTCAAAAATCACCCATGTAACAATTGGTGTAGAGCTGAGCAAGTTTGAGACTAGGAAAAATGGTAAGCAATGTCGAACTAAGGGAATGTTTGACAAAATTGGAGGTGTTCAATGGGATAACTGATAAAACAACGGAGGCAGTGGACTTAGTTGATATGATTACTCAAATTCATAAAGTGAGCATTGAATTGGCCAAAGTTCATGAATCTGTTGACGAGCAAATGGCTAAAATGCTAAATTTTTGTTAGGCTGCTAGTACTCAGATTGAAGATTTGAGAAAGAAAAATGATTTGGTATGGAGAGCTCTAAGCAATATCGAATGGAAAAGGGTTGCATATCGTCCCAAAGTCAAAATTTTGGAGTCTAAAGAGTTTAATGGTGCAAGGAATGCCAAGAAACTCAAAAACTTTCTATGGTATATGGAGCAGTACTTTCATGTAGCCCATGTGCAAAATAAAGATAAGGTGTCAATCACCATGATATACTTAGCGGATGATGCTAAATTATGGTGGCGTAAGCACATGGCAGATGATGTTAGTTCTGGGCGTTTGAAGATTGAATCATGAGAGTTGCAGAAAAAAGAGTTGAAGGATCAATTCTTTCCTAGTAATATGGCTGGATTGCTAGGAACCATTTGTAAAAGCTAAGGCAAACAGGAACAACAAGGGTTATGTCAAGGATTTCACTCCTTGATGCTGGATATTAGAAACATGTCCTTGGAGGACAAGTTACATAGTTTCCTCTATGGGTTGCAAACCGCGTGGGAACACAATGAACTATGAAGGTAGAAAATCAAAGACTTTCTAGTGCCATTGCAGCTACGAATGCCTCGGATGATTTTCGTTTAGGGCGGAAAGATGATGAAATTTCTTCTTCTACTTCAAAGTTCAAAAACGGGAGCAAGGACAAGGTGAAGAAATGGAAGAGATATGACAATAAAGAACATGTTGTTGAAGACAATAGCAAAGAAAAGGAAAAGCAAGATCCTGGACCTAAAAAGGGAAAAGAGAAAACGGGCACAAGTTTGTTCGTTGTTTCCTTTGTGATGAACCACACATCGCAAGGAATTGTCCAAAAAGGGCAAAATAAAATGAGTGTTCTACTAGTCGAAACTGATAAATTAGTACAACAGGATGAATAACTTATGGGTTTTCTCAATCCATTATATGTGCCTAAAAAGCAGCAGGTTGATAGGCTTCAAATCGAATCATCGAGGGCGATGAATTAAATTGGTTGGGGTGGTTAGTGAGCCCCCTGATTAGATGACTTGGCTAGAGTGCGGCGGTGACAAGGTTATGGGCATATTAGCCTTGTCATACGGATATGCAAGGGCTTAATCAACATGCAATGGAACAAGATGACAACAAGGTGTTGTTAAAGCTAATCTGCGGCAGAACACTATTCTACAACTAGATGGTTTGTGCTTGTTGGTCTGATGCTTTAGCTTTATTTTCAAAGGCTGTCAACTTCTCTTTCACATTTTTCAAAACACAAAATCAAATTCAAATACCATCCAACAAACTCATTGGTTCAACTATTGGACAACAATAATATTAGCCACCAATAATGATACTCAATTATTTTCCAATCGTGATATCAAGCTTTAAACCCGATAGTGGGTTTGCAAATTCTCCTTCCACCATGTCTCAAATTTTATTTTCAAGCGGCAATAAGAATTTAGTTCAACTATACAGCTTGTGCTTTTGGAGAGTCTATAACACAGCTCTTAGGTGATCTGCACGCTTAGCCTCTGATCATGAATAAATCAAGATGTCATTGATAAAGACAATCATAAATACATTAAGGAAGGACATAAACACCCTATTCATCACAATTCAAATTTCATAAAAGAAAATGGAAACAATGACCCAAACAAGGAACAAGTAAAACTACTTTTTGATTTTACGGAAAGGACCAAAATTGCCTCTGAACTATGTGAAATGCACCACATATACCCTTTACTATATTTTGGTATCAAAAATGCCCTTCCTATCCAAGTATAAGACCACAAATGCCCTCACTTTTAACAGACCGCCATTAGACCCTACTAGGCAGCTGATTTGGACCAAAGTTTGCTGACAAAGTTGTCCACATAGACAGCCAACATGGATAAAGCACTCCACTCTTTAAATCATACTTCTTCCCCCACATAGAACCCTAATTTCAGATTTCTTCCCCATTTTTTTAAAAAGATTTCTGCCCCACTAAATTTGAAGCAATGTTGGAAGGCTCTATCAATTCACTCGAAATTAGATTTGGGAGAAGATGTCATCGTGGACTCAATTCTCTAAAATTAGTGTTAATATTAAATAGTAATGCAATCCAAAGTGAGTGCTCTATCCAATGGAGGCCACTGCATGTTCACATTCCTCCTGGCTACATATTGTAGGTATCTGAGCTGAGAATGAATTGGATTCAGTGGCTGCAGCAAGTAAAAAAGCTCACAAAGAGCCTGCTTATAAATCATGTCTAAGGTCTTCTATTCTCCAGTGTATTGTTTCCTGTATATCAATAAAGCAGCCAATATAAATGCCAAAACTGGCCAACCACCCGGTTTACAGTGCATTAAAAAAAGCACATTTTGTTGCTCCCAAGTGAGAGCCAACTTTCCCTGGATCTTAGAAAATGGTGTATCACCTTCATTGAAAGAGTGCCGAGAGTAGTCCATTATTGTCAGATCATACTCGAACAAAATATTTGACATCCGGCTCTCCGACTCACCCTCACGAAAATTAAAAACCATATTGACGCGTCGGGGTAATTGATCCCGAAGTTGACTAATCACACCTCCTGTATAGCCTTTGTAATTTTCTTCCTCCCAAATATCAGTGGTGAAATAGCAATCAAACACTGCATATAAAATAGAAGCAATTATTAGTAAAACCGATATACAACAGGCTCTAAACATAAATATTTTCAGAAGATTTTTAACCGAGAAACACATTTTCTCTTGCCACGTTTCTCCTTTTTTAAGGAAAAGAAATTTGAGCTCTGTTTTCATAATACTGTTTGAAACACTTCAAGGAAGCATGTGAAGGTGTTTCTTGACAGCTTCCCTTTTAGTTTTAAAAGGCAATGATCGAATAAAATCACATTTTGAGTTGTTGACTTTATTAAATTCAGTATCTTCTCCATTCCTTCTGCCTTTTTCTGGGTAACGCAAGAGTAAGATACAAATTTACAAGTACTCAAAACTTAATAAACTTGAAAAATCACTACTGATTGAAGATTATAAAAAGCATCACTTCCTGAATAGATAGCCTGTGACATGGTTTTCCTTTCATCTAACACTAATAGATAACTTGTTTTAACCTAAAGAATCAGTTCAATCCTCAGCCTCTTAGAGCATTGACACCCGTGACATGGTTTGTTAATATTAATATTAAACTTAGAGCATTGAGTCCACAATAACATCTTTTCGCAAATTTAGTTTCGAGTGAGTTGATAGAGCCTTCATACATTTCTTTAGAATTTAGTGGGGAAGAATTATTTTTTTTAAAATGGGGGAAGAAATCTGAAATTAGGGTTCTAAGTGGGAGAAGATGCATGATTTAAAGAGTGGAGTGTTTTATCCACGTTCGCTGTCTATGCGGACAGCTATGTCAGCAAACTTTAGTCCAAATCAGCTGTTGTCTATGCGGACAGCCATGTCAGCAAACTTCTAGTAGGATCTAATGACAGTTTGTTAAAAGTGAAGGCATTATTTGTGGTCCTATACTTGAATGAGAAAGGTATTTTTTATACCAAAATATAATTGAGGGTATATGTGGTCTATTTCACATAGTTCAGGGGCAATTTTGACCCTTTTTTCGTTGATTTTATTAAGCCACACAATAATTTTTTAATTAAAAAGCAAGCTAAATGATTTTTAAATTTGATAATAGGAGTATGTCAGTGCAAAGAGAATATGCTCTATTTATTAGATGATAGGGATATATATATATATATATAACAAGGATATATCACTTCTAAATCACAAAGTAGAATGGTATATTTTATTATTTAATATGTCAACAATGTAATTGATTTGTTGCCCAAATTTCATTATCTTTTGCTAGAAAAGCAAAAGCGGGAAGTTCTCCCTCCTTTATAAAAAATTTACCGAATGTTTTCCTCTTTTAGTTCTATAAAACTTCTAGGCGTCAACTATAGCCCCAACCTGCTCCACTTGACTTTTCTGAAGTTTGGGCTCTGGGCTAAGCGTCAGCCGTAGCACCAACTTGATTTTGCCCGAAAACTCATCCAAAGTTGCTCCAAAACTTCGAAACTTCCTTGTTAACTCATTTTGAATTGATTTCCACCATATTTTCATACCAAACATCTAATCACATGTGTTAGCTCACTATCGAGAGTTATCAAAACATGCAATTATAAGTGAATATACTTCTCAAAATAAAAATAAATATGGGTAAAAAATGAAAAACGGGCATACTAATATGCCCAAGATCACCACCCTACACTTAAACCTTTGTTCGTCCTCAAACAACTCCTTTAAGCTCATCTTACTAAGTCACCCTAGTAATACATCTACTTTGGATGATACAAATGATTTGATCATGTAGAAATTCACAACAACAAGTGCACTTCCCGCTCATCATGCAAGATATACAAAACAACAAACATCTAACCTCCTAACCTCTGAGACGGACTCTAGTTTTTTCAAATTTAAACTCGCTCACCTATTCTATTAAATTAAAATTAAACTAAATGTCATATAATTGTGTCATTAGTGAAACGATAATTTAAGCCTCAAAATAAAATGTTAGGACGAACTTAATCCAGTCGGTGAAAGGAAAATATTTTTAAGTCATTTCTAATACGTTAAACAACAATTATACTCCTAAAAATAACATTAGAATTTGATTTAATAAATAGAAGGAGAGCATTATTAACATTTTGTCCCTTTTCCGAATTTAAAACTCAATGAGATAATGAGGTTATGTTGCATCAGCTAGCTTGACTCATTATATTATATTAAGTAGGGTTACATGTTTGACCATATTATATACTAGATTTTTTCCTACCACCAACCAACCACTTTATAATCTTCCGAGACTTGTTTTTTAATTTCTAATTCAACCAGTGGTTCAAATGAAGAAAAGCGCATATTATCTCTTATTTACGTTTTCTAAAATGTCAGACAAGTTATTTTCAATAGAATACGTCTGTGGGAGAAATAATTGAACTCCCCGTCCTCACCTTCACACCACCTGCAGGTCCTCCAGCTGGTAATAAAATCAAAACTTCAAAAATGTAGATGTTTCTTTCTCTATCAAAAGCTTTAAAAAAAATATTAAAAAAAATTAAAACTTGTAGGCAATTCAACAGATTTATTATTTTGAAGGTAGAATTAGTGGTTAATTGAACATGTTTATTATTTTGAAATATTTTAATATTTATCAGGCAAAGGTTAAAACTTGTATTTGATGGGCAACATACGTAAGTTTTAACTTTCATCTATAAGACAGAACTTGTGATTAATTGAATAGATTCATTGTCTTAAAATATCTTGAACTTTTATCGTATAAGCAAAATTATTTTATAACCACAACTTATATCAAATGAAAAACAAAAACTTTGCCTAATGAATTTTTAGAAGCGGGGGCTATTTTAAAATAAAATTGTTAAGCAGGTCAAAAAAATCAAGACCACCTCTAGTGATGGTCATTTGTCTAACTTACTCTTAATAACCAAACCATATTAGGCTACAATTTATTTGAAATAATATATCTTGAATTTAATATAATTTAAATTATTTTATGGATTTATATTTAATAAATTTTAAATGATTGTAGTGACTTATAATTTTTATGTAATCTCTAAATATGTAAATTTTATTTCAAAAGAAGTGAAGATTCTTGGTCCGAATACACACCGAACATTAGTTAGTTTGATGGACGTGTACTCCGAATCAAGTCAAGCAAATTGAAACACGGGGTATGTTCTTAGGAGTGGCTGTAGATGGTTTGAAAGTGAGTTATGCAGGTATTAAATTCCGCATAAGTAATATCACGTTTGATAGCTGGTTAGGAGGTAAGTTATTCATGTATAAAATTAATAAGGTGTTTGATTTGCAATTCAGAAATCCGCATAACTAGTACATGTATAAAGTTATGAAGAAATATATGTATTATTTTATATAGAATAAAAGACGAAATTTAATAACTAATATATACATAGCTAAATTGTGCATACTAAATTCTTTCATAAAATATTATATAATTTTTTTCATAATTATTATTTATATTATTAATATCCGTGTAATTCTAATCCGTCGCCAAACGACCCTTACGGTTCTTGCTGCGAGATTGTGATGATTATATTACTCCATTGCTCTCTGCCTAGTATAGGAGGGCAAACGACTTTGGGCCAATCGAGAAGCACACGATTCAACTCTCAGAATTTAGGATAATTTAATTATTTGTAGAAAGTTTGGCTCTTCACATCTACTATGAGCTGCTAAAGTGTATAGAGCACCGGTGACCACTGCTGGGAAAATGACTGTTCATTAATTAATTTCCCCACAGAAAGAGTTCCACTTTCAGATACTGCCACTCACAACGAAAAATACACAAATTTTACAGCTCACATCACATTGAATCCTGACAATAATTTTTTGTCTTCAAGCTTACGAAGTATTTTGGACGGCCCTAGCCCCTAGCTAAGGAATACCCTCCCTTTCCTTCATTGTAATTTTTTTTTCATTTAAAGATAACAAAGAAAGGATAATATTTGGTGCGCATTCGTACATGGACGGATCTTCCTATCACGAATTATAAATAATAATTTTTTTTATTTTTAATATAATAATTTATAGTCACACAACTGATCAAGAAGTGTTTTAATGGGTAAATTTTTTTTTAAGTCAAATCAGACAATAACACATAATTAAAATGAGAGAATAGAGAGTTGCAATAATACTTTTGATATTTATAAATATTGAGGTCCCCTCCCCTCAGGTGGGGGACCCTCTTAATACCGTACATATCATATTCGAGATGTGTTAATTGCAAAATTTGCAGACTGCAGATCTGGAGGGGAAAGTAATTGATGATAAGTAGGCTGAATGATATATTAATTATACCAACATCAAACATATATATGGAGATCTTCGAATCACATGTTGTTTAGATTCTTCCTCAAGAAACAAAATTAGCTTGCTACCTTGCACTTTCCGTACTCGCTATCCTGCATTTTATAAAGTTTTTTTTTTCTCTTTTTGTAGTTTTTTGTCCGACTAGTACCTCTCTATCGCCTCATTCCTATTTTTATTAAAAGAGAAATTGTAACTTATTTACTTTTATATTGAACTGGATAAAAATTAGTGGGTATGTCACGATTTTCTTCATAGGCTCAACATGCACATCAGGAGCGTCTAGAAATTAAACATGTATAAACCATCATCACAACAATCAACTACCTACCGCTCACTGGCACCTCGTCGAAATTATTCAAGTTCTAATTAGCACAGAACTCTCAAACAAGATTGATGTTTGCTTTTTCGGGTTGATCGAACCCAAACTTCAGCCCCAAACTCTGAATTTTACTTCCAAATGTGAGGGTAGGTTGCCTTCATTTTTTCCTCATCCACGACTACCTCACCATCGTATTGATCGGGTTTAAAGGACTTGAACCATTTCTTCTTATAGTCCTTCACCCATTTCAGGTCATAATGCCAGGGTGGAAGAGGAGTCTACTCTACTAGCTGTTTTGGGGCTTGACTGCTGGAGTCTGTGCTGGTGTGTGCCCTCTTCTTTGTTGGGGGCTAAGAAGCTGAGGCTTGCCTGGAACCCTTACTTAAGAACAGAGAGCGACCGAGCAAAAAAAGCAAGGCAAGAGATAAAGGAGAAGTATCCGGCCCGGCAAAGAAGGGTCTCTCTCTTGCTAGAGCATATGATTGGCTTGGTATAATTAACAACTTTTATCTATGCAAACATAATATAATATCATCATCATGATCATGGTGACGAACTTAGGTGTATGTCAGAACGAAGCTACACTTAGCTTTCTAGCATGAATACGACTAGCCACGAAGGATATATTAGACTTTCCTCTTACTTCATGATCAACCATGGCTAGTGGCAATCCAATTCTTATCAAACCATCATTACCCATTTATGAACAATTACACTTAAATCAATCTTACTCGTAAGGCCCCTTCCAAAAAATACAACTGAACGATTATTGTTACCTTAAGACAGTCGTCATCCATATATCGGTGAGAATAATCTTCCCTTAACTATTTTTTAGGGCATTTCATCGAACAAAAATTGAGAAATGTGTATATGGGCGTGTGAATAGTGCACAACTAATAAGTAGCCCCTGTTTAGGGCATAATCTTCACCATAAGGGTGTTAGAATTATAGTTCAGCTTTGATTGAAGAGGCTAGTGGCAGTTAACAAGTTAGTTAAAGTCAGTTAGAATTAGTTAGGGCCACTAGCTAGTTAGTTAAAGTTAGTTAGTTAGTTGAGAGTTAGTTATAACTAACTTTTTCCTTCTGATTTTCCCCTTCTTTTCCTTAGCATCAGATCATGTACAAGTATATATATCTCAAAGTAATCTACAATCAATCAAGTTTTCATTTCCAAATTTACATCACTATGTGTTAACTTTGCAAATCTGTTTTCTCTTCAGTTTTCTGCTTCCTGCTCTCTTCTTCCTTTTCTTCTTCTTCTTCTTCTTCTTCTTCTCTGTTTCTCTGCTTGTCTGCTGCTCACAGGTTCCATTTCAACATGGTATCAGAGCAAGGTTACTAGATTCATCTCAAACTCAACTGAAGATCAATTAGTTTTACTTTCTTCATTTCTGTTTCTCTGGTCACTGATTTCCAGATTGTTTTGTGCAAAGTTGCTTGTGTTTTCTTTCATCTCACTCACAAATCCTAGCCATTCAACATAGTTTGATAATGGCAGACTCACAGGGAGTTTCAGATTCACATGGAGCTTCAAATTCAAGCTCTGGAAGTCAAGGTTTTCTGGACATGATGAATCCAATGTACATACACCCATCGGAAAGTGCAGGGTCTGCATTGATTCCGGTAAAATTTGATGGCACAGGCTACAGATCATGGAGGAGAGGCATTCTCAGGGCATTATCAGTGAAGAACAAGCTAGGATTTATCGATGGAAAATGCAAGAAGCCTGACCCTAACTCAGATAGCTGCGCAATGTGGGAAAGGTGTGATGACATGGTTACTTCATGGATGTTGAATTCACTATCACCAGAATTAATGGACAGTTTGCAGTATGTGAATAATGCAAAGGAGCTTTGGGATGAGCTTGAGGAAAGGTATGACCAAACTAATGGAGCTAAGCTTTACCAGTTGCAAAGAGACATCAATGAGTTTGTTCAAGGTAATCTGGACATCACTGCCTATTACACAAAATTGAGGAAGCTTTGGGAAGAACTAAGTGCACTTGATCTGAATATGCATTGCACATGTTTGTGTGTTTGTGGAGGCAAAGCTGCTCTACAGAAAACTGAACAAGACAGGAGACTGATTCAGTTCTTAATGGGCCTAAATGAAGTTTATACTGTGGTCAGAGGCAACATCCTAATGATGAATCCACTACCTAGCATGGCTCAAGCATTTGCTATCTTGACACAGGAAGAAAAACAAAGGGCAGTTAAGCCTCAAGGTAGTCGACTTGGTTTTGAATCTACTTCACTTAATGTAGGTAGATTTGGAGACACACACTCTGGGACAAACTATAGGCATCATAGTCAGCTGAAACATACCAGTGGAAGTAGTGCAGGTGGATCTGGACAGTCATTTAATAAGTCTGGTTTTTTTTGTGAACACTGCAAGAAGTCTGGCCACACTAAAGATAAATGCTATAGGTTACATGGTTTTCCACCAAATTTTAGATTCACAAAAGGAAGGAATGCAGGTGGAAGTGCATCACATGTTCATGGAAACTGTGTGACTGATAGTCAAGCAGGATCAACACAAACCAGTCCCAACTTGTCCAAGGATCAATATGAACATTTGGTAAGTCTTTTAACAAGGATGCAACAAGGTCAGCCAGAAGATAGTGTGCACAACAATGCTTGTGGAGCTGTAAACCTTGCAGGTATCTTAGCTTGCTACTCCTCTATAACTGAAATAGGTAACTTGTCATGTAAATGTTTGAAGTTGCCTGCTGATTCCTGGATAATTGACTCTGGTGCTACACATCACATGACCTTCAATAGAACACTCTTGTCACAGATTAGACTACTACCTTATCCCTTCCTAGTAAGCCTACCTAATGGATATAAAGTTAAAGTAACTGAAGTTGGTAATGCAGTTGTTGGACCAGATTTAATCCTCCATAGAGTCTTGTTTGTTCCTAGTTTCAAATTCAATCTGATTTCAGTCCATAGCCTGGCTTCACATCTTAAAGGTATTGTTAGTTTCAATGATGCTTTATGTATAATGCAGGGCCCTTCAATGAAGAGGCCACTGGAGATTGGTAAAGCTAGAGATGGACTCTACTTTCTTTGTTCAAAATGCCACACTGGACATTCTGCCTCATTCAAAACCTGCAATTCAGCTTCTGGTTTATTTTCTCCTACTTTGAAAGGATGTAATCCAAGCTCTGTAAACATTCATAGTTTGTCTTGTGAAGAGTTGAACACTAAATCTTCTGTATTGCCTGGAAATTCCTCTGTAATGACTCCTCATTCAATAAGAAATGTACCTTCTTTACTGTCTAGTAATTCATCTATAGTGAATTCTCATTCAATGGAAAATGTTGATTCTTTGAATTCTATGTTTTGTGGAAACAGTGTTGATTACTTATGGCATAATAGACTAGGACATGTACCCTTTGTTAAAATGAGGTGTATTCCAACTATACCTGTCCAATTTGCACCTAAACAGCCTTTCCTATGCTCAGTCTGCCCCATGGCTAGACAAACAAGAATGCCTTTCACACAAAGCACCATTAAATCCACCAAAATATTTGATGTTCTTCATGTGGATATTTGGGGACCATATCATACACCAACACATGATAATCACAAGTATTTCCTTACTCTGGTAGATGATTACAGCAGAGCTACTTGGATACAAATGCTGCAATGTAAAAGTGGTGCCATTCAGAGCATCAAAACCTTTGTATCTCTCATTGAAAATCAGTTCCAAAGTACACTTAAAACCATTAGAACAGACAATGGATCAGAATTCACCAGCAATGAAGCTCTATCTTTCTTTCAGTCTAAAGGAATCATACATCAAAAGACTTGCCCTTACACACCCCAGCAGAATGGAGTAGTTGAAAGAAAACACAAGCACCTTTTAGAGACTGCAAGAGCTTTGCTTTACCAATCCAAATTACCTTTGAAATATTGGGGAGAATGCCTTAAAACAGCAGTGTATATCATAAACAGGCTGCCTTCCACAATCCTCAACAACAAAACTCCTTTTGAACTCCTCTACCACAAGAAACCTACTTATTCTCACCTAAAAGCATTTGGATGCTTGTGCTTTCCAACTACACTCAAAACACACAAAGATAAGTTTGAGCCAAGAACAACACCACATATATTTGTTGGATATCCTTATGACACAAAAGGGTACAAGGTACTAGATCTAGCCACTAAGAAAATACATGTTTCTAGAGATGTAGTATTTCATGAATCTGTTTTTCCTTTTGCTGTAACTGCTGCTGGTTCTAATTTTGAATCTGTGTCAAAGTTTTTCTCACAAGGTTCCTCTGTTACATTTCCTAGAGTCATCACTTATGGTTGTCCTGTTAATGATAATGATCATTTCTCCAAACACTACATACCTACTGTAGTTGCTGATGAACTTCCATCTGAACAACATTGCACACCAACTGTGGTTACTGATGACTTTATACCTAGACATCCTTCACCTTCAACAACATCAGAAACTAACCAACATCTGTCACAGCCAAACACAAGTCAAGATACTACCCAAAACCTTCCTACTTCTCCTAATATTCACCCAGACTCACTACCTGCAAACCACTCCACTTCTCAAACTACAACACCACCACAAGTAATACCACCTGTTAGAAGATCCTCCAGACATCATAATGTACCAGGATACTTGCAAGATTATGCCTATACTTTGCCTAACCTACACACTACTTCTTTGCTGACCATGCCATCCAATCACCTGACCATGCCATCCAATCACCAAAAGGCCTTAACCATCTCATATCCAAACATTGAGCAGGCAACTCAACTTACACAGCATGATAGGGAACCTACTTCTTATGAGGAAGCATCTTTGAGCCCTGCTTGGCAGAAAGCTATGCAGCAGGAATTTGATGCTTTGTATGCCAATGATACATGGGATCTAGTACAGATTCCAATAGGAAAGAAGGCCATAGGATGCAAATGGGTGTATAAGATTAAGTATAAAGCTGATGGAAGTGTGGAAAGGTTCAAAGCTAGGCTTGTAGTAAAGGGATATACTCAAAAGGCTGGCATTGATTATACAGAAACCTTCTCACCAGTTGTCAAGATGACCACTGTAAGGGTTTTAGTGAGCCTGGCAGTGAAAAGAGGCTGGAACTTATACCAACTAGATGTTAACAATGCTTTTCTTCATGGTGAACTTTATGAAGAGGTGTATATGGAGGTTCCACAGGGACTGTTAGTTGAAGGCAGTAACATGGCTTGCAAGCTTAAAAAGTCCTTGTATGGTTTAAAACAAGCAAGTAGACAGTGGTATGACAAGCTATCCACCTCTCTTTGTTCAAGAGGATATGTTCATTCAGCAAGTGATTATTCTCTTTTTTATAAAAAATCTGGCAGTTCATGTGTGTTTGTTGCAGTGTATGTAGATGATGTAATCCTCACAGGGACAGATTCTAGTGAAATTCAGTCACTCAAATCATTCCTTCATGACAGATTCAAGATAAAAGACTTGGGCAGATTACACTATTTTTTAGGCTTGGAGTTCAAGTATAATGACAGTGGTGTGATGATTACTCAACAGAAATTTACTACTGATTTACTTCAGGAGTTTGACTGCTCAGGTTGTACAGCAGTTACTTCTCCCCTTGATTGCACTTTGAAACTCCAACTAGATGATGATTCTCCCACTATTGATGCTACTCAATACAGAAGACTGGTTGGTAAACTGAATTTTCTCACACATACCAGGTTGGACATTGCATATAGTGTGCAACACCTTAGTCAATTTCTGCAATCACCTAAGGAGTCTCATTTCAAGGCAGCACTGCATGTTCTGCAGTATCTCAAAGGTGATCCTGCACTTGGGATTTCACTGTCTAGCAAGCCAGATTACAACTTGTATGCATATTGTGATTCAGATTGGGCAACTTGTTCAATCACAAGGAAGTCAGTTAGTGGATACATTGTATTTTTGGGTGATAGTCCAATAAGTTGGAAATCCAAGAAACAGAATACAGTTTCATTATCTTCAGCTGAGGCAGAGTATAGAGCAATCAGAAAAACTGTGGGAGAGTTAGTCTGGCTGGAAAGGTTGCTTGGTGAATTGAATGTCCCAATCGACTTGCCCATACCTATATTTTGCGATAGTCAAGCTGCTATTCACATAGCAAAGAACCCTGTGTTTCATGAGCGAACCAAACACATTGAGGTGGATTGTCATTTTGTTAGAGAAAAACTACATGGAGGACTCATTGGCTTGCATCATGTTTCAACAAGTGATCAGCTTGCAGATCTTCTCACCAAGGCACTGCCTGGCAGCAAGCATTCACAGATTTTAAGCAAGTTGGCAGTGAGTTACTCACTTCCAACTTGAGGGGGGGTGTTAGAATTATAGTTCAGCTTTGATTGAAGAGGCTAGTGGCAGTTAACAAGTTAGTTAAAGTCAGTTAGAATTAGTTAGGGCCACTAGCTAGTTAGTTAAAGTTAGTTAGTTAGTTGAGAGTTAGTTATAACTAACTTTTTCCTTCTGATTTTCCCCTTCTTTTCCTTAGCATCAGATCATGTACAAGTATATATATCTCAAAGTAATCTACAATCAATCAAGTTTTCATTTCCAAATTTACATCACTATGTGTTAACTTTGCAAATCTGTTTTCTCTTCAGTTTTCTGCTTCCTGCTCTCTTCTTCCTTTTCTTCTTCTTCTTCTTCTTCTTCTTCTCTGTTTCTCTGCTTGTCTGCTGCTCACAGGTTCCATTTCAACAAAGGGCAGCTACAACAACACAATGTTAATGACACGTGTGAGAAAGGTTAGGAGTGTCGTATTCATCATCTAACATTTCAGCACAATACAACAACTTCATTATCACAATGATCATCTAGAAACATTATCATCACCTCTCAACATTTATCACCCCTTCACAACAATGGGAATACGAGGGAATATATCAACAAAGTTAAGGTTACTTACCAAATTTTCCTTGAGTGGAAAACTTGGAAGAGATTGAGAGGGAGAGAATGCTTGAGGGGAGGTAGTGGAAGACAAGGGGGAATGAGGATCTAAAAGGTTTTAAAGGCGAGATGGGCCAGGTACATTCGCAAAACATTTTTAAGAAACTATCACTGAATCTCAGTCACCGTGATGCGCTGGCCAATGAGGTCAAATTGGCCATTACACCGCAGTGAGCTGTGTTTTCTAGCCTAAAAAGATTTACATGATTGTAATACCCGGGCACAGCACACATGTTACCCATCAGGGTAAAATTCACTATGATGGGCACCATGTCGCGTTAAAATTTCTTTCTAGCCTTATTAAATTTTTTACAACCCTCTTACTTTGTCATCGCGGCATACTGCCATCGCAGTGAACTTCACTGTGATGGGAACCAAATCGTGATGAATAGTTTACTGTGATGGGCACAAAATCGTGATGAATAGTTTACTCTGAGATCATGGTAAACTCTGAGATTTTCAAAATTTTCCATCTCACCCCTATTTGACTTGTATCTACATCTAGCTCCCTTGTGAGTCTATTTTTACACCTTACCTTTGTACCGTACTTTTAATACAACCCATTAGCATGAACAAAAATATAAAAACTATGAAAGCATTTAAAAGGTTAGGTCGCCTCCCGGCTAGCTGAATTAACATCACAACATATAACGCAAGTTTGGGTTGAATCCCAATTAATGCCTTAATTTGCATCGTGGTACAATGATAACTCAAATTAGCCATCGGAAAACTCAATAGAGGTTATGAGTCT
Source organism: Datura wrightii (assembly GCA_035772735.1). Lineage (NCBI taxonomy): Eukaryota > Viridiplantae > Streptophyta > Magnoliopsida > Solanales > Solanaceae > Datura > Datura wrightii. The sequence continues at coordinate 138,988,808 of JASDFA010000007.1, read as the reverse complement.
ATTCACATTTTGTCTCCAGTATCTCTTCACTCTTTTCCCATTTCCCAACTTTCTTAACTCTATGCATGTCATTTGCTCCACCTCGAAAGATCTGCACCATATAGAATTTAACTTTTCAGGGAACAAATTTAGTCTAGAATTTAATAAGAGTATTAATCGACCTATTCAAATTCATAGTGTTGTATGCATTATCATGCCTTCTCTTTGTTTTCTTCTTATAAAACTTGGCATGATAAAATTCTTCTAGCTCGTGCAAGTGCAGCATTCCTCTCGACCCAACAAGACCCATATTTAGGTTCAACCTCTTGATAGCCCAATATGCTTTGTGCTCCAACTCTACGAGTAAGTAACATAGATATGTTGACGCCCATGAAGTCAATAACCCATACATCAAAATTTTCTACCTCCAAGAGGTTATCCAAAGGCATCTTATGCCTCCTCAAAATATTCTCTGTTCACTAGCATCTATCACATTGCCTTACAAACGTATAGGCACTTTTTGAACAACGTGGTCAATAGAGGCCTGATTGCAGTACTATTGTTGTTGTTCTATCACCACAATGATGTCTCTCGTATGAGGAAGCATGACAACTCTTTAACACTCTACTCACCTCGTTCTATGGGATGCACCTCCATATAAGTTGGTCTAGACCTTTTTAAAACAAATAAGGCTCGTCCCATACATAAAAGTAGGAATCATGATACAACTTCTTTTGTTGATGCGTATTCGACTCCGATGGATAGACATCACTCACTCTCAAATTACCAAGATCCGCATACCAAGGTATTTCTACAGGCTAAAAAGCAAAAAGCTTCTCGTCTGGAAACACTTCTCTAATTTTTTCATCTTAAGTCATATGTTCTCAATTCGGTACAAATGATCTGCTACTTGACTTTAAATCCCTTTTCTATCCCTTATTTCAACATCGAACTATTGTAACAATAAAATTCACTGAATTAATCTGGGCTTCAAATCTTTCTTATAGAATAAGTACTAAATAACAACATGATTCGTGTACACAATTACATGAGTACCCACCAGATAAGACCGAATTTATCAAACGCATACACCACCACCAAAAGTTTTTTCTCAGTCACCATATAATTAGTTTGAGCAAGGATTGTATAATATATGGAATGAAAATTTTGTTCCTTCTCTAGCCAAGAACGGCCCCAACTGCAATGTCATTGGCATCACACATAAACTTATATGGAAAACTCTAATTAGGAACTAAAATAATTGATACAGTCACCAATTTCTTCTTCAATTTTTCAAAATCCTATAAGCATGCCTTATCAAATACAAATTTAACATTTTTTTCGAGCAAGTAGCATATAGGCTTGTATATTTTGGAGAAATCCTATTTGAATCACCCAGAGAGTCCCGTTTGGTCCAAGAAGCTCCTCACACCCCGAACAAACACAAAAAGGGGGTAATTTTTCAATAGTCTCCAATTTTTCTCGATCAACTTCTAACTCCAACTTTGACACATTACGCCTAAGGACAATACCCCCTTGGACTATAAAGTTGCACTTCTCCCAATTTAGTACCAAATTTATTTTCTTACATCGCTCTCAATCTAGATGATCCAATCATTCATTAAATAACTTCTCAAAGACAAAGAAATTATCCATGAAGACATCTACAAACTCTTCAATAATAACAGAAAATATCGCCACCATGCACATCTGAAATGTTGTTTGACGCATTACATAATCCAAACGGTATTCACTTAAAAGTATGCATAGTAAAGGTAGGTGAGCATCATCTTTTCTTTGTCTTCTAGAGCAATGGTTATCTAATTATATCTAGAATACCCATTTAATAAATAATAGTACTCTTGTCAGGCTAACTTGTCAAACATCTGATCAATAAACGGGATGAGAAAGTTGTCTTTCCTAATAGCAATGTTCACCTTTTTGTAATACATACATATCCTCCATCTTATTACCATTCTTGTTGGGATGAGATCGTATTTTTCATTGGTAATCACAATCATACCTCCATTCTCAGGGACACACTGCACACGACTCACACATTGTTGTCTAAGATCGGAAAAATGATACATAAATCAATTCACTTAATGACTTCTTTCTTCACAACCTCTTTCATCATTGGGTTGAGATGCCTATAATGCTCAATTCTCGAATTGCGACCTTCTTTCATGATTATATTATGCATGTGAAATGCTGGGTTGATTCCCTGAATATTCTCCGGTCTTCACCCAATTGCTCTTTGCGATGTCTCAACACTTTCAGTGGCTTCTCTCTCTAAATTTGTTACCTTTGCTAATAGAATCACAGTTAACGTCTCACCTTCATCCATTTAAGAATATTTGAGATGCTCAGGCAAATGCTTTAATTCAAGTATAGGATCCTCAATATTAGACAACTTAGGAGGGGATCCCAATGATCTATCAAGCGGCTCAAATTCACCCTGATGAACATATATGCCAGTTATACCCAAGCTTTGTAACTATTTGCTCACCTCTGTATCGCCATACATATCCTTATATACCAGCACCCTCTCAAGTGAATCATTAGACATAATGTAGGGTATTTTTAAGTTGAAGTCCACCATATTAATTATAGAAATCTCCTCATAAAATATTGGCAACTTGAGATCTTTATACATATCAAATGACTCCACTTGGTCATGGACTCTCATTGTCAACTGCCATGCTGCTATATCAATCAATGCTCTCCTATACCTAAGTAGGGACCCAAAATAAATGGAATCTATAATTTTAGACCTAAATTCAATATAATTAAATTCGCCAGAAAAATCAATGACCTTACTTGTACAAAATATGTTCTATAGTCGCATCAGGTCGTGCAAGTGATCTACCAATCAGTTAAAGAACAACCATGGTGGGCGAGGTCTCCCAACCTAAATATTTTAAACTTAGATGATGACATGAGATTTATGCTAGTCCCCAAATCATAAAGTGCTCTAGCACTGAAAATTTATGTTGATTTCATGGTAGAAAAGTTGAAAGTTAAAAGAAGAAAGAGTTGGAGAGCTGTAGAAAAAATAGTCAAGTACAAGAACTTTGGGTTAAAACACTGAAAAGGAGCTGAACTAGTTAGTGAGTAGAGTTAATTCGTTTAGTAGGTCTAGGTTTGGGTGGGGTTGAAAGAAGGTAACGGGTAATTTAAGTAAAATTAGGTATTTTTGGTCGATTTAGGGTAACTTTTGTCACATCCCATCCTGGGAGGCATAACTGGCACCTAATGTCACACCGAACCCTGAGCTGACTTAGCTGGACATATACACCTCTGGTGCACACAAGCATTACATAAATAAGAAAATAATCAAGTATATCTAGGCTTAAAGAAGACCTTGACCGACAAGACCGCCATATAGTACCTGTGCAGATATTCAACTAACCCAATAGTTCACGATAGTAATAACATCCTATGCGAGCTGATAAGACCACCATAATGTCTAAATAAGATAAAGTTGAAATATAAGCATATACATATATGTACAACCCATCGGGTCTGCCAACTGACAAAACAACTAGGCCAATATGACCAACAATGCATGTCTACAAAACCAATAGTCTGCAAGCCTCTAGAGAGTAAGTCATTAGCCCGGACAATGCCTCGACCTACCCCAAAAACTAAACAGCAAAAGACAGACAAACCTCTAATGTATGGCAACTCCATAAGAAGGGAGCTGACCACGCTGCTGAGTCTGAATAGCTACTAGGGAGGTCTCGGAACCTGTCTGTCAGAACCTGCAGGCAAGTATGCAACGCCCCATGTGGGGGCGTTAGTACAACATGTATTGAGTACGTAAGGCATTAATAATAAAGTAAACTGAAGCTGATAGAGGAACTAAAGGTAACCAGCTATAAGAGTCAGATATAAGATCTCACAAATATATATTGTAAACTAACAGGTAATATTCAAACAAGAACCTAATCTGACCCCCATAAGCCTGTCAGATACAAACAACAGAGAGTAACCTACCTGAGCCCATATAAACCCTGACAAGTACAAGTCAATCTATATACCCCTATAGGTAACACTGTAGACCCACAGGCAAGCTGTAGACTAGAGCATACTCCGTTTTTGAGATTGTATCTGAGCCTTCTAGGCTCCTGTAACTGTATCTGAGCCTTTTAAGCTACTGTAACTACACCCCGAACATATAAGGCTACTGAGAGTTAGTAATGCCACATCAAGCATAAGGGAAGTCCATAAGTGAATAGACTTTAATATGACTCTACAGGCCTCAATATGATCTTCCTAGATATTATATAGCTCATATAAGCAAATTGTATCCCTATAGGAAAGGAACGTTTGTATTTAGCCCTTCTAGGCAATATGCACGTGTGCATCTATATGAATAGCCAGAGGCATTGGCCCATGGGTTGACAGCTGATAAGATCGCTATTTAAGGCATCATATAATCTATTAGATTGTTATCAGCTAAGGTGGTCTTCTAAGCGACCTATACGACAAGATGTATGTCGCATGAAGCTATACGGTCATTGACAATAAGTATCTCATCCTGAAACATACCACCTAGTTTATTAGGCAACCATGGTGCCACTAACCCAAAGGTAAGATTACAATATTAAAATTCTAGCTCTATAGGCATCAAGGTATGCCAACGACTTATAGGCGAGCTTTATCAAATACAGGCATCATAAACGTGGATTCTTATTGCTAAAGTTAACAAAACATGTTCAACGGGTAACTACAAAGCCTATCGACATTGATAAAGTAGCAAGATATCAATAGCCAATCTAAGCGACAAAAATTCAACTGAAATGCCGCTTCTAGTAAAGATGGAGCTATACGTGGCGAATTCTGACAAGGGATGCTTATACCAAACTATTAGTTCAACATCCAGCAGCTAACCAACCACAACATAGCCATGAACATCATGATGTACAATAAGTCATATTAATAATACGACGAAAAAAACTTGCCGAAGAATGTTTAGTCTTAACATACCTCGATTTGACGAACCCCGAGCTAAGCTAAAACTCCACCTTTATGAAATCCAAGCTACTGCTTAAAAGCAGCTCAAGTTGCTCAAGAATGCAACTAACACAACTCAATATGAAAATACCACAAGCTATTGCCTGAAAGCAGCTCAAGTTGCTTAAGAATGAAACTAACACAACTCAATAAGAAAATATCGCAAGCAACGCTTATTTGACGTAATTTCTATGAATTCAACAATAATAATTTCAAGGTAATGACCCACCAACACTTACACACTCCTAATCAGCCTAAACAACTCAGAATCAATGAAAGAAAAGTCTTACCAAGATATAACTAGTGGAGCAACCACCAAAACCATCGAAAACATCACCAAAATATAGGCTACGTAGAGAACTCTAACTTCCCGACCCCGAGAATCAAATTGGAGGATGATTTCTAGCCTTCTAATCAATATAATATAAAGAGAGGAGCTAGAGAAGGCTTCTGGTCATGAGAAGATGCTGAAAAATGATAAATGATATACAACCGACCAAAATACTTATATAGGCAGTTACTGCCTCAATAGCAACGTGTCACGCTGCCCAACGCGTTGATTTGGTGGCGTGACATGTTGCCCTCGCGGAGCCTCTCTGGCCCTCATTGCCTGCTTGCGTAGTCTCGCAAAAATGTGAATATTTCTCTACTCCAAAGTCGGATTAACGAATGGTTTAATGCGTTAGAAACTAGACTTGTTTGATAGGTCGTAGGCCCCATAACTCCTTATAGATTAGGAGAAAAACTTCGAGACATTTGACCCAAATTTCAGAGAATCTCAAGAAGAAAATTTGCGATAACTTTTGCCGAATTTCGTTCCACAACTTGATCGACTTCCAATCTTAAATACGGTCATAGAGTGACTCGAATAACTCATAACACTTCCTTCTTAGCCTATTAAGTGCACTTAGTCCTACCTCAAAGCATGAATTTTTCTCCCCAAATATCCAGGATGTTACAACTTCTGAATATTTTTGTAACTGAAAAGGTATATTTGATCCTATAACATGACTAGGGACAAACCTAACTAATCTATGAAAGTAGAGGAGTATACTTAACTTTTTTTCCTTTAATTAAACCCACCCATTTTGATAAAAAATACCCAGCCTCCCTCCCGGCCCCACCTAGTGACCCGTATAATCCCCTCATCTAATTGTATTAACACTTGATGTTAAATACTCTGTTGCCATTTGTCTGAGTTTATGAGCACACTGGTGCATAAATTTGTAATGTGTTGCATTTGTTTCTAAACATTCTTCAATGATTAAAGTTTGGAGCTTAACGTTCTTGAAAATAGAGTGTACGAGAGTGTTTTCTTATACTTTGTAGCAATTGCTTTAGTTTGTAGCATTTTTTTTCACTCTGCCGTGTGCTCAAAAACATGTCTATAAATAATGACACAATTGAAGAAGAACGAAGAGGAAGAAGAAACTTCATTTAATTGCAAAAGAAAAATGGAGGTGGTGCAAAAGCGCAGTATATGTCCTAACGAAGAAGAAGAAAATGGTTTACCAGTAGTTTGGTTACGGGTTAAAGTTATATATGTATTAGTAATACATGAATTAGTCATGAGGGAATCTATGTATTATTTTATGCAGGGATAGTTATGCAATTTTTAATTATTCATGTATTAGTTATGTAGGCTTTAGTTATGCAAGTACTATTAGTTATGTAGAAATTACAATACATGAATAATTTATTATTGAATATTTAATTTATTATAAAATAATATATATTATTTATAAATAAATAAGTAAAAAAGTATTATAAAATTATTGTATAATTGAATTTTTTTTAAAGAAAAATTTGAGGTGTAAATGTACACCGAATTAAAAAAAGTGATCAATAATGATTTTTATATATATATAACATTCATATTATCCCAAAAATAAAAAAATACATTAAATAAAAAAAATTCTATTTACACGTAATAAAGTACAATTTTTTAAAAAAGTATCAAATTAAAAAAGATTTTAAAAGTAAATAGGGGTAAATATGTAATTTTATTATTTTAATCATGTATAACTAATACCCACATAACTTATTCCACTTTCTACCTCGCATAAAATTATACATAGATTTCCTCATAAATTATTTAAGTTTTAATCATCTAGAATTACTAAAAACACAACCAAATATTGTATAACATTAATACATGAATAACTTTTATACAACATTTAAAACTCACCAACCAAATATTGTATCAAGTTAATACATGAATAACGTTTATCCTATTTGATAGCCAAACATATTATAAAATTAATACATGAATAACTAAGTTATTTATATATTAAATTGAGTCTTATTCCGTAACCAAACAACCCCTTAGTGATTAACATACAGATCACTGGATGAATAGAATTTTGGATATTTTTATCAAAATAAATAAATTTAATTAAATATTATAAATATTACACGTGTCAATTTAAAAGTCTCATAATTTGGCTATGTTATTGGACCATACAAGGTGTAGATTTGAGCATGATTTTTTATCCCAAAAGTTAATTTTGAACATTTATGGACTATTCGCAATTCATTAAAGATATTTTTGATCTTTTAGTACTTCCTCCGCTCCTTATATATTCATTAAACAAAATTAATAACAACTATAATTTAATTAATTAATTTTTTTTTAAAATATATAATAATTATTTATTTTTTAAAAAAAACTTAAATATTAAAAATAAAATTTTAAAAAAAATAATTATTTTTTAAATTTTAAAATTAACAACTATTTTTAATACTTACCGATTTAAAAAGAACGAGGCTACAAAAATAAGCTAATACTATGAGACCCACTTTTCCATTTGTCACAACTTGAGAGGTAATTGTGTGAGACCCAATGAAAAGTTTTTCACACTTCCATTCAAAAGTGATGGGCAACTGCTACGTGGCGGTGGCTACAAAACCTGGAGTTACCAACGTGGCTGACTTCATTAATTTATTTGGGATATTTTCAAAACTATATTCCTTTTTTTCACAGTATATATATATCTTTCTGCTTCGCAAGTCCCAAAGCAGGACTGAGCTCTCTCACATACTCCGATGGGTATCCAAATCCCTTCTAGTTCTCCGGCGAGAAAATGGCTGGGTTTCGTCGCTGCCGTCTGGGTCCAATCCATCTCCGGAAACAACTACACCTTCTCTAACTATTCCGACGCCCTTAAATCCCTCATGGCCCTCACACAACTCCAGCTGAACAACCTCTCTGTTGCTAAAGATGTCGGAAAAGCCTTCGGTATCTTCGCCGGCTTAGCCTCCGACAGATTACCCACTCCCGCCATTCTCCTCATTGGCTCGATAGAAGGCTTCATTGGGTATGGAGTTCAGTGGCTTGTCGTTAGTGGTCGAATTCAACCACTCCCTTACTGGGTCATGTGTATTTTCTTGTGTATGGGTGGGAACAGTACAACTTGGATGAACACTGCCGTTTTGGTTACTTGTATTCGAAATTTTCGGAAAAACAGAGGCCCTGTTTCGGGAATATTGAAAGGGTACGTGGGTTTGAGTACAGCTATATTTACTGACATTTGCTCGGCTCTTTTTGCAAGTGACCCTTCCACTTTCTTGCTCTTGCTTGCTCTAGTCCCTTTTATTGTTTGTTTCACGGCGGTTGTATTTCTCCGTGAAATTCCACCTTCCTCCACCTCTGCTGAAGAGAAAGACGAAGTTAAATATTTTGGTGTCATCAATGTTGTTGCTGTTTTTATTGCACTCTACTTGTTAGCATTCGACATTTCAGGCCCTCATGGCACTGTTTTTTCGCAAGTATTTGCTGCTATACTTCTAATCCTATTGGCATCCCCTTTGTGCATTCCCCTGCACCTTATGTTCAAGAATTTTATCCGTTTCAATTCAGAAAATCAAGATTTTGAAGGCAACAATATTGCAATTGAGCCTCTTCTTCTGGCCCAACAAATAGTGGATGAAAAGGATGTTGGGCTGATGAAGGAAGAAATGGAGAGGGTGCCGGTGATTGGAGAAGACCACACAATATTTGAGGCGATGAGGACTGTGGATTTTTGGATATTGTTTGTGTCGTTCCTTTGTGGAGTTGGGACAGGTTTGGCAGTGATGAATAACTTGGGGCAAATGGGATTGGCTCTCAGTTATGTGGATGTGTCCATTTTCGTCTCACTCACCAGCATTTGGGGATTTTTTGGGCGCATTCTTTCCGGATCTGTCTCTGAATACTTCATCAAGTAAGTAAAACTACTTAAGTAGCAGTAGTATAACTTACTACTGTTTATCTTCACCTTGGCAGCTTGATTTGTTGGTACATTAGATGCTAAATTTATGTCTTTGATTGCATGTGGAGATTAAGAAGATAACAAAAAAGAAATTTGTTGATACTTGTGATGTTAAACATGTTATTAAAGAATAGTTGTAATAGGTATGCTAGAAGGTTGAAAATCATTTATACCCTAAATTTCCAGCAAATCAAACTCTCCCTCCAAGCGTGAACAATAGTCAATCTCCTCCCCCTGTGTTAATTGACTTTTTAAATGCCTATTTATTCTCATATTATAAACCTTTGTCTAGTCCTTATTTAAATTGTGATTTTTTTTCTTTCTTTAATTTATGTAATGGGCTTATCTATAATAAAATGACTATTATTTCGAGATGAAAAAAGGAAATGCCAGAAAAATAGAAATTAAGCATATAAGTTAAGGGACAATCTTAACGGATCAATTGGTTGGCTAAAAATTTTACTTTATTTATGCGAGTTCAATTCTCCAACTCATAATTCATTATTCATATAAAATTGAAGAAAAAAAAGAAAAATAGAAAAATAAATTTTATTGCGATTATAATTTCATTCTATAATCAAATAAATGAGCAAAATAGTAAAAATAAGTTTATTAATAGCCATGACAACACTAATATTTATTTACACAAGTAAAAATAAAGAGAGTGAGAACTTTATAAGCTTATTTTAATGCGGACAATAAGAAAAATAGAGGTAAATTTTATATCAAGTTCCCAAATGATAATGTGTTTATATTGTAAATTAATTTTAAATAAAAATTAAGAAAATATAATATTAGTAACAATTAGAACTTGTTTATCTACATAGACAACAAGTTCCTAAGAGAAGTAGAATTTAATTATATACATATGCGTGCACATATTTATGTACGTACATACATATATACACACTTAATGCACGTAATTGAAAAATATCAATCATAAAAAATAGCGATAGATTTTGCAAGATAATAATTGAAGCAGTATCCTACTTGTAATGTTAATGAACTTATAATAAAAATCTACAATAATATATAAAATTATTTAAATTATAGGTAAAAAAATATTATATAGGATATAATATAAAAGATATTATACAAATAGAGGATCTATAATACTAAGGACATAATAAATATTGTGTAGCATAGTGGGGGGTTGATTATTATTCAAAGTTGATGGGAAGTTTGATTTTTTAAAAGAAATTGGGGGACGTAAGTGTTTTTAGCTAGAACTTTAAATATAAATGAAGCAGATCGGAGGGACTATTATATTAAGGTCACACATATTGATTTGTGCTAACCTAGAATTGAGCCTATCCCCTCCCCCCCCCCCCCCCGGAGTAAATAAATCGCGTTTGGTTAGTGCCTATGGGTTTCTCTTTGTTGTAGGCAGTATGAAGTTAGGAGTTAAGCAAGGGTTCTACTGAATTTCTTCTTTGAAAATTATTTTGCGGAAATAGGACAAAAATAATTTCTTTTGATTGTATATAAATTGTTAAATTTCCTTAATACAGGAGAAGGTTTTAGTGCTAGTGACAAAGGGATTCAAAAATTGCGTTAAGTTATAAGTTCAAATTTTAAGCTTGATGTTCCATTTTTTGCTTTTTGAATCCCTTTGTATGTTTTTTTTATCCTCCACTGATGATAGGAAAAGAGAAATCTAGAATTTTTCCGTCGTGGATGCACACATAAAAGAAAATGAAAAAATTGTATTAAGTGAGAATGGATTTCGAGACCTCTAAGAAAATAACTCATTATCTAATCAAGTTCATCATTTAATTTTTTCGTAACATGAGTGCTGACAGAAAATATTTTACTAATTTTTAAAATATATATAATACCTAATTTTTTGGGAAGAATATAAATTCACGTGCCCCGTATTTTGAATGTAAATTCGCCCCGATGATAAGTAAACAGTAACATTTAAAGTAGGTGGACATGGACTAGATGATGTTGCCCCGTAGCTGGCACTGCTAAAAAATCATTGTTTTCTTATTGAAATTTTCCATTGAAAAAATGTTAAGTGACTATTTTCACTGATTATCGGTCGGAAAAGAAAAAATAATAGTGTTTTCACATGGAAAAATCATGAAGCTTTCCATCATTTCAGTGGGAATCTGTTTTCCACCATGCATTTTCCCAGTGAACTAATTCGGTGAGAAATGAGTGGGAAAATCATGTTTTATAACACAAATTTTCCATTAATTTACTGTGGAAAAAATCTTTATTTCTAATAGTGTGATTCTTTTATATGCTTTATATAAGTTGAGATGGTATGGCATGGGCTCTCTGTGCTAAAAGTTTGTATTAGTGTTATTACATTGAGTATGTTGTTGTGTGTAGTTTGTAGTCAACAATATTAACAAAGATTAGAAAAGGAATTAAGGAAATATAGCCATTCTTGCTATAAGCAAATCTTGTTGGATATGTCTTGGTGATATCACTAATTAATCCATAGTAGCTAGTCTTCTGATGACTAAATTCTTCGAATCCTTCTGAGGGCCTAGATGACAAGCGGAGTGGTGCAATGTGGGACTGTGGGTTTTGGCTTAGCCCCCAAAATTTTAATGTGTCCCGCATCCGCATAGTATTTTATCTGTACTACACCAGCATCCACCCGCCCTGCTTAAGTCATTTTTTTTTTTGGTTATTTTAATTTCTTTTTGATCTTTTCACTGAAGTTTTCTTTTCGTTAAGGATTTAAAGTAGGGATGGATTTTTCATGTAATTTTTCTAATTTCACAGTGGTACTAGTGCGATAAAAATGTCAGTCAAATGTCACATTTTCGTTTTAACTTTGGAAAAGGGAAAACTGCAACAATAGAGATGGCTTTAATTAACTGGAGCATTCATTACACAAGAGCAATAAGAAGCTAAATTGACTGCCTGATTAATCTTCTTAATTCAAAATGCAAAAAAAAAAAAAAAAAAAGGAAGCACGGAAGTATTATACAAGTTTATAGAATTAAACACTGTAATCATTAAAAGAGTGTTTGAACTAATTCAAAAGGTAAAAAGAAACTAGTTGAAACAATGTTGTAGTGGTAGATATCATATCCAAATTCTGCAGCTACACTGTTTTCTTAAAAACCCAAACCTCCTCACAACTGTATATGCCTAAACCCGCCCTGTCCTGCACAGGTTCAAATCCGCACCGGACAGCCCCATTTCCATCCCTACTAAGGGGTGACGACTTTCTTTCTTTTTTTTTTTTTTTTTTTTCTTTCTCCTAGAATTTGTGATTAATGGTAGAACTGTTGAAGATCGGAACAACGATATCGAACTTCTTAATTAAAACTTACAGTGAAAAACAAGTTCACCACGACTCTCCATGTTGCAACGCCTTAGCAAAAGCAGCTAGTACACTATCTTTTCTAAAAATTCATTTTTTTCTTTACATATATAATTTGTTGGGTCCAACAGTGATTTTTTTCTTTCCAATGCTGAGCTTTTGAAAAGGGCATTCACTTTTAGTTAGGAGCGGTTTATTCAGTAATTCTTGGAGAAAGAAGAATTATACTTCAAATTAACTTATCATGTTTTAGAATAGACATAATATGTTGTTTATGACGTTAGTGAACTTGATAGCTCTCATCTGATTCCGAGATAAAGTTTGGTTTTAAATTGGGTTAAAATGTGTCTGTTATGTATTCATGCAGATTTCGTAGGATGCTGAATGCAGAGGTCTAAAAGTTCTTCCCTATGTGCTTTTTTTAAAAAAAATAAGAAAAAGGAATTCAGTTTACTGATCTTAGTTTCTGTGTTTGAAGGAAAGCTGCAATACCAAGGCCTATCTGGAATGCAGCTTCACAAATTCTAATGGCTGTTGGATACATCTTAATGGCCATGGCTGTGCCTGGATCACTATATATTGGCTCTATTGTCGTAGGAATTTGCTATGGAGTCCGTCTTGCTGTCACTGTTCCAACTGCCTCTGAACTCTTTGGTCTCAAGTACTATGGTCTCATCTACAATATCCTCATCCTCAACCTTCCCCTCGGCTCATTTCTCTTCTCTGGTTTGCTTGCTGGTTTACTTTATGATGCTCAGGCAACAAAGACGGCAAGTGGTGGTAACACATGTATAGGTGCTCATTGTTACAGGCTTGTGTTCATAGTTATGGCTATGGCATGTATTGTTGGATTTGGATTAGATGTCTTGTTATCGATCAGAACCAGGAGCTTATATTCAAAGATTTATGCGAGCAGGAGATCAAAGAAGACTGCTGTTTTATCTTAATCGGTCTGGATTCTTTGCAGTGCGAGGTCAAGTGAAAGGATTGATGGGGAAATGTATCCCTGGTGATATGATATACTGTCGCTTGTGCAAATTCGCGAAGTCACGGTGTTTGATTAGCTTGAGTTTGTTGTCTGCATGCATGAGTTAATCTCGTTTTGTGTGGTCATAGAGATGTAAAACTGTATTAAGCACTTTTTTTGTTTGGCCACGTTTAAATGAAAGGCATTACTGATACCATCTTGGATGATCAAATGAATTGTTATTTCCCCGAGTAAATTTCAACTTGTTCAGTGGGCATTAGCAACGAATTGCTGCACTTTTGACTTCAATGCGCAATTTGCAAAGGTTTGGATCACTTGCGCCTTGGGAATCTTTCCGTTGAAGAATGAAAATAGTCTCCCATCGGTGGTTAATGAGATGAATGATTTCTTTATATGAACTAGGGCAATCCTCCTCTCATAAGCTGGCTTTTCGGGTTGAGTTAAATTCAAAATTCATTTCTTACCACTTTCAGAAGGTGCACCAAAGCAGTGGCTGAATGGTGGACTCAAGAGTGTGATTCTAATGATCTCAATAAGTATTCACATTATGAGTCAGGCCATAAGTGCTCAAGAATTTGCGGATCAACATTGGGATGATAATTGGGGCGGGGCGGGGCGGGGTAGGCCGAAGGCTAAACAGGGCAGGAAAGGACGCTGCTTAAATAGGGTAAATCAGAGCGCGGTGGGTCAAAACTTTTCTTTTCATAAATTAAATGGAGGTGATAGGGCTATGTTCACATTTTTTTCATTATTTTATGTGTTTTTTTCTAGTTATAAATATAGCTAAAATTTAGGGTATTTACAAATATATAAACTATCATTACATTTGGATATTAGAAAAAAAATGAATTATCATCATCTGAAACTCTTGTCACTAATATTTGAAGTAGAATTTGACCACATAAAGACTAATAAAGTGGTAGATTTAGCAAATAGTTCTCCAAATCGTGTTTGTTATACTGGAAATATGCATCTAAGTTTATCATGCGTTGCTAAGGATTCTACTGTCGTAGCCCTTCCATTTGAAAGATCAATTATCTCCCAAACCGAATAGTACTTCGTAAAACTCTAAAGGCAAAGAAAATAATATTTTTTCCGCGACTTGTTTTAGGAGTTAATATCTCAAAATGTCACTCAATTTTAATAATTTATGTAGCAAAGTCACTAAATTTTCTTTTATATCAATAAAATCACTCAACTTAGAACATTTTTCTAACAAAATCACTCAATCAGATATATTTATCATAAAATAATTTGACATGAATTTTTTATTTATGTGTAAACATGGACCCGCAAGTAAATAAAATTAAAAAAAACTTATTTCTTATACCCGACACCTACTAACAAATCAAAACGAGTTTCTTCTCCATTTATTCTCAAATTTTTTTTTATCTTTTTTAATACAACACCGACCAACTTTGTTGGCTTATCAAACAACAAATTTTGCGGTTCAATCTTTCTAAACTTGTCATGAAATTTTATAGAGGGAGAAGTTCTATCACATATTGGAGCTCTTAAAGTCATTGTAGATCTAAATCTTTCTGGTAACCGCCTTTCAGGCATGATACAAAATGATACCAAAAATTTGGTCCAATTGAGTTTATAGCAAGGTTAAAGACAGAGGATATGAATTAAATTATGAAATCGATGTTTAAGAAATGGGCGTGAAAATGAGTTGTTTGATAGAAAATCTATTGCACATTTTCGAGGTCCCTTATTCTGCTTGGTGTATGAGGCAAAATTATATCGATCACATAATCGAAATAAGATGATGTCGCGTGGATTCAAATTACCACTGATGAAGGGAAGTATGACAAACCAAATAATGATTAGCAAAGTTCCAGTAAAATTATTTTCGGAATCAAAAGGTGAATCATCTATGATCGATTTTGTATTAAAAACAAATAAAAATGAATACTCCGAAATTGAATTTAAAAAATTCTAAGAATAGACAAGGATGAAACCCATGTTGATCTGTGAGTGCATGAGTCGAGTATAAAAAATGAGTTGTCTAGTTTTATTTATTTGTGAGGTTTATATTTACATGACATAAAAAAAAATTATTTTGCCATGCCAATTTTTTAATGATAAATTTGATTGAGTGATTTTGTAATAGAAATATCTTAACTTGAGTGATTTTATTGATATAAAAGAAAGTTCAATAATTTTGCCACATAAATTATCAAAGTTGAGTGACCTTCTAAAATATTTAACTCCTAGGTTTAGTTGGTTATAATTTTTTTTAGATAAGTGTTATAAATATATTGTATTGTGGATGTTCATCAGATAAGCTTGCAAGTGGATAAATTTGCAATTGAATGAGTTTACAATCAGACAAACTTTTAATATGTGTATTTGTATTATGGCGAATCTTTATCTTGTTTCTTTGGAGAAAAGTTAGGGTTAATTTTCCTTGCAAAATAAAGGTATTCTCCTTCATTGTATTTCATCTTCAAGAGAAATAATAATTCTTCTCTCTTCTTTCTTTCTCTATAATATTCTTGTTCTTCCTTTATTATTTTATAACACGTTATCAAAACAAGTCTCTACTATCTTAAGAAATTATTTTGAAGACTAAGGTATTATCTTCTCTCTATCTATGGCTAATCTTACAAAACTTGAGCTTGTTGCCCTCGATATTTTGGGTAAGAACTATCTCTCATTGGTGTTGGATGCTAAAATTCATTTCGATGCAATGGATCTTGGAGACACCGATCATTAAGGATAAAAATAAAGCATCTAGCCAAGATTTTGCTAAAGCAATGATATTCTTGGCTCATTATCTTGATAAAGTTTTGAAAATTAAATTTTTCAATATTAAGGATCCACTCGTGTTGTGAAAGAACTTAAAAGAAATGTGTGACCACCTGAAGATAGTCATCCTTCCAAGAACATAATATGATTGGACCCATCTAAGGCTACAAGACTTTAAGTAAAATTTCTGAGTATAATTCTGCTATGTTCAAAATTACTTCTCAATTGAAATTATGTGGAGATACAATAACTGATTATGATATGCTAGAAAAGACATTCTCTCCCTTTCATGCCTGGATTTTCTCCTACAGTAGCAATACCGAGAGAAATATTTCAAAAAGTATTCTGAATTGATTTCTCATCTTCTTGTAGATGAACAAAACAATGATCTGCTAACTAAAAATCATGAGAATTGACCTATTGGCTCTACACCATTTCCTGAAGTGAATGAGATTTATGTCCACCCCTCCAGGCGTGAAAAAGATCATGGCTCCGGTAGTGATCATGGTCATAGTCGTGATCATGGTCATGGTACTGATAATGATCATGATCAAGAAAGAATTTATGTTTCTCGTGTTAATCATTCATCAAAGAAAAATCACCACAAAAGAAATCAATGCATGGATATCGTAACCAATGAGTTTGAAGGAATCACTGCATGGATATCAAAGAATCAGGTCCATTGTTCCTTTTAGATATCTCAGAATACGTTTCACTGCTTTCAAATGAGATTCTTTTGGATTAGTCTGGAATCTTGCACATAGTCCCACACTGAAAACAATGTCTGGTCTACTGGCTGTTAGATATAATAAAGACCCAATCATTCCTCTGTACTTGGTTTCCTCAACTCTTGGACCAGGTTCATCAGCATCTAACCGAGTGGTAGTTGCAATGAGGGTATCATTTACTTTGGAGTTCTTCATATCATACTTTGTCAGTAGCTCCTTGATATACTTCTGTTGATGAATTAAATTTCCCTCTTTGGTTTGATTTATCTGTAGTCTTAAAAAGTAGTTCAACTCTCCCATCATGCTCATTTCAAACACGTTGTTTATAAGTTTTGCAAATTCTTCACATAGCACCTGATCTGTGGCACCAAAAGTAATGTCATCAACATAAATTTGAACAATAAAAATGTTTTTACCTTGTCTTCTCAGAAAAAGGGTTTTGTCGATCTTTCCTCTGCTGTACCTATAGCCCAAGAGAAAGTTTGAAAATCTGTCATACCATGCTCTTGGGGCTTGTTTAAGTCCATACAAGGCTTTATTTAGTTTGTACACATGATTGGGGAACTCATGATTCTCAAAACCTGGAGGCTGCCTTACATAAACTTCTTCCTGCAGTAGCCCATTTAAGAAGGGACTCTTAACATCCATCTGGAATAGTTTGAATCTTATGTAGGTGACATAGGTAATGAGTATTCTTATGGCTTCTATCTGTGCTACAGGAGCGAATTTTTCATCATAATCAATGCCTTCTTCTTGATTGTATCCTTGGACAACTAATCTGGCCTTATTTCTGACAATGACTCCTTAATCGTCAAGTTTATTTCTGAAGACCCATCCGGTTCCTATAACTGTTCTATTGTCAGGTCGAGGAACCAGGTTCCATACTTTGCTCTGCTCAAATTGTTCCAGTTCTTCCTTTATGGCCATGATCCAATCTGTATCCTACAAAGCTTCCTTGACATTTTTTGGCTCTATCATTGATAAGTAAGCTGAAAATGCACACATATTTCTTAATCTGGACCGAGTCTATATTCCAGTGTCTAATGGAGAAAGTATATTCTGAATAGGATGAGAACTTTTATGCTTCCAGTGACCTACTTGCATCTCTTGTTGTTTTGTTATCTGGGAAGAACCGGGTTCATCTCCTAAGGTGTCCAGATTAGTTGTGAGTTCTGGTGCTTCTGCTGCACCACTTGGCTTTGCATCAGCACTGGTTCCTTGCTCTGCAGATGTGTTTGACATTCCACCATTAGTACCTTCATCTTGTGTACCAGGTTCCCCCTCAAGGTTTGTACTTGGTGCCATACCAATCTCCTCTATGTACTCAACAACACTCCCATTGTATACTTCCCTCTGTTCATCGAAAATCACATGGACACTTTCTTTAACACAGTTCTTTCTTTTGTTTAGAACTTTATAGGCCTTACTGTGTGAGGAGTAGCCAAGAAAGATGCCTCCGTCACTCCTTGCATCAAATTTTCCCAGTGCATCCTTGCCATTGTTATGTATGAAACACTTACACCCAAATGCTTTGAGGTGTGTCAGATTTGGCTTTCTTCCCTTTAGCAATTCGTAAGGAGTTTTGTCTAAGAGTGGTATGATCATACATCTATTTATTAAGTAGCAGGCTGTGTTTACTGCCTCAGCCCAATATCCTTGAGGTAGTCCACTTGCAATTAACATAGTTTTTGCCATATCCTCCAAGGTTCTATTCTTTCTTTCTACTACTCCATTTTGCTGTCGGGATCTTGGTGCTGAGAAGTTATGGTCAATACCTGAGTCTTCATAGTATTCAAGAAATTTTGAATTATCGAACTCAGTTCCATAATCTGATCTAATGTTTCCCAATACCTGATTTAGTTTCTTCTGAATCTTTTTGGAAAATATTAAGAATACATCACAAGTTTCATCTTTGGAGGCTAGAAACAATGTCAATGTGAACCTGGTATAGTCATCTATAATGACAAACACATACCTTTTTCCTCCTCTGCTTGTTACCCTCAATGGACCACAAAGGTCCATATGAATATACTGCAGGCACCTGGTAGTGCTGACTACCTTTTTCGGCTTGAAAGGTGATCTTACATGTTTTCCTTTTGCACAAGCATCACAAATCAAATTGTCTTTGAACTTAGTCTTAGGAAGACCTAGAACCATTTCTTTTCCTACAAGCTTGTTGAGATGAGAGAAGCTAGCATGACCCATGCGCCTTTTCCAGAGTAAGGAACTATACATTAAAGCATTCAGGCAAGAGAGTTCCTCTCCCATGGGATCCATAATATTTGTCTTGTACACAATTTTATACCTCTGCCCTTTGAGGACCAGTTTCCCTGTACTTAGACTGGTAACGTTGCAATCTGCTGATGTAAATAAGACATAATTTCCTTTATCACACATTTGAGTGATACTCGGCAAATTGTGTTTTAGACCCTTCACATAATACACGTTGTCAATTGCTTCTGTCATAAATCTTCCAACCTTTCCTATTCCAATGATTTCACCTTTTTTTCCATTTCCAAAGGCTACAGTTCCACCTTTGTGACTTATGAGTGAGAGGAACTTTTCCAGTGTTCCTGTCATGTGCCTGGAGCATGCGCTGTCCATGTACCAGGTTCCTTTCTTTCCTCTCACTTTTCCCTGCAAAAATAGTCAAAGGTTAGATTTGGGCCCCCAGACAAACTTGGGTCCCTTTCCATTTATAAATGGATGAATTAAATATGTTTTAGCCCAGTGTGGCAAAATCATTTTTCTATTAATTTTCAAGGTTTTTCTTTTGTATTAACTAGTCATTATCTTTGGTTTTGCATAATCAAAATTCTTCTTTGTGGCTTTTTGCTTGATTAAGCAATGCTCTACATCATGTCCTGTCAACCCACAGTGAGAACAAAAAGTATTATGCATTTTGGATTTGTCATTTGAACAATGTGTTCTATCATTGTATCCCAATTCTTGCCTTTTTCTAGATTGCTTTTCATTTATAAAATTTTGAAATTTAGAAGATTTTATCTATTTTAAGGCTCTTTCTAATTCAACTCTGTTTATATTCAAGGTCTTGTGAAGTCTCTAAACTTCAGCATTCAGTGCTTCTGATTCTAAGATGAGTTTCTTTATAGTTTCACTTTTCTCCTGGTTTTCTTTGAGAATCTTCACACATTTATTAGCCCTTTTTAACAAACCCTTCTTTTCTTCTTCTAGGTTTTTATTTTCTTGTTTCAGAGATACGAATGAGAGATGCGAATGCATTCATTATCTGTTCTTTTTCAATGGACATAGTGTTCAATTCATCTATGAGAACAAGTGATAATGATGCCAGCTTCTTTTGAGACTAAGTTTTTATTTTTGAACTAAGTTCCAGAAAACTTACCTCGCTTTTATAGTCTTCACTATCTGACCCCACATCAGCCATGAGAGCCAACACATCTTCATCATCCGAATCGTCCATAGCAGCAAACTTGCTTTGTTAATGGGGTTCTTTTTTAGTCTAGGACAGTCTACTTCTCCTCAAATTCTCAAGGAATTTTTTTGGATTTCTGTATCAGGTATGTAGGAATTCAACAGGGAATAGTTCTTCCCTTGTGTCCCCAAAAATCTCCTCTATCTACTTTATCAGTTATAGCCCTATAGTTTTGAAATGTGAAAAATTTTCAGGCAGATTTCTTTATGGATTCAAAGGGAAATTTTCTCATGAATTTAGATTTCTTATCTATTCCCTATTTCTGGAAATTGTGAAAGATTGCAGCTAGTAGCATAATTCATCCCTAGTCACAACTCAGTAGAAATTAGAAACTAGTGGGTTGTACTAGTTTTCTCTGTAGCATGGTTCTATCAGCTTTGGGAAGAACATGTATTAATTTATGTTAAAAATCTCAATCTGAATCATGTCAATCTAGTCTCAGTCAGAATTTTTAGCAACCTCAATGTTGTCCAGAGAAAAGGCAGCTGATTAGTTTTTGACTATAATTAATCCTTGAGGTGTATGATACCTCCCAGTTATCAGTATTAGACTCAGTATCAGATTTTAGTTGTTCTTTAGGCGGTCATGACACTTTTAGATAAGCAGCTCTGACCGGCCTTAGGACCCCAGCTTCAAATTATAATTTGTTCTTTAGTCTTGGGCCTCAATTTCAAGCTATCAGCTTAGTAGTCAGTCTAGGACTATCCAGTGGGAGTAGGACTTAGCACTGAGTGGACCAGGGTTCCAGCGCACCTAGGTTCCCAAAACTACGCTGCCACCGTAGGATATATTTTATTGGCCTCATAGCCCCAGACCCATGATCACTCAGTTTATGCCTTTATACCCTAGCAAGGTATATTGGTCCTACCGATGGGGTGTATACATCGGACTCCACGTCTAGCTCACGTGGTTATGTGTCAGTTATAGACTCTCCCACTAGTCAGCTCAGTTCAGTCTCATATTAGTCAATTTAGATCATTTCAATACGGTATTCCAGATTAGTATCTCAGATTTAGGGCATGTCTTTGTCCATCAGACAATGTCATTTTGACCATCTCAATATATCACAGTTATTCAGTTTCAGTATGTTTAGTTGGTCATTGCATGTCTTTCCAGTTCAGTTATTTTATTCCTTGTGTATGGATTCTCTCACTTACTCAGTACATTCAAAATACTGATGCATACCTTTTATAATGTATCATTTTATGATACAGTTGCAGGTTCTCGGTCACAGCACCGTTAGCCGACCTCACTCAGACTTTTTCAGCTGCATCATTGGTGAGTCCTCATTTTTCGAGGACGATGATTATTTATTTCAGTTATATTTCTTTTATTTAGACTTGAAGTTAGCTGGGGGCTTGTCCCAGGAACTCATCAGTTGTAGTTGGCTATCAGGTACAAATATAGTTTCAGACCTTCAACTTTGGTTCAGTTGTTTTTAAACTTTATGATTCAGCTTTGTTTTCATAAATATTTTATATTATTATTTTAAATCTTCCGCTATGTTTTACTTAGAATTCCAGTGTTATTTTAGACCATGGGCTGACTTGGGGTTACTTGTGATTCCAAGTACCGTATCCCGTCCAGGGTATAGACTCGGGGTGTGACATTTATGGTAAGGATAATAGTAATGGTTATATTTTATTTAAAGTGGAGGAATTAAAATTTTTTGAGGGCTCGAAGACAAGACCGCTACAGCGGGCACCTTGTTGTCATGGCGGGATCGCTGCAGCAAAAGATGCGATTAGATTATGTGTTTTTCTCACTTTTTAAACCCAGGTCCTATTGTAACAAGGATTAGTCATTAAAAATATCCTGCAAACAAATTTTGGTTGTTATAGCAAGTAAAAAAAATAGGGTGGCTAGAGAAGGGCAAGATTCCACCATTCCTCCCAGACCGAATTCTTCAAGAAATATTAGACTCGATGTAAGAAATGGAACTCCATTGCTTTCTTGGCAATAGCTTGACGCTCAAGTAGGTTATGGTTTACTTTTGTGTTAGACTTTAATTAGCAACTCATATATGTGTGTATGATTAATATGTTATTGATAAGTAAAATAAGATTTATGTTGCTAAAAGCAACGGGTATAAACCATAGTGAATAGTTGTCAAAGATATGGAAAATAGCCTAAACAACAAGAAAAGTGAGTAGGGATAGAGGATTCGTAATTATTAAGTAGGGATAGGAGCTCGATGTTAGATGGTTGATTCCATGTCCTATATATCAGCTTCAAACTGTTGTTTCTGTGGTAGCTTCTTAACGGTATATCTGGGTGGAGTATCTCTAATGGGATAGCACTAATTGGTATAAGCTTCAAGATTGGTATCAATATGAAATCTTGATAGACTTTTCTAGTCAAGGGAAAAATTTACTTATTGTATGACTATGATTAGGTAACAGGTTAATAACTACAATAAATATAGAGAGGTTACCGCGGGCAGTCATATAGTGGGAAAGTGATACTGTGATAGAAGAGATTTTCTTAATGAATATTGTCCCTAACTAGTGACATTTCATGAGATATAATGAAAGGAGGAATATGATGTAGGGTTTCATGAATCTTAGCATAGGTATTTTACTACTCGTGTGTGTCTATGGATGAATATCTAATTTTCTTTACTCTTGCTTAGCTGTAATTTGAAAATCGTGGGGTATGAGACTAGGACTGATGTATTGAGTACCGATAATGTGATTAATATGTTTGGATGGTCCTCAGACAATGATTGTGTTAAAGGTTACAATGATTTAATCATGTTGTTTGAATTAATTCTAAATTGATTGAACTATGAATGTTATTTCTGAACTGTAAGAGAAATTGTGATAATCGATGTGGATTGGTGATCCATCTTATATGGTGATTTATTGAGAGCATAATGAAATGTATTGAGAAAGAATGGGTAATACATCATTGCCCAGAGATGAGAGGCTCGTGTCCGAGGTGAGCATCTGAACGAGTGGTTGATTGTGATTGAGTATGCCTATAGATACTTGGATATGAGCGGCTCATGTCCAAGATGAGTATTCGGGCGAGCAGTTGTGATATGAGTGGCTTGTGCCCGAGGTGGGCATCCGGGTGAGCAATTGTGATATGAGTGGCTCGTGTCCTAAGTAAGTATCCGGACGAGTAGATGAGTGGGAGTGGGTACCACACTAGTACCGTATATGAATTTCTAGAGTCCTCTGCAGAGCATAACTGGAAGGGCAAAAATAAAACCCTCTGGTATGTGTGTACAGATATACAAATGTTCATTATTACAGATGTGACATGTGATATACCGATATGATTTGAACATGATGTGAGAGATACAGACATGAGCTATGGTATATTGTATGGTGTAGATACATACAGAGTAAAGTTCAGGGAAGTACATATATATACTTGTGTTTGTATTCCTGAGTGGACAAGATTCCACTTGTATGATTTATTTGTTTATAGTTCATGGTTTAACTGTGTTACTTGATAATGGTTGATAGATGTAAATTGATATTGTTACACGTATCTGTGATGATCATCTGAATTTGGCTGAGTCTAGTATAATTGAGCTAGGTTGGTTGTGGTATTGGACCTGTAATGTGTGTTTGCGTCTATAATGCTCATGTTGGGTGATCTTGACTGGGAAAAATAGTTCCATTAATAGGTGTAGAGCTAAGATAATGATGCTATGGGTTACTGAACATTAACAATGGCTAAATAAAAGATAACAAGCATAGATAAAATATCGCGGAGTAGTTGAATGAATATGGAGTGACTAAAAAGGGTTTAATTAGCTAATGAAATTTGCATAAGGTAATGGGTAATGGGATTATAGTCTTAAAAAGGAGAGTGAAAAAGAGAAGTGTCAGTAATGTCGAGATACTGTTTAAGCGAGTTATCGCTGCAGTGGGTATATATGTCTCTGCGGCCACAGGATCGTGATAGCGGGCAAGTCACGTCTGTAGCGAGACGACAGTATCAGTGTAGGAATTGGAAAGTTGATGCATTGATTATTAAGTTGAGTGGAGAAAATTGTAGTGCATGTACATATGTGCATACATATAGGTGTAATTGTGTACTTAAATGAAGAGCTAATCGATATTTAGACTTAGCTTTTGGATATGTTTGTTGTGACTAGTAAAGGTTAATCAATTTCTTGTTAATTATATATTGTTGCATGAACTAATCCTAGTCGGACGATGATGCCTACCAGTATGTGTGGTGTACTGATACTACCTTGCTACACCTTTTTGGATGTAGGTTATAGCAAGTGATTTTGCAGTTTCATGGTTGACGAGAGGACACTCAACATCAGCTCCGCATTCTCTCCACAGGCGAAATTGTGTCATTTTATTTATCATTACTTTCAGTAGAGCTCTTGTACCCGTATAGATTAGACCTTGGGAGAGTCATGATTTTCTAGAGGGACTTTTTAAAATTTTAAAAAATTGTTGACTTGTGTAAATTAATGAGAATGATAAATATTTTTATACGTTGTTCACAAAGGGGTGCTCCTATCAAGTTAAAGTTGATGTAGGTGTCCGCACGACCAGCCCATTTTTATCCTGTCACTTTGTTTGGCAGTTATCATTTTTTTTATATCACGTATATATTTAAACAAAAATATAAATTTTAGTTAATTTAATATATTTGAATTTAAGTTAAAATATAAATTAGATCAAAATTTAGAGATTGTGTGACATATAATAATTTACATTTCTTTGGCATAGATAAAACTTACGTAAATTTCTCACGGCTTTCAAAATAATTTTTTTGCTGGCTGGACACCATGTTTTAAGTTAATTTTATCAATAATTTTAAATTCTATGTATATAATATTAAAGAAGAGGAAAAAACTCTCTTTAAGTCAGGAGAAAACATAAAACTAGATCACTTGACACTTTTATGCTCCAAAAAGATTGAAACTAAAAAGATATTAATTTTTTTTAAAATATTAATTATAGATTACGGATTTATACTCTTTTTTATTTTTTAAACATTAACCGTTAGATGTGGCTAATAATTATGTTTTTTTGGACTCTTATTTTTATAATTTAAAAACTGCATTTTAACTTATCATAACTATAATTATAGAGTACATATTATTTTTTTTCTTGGTTTTCAATTTCTATTTTTGAGTAATAATCTATAAAGATAAATATTTTTCTTGAAACATAATAGATGAATTTGTATTACACAACAAAGTATTCAATATAATTTATTGAAAAGGTACATATTATATCCTTCATATTTATACACATATCAGTTTTGATATTTTTTGCTATAACTTTGTTTAAATTTAGTGCCTATGATTTCAAAGATAGTTCTTCGGAACATCCTATAATTATAATGATTTTATATTTTCATTGCACACAATATATATTTTCTACAATTTTTATGCGGACAATAATAATAACCACCCAATGTAGTCTCACAAAGGGGGGTTTAGAGAGGATAAAATGTACGCAGATCTTATCTTTATCTCAGAAGTATAGATATTATTTTCGGTGGACCCTCATCTTATAGATAATTTTTATGCGGACATATCATAAATATAGAACACTCGAAGAGAGTATAATTTCTTTGTTATACGATATTTTCTTTATGTATGAGAGTAAGGTGATATTCAAATTTGATGATTTTTTCGATTTTCTTGCATTTCATTTATCAGCATGAAGATTAGTTTGCCATTTGAATGCATTGTTTAACTGAGCATATCAAGATTCTCATTTTCATTTAGTTAATTATTTTTTCCTTTTTGTGCTGTATTAAAAAAAAATTGTATAGAGTAGCATTTATATGGTTAATTAGCACTTCCATTGTCCTTCGTCACTATTATTTTTCTTTTACATTTTATTTTAGTTAAATTTGATATTATAAAAAAGTGCCTTTGAAAGGAAAAAAGGAACTTTTTCATTAAGCCAAATAATGACATAAGAATAAGCTGCTTGGCTATTTGAAAACAAAAAATTAATTACTCGTAAGATTAAACCAAGTAGCAATCATACTATATAAACTACATGGAAAATTTTAGAAATTTTCATTTAAAAAAAACTTTTTCAAGGCTTTTAAATATAAAAAAATTATTTGTAAAAATATTTAGTTTGAATATAATTTTGTAATGAAATACTTTTTCACAGCTTCTAAAAGTGTTGATATATGCAAACTTGATTAAAATGAGACGTTCTGAAATATATTATCAATTATTTCAAATATAAAAATTATATTATTCTAAATTTATCATCACTTGAAATGTGTCTTACAATATTATTTTTAAAAAATATATAGCTAAGACAAACTATGTTTTTTTTACTCCTTATAACAATACTTTTCAAAATTTAAATTTATTTCAACTACTCTTTATAATTGTTAGAGTTTTAATAAAAAATTAAAAAATGATGTATTTGTTCACACAAAATTTTGGCTCACCATATTTAAAATTAACTTCTTCAGACTTTTAATCATTAAATTATACAAAATATACTTATACTTTTTTCATTTCTTAATAATTTATTGATATATTATTCTTATGATAGAATTTTTATTAATTATTTTCATCATTTTAATTTTTAATAATTTATGAATAATTATCTTTATTTTAAAATTTTTATTTCATTTATTGTCATTTTTTTACTTTTTACTATTTAGTATTTATGGATAACTATCCCTAATCCCATATATTTTAAAGATTTTTGTATTGTCATTATACATTTTTAATGA
Organism: Datura wrightii; assembly: GCA_035772735.1. Taxonomy (NCBI): domain Eukaryota; kingdom Viridiplantae; phylum Streptophyta; class Magnoliopsida; order Solanales; family Solanaceae; genus Datura; species Datura wrightii. Next base: position 138,961,651 of record JASDFA010000007.1, on the reverse strand, counting down.
TCATTGATTTTTTCATAATTATTTTCATATATACAAAATAAACACTATAATTTTATTTTTTGTGACACGATATATATATTGGCAACTACAATTTTATTTAAGATCCATATTTGTATTTGGGTATATGCATTAATATATTTTTTACACTACTAATCAATTCAGAAAGTCAGAATAATTAATTACGAACACAATAAAAAATTCGATCAAAATCACGTCTCATCACCTTTTAAAAGAAATGACTTTTGATTTAATTGTTGGCCCACTCCTTTCGACTTATTCTTTCCCAAATCTCTCTCCCCTCTATTATTTTTCCATCACCCACGCCCTCCCCTATTTTCTTGATTTATTATTTTAATTTTAATTTTTTATTATGATTATTATTATATCTTTATTTTAGAAATCTTATATTTATTATCGTATTTTTTTTATAATTTATTAATAATTATTCTTAATTTCATAAATTTTAAAGACTTTTTTGTCAATTTATTGTTATTATACTATTGCAATAAACTTGTTTTTTTTTACAGTTATCTGTACATGCACAACACAAACACTCCAATTTTATTTCTTTACAATACAATACATTTTTAAGTATCAATTATATTTTATTTATATTTTCATAATTACTATATATATTAACATTATGTGTTAGTGTAGGAAAGTCGAAGCAATTAAATTTATCGTGATACGAATTGTCAAGTTATTGATCAACATCAACATTTCATCTATCACTTTTTCTTTTTCTTTTTTTTTTTCCTTTGCAGATACCACCTGTTTGCTACTTTTTAACTTTTTTTCCCTTCATATTTTTTCCTTCTTTCCAACTACCTCTTTTCTTTTCCAATCTCTCTCCCCTCTGTTATTTTTCACCAGCTCCTTCATTCACCTCACGCCCCTCTATATTTTTTTTCTCTAGAAACTCTCTCTCTCTCTCCCTATTTATTGGATCATCCGATTTTCCCCTCTCAATTTCTCTCTCTCTCACCCTAACGTTTCTCTCCCTTCAAACTCATTCTGTCCTCTCTTCTTTATCTCCTTTCACAGACACCCCAAACCCCATACCATGTATATATATATATCATTTCTTTTCTTGCTCAAAATATTTCCTAAATATTTTTCTCTCCACACACAAACTCTCAACAGCCTCACGATTCTCTTTGTTCACGACTGTGTGATTACATTTTATACATATATATATTCATATTTATGTTGAACCTTTCGTTACTGTTGTTGTGATTTTTTTGCTCTATTTTGACTATTTCCGTCAGTTGTTTGCTAATGCTCCTTGCTGTCATGAAAATTTTTAGATCATTTTTTTCCTTAGTACATTTTATTTAACTGATAACAAATGAATAAAAATAAAATTGGCCAATGAAAAAAAAAACTTTCTGCGGGTTTTTGAGGCCTTTTCATATTATAAGATGGAGTTTTATTTAGAATTGCAAAAATTATTAAAGTCATGCATACATATGTAACAAAATAAATTTGGTCGATGAAGAAATTTTCATGCGCATAAGGCGGATTTTTTTTTTTTACAATATATATATATATATACAGTTTTCGTCCTTAACTCAATTAGTAGGACCTCTAGAGTCCTATTATTATTATTATTATTATTATTATTATTATATTAATTTATTTGACTAAATATTTATTTAGTACTAAAATTTCTACTAAATGTTTGTAAAGGTATGCAAGTCTCTTTTCAAAAACGACGTTCGAAAGAAGCTTTAAGATCTTCGCGGATTCGTTGTTTGTATTTTTTTAGTTTATGTTTTGCATCCTTAAAATTATAAAAAATGTGAAGTATAATGAAAACTTTACTTTTAGGGTGTCAGGTGGGCGTGTGTCTCTTTATTTATGTTCTACTTAAATTCAAGTTCGTTATACGCTTAGGCAAATTTTAAGCTGTAAATATTTTTTACAAATGAATTTATTTGGTGTAAGCACTTAATTAATTAGTCATATTCTTGGCGCTAGGCAAACAATAGAGCCGTCTTTTTTATTAAAAATAAATCTTCATTTTCTATTCTCTAACTATTTTACTTAACCTTTACAAATATTTTTCGCTAATTCTTTTGTTATTTACTTTCTTATGCTAAAAAAATTCATAATGTAATATACTTTTCTTCATTTTTTAAACTCACTTTTATTAAAAACAAAAACATAACAATTCTTCACATAATGAAAATATAGTTCAATCAATTTTATTCTTTTAAATTTTGTTACTATATTTCTTTAGCATACTAATAGAATTTGTAAGTTGTACATTAAAATAAAAATATTATTTGGGGATGCTTTTTACATATAATAGAAAACTATTTTTCTTTTTCGTGTCAAATAAAGAACTTTATTTTAATGTTACATAAAGAAAACTTTTCTTTACATACCTAGAGTAACATTCTTTTCATACAATTAAAAAAAATATTTTTCTTTTCATGTCAATAAAAAATGCTTTCTTTTAATATTATATAAAGAATATTTTTCTTTACAAATATATCTTTCTTATACATTTTGCTTCAATATGAATTTTTCTTACACCATTTATATATTTAAGATACATCCTTTTACGCATATATTTTTATCGTTTTTTTGTTCTTATTTTTATTGTGCATATGTTATTCTTACAGATATGATTTTAACTCCTTATCTTTTGATAAATTAAGTCTAATCAGGAATCACATTTTGTGGATTTTGAAGGATGTCTAACACCTTTCCTTCAGAATAATTTGAACCCTTATCTTCAATCTAAACTGGTTTTCTGCAGACTAAGCCTTGATTCACACATATTAATAATTTAAAGAATTTTTTGATTTTCCTTAAAAATTAGATGGTGACTCTGTATAATAATTTAATCTTTTAGAGTTCATAAGTTATACTTTATCTAACCTTGATAAAAATAAGGTACAACAGTATTAAATTTTAACCCACCATCTTATGTCCTACAATATTCTTTCAACGATTGCAGGTGGGCTATATTTTTTAACGATCAAATTAGTTATTATAAGTAATTAGCATAATTATATTTTCTATCAAAAAAGAAAAAGAAAAATAAAACGCAAATTAATTAGAATTATGTTAAAATGAAATAATTTAATATGCTAAAAAGTTGGATCAGAATATGACACGATCCAAATAAGCGGATCGCGCGGGCAATACATCGACTCTAACTCGATATAAGGAACGCATTTTTGCATAACGTAATAAAATATTTACAATTCTCATTAATTTACACAAAATCGATAATATTTTTAAAAAATTTAATAAAATCCTTCTCAAAAACCTTGACTCTCCCAAAATTTAGTCTAGATAGGTACAAGAACTCTACTTAGAATACTGATAAGTAAAAAAATACAGCTTCGCCTGCGAATGAAATGTGGAAGCTAATGATGAGTATCGTCTCGTCAATCATGAAATTGTAATTCACCTGCCCAACCTACACCCCAAAAAGGTGTAGCAAGGTAATATGATACATCACACGTACTAACAGACATCATGTTTAAATTTATAATAAGTGCAAATTATTCAGTAGCCATAGACGATAGAAATATAGATAAATCATTAGTATTATACTGGAAAATGTCAGGAATAGAATTAACACCAGACAGTAAAGTATTTACAGCTAGATGTAAAAATTTATATGTACTAACAACAAAACATAAAATAATGTCTAGAAATAAGATTCAAAGAATTAAGATACGCAATAGTATATAATTAACATGAAATTGATTGACTTTTAAGAATCACAAACACACACACACCTAAGCTATGTCTGTTTTCTTGAATTAAACCTAAATTAAGTACACCAACGCAAGTATGATTGCACCAGGGATTCAACAATCAGTCCCTCAACTCCAAATTCCTACATAGGTACAGTCGTCTCGCTACTGCGGTTTTATGACCACGGAGACATGTCTGCTATAGCGGTAACCCACTTAAACAGTGTCTCAACTTTACTGACCCCTCTCTTCTTCCACTCTCCCTTTATAAGTCTAGAAATTCATTATGCATTACTTATTTCAACAATTATTAGCTAAACTCCTTTTCATTCATTCCCTATTCACTCAACTAATTCGTGATATTTTACTTATGCCGATTATCTTTTATTTATCCATCGCTAGTATTCAATAAACCTTATTATCTTTTGCAACTCTCATCTCTACACTTACTAGTGGAACCACTCCCACAGTCAGGATCCACCCAATCTTACAAGCATTAATAGTCCAAAATCAACTTATAAACTCTGCCAAATCAGGCATTCAACCACGAATCGTGGATAACCATGTCAATCATACATTTATCCATAGTCATCAAATAAAATAATTAAGTATGCAACAAGAAAATATTCAATCATACTAATAGAGTTATGTTCCCATAGGAATACAAATACAAGCATATATCTGCACCTTTCTTGTCACACCCCGCCCTGGGGGGGGGGGGGGGGTATGACTGGCACCTGGTGCCCTACTAGGACCTGACCTGCTGGACTGCTAAGCCTGGGCGCATCTGGCGCCTAGCTGGCTCTAACTCACATTTCTGGAAATAAAGGGCTATATAACGGCTGTAAATACAGCCCCCGGCCCATTGGCCTATAGCCTTCTGTACCTGTACTAACAGCTGACCAGAAACATAGTAATTTAGGGGAACCTATGCGGGCCGACAAGGCCACCATGCTGTCTAGTTATCTGTAACTCAAATATAACATACTGAAAAGCTACGTGACCGGCAAGGTCACCACTACTGGCAAACTATGGCCCCACACGACCGTTACAAAAGAAAGAAAGGAGTAAAGGCAACTATACAACTGCACGGCCTCACACGACCGGCTCATCTGACCACAGGGAATACATACAGACTGCAAGCCTCTAGGAAGGATAATAGGAATGATCGGGACAGGGCCCCGACCTACCCGTACTGTACAACAAAAGGAACTAAACTACACCTCTAGAAATTCAGTCTCCGGATGACAGGAGCTGAATATTCGACCGCTGATGGGGATCACGTGGTATCGCCTGCGCGTCTATGGGTACCTGCAGGCAAGTAATGCAGCGCCCCACTGGGCGTCAGTACCGCTGGTACTGAGTATGTAAAGCAAACTGAATACAGTTGAATACAAGCAATATAACTAAAAATTCTGAATAGTAGGAGATAACTGAATCTGTAAGAACTGAAGGGATATCTGAAATCAATAGCATAACTGTCAAAATTGAAATAAGAAGGAGTAGATTAACTGTCTGATGGTGTAGATCGTACCTGTTCTTAATCATACTGAAGGGAGTAGGAATCATACCTGGAGACGTATCATTCTACTACTAATCTGCTCGTATCTACTGTAATATAACATAACATACATAATGTAACATGGCATACACAACCTTACCCGGCCCCCATAAGCCGGGGGGTACAATCAACACAGAATCTATACCCCTACCCCGGTCATCCCATCTCCTATACTGGCTGTAAGCATCCTGCCGGTCCCCTGGGTATGCAGTTGGGCTCGCTGAGCCCCTGACTATAACTGCATCTGAGTCCGGAGGACTCCTGAATCTGCACCCGGGCGTATCCGCTCGACTGGGGTGTGTAAGGGCCGATCAAGGCACAAATATGGGGAAAAACTGGCATCCCATCTTCGTCCCCTGGCGGGACGGCATGCCACTCCGTAGAGTGACGTATCCTCGTCCTCTGGCGGACGAGTCGATATAGCTATTAACCCTGGGCGGTCATGGATGCTAGGTAATCCAACCCCAAACAATACAACGGTCTCGACTGGTAATACTGTCTGTGTATCTCACATACTGAGGCTAATAGGGGTAAAGTATCATATATATTACATGCTGGGCTAATGATAGTAATCTGTACGTATCTGTTACGTGCTGAGGCAGGTGAATATATATAAATATGAACATAATCCCCTGCCAGACTGTACTGGGGCAAATGCTATACAAGATAATGTTTCTGCTGAAAACTCTGCTGTTTACTGGGTTTCTGTATACGCTATATGCTGGACTAGTGATAGAAATATGTACATGCTTAATACATGCTGAGGTTGGGAGTACTATATATGTGTGTACGAATATAATCTTTCTGCTAAACTACGTTGTATACTGACTTTCTATAGTAACATGATTTACTAATCCTGACATGCTTTCTGAACTTCATTTTAGCCTGCTATTCTATTTCTGAAGTGCTTTACGGATACTGTACTACTCCGCGGGGTTTCAGCTGAACACAACAATATCTTAACATGGCATATTACATCACACACTGAATATACTGGGCAATCTCTAACGCTTGCGTTAGAATCTATATCATACTGATAGGTTTCATACACATTACAACCCAATGTTTCTCACATCGTACCAACATTCATAATAACGCAATACTCGACTTCTGAACATTCTACTGGTCCGTAATTTGTTACACTACACTGATATTACTTAACTTGCCGAAGGAAACTAACTTTACATACCTTCTCTTCTACTATTCGTCCGTCGGACGAGGCTCGGCTGGTACTTCAACTATTTTCTCCCAACTGCATTCATAAATACGTCAATCAATACTAAATACAACTTTATTGTAAAGAGCAACATTACTTTCGATATAGTTTATAGCCTAAACTTAGGCTTATCGAAAGACGGTCGAAAACTCGCTATTTTTCAGCGGCCCAGAAGGGAGAAGTATTCACTTCTCCGCTAGGAACACATAGACATTAATTTAGAGCAATTCTACTTACTTTAGTTCGGTGGCTCGCCGATTCGTCGGCCGTATTTCGTGAAACTAATTCTGTAGAAATGCTCTCTGCTGCTAAATACTCGGGTATCTGGGATTAATTTGGGTTTGGGCAGCGTTTGGCAGCGTAATCGGACGAAAATATTTAATTCCCCTTCGTTTTTCTCTGTTTACAGCGCTCTCTCGAAATTTTTATAAGTATGAATGACTTCCAACCGAAGTGGGGGCTTTATATACTTGGGCCTGGACACGGGCAACGTGTCACGGAGCCATCGCGGAGGCCTCACCTCCGTGACACGCTGCCATCGCGGAGGGGCTCTGCCTCGACTCCTCCCGCGATGGTTCGACAGGTTTCTCGTCCGATCTTTTCCCGGGCCTTTCCCTAGCACGTATGGCTTTCAAATATACTTAACCAACGTGCGAATAGGTCATCTAAGTGCCGGGAATTCTACGGGGTGTAACATTCTCCCCCCCCCCCCTTAAGAACATTCGTCCTCGAATGTACACTGTTATCTAGAGGACTACTTACTTTACTTTTCTGGAAAAATTTTGGCAGAGTTTCCCCTGTAATATGGACTATCGCAAAAACCTGAAACGCAGAAAAGTCCAACACAAGCACTGCACACACTATTCTAAAATCCACTGGGCAACTAAATATCACTTCTTTCTTTGTCATTTACAATATACAACCATAAAGTGCTGTATAAATAATGATACGGACATACCTGTCGTCTGACTAGGCCTGAAATGAGTGAGGGTATCTGATTTTCATATCTTCTTCAGCCTCCCACGTCATTTCCTCCCGATTTCTGTTACGCCACAATACCTTGACAGATGCAACATCTTTAGTTCTCAGCCTGTGAATCTGTCTGTCTAAAATGGCTACGGGAACCTCTTCATATGCTAACTCTTCTATGATCTGGACATCCTGAACTGGAACTACTGTAGAAGGGTCCCCTACGAACTTCCTTAACATAGAAACATGGAATACTGGGTGAACCGACGCTAACTCTGGAGGCAAGTTCAACTCGTATGCCACGCGGCCTATTCTTCGCCGAACCTGATACGACCCAATGAATATTGGGCTAAGCTTGCCCTTCTTTCCAAACCTCATTACCCGTTTCATCGGGGACACTTTCAGATATACCCAATCGTTTACCGAAAATTCTAGATTTCTGCGCCGCCTATCTGCGTATGACTTCTGGCGGCTCTGAGCGGTCAGTAAACATTCTCGAATAAGCTTTATCTTTTCCTCGGACTGCCGAACAATGTCTGGGCCAACTAATGTTGATTCTCCTATCTCAAACCAGCCCACCGGCGATCTACATTTTTGCCCGTACAATGCCTCGAAAGGCGCCATCTGAATAGCTGAATGGTAGCTGTTATTATAAGCAAATTCAATTAACGAGAGATGTTCATCCCAGCTACCCCCAAAATCTAACACACATGCTCGCAGCATATCTTCGAGTGTCTGAATCGTACGTTCAGCCTGCCCGTCTGTCTGAGGATGGAATGTTGTGCTCAAATTAATCTGCGTCCCCAGACCTTTCTGAAATGACTGCCAGAATCTAGCTGTAAACTGTGCTCCCCTATCTGAAATAATAGATACTGGCACTCCATGCAATCTAACTATTTCTCTGATATATAATTCGGCATAATCCTCAGCTGAGAAGGTAGCCCTTACTGGCATGAAATGAGCTGATTTTGTCAGCCTGTCAACTATTACCCAAATGGAATCATGTCTGCGTCTAGTACGGGGTAACCCTGTTACAAAATCCATGTTTATTACTTCCCACTTCCACATAGGTATCATTATCTCTTGAGTCAAACCACCCGGTTTCTGGTGCTCTGCTTTCACCTGCTGACAATTAGCACATCTAGATACAAATTCAGCTATCTCAGTTTTCATACCTGGCCACCAGTAGCTGTCTCTGATGTCGTGGTACATTTTCGTCGCCCCTGGGTGAAGGGAATAGCGAGCGTAGTGTACCTCATGCATGATCTGCCCACGAAGTCCTGCGACATTCGGGACACAAAGGCGGCCCTTACAATGTAGCACACCATCCTCGGTTATCTGAAAATCTGGCTCCTTACCCTTCTGAACTCTATCTCTGAGCTGGACTAAATCGGGATCCTCATACTGCCGTTCTTTTACCTCTGTAACTAACGATGACACTGCAGAATTCTGAATTACTGGTCCATTATTTTCTGTTTCTATTACTCGAATGGCTAGGCCAGCTAACTGATGAATTTCTTTAGCTAATTTCTGTTTCTCAGGTCGCAAATACGCCAAACTTCCCATTGACTTACGGCTCAGGGCATCTGCTACAACATTAGCTTTTTCGGGGTGGTATAGAATATTCACATCATAATCTTTCAGCAGCTCCAACCAGCGGCGTTGCCGCAGATTCAACTCCCTCTGAGTGAAAATGTACTGTAAGCTCTTATGATCTGTATAAATATCAACATGGACGCCGTACAGATAATGCCTCCACATCTTCAAGGCATAAATTACTGCGGCCAATTCCAGGTCATGGGTAGGGTAATTCTTTTCGTGTTTCCTCAGCTATCTGGAGGCATATGCAATTACTCTACCATGCTGCATCAACACACAACCCAATCCGACACCTGACGCGTCGCAATAGACTAAATAACCCTCTGTGCCTTCCGGCAATGCTAATACTGGGGCGGAGGTTAATCTGTCCTTCAGTTCCTGGAAACTCTGCTCGCATGCCTCCGTCCACTGAAACTTTGCTGCTTTCTGTGTCAATTTAGTTAAAGGTGCTGCAATGGTTAAGAATCCCTCAACGAATCTCCGATAATACCCTGCTAACCCCAGAAAGCTACGAACTTCAGTCGGGGTGGTAGGCCTAGGCCATGACTTAACTGCTTCTATCTTCTGCTTATCTACCTGTATACCGATGTCTGAGACAATATGCCCTAAAAAGGCCACTGAGTTAAGCCAGAATTCACACTTCGAAAACTTAGCATACAACTGGCGGTCCCTGAGAATCTGGAGCACTGTCCGCAAATGAGTCCGGTGATCTGCTTCAGAGCGAGAATACACCAGAATGTCATCAATGAATACTATCACGAACAAGTCCAGGAAAGGTCTGAAAATACTGTTCATCAGGTCCATAAAAACTGCTGGGGCGTTCGTTAGCCCGAAGGACATAACCAGAAATTCAAAATGCCCATATCGGGTCCTGAATGCTGTCTTAGGAATATCTCTTTCACGTACTCGGACCTGGTGGTATCCGAACCGCAAGTCAATCTTAGAAAAGTATCTGGCTCCCTGCAACTGATCAAATAAGTCATCAATTCTGGGGAGCGGATACTTGTTCTTTACTGTAACTTTGTTTAGCTGCCGATAATCTATGCACATTCGGAGCGAGCCATCTTTCTTTCTCACAAACAAGACTGGCGCACCCCATGGAGAAGTACTCGGCCTGATAAAACCTTTATCTAACAAGTCTTTCAACTGCTCCTTTAATTCTCTGAGTTCTGCAGGAGCCATACGATAAGGAGGTATTGATATTGGCTGAGTGCCTGGTAGCAAGTCAATAACAAAGTCTATTTCCCTTTCTGGGGGAATACCAGGTAACTCATCAGGAAATACATCTGGGAATTCATTTATCACTGGGACAGACTGGAGTATCGGAGATTCTGCTTGGACATCCTGAACTCTGACAAGATGGTAAATACACCCCTTAGATATCAACTTTCTCGCCTGAAGGTAGGAAATAAACCTACCTTTTGGCGTCACGGTGCTGCCCTTCCACTCCCGTACTGCTTCCCCCAGGAAGTGGAATCGGACCGTTTTGGTCCAACATTCAACATTGGCAAAGCATGGCACTAACCAGTCCATACCCATTATGGCATCGAAGTCTATCATTTCTAACTCGACCAGATCTACTGTGGTCTGACGGTCAACAATCTCTACTGTACACCCGCGGTAGATTCGGCTAGCTGTGATAGAGTCACCAACGGGCGTAGATACTAGAAAGGGCTGCTGTAATGATTCTGGTACAATACTAAACTTCCGTGCCACAAATGGGGTAATATAGGACAAAGTAGACCCTGGATCAATTAACACATAAGCAGGGTGTGAGCAGATAGTTAGCATACCTGTCACGACATCAGGCGATGCTTCTGAATCTTGTCTCCCTGGTAAAGCATATATGCGGCTTGGACCCGCACCTGTACTGGAGGCCCCTGATCTGCCCCGACCCCTGCCTGCTAAAACTGAGGGCCTACGCCCAGTCGAGGATGTTGTGGCTCGTGACCCTGCTGATGTCCTATCCTGTCTATCGCGGTCCTCTCGACCTCTGGCTGGGCAATCTTTCATCAAATGGCCTTCTTGGCCACAAATATAACATGCGGTGGAGCCATATCTACATGCTCCAGAATGGCGTCGATTGCATATAGGGCAAAGTGGTAGGGTATACCTATTCTGCTCCGCCCTCCTCTGTGATAGTGAATCTGCCATCTGCGAGCCTCTACCAGTCCCTGACTGCCCCCTGCGGCTGAATCTACCCCCTTGTGACTGTGACGGAGGCGGGGGCCTGGCGGTCTGTCTGACAATCGGGGCCTGGGTCCTCCCCGGGCCCCTCCCGGTAATTCAACTGGCCTGTCTCGGCGACGTCATTCCTGATTAACCCTTCTGACCTCTCGTTGCCGCTGTCTGATGCCCTCAATATTCTGAGCAAATGCCTGAATGCGAGCAATATCCATGTCCTCTCGCAGTGTGGCTGTAGTGCAAATCTCAACATATTCTGAATTCAATCCCGTAATGAAGCGATGCACTCTGGATGCCATAGTATCAACAAAGGTCGGTGCATATCGGGCTAAGGAATCAAACTGCAAAGAATATTCCCGAACACTCATGGCCCCCTGTTCTAGATGTAGGAACTGGTCTACCCGGGCCTGTCGAATCTCCCGCGGCAAATAATGATCCAAAAAGGCTCCTGAAAAGCTGGACCAGGTGGGAGGGGAAACATCTCTCCCTCGGGACCTCTCCCAGCTTTCATACCATAACACCGCAATATCCCGTAACCGGAATGCGGCCAACTCAACTGACTCGGTAGACGTGGCGTGCATAACCCTGAAGATTCTCTGCATCTAATCCAGAAAATCCTGGGGGTCCTCTGTTCGGTCCGTGCCTGTGAACTGTGGGGGATTCAGGGCTAAAAACTCTCGGACCCTCGAACTACCGGGCCCTCCTAATGATTCTGCAACTGTAGATGGCATTGGCTGACGCTGAACAGCCATCATCTGTGCTAACAGAACTACAGCACTCCTAACCTCCTGATCAGAAGGAGTCAATATAGGGGCTGCTGAAAGGTAATGTCGCCCCAAGTGGCTCCTGACGTGGTGGGGACTGCTGAGGAGGCTGGGATGATGCCTCTGTAGTGCCCTCTGATCGGGCTGTCTCCAAATGAGGGGGAGGCATCCTGCTGGTGCCTTCTCCTGCTGCAATGTCTAAGTTCCGACCTGTAATAGGATGGCGCTGGTCTGACATTATCTGTAACCAAAGAATATGGTAAGATTTTAGGGAATCAACCCTATACTGTACCGCTCTATAGCACGACTGAATCAGAATAAAAGACAACCATCCTATCATGCCTTGCAGCCTCCTACCCATAGTATGTGGTGCACAACACATCCATGGACAGGACTCTACTTAGCACGGCTTGCAGACTCCCTGGAATACGACCTACTCTGATACCAAGTTTGTCACACCCCGCCCTGGGGGGGTATGACTGGCACCTGGTGCCCTACTAGGACCTGACCTGCTGGACTGCTAAGCCTGGGCGCATCTGGTGCCTGGATGGCTCTAACTCACATTTCTGGAAACAAAGGGCTATATAACGGCTGTAAATAAAGCCCCCGGCCCATTGGCCTATAACCTTCTGTACCTGTACTAACAGCTGACCAGAAACATAGTAATTTAGGGGAACCTATGTGGGCCGACAAGGCCACCATGCTGTCTAGTTATCTGTAACTCAAACATAACATACTGAAAAGCTACGTGACCGGCAAGGTCACCACTACTGGCAAACTATGGCCCCACACGACCATTACAAAAGAAAGAAAGGAGTAAAGGCAACTATACAACTGCACGGCCTCACACGACCGGCTCATCTGACCACAGGGAATACATACAGACTGCAAGCCTCTAGGAAGGATAATAGGAATGATCGGGATAGGGCCCCGACCTACCCGTACTGTACAACAAAAGGAACTGAACTACACCTCTAGAAATTCAGTCTCCGGATGACAGGAGCCGAATATTCGACCGCTGATGGGGATCACGTGGTATCGCCTGCGCGTCTATGGGTACCTGCAGGCAAGTAATGCAGCGCCCCACTGGGCGTCAGTACCGCTGGTACTGAGTATGTAAAGCAAACTGAATACAGCTGAATACAAGCAATATAACTAAAAATTCTGAATAGTAGGAGATAACTGAATCTGTAAGAACTGAAGGGATATCTGAAATCAATAGCATAACTGTCAAAACTGAAATAAGAAGGAGTAGATTAACTGTCTGATGGTGTAGATCGTACCTGTTCTTAATCATACTGAAGGGAGTAGGAATCATACCTGGAGACGTATCATTCTACTACTAATCTGCTCATATCTACTATAATATAACATAACATACATAATGTAACATGGCATACACAACCTTACCCGGCCCCCATAAGCCGGGGGGTACAATCAACACAGAATCTATACCCCTACCCCGATCATCCCATCTCCTATACTGGCTGTAAGCGTCCTGCCGGTCCCCTGGGTATGCACTTGGGCTCGCTGAGCCCCTGACTATAACTGCATCTGAGTCCGGAGGACTCCTGAATCTGCACCCGGGCGTATCCGCTCGACTGGGGTGTGTAAGGGCCGATCAAGGCACAAATATGGGGAAAAACTGGCATCCCATCTTCGTCCCCTGGCGGGACGGCATGCCACTCCGTAGAGTGACGTATCCTCGTCCTCTGGCGGACGAGTCGATACAGCTATTAACCCTGGGCGGTCATGGATGCTAGGTAATCCAACCCCAAACAATACAACGGTCTCGACTGGTAATACTGTCTGTGTATCTCACATACTGAGGCTAATAGGGGTAAAGTATCATATATATTACATGCTGGGCTAATGATAGTAATCTGTACGTATCTGTTACGTGCTGAGGCAGGTGAATATATATAAATATGAACATAATCCCCTGCCAGACTGTACTGGGGCAAATGCTATACAAGATAATGTTTCTGCTGAAAACTCTGCTGTTTACTGGGTTTCTGTATACGCTATATGCTGGACTAGTGATAGAAATATGTACATGCTTAATACATGCTGAGGTTGGGAGTACTATATATGTGTGTACGAATATAATCTTTCTGCTAAACTACGTTGTATACTGACTTTCTATAGTAACATGATTTACAAATCCTGACATGCTTTCTGAACTTCATTTTAGCCTGCTATTCTATTTCTGAAGTGCTTTACGGATACTGTACTACTCCGCGGGGTTTCAGCTGAACACAACAATATCTTAACATGGCATATTACATCACACATTGAATATACTGGGCAATCTCTAACGCTTGCGTTAGAATCTATATCATACTGATAGGTTTCATACACATTACAACCCAATGTTTCTCACATCGTACCAACATTCATAATAACGCAATACTCGACTTCTGAACATTCTACTGGTTCGTAATTTGTTACACTACACTGATATTACTTAACTTGCCGAAGGAAACTAACTTTACATACCTTCTCTTCTACTATTCGTCCGTCGGACGAGGCTCGGCTGGTACTTCAACTATTTTCTCCCAACTGCATTCATAAATACGTCAATCAATACTAAATACAACTTTATTGTAAAGAGCAACGTTACTTTCGATATAGTTTATAGCCTAAACTTAGGCTTATCGAAAGACGGTCGAAAACTCGCTATTTTTCAGCGGCCCAGAAGGGAGAAGTATTCACTTCTCCGCTAGGAACACATAGACATTAATTTAGAGCAATTCTACTTACTTTAGTTCGGTGGCTCGCCGATTCGTCGGCCGTATTTCGTGAAACTAATTCTGTAGAAATGCTCTCTGCTGCTAAATACTCGGGTATCTGGGATTAATTTGGGTTTGGGCAGCGTTTGGCAGCGTAATCGGACGAAAATATTTAATTCCCCTTCGTTTTTCTCTGTTTACAGCGCTCTCTCGAAATTTTTATAAGTATGAATGACTTCCAACCGAAGTGGGGGCTTTATATACTTGGGCCTGGACACGGGCAACGTGTCACGGAGCCATCGCGGAGGCCTCACCTCCGTGACACGCTGCCATCGCGGAGGGGCTCTGCCTCGGCTCCTCCCGCGATGGTTTGACAGGTTTCTCGTCCGATCTTTTCCTGGGCCTTTCCCTAGCACGTATGGCTTTCAAATATACTTAACCAACGTGCGAATAGGTCATCTAAGTGCCGGAAATTCTACGGGGTGTAACATTTCTGATCTCTTTGTATACACTTCTGCACCATATTCATATCCTTGTACATTATCTCACGTCTTTGTCTCTCATATCATGGCCGAATCATGTCAGTATATTTGTACATTTGTCACACATCTGTATACCTGTACATACATGTCAGACTGTCTTATCTCTACCCTACCAGTCATCCTACAAAGAAATCTAGAAATCCGTGTACTATAAATCTGATCGTATGAACACCATATCATACCTATTTGTGTACTCTTACCTGAACACCTAGCCGTATGAACACCATATCATACCTTTCTGTGTACTCATACCATATTTCTCGCCCGGATGCTCACCTTGGGTACGAGTCCTTCATATCCAAGTACTCATACACATTCTCAACCACACTAATCTGCTCGTTCGGATGCTAACCTCGAACACGAGCATCTTATCTCAGGGTAAGGATGTATTAAACCTTGGTCAACACGTTTTATCATGTTCTCAATCAGTCGCCACAGGCTCCACTCGCAGTTCAGGAATAATAAATCACAATTCAATCCACTTAATATAATACATTTAACAACAGAAATTAATCACTACAATTTCTAACACAATTATTGTTCGAAATCATTCAATTATATATATCAATTTATCGATATTCAAATGGTGGTCATAATCCTATTTTCCACGTTTTTGATTTGCCAACAAATAAAAGTGTGCAAACTAAATTTACCTTCCTAGACCCATATGGGTATCAAACATTTATTCTAATATTTACGAAATCCTGCATCGTATTCCGCTCTCCATTATTTTTGAGCTCATCCTTACGAATTCTCGTTATTAGGGACAATGCTTATTATGAAGCACTCCTCTTGTCAAGTCTCCCCTATTTCTGACTACAATATCTCACAGTGATAAATTAACCACACCGCACACAAGGAAATATACAAATACATTTATATAATATAATTTACACACCCTATTCGGGAGCATACCGATGAAGTAACTTCTAAGACCTTCCACCTATGGCAGATAATTGAAGACCATCCTTAAAATTTATTCATGCCTCCCTGAACACTTGATTTTATAAGCTCCCTTTTCCCTCTCTTATTGTTCCAACTATTACTTCTCTCCCTTACCATTTCCTAGCTAAGGTATGAACCAGTGTCACTAGCATTATATCTTCCGTTTTACCTATAAACAACACATCAATCATATACACATATACGAATCGCTAATTGAAGTCTAACACAAAGGTAAGCAATTCTACCTGGGCGCCAAACTGCTGTAAAAAGGCTCGCGGGGTTGCGTTCTTGTATCAAATTCTGGGGTTCTTGCAAAGAATTATCAGGGAGGATGATGGAATCATTGCCCTTTCTAGCCACCTTACCTTTTTCCTTGTTAGAAATTCAAACTTTTATTTTTGACCGTTTTAGCTACCAATCCTTATGAAACTAGGATTTCAATCCAAACCTGAATGGAATTACGAAGTTCTAGCCTGCGTCGCCTGCCGCAGTGAGGAGTTTTTCATTGCAGCAAAATTTCACCCGTCACAGCGGCCCCGCACCTGGGTCCACCTGACTGTAACTTAAACCCTTTTAAATTTATCAATCAATTAATCACATAATTAAAAGGACATAATCAGACCGGTAAAAGTTAAATTTTTCACGTTTATATTGTCAAGGTGCTATAACACTCAGATGAGTCGTTACAGAATACTGGCCATTGCATTGTGAGGTTTTCAGCACTATGGAAAAAATTTATCTGTATATGAAATGAAAAAAATTATTTGAATTATCAAAAGAAAAATTATATTATGAATAAAATCGCTAACTGAGATCATAACAAATAGAATTAAATTTCTTAAGTAGACAATTTTAATAATTTCTTATTTTAGACTTATATTTTATGAAATTTATCTATAGTTAGACTTATTTATGCCTATTCGGTATTGTATTGAGGATTTGTGTTATTGAATTTGATCCTCGTAGGAACTTCAAGTTGCAAATACATATAAGGACTATACTACCTTTACTATTACAAGTGGGATGTAAAAGCATTTCTCCCGACTTTTAAGTGATGAATTCTAATAAGAGGGAGTTTGCATGTATAGACCTAAAGGCAATTTTTGTTATCTTGATTCTCTCTTTTGATTAATAGAATAATAATATTGCATGAAAAAAAAAGTAAATAAGGAAATTTCTAATTATAGCAGTAACAAAAAAAAGGGATGACCGAAAGTGGATGAAGTCGAGAAATAAGTGTTCGGAAGTACAGTCTTGGCGAGAATGACAGTTTTAGTATTAAAATAATTAAATTTAGTATGATATTACTATGCAATGATTAATTCGTTGTACTATTCACGGTGCATCACGTGAGCACTAATGCTAATATACACACAGAGCAAGTAATTAATACCAGTGTTGACCCCAAAAAGATCCAAACTTATGGATAAAACTCTAATCTGTCGGTCAACATATAGACTAAAATTAGATAGAGAGATAATGATCACATTAGTATCTCTAATATGAACATAATTAATTACTTTAGCATGATATTGCATTTTGAAATTTTAATTGTATGACTTTGGAAAATAATTTAATTTATTTTTTTTCCTTATTTGTAAGATTTCCTTCTCTATATAAATAAACACAGTAATAAAGATAAACAAAATAAAAAAACAATCATGAAGCAAGAAACAATTGTTCTCATTGTTGGAGCTGGCCCTGCTGGCATAGCTACTTCTGCTTGTTTAAATCTCAAAAATATTCCGAATATAGTTTTAGAAAGAGATGGCTCTTTTGCTTCTTTGTGGAGAAAAAGATCTTACGATAGGTTGAAACTTCACTTAGCAAATCAATTTTGTGAACTTCCTTACATGTCATTTCCTCCAAATTCACCCACTTTTGTGTCCAAAAATGAGTTTCTTGAATATTTAGATACATATATTTCCCATTTTGATGTTAATCCCTTGTATCAACGTGTCGTTGAGTCTGCATTTTTCGACAATGTAGATGATAAATGGCATGTCAAGGTGATAAATGACGAAAAAAATATTATTGAAAATTATGTGGCTAGGTTTCTTGTTGTTGCAACTGGAGAAAATAGTGAAGGTTTTGTTCCAACAACAGAAGGATTGAATGATTTTGAAGGAGAGATAATGCATTCCATTGAGTATGGAAATGGAAAGAGTTTTAAGAAAAAAGATGTTTTAGTTGTTGGCTGTGGAAATTCGGGCATGGAAATTGCCTATGATTTGTCTAACTGGGGTGCTCAGACATTCATTGTTGCTCGTAGCCCCGTAAGTTCTCTTTTACTATTTAATTTTTTCTTTTTTTATATATCATTTTAGTCAAAAGAATTTGACAATACTAGGTTTGTTTCATTTCATGTGAATCTATTTGACTAACATCAAATTTTGAAAACAAATCAGAGGTTTGGACGTTTTTGATATTTTTGTCGTTAAAATCGGGTCATTAGTGGTAAGATTATATTTTAATTGTTAAAAGTTATCATTTCTTTCGATAAGCCAAAAAGAAAATAGTATCACATAAATAAAATATATAAAATATAAAATTTTCAAGAAAGCATTAATTTTTTTTTCTTTCAATACGTTTTACTATTCTATAATAATTGATTATTATAGAAGAAACAAGGCTAACTAATCAATTAAGTTTTTACGTTGTGATTGATTATTCATTTAAGGAATAAATAAGGATAACTAATCAAACATTCCTCAACATTAGCATTGTATTAGATCCTTTTTTTAAAATATTAATAAGTTTTCTCCATTCAAAAGAATCTTTCAATTTTAATGGTATAAAAATTTATTATAATGATAATTTTTCTCTCCTCTCTCTCTATATAGGTACATATTTTGACGAAGGAAATGGTCCAAATAGGAATGTTTTTATTGAAATATATTCCTTGTAATATAGTGGATCAAATAGTGATGATGTTAAGCAAAATAACATATGGAGATCTTTCTGTCTTTGGGCTAAAAAGACCTAATAATGGTCCTTTTTATCTTAAGAAAACTGCTGGTAGATCTCCTGTTATTGATGTTGGAACAGTGGACAAAATCAAACAAGAAAAAATCAAGGTATACGAAATATTCTTTTTGCTTTAATTATATATTATTTTATTATTATTTTCACTCTAATTATTTTGTGATTTTTATGAGTGATATCATTTTATTCATCAGGTTTTACCTTCGATCGAGAAAATCGAAAGAAATTATGTTAAATTTACTGATGGTAAGAAGAAACAGTTTGATGCCTTGATTTTTGCTACAGGATACAAAAGCACAGTTACAAAATGGCTCAAGGTATTTCATAAAATTGTATATAAAATTCAAATTTATATAACAATCCAATCTTTATTTTTAAGTTTTAATGCCCTACATTAGGATTTGAGATTTTATACAAGTAATCAAACCATTTTGTTTTGAAACAGAATGTTAAAACTTAAAATTAGGAGTTGAACTATTACATAGATATAGACAATCTTCTTGAATTTTCTTTTGATTCCATATTTAAGATTGAAAAATAATATTCTCCATTTTAATTTATTAGTCTCCTTTTGACTTGGCGCGAAACAAAGTAAAAAGACTTTCGAATTTTGTAGTCTTAAACTAAAAATATGTAGAATGTACAAAACTATTCTTTAATCTTGTGGTTTTTAACATCTTATTTGAAAAGTTGAAATTAAAAAATTGTCTAAAAAGGAAAGAGATTTTTTTAAATTGAACTAAAAAGAAAAGTAAAACAATCAAATTGAAATTGATAGAGTATGTTGTTTAAGTTTTTTCAAAAAATACTTTCTAGATTTTAGAAGAGGACTTGAAGATATGTTCTTTGCAAATTTAACTTTTTTATTTATGAAATGTTTTGTGTAGGATGATGGTGCGCTATTCAATGAAAATGGGATGCCTAAAAAAGAAAGTTCTTGTCACTGGAAAGGGGACAAATGTGTTTATTGTGTAGGATTTGCAAGTGCTGGATTATTTGGAATTTCATCTGATGCCAAGAATATATCTGAAGATATCAATAGGATTTTGATGCAGGTTGATAACAAGATGAATGAGATCAGTTCCTCTTCTAATTAGATATTTCACCCTCAAATTTTAAATACAACGAACCACTTTATAAGGAGTTATTCAACTTAATAAATTTTAAATATTGAAGTACTTTTAAAAAGAATTATTTATTTGTTTTACTATGTTTTCTGCCTCTCTTTTCTTTATTCAATTGAAAAATTTTCTTGCAGTTGTGGCAAATTCGCAGAGCATAATTTGTATTCTTATCTTCAATTTACAAATATTATAAAGAAGAGGTTAATTTATTCTAGTTTTTCAATTTCTGCTCTATTCATAATTTTCTTTGATTGCTTGGTTGGCCGAGAAAAGAAATATCATTGAGAAATAAAATTAAATAATAAATAATCAATATATTTGTCATTGTTTTAAATGTTTCTTTCAAAGCTTTTTAAGAAAAAAAAATATTAAAATTGAAAATAAAAGTTTGTTTCAATTTATCAGTAAAACCAGACACATACTTTATATCATATCTTCTTATATATTTTTTAATTGAATAAATCAAAAATTTATTTGTAAGATATATTCCCTAAATAATCATTTACATTTATTCTTGAATCAAACAATCCCTTAAGTGTTACCTTACGTTTTACAAATATTAATAGTAATGTAACTAGTTTTTTATTTTATTTTTTTATGACGGCCATGTTTTCAATTTTCATACACTTTAACTATTCTATTCAATAGTTGTTAACTTTCGCTAACACAATTATTAAATAATTTTATCCATCAAAATTTATACATCTAGTAATTTTGTCTTTGTTGTTATTTAAACTCTAATTTCTAAAAATTTTACCCACTTTATTGATTATTATGTCACAATCTAAAGTAATATAATTTGAATTTATTTATTGAGTAATATTTTGATTTTGTAAAGAAGCTAGTTTTTATGTTTTGACTTAAAAGAGAGTGTGCGTTGGTTATGATTTTCTTTGAAATGGTTTAATCACTTTTCTAAATAGAATTATCTTCAACAATTATAATAAATGTTTGATAATAGTGTGAATCCTTTTTGTTGACGATCAATTTTTTTATATGAGGTTCATTAATGATGATAAACTATTCAATTATAGATAATTACAGTAGCAGATTATTAGTTTTTTTATTAAAATAAACAAATTACTGTATGGGGTAAAAATTCAGGTTCTTGTTAAGGCTAACCTAAATCTCAACACATGCAGAGCTCGGCACAAACAAAGGACCAGTGAGGGCTAATCAAGCTCTAGGTCACAATTGATCCCAAAAGTAAGGGGTTCTTATAAAAAATAATGGGAGTCTCTGAATCTGATCGACATCCTCTCTGGCCTACGAAAGACAAAATCTTCAAGTTGGAGTCGTCATATTATTCTAGCACAAAACACGATATAACAAAACTGTCACTAATCAACTGTGAAACTTGCGCTGACCTCCAGTCACATGATAATACCCAGGTGCAATATAGAGTAGTATTTGTATAGACTCTGGACTAGTCGTTTATGTGATTATCCAAGAAATTTTTTCCCTATAAGTAAGATATTAAATAGGAGTAGGAGGCATCTCCTCATTCTCACAAGTAAACAAGCTATTTTGATTCTAAATACATAATTAATCTTTCGTATTTGATCTTCAAATCTTGAGTAACGAATTATATTTCTTTCAGTCTTTATTATTATTCTATTTGCTCTGATTATTAGATTCTAGCAGGAAAAAAAATATGATCAAACCTAATTCTCTTATCTTTAACCCTGATTTATAAATTTTAACTTAATTTGCATCTATATAATTTTTTCAGCAAACAGTTACCATAAAAATATGTGTTGAATGTTGAGATAAATATATTGCATAAGTTGAAAGCATTTTAATTGAATTTGGGAGGGTATTTTTTGAGTAAATTTCATGGATAGTCATTCAGCTTTGTGTTCATTATTCAAAAGTCACTATTCTTTATTTTATTGCACAAAAATTATTTAACTTTGTCTCATCTTTCACGAAAGTAACTTTGACAAAATTAATTGAAATCCTACCTAAAATATGAGAGAAAATAATTAAAAAAAAATCCCTTATGTTTGAAGGTAGGTTCAAAATGGTCACTTAAATATACTTTTGAGCAGTTTTGATAATTTAAACTTGCTAAATATGATTACATCTGGTCTCCATCAAATACTTAACAAACTTTTATTATTAAATTTTACATAACTATGAAAAAAGATATTTAATACATACTCACATTTAGATGGTTTCTTTGCATTTTTCACTTTTTTAGTTTATTGCAAGATTTGGTTTAGCTTTTAGGTGTAATTTATGCTATTTTTAGAATAATTTCAGAGACCTCTCCTCAAGTTTCGCTTCACAACGTTGACCTTCCACGTGACATATGATAGCACACTTACTTTGGTTATTTTTATTTTTTTATAATAATTTCTTTAACATATTTATCATTTATTCAAAAATATATACTTAAATTTATTTTTCCATACTAATACTATTTTATTTAATTAATTTTATAAACATATTTTTTTAGTTTTTACTTTTTTATTTATTTTATTCACTATTGCTGCTCAATAAAAATGAACAGTAGGTGTTTTGCTCTTTTCATTGTCATTGCACACAAATTTTGCAGTATTGACTGTATAAATTCTAGTGAAAATGAGGTCTACTTGGAACCAATTCGTATATGAAATAATTGAAATATCATTAAATTTTTAAAATTTTCTTTGTGCCACCCTTTTTAACTTTTAATAAATTTTTCAGCTCTGTCCTCAGCCCCTCCAGAAAATCTCCCATCCCATATTTTTAAAAAAATTAAGATAATAATAAATAATTTTATTTTATTTTTTAATTTATTTAATAACTTTTATTTACTAAAAATATTGTAGTTTAGGTCGCATATTCAATGTACTGATAATAATGTTTATAGAAACTATTACAAAAATAATCATATTTATTTACTTAATAAATGTATAGATAGTACGAACAAAATAAAATTATGTTAAAAAAAATATTCAAAATTAATTAAATAAAATAGTATCTTAGTAAAAGATAAGTAAGTAAAAATATAATAATTTTACATATGATAATTAAATTTAAAAAAAAAATCTTCTGATTTTACTTATTTTTCAATTTTCATTAAATTTAGTAGGTAGATGTTGTTAAATATATAAAATAAAGACGACTTAGTTTTAGTAAAATGGTGGATCAAAAATATTCCAGAAAATATTTTTGAGAACGTTTTAAGTTTACCACTAAACATAAGGGATATTTTTATTATTTTCTCTCATACTTTAGGTAAAATTTTAATCAAATTTTATCAAAGTTACTTTTATGAAATATGAGGCAAAACTAAACAATTTTTCTGTAACAAAATAAATAATAATGATTTTTGAGTAATGAATACAAAGCTAGATAACCATCTATAAAATTTATTCGTATTTTTTCACACTGAATTTGAAATTGATTAGAATCCCTAAATAATTTTTAATATGAAAACACAGAACTATGAGTTGATCTTTGAATAGAAAAAAGAATGAACTTGTGAGGTCCATTAGTTTCAAATAAAAATTGCAAGAAGCAGACATTGTGGCATCAATAGTGATGGTTGTAGCTTATTAGCCACTATCCAACTAAATATGTTTCAGGATATAATATGAATTTATGTGTAAAAGTTATTAAAATTTTAATAAATATTATATGCTTAATCTATTATTTTAAAAATCCAATGACATCATTGCTAGAAATTATATATTCTAAGTTCATCAAATTTAAAATTTATATTTGCCTTGAGATATTCATCGGTTGGTATACTTCAATTTGCAGACATTCTAGTTTGATATTTTTAATATTCGATTTCTTAAAATGTTACACAGATACTTCACTTAATTAAATTCGATTTGTCTCATTTGATTTCAGTCTATTTGGTTTGTTCAGTTTGGATAGAGTATTACTTTATTTTTACTTGTCCATAATGGACTTTGCGCATTCTTTAAGAAATAATAAATGAAGTGTTTATTTTAATACAATACTCATATTAATTGATATATAATCTTAATGAATTTGTGAAATGATTTGAAAAATGAGTACTAATACAGTCTTATCATCTTTAACACTTTTTGTATATTTAGCACTAAAATCACCTGTCTAGAAAAGACAATGAAAAAGAATTCAAAGAAAAGGTAAACTTCAAATCTTTTATAAAAAATGCAAAGATACTATTACAAGTTCGGAGCATGTACTTCTTCTCAGACATATGTGCGTAAAGAATGGTGGAACAAGTGTTGAATAATAAATATATAAGAATAAAATTAAAAACAAATTGTGTTTACAAATAAGGAACGAAATAAGGTACGAAGACTAGAAATTGCGATAATTTATTGATGAATACATAATGATATTTATTATACTTTTTTTTTCTGCATGTAGATTTATTTTATTTTCATGTAAGTATTTTATCTTTGAATTTTTTAATTTTTTTCTCAAAAGGAAGAGTATGCATTATTTTTATTTCAAAGAGAAGAAAGAATTAGAGTGATGCTAGAAAGTTGTATTTTCTTTGTAAATATTTATGATAATAGACTTAATATAATTTATGTGCAGAAACATATAATAATATCACCTGAATTATTAACACATCTTATCTAAGTAATTTGTGTTTAGTTTTCATTTGAGTTAAGTGTATTTATTTTTTAAATTGATTTAAAGTATAAATTTTTAAAATTGAGCGTAGTTAGTTTTTTTATTTAATTTAAAGAATTTTTTTTATTTTTAATATAAAAAAAAAGATGGGAGTAATAATACTATATATCTTTTAATAATAATATTAATATAAATGAGAATAGATAATAAGTAAAAATAATATTAGTGAAAGAAAGTTATTATATAAAAATTAAATTTTAAAATTTCCTCTTTCTTTTATAACTTAAAAAATTGTTAAAGAATCACTTTAACTATCCTTAATTTATATTTCATGTTTAGACGTTTGAATAAACTTATAGACAGAAATAAAATGTTCTTAACAAAAAGGATAAATTTATTGAAGAAATTAAATTTAATATGATAATATAAATAAAATACGATAATAATATACTATATAAATATTTTTTAATCGTGCATCATGAGTATTAATATTAGTTGTATCAAAGGAGGATAGTCATACTTGATATTAAGCGAAATGGCGAGAAAAAGCCACTTGGTAATACTATTTATATCTCTATCTATATTCTATATATACTTAAAAAGAAGAAAATTTAGCCCGTGCTTTAGAAGGCGGAAGCGTGAGTCGATGCATTTTACGTATCATGGATGAAGCGTGCGCCCTGAGATATAGTGCATAAGTTTCATGAATATACGGGTTGTATATCTCATGTTTCTTCAATTTTATAATTTTATTACTAAATAAGCAAAATTAATATTTTTAATAATTCTGAAACTAAATTCTGATAAATAACAAATAATATAAAAAAATATTATAAATTATTATTTGAGAAAGATAATTGTAGACATCAAAATTTTATTGAATTTAAAACAAGACTCTACAAGATGAATTGTACTAAATTTACAACAGAACTCTGCAAGATGAGCTTTATCCGATTTAAAATAGGACTCTACAAGATGATTCCAATCTATCTTCAAACTCTAACATCAATTAGGGTTTCTTGGAGGCTACTTTGTCCTAAACCGTAGCTCACACCTCTAAAAAGAGGCACATATTCTCTTGAATAAGTATCTCGAATATTTCATAAATTCTTGAATATTCTTTCACGATTGAAAATTCCATTGAGCTGTGAGGGCACCTACCATCCTCTTAGGCAAACCTATGCCTTTATTAAACATTTAATAATATAAGAAATGCGAAAGTAATGAAAAATAAGCAACTAAGTTTTATAGGTGCGAAATAAACATATCTAAAATCAAAACAACCCTAAGACCTGGTGATTCGTACAAGAGCATCTATAAGTACCAAACAAGTTTGAAAAACTAAAGTCACTATTTAGAAAGAAATAACATAAGAAATAAAATAAGCAGTCTCTACAATTCAGTACTGCCAAAGAGAAAGCAGCTCACCCTGAACTCTAACCGCAATAAATCTTGAACCGTGTAGCAACTCAAGTACCATTAGTACTTGATTCAGTCCTTGCACGCAAAAAGGTATAACAAGTATAGGATGAGTAAGGGAAACACATGTACTCAGAAAGATTTGATAACTAACCCTTTCTAGATGTGATGATGAGATATAATCCTAACAATTTTTTTTCAATAATTATAAATATACAATAATAATAATTCACTCAAATAAGAGTTTATGGATTTAATATCAAACCATGAAGCAAATAAAATATATAATTATCTGAAGTGAGTTACACCATTGATGATATCATAATATGCCTCAAATATAAAAAGTCAAATCAATATCACAACCATCTCAACACTTCCACATCAACTCAATATGAAATGCAATGAAGATGAAATGTAATACACTAACCAAGAACCTGTATATACCCGCTTCCGTTGTTGGATAATTGGGACCTATGGGGGACTAGTAAGTTCCATATATCTGGCGGAATTATTTTTTATCAGCAATAACACACGCTGAAATTATTTTTCCATCGATAATAATACACGTCGGAACCATTTTTCATCAATAATAACACATGCTGAAATCATTTTTCATCGGCAATAACACATGTTAGAATCAATAATAACACATGCTGGAATTATTTTTCATTGGCATTACAAGAGTATGAATTTTCACAAAATAACTTAGTGGGAACTATTAGTCAATAATCATCATGTAACAATAAGAGTGATATAAATATGTATGAATAACATAAGTTCATCAACCAACCATACAACCTAGGACCTCAAGTCACAATCAAGTATCACGTAGTTCATAAGTCTCAGTAAATCAATCACATCTATGAAATATCATTAATACATATATCAATTCAGCATACATTTACCCATATCATGGTATCGGTACCCGTATAAATGCTCATCATCTCATTATATGGGACCCATTTATTACTTATTATCCCTTAATTCATTTAATATATACAAAACTAATACCTCAAAGAATTAAGAAATCTCTACTTGCCTTAAATTGAAGTCCAAGCATCAAATTACAAATTTGCTCTTCTGTAATGCTCTCAAATTGTTAAAATCAATTCAAATATAGTGTTTTTATAAAAATACACATCCAATGAAACCCATATTGCTATATTTATTTTCGGTTCGGAAATCGGGTCAGAATGTCATGCACGAGCTCCGGCGTCATCTAAAATTTTCTTTTAGATTATGTAACCTATAATGAACAAACTTGCACGTCAAATTTAAGCTAAAATGAATCGTTATTCGATCTCCAAATCCTGAATTCTTATTTTAAGAACCCTAGGTCTAAAACCTCAATTTTCTATATACTTTTATGGATTAAAATGCTAATAAATGATCATAATCAATTGTAAATACTAAAGTAGAGGTCAGATACTTACCCCCTTATTTTATGAGAAAAAGGCCACAAAAATTGCCTCAAACGGAGCTCTAGAACTCAAGATATGACGAAAATAACCAAAAAATCGCTATCTATCTATTTAATAGACTGCCCAGGCAAAAAAAACGAATATGGTCATTAAAAGTATGTTTTTTGTCGCTAAACTTAACTTTCTGGTCGCTAAAGGCATGCACCAGATCCCTTTTACGGCAACAATCAATGTTTTCACTAAATGAACTCTAACTCTCTCATACGATCTCAAAATTCGATGATTCTTTTTTGTTTAGTTCTAAAATTATGAAATGGATCTAATGGTTCAATCAAAAAAATTGGATCTTATTTTCTTCATGTGGTACCATTTAACTCAAACAACATCAATATCACATCTACGAACGAGCACCCGAAACTCATTCGAGACCCTCCGAACACAAATTAAATGTGTAAATCAATCATAAAATATATTCCAAACCTGTTGGAATGATCAAATCATCGATACAAGGTCATCTTGACTAAATATTGATCGTGGTCACTAGAATACAACTATTTACTCAAATCACTCATGAACCCCTTGAGATCCATGAAACTACATCACTTCTTGGCAGTATCTTGATGCCCAGATAGGTTACGGCTTACCTCTATGCTAGACTTTGATTAGCAACTCATAAACGTGTGTACAATTGATATACAATTGATGGGTGAGTATTGGTATAAAATTCGATGAATACTTGAATATGATGGGAGTAACACAACAATAAGGTTAGGGAATAATCAGAACAATGAACGAGATAGAGGTGATAAATACTATATTGTAATTACTGGATACGGGTGGATATGGGATTATAGATTGCGGGTTGTATATTCTTAATGGTATATTATTGATTATTGTAAGAGGATAGACGGGTATTAGCATGGATTGTAATAACAAATTATCAAATTAATAATAGAGTTGGAAGAACTTGAATATCAAGTGGATATGAAATTATTAATGAAATAATAACAACAATAGAGACAGAGAATTAACTATAAAGAGTTTATCTTGATATAGGGCTGGCAGGATAGTTGGGATATTCATGATGAATGCTGTCCTGATTAGCGAAGTCTTATAAGATTGAACTAATAAATAATTTAGAGAAGGCTATGATGTGTGTATACATAAATATGAGTATAAGTATATTAATACCTTTATGTGTCTATATGTGCGTATCTAACTACCTAAACATTTATTTAATTATTATGGAATTAGGGAAAATTAGACTGTGACTAATGCCTTACATGTATTGAGGAACTGATGAATATTTTTGTATGGTCTTCAAATAGTGATTGGAATATAAATTATGGTGGTATAACTATGTGCTTGGATGAACTCTAAATGGAGTAAAATTGTGAATATTATTCATGAATTGAAAGTGCGATTGTGATAACTAATGTGTATGTGTGATCTATCTTGTGCGATGATTGATATATAGCATGATGAAATATGTTGATGAATGATGGGTAATGCATCCTTACCCTGAGATGAGAAGCTCGTGTCCGAGGTGAGCATCCGAATATGCGGTTGAGTGTGATTGAGTAGGTATAAAATACTTGGATATGAGTGGCTCATGCAGAGATGAGAATTCGGTGAGCAGTTGTGATATGAGTGGCTCGTGTTTGAGGTGAGTAACCTAACAAGAAGATGAGTGAGAGAGGGAACCACACTGATATAGTATAAGAATTTCTAGAGTCCCCTGCATATCATGACTGGAAGGCCAGAAATAAAACCTTCTTGCATGTATGTACAGATATATAGATATATGATCGACATACATATATATAGATGTGAATATGATATACCGACATGATTTGGGTATGACATGAGATGTGCTAATATGATATGAGACATACCAATATGATAAATGTATGATATGAGATGATACAAATATGGTACGAATGTATGCAGAGTGAAACTAAGGAGGTGCGGATGCATACATGTATCTGTGTCTTGAGTGTAGACATGATTTTATTGATATGAATTGTTGTTTTATAGTAATAATTTACTTGTGTTGCTTGATGGTTAATTTTCATGATTTGGCTGAGTATGAATTAACAGGTCTAAGTTGATCTTGTTATTAGTCCCTTGTAATGGGTATTCAGGTTAACATTGCTTAGTGCTGGGTTGGACCTGACTGTAGAAATAGTTCTTTTAATAAAGAAAAGAGTTAAGATTCTAATATGATGAGATGGGATATTGATTATCTATGATGGCTAAATAAATAGATAACAGACGTCATTTTTAGATATTGTTGAGTCAATAAAAGAATCTTGGGTAACTAGAATGGACTTAGTTAATGGTAATTAAAATATGCAATGAGTAAGGTGATCATAGTCTTAAAAGATGTGTTGAGAAGGAGAAGTGCCAGTGATACCGAGCTACTACCTAGGCAATGTACCACTGCAGCAGACTTTCTGCTGTAGTGGTCAAGTGACCGTTGCAGCGAGGTATGAAAACTGTATAAAGCTTGTGCTTCGATGGATAGGGTCCTGAGGGATGGTTGTAGGAATACAATAGGAATAGTGTCAATTGATGTCGTGATAAATGAATTGATAGAATATAAATGTATAACGGAATTGATGAATTGATTGATGGACTGGATGGGATATAATTGTATGATATAATTATTGTTAACATTGGTTAGTCTATTATATGTTGATTATATATACTTTTGCATGAACTATTCTTAGTCGGCTGGTGATGCCTATCGGTACGTGTGGTGTACTGATACTACCTTGCTACACCTTTTTGGGTGTAGTTTTGTAAAAGGTGTTGAAGTTTCATGATTAGTGTGGCGGTACTCAGCATCAACTTCTACATTTCTCCCTAGGAAAAGCTCTGTCCATTATTTTCACTAGTTTGTTTAGAACTCTTGTACATGTCAAGACTAGATCCGTGAAAAAGAGTTTGGTTCTGGAAATTTGTATTGTCGAGAATTATTTTATTTATTGAACATGTTAAAAATTTAACGTCATTGTATTTGAAATGATTAAGTATGATGAGGTTTTTCTTTGACTATACAAAAGGTGTGTGTGTGTGGGGGGGGGGGGTTCTCCTATTGAACTAGAGTCGATGTAGGTGCCTGACGATTCTCCTATTTGGTTCATGTAGAAAAGGAATTACAAACGGCAAGTGCATATAATCTTATTTTATTTTTTCTTTAATATTATAGATTTTACAAAAATTATGTTCTCTTAAATAAAGGAATGATTATAGATACTATTTTATTACCTACTTATGGTGTATATGTAAGAATATATATCACGGGTGATAACTCTCTCTCAACATAAGTTAGTGTGCTTGCTAACATACACTCATCAGAATGGGGAGAGACAACCACACAAGGATAGCAAGTATGGCAAACTCAATAAAATAGTGACTCCGCTGCAGCGAATGGAGTGCTCAAAGAGGGGGTCAGTCCCAGAACTAAATGCACCTAGAATAATTTCATTGATGAAAAGACTAGTGGTGTTGAATATGGGTGTATTTAACCCAGATCTTCCCAGGTGCTCCAGGGGTAGGCAAATAGGACTTAACTGAAACTCAAGAGAAGTACAACATGAAGATGAAGAATGATGTCCCAATAATCGACATAAAGTAAGCTGGGAAGCAGGGGGAAACAGAGAAGGTTTGGACGAGCCTATTCAATGTAAATAAGCTCGCTGCTAGAGGAATGGACTTAGAATTTGTCCCACTAGAAGTGAAGGATAGAACTAAGATTGTCCAGCCCCAGAAAGATGAAATTGAGAAGAAAACGGAGAAATAGACAAAGGCTCTAATTATATATGTAGTTGGTGATTCACCTTCTATTGGAGCTCTAGAACGATTTATTGCTGCACAATAGAACTTCTCTAGTAAGCCAAAGGTGTATTACCATAATGATGGGTACTTTGTTATCCTATTTAATTCCATGGATGACCGTAATGGAGTTCTATTCGAGGCCCCACATTATTAACAATCGACAGATAATCCTTAAGGCATGGGCTGCTAACTTTAATTTTCATGCTAAGGTGTTGATCACTATACCAATTTGGGTAAGGCTCCCTAATTTCCCTTTGAATTGCTGGAGCAAAGGGTCTTTAAATATAATAGGGAGTGCGCTTGGCTCACCAATATATGCTGATAAATGTACAAGTAAACTTGATAGAATCTCTTGTGCAAGGCTGTTGGTAGAAATCAATGTTAGACAACCCCTTCCTAAACCTATTACAGTCCTAGATCGTCAAGGGATGGTATTTGAGAAACGATTGGAGTTTGATTGGGTTCCTCAAATACTGCCAAAATTGTTTGATAGTGGGATACTCCTATAAGGCCAAGAATATGACTATAAAGAGACCAACTAATGAGGCCAAAAAGTACGCCCCTCAAAGAGAGAAGATTTGAAAGAGAAAGATTACCCGGAAACAAGAGTAAGAGGAGGTAGAAAGCATTTTAAACCTTAACTCCTTTCCAGCACTTGGAGATCTACAACAAGATGTAGCCAAAGCATATGTATGGAGAAAGGCTATAGGAAAATTTTCTATCAAGAGTCACAACTTGGTAGTAGACAAGAACCAAGCTATATCGACTGCTAATACCAACATGGTAGTAGAAAGAACCAATTAGTGTAAGGCCAGATCTGTACGCACTCATGAAATCAGACAGTGTCCATAGCTGAAACAAACACAACAACGAGAATCAAAGATGCTTAAGGATTAATTGTGTGACATAAGTTGTCTAAATATATATCGAAGCTCAATGATTCAAGTATATCATATCCGCCAGTTGACCAAGTATTCCTATACTACAACTGGATCAGGCGAGACAATTTTTATGGCAAATTCCGTTATTGCAAAAGATTGAAGGAATGGGCAATATAGGCTTGAAGATGACATCAAACAAGATTGTGACTATGACCAATGTCCTTAATATTTCCGAAATGAGGAAGAATTTGGTCTCAACATCACTTGTAGTAAAGAATGGATTCAAGTGTGTTTTTGTTTCCGATAAAGTTGTAATTAGCAAGAAAAAAAAGTGTGTTGGAAAAGGTTACCTCACTAAAGGCCTTTTCAAACTCAATGTGATCTCAACTGTATGAATAAAATTTTTGCTTCTTCTTACTTACTTGAGTCAAATAACTTATGGTGTGCACGTTTAAGACATGTTAATTATAAAACCTTACAAAAATGATTAACTTGGAATTATTGCCTAAATTTGAATGCAATAATCCAAATGTCAATTATGTGTAGAATCTAAGTATGCTAAACTGTCATGACCCAAAGAGCCGTGATTGGCACCCACACTACCTCCCGGTGGGCGAACCAATAATTGCCAACAACTACCCCGTCATTAACCATACAAGAAGAAAAAGGAAAGAAATAAAATACCAACTAATTCCAAAAATAACACAGTCTTCCTAAGAATCCGAAAGTCATTGCACTTTGACGTCTAGCTGCAAGTCTAAGAGAATGTAAATTAAAAAGAAATAGAAACTGCCATGTCCGGAGGAGGGACATCTTCGAAGGAGGAGTGAATCATCCCATTTCGCACCACTCACCTTTCCAAGGAATCGCTGCTAATTATAGATGGGGACGATAAGAGCTTCATAGATCGTATTCTGCACTCAGAAAAAAAGTGTAGGAGTAGGGTCAGTACAAGCACGGTACTGGTAGGGATCATCGGCCGACCTTACATAATAACATATGATTAAGGCAACAATAATATAAAATTAGTCTCAAACATCAAACATAAGAATAGCAACATTTCATGTACACTGCTCTGCACAGGTGACAACTGGCTGGATTGGACCTTTCGCTGCAGCGGTCACTTGGCTGCTACAATATTCTTGAAGCAGTGGAATAAGTCCCGCTGCAGCGGTATTGCTCGAGGCAGTAGCTCGACTTAGATCCACCTTTCATCAATTCATCAGTTTTCAATAATTCACACACTAAGATATTCAGTCAGAGGACACACGGGTTTTTGACACCAATTCACATCTACTCATCATCACAAGTTTAAGAATTTAATCATAAGACTAAGAACATCAACATCAGTAACCGTTCATTCAATTCACACTTAACCTTTTTCCATCATCGTCAATCAAGTTACAAGTATAGGACTCACAAACTCAACTCTACCACTTAACACACGCTCATTCCAAAATTTTTAACAAGCTATAAAAGTATCATAAAATAGAACAAAGGATGATATGTCAGGTACACGTCTCCGCTATGTCCCCATAAACACTCCGTTATTAATATCAATGTACACATGCTAGAGGGTCTTATTTCTGCCCTTCTAGTCATGACCTGCAGGGAACTCTAGAAATCCATATACTGTACCGGCGTGGTATCCGCTCCCACTCATATTTTCATCCGAATTATCCCCTTCGACACAAGCTACTCAACCAAGATCGCTCGCCCGGATGCTCCCCTCGAGCATGAACCTCTCATCTTAGGATATTATTTCTATCCTTAACCATTCTCATCAACTGAATACACCAAGGCACATTATTTAAACATATAGGAGTTTACAATCTACTCCTTCATGTGCATAATTACAAACCAACAAACATCTCGACAACAATGCAAAATATCATTACTTAACAACTTAACAAAGTTTCATAACGGTTTAGATACTACATCATATCCACATCATTTTAACAGTGTATTCGATAGGAAATTCTCATAACAAGTAATGCCTACAGACCAATCATATATCATCATTGCACAAAACCTACATGCTATTATATAGAGTCTAATCCCTTGAAACCATAACCTACCTCAATGTTTGGGTACAGAATGTCAGCTACTCCACAGGAGCCTTTCCCTTTCTCAGCACTTCAGAAAGTTTGAAATCAACAATAACAACATAGAGTAATTCAATTATTTACTCTTTGAATAAGGGTCCTAGGAGTTCAAACCCTTCCCTTCAGGGCACTTTCAAAAGTACAACCCCAATTCCACCTTGTTCAAGGTGTCAATCCGCGTAACCCTCATTCTCAAAAAAGTAATCCTAGAGGAGTGATCAAAACTCCTCAAATCTCAATTCAAACCACCCCATTGACTCCCCACAATTTCATCCCTACTCTATCAACCTAGGGTTTTATCAATTCAAAACCTCATCATTAAAGGGTCTATAAGATTTCTAAGGTCAACATACCCATAGTCGAGATAGGGGATCAAGAATCTTACTTGAGAGAAGAATTCCCTGCCCTGGAGGAAAAATTCACCTTCTAACCCTTCTGACCATGTTTTGGAAATAATGGGGTAGCGCCCCAAAAGTCTCACTTAAATCCATTTTCTGATTTCGATCGTCTGCTGCAGCGGACACGTTATAGTGGATCCGACGGTTAATTCTCCAATACGTTACGACGGACTCTGATGGTCCCATGGTCTCGCTGCAGCAGATGCCCTACCATTGCAGTGGTCCCCCGAAACCAGTAGGTCCCCCAAAAGTCATATTTTAACACTTAGCTATTTTCACACATGAGTTTTTTCCGCCTTCAATTCATCTAAGAAAGATGGTAATATTCCTTCAAGAACTGAGGAAATATCTGAAACAACGGATTGTTGTTTTTGAAAACGATTCGTTGGTTGAGTCGTAGGGTCCTAAAAAGGATTTCTAAGCTGGGGAAACCACGACTGACAGGACGGCTCATTGTTTCTCACAATGGGTCATTCCTTGTCTTGTGTGTTCCTGAGAGACCAAGCCCTGCTGACCACGACTGACACAACGAGTTGTTGGAGCTGACCACAACTCATTGTCTTAGTAGTTCTGAGGCATTTTTTCTGGTTTTCTTCTTCTGGATTTTCTTGCAATGTCTGAGTCTGGTCTCAAAAAGTTTCGGGGTGTTACAAGAAAATAGATCGGGCCTATAAAAATTTCAAAATTCGTGCATCAATGTTGTCAAGGTGCTATAACTATCGGATGGATCATTATATTAAATACCAATTAAAAATTTATTTATTCCCAAACAACCTCGAAAAATAGGCTAAGGTTTTTCTGTCACACCACGGTTAACTTGGCACAGAGCCATAGTCTCGATGACCCTAACAGTACTACAGTCTTACCAACATTGTTCTCGGTGTATTCCCACTAGTCCCTTAATTGGACATCCTGTGATGCCAAGAGGCATATTACCCGATGCATGGATGTTTTTGTTGTTCCATTTCCCCCTTTCTATTTCTCATCGGGAGGAATTCCCATGTACCCAAGTCTCACTCACTAGTTTCATATTGACTCAACTCATCTAATCCTAAGCCTCTCGAATCTCTCACTCATGAATTACATTTTTCACTCGAGGCCTATGCAACCTCTATGGCGCCATAAATTCTTAAAGAACTTCTTTTAACCGGTACTTATAATGGATTTAAGCCATAGGAGAATTTGAAACATCACTGTTTTAGACCTTTTCGCTGCAGCGATTCATTTTCTGCCGTAGCGAAAATGGGTCCATTGCAACAGAACGATAGTTTTTGGTTCATTCTCACTTCTTCACTCCAAACTTTTTGGCCGATCCTCTCTACTTCCTCAACGATTTCGCTCAATTTTCACAGGTAATTCTCATTCTCATGACTTTCTTGCTTCATTTACCCTTGAATGATCGCGATATCATGCCTATATGCATTGTTTTGGGGTGGTTATTGGGGCAATGAGGGTGGGTTTTATATTTGAACTAATGTGGTAGATTCTCGAATCATGCTACTAGCTTTTATGTTCTTATGTCACTTGAATCATTCCCTACGTACTATAGACTATTTGCATGGGGGGTTTTTATGGTAGAAATGGTGGGATTTGGGTATAGTGTTAGTTTGAACTTGTTCGAGCCCCTAAGGCTCGAAGGAGGGGGGATATAGGGTTGAAAATTGGATATGGGGCTTGGGTTTACTCCCCATTACCCGATCTATGTCAAAATTGGAGGAAAACAAAAGTTGAAAATTCAACCTATATTATTGGGGTCAAAGGTATGACAGGGACGAAGATGTTCACTGCAGCAGGTCCCTTACCACAACAACGGATGTCCGGTCTGTTTCGAAACTACACACAAGTACACGTGGTCGAACAAGTAGTAAAATGGCTAAAGTAAGCCAAGTATCGATCCCACAGGGACTGAACCAAGGTAATAATCAAATTAAGTGTTAATGAATCTTTTTCAGTTGTTCCTTCAGATTCTTCACTCGAAGTATCTTCCATAGAAACCAGAGCTCGCTTTACTACACTATCTGCTTCTTTTGTGGTAAGTCTTTTATTGGAAATCTGGAATTGATCCCTTTATACATCCTTAGATTTTTCACCCAGATTTCACTTGGTTCTAGCTCCCATTGAGGGTAATCCTTCATGAAGTGTCCAGATTCACCACATTTGTGACAGGTCTGATCTCGAAGATTTTTGTCGAATGATTTTGAATCATTCTTCCTTTTAGCATTAAACCTTTCCTTAATAATTCGTTGGAATCTTTGAGTAAGCAGAGCCATGTTATCGTCTTCTACTGTGGTCTTGAGAACTAGGTTCTTTTCTTTATGAGAATCAGAGAGTTCCTTTTCTTAGGATTTCTTGAGTTCATAGGTCTTCAAGTTTCCTATCAGATCATCCATAGTCAGAGTAGCAAGATCTCTTGCCTCAGAGATCGCTTCCACTTTGCTTTCTCAGGATTCAGGAAGAACACTTAGAAGTTTTCTTACCGTCTTGTGTGTTGGAATGACTTCACCTATAGAGTACATCTCGTTAATAATAGATGAAAATATGGTATGCATGTCTTGAATAGATTCCCCCTCCTTCATTCTAAACAACTCATACTGACGATTTAGCATGTCAATTTTTGACTTCTTCACTTGACTTGTTCCTTCATGAGCAGTCTGGCGGACATCCCAGATTTCCTTTGCGCTAGTGCAAGAAGAGATTTGATTATATTCATTAGGGCCAAGTCCATACACCAGAATCTTCTTTGCCTTTGCATTAATCTCAACTGCACTTTTCTTCCTTCGTGTACTCCAATCTTCCTTTTGGTATTTGTGTTTTTCCGTCTTCAGCCAGTTTTATGGGAATGGTAGGTCCATCCAACACTACATTCCACATGTTTTGATCTTCACCTATAAGAAAGTCCATCATGTGATTCTTCCACCACCTATAGTAGTGCCCATTGAACAAGGGTGGTCTTGTAGTTGATTGTCCCTCCTGAGTTGTTGGTGGTGTTGCCATGATTTGATTTTTCAAGGTATAGGTCTTCGTTGAAAAATTTTGCTTTGATACCAATTGAAATCACCACCAGTGGTTTACTATATTGAACCTGGTTCAATTATATCGCACACACAAGAAACAACGGTAAAGAACACACCAATATAACGTGAAAAACCTATTTGCTCAAGGGAGTAACAAAAACACAACCTAGAACTTAGGATTTTATTCAATTGACAAGCAAGTTTTAGATTACAACTCTGCAATCAAAGGGACTAAACTCTAGTACCTCAAACTCTACTAATTACCTCTACCAGTAACATAGTTTCTCAACTTACAAATCGAGTTAGAAACCTTCTTCTCACCTAAGAACAAAAATCACTGATAACTCTCTCTCACAATGTTTGACAGTTGTAAAGAAATTTTTTTTATCTATTTTGTTGCAAAATACTCAACTGTCGTGAAAAAGAAGAAAAAACATCTCTATTACAAAGTCTTATTTATAAGTCTCTCTTGGCCGCCTTGATTCTTGATTCTTGTTGGGTTTTCTTCTTTTCTTGCCCACAATAAATTGGATTTCTCCTTTCCTTATTCTCTTCAAATAGGATTCTCTAATAGTTACTTCCTTATTGTAGTCCAGGTGTGTTTCCTTTTAATTGCGGCACAAGGACTCCCTTCGTCACCTGTTCACTACGCACATACCATATTGACTAAAGTCAACGTATGCCACCTGTACATCAGAAATAATACCTAGCTATCCATATCAGCTTATTGTACAGAAGATTATACCTGATCCATGTTATCATACCACAACCATCTAGAACACTTTTTGTCAATCATCAAAACAATGATATAAGTATGTAACAATCTTGAACCTCAATCTGTTGAGGAATATTGACAAAGAAATGATTGGCCAAAATGCAAGAAGCAATTCAATCATAATTGAACTCACTTGTCAAGTGAAGTTTTTAGCCTTATAGTTCAAACACAATGGTATTAAACCCGTTGGTTATAAATTGGGTCTTTGTGCAAAAAAAATGAGAAAAATGAAATACAATGATATAAGACAAGCCTTATTGCACAATGATTTTCACAAAGGCCTGGTGTCGATTATGAAGAGACATATTCACTAGTTATGAATGCAATAACGTTACATTATCTTATTAATTTCGCTGTTCATGAGTGATTTAAGATGTATTTGATGGTTGTGGTTACGACCTATTCTTTATGTATCACTTGATAATGAGATATACATAAAAAATTTCTGAAGGATTTAAGATGTCTGAAGCATACAGTTCAAAGTCTCGGGATATGTATTCAATCAGATTGCAAAGATTTTTTGTATGGTTTGGAGCAATCAGGACGCATGTAGTACAACCTCTTTAGTGAGTATTTATCGAAGGAATATTATATAAATGATGTCATTTGGCCATGTGTCTTTATAAAAAAATAACATTGGAGTTTATTGTACTTGCTGTTTATTTTGACGATATAAACCTTACTGAAACTCCAATATAACTTCAAAAGGCAATTGATTATTTGAAGAAAGAGTTTGAGATGAAAGATCTTAGAAAGACAAAATTATATCTTGATTTGCAAATTGAACATCTGTCAAACAGTATCTTTATCCATCAATCTGCCTAACAGAAAAGATGCTAAAATAATTTTACATGAATTAAGCATATCCATTAAGTACTCCGATGGTTGTTCGATCACTTGATGTGAATAAGGATCCATTTCGACCTCAAGAAAAGAATGAGAAAATCCTTGGTCCTGAAATACTATATCTTAATGCAATTGTGCATTAATGTATCTTGCTAATACTACATGGCGTGATATAACATTTTCAGTTAATTTATTAGCAAGATATAGCTCTGCTCTTACCAAGAGACACTGGAACAAAATCAATCACATGTTGTGATATCTAAAAGGAATTATCGATATGGGCTTATTTTATTCTAACAATTGCAATCCCGATCTTATTAATTACGCTGATGCAAGATTTTTTTGACCAACACAAAATTCAATCTCAAACAGAATATGTGTTCATATATAGGGGTACTATTATGTTTTGATGATCTACAAAACAGTCTATTGTGACTACTTCATGAAATCATGCTTAAATAATAGCTATTCGTGAAGCAAACCGAGAACATGTATGGATGAGGTTAATTATACATCTCATTCAAGAAAAATATGATTTGAAATATGACAAAATACCCATGATCTTATACGAAGATAATGCAACATGCATAGCATAACAAAAGGGAGGATTCATAAAAGGAGATAAAACAAAGCACATTTTATCAAAACTTTTCCTCACACATGATCTCCAAAAGAACGGTGATATCAACGTGTAATAGATTCGTTCAAGTGATAATATGACTAATTTATTCCCTAAGTCCTTCTCAATTACAACTTTCAAGAAAATGATGCATAAGATTTGATACAATCAAAATGGTGCCATATTTGGATCATAACTTTGGTGGATGAAGGAGCACAAGATGGCCAAGAGAATGAAGAAAGTGGATAGATGTGCAATTGGTCATTCTTTGATTTCAAGAAGAAGGAAGACCACCCAAACAAGACCCTTACTCATTAAGGGTATATTTGTAATAGTCTCCTCTTTCCTTTAGTTAGTATAAATAGGTGTTCATTTAATTTGAAAGGTAAATTTTATTGATATGAGATTTTGACTTGATAGTTTGTTTGAGTGTAGAAAACTTATCTAAAGCTTTGGATTGTGTTATTTGTGTAGAAAGAAGGGTTGCAAGGGTAGATCATCTCCCTTGAGGTCTTTC
Organism: Datura wrightii; assembly: GCA_035772735.1. Lineage (NCBI taxonomy): Eukaryota > Viridiplantae > Streptophyta > Magnoliopsida > Solanales > Solanaceae > Datura > Datura wrightii. Next base: position 138,920,904 of record JASDFA010000007.1, on the reverse strand, counting down.
TAATACCTTGGTGCTTGTTGAATTGCAGATTTGAGGTCCTTGTGCTTTCACAAGGGTTGATTTTTCTTCCAATTTTGTGTCTAGTTAGTTATCTATATTTTTCTTTTTCTTGTATTATTTGATATCTAGAACTAGATTAATATTGTTCTTATAATACTAATCTTGGGATTTAGGAATTAAATTTAAAAAATAAAAAATTCCTTCAAAATTCAAAAAGTTCAAAAATTTTTCTTACTTGATTTGTTGTTTTTGACACTAAATTTTTGTTCCCTAGTGTTTTTCGAATCTAGATCTTAGATTTCTCTTAAAATTTAAGTTGTGGTATTGATTCTACCAAAGGAGACCTTGGAGCTTGAATACTTGAAGAAATTGATAATTGGGTCTTATTGATATAACTTGATTTGTGGTTTAGTTTTAATTGGGGTTTGTTCTCTACATCAAGGGAAACATAATCCTAAAATTTGAAGTGATTTGGAGTTGTAGAGAAGCTTCTACCATTGAAGATTTTCAAGGTTTGAAGATTTTTTGAAAATTGCAATTGGGTCTTGTTGATTGGGGTTGAATTGAAGCTTAATTTTGATTGAGTTTTGTTCTCTTCATCAAGGGAAAGAAAATTCTAAATTTTGAAATGATTTGGAGAAGTTTTGATCAATGATTTGTTCTTAATATTCTGGGTATTTTGAAGGTGAAGAAGAATACTCAAAAGCACATTTTGATCTATATTCACTATTTGATTTTTGTGAAAAAGTATTAATGGGTCCACTTATGGATTTATTAGTTGAATTTTTTTTTAAAAATTACATAAAAAAAACTATATGGATGCCACGTCATTAGCCACATTAGTGCACCAATCAGCAGAAATCTGTCACTGGACTGCCAGCAAGGCAGCCACGTCAGCAACCACATCAGTTGAAGCAGCTCCAGTCTTCTCCGCTCTCACTCCTGGCATGTGAGTCTCACTTTCAGGGAGCAAGTGTGCAGATTTTCAGCTTTTTAGCCAAAATTTTTCTAAGTGTTGAAACTTTTTGGACCCTAAAATTTTTCTAAGTGTCCAAACTTCACGGTTCTTATTCCAAACTCGTTTTTCTTTCTATTTCTACACTAATTAACACTTTTAATTAGTTCTTCATCATTTTTTATCTCTTTAATTTCCAAAAACTACTAACATCAAGTAATTCACCTACTTTTTGTTACTTAATTTTTTTGAGTCCAATTTTTTTTTGTGCTTCTTCTTCTATCTTTTTTTCTCTTTATTCTTGTTGAACCTTCTTGATTCCATACCTTTAGCTTGACTTTATTCATTGAGTCAACAAGAATCCATTCTAGATCTCAAGTTAAGCCTGGACACTTGTAACTCAATGGATTTACACAAGCTACAATCCTTGGCCGTGGCATTGTGAGGCATATATAAGTGAGTATCTCTTGAGTGATTGTTAGTTTTTTCACTAACTTCACGTGTTTTCTTGCTTTGATTCTTGTGTCTTTATTAGGAACCATGGTCAACTAAAGAGTGGAGAATCGGGTGCCCACCGGGAACCCCACTACACTTGCCTTGATAAATATGCCCACTGCCCTCTCTTCTTGAGTAGAAAGGCAAATGGATCTAATAGAAACTCGAATTGAAAGACTTCACCTTATGTCCTATTCCACTTCCTTGCCATGTATTGCTAGTGTTAATGTTGAGAGTGTTCAAACACTAGTTGATCCTTTTAATGACTGAATCACTTGCGAGATCGATTTGTGTCCACCTAGTGTTAACACTTGTGATGTGAATGATAATACATTATCCTGTGAAGCTTGTAATGATAAACTTATTGGTGATACTTTTCTACTAATTGAGAAATTTTATGATGTGGTTAATGAGTCTCAATTTAGTAATGATATTGATGTTGTTGGTCATTTGAACAAGTGTGACTCTTTGAGCATTTCCTTTTTAGATCCTATGACTTGTTTTGCTCATAGAGGTCATATGAATGAAAATGCTTTGAATAATGACATTGGTCTTTTTGATACTGATATTGCATGCTTTGGCTCTTCGTCTTTGTTTGATTGTTCTCTCTTAAAGTACAATATCTTATTTGATGATGATGAGATCACTTATAATATCGGGCATAGTATTATTCAACATGATAATAGTGTAGCTATCCATGGATATAACTTGTATGATAACCCACTATGGAATGTTGATGAAGAAAGTGATGCTTATACTCAAATAGATACTTCACCTTTGAGTGTCCCAATTTTTAATAATATGCTTGATGATGCTTTTATCTCTAGTGATGCTTTTACATATGAGGACACTTTGAATGAAGTTGCCTTGTCCGACACTTTCTTTTATTATCTCTTTTCTTATGATGATACTCATGCTTGCATTGAGGGCTTGCCTTATGAGAGAAGGATTTTTATTGAGACAATTGGTTGGGATTTTAATTAAAATGGATGGATATCGTTTTCTTTTAATCCAGATGGACCATGTATGTGTGTTGGTTTGACCTAATTATATTTGTATTAAGCCTTATTCTATGAGGTCCTTTCTTATTGTGTGTCTTCTCTATGCTTTTGCTAGATTTAGATTCGAGGACGAATCTTTTTCAAGAAGGGGAGAATGATACAATCCAAATGGTTCCATATTTGGATCATAGCTTTGGTGGATGAAGGAGCACAAGATGTCCAAGAGAATGAAGATGACCAAGAGAATGAAGAAAGTGGCTAGATGTGCAATTAGTCATTCTTTGATTTTAAGTAAAGGAAGACTACTCAAATAAGACCTTTACTCATTAAGGGTATATTTGTAATAGTCTCCCCTTTCCTTTAGTTAGTATAAATAGGTGTTCATTTAATTTGAAAGGTAGATTTTATTGATATGAGTTTTGACTTGATAGTTTGTTTGAGTGTAGAAAGCTTGTCTAAAGCTTTGGATTGTTATTTGTGTAGAAAGAAGAGTTGCAAGGGTAGAACATCTCCCTTGAGATCTTTCTAAGAACTAGATGCTTGTTAGATTGCAGATTTGAGATCCTTGTGCTTTCACAAGGGTTGTTTTTCCTTTCAATTTTATGTCTAGTTAGTTATCCTTTATCTTTCATTACTTTTTTCTTGTATCAAGATTATAATGGGAAGATTCAAGTGTTTAGATTGATGTTCTCATCAGGGGGAATTAATACGCGTTGTACTTTTTTTTCTTGCAAGATCTTGTCCCGCTGGGTTTTCCTTGTAAGATTTTTAATAATGCAGCCAAAATATATATTATTATATATGTGTACTCTTTTTTCTTCACTAGAATTTTTGCCATTAAATTTTTTGTTAGTAAAATTTTAACAAAACACATTATCTATTAATGAACATCTAAGGGGGAGTATTGTAAATATATTATATTATATATTATGGATGTTTGTTGAATAAGTTTGCAGTTGGATAAACTTGCAATTGGATAAGCTTATAATCATATAAGCTTTTAATGTGTGTATTTGTATTAGAGTGAATGCCTATCTTGTTTCTTTGGAGAAAAGTTAGGCTTAGTTTTTCCCTATAAATAAAAGAATTCTCCTTCATCCCTCAAGAGAAATATAATAATTCTTCTATCTTCTTTCTTTCTATGTAAATATTTTTGTTTTTCCTTAATTATTTTATAATAATAGGGAGTTTTTCTATTACTGATCTCAATTTATATGATACTTTTTCTTAGTTGGGATGTATCAAAAGTGTTTACCACTGATTACAAAAAATTTCAAAGTGCAAGAAAATTAACTGCAACCAAAAATAAATAAAAGAAAAAGTAATTTTTATTGATGAATCTTGTGAGTACAATTCCATTACTCTCTTGATTCTCTCTCTTAAACTTCTCCGTAATTCAAGGGCTTTCAGTAGCGTATTTCTCAAATTGATGGATGATCCAGGCCTCCTAGAAATATATTTCGATCACTAGGAATGTTGGGAGGTGTTGGTCGCTTTGAAAAAATCTCTGGGAAGAACTTCGTTGATCACTCCCTTGGAAGAATTATAGTAGTCAATGTTGCTCCAATGCTTGCACAATGTCCTTAGATTGTTATGTTCCTCCCCTATTTATAGTTGTAGGAGGCTGGTAAGGTTGCTTGTGATTGGCCAAAACATGTCATTTTGATACTTGGTGGCTTTTGACTAGTTCTTGAATTTGATTGGGATTGCTACATCTTCGAATATGTGGCGTCACCATGTCGGTCTATCATTTGATGGGGATGCCAAGTCACCCTGACACGTGGCATGGATTTGGGCTTCAAGGTGTAATGGACCTTAGACTTGAATTTAATACAAATATACTTAATTATTTGTACAGCCTAAATTAATTATTCAATCCAAATAAACATGAATTAAATTCAAATTTGATATGAATTTAATCAAATAAAATTTATATGTCTACAACCACTATATCATTAGTGTAGTTTAGGGGAAATGATCATATTTACTCTTTTACTTTAAAAATTAATTTATACTATTTAACCTTCATTATACTTTTCGAAGAAATTTTCCCTTGTCGTTAGCCTTTTGTTCAGATATATTCCTATCCTAATATTAGCCTTTTTGTTCAAATATATCCCTACCCTAATGGAGCCAAGAGTAACAACAAATTATAGGGGTAAAATTTAGTATGTTTGTCGAAGTACAAGGATAATTAGCTCTTTTAGAGAGTTAATTTCTCATATGGTCACTCAACTAACGATGGTTCACTCAGAAAGTCACTTTTCTTTGCTTTATAATTTAAATGTCACTCAACTATTGGTATTTCACTCACAAAGTCACTCAACTATTGGTGTTTCACTCACAAAGTCACTCAGCCAATCAAATAATTTTTTTATTTAATTTTTTGTGATATAGTATTTTTATTTTAAATCAAATTTATAAGAAACAAAAAACTATTCATTTTAACCATTTTATCAACCCGCCCGTTTGACCCGATTCTTTAATACTATATTAACCTTTAAACTTTAACCTCTTAATTTCCTCCCAAACTATTCCCTCTCTGAGTAAAAAAAGAAAATTGATAGATTCTTCCTCTCCCTCTCTCAATTTAGGGACTTATCTTCCATTGTGGTCCAAAATTCACTTTTGAAGATAGAATATGCTACTGAATCAAGGAGAACAATAAGTAAATCTCAAATACAGGACTTCAACTTATCGCTCCAGTCCTTGTTTCATGAATGAAGTTTTAGTTAATAGAATGAAGTGAGCTGTAGATATTCACAAAACAAATCTTAAAATTCCAAATAATCCAATGTAGCAATGATAATTTTTAAAAATAATTTAAAAAAAAAAACGCAGAAAGAGGAGGAGAAAGAGCCTGAATGAAGAGTAAACTAAAAAGGTATATAGTTTTAAAGGGTCTAGTCAAACGGGGGATTGATAAAATGGTTAAAATAGATAGTTTTTTGTTTCTTATAAATTTAGGTTAAAATAAAAATACTATATCAAAAAAATTATCTGATTGGTTGAGTGACTTTGTGAGTGAAACACTAATAGTTGAGTGACTTTTGAGTTATAAAACAAAGAAATGTGACTTTCTGAATGAATCATGATTAGTTAAGTGACAATGAGAAATTAACTCCTCTTTTAGATGTAATTTCTTTCGTATTTGTCTTTTACCACATATTGTTTTCACACAAAATCTTTGAAATGACTTGTTTCTTTTAAATGTAGTTAAGCTTTAAATCTGAATTTAAATAAAAAAATTAAATATTAATCTAATTTTATTAAAATAAATATTTAAAAATTTTAATATGTGATATTGTTGACGTATTAAGTGAAAGCAGTGCCACTTATACTTTTATAATGATGCTTAGAATAAAAGAAAAAGAGTCAAATTTATCCCTCTACTTTAGTTTAAAAGCTAATTTGACCCTCCATCATATTATAGGATCAAATATTCCCCTAGCATTACTAAAGTATTCAAAAATACCTCTTATTTGGATGAACTTATCCAAATCAACTAAAATTACCCGATTTCACTTAAATTAGGTCAATGAAGTATTTAAGGACAATTAATGACATTGGGATCTGCACATTCAACCTCCGGACTTTGTGAAGAACATCTCCTCCTCTTATCCGTTACCCTCTTTTAACCCAACCTAGACCCATTGAACAAATTAACCCCACCCACCAACTAGTTTCACCCCTCTTTCTTCACGTGCAATTCTCCAATTTTTTTCTTTTACCATCCCATTTCCTTGAACTTTTCTATACCTTAAAAAACACAAAGATTTATATATTTGTTCACTACTTGCTTACATTAGCTTTCCCCAAAGATAAGTGATATTCGACGAACAACAAGGAAACCATTGCAGGTACTTCAATTTCTAATTTATCTTAATTACCCTCCAAAGTTGTGTTTTTTTTCCTTCCAAATTAGTAAGAATAAGCATAACAGTGCGATAAATTTCTGGGGGAAAATGTTTCGAGCTACCAAAATTGTTTCATAACACAGACTAAGGACATAATTAAACTTTAACAAATTCTGCCTTCAAGGATTCACTGCTCACGCCTTTGTCTTCCTAGCAGCCAACTGAGTCTCCGGCTCCTTCTTGACGGACTCTTCCTTCTCAGACAATACCAACTCAATATGGCAGGGGTTAATAATATATGCGTTAATTCTTCCATGTGCTCGGTACGTGCGGCGCCTCTTTTTTTGCTTGATTTACTTGGATGTGAGATATGAAAAGTGAATCAATATCCAAGCCTTTAAACTCAGCGTTGCTCTCAGCATTTTTGAGTAAATCTAGAATAAACCCTGCAGATTTGACAGGCCAACGTCCTTGACCATTTGAATGGCGATGCTTTGCCTGAGCAGTACGACCAATTCCACAGACAAAACCGTGTGAAGGGAATAGCTTGTTTCTGGGCAAGAACACCCTCTAGATATCTCTTGGCCTTGTCCAATGGCATCTTCCTAAGTGCATGGGTTGTCTCTCGTGTATTCTTGAAATGAACTCGGAGACTTGAACCCCTGGATTTGCAAGATTTGATTGGGTTGTCGGCTTCCCTCGAATACTTCACCATGGCTTCCGGCGATGCTGCTGCTACTCCCCTCCGGCTGTGCTTCAGGTCCCTTCTTTGCTAACCCAACAAGACCAAAGATGTTAAATTTCATGTTAATTTGAGGATTTTTTTTTTCAAAAGTGAAATCTAAGGTTTTGTTAAAGCATTTATTTTTGTGGGTCTGAGTCGGGTAAAAGATGATAACAGATAATTTAAGTGAAATAGGATTATTTGATTGATTTGGGTAATGTCATCCAAATAAGGGGTATTTTTGAATACTTTAGTAACGACAAATGTATATTTGACCCTATAGTATGACGGAGGGTAAAATTAACTATTAAACTAAAGTAGAGAGATAAATTTAACCCTTTTCCCTGAAATAAAACTAATTTTGCATTTATCACATTGCATGGAAATGGATTCTTACCGAATTAAATTTATTTGTAGGATTGTTTGGCCTAAGCAATTTCCACAACAACGTACGCTCTATGGGGGCAAACATATAGGATTTCTGAACTAGTATAAGTTTTAACTCCAAATTAATCTAGCTAATTAAGAACTTATTGTTAGCTAAGCATCTTTAAACAACTTCTAATAATTGGAAATTAATTGATTCATATATCCTCAGAAACTAATGACTCATCTGAGATTAAGGGTTAGTTGATTGTAGTTGCTTAGCAATATTTAATATGAACAATATGCTTCACGATGTGGATCACTTAATCTGCACCTTCTTAGAAACTTTTCCTTTTATTGATGGTGTTTTTGTTTTCTAACAATTGTTGATCCGAATCACATAATTTTTGTAATCACGCGGAGAGCTAAAATTAAAGACAAGAAGAGTTAATAACATTACTTTAATCTTCATCTCAATTGAGAAAAATTTCCAATAATAAATTTCGCTTTTACTTACCGTGAACTAATCTATGTGAGCTAAAATTAAATATAAATGACTTTTATTATAAATTAATAATCCAAGTGAGAAAAAAATTTCAAAATCATAATGGATTAACATTAAAAGTATTTAGTAAAGTCACCCTGGAGGCAAATAATAACAAATCCAATATTTTTATAGCTGGAATTTTTGATGACATTTGGAGGGAAATACTGCATATAACAGGATTCCCACTGGACGTTCTGCCTATGAGATATCTTGGGCTGCATCAAAGAAGTGGAGCAAAATGGACTGTGCTCAGCTGGTGGATAAAATTACTGATAGGATCAATAATGGTTTTTCTAAAAAACCTTCATATGCAGGAAAATTACAGTCTATTAATGTTGTTTTATTCTCAATATATAACTTTTGGGGAAGTGTGTTCATTCTGCCTCAAAGTATCCTTAAGCAAGTTGATAAGAGATCTAGGGAGTTTGTGTGGGGTACTTCTGAGGAATATAGGAAGATAGCACTTGTAGCCTGGGACAAAGTATGTCAACCAATGAAGTATGGTGGTCTCAACATCAAAAAGTGTAGGAAGTGGAATGTAGCTTCAGTTGGTAAACTACTTTGGCAACTGACTGAAAAGGAGGACAACTTATGGGTGAAATGGGTGCATGGAGTCTACATAAAACAATCAGGGAGCATATGGGATCATATTCCACCTATAGATAGCAGCTGGTACTAGAGGAAATTGAATGCACTTAAAGGTAGTATGATTCACTGGTTTCAGAATGACAGGTATGTGCTCACTGCTAATGGAAAATACTTAATACCCTGTAGTTATAATGATTCACTCAATCTGTTAGTAAGCATGGAAGAGGCTGATCTTATATGGACAAGGGCAATGCAACCTAAGCATAGATTTATATTCTGGCTTGCAAATCAAAGAAGGCTACTTACCAAAGAGAGACTTAAGAAGCTAAATGTTGCATACTTATATTATTGTTTTGATGATTGACAAAAGTGTTCCAGGCAGGTATGGTATGATAAGATGGATTAGGTACAACTTTTTGTGCAGTACACTAATGTAGATAACTACGTATTATTCCTGATGTACAGGTGGCATATGTTGACTTTAGTCAACTTGGAGGGCGTATAAAGTACAGGTGACGTGTGGCAACTTTAAAAGAATCCCTGTGCAACACTTAAAAGGAAAACACAGTTGGACTTTAACAAGGAAGCAAATATTATAGAATCTTATTTGAAGAGAACAAGGAAAGGAGAAATCTACTTTCTTTGGCGAGAAAAGAGGAAAACCTAATAAGAACTGAGGCAACTAAGAGAGACTTATAAATAGGGCTTTATAGTTGAGAGTTTTCTTTTTCTTTCTCACGACAGTTGAGTTTTGCAACAAGAAAGATAAAAGTTTTTCTTTACAGTTGTCAAACATTGTGAGAGAGATTTATCAGTGAGTTTTGTTCTTAGTTGAGAAGAATGTTTCTAACTCAATCTGTGAGTTGAGAAATCGTGTTACTGGTGGTGATTTCACTAAATGTGCATGTAGAGGATGAAACCTGTTGTTTATGTGATGTTGGAGAACCTAAAACACAGCAGCATATATTTGTTGATTGCACTTGGATTAAGAAGGTACAATATGAACTTAGTGTATGGTTTGGGATACAGCTGGGAGGGAAGGATACATACGAGTTTCTACGGTGGATCAAGAGAAGAAGATGGAGGAAGATAAAAAAGAAAGCAGTTGCTGTGATATGGGGGGTAATGGTATATCATGTGTGGCAAGCAAGGAATCAGAAAATATCTCAAGGAACAATTGTGAATACTAGTTTTATAGTTACACAAATTCAAAGAGAAGTAAAGATTAGATTAGAAGTGATACAACGAACGAAGAAAGCTAGGAAATGTCAATATTGGCTACAACAATTATGTACTTAGGAGAACTTTTTTTTTTCATGTGTTTCTTCTTTTTTAGAAGTAATCTGAAGGCCTAGCTGTACCGGTTGTGGTGGTGTAACACTAGGTGCTTTTTAGGTATATTGAGGACTTAATTGTCAATGATAATAGTTCACATTTATTATAAAAAAATATTAAAAAGTATGAACAAATAAATTTGAGGACTACAAAAATATATTAAGAGTAAAGTTGAAAATGACAGCAAAAAGGATAAGAAGTATTTAGTTGTAATAACAACACAAAGAAGATATAAAAGGGTGGTTAAATGAGGCAGGAGCAGGCTAAATGAGGCAGGAACTAAATAGAATAATGACTTAAACAAAGCGGGATAAGATAGAGCAAAACCTTAGCGTGGGAAGTGTTAATCCGCTTCGCCCCACACCCGCCTATTGCCTTCCCTAGCGATCATTCAACCATACCTAGAAGTACATGAAATTCATTAGTGGCTCATATTGGAATTGAGGTGGTTTCAATCGTACTAAAGAAATATTTATATATTGTCAATTTTGCTATGTCGTTCAACGTTAGTATGTTTATATATTAATAAAATCTAGAATATTTTATCAAAATTTTTTAGTATATACTTTAAGAGAATTATATTAATATTTAATTTAGATTTTTCTTAAATCTAAAGTTAAAGCTTAACTATTTTAATAGACTACTAAATTAAGTCATACTTGAAGAAATATGTGACAAAAAGGTTAGGAGAGGAAGCTAAGTAATAGTTCCTGCATTATCTCATGAAGGAAACAAGACATAACATTATGCTTATATCCTCATTTGGTGCTTCCTCACTAACATCATTAACTAACAAGTTATTAATGGGACATGAATACAACAAACTATTGTTTCTCTCCCGCTCAAAATAATGATTCTAATTAAGGAAGCCCGGTACAGAAGCATGAAAAAAGAAGCTATGTTGGTTCAATTAATGCATTAATTACTCTTAGTTACGTTGCAAATTTAACATGAAAATAAAAACGCATTTAGAGTTCAATTTTATAGGAAATTGTTGAGAGTTTGTTGAACAAACAGTGAAACAACATGTTGAAGTTGATGTGGGGAAGGAGCTCACTATTTTGGACCCTTTTTCCTTTCCTCTTCTTTGCTACCTTTTCCCTCGCCAGACGCCATGGTCTTCTTTTTGTATTTTTTTTCATTCTTTATTATATGTAGTTGGAATATTTATATTGAGTCTGAACTCATTATTAGATAGAAAAAGTTGATGCAATAATACTTTATGTGACTTTTCATTTTGAATTTCTCTCTAATTCTTCTATTTTTATTTCAGACAGGCTTGTTTACGATCCTTCGGCTTGGACAGAGGTACAAAAACAATTCTAATTTATACAGCAATAGCTGCATCCGAATCTCAAATAAATTGAAATCAGTTATATGAATCATTCGTGATCATGTTTTTTCATTTAAATTTATCTCAATCCAATATTTTTTTTTAAAAAAAAAAGAGTAGCAGTAGATATTCTCTATATTTCTAAGAGGATATACTGCAACAAAAATTATTGTTAACATTAAAATTGATTTAATGATGTCTTGGTTTGTTGACAGTGTCAAGCGAAGCCAGAGGCGCCACTTTACAATGGAGGAATACTAATAAACAAATTTCCTGTATATAAACCGGTCAAAGATATCAATGGGGACATAGTTTATTCACCTACTTTATCATTGGAAAATCTCTCTCCAGGCTCTATTTATTCCTTCTCCAGTTAAGTTCCTTATACTATACCATTTCTTGTATTTTTCATGTTATCATCATCATTGTTGTTGTTCTCTTTTTGTTGCTCAATTTGTGTCGTACACTTTTTCTTAAACTTCATACCCGGTTAAACTTAAACATGTTACATAAATTGGAACAGGGGGAGTGTGTGAAGTCGTTTTAAATTCTTAAAGTAGTAGTAGTTTTTAAAATAAATATGAAGAAAAACATAGTTATTATGTGGTGTAACAAATTGGTATTTGCACAGGCTGGGTGAGAGTGAAAAATGTAGATTCTGCTCTGGTAACAGCTACAATGAAGCTAGACAATACATATCCAAAATGTATAGGAACTGTTATAGCTAAGAAAGGATGCTGGTCTTTCCTCAAAGGTGGTTTCCTTTGGGATTCAACTTTGAATTCTTCCCAGATAGATTTTCAGGTATATTGCGCCATTTCTTTAGCTTTTTTTGCCTCGTCTTTTTTCTTGAAAGGAAATTCCTTGTTTTTTTCTTTTGCAGAATTCGGATCGGACAAAAAGGTTCGTGGATATAGAGATTATCAGCTATTCCTTACAGCCATTCACAGAGAGGCAATGGAGATCAAATCAATTTGAAGGGATAAAGAAGGCAAGAACTAAGCACCATTTATAACTTATTTCGACTCTAATTAATTTATAATTATGTAAAACTCAGCCATATTACAGAAAATTTAGTTGCATTTCAGGAAAGGAAGCGAGCTGTTACGATCCATGTTGTAGATGAAAAGGGATTCAGGTTGCCAGGTGCAGCAGTCATTGTAAACCAAATCTCAACGGATTTTCCATTTGGATCTATGATATCAAGAACCATTCTGGGAAATTTGCCTTATCAGGTCTTTTTCTTTCATTTGTTAATATAGTACAAGTGGTTAAAATTATGACGTCGCAATTGATCTTCCTTGCGTTCAAGTGATTAATGTTATTTCAGAAATGGTTCCTCAAGCGATTCAAAGCAACAGTTTTTGAAAATGAGCTCAAGTGGTACAAGACAGAGCCACTACCTGGGCAATTCAACTATACCGTAGTGGATCAGATGATGGAATTTGTCCGGAAAAACAAACTTATAGCCAGAGGACACAACATGTTCTGGGACGACCCTGTGTTTGTACAAGATTGGGTTGAAAACATGACGGCTCCTCAGCTGCAAGAAGCTATGAGTAGAAGAATTGAAAGTGTAATGAGTAAATACAGAAATGAGTTTTTTCACTGGGATGTGAACAATGAACTCCTCCACTTCGAATTTTATGAGAAAAAACTCGGACCTAATGTTACCTTGGATATGTTCAACAAAGTGCACCGCAAAGATCCACTGGCAACCCTATTTCTCAACGAATACAACATTGTTGAACGTTGTGACTCAAAAGCCAACGTGGACAGGTACATCGATAAGTTCAAGGAACTCAAGAAGGGCGGGGTGACTGTGGCTGGTATTGGGCTAGAGAGTCATTTTGCTATACCGAACCCTGCTTTCATGAGAGCTGTTATTGATAAATTGGCAACACTAAAGCTTCCTATCTGGCTCACAGAAGTGGACGTTAGCAGAATGTATGGACCGGAAGAACAAGCTTTATACTTGGAGAAAATTTTAAGAGAGGCATTCTCACATCCAAGTGTGAACGGGATCATGCTTTGGACAGCTCGAAGCATAGGAGGTTGTTACCAAACGTGCCTTACGGATGAGAAATTCCATAACTTGCCTACAGGGGATGTTGTTGACCAGCTGCTACTTAAAGAATGGCAAACGGGGACTAAGCGTGGTAAAACAAATGAGTTTGGTTCCTACAGCTTCCGAGGTTTCTTAGGTGAATACAAGGTTTCTGTTATTTACAATCACAAAGTTGTCAATTCTTACTTCTCACTAGGCCGTGGTGTCGACACTAAGCACATTACCGTTCATGTTTAGCCAAACGGCCCAAACCTAGTAAAAAATAATGTAGCAAATTTGTTCATGAATGTGGTAGACACATGCAAAATGACATGAATCCTGTAATTGATACATTCAGGTTTAAAGATCTATTTCCAAGTAAATGGAAATTATTAACACTTACCTTTCTAATCTGCATCCACCTATTATATCACAATTTTGTTGACTGACCAAAGATAAATGCTCGTCATTTTTCTAAAATTGAGAGTTTCATTGCATAGTATACAACTTTAATTTGAACATTGTGACTGCCATTGCAACTCACAACAGCAGAACATGGATGCATATTATACTAAGGTCATGATGAAGAAGATTGATTATAGGAATTAACAAGACATACCAAGGGTAAGCCTGAAAGGCAAACTGCTTTATTCGAGTTGGGCGAGAGGACATAGGCACAAGGAAAGAAAAGAAAATGAGGATAAAAGATTTTGATGCTTTTTATTTTTAAGAAAATATTCCTAAAAACCAAAGCAAAGAGTCTTACAACAAAGAAAAAATAGAAAACTGTTTACAAAAAGAAAACCACCATTGACACAAGAAATTTTGAAAAACCCATTTCAGGACGCTTGTTTAAGTCCATAAAGATATTGATTTAGACGGCAAACTAAGTTCTCTCCGACATGTATACTTCCTTTTCAAAATGTAAATAAGCCTATGAACTAACAGCTTAGTACTAACTGCAATTAAAATATTGTACACTACAAGAAAATGAAGGACAATACCGACGAACTGCGAGGTTTTTTGGGCAAAAACGACGGCCAACCGACCGATTGATATGCCTCAAAATTTGGCTCGTCGAAAGTGACAAACCGATGGACAGTATCGGTTAATACCAAGCGATGTTGGTCGGTTTCTTAAAATTCAACTTGGTGGGTTTTTAAAAAGGCCACAAGACGTGGAAAAATAATTTACCGATGGACACCCTCAAATTATTTTAATTAATTTATAAATTATTTTTTTAAATCAAACAAATCCGACTTTGTCCATCGGTGTGTTCTTCATAACCAAGAACAAACAGACGGACAATATCGGGTTTCTGGGTTTCTACATGTTTTTTTTCTTTTGCAGAAAATTGAGGGACAAACCTACATTGCCCGTCGGTTTTTTGCAAAATAATCAGAAGCAGAAACCTGCAATTTCTGCATTTCCCACCTGCCAAATTAAAATTCAATTCAGTATCAGCTACAATCCAACACTAATTACTGCCAAATCAATAACATAGAAATTATTGAATAAAAACATCAAAAACAATACTAAATATCCACCAAAATGATTTACAAAGTCAAAACAAAATTTAAAAACTTCAATATTTACAAAGTTTCAATTTATTTTTAATATTCAATAATATAAATCATATAACTAGGTGTCCATTCGACAAACTCATCCTCATCATCATCACTCGAACTCTCATATTCAACCGAGGTAGGAGGTGAACAGGCATGTCTTTGCACTCCACTAGCAAGGAAGCTATTCAGTTGTGCCTTTAGAGACTCGACGGAATGACACATGCTACTATGACCTCAATCACCATTATCTGTCGACATCTGCATACAAGTTCACATTAGTATATGTAATGAAATTTACAAGTATTAAATATAATTGCTTAAAAGAAATAAACCAACTTACTAATCGTCATTCTCCCATTCTTCCTCCTCGCTTGTTTCATTTCCATTATTCTCCCATCTTCCTCTTCACTTATTTCATAATCATCATTTGATTCCCCCCCGGCTCTTTTTCATTATCTAACTCTTCCTCAATATTTGTGATTTTAGTTACCTCATCATTAGAAACTTCTTCTAATATGTATTCGAGATGTTCTAAATTGTGTTCTAACTCAGCATCCACTATTTGATGAACAACTCTCACATTATTTTGGTACGTCACATCTAACTCATTATCAATCTCAATCATACCTATGGGCTTATTCTTTATAACCACCTACCAATTAGCCTTGTCTTTACACAAAGGATATGGAGCAACCGAATTCTTTGTGGTTAAAGAATCTCTTTCTAGTTGCTCTGGAACAATTAGGAGATTCTCTACACCTGCTTAGCATTTTGTGCAATGATAAAAGGATCATAATGATCATACTGTCTTGTGTGCTTAACTTAAACTATATCATGTGGTTGATTCACTTTAGTACCTCTATGCGATGGATCAAACCACTTACACTGAAATAGTACTATCCTTTTTCTTGGCCATCCATAATACTTAACTTCAATTATCTCTTGTATCAGAGAATAATAATCCTTGTTTATAAAATCTAAACAAGGAGAAGGCAGTAATACACCATCATATTCCTCTACTCTCACTGAAGAAGGTAATGAAAATTTACAGTATATGACCAGAATGATAAGGATGAAGTAATATTTATCCTGGAACAATCTAATTTGAAATGAAAAGATGATCCATGGCAAATCATGAGTAAAATTTTGATACAGCATCATATGTCGCTCCTGCTTATAAATATAAGATGCATTATAAAATGATACTTTTCTCACTTATGTCTGCTGAATTTCAGCATTTTTTTCAACTAATATCAAAAAAGTTTATAACTTTTAAAAAATTATAATTAATAAAAATTTTACTCCTGAAGAATGGGGTTTGAATACTTTGAAAGAACATGATTATATTCACCCAGAACAAAATGTTGTTAAATATAACTACTGAAATTATATTGAAAGCTTTAATAAAGCTCTTTGATATGAGAATGCTAATAGAAAACATTCTTGATTTATAAAAATATGTTCTCATGTATTTAAACAACACATACCAATTGATTCTGCCAATGGTGCATTTTATATGGTCCTTCATTAAATATTTTACCAGAAGAATATAAGTGTTTATATACTGAATGGGTAGATATATCACCAAAATTAATAAATTTGCAAAAAGAAGACATATTCTTCAATTGAATGTCCGTAATGTATTTTTTTCATAGAACTTTTGATTCCCTGGATAATGAAATGGTCAGTGGAAGTCAAATATAATAATGAAAGATTTTCATGTTTAAAGAAAATTTTTTATACAAAATTCTGGAATAAATTGCTCCAAAAAAATACAGAAGGAAATGTCTATGGCCAGGAGATTATAGATTCCATCAAAGTCTCCATTTAGGCTTATAAAAATCAATCGAATCTATATCAACCAGGGATGATCTTAATCCCTTCAAGCAGATTAGAGAAATCTTCAAATGAAGAAAGGAGCAATTTTCAAGTGTGAGATACTCGCATCTTATATGAAGGAAGTGAAAAAAGATTTAACAAAAAATTTGGACATAGAAATCTCGGATGATATCTATCTCCATGGCATATGCTGGTCATACAATAGAAGATGAAGAGACATGTTTAGCAGGAGAATCTCAAAGTGTTCATAGCACATAAGAGATAGACGTTGAAACATTTCTTCATCAATTCAAGACTCGGGTGAAAAAATTTTCCAACAGTAGCAGATTTGACAAGGGAAAGTGAAAAAATTAAAAGAAAGCCCCATTTCATAAATTATTGGGGTACGAAAGACAAAGGACTTTTTATAAAAGTAGATTCTTTCATAGAGAAAATTATTAAAGTAGTAGATCATACTCGTCAAGTTTATCTTGTAGGCCACATTATGGTCCTTTCTATTTTTTTTAAAAAAAATTTGTCGTTTTGTTTGTATGATCCATTACATAAGGGTCTCTTTTGTTCTTCTTCTTCTTTTTTATCTAGAACAAATTTTTAGAAACCTTTTTTCAAGCTCTCTTGATAGCTCCCTTTGTAAAATACTATTAAGAAATAAAAGTTGAGAAGTTTTAAATAAAGACACTGACATGAGGAAGGGAAAAAAAAATTAAAGAAAGGCCCCATTTCATAAATTATTGGGGTGCGAAAGACTAATGATTTTTTATAAAAGTAGATTCTTTCATAAATTATTGGGGTACTAATGCTTGTAATATGATAAACGATCTATATCGCACTCCTTGAGATACGATCCTTCTTCAAGTGTGTTAACGCGAAATGTTTTGTGCATTAGACTACTTTTTTTATCAAATTATATTTTCAAAAGTCCTAAACATAAAATTGATTTGCATTATAAGTATAATTTTATTCAACGTGTAATTATTTCATAAAAGATAAAATCTAATCTCTTTTAAAATTTTAAATATTAATATTTTCTATATATTTCAAATGAGGAAGGATTGAATATGCATTTAATTTTAAAATTTTAAATATTTAAAAAAATAATTAAATAACTATTTTGTTAAGTCTGAACTTTATTTTTAAAAGGATAAAAAGGTGAATTGATATTTTGCTATGAGGCTTCGTACTTTAAATATTTAGTAATAAACTTAATTTTAAATTTTTTATTTTACCCTTTATGAGATGATTTGAGCTCAAAATCTATGTGTCTAATCAAACACCTTCATATAACTTGAAAACGGAAGAAATAGTTTAGATTTAACTAACGGGAGTGAATAACAAGAGCACTCGATTAATTGAAACAATTTAAAATATATTGTGTTTCTATATTTTTTTTTCGATTCAATCTTTTTTAAAAAAAATGAAGAAGAAAAAGAAGGAGGAGGAATTCAACGTATTAATGCATAATAAAATCACACTTTTAAAATTATTTTCTCATACCGTGAGTTGAAAATTTTGTGATGGATAATTAGTTAGTTTAATAAATAAGGAATTGATATAAGTTAACAAAATTGTAATTGATTTTAAAGTCTTAAATGTTGGGACTTTTAATATAGTATAGTTCAAATAAATAAAGGTTTAAGAAGAAAGTTTTAGTCAATTTTAAAGTACTAAATATTAAAAGTTTTTGCCTTTTACAAATAAGTAAAGATTTAATAGTTATAACTTTAGTTATTTTTAAATCCATAAATATTAAATAATAAATAAATAACATATTACTAGTATTCCAATTATTACTAGTATTATTACAATTATTACTAGTAGTACTATTATTACTGGTATTCCTATTAGTACTAGTATTATTATTACCATTAGAAGTATTATTGCTATTATTACAAGTATTTCTAGCATTACTATTATTAAGAGCATTCCTATTATTATTTTGTATTATTAGTAGAAGTAGTAGTATTGCTATTATTACTATTATTACCAGTACTACTATTATTACTAGTATTATTATTATCACTAGTATTATTGCTATTACTACTAATATTGCTATTATTACTAGTATTACTTACTATTATTACGAGTATTACTAGCACTTTCGGCTTCTGTTATATTTTTATAGTCTGTTCGGACAAATTTTTCAAATCAACTTATTTTGAGAAGTGATTTTTTTAAAAGTGCTTATCAAAAAAATACTTTTGGTGAAAAGCAGTTTGTGTTTGGCCAATAAATATAAAAAACACTTTTGAGTAACAATTAGTATTTGGTCAAACTTTTAAGAAGTGCTTCTAAGTGTATTATTCACAAAAGTGCTTTTCAAATTAGTGTTTTTGGGGAGAAGCTATTTTTTTTTTAACTTCTGAAAAATAATTTTTGCTACTTTCTAAAAACACTTATTTTCTCCCAAAAATTTAGCCAAATACCTTATTTTTTCAAAATAAGCACTTTTCAGAAGAAAAAAAATATTTCTAACCTCAAGAAAAGCTTGGCCAAACAAGCTATTAGTCATGTTATCTGTAGGATCTTATTTTCTTCCGTCCGCAAAAATTAAAATAATAGTATATAAAAGAACTTGTGCAACATTAACGAAAGTACATGCATGTTAACTAAGAAATAATAACTTCTCTTTAAAAGGCTTATAAATTTTTATTTTCAAAATTCTTACAATTATACTAGATTTGGATATCGAGAATTTGGCATTTGCTTTTGCAAGATTTATACTAAAAGGAGGAGGCTCCAAAATCAATTATTACATGGTATGTTTAACATTTCTGATTTTGGGAATTAATATTCATACTTTTTTTTTTCTCTTAAAGTTGAGGGTCTACCTGCAACAGTCTCTCTACCTTTGAAGTAGTGGTAAAGTCAACATACATTCTACCCTCTCTGGACCCAACTTGATGGAATTACAATGGGCTGTTGTTGTTGTTGTATTTTTTTTTTTGTGGTTGTACTTCACAAATTTAACTTAACTATTAAAAAGTTATATTAACAATACACATTGTCCTATTAAAAGAAAAGGAATCAAATAAAAAGGGTAGAATATACTGACTCTATGATGAAACAAAAATGTCCTGAACTTTAATATTTGCACTTGAAGGACAAAAACATTTCTTTATATTATTATCTGTTTGTGCACAGATATATTACTACTTCGAAATTACAATAATTTGGTGCCATCACTTCTACCATGTTTAATTGCTCATCAATATTGTCATGCATCTTTGTAAATCTAGACTTCTTACTTCATTTAACTTTGTGTATCATGGTTCTCATATCCGGTCAAATTAAGTTTTTTGAGATCAATTCATGCCCCAAAAATTAGATCAAAAGGAGCAGGGATTGTTCAAGCCCCTAATAAGAAGCACGGGTTCTCATCCTTCACTCATATGATACTCATTCCATGCATTAAAAATCTAAATAAAATTTACTGAGAAGTTTAAGAGACTAATAATAAATTATTATACAGACCCACAAGATTCACCTTTGTGCTCTATAAAAAAAGAATCAGGACAAAGTGAGTGGCTTTAGAGCTGGATCTGAGGAAATTAGAACAAACAAAAATTAGAACTGTGGTCGGTTAAAAAGAGCCCCTTTTTTTACATTTATACGCACCTGCTGCTACTTTATGCTCTATTTAAGTTACCCAAGAAGTATAATGAAAAATGAGTAACGATAGGATAGAAACAACAAGTATTAGAGATGATGATAATACTGAGAAAGAGCCTCAGATTAACTTCGTTTCTGGTACTAATCATACATACCACTTCTTGAAAATTTTGAAGGAAAAAATTGATCTTGAAATGAAAAACTGATTCAGTTGTTTTTAGGCTTGTTTGGAGGGGTTATTTGTGATAACATTAACCGCAGTATTCAAGAAGCTACATCCTCCTCACTGCGAATCCAAAGATGTCAGCAACTGCATAGGACCAACCGGGTGGCAAACGGCATTCTTGTTGAGTGGATTTGGGCTACTGATCATAGGAGCAGCTGGGATTAGGCCATGTAACTTAGCCTTCAGAGCTGACCAATTCAATCCCAATACAGAGTGTGATAAAAGGGTGTCAACAGTTGCTTCAACTGGTACTTTTTCACCTTAACTTTCGCTCAAATGGTGTTCACGACACTTGTCGTTTACGCGCAATCCAACATAAGCCGGTACATAGGATTAGCCATTCCTGCAATCTTCTATGTTGATTTCATGTTTCCTCTTCTTTGGAGGCACTCAACATGAAATCAACATGAAGATTGCAGGAATAGGTAATCCAATGGAGCAGCTTACAATTGGATTGCGCGTAAACGACGAGTGTTTCAGACACCATTTGGGCGAAAGTTAAAGGTGAAAAAGTACCAGTTGAAGAAACTATTGACACCTCTTTTATCACACTCTGTATTGGGATTGAATTGATCAACCCCGAAGATTAGGCGTTACATGGCCTAATCCCAGCTGCTCCTATGATCAGTAGCCTAAATCCACTCAACAAGAATGTCGTTTGCCACATCGTTGGTCCTATGCAGTTGCTGATATCATTAGATTCATAGTGAGGAGGCTATAACTTCTTTAATACTGCTGTTAATGTTATCACAGACAAACCCTTCAAACAAGCCAAAAACAACTGAATCAGTTTTTCATTTCAAGATCAATTTTATCAGCTAACGGATAATTTTTTTTAAAATTTAAATTCATAAATAGTAACTAATTATTATCTAACCTAACTAATTTTATTTTAAAATTATCGCATGGCTTTCTCCTGCGCCTAAGTTATATTTCCTTCTTTTTAATGACTTCTTTTAATTATTATATATATAGATATGTGACCAATTATATTTTAAATTGACAAAAATTATCAAGTTTAGAATATTAGTTTTCGGGGTATTAGTGAGTTAAAAAAATAAGTTAGAGATACTTTTAAATTATTAAACTAATGAAAGATATTTGGAAATCATTTGTCATACGTTAGAGATATGTTTAACTCTTATTTATTAAAAAAAAATTATAAAAAATCAAAATTCAAATCTTAAAATAGATGAAAAAAAAATTCTTTATTCGTCGAAGTGTTGGTGAAAAAATCATACATACACAATTTATGACAAATCAAACATATCTGGAGATGGAAAGAAAATAAAAAAGAAGACTTCAAATTAAAAACATAGCTATTTTTTCAACATCTCATGATCAAGTACTTCTTTTGGGGTAGAAGTGATGAGCATTTAAGTACGCATGTGCCCGGTTATGTTCAATTCGGGGTGTCTTTAAACTAAACTGTAAATTATTTTTTATTTATTCAATATTAACTTGATATATTCATTAAAAATTATAAATAAAATGATAATTTTATTATATTATTTTTTATATAATAAATTTAATATTTTGAGAGATGCATTAAAAAATAATTATAATTGATAATAAGGATAAATTAAAAATTAAGTGATAGATTATTTCTTAATTTTAAAATAAAAATAGACATTTAATATGATAAATATGTAAAAATGGACGGACGAAGTATTATATATATGTGTTTGGGGTTGGTTGGGGGTGGGGTGGGGGGGTGGGGGGTTAGGAAGCTTTTCAAGTAGAAATAGCAGTTATGATGGCATGTGTTCGGTTATGTTTAATACGGGTTTGTTGCAAAAGTAGAGAAAAAAAAGAAAGATAAAATAAATAAATTGAGAGAAGTGAAAATGAGTTGAGGGTGACAAAAAAAGTGTTGCAATTAAAAAAGGTGATATTGACTTGGTTAATTGTCATTAATTAAAAAAATGAATCCGATTAGAGTGATTAAAAACTTTAGGATGTAAATTAAAATTTTCAGTAACTTTAAAAAAAGTTTCCTTCTAAATTTTTAATTTCAAAATCTGAATTTCCTTTCTTTCCTTTATTTTTTCATATAACATTTTTTCTTATTCTTTCTACTCTCTCTCTAGATTTTTCTCATCATCGTCTTCTTCTTCTACTACTACTACTACTTTTTCTTCTTCTATGTCTCCATAGTGTTACACCCCGTAAATGTTAACGATTAGTAAGCGTACACGCGGATTGGTGACAAGTAAGAAGAGCTTGACACATGTGGGAAGAAGCCTCGGAAGCGGGGTTGGAAGGGACCAGTGTGCACAGGGCCAGCACGGGGCGCCAGGCCTGCTGCCTCAATGGGAGGCACGACGCGGGGCAATTGTGGCGAGATGGGGGGCGCGCCGCACACCCCCTGCCACCGCCCAAGCATTATATAAAGCCCCTCCTTTTGATTCTTAAATCATTTGCAACAAGAGCCTTCGATCAGAGAGAGGAAAAGTCGGGGTTTTCAATGATTTTTCGTCTGATTACGCTATCAAACGCCATCAAAATTCAAATCAACTTCGGGTATTGAGTTCTAAGCCCGCAGGGAGTATTACTACGGCGTTATTTTCTCAAGATCCACCTGGCAAATCGGAAACCCACCGAGCAAAAATTGTCGGAATTGCTCCAAACTGATTTCTATACAATCACAGGCTTCAAGTCAGCATTTCTCCCTTTTGAACTCTCGAAAAATAATATGTTTTCGGCCGTATTTTGTTAAGTTGAATTATAGTCAATATCGGTATTAAAAGTTATCATTTTAAACCGAATTCGGTATAATTCATCTCTTTCTCCTTGTATAACGGTTACAGAAGAAGAGAGCTGGCGAATACAAGTTGAAACTCGCCGGTTATTCAGGAAACGAAAATCGAGGTATGTAAGTTTATCCCTCGGCAAGTATACTCGCCGTACAGTGTTACGACTTATGTTCTAGGACAGAAATGACGATTTCATATGTTGTAGATAGCTGCTACCATTAGATTATGATTAGACATGTTGTAATTAGTTGTTGTTGGTATATAGAGATCAGACACGCTGTGATTAGCTGCTATCCGTAGATTACGGTTACATAAGTTCTGGTTAGCTGCTAGAAAACGTACATGGATTATATAGCAGTATTCCTTGTTGAACAGGAACATGTTAAGTATGACATGCGCTAGAAGCATCATAGAAACCCTTCTATTCTCCATTTTATTGTATTAGTAGAATTATATATTTAATTGTCAGGCTCAGATCTTAGAAGCTCGTGAATAGTTATCGGGTTGTGAGTTAAACAGTATAGGCACGACTGGGCGATATAACTACCAGTTTGGCGCCTGTGTGGTCAGAAAAGCACGCCAAGAGGCGATTGGCATATCTTTATGCCCCAGGGCCAGAAATTCAGATAGGAAGGCCATACTTTAGAGTCAGCAGTCTAAGGTTGTCTAATGAACTAAGTGAGAGCTTGCCATCTAGTTAGCTACTATCAGTAATTGTCAGTCCCAGTTGACTTAGCATTTATCCTATAGATCACCAGAAAGTCAGTTCAGTCGCCCAGGTCAAAGAGACCCGAGGGTACCCTAAGAAAAGGGATCTCATCAGCAGTTAGAGGCCGGGCCAACGCCCCAGCCAGTCCTTATAAGATTCTCAGGTACAAATCGTCAGGAGTGGCTAAGTCTATATAAACTTGCCTATAAGGTTAAGAATTGCCCAGAAAAGTAATATAAAATCCGATTAGACCAAGATGACGTCTAAGGCACTAGTAAGTACTATGTTAGTATAGTATTGCCCACAGGCTAAGGATGTCAGTAAACTTCCTATAGAGGATTAAGGGTCGATCGGTCAAAGCATGTTCGGCAGTACCAGCCCTACGTTGTCCTAAGCAGAGGAACTGAGTAGTTAGTCATTTGCGACCCTGTAGTTATTATGAGTTATAGATGTCCGGGAAAGACATATAGAGAGTTGTGTTGGACCACTCCAGATCTTGCCTTATTCAGTCCAGACTATTAAAGATCATGATCACTATCAGGATCCTCTAATCAGATACAGGTGCACGACATGCCTGCTAGCAGCTTTACAGACTATCCTTAGGGGCGAGCAATGGTGACGTTAGATCCAGAAGGCCAGTCACGCCTTTTGAGTGGCTATATTGAGATGTTAGTACCACACATTGATTGGGGTTGCCCTCACTTAGGAGCCATCCATGACTACCCCAAGATTACTAGCTGTGTCGACACCCGCCAAGGGCGAGATGACATCGCTCCAGAGAGCGGCATGTTGTCCACGAGGGATGAAGATGTGGTCACAGGTCCTCATATAGTCCATTTCATGGCTGGACTATTTATATGCCGATCGACACTATACCACACCCTCTGTCAAGCCTGGTGCCCGAGTGCAGATATCAGGAGTCCACCGGACTTAAACACAGCTGTAGTTCAGGAGCCGAGCGGGCTCAATTGTAGATCCAGGGGACTGGTAGGTTGGCTATAGCATCAGTAGAGTCATAGAAACCTGGATAGGGGTATATAGATTGAGGTGTACTTGTCAGGGCTTATGGGAGCCCGGGTAAGTTTTTTCTGTGCTGCTTGTACCTTCCGGCTTATGGGGGGCCAGGTGAGGTTCTTGTCTGTATTCTTGCCTGCCAGTTATAGTTTATGAATGTGTAATCATACAGCCTTAGATCACGTACATGTAGCATTTTGTTAGATGCAGATTACGAATAAGCAAGCTTACAGGTTAATCTTCCTGCCCTTCTCTTTCTATTTATTTTCAGTCTTTATTAGCTTATTTACTGCCTTACATATTCGGTATATATTGTACTGAATCCCCCCATGGGTGCTGCATTACTTGCCTGCAGGTTTAGACAGACGGGGTTTAGGATCCTCAGTAGCAGCTCAGAGTCGCAGTTGGGTCAGCTCCTTTCATTCGAAGTTGCAAGGTTGTAGAGATTTCTGTACTTCTGTTGTATAGCATTTTGGGGTAGGCCGGGGCCCTATCTCGACCACTATTTATACTCTTAGAGGCTTGCAGACTACAGTCGTCAGTTAGTTATTTGTATGTTAACCGTGTGGGCCTTAATCAGTTATGTTTCATATGTTGGTCGTGTGGGGCCTAGGATAGTAGTTTGTCTTCATTTCTGTTATAAGTAGACAACATGGTGGCCTTGTCTGCCGGCATAGGATCCCTTCTGTTGCCTGTTGTTGTTTAGATGCTTTCTTTTACAGGTGGCTATAAGGCCTTGTCGGCCGAAGGCTGTGTTTACAGCTAAGATATAATCCGTTGTTTTCTTGAGTTGAGTTGCAGGCTTGCACCAGATGTGCATAGGCCTAGCCAGGTCAATCAGATTCCAGGGTGCATTAGGTGCCAGTCATGCCTCCTAAAGTGAGGCATGACACACAGTTGCCGCCGCCGCCACCGTTGTATTCATCTTTTTTGTTGTGTTATTTTTTTCTTCTCTTTTTTTCTTTTATTTTTACAAGTTTTTTTTGTTTTGATCGTGAGTTTGAAATTTTTTTTTCTAGCCATTAAAAAAATCTACAGAAAATCAAAAAACTTTGGCAGTTGTTGCAACAACTACGATACTTGTTGAAACAACTTCAATAATTGTTGCAACAAGTATCGTAGTTGTTGCAACAACTTCAACAATTGTTTGATCTGTTGCAACAACTCAAACAACTGTTGAAGTTGTTGCAGCAAGTATAACATAATTGTTGCAACAACTCAAACAACTATTGAAGTTGTTGCAACAACTCCAGCTTAGCTGTTGCAGCAAATCAAACAATTGTTGAAGTTGTTGCAACAACTTTGATAGTTGTTTGATTTTCTGGCAGAAGGTGAAAGATAGAAAGTGAGAAAAATAAAGTGAAAAAAGAGGTGGTGATGGTGACAATAGAGAAGGCAGGGGTAGTAATGGGGGTCAAAGTTGTTGTTAGTGGTGGTGATGGTAGCAGAAGAGGTGGCGATGGTGGCGGCGGAGGAGGAGGAGTAGGTGGTGGTGGCGGTGCGGTGGAGAGGATAGTGATAGTGGCAATGGAGGAGGTGGTGCCGGAGAAGGAAGGGGGTGATGACAGCGAGGGAGGGGGGTGAGGAGGAGGAAGGGGTGGGGTGGCGTGGGGTGGGGATGAGTGAATAGGGGTAGGGAATATAGAGGCTTTGTGTAAATAACAAAACTTGAAGGTTTTAAAATTAGTGTCATTAACACTAATCTTAAAATTGTCACCTTTACTCAATACTTAAGACTTGTGTCACTTTTTTCTAATTTTGAAACTTTCTTGTCACCCTTAATTCACTAGCCCTTTGAGAAGATATAAATTATCTTATTCTTTTCAATATTTATTAAATTATTTTTGAAGTATTAAATATCTATGATATGAATTATTATGTCTTTATTTATAATGTTCATCGAAGATTCATACGTTTCCTATGATGATATTGGAATTAGTTTCTCATATGGTCACTCAACTATGGATAATTCACTCAGAAAGTCACTTTTCTTTGCTTTATAACTCAAAAATCACTCAAAATTATTGGTGTTTCACTCACAAAGTCACTTAACTATTGGTATTTCACTCACAAAGTTACTCAACCTATTAGATAATTTTTCATTTAATTTTTTTGATATAGAATTTTTACTTTAACCCAAATTTATAAAAAATAAAAAATTATTCATTTTAACTATTTTATTAAACCGCTCCACTTGACCCGACCCATTAGAAGATGCAATTTTGACATTTTTCATTTTTTGTTTAAAAGAATGCTTCTTTCTTTTTAAATTTACAAGTAATCTAGTTTAAATTTTTCATTCCATTTCTTAAATAACAATCTCTTATAATTAAACATCAAATATCCGAATACATTTATTCTTTACTAATCGAGGCTAGCATTTTGAAAATAAATATTATGGCAAAATAAAATCATATTGATAAATTAAAATCATAAAATTTTTTAAAATTTAGGGGTCGGGTCAAGTGGCACTACTAAAAAAAAATGTAAAAAGAGACCTCAAAGGTAGGTCTCCAAAAGGAGACCCAATGAGGTTGCTTCTTTCCTTAATTTTTTTTAAAAAAATATTTTTAAAGAAGGAGACCCAGGAGGGAGGTCTGCTAAATGATAAAAATAATTCCACATAAATTTCGAAAAAAATAGAGACCTCATGCAGTCTCTAAAGATTTAAAAAATCAAAAAGTAATTATAAAAGGATACCTTATGAGATCTCCGTCTTTAGAAATTTCATTGATCGAATTTGACTAAAAAGGAGATCTCACCAGGTCTCTTATATCTAAAGTAAATAAATTAGTAATTTCTATTATATAGAAGAGCCAAGTATGGAACGACCAAGGATAATATTATCAGTTTTCTCAATCACAAGTATTTATTTTTCAACATAATTCTTGAAGTATTATTTCTTTCATCTCTTTTGTCTTACTCACAATTTTTCTCCCATTATGTTTCTCTCAACTTGAGGCCCTTCAGTACCAGCTTAACTTTGACGATTCATCTAATCTTTGAATCTAATTTTTATCCACGAAACGGCGTCGTAACATTTCGAATGGAATCAACATTCATTCCCCCCCTCCCCCCCCCCCCCCCCCCCCCCGCTGATTTCAAATACGACCTCTTTCATCACCATTACTGTCGGCAACAATTCAACCACATTCAATAGATATTATTCTAATTTTAAAATACAATTTATCATTTTTTACCTTTATTTTTGTTCTAATAATGTTACACCCTATAAAAGATTAACGATCAATAAGCGTACGCGTGGATTCAAAACGAATAAGAAGAGCTTGATGCGTGTAAGAAAAGTATCGAAAGCAGGGTCGGACGAAATCAGCGCGTGCAGGGCCAGCGCGACACGCCAGCCAGCAGTACACTGGCCAGCGCGGCGTAGTAAGGTGGCCTGCGTTATGGGCAGCCCCCCCCCCCCCCCCCCCCCCCCCGCCACCAGCCTTGTATATATATACCCCTACTTTAATTGTTAAGTCATTTCCCAATTATTTTATTCGGCCAGAGAGAGTATATTTCGAGGTTTTCAATAGTTTTTCATCCGATTACTCTGTCAAACGCCGTCCAAATTCAAATTAACTCCAGGTATTGAATTCTAAGCCCACAGGAAGCATTATTATGGAGTTATTTTCTTGAAATTTGCCCGGAAAATCATAACCCCGTCGAGCAAAAGTTATTAGAATTGCTCCAAACTGATTCCTAGATGATCACAGGCATCAAGTATGCATTTCTCCCTTCTGAACCCCTAGGAAAATTATAGGTTTACGATCATATTTTACGTAGTTGAATTATAGTCGCTCTTAATATCAAAAGTTATCATTTTAAGCCGAATTTGGTATTAAAATTAGTCTCTTTCTCCCAATATTACGGTTGTAGTTGGAAAGAGCTGTTGAAGCTCGTTAGGTGTTTGGGAAACAGCAATCGAGGTATGTTAAGGTGAATTCCTTCGGAGTTTCTAAGTACTGCAATACAGTTTGAATACCAGTAAGAGAGCTAGAAGTCTTGTTATTATGAATAGTTTTTGTTGTTAGCTGAGACCAGTACTTATGTTTAGTTTGGGATTGATTTTGCCCTGTATAGGCTTCCATGACCAACCCAGAGTTACTAGCTATGTCATTGCCCTCCAGGGGCTAGATAACGTCGCTCCAAGGAGCGGTATGCCGTCCGCGAGGGACGAAGATGAGGTCCGAGGACCTTATACAGTCCATTCCATGGCTGGACTATTTTTATGCCTTATCGGCACCACACCCCCGTCGAGCCTGGTGCCCGGGGTATAGACAGCAGGAGTCCACCGGACTCAAACACAACTACAGTTTAGGTGCTGAGCGGGCTCAGTTGCAGACTCAGGGGACTGGTAGGACGGCGATGGTTATTAGTTGACTCATTTTGACCTTGTTAGGGGTATACAGAGATTGAAGTGTGCTCGCCAGGGCTTATTGGGGTCCCGAGTGGGTTATTCTGTGCTGATTATACCTTCCAGGCTTATGGGGGCCAGGTAAGATTCTTGCACTATTTACTATTAGATAGACAATAGGAAGTTAAGTTATTCAGCTTATACCTCTATCCCTTTCACACAGTTACTTTCAGTTTCATTTTAAGCTTTATTCAGTTATTGCCTTACATATTCAGTACATATTGTACTGACGCGCATCTTGCGGCGCTGCATTACTTGCCTGTAGGTGCGGGTAGACACGGATCAGGACCTTCTTAGCTTTCATCCAGAGTTAGCAGTGCAGTCGGCTCCTTTTCTCCGGAGATAACAGTTAGAAAGTTTACTCTTTTGATTGTACAGTATATGGGTAGGACAGGGCCCTGTCTCGGTCATTATTCCACTCCTAGAGGCTTGTAGATTTTATAGTTTCCTATGGTTAGTTTATTGTTGGCTGTGTGGGGCCTATATATATGTTTTATCTCATGTTTTAGCCCTGTGGAGCCTTGTTTAGCTGCTAATTAGTGGCCTTGTCGGCCTTAGTATAGTTTAGTGTCTGATTTACATTTCAGTTATAACTAGACATCATGGTGGTTTTGTCGGCCCGCATAGGATTCCCTTTATTTGTCTGTTGCTGGTTACCTATTTTTTTACAGGTGGTTATAAGGCCTTGTCGGCCGGAGGTTGTGTTTACAGCCGAGATATAGTCCGTTGTTTTCTTGAGATGAGTTGAAGGCTTGCACCAGACATGCATAAGCCTAGCCAAGTCAGTCAGATTCCAGTATGGCACTAGGTGCCGCTCATGCCTCCCAAGATGGGGCGTGACAAATAAATATAGAAATAAATTAGTATGGTAAAAAGAATAGTATATTAAATCGAGATCAAAGAATAATAAGAATAATTTAATTAAAATTATTATTTTTAACATTAAAGCGTAAAAATAACATGATAAATTGAATAAACTGCATAGAATAGTTAATATTAAAGTAAACTAGAGTTGTTCACTATATTTTTAAATAATAGTTCTTCATTTAAACAGAGGATCAAGTTTATATCTTATTTCATTTTAAATATTTGAAATAAATTTAAATCTTTGAAACAATGTAAGTTTTATTTAATTTTAAAGTTGTTGAATCAAATTTTGATAAAAGACTAAGTATTTTTCAAGTCCAATTTATGTATATTGATAATAGACTGTCTTTATACTTTTAAATTAATCAAATCAAATTTAATTAATTTAATAGATTACTTACTTTTTTTTTAAGTTATCAATTAATGTTTAATATTGTTATTCTTTTTTTCTAAATAAAAGTAGGAAAAGAATTTCTTTTGAAGCAAGTTATATATTTTAAAAAACATTAATAAATTCCATAAAAATATTGTATTTAATGAATTTGATTAAAATATTTTTGAGTTAAATTATTTTATTATAGTATTTTATTTATATTAAAATTTTGGTTGGAACAAATAAATTATCGGTCAAAATGCATATATAATATTTTTGTGAACAAATGTTTTTTTAAGATGAACAAAATAATAGTGATAATATAATTTTTAATCAAATCCAGTCAATAAAATTTTTAAAGAAAGAGACTTCATGAGATCTCTCTTTCTAATAAAAGAATACCAAACCCTTGTTTCCTCCTCTTTATACACGTTTTTATTCCTCCCTTTCCCACAAAACCCTAGAACTCTCTCACCAAACCCTCCCATCTTTCATCCGTTGCTGATCCCGTCGTTGGGTTTTACCTGTTGGTCCGCTGCTCCCACCACCTTCACAATATGCTCGCAGTGACGAGGAAAGTTTTTTTTTTCTTTTCTAGCAGTGACGGGGTAGTTAGCAATATTAGTCGTAGAAAAATCAAACCCTGTTAGATTACTGGTTTTGATGCTGTCAACCTCACATAGGGACCTGATCCCTTGTGCTGGTGTGACTCATTTTTTAGCTGGACGGGAAAAGACTTTACAGTTGGAAAGTTTGCTTTTTGGCTGTCAGTTGGTGAGAGCAGAAGTGCACAGCAGCACAGCATGGAATCATAGCAGCATCCTAGGCCAAGTTGGTCACATGTGCTTGACCAAAAAGAGAGCTTTCTAGTGGGTATCATTACTACTCTCTCCTTTTATCCATGTGGCTAGTGGGTATCATCAATACACTCTCCTTCTACCCATGTGGATGAAAGGAAGCTGAAAAGATATAAAGGATAGAACCCAACAACTCTTTCCATCAAGAGAAATCATTCAGAAAAATTGATCTAAAAAATAAGCTTATTCTTCTCTCAAAAGGCAGCCATTGTTTCCTTGTTTCACAGCAAGAATCAAAGAAAAATAACTCAAGTTTAGAGGCTGCCATTGAAGGAGAAGAAGTGCACTGCAAAACAGAAACCTTGTATTTCGTACAAGTTTTATTTTCTTGTTTTTCATGAGTTGTTTTTCTCGTTTTGGTCTGCTAGAGCTAGTAGACATTTTGGCTAGAGTTAGCCTTGTATTTCAGTTGAATTTTAGCTGAAGTAGAGAATATTGAAGTCTTGTAATAGAGGTATTACAAGTGGGAGGTTAGGAGGTTAACCTCTTAGTTGTGTACTAGGTTTTGTAACTTTTGTTGCTCAGATCTAGTAGTGGAGTTTGAGAAATCCTACGAGGTAGGTCGTGGTTTTTTACTTCCAGTGAGCAAGGAAGTTTTCCACGTAAAACTTCGTGTGTCTTCTTCTTACTGTTGTATTTTCGTGTACATGTGTCTCTGCCTCTGTGTAACCTGATAGAGGGACCTGATCCTGAGTAAGGTGGTCGACCCATATAATTCAACAATTGGTATCAGAGCAGGTGCTTTCTAAAAGGTTAACACCTAGAAAGACTCCTGTAAAATATGGCAGCACCACCAAATTTAGAAGAAGGACAGTCTACTACCAGACCTCCCAGGTTTAATGGCCAATATTACGGATGGTGGAAAACAAGAATGCATGATTTCATCATGGCTGAAGATTGTGAGCTGTGGGATGTGGTACTGGATGGACCTTATGTGCCAATGAAAACCGTAAAGGAAGGAGAGACAACCATCTCTATTCCCAAAACCCGAAAGGAGTTTGATGATCATGACAGAAAACTCATAGAAAAGAATTACAAATCTAAGAAGCTTCTTGTTTGCGGTATTGGTCCGGATGAATATAATCGAATCTCTGCTTGTGAGACTGCAAAGGAAATATGGGACTGTCTCAGAACCGCTCATGAAGGGACCAGTCAGGTCAAGCAGTCCAAAGTGGATATGCTTACCACTCAATACGAAATGTTCTCCATGAGGGAAGGTGAATCTATTCAAGAGATGCATACCAGACTCACGTCCATCACTAACAAGCTCTATTGTTTGGGAGAAGTGATCAAGCCAAGCAGGCTGGTCAGGAAGGTACTCAATGTCCTCCCCAAGTCTTGGGAGAGTAAAGTTGATGCGATCACTGAAGCTAGAAATCTGGAAGTCCTCACGATGGATGAACTCATAGGCAATTTAAAAACCTATGAGCTCAAGAGGCAGCAGGACCAGAGCAGGAGTGAGCTGAAGAAGGACAAAGGATTAGCTCTTAAAGGAGCTCAAGCAAGCTCTAGCGAAGAAGATGAAGATATGGCCTACCTAACAAGAAGGTTTCAGAAAATGATTAGGCGAAGTGGCAGCCTTCCTAGGAGGACAAGCTCGAACAAGGGACCTAGTTACAATGATCTGTGTCACAAATGCGGCAAACCAGGTCACTTTATCAAGGACTGTCCGATGCATAAGATGGATTACAAGGAGTATCTGAGAACCACTGCCGAAAAGGCCCAGAAGAAGGACCGAGTCCCTGACAAGTTCAGAAGAAGAGCTGCAGCCGACAATATAGTCAAGCAAGCTCTAGCTGCTTGGGGGAACTCCTCAGATGAATCTGATAAGGAGGATGCTGTGAAAGATGCTTCTATGATGGTTGTGGAGGATGATGACTCACCCTTTGACTCAATGTTTGCCTTCATGGCAAATTCGGATGGAGATGAAGATGAAGAGGTAACTTTCCTTGACATTAAAAAGAATCTAAAAGACTATAATGGGAAAGAATTGAGGTCGCTAGCTTGTGTGTTAATTGACTCTTTTTATGATCTTACCAAAGAAAAGGAAAGTCTGAATCAATATATAGATAAACTTGAGCTAGAAAAGGCGAACTTGATCTCAAGTTTGGCAGAACTAGAAGAGAAATGTCAAGAGCTAGTCAATGAGCAAAATGCCTTTATTAAAAAGGGAGGGACTAGTGACATGAAAAATGCTCAAAAAGAATTCGAAGCTGAACTGAAAAGGTCACAAGATGAGCTCACTGTAATAATGAAAAGAAACACTGAGCTTGAGAAAAATGTGATCCAACTGAATGCTGAGCTTGAGAGATCGCTTAAATGGAATGCCTCTTCACAGATCTTACAAAAATTAACCGGACAAAGATCTAACTCCGGTGAAGGGTTAGGTTATAAGAAAAGTAGTCCTCCTTATAATCCTCACAGTAAATATGGATCTAATCCTGATAATTTGCTGTGCACACACTGTGGTAGGAATGGGCACCTTAAGTCTAACTGTGTATCGAGGCAAGCAGCCTTAAGAAAGACGGTGATTAGTAAAGGAGAATTAGGGACCATAAGGGGACCTGGTTCCAAAATGTCTCAGATCAGGCTGCCTGAGTGGTCCAAAAGAAAATTGATTTATCCTCTGTCTCGGTACTGGGAACTCAAGCTGAAATGGGTTCCCAAGTCTAATCTATAATCTATATGTGCAGGAAGGAGTGAGAGAAAGCAGTCGGAAATGGTATATGGATAGCGGCTGCTCAAAGCACATGACTGGAAATGTTGATAATTTTCTCTCACTCAAGGCATATCAGGGAGGCTCAGTATCTTTTGGGGATGGCAAAAAGGGACACATTCTTGGTGTTGGGAAGATTGGAAAGACACTTGCCCATGCCATAGAAAATGTCTTCTATGTAAATGGACTGAAGTACAGCCTCCTGAGTGTCTCACAAATCTGCGACAAAGGAAATGAAGTCAAATTCGTTTCAGACCAGTGTACAGTGACAGATCTTCAATCAGGAAGAGTTGTTTTGACCGCAAACAGATGCAAGAGCATGTATGTTGCTGATCTTGATTCAGCTGCTAGAAATGGGCTTAACTGCTTAAGCGTGGTGGAGGATGAAGCTACCTTGTGGCACAGAAGGTTGGGACATGTAAGTTCTGTTCTTCTCAACAAGCTAGTATCCAAGGACCTGGTTCGAGGACTCCCAAAGGTGAAATTTGCTCAGAGTCAGATCTGTGATGCTTGTGTTCAAGGGAAACACACCAGGTCTTCATTCAAGAACAAAAAGGAAGTGAGCACCTCCAGACCCCTGGAGCTACTACACATGGATCTGTGTGGACCTGTAAAGGTTGCAAGTCGTGGAGGAAAGAAGCTGATCCTTGTAATTGTTGATGACTATTCAAGATATACCTGGGTGATGTTTCTTCGCACTAAAGATGAAACATTCCCCACCTTTGAGTCATTTGCAAACCAAATTCAGGTGAAGCTGAACTGCAACATTGCAGGGATCAGGTCTGATCATGGAACTGAATTTGAAAATGCCAAATTTGAAGCTTTCTGTGCTGCCAAAGGAATCAGTCACAACTTTTCTGCTCCCAGGACTCCACAACAGAATGGAGTAGTTGAAAGGAAGAATCGAACTCTTGCAGATATTGCTAGAACATTGCTCATAGATGGAGGAGTGGCAATGTCATTCTGGGCAGAAGCTGTCAACACGGCCTGTTATGTGGTCAATCGGTGTCTAATTCGGCCATTACTTGGAAAAACCCCCTATGAGCTGCTGAATAAAAGGAAGCCGATGCTGAACTACCTTAGAGTCTTTGGATGCAAGTGTTTTGTGCTAAACAACGGCAAGGACCATCTAGGAAAATTTGATCCCAAAAGTGACGAGGGAATTTTTCTAGGATACTCATTAAATAGCAAAGCATACCGAGTCTATAATAAACGGACTCAGTGTGTTGAAGAAAGCATCCATGTCGTATTTGATGAAAATGGGAAGCTGAAGAGCACGGAAGCACTGGGTAAGGACGAATTTGAGGAACTGTGGTTGTTCCAAAGAGATGATGTCAATCATGATTCATCTAAAAAACCTGACATCACAAAGAACTCCCTGCAGAATGGAGATCAGACCACTCATGATGAAGCAACAGAACACATCAGAGAAGAGGAGGCAGAAAAGGAAGATGATGCAGAAGGCAACCCAGAAGAGGGACCTGGTTCCAATTCTGGAGAATCTGCTGGAACTGGTTCCAATTCTGAAGAATCTGTTGTAAAGGGATCTAACTGGAAACACAAATCTTCTCATCCTCTTGACAACTTAATGTCTCCATTGGACTCAGGAATGCAGACCCGATCCAAAACTCGAAACACATTTGCCTCATCAGCCTTCATATCACAGATTGAGCCCAAGAACATCAAGGAGGCACTGAAGGATGTGGAATGGGTGAATGCTATGCAGGAGGAGCTGCATCAATTTGAAAGAAGCAAAGTCTGGCACTTGGTTCCAAAACCATCTGATAGAACTGTTATAGGAACCAGGTGGGTCTTCAGGAACAAATTAAATGAGCAAGGGGTCACAGTCAAAAACAAGGCTCGACTGGTTGTTCAAGGGTACAACCAGGAGGAAGGGATTGATTATGATGAAACATTCGCTCCAGTAGCTAGAATGGAAGCCATTCGCATGCTGATTGCCTTTACCTCTTTCATGGAATTTAAATTGTTTCAAATGGACGTCAAAAGTGCCTTCCTAAATGGGTACTTGAAGGAAGAAGTGTATGT
Source organism: Datura wrightii (assembly GCA_035772735.1). Taxonomy (NCBI): domain Eukaryota; kingdom Viridiplantae; phylum Streptophyta; class Magnoliopsida; order Solanales; family Solanaceae; genus Datura; species Datura wrightii. The sequence continues at coordinate 138,884,656 of JASDFA010000007.1, read as the reverse complement.
GAAACAACCCCCTGGTTTTGAGGATATTGATAGACCTCATCATGTATACAAGCTGGACAAGGCACTATATGGACTGAAACAGGCTCCAAGGGCTTGGTATGAAAGACTATCAAAATTTCTTCTTGATAATGGTTTTAAGAGAGGAAGAATTGACAACACTCTTTTTCTCAAAACAAGAGGAAGAAATTTGCTTATTGCTCAAGTCTATGTTGATGACATTATATTTGGAGCCACTCTTGATTCACTCTGTGAGGATTTTGCAACGCTCATGGGAAGTGAATTCGAGATGAGTATGATGGGAGAACTTATGTTCTTTCTGGGGTTACAGGTCAAGCAGGACAAAGCTGGAACAGCCATCAGTCAGCAGAAGTATATCAAGGACCTGCTCACAAAATTTCATATGGAAAGTGCCAAACCAATTGACACTCCCATTGGGACTGCTTCAAAACTGGATAATGATGAACCCGGTCCTCCAGTAAATGAAACTATGTACAGAGGCATTATTGGCTCCCTGCTTTACTTAACAGCCAGCAGGCCAGATATTGTGTTTAGTGTGGGTATGTGTGCTCGATTCCAAGCTTGTCCTAAGGAATCTCATCTGAAGGCTGCTAAGAGAATTCTCAGATATCTTAAGGGGACCTCTGATTTAGTCCTTTTCTATCCATCTGGAGGTTCCTTTGAACTTATTGGCTATTCTGATGCTGACTATGCTGGGTACCTGGTTGATAGGAAAAGTACCTCAGGCATGGCTCATTTTCTGGGTTCTTCACTGGTCTCTTGGGGATCAAGAAAACAAAATTCAGTGGCACTCTCAACAGCTGAAGCAGAATATGTGGCTGCTGCTTCATGTTGTGCTCAATTACTGTGGATTAAGCAGCAACTGGAAGACTTTGGAGTCCTGACCGAGTGTGTCCCTTTGATGTGTGACAACACCAGTGCTCTGAATATGGCTAAGAATCCAGTACAACACAAGCGGACTAAGCATATTGACATCAGACATCATTTTCTTAGAGACCATGTTGAGAAGGGAAATATTCGTGTGGAATTTTGCAGGACAGAAGATCAGATTGCAGATATCTTTACCAAAGCCTTGAATAGGGACCAGTTTGATAAAAACAGATTAAGGCTGGGCTTAATCAAAATGAATTAAATTCTCCCTCTTCTCTGTCTAAGTGTTGACTCTCGTTTTTGGCTATGATCTGAATGCAGGTATCCTTGCTAGTTTGTTGTGGATGCGTCTAACTCAGTTCTATACCTCCCTAGGTATACACGCATGGTGGATGTAAGGAAGGCTGGACTTAGACAAGTCAGGGACTTTGGACTGCCTGTTCAACCTCATAAGGGGACCAGGTCCTATCAGGTCAGTATTACTTTGTCACTTATAAACATATCTTGAGAATATTGTAAGAACTGCCCTTCCCGCTTGTTTCTTCCGGTATCCGGTCATAAAGTAAGTGTTATATCTACATCCAGTTCAAAAGTCTCTCTGATTAGACGTGTCATAACCCCTCTTAAAACCCTTTCCACCTTCCATCTTTCCTCTCACCTTTTTAAACTGCTCTCTGCAAATAACCTCTTCAAACTTCCTATTCCTCCATCTCTTACTCACCAGATTTCTTCCAGAGATAGGACCAATGAGTCTACTGAGCTGTCCAGGGAAGCCAGGCAGCTTATCTTGCAGAACCAAAAGGTGTTACGGGGCAGGGTATTTGATCCTGAAATTTGTGACATGGAAGGCATGGCTGAGCTGGTGGAAATGGTCAATTACCAAAGTTGGCGACACTTATTTGTTCCTCCAGTTCCTGTTTTACATGAGAATGAGGTCAGGGAATTTTATCATGAGCTGGAATTTGCTGATAATGGTACTAAGATCTACAGCAAGGTGAGTGGAGTCACCTTCATGATAAATGAGCAGGTTCTAAGTTCCATTCTTAAGGTTCCTAATAGAGGGATCAGGTCTGTCGATGGAGAATGTGCGCAAAGGCGTTTTATTTCCATGATTTCCAAGCTTGACAGAGTCACAGGGGAGAGAGTTCTCAAGAAACAAATGAAGGGTGTGTATCAGCTGCTGTTTGAGTTTGTAAATAAAGTACTTCTACCAAGGGCAGAGAAGAGGACTGTGGCAGGAGTTGCAGATCTATTCCTAATGGAAGCCCTCAGCACATTTCAGCCCATAAGCCTGGCTGGTGTGATGATCAATCACATACACAAAATAATGCATGTCAAAGATGGAAAGCATGGTCTAGCTTATGGATTCCCGCTGAACAAAGTCTTTGAATTTTTTGGTGTAGAATGCGGTTTGGGGATAGTAGGGTCAAAGAAGCAGATGTTTACCCTCTCGACGCTGGAAGAATGTGAATGTGTGATGCGTCGCGGAGGGGCACAGAGTCAGTCAATAGTGTCGGACTTAATTGCCTCGCAAGAGAAGTCCAATATGGAGATAGAACGGCTCACTGCTCTGCTTGTCCAAAAGGAGGCTGAAATAGTTCGTCTGAGGGCGCACCCAGTAGAGGACCCTGGCACCATCTCTGCTCTCAAGGAAGAGAATGAAGCTTTAAAGGCTGAGATTAAGGATTTAAACCAAAAAACTGCTTACTGCCAATGATCCTCTCAAAGCAGAAAATGAAGCTCTGAAGGTTGAGGTCAAGGACTTGACTAGGAAATTGCTTATTGCCCATGAAACCTTCAATGATCGCCTCTCAGCCCTCTTCCACAGACCACCCGACCCAAAATGATGTTCCTATTTTTTTTATCTCCTTCCTGTTTTGCTCTCTTTCCCACGATTATGGACAGTTCTTGTATGATTCTCTTTTGGTATGTTATGCTAAGTGATAATGTAATGCTTTTCTGATTGCAGGGGTTGGCTGTTGCATTGTTCTTATTGTCTATTAGTTTTTCTGTCTTTCTTATTTCCATTAGTGTCAGTGTTGCCCCAGTGGCCATGAGTTAACTCACCTAATCATTCTTGTCTTGGTTTACTGTTCTTTTCTTTTTTATGATGCCAAAGGGGGAAGATACTAAGACAGGGGGAATTATGGGGGAATTATGCTGAATGACAGGGGGAATTATGCTGACAGGGGGAATACTGTGAAGTGTGTTAGATAAAATGTGCAAAGAAGGTTGTCAAGGTTGTCATCATCAAAAAGGGGGAAATTGTTAGATTACTGGTTTTGATGCTGTCAACCTCACATAGGGACCTGATCCCTTGTGCTGGTGTGACTCATTTTTTAGCTGGACGGGAAAAGACTTTACAGTTGGAAAGTTTGCTTTTTGGCTGTCAGTTGGTGAGAGCAGAAGTGCACAGCAGCACAGCATGGAATCATAGCAGCATCCTAGGCCAAGTTGGTCACATGTGCTTGACCAAAAAGAGAGCTTTCTAGTGGGTATCATTACTACTCTCTCCTTTTATCCATGTGGCTAGTGGGTATCATCAATACACTCTCCTTCTACCCATGTGGATGAAAGGAAGCTGAAAAGATATAAAGGATAGAACCCAACAACTCTTTCCATCAAGAGAAATCATTCAGAAAAATTGATCTAAAAAATAAGCTTATTCTTCTCTCAAAAGGCAGCCATTGTTTCCTTGTTTCACAGCAAGAATCAAAGAAAAATAACTCAAGTTTAGAGGCTGCCATTGAAGGAGAAGAAGTGCACTGCAAAACAGAAACCTTGTATTTCGTACAAGTTTTATTTTCTTGTTTTTCATGAGTTGTTTTTCTCGTTTTGGTCTGCTAGAGCTAGTAGACATTTTGGCTAGAGTTAGCCTTGTATTTCAGTTGAGTTTTAGCTGAAGTAGAGAATATTGAAGTCTTGTAATAGAGGTATTACAAGTGGGAGGTTAGGAGGTTAACCTCTTAGTTGTGTACTAGGTTTTGTAACTTTTGTTGCTCAGATCTAGTAGTGGAGTTTGAGAAATCCTACGAGGTAGGTCGTGGTTTTTTACTTCCAGTGAGCAAGGAAGTTTTCCACGTAAAACTTCGTGTGTCTTCTTCTTACTGTTGTATTTTCGTGTACATGTGTCTCTGCCTCTGTGTAACCTGATAGAGGGACCTGATCCTGAGTAAGGTGGTCGACCCATATAATTCAACAAACCCCAATTTCTGTCACAGTTACGACGACATTGATTCAAGACCCAATTATATGTGCGACAACAACAATACAGGAATATAAAAATATTACACAACTAGGAAGAATACCAGACATGACACTTGAGCATTATCATGCAATGCTACCACATTATTAAAAAAACACTAGTTAAAATTCAAAAACCTACTTCAAACATTTTTTTTGAAAAAAAATTTTATGAAGTCCCTCCTTTGTCTCAAATTGCTTCGAGAGACTAGTTGCTCGGAGAGTTTTGGCAACATGGTCGAAGTGGGTAGAAAAGCAATACTAGTAGCAGTTTGTGTTCTGTTACAGAAACATTGAAAAAATAAAAAAAAGTAATTTCCATTACACTTTGTAGCCTCCCTCATTACATACATACATATAAATATGTTATAAATAATAGTGTATAATTAAGAAGAATATTTTGATTAATAGAATTAATGTTACATCCATTTGATATATTTTTGTACTCAGTGCTTTATGTAAACCAATATTTGGCAATAATATCACATCACATCACATGGATGGAATTAATTACAATTGAATTAGGAACTAAGTAAATTTGATAGGGTCAAAAATAGGTTACTGATTTAAGCTACATTTTTCTTTTTTTTTTCTTTTTTTTTTTGTTTGGTTCTTGAGTTTGAAAAGAGGTACCGGAGTTTATGCTTGAGAAGTGTTCGGTATGTATGTCTTTTTCAGATGGATGTTATATGTGGAAAGAAAGATAAGTTTTTATTTTTTCTGGAAGATTTGATATTCTTGTCTTGATGCATAATTTGTTCTTTTGGTGTCACTTTTATTTGTGTGACTAGACAGAAGGAACGCAGGATAATGTTAGTCTTATTAGTGTTATTTTCAAGTTTCTATCTGTAGCTTTATTATGAAGAACTATTCTTTTTCTCCTGAGGAAGAATGGATAAGTTTAAGGTATGAAATGCCTTCTATCTCCCACTCAGTTCATGGTCATGCACTGTGATTAAGATAATTAAGATAGTGGCCTAAAAATACAAAGCAATTATGAAAGTAGGATATCTCAAGCTATAGAAGGTGGCATAATTCCTTTTCTTTTTTTGCTGCATATGAAAGAATTGATACAAGATTTTAGATATCTTAAATTCTAGAACTAAATTACGTTTTTGAAACTTTCCTCTGTATGACCAAATTATTTAACTCTTGAAAAACTATATGGTATTCAAAATTTAGAAAACCTAACTTCTGAAGAGAAAAGAAGAATGAACTAGTTAGCTAGTTATTTAACTCATTATTTTTCCTTTTGACAGAACTGAAAGTACAGAGATATTATTTAGTATGGAGAATACTACTTTAAGCCTTTTAATTTGTGTTTATTATTCAAAGTCAATAATATACCTTGTCCCAGTGATGCAGTTCGACTCCTCGACCTCCTCCAGTCTCGACCTATTCATCATCAGGTATATGGTCAATCCAGCGGTCTAGTAGATGAGCCAGCAGTTATGAGGATGAAGATGATGATTAAGTGGAAAACACACCTCCTCATTATTGAATTTTAATATTGTGTTGGATAAACTAAATTCCGTACTATTTGATTATGATTTGTAAAGATTACAAAGTATTTTGCGTATTTTTGAGATTTTATTTAGCTGATGACTTATGTCTTTTAAACTACTTTAAAGATGATTGAAGAATATTTAGTAAATGTGTTTGTTATAGTTTTTGATTTAGCTGATTATATTGTATATATTATTGAATTGATTTGAAATAGTAGGTGGACAGCAGCAGAAGCAACAATATGCTTTTTTTTTTTTTTTTACTGAAAAGAGATCTCATGAGGTTTCTTATCTACAATTTCATTTTCCAGAAAATACATAAAAGAGACTTTATGAGGTCTCTTTTATTCAGATTCGTTTTCCACAAAATGTATAATCCAGACCTCATCAAGTATCTTTTATGCATTTTCTGAAAAATAAAACTGTAGATAAGAGACCTCCTGAGGTCTCCCTTCAGGAAATTATATAAATATTTTAAATCTTTTGAAAATAAATTGGAGGCCTCATAAAGTCGCCTATTATAGAAATTAAAAATAAAATGAAAGAACAAAAGAGAGAACCTTATGAGGTCTCATTTTAAAAGAAAAATTGAAAAAATATTTGAAAACTTCGCGAGGTTTCTTTTTGGAGACCCCATGAGGTCTCTAGTGAAAAGTGACCTACGTTTCTAAGACCTACAGTTGAGGTCTCTTTTCAAGGAAAAGAGAACCCATGAGATCTTTTCTTTAAGTCTCTTTTTGCAGTTTTTTTAGTAGTGGGCGGGTTAATAAAATGGCTAAAATAAATAGGTTTTTGTTTCTTATAAATTTGGGTTAAAATAAAAATTTTATATTATAAAAAATTAAATAAAAAATATATATATAATTGATTGAGTGACTTCGTGAGTGAAACATCAATAATTAAGTGACTTTGTGAGTGAAATACTAATAGTTGAGTGACTTTTGAGTTATAAAGCAAAAAAAATAACTTTATGAGTGAAATATCCATAGTTAAGTGGTCATTTGAGAAATTAACTCCAATATTGAGGGAAATTAAGATGAAGATATTTATCCGATTCTAAGCATTCAATTCCTGGTGACTATAAAACGACATTGTGAGCCACATGCTGAATTTTTTATAATGATAAATTTAGAGAACTTTTATTTTTCGACATAAATTCTGTAGAAATTAAGTTATTTAGCAAAAATTGTATAGTATTTAATTTCTCGGCATAAGTTTAGAGATTTTTTTCTTGTTCGATAAGAGTTCTTTTTTTTTTTTGCGTTGTCTGACATAAGCTTTATAGTAATAAGTTATGCGTCTTACAACATAACTTGGTGGGTTCTGAAGCTAAACTTATTCATTTATCTGCATAAGTTCTATAGGAATTAAGTTATCTTGTAAGCCATATCTTATGGGTTCTGAACTTAACTCAAGTCACTGACAACATAAGTTATGTAGGTATTTAAGAGACATAACTTGTTATGCCTTGTAAGACATAATTTATATTATATTATGATATAAAAATATAAATTTATAAATATCAGGAGTATTTTTAATCATTTTAATTACTTAAAATATTAAAAAAAATTAAAAATCATAAAGTTAAAAGACAAAAATCACTCAAAAATAGAAACATCCATGTGAATAACTCGAAAGAAATGATTAATAGATAACATGAAATGTTTTTAATTTTAAGTGATTCTTAAAGTTCAGTATTCAATGAACATCAGTGAACATGCATCATCTCCCCTTATTTTTGTTTTAAAACAAATAATAGCCTCAAGTCATATTTAAAGTTCTATATTACACGTAAAGTTATCATCGTTCAAATAAGAAAAATGAATAACTGATAGTTAAAATATTTTTTAATAAATAATTAATAATAATTTAAATAAAAAAAGTAAACATCCAATAAATCAAACATAAAACTCAAAAAATCGTAATATTTCAACTGATCTTCTCCCTTCTTTTTGTTTTAAAACAAATAAGAGCCTGAATTCTCATCTTTAAAGTTCTATACCACGCCGCAAAATTATAGTTATCACCAAGTGTATATCTCAACAAACAAAAATAAGGAAGAAAACCATTTTAACATATCTTTGCTAAAACTTCTCGAACTTCATCTTTAGAGAAGTTTTAATTTTCAAGGTTTAAAATATTATATATATTGATAGAATGCCTGAGTGTAAGATTAGGTGATTGAATTTCCCCTAATGGCAATACTTTGCGATTTGTATTAGATTTGAAATGAGAAAATCGTTTTCGTCCCTCAACTTTGATTTAAAAATCAAACTCTTCTTTTAATTTTGAACAATAGATATTCTCCCCATTTAATTTTAATTGACTTTTTAAAATATCTATTTTACCCTTCAATTCTCCATGTATGTAATACTTTTTTATATTATATATAATATTTATTTTTTAACGTAGATAGTTTCTTATTTAAAATTCATTAACATTATAAGTAGAACAGTACTTATATGAATTTGTCACAAAATCTAACGCTATTTAGTATTTTTTTATTATTAAAATATTATATGCATTAAATATGTATATATGTATGTGCATGCATGTGAGTGTATTTATGTTTCTCCTTTTTCTTATCCTCTACTTTATACAAATAAATTAAATTTGATTGTTATAAACAGAATATTTCGTAACATATAATTTTAAATTAATTTATATTATAAATAAATAATTTTAAAATTTTTCTTTATTTTATTAATTTTTTTTGTATTTCATCCATTGAAATATATTTATAAAATTATTATTACCTTTTATTTTCACTTGTATAAATAAATATTCGAGTTTTGATTATTATTAGTAAAATTATTTTTTTATTCTATTAATTTACTTTATTATAGAATGTTATTAACTTATATACTCAATTTATTTTATTTTTTTACAAAAGTTAATATTATTAAAAAGAATCATTTCACTTGAGTCAAACAAGATTAAAAAGAAAAAAAAAAGTTTTACATGTAATTTGTTTGATAACGGATGAAGAAAAAGCAAAGGAAATCAATTTTATATGAAATTTTCCTACTGTTTGCCAATTTTAGAGCGCAAAAAACAAAGAGGGGCAACGAGGTCTCATAATTTTTTTTAAAAAATTTAATGAACTTTGTTGGTCAGCTAATAAGGTTCAGTGAAACTTTTAAAAAAAAAAAAGAATTATGAGAACCTCGTTGCTGAGGCAACGAGGTGTCAATATTAAGGAAGCTGAAGGAGGCGGTGCGGAGTCAGAAACTGGAGGTTTTCTCCCGAGGGGGAGATGGCGTGCTACGATACCAGGGTCGATTATGTGTTCCGGACGTTGATAATTTGAGAGTTCGGATATTGCATGAGGCACATGGTACCAGATATTCTGTTTATCCGGGATCCACAAAAATGTATCGGTTACAAGAAATCTATTGGTGGGATGGTATGAAGAAGGATATTGCGGAGTTCGTAGCAAAATGTACAAACTGTCAGCAAGTGAAGGTCGAGCATCAAAGACCTGGAGGTGTACTTCAGGATATTTCCATCCCTCTTGGAAGTGGGAAGAAATCAATATGGACTTCATTACAGGTCTACCTCGTACTCATTGGTAATACGACTCCATTTGGGTTGTGGTGGACAGGTTGAGCAAGGCTGCACACTTTCTACCGGTCAAGACCATGGATTCAGCAAACGATTATGCTAAGTTATATATTCGGGAGTTGGTTCGGCTTCATGGAGTGCCCTTGTCTATTATTTCGGACTGAGGTACTCAATTTACTTCTCAATTCTGGCGTTCTTTTCAAAAAGGGCTCGGGACTCAGGTTAAGCTAAGCACGACTTTTCATCCTCAAACGGAAGGCTAAGCCGAACGAACCATTCAGACTCTTGAAGATATGTTGAGGGTTGTTTTATGGATTTTAAAGGTAGTTGGGATGATCATTTGCCCCTGATCAAGTTTTCTTATAATAACAGTTACCACTCTAGTATCCAAATGGCACCGTTCGACGCTCTCTACGGGCGAAGGTGCAAATCTCCCATTGGATGGTTCAAGGTTGGTAAGGCAGCTATGGTAGGACTAGATTCGGTTCATGAGGCGATGGTGAAGGTTCAGTTGATAAGGTACTGGTTGAAAATCGCTCAGAGTCATTAGAAATCGTAAGCGAATGTGAGAAGAAGAGAATTGGAGTTTGATGTAGACGACTGGGTGTTTCTAAAGGTATCTCCCATGAAGGGAGTCATTCTGTTCAGAAAGAAAGGTAAACTCAGTCCCCGCTATATTGGCCCCTACCGGGTTGTGAGAAGAGTTGGTAAGGTGGCGTATGAGTTGGACTTGCCTTCAGAATTGGCTTCAGTTCATCTCGTGTTCCATGTATCACTTTTGAAGAAGTGCTTGAGTGATCCAGCCTTGGTAGTTCCGGTAGACAGTGTTGGTGTGAAAGACAGCCTCAGTTATGAAGAAATTCCGGTTGAAATTTTGGATTGACAAATTCAAAGGCTGAGGAACAAAGAGGTAGCTTCAGTTAAGGTTTTATGGAGGAATCGGCACGTTAAAGGAGCTACGTGGGAGGCCGAAGCGGACATGATGGCTAGATACCCACATTTGTTCCCTACCGGCTCAGTTCCAACTTGAGGTATCAGTTTTTTCCCTAATTCTCTAATCAGTTTTCATGTTCAATTCATGTGCGCAAGTTTGAATTATGTTATAATAAATGTATGTAATGCCTGAATTTAGTTCAGCTATGTGGTTCTTTTCGGAGGTAGTCATTCCAGGAAATTTCGATTAAAATAATCAGTATTGGAGTATGATAATTGCTTGTTTCTAACATTCGAGGACGAATGTTCCCAAGGGGGAGATATTGTTATACCCCGAAAATTCAAGAATCATACCCAGAAGTGAATCGGAGAAAAACTAGAAAAATGTTGCAGCAGTTGCAGAACGAGTCATTGAACGACTCGTGAGAAGACCCCACAAGTGGTCAAGTGACCCGTGGGAAGGCCTGGAGTGATCAAGGAATCGAAGTCCCCATGAGTGAATCAACGACTCGTGGTCAGCCATCACGAGTCGTCATGTCAATCGTGGGGTGGAGTTGGAATGTTAAAGGAGGAATTATCTAGTGTACTTAATGGATGGGACACCATGAGTCATGGTCAGTCCCAACGACTCATGAGGAGAGTCGTGAGCAACCATGTGGATTATTATTGGGAATTAAGGCAGTGTACTTGACGGAAGGTGACCACGAGTCGTGATCTTGAGTCACGAGTCGTTATCTTCCCCGTTACGAGCCCCAGCAGATCAGTTGATCAGTGTACTTGACGGGCGACTGGACGAGTCGTTGCTCGTCCTGACGAATCGTCAGGTCACCCGTTAGAAACACCTGGCAGTGTTTTCCTGCAAATTTAGTAAGGGTCTTTTTGTAATTTCTATGTTCTAAGGGCCTATACTACGTCATTTTAAGCTCGTATTAGAGGGTTTTTAGCAGGAAAAAACTTATTCTAAGCCATTACTCTCATGCTTGCAAGTTTTAAGGTCTGAAAGGAAGGTTCAAGGTGAAATCTCAAGGTTTCCAATTGAAATCTCAGCTGGGCAATTAGGAATGGTTAGAAATATCAATCCCAGGTATGTAAGGCTATGAGTGGGTGCTTCCTTCCACTCCCATGTCTATTCCCTATCAATTTGTGATTGGTTTGTAATGATCAAGTATGGGTTTTCATTCAATTGCATGATTCTTATATCTCTACTCATGGGTATGATTAAATTGAGTTTATATTGATGATTTATCAAGCTTAGGTGGATTCTAACTTAATTTCTTTTACAAAATTGCTTTTCTATAAATTGAATCTAAAACGCCCATGTGTGGATAGTTCATAATAGAAGTGATTGTGGAAGAATTTGATGATAATGGAATATATGATGAGAGGTATATTTCCAACCTTACTCATGATTTTGATGATGTTTTCAAAGAATATTAAGTAGACCCAAGTATGATGAAGCTTTGGGTAGTGCCCAATGATGAGTATGAATGATGATTTTTCTTGAATTGACTTTATTACCTCGTTTTGGAGTGAAATCTCCCAAATTATAATATTTTCAGATGAATTGTATGAGTTCAAGCATGATAAGGTTTTAGGTAAGGCCCTTATATTGATGATGATGAAGTGATATTTCTAAAGTAGGCTTACCAAATGATTTTGGAGTAAGGTCTCCCACTATTCTTTGAGCTTGTGGTATGTGTCAAAGTAAAGCTTCTCATATGCATGAATTCGTAATTGAGATGTATGTTGTCGTTAAGCTTCATTTCACATGATGTTGAGTCTAAGCATGATTTCATTCTAAGCTTTGTCGAAATGACATTGTTGAGCTTCATATTTGTATGATGTCTAGTATATGCATGATTTCATAATAAGCTTTGTCAATAGACAATGTTGAGCTTCGTTTCATATGATGTTGAGTTTATGCATGAATTCATGTTGAGCTTCGTCACTAGACAATGTTGAGCTTCGTATTTATACGATATAGAGCACTGCATGTTTTGGGGAAGAGCCTAGCACCGAGCGGGCTAAGGATCAATAACCCTATGCCCCAGAACTACGCGCCAATGTAGGTTGATTCTATTATATTATTAGGAACTCCCTTGTGAGCTATCCCCAGCCCAAACGGCCCCTTTCAGCTTGATATCGATATCATGGTAGCGTCTTTAGCCCTGGTAAGGTTTTGGACGGCTCTGTCCACTTGAGTGTAATAGTCGGGACCACATAAGCTCTATCGTGGTATGTCGGTTAAGTGACGAGTCTCCCACTGTCTATATCATTCGAAGTTGCATATCTATTATTCATGATGATTATCTTATGCATGCATGTTCAAAAAGTAAGGTTTGACTCATTGTTCAGCTTTTGATATAAATGTTATGATTTAGCTTTGAGTCATTCGAGTCAGTCATGATGTTCTAAAGCCATGCATGATCACGTATAAAATAAGGATGACTTCATAATGAATGCTTGTGATCATCTTCTTATCCTTAAGGATTATTATGTAGGTATGACTTGTTTTAAAAGACTTATATTGCTCTAGCGGTTTTACTTACCTTGCATACTCGGTACATTTCACATACTGACCCCATACTTTCTATGCTGCATCGTTTCATGATGCAGGATCCGGTTCTCAGGTCCAGCACCGTTCGTAGTCGCTTATCAGAGTCAATACCTATTTGGTTGGTGAGTCGTCATCTTTTGAGGACTAAACTTTTAGTTATCTTGGTTGTACTTTCAGTTTCAGTATTGTGAGCTAGTTGGAGGAGTTGTCCCATCAGCTCGTCCAGATTAGAGGCTTATCAAACTTAGACATGTATTCAGCTTCAGATGTTTATTCTATCGTTATGTTAAGTTAGACTTCTGCTGAGTTTATAATTATGTTCTCTTCATGTTTATCGAATGAGTTAGTGAATGCTTATGCCATGGGTTGACTTGGGATCTCTCGGGGTCCCTTGTCTCGTGTCTACGATCCGGGTCTACGCTCGGGTCATGACAATTATCTTGATTTTTTTCACAAAAAATACGGATAAAATAAACTTATAGCAGGTTTCAAACCAGGAACGTCAAGATGTTAATTGAGTTCCATGACCACCAAACCAAACATCAAATTTTTTTATCTAAATTCGTTTAATTTATATTTATTAATAGCACATTAGATCATGCATCCCCTTTGGTAGTGCCCCCGTCATCCTCAAATTCTGGGTTTGGTTTTGCTTCTAACTAATGTATCTTGAAATTTCAATAGAGAATTATTTTTCTTAAATACCAAATAATTTTAGTTTAATATTAAATTCGATAATGAACGATGAATTTTTAGAGAATTTCATAGTGTATTTCATAGATTGTAGTTCTCAGAAGTTAGGAGTCCCCACCAAACCCTAGTTACTGAAGATTTAAGGTGAAATTGGAATGAGGGGAAATTCCTATCATATATTCCACCAATTCTGTAGAATGGAATGGTCATTGTTACAATTGTAGAAGATGACATCAAATTGCAGATGAAAAGCTGGGAATCAGCATTAATTGGGTATGTAGCGGCTGATTCAACAACAACACACCAGATGGTTAACTGTTGTGAGTAAGATGTAGAACTTTGTTCCTAAGCCTAGTATCCTGCTCCATGATAATGGATACTATCTATTTAATTCCAATCTATTCAAGACAAGGAGAAGGTGATGAGCTTGGGCCCGTATTTCTATAACAATCGGCCGATAATCGTCAAACAGTGAGAATTGAATTTTGAATTCACTCAGGATATGTTGATTGTCATTCGGCTATGGGTTTGATTTTCGAGATTGCCTGTGGGGTATTGGTCGACTGAAGCATTAAGTTAAGTAGCTAGTGATGTGGGTAGAGCATTGTATACAGATAAATTCACGGCTAACAATGAGAAAATATCTTATGCTAGAGTGCTAGTTAAGGTAGATGTGTCTCAACCATTATTGGATTCGATTCAGCTTGTAACTCCAATAGGGATTTGGCAGCAAAAGATTGCCTATGATTAGAAATCAAAATTCTGCAATGAATGCATTATGTATGGGCATGAGACGATTGAATGTTGGTACAGAAGAGAAAGAGGGAGTACTAAGAAACTAGATCCTATGAAACCTGAGGGTAAGAAGAGGAGACCAGGTAGTGGTAAAGGTGCTGTTATATAGATCTGGATTCCAAAAGTGTCTAAACCAGCAGAAGTAACCGCTAATGACACAGAGGATAGGCTCATTGCTACCACAATAGGGGAAGTACTTGCTAAAGAATATGATGATACACTCCTAAAACCCCCCGAAGAGGGGAAGCAAGTTGATACCAGAGGGCCTGAAAGGTGTGGGAATTTGAGAGATGCAGTTGAAGAAAGTATTGGCAACTTCATGCCATCCAAGACCCCATGATTATGGCTACTTGGAACATTAGGGGCCTGAACCAGGTCCATAAGCAGAAAGAACTAAATCTCTTTCTATCTAAATATAAGGTTGATGTGTTTGGATGTCTTGATACAAGAGTTAAAGAACAAAATTGTTATACCCCGTAGAATTCCCGGCACCTAAATGACCTATTCACACGTTGGTCAAGCATATTTGAAGGCCATACGTGCTGGAGAAAGGCCCGGGAAAAGATCGGACGAGAAACCTGTCGAACCATCGCGAAAGGAGCTGAGGCAGAACCCCTCCCGATGGCAGCGTGTCACGGAGGAGAGGCCTCCGCGTTGGCTCCGTGACACGTTGGCCTTGTCCAGGCCCAAGTATATAAAGCCCCACTTCAGTTTTAAATGATAAAAACACATATTTATTTCCAAAGAACAGAGAGCAAACGCAGAGGGAGAAAAAGGAACGAAGAAATTATATAATTTTCGCCCGATTACGCTACTAAACATCGTCTAAACTCAAATTAACTCCAGATACTGAGGTATTTAGCAGCAGAGAGCATTCCTACGGATTCAGTTTCGTAAAATACGGCCGACGAATCGTCGAGCCACCGAGCTAAGGTAAGCGAAATTGCTCTAAATTAGTGTCTATGTGTTCCTAGCTGTGAAGTGAATATCTCTCCCTTCTGGACCTCTGAAAAATAGCGAGTTTTCGACCGTCTTTCGATAAGCCTAAGTTTAGGCTATAAACTATATCGAAAGTGACGTTGCTCTTTACAATAAAGCTGTATTTAGTATTAATTGACATATTTATGAATGCAGTTGGGAGGACATAGTTGAAGCACCGGCCGAGTCTCGTCCGACGGACGAATAGTTCAAGGATAAGGTATGTAAAGCCAGTTCCATCGGCAAGTTAAGTAATATCGGTACAGTATAGTAATTTACAGTCCAGTAGAATGTTCAGAAATCAAGTGTTACGTTTATTGTGAATGTTGATACGGTACTAGAAGCATCAAGTTGTAACTTGCGTGAAACTTACTAGGATGACATAGATCCTAACACAAGTGTTAGAAACTGTCCAGCATGTTCAGTATGTGATGTAATACGAAATGTTAGGATATTATTTTATTCAGTTGAAAGCCCAGTAAAGCAATGTAATACCTGTAAGACATCTCAGAGATAGAACGACAAGTTAAAATGAAGCTAGAAAGCATATTAGAACTAGTAAATCATGTTACTATAGAAACTCAGTATACAGCATGGTATTCAGCAGAAATACCATATCCTGTTCAGTATTAGCCCCAGAACAGTCTGGCAGGAGATTATATTCATATGTATATATTTACCAGCCTCAGCACGTATTAAATACGTACAGATTACTATCACTAGCTCAGCATGTAATATATACGATACTTTACCCCTATTAGCCTCAGCATGTGAGATATGCAGACAGTATTGCTAGTTGAGACCGTTGTATTGTTTGGGGTTGGACTACCTAGCATCCATGACCGCCCCAGGGTTGATAGCTGTATCGACTCGTCCGCCAGAGGACGAGGATACGTCGCTCTACGGAGTGGCATGCCGTCCCACAGGGGACGAAGATGGGATGCCAGTTTTCCCCATATTATGCCTTGGTCGGCTTTGATACACCCCTGTCGAGCGGATACGCCCGGGTGTTGATTCAGGAGTCCTTCGGACTCAGGTACAGTTATAGTCAGGGGCTCAGCGAGCCCAAGTGCATACCCAGGGGACCGGCAGGATGCTTACAGGGGTTATAGGAGATGGGATGACCGGGGTAGGGGTGTAGATTCTGTGCTGGTTGTACCTCCCGGCTTATGGGTGCCGGGTAAGGTTTGTGTATGCTATGTATGTTATGATATGTTATACTGTGTTACAGTACATACGAGTAGATCGACAGTAGAACGATAAATCCTCAGGCATGACTCCTACTCCTTCCAGTATGATTAAGAGAAGGTATGACTTATATTATCAGACAGTTGATCTATTCCTTCTATTTCAGTTTCATCAGTTATATTATTGTTTCAGATATTTCTTTCAGTTATTGCTTTACATACTCAGTACCAGCGGTACTGACGCCCGGTGGGGCGCTGCACTACTTGCCTGCAGGTACTTATAGACTAGTAGGCGATACTAAGTGATTCCTGTCAGCGGTCGAGTATTCAGCTCCTGTCATCCGGAGACTGAATTCCAGAGGTGTATTTCAGTTTCTTTTGTTGTATAGTACGGGTAGGTCGGGGCCCTGTCCCGATCATTTCTATTGCTATTCCTAGAGGCTTGCAGTCTGTATATATCTCCCTGTGGTCAGATGAGCTGGTCGTGTGAGGCCGTGCAGTTGTATAGCTGTTAGTACTCTTTCTTTCTTTTATGATGGTCGTGTGGGGCCATAGTTTACCAGTAGTGGTGACCTTGCCGGTCACGTAGTTTTCTAGTACTCCATGATTGAGTTATAGATAACTAGACAGCATGGTGGCCTTGTCGGCCCGCATAGGTTTCCCTGAATTGATATGTTTCTGGTCAGCTGTTAGTACAGGTACAGGAGGCTATAGGCCAATGGGCCGGGGGCTGTGTTTACAGCCGTTATATAGCCCTTTGTTTCCAGAAATATGAGTTAGAGTCAGCCAGGCACCAGATGTGCCAGGCTCAGCAGTCCAGCAGTTCAGGTCCCAGTAGGGCACCAGGTGCCAGTCATACCCCCCAAGGCGGGGTGTGACAAACTTGGTATCAGAGCAGGTCGTATCCCAGGGAGTCTGCAAGCCGTGCTAAGTAGAGTCCTGTCCATGGATGTGTTGTGCACCACATACTATGGGTAGGAGGCTGCAAGGCATGATAGGATGGTTGTCTTTTATTCTTATTCAGTCGTGTTGTAGAGCGATACAGTATAGGGTTGAGTCCCTAAAAGCTTACCATATTCTTTGGTTACAGATAATGTCAGACCAGCGCCATCCTATCACAGGTCGGAGCTTAGATGTTGCAGCAGGGGAAGGCACCAGCAGGATGCCACCCCCTCGTTTAGAAACAGCCCGATCAGAGGGCACTACAGAGGCATCGTCCCAGCCTCCTTAGCAGTCTCCACCACGTCAGGAGCCACTTGGGGCGACATTACCTTCAGCAGTCCCTATACCGACACCTTCTGACCAGGAGGTTAGGAGTGCTGTAGTTATGTTAGCACAGATGATGGCTGCTCAGCGTCAGCCACTGCCGTCTACAGTTGCAGAGTTATCGGGAGGGCCCGGTAGTTCGAGGGTCCGAGAGTTCTTAGCCCTGAATCCCCCACAGTTTACAGGTACGGATCGGACAGAGGACCCTCAGGATTTTCTAGATCAAATGCAGAGAATCTTCAGGGTTATGCATGCCACACCTACCGAATCAGTTGAATTGGCAGCATTCCGGTTACGGGATATCACGGTGCTATGGTATGAAAGCTGGGAAAGGTCTCGAGGGAGAGATGTTTCCCCTCCCACCTGGTCCAGCTTTTCAGGGGCTTTTCTAGATCACTATCTGCCGCGGGAGATTCGACAGGCTCGGGTAGATCAGTTCCTACATCTAGAGTAGGGGGCCATGAGCGTTCGGGAATATTCCTTGCGGTTTGATTCCTTAGCCCGGTATGCACCGGCCTTTGTTGATACCATGGCATCCATAGTACACCGTTTCATCATGGGGTTGAATCTAGAATATGTTGAGACTTGTATTACAGCCACGCTGCGAGAGGACATGGACATTGCTCGAGTTTAGGCATTTGCCCAAAATATTGAGGGCATCAGACAGCGACAACGGGAGGTCAGAAGGGTCAGTCAGGAACAGCGTCGCCGAGATAGGCCAGTTGAGTTATAGAGGGAGGCCCGGGGAGGACCCAGGCCACGATTGTTGGATAGGCCGCCCAGGCCCCCGCCTCCGCCGCAGTCGCAGGGGGGTAGATTCAGTCGCAGGGGGCAATCAGAGACTGGTAGAGGCTCGCAGATGGCAGATTCATCATTACAGAGGAGGGCGGAGCAGAGTAGGTATACCCTACCACTTTGCCCTATATGCAGTCGACGCCATCCTGGAGCATGCAGATATGGCTCCACCGCATGTTATAATTGTGGCCAAGAAGGCCATTTGATGAAAGATTGCCCAGCCAGAGGTCAAGAGGACCGGGATAGACAGGATAGGGCACCAGCAGGATCACGAGCCACAGCATCCTCGACTGGGCACAGGCCCTCAGTTTCAGCAGGCAGGGGTCGGGGCAGATCAGGGGCCTCCAGTACAGGTGCGGGTCCAAGCCGCACATATGCTTTACCAGGGAGGCAAGATTCAGAAGCGTCACCTGATGTTGTGACAGGTATGTTAACCATCTGCTCACGCCCTGCCTATGTGTTGATTGATCCAGGGTCTACTTTGTCCTACATTACTCCATTTGTGGCACGAAAGTTTAGTATTGCACCAGAGTCATTGCAGCAGCCTTTCTTAGTATCCACGCCCGTCGGTGACTCTATCACAGCTAGCCGAATCTACCGCGGGTGTACAGTAGAGGTTGATGATCGTTCGACCACAGTAGATTTGGTCGAGTTAGAAATGATAGACTTCGATGCCATAATGGGTATGGATTGGTTAGTACCGTGTTTTGCTAATGTTGAATGTTGGACCAAAACGGTTTGATTCCACTTCCCAGGAGAAGCAGTGCGGGAGTGGAAGGGCAGCACCGCTACGCCAAAAGGTAGGTTTATTTCCTACCTCCAGGCGAGAAAGTTAATATCTAAGGGATGTATTTACCATCTGGTCAGAGTTCAGGATGTCCAAGCAGAATCTCCGACACTCCAGTCTGTTCCAGTGGTGAATGAATTCCCTGATGAGTTACCTGGTATTCCCCCAGAAAGGGAAATAGACTTTGCTATCGACTTGTTACCAGGCACTCAGCCAATATCAATACCTCCCTATCGTATGGCTCCTGCAGAACTCAGAGAATTAAAGGAGCAGTTGAAAGATTTATTGGATAAAGGTTTTATCAGGCCGAGTACTTCACCGTGGGGTGCGCCAGTCTTGTTTGTAAGGAAGAAAGATGGCTCCCTCCGAATGTGCATAGATTATCGGCAGCTAAACAAAGTTACAGTAAAGAACAAGTACCCACTCCCCAGAATTGAAGACTTATTTGATCAGTTGCAGGGAGCCAGATACTTTTCTAAGATTGACTTGTCGTCCGGATATCACCAGGTCCGAGTACGTGAGAGAGATATTCCTAAGACAGCGTTCAGGACCCGATATAGACATTTTGAATTTCTAGTTATGTCCTTCGGGTTAACGAATGCCCCAGCAGTCTTTATGGACCTGATGAACAGTATTTTTAGACCTTTCCTGGACTTGTTCGCGATAGTATTCATTGATGACATTCTGGTGTATTCTCGCTCTGAAGCAGATCACCGGACTCATTTGCGGACAGTGCTCCAGATTCTCAAGGACCGCCAGTTGTATGCTAAATTTTCTAAGTGTGAATTTTGGCTTAACTCAGTGGCCTTTTTAGGGCATATCGTCTCAGATGCTGGTATACAGGTAGACAAGCAGAAAATAGAAGCAGTTAAGTCATGGCCTAGGCCTACCACTCCGACTGAAGTTCGTAGCTTCCTGGGGTTGGCAGGATATTACAGAAGGTTCGTTGAAGGGTTCTCGACCATTGCGGCACCTCTAACCAAATTGACACAGAAAGCAGCAAAGTTTCAATGGACAGAGGCATGCGAGCAGAGCTTCCAGGAACTGAAAGACAGATTAACCTCCGCTCCAGTGTTAGCATTGCCGAAAGGCACGGAAGGTTATTCAGTCTATTGCGACGCGTCAGGTGTCGGGTTAGGTTGTGTGTTGATGAAGCATGGTAGAGTAATTGCATATGCTTCCAGACAGCTGAGGAAACACGAAAAGAATTACCCTACCCACGACCTGGAATTGGCCGCAGTAATCCACGCCTTAAAGATGTGGAGGCATTACCTGTACGGCGTCCATGTTGATATTTACACAGATCAGAAGAACTTACAGTACATTTTCACTCAGAGGGAGTTGAATCTACGGCAACGCCGCTGGTTGGAACTGTTAAAAGATTATGATGTGAATATTCTATACCACCCCGGAAAAGCTAATGTTGTAGCAGACGCCCTGAGCCGTAAGTCGCTGGGGAGTTTGGCGTATTTACGACCTGAGAAGCGGGAGCTAGCCAAAGAAATTCATCAGTTAGCTGGTTTAGCCGTTCGAGTAATGGAAACAGAAAATAATAGAACAATAATTCAGAATTCTGCTGTGTCGTCATTAGTTACACAGGTAAAAGAACGACAGTACGAGGATCCTGATTTAGTCCAGCTCAGAGATAGAACTCAGAGAGGTAAGGAGTCAGATTTTCAGATAACTGAGGATGATGTGCTACGCTGTAAGGGCCGCCTCTGTGTCCCGAATGTTTCAGGGCTTCGCGGACGGATCATGCATGAGGTACATTACGCTCGCTATTCCCTTCATCCAGGAGCGACCAAAATGTACCACGACATCAGAGACATCTACTGGTGGCCAGGTATGAAAGCTGAGATAGCTGAATTTGTATCCAGATGTTCTAATTGTCAGCAGGTGAAAGCAGAGCACCAGAAACCGGGCGGTTTGACGCAAGAGATAACGGTGCCTACGTGGAAATGGGAAACGATAAACATGGATTTTGTAACAGGGTTACCCCGTACCATACGCAGAAATGATTCCATTTGGGTAATAGTTGACAGGCTAACAAAATCAGCTCATTTCCTGCCAGTAAAGGCTACCTTCTCGGCTGAGGATTATGCCGAATTATATGTCAGAGAAATAGTTAGATTACATGGAGTGCCGGTATCCATCATTTCAGATAGGGGAGCACAGTTCACAGCTAGATTCTGGCAGTCGTTTCAGAAAGGATTGGGAACGCAGATTAACTTGAGCACAGCATTCCATCCTCAGACAGATGGGCAGGCTGAACGTACAATTCAGACGCTCGAAGATATGCTACGAGTGTGTGTGCTAGATTTTGGGGGTAACTGGGATGAGCATCTTTCGTTAATTGAATTTGCATATAATAACATATACCATTCATCTATCTAGATGGCGCCTTTCGAGGCATTATACGGGCGAAAATGTAGATCGCCGGTGGGCTGGTTTGAAATAGGAGAATCAGCATTGGTTGGCCCAGACATTGTTCGGCAGTCAGAGGAAAAGATAAAGCTTATCCGGGAACGTTTACTGACTGCTCAGAGCCGCCAGAAGTCTTATGCAGATATGCGACGCAGAAATCTAGAATTTGCGGTAAATGACTGGGTATATCTGAAAGTGTCCCCGATGAAAGGGGTAATGAGATTTGGCAAGAAAGGCAAGCTTAGCCCGAGATTCATTGGGCCATATCAGATTCGGCGAAGAATAGGCCGAGTTGCATACGAATTGAACTTGCCTCCAGAGTTAGCATCTGTTCACCCAGTATTCCATGTCTCTATGTTAAGGAAGTTCGTAGGGGACCCTTCCACAGTAGTTCCAGTTCGGGATGTCCAGGTCACAGAAGAATTAGCATATGAAGAGGTTCCCGTAGCTATCTTAGACAGACAGATTCGCAGATTGAGGACTAAAGATGTTGCATCTGTCAAAGTATTGTGGCGTAACAGGAACCGTGAGAAAATGACGTGGGAAGCTGAAGAAGTTATGAAAGCCAAATACCCTCACCTATTTCAGGCCTAGTCAGGCGACAGGTATGTCCGTATTATCACTTATGCAATACCTTGTAGTTGTATGTGTGTGAATGAGAAAGATTGATACTTAGTTGTCCAGTGGATTTTAAAATATTACGTGCAGTGCCTGTGTTGGACTTTTTTGCATTTCAGGTTTTTGCTATAGTCCATATTACAGGGGAAACTCTGCCGAAAGTTTTTCAGAAAGTAAGTAAGTAGTCCTCTAGATCACAGTGTACATTCGAGGACGAATGTTCTTAAGGGGGGGAGACTGTTATACCCCGTAGAATTCCCAGCACCTAAATGACCTATTCGCACGTTGGTCAAGCATATTTGAAGGCCATACGTGCTGGAGAAAGGCCCGGAAAAAGATCGGACGAGAAACCTGTCGAACCATCGCGGAAGGAGCTGAGGCAGAACCCCTCCGCGATGGCAGCGTGTCACGGAGGAGAGGCCTCCGCGTTGGCTCCGTGACACGTTGGCCTTGTCCAGGCCCAAGTATATGAAGCCCTACTTCGGTTTTAAATGATAAAAACACATATTTATTTCCAAAGAACAGAGAGCAAACGCAGAGGGAGAAAAAGGAACGAAGAAATTATATAATTTTCGCCCGATTACGCTACTAAACATCGTCTAAACTCAAATTAACTCCAGATACTGAGGTATTTAGCAGCAGAGAGCATTCCTACGGATTCAGTTTCGTAAAATACGGCCGACGAATCGTCGAGCCACCGAGCTAAGGTAAGCGGAATTGCTCTAAATTAGTGTCTATGTGTTCCTAGCTGTGAAGTGAATATCTCTCCCTTCTGGACCTCTGAAAAATAGCGAGTTTTCGACCGTCTTTCGATAAGCCTAAGTTTAGGCTATAAACTATATCGAAAGTGACGTTGCTCTTTACAATAAAGCTGTATTTAGTATTAATTGACATATTTATGAATGCAGTTGGGAGGAAATAGTTGAAGCATCGGCCGAGTCTCGTCCGACGGACGAATAGTTCAAGGATAAGGTATGTAAAGCCAGTTCCCTCGGCAAGTTAAGTAATATCGGAACAATATAGTAATTTACAGGCCAGTAGAATGTTCAGAAATCAAGTGTTACGTTTATTGTGAATGTTGATACGGTACTAGAAGCATCAAGTTGTAACTTGCGTGAAACTTACTAGGATGACATAGATCCTAACACAAGTGTTAGAAACTGTCCAGCATGTTCAGTATGTGATGTAATATGAAATGTTAAGATATTATTTTATTCAGTTGAAAGCCCAGTAAAGCAATGTAATACCTGTAAGACATCTCAGAGATAGAACGACAAGTTAAAATGAAGCTAGAAAGCATATTAGAACATGTTACTATAGAAACTCAGTATACAGCATGATATTCAGCAGAAATACCATATCCTGTTCAGTATTAGCCCCAGAACAGTCTGGCAGGAGATTATATTCATATGTATATATTTACCAGCCTCAGCACGTATTAAATACGTACAGATTACTATCACTAGCTCAGCATGTAATATATACGATACTTTACCCCTATTAGCCTCAGCATGTGAGATATGCAGACAGTATTGCTAGTTGAGACCGTTGCATTGTTTGGGGTTGGACTACCTAGCATCCATGACCGCCCCAGGGTTGATAGCTGTATCGACTCGTCCGCCAGAGGACGAGGATACGTCGCTCTACGGAGTGGCATGCCGTCCCACAGGGGACGAAGATGGGATGTCAGTTTTCCCCATATTATGCCTTGGTCGGCTTTGATACACCCCTGTCGAGCGGATACGCCCGGGTGTTGATTCAGGAGTCCTTCGGACTCAGGTACAGTTATAGTCAGGGGCTCAGCGAGCCCAAGTGCATACCCAGGGGACCGGCAGGATGCTTACAGGGGTTATAGGAGATGGGATGACCGGGGTAGGGGTGTAGATTCTGTGCTGGTTGTACCTCCCGGCTTATGGGGGCCGGGTAAGGTTTGTGTATGCTATGTATGTTATGATATGTTATATTGTGTTACAGTAGATACGAGTAGATCGACAGTAGAACGATAAATCCTCAGGTATGACTCCTACTCCTTCCAGTATAATTAAGAGAAGGTATGACTTATATTATCAGACAATTGATCTATTCCTTCTATTTCAGTTTCATCAGTTATATTATTGTTTCAGATATTTCTTTCAGTTATTGCTTTACATACTCAGTACCAGCGGTACTGACGCCCGGTGGGGCGCTGCACTACTTGCCTGCAGGTACTTATAGACGAGCAGACGATACTACGTGATTCCTGTCAGCGGTCGAGTATTCAGCTCCTGTCATCCGGAGACTGAATTCCAGAGGTGTATTTCAGTTTCTTTTGTTGTATAGTACGGGTAGGTCGGGGCCCTGTCCCGATCATTTCTATTGCTATTCCTAGAGGCTTGCAGTCTGTATATATCTCCCTGTGGTCAGATGAGCCGGTCGTGTGAGGCCGTGCAGTTGTATAGCTATTAGTACTCTTTCTTTCTTTTATGATGGTCGTGTGGGGCCATAGTTTACCAGTAGTGGTGACCTTGCCGGTCACGTAGTTTTCTAGTACTCCATGATTGAGTTATAGATAACTAGACAGCATGGTGGCCTTGTCGGCCCGCATCGGTTTCCCTGAATTGATATGTTTCTGGTCAGCTGTTAGTACAGGTACAGGAGGCTATAGGCCAATGGGCCGGGGGCTGTGTTTACAGCCGTTATATAGCCCTTTGTTTCCAGAAATATGAGTTAGAGTCAGCCAGGCACCAGATGTGCCAGGCTCAACAGTCCAGCAGTTCAGGTCCCAGTAGGGCACCAGGTGCCAGTCATACCCCCCAAGGCGGGGTGTGACAAAAATGCACATAAGGTAATCCTAAAGATGGAAAAATGTTGGAAAACTTGTTATAACTACTCTAGAGCTTATAATGGCAAAATTTTGGCTCATATGGAAGGCTCATATCAGTATCCATGTTTTAGATGTGCATGAACAATTTATTCATTGTTTGGTAGAGGACCCTGGTACCCAAAGAACTATATATTTAATAGTGGTGTATGGCAGGAATGAACTCCAATATGGAGAGAGCCAGTGGAATGATCTCCTTCAAGTAGACCTGAAGGCATAATGGCCATGGTTGCTTTGTGGAGATTTTAATAGTGTGTTAAGCTCGGTTGACAGGATTGGCTCATCTATTACACCAGCTGAAATACAAAGATTCCAAAGAGTCATTGATACTATGCAACTTACTCCTCTTAGAAGAAAGGGATGGCACTATTCTTGGAGTAATAAATAGCAAGGTCAGGCTAGAGTATACAGTAAGATTAATTGGGTATTTAGAGATTTAATTAGATTCAACACCTGGGCCATTTTGAAGATGAATTTCTTAACCCCTCCATATCTGACCATTCTCCCATACTGATAAAGTTTGAATAACAAGTCAATCTCCACCCAAGAACCTTTAGGTTTTATCCTAATGTTATGGAGCACACTAGTTTCCAACATATATTACTCATTATATTGAATCAGCCAGCTGAGGTAGATTCGATGGAGGGTATATAGAGAAAATTGAGCATGCTTAAGGTGAAGTTGAAACACCTAAATGGTTACATGAGTTCATATAAATAGAAGCTTTATTTGGCAAGAGTGAAACTAAATATTATTCAAAACCAGATGTAAAGGCACATGTTTCAGACATGACTTATATGATTAGGAAAAGCAGCTGCAATTAGAGATTGAAAAGTGGAGCACCATAGAAGAGTAAGTACTTAGACACAAAGCTAGAGCTACATGGATTGAGTGTGGTGATGCAAACTCTAAGAATTTTCATGCTCAGTGAAAGATTAGTATCAGTCAGAATGCAATAACTTCCATATATACAGAGGTTGGAGATAAACTTACTGACCCTATCCAAGTTGAACAAGAATTTATCATAGTATTCTCTGGGCTGATAGGGGCCTGTGCCAGTGAATTTCCATGTCTGAACTCTGAAACTCTGACAAAAAGGACTTGCCTGAATGTAATTCGGCAAAAGGAGCTCATCAAAGAGATCACAGATACAGAAATTGTAGAGGCCATTACAGACATGCCTACTGATAATGCTCTAGGGGTGGATGGCTTTCCTGATGAATTCTTTATTAAGAACTGGGACACTGTAAAGATTGATGTGTTGATGGGGTGAAACAACTCTTTCACACTGGTAGTCTTAATCCTACTGCGAACACTATTTCTATTACTTTAATCCCTAAAATGGCATGTCCTACTATAGTTACAGATTACAGACCAATTACTTGTTGTACCACCTTGTACAAGATCATATCAAAAGTGATCACTAGGAGGCTAAAAGCTGTTGTTACTGATCTTGTTGGCGGTTCACAATCTGCTCTTGTGGAGGGTAGGAGTATTATAGATAATATTCTGCTAAGCCATGAAATCTTTAAAGGATATGCTAGAAAATAAATATCTCCTAGATATGTTCTTAAGTTAGATTTAAGGAAGGCTTATGGTACTCTTGAGTGGAGTCTGCTAGATAAACTATTAATAGAATTAAGTTTCCCTACTAAATTTACATAGTGGATTATGGCTTATGTATCCACTGTGTCTTATTCCTTGATGATGAATGGGGGGTTAACAAAACCATTCCATGCTAAGAGGAGTATTAGGCAAGGAAACCCTATGTCCCCTTACCTTTGTTGTATTGGATATGGAGTACCTTGGCAGAGAATTAGAGTTGCTCACTACAGATGGAAATTTTAACTTCCATCCCAAATGCAGGAAGGTGGTGAGTATTCACATGTATTTTGCAGATGATCTCATCATGCACTGCAGGGCTGACTTGACCTCAGTTATTCTTCTAAATGAAGCTTTTCAAAGGTTCTCCAAATTTGCTAGTCTTCATGATAACTCTGCAAAAAGCTCTCTTAAAATAGTTGGAATATATACTCATATAAAATAGGACATTATAAATGCCCCTAGGTATACAGAAGGCACCTTGCCATGCAGATATCTTGGTGTGCCTTTTGATTTACAAAAAAATGAGTGTGAATCATTATCTACCTCTGATTGAGAAGATCACAGCTAGAGTAACTTGTTGGTTTGCAAAACTGTTATCTTATGCAGGTAGAGTGCAATTGATAAAATCAGTGTTGTTTGGAGTCCAAACTTATTGGGCGCAGATTTTCTTATTTCCAAAGAACATGCTGAAAGCTATTGAGAAGATATACATAACTTATCTCTGGACAGGCTCAATAGTTTCTTCAAATAAAGCATTGGTTGCCTGGGAGAGAGTGTGTAAACCTGCAGTTGTTGGTGGGCGGAATATAATCAAACTCAACATCTAGAATAAGGCAACATTACTAAAACTGCTATGGGGTATAGCTAGACAAAAGGAATGCTTGTGGATTTAATGGATACATAGCTATTACATCAAGTAGCATCAGCTAGAGACATTTCGACTACCTAAGAATGCTTCTTGGGTCGTGAGGAAAATTTTGGAAGCTAGGAGATGGATCTTACAATGGAAGACAAGCTTTGGATCATTGTTAAACATGTTTCCTGAGGTAGATACTCCATTACCAAGATATACACCACCCTCCTTCCCCTCTTTTGTAGAGTTGACTGGAAGTGTTTGTACTTCAAAATGCTATCCATCCTAGATTTAGATTAATTTTATGGTTAGTTATGCAAAAGAGACTTGCTACTGTAGAGAGACTTATGAAAATTGGCAGTCATGTTTCTGTTGATTGTGTATTATGTGGGGAGACAATGAAGACTTTTCAGCACCTTTATTTTGAATGTCATATTACCAAAATTGTTTGGCAGAGGCTGTATGTATAGTTGGGATACCAAAGATCAGTGCAGGACTGGACCATAGAATTAGAATGGGTTTGCTCGTTTGCAAGAAGGAGTGGAATTGCTGAAATATCAAGCTCTGCTTTTACTATGGTGGTGACCCTGATATGGAGAGAAAGAAATCACATCAGATTCCAACATAAAACAATAGCTACTAAGCAGATTTTTAGAGAGATAGTTCTACATATTTATACTACAGGATTCATGAAGGCTCACTGGAGTTTAGCACTACAGCAGTTTTATCATTTTCCTCAGACTAGTTCTGTTGATAGCATACCAATAATGTGTTCTCTTGATTATGCTGATTTTCACATCTTGTCTCGATATTTCTCTTTTCAATTTAGAGGGAAAAGATAGTGATTGAAGCTTCAGGATTTAAAATAAAGCGAGTTTTAGTGTTATCTAATAGAAAAAGATTAAGAAGAAATTCTATGATAACAAATGGTGATAATGAGTCCAATAATAATCTTATTGTTTCTCTTCCGGGTGATATTATTCATAAAAGAAATTATATTCATCACTATACCCTTCCAAATTGTAAGATTTCTTTTATGAATAATATCACCAGGAAGAGAAACAGTAAGATTAATATAGGACTCATCATCACCATTTATTATCATAGAATTTCTTCTAATCTTTTTCTATTAGATGGCACTAAACTCGCTTTCTTTTGGACCCTGAAGCTTCAATCACTATTTTTTTCTCTAAATTGAAACGAGAAATATTGAGACCAGATGTAAAGAAAATATTAAACCAAGATATGAAAATACAATGTAAGAAGTCTATGTATTTATAGAGTGAGAATTGTAGAGATGTTTGAATGGACTTAATAAATTACCTTAATGTATATATTATCTTTGGAAAGCAATAACAAAAAAATGATAATATAATCAAATCTCATTTATGACGCAATATTTTGTTATAGATAGAAAAATATATATTAGGAGTCTTTGCTTTATGGCAATCTTTTTATTCGGTGTCCAGAAAAATCTGATATAATTAAATAATAAATTTCAAAATAATATAAAAGTCAAAAACAATTTACTAAAAGTTATTGTTACATATTATTATTAATTCTTTAAAGTTTAAAATTTGGATTAACGAGTAGTATTTAAATTTCACTCATTCAAAATTAATCGTAAGGATCTAAAGAATGTAAAATTTATGTGATCTAACAAATGAATTTAAAAATAAAATTAATTTTTGGTATTCGACTATAGAAGAAAAAACTAAATAATTTTGGCATAAAAGTTCATAAATATCTCTGATAAAACGATTGGCTTAAAATGTAAAAGTACTCATTACTAAATAACAAAATAACTAATAAAATATTAAATTTATTAATATAATTTTGAGTATTAATGGAGTTTTTGGTGTATATTATTAAATCCTCTAATATAAGAGATTCATGATTTTGACTATAACCTAGCGCTGGTCAATGAGGCGGGACGAAACCGACGGGACATGACAGGACGGGACGGGGGGCCAGGATGACCGGTCGGGCCGGGATGAACCATTTGTCCCATCCCATCTCATCTCATCCCACTATAAAACAGGACGGAACGGGATAAATGCGACAAATGGGGCAAAAAATAATTTTATTAAATTATTTAATATTTAAATTTAAATTTCTTTAAAAATTTTATAGTCTTATAGTTAGAGTCATAGAGACTTTAAATTTAAATTTGAATTAAGAATTTAAGGCTAAAATAAATTCTAAAATTTGTTAAAGTTTGAAATATGAAGTAATTATTTATTTGAAATTAAGAATTGAAGGCTAAAATAAATTCTAAAGTTTATTAAAGTTTGCTAAAGAATTAAAGTTTTAAATTTGAACTATGAACTATGAAGTAATTATTTATTTGAATTTATAAGTTTATTTAAATTTTTGTAAATTAAATTCTAATATATAGTAAGTTTGTATTTTGTAATTTATATACTTGTAAACTTGTAAATTGTAATTAAAGTTTTTTTTAAATAGATTAAAAGACTTGTATTAAATAATTTATATATAACACAATAAATAGTGAAATTGAAAATTAAGGCTAAAAGCCTTTAAATTTATTCAGATAAAATAGTATTCTACAAATTTGTATTATAATTTACAAATATTAGTAGAGCGCCTAATATATGTAGCAGTTTTTCTTTGCTCACAGATTTTATGACCTATGATTCTTTTTTGTAAATTCCACTTATGATTGACCCAGTGTGCAGTAACAGTTAAATAATCAAAGACATTGACACTAGAACCTATATAAGATGTAATAGAAAATCTACCATCGAAATAGCAAAGACAATAGCAATGTTTAGCTTGAAATTTAAAAATATCACGTTTATCCATGTTTTGTGAAAAACCTTTAAAAAATAATTATACATTTCTTGAATATACATAATAAATCTAAGATGGAAGGAAAAACTGAAAGGCAAATCACAAATCGCAACCATTTTAGCGATGTTTTTATGGTCTCTATCTCTATTATATTTCTATTTTGTAACAGGGTCATTTGGGTTTGAAGGGTCTAACTAGATCTGAATCATGTTGGAACCCCCTCCTGATCCAACAAAAGCAAAATAGAAGTGTCGGGTTTGGAGGTTTCTTTAGCCACCATATAGTTAAGTTTACAACATTATAATAAATGTCTATGTAACCCCCTTCCCCCCATCCCACCTCCGCTTCCACCGCATTGATGCTTAATTTTTTTTACACTTATTACAAATAACTAGCATTTTTTACTCATTCTAATGCATAAATTTCCAAATAATGAAAGTTCTGGGACGTTGAACCTTCGTCTTACCCCTAGGAGGCATAAGGGGAAGCTGAGCTCCAGACTGAGGAAAATCTTGAGTTGGAGCTTCTGTAGCGGGACTAGTAGTTGTATCATCTAATTCTTCTTCTTCTACTTCTTCATCTAATAAATTACCATAAAATCTTTCTATAATTTCATTATCTATTGGAGTATCTGAAGTAATATTAATAGGAGTACTACTTGATTGCATAAATTCTTCCATATTAACTCTAACTCTATGCATTGATTGAGAAGAATCACTATTTTTTTTAGAAGTAGAACTAAAACTTGTACTTTTTAACCAAAGCCAAGCACAGTTGTAACCTTGGATACAACACCCTTTCCTTTTTCAGAATTTATTTTTTAGAATCCATATTATAGTTTATGACTAAATAAATATAACACAAGTAAATTTAAATAAATAAGAGACAAAAAAATGCAAAATTTAAATAAATTAATAGAAGAAAGTATGGAAAAAATGTATCAAACATCTGCGTAAAAGCAAAAAGCAAACGATTATAACCAACAGTCAAATTAGAAAATTGATGTAGCAACTAGCAACTTGAAATTTCAATATCACCAAATTTGATAGTTAACACAAACCGCAGAGTGTCAAATATTAATAAAAAGCTAAAAATTAAAATAACTTAGACAATTAGAATTGAAATTTTGAAATTTTGGAGAATGAAAAATTGAGAATGAGAGAACGTAGAGAGAATGAGAATTGAGAGAGTAGTAGAAAGTAGAGAGAATAAATGATTTGTGAAGAAATTATAGAGAGGGGGGAGAGTATTTATACTTATTAAAATTGGACTAAAGTATAACATTTAAGCCTTAACGGTTTAAAATTAATTTAAGGGGGTGGGGGGTTAGAAGGTTGGCCAATTGAAAATAGCCATTGGGGGGCCGACCCCAATGGCTGGCAACAGTAGATATAAAAAAATTTAAATTTGAACGGACGAATCGGGACACACCGGTCCGGTACCGGGATGAATCAGGCCAGGACAACTGGTAAAAAAATCCATCTAGTTCTGTCCCTCATCCCTATTGTTATTAGAAGAAATTTTGATGATTGACTGTAATTGATAAAGTTTTTGCAACTGACAAAGTGAACCGGGTTCATATGCATTCGTGTGCGTCAACCAAATTTATATACATACATATTTTTCATCATTAAAAAGGAAAAATTTGTTATGTGAAGATTTTGATGACTGACATAGGTGAACCAGGTTCACTACACAGCTGAAGGTTTTGCAGGTACGAATTTACCTTGGATCTGGAAATATCAAATAAGAAAAGGGATAGCTAACACATGGAATTGAAGTTCAATGCGTATAGGAAAATCAAGTCCTTTTAGGATACTTTCCAAAAGGCAAGTTGTATTTCACTAGGAGAGAACCAGATACATACAAGAAAACCAAGTCTTTTTAGGATTCTTTTCAAAAGGCAAGTTGTATTTGACTAGGAGAGAACCAGATATGGAAAATCTGACTTGAGGGAATTAAGTCCTTTTGGGACTCTTTTTTCGTATTTGGGATAAGGAAAGGTTTGACGAAATAATATTCTTTTAGGATTCTTTTTTCTTATTTGAAATAAATCTAGGTTTTACAAAAATCACATCCTTTGGTACTATGTAACAATCATAAGCAACCAAAGAACATTCAACTATTGCATTGGTCATCAAGGAGATTATTCTGAAGCAATAGTCGTTCATAGCAAGAAACACTTTCACTGGACCATGTTCCTGTAAGTGAAGAATTGGAGCAGAAGACTTATCATGTCTTGATTGAGTTTGTTATTTGTATTTTTGAGTTGTAACATTCTCTTCAAGAGTTAGTAGAGTCAAGTTACGTTGGTGTGATTGTATTATACTTTAGAGACTAGAGTTTATAGTCTTTGAATAGGTGATTGCAGTTTAGCAAACTGTAGAGATTGAGGTACCAGAGTTAGTCTCTTTGATTATGGAGTTGTAATCTAAAACTTGCTCATGAGTTGAATAAAATCCTATTCGATAGGTTGTGTTTTTTGGGACTCCCTTGAGCAAGGAGATTTTTCACGTAACATCTGCGTGTTATATTCTGTTATTATTATGCATTTATAATTTAATTAAACTAGGTTCAATATCTTAGTTAGTAGGTGGTGATTTCAGTTGGTATCAAAGCAGAGTTTTTTAATAAAGGCTTACACATTAAAAAATTGAATTATGGCAATACCACCAACAGCTCAGGAGGGATAATCAACCACAAGACCACCCTTGTTCAATGTCCACTACTATGGTGGTGGAAAAATCGCATGATGGACTTTCTTATAGGTGAAGATCACAACTTGTGGAATATCATATTGGATGGACCTACCATTCCCATAAAACTAGCTAAGGAAGGGAAAACTAAAATTCCAAAGCGCAGATTAGAATATAGAAAAGAAGAGAAACTAGCCGTCGAAATCAAAGCAAAAGCGAAGAAGATTTTGGTATGTGGACTTGGTCCTGAAGAATACGATAGAATTTTATCATGTAAAGTGCAAAGGAGATTTGGCATGCCCTCCAGACTGCTTACAAAGGAAATAATCAAGTGAAAAAGTCCAAGATCGATATGCTTAATCCTCAGTATGAACTGTTCAGGATGAAAAAGGGTGAATCTATCCATGATATGCATGTCAGGTTCTCATCTATTGTGAATGAGATGTATTCTCTTAGTGAGATCATTCCCACTAGCAAGGCTGTAAGGAAACTTCTAAGTGTACTACCTGAATCTTGGCAAAGCAAAGTAGAGGCTATTTATGAAGTGAGAGATCTAGATACACTGACCATAGATGACTTGATAGGGAATCTAAAGACTTATGAACTTAATAAATCTCAAGAAATGGAGATGACCAGTTCTCACAAGGAACAGAACCTGATTCTCAAGTCTACTGTTGAGGATGACAACATGGCTTTGCACAATTAAAGATTTAAGTAAATCATTAAGAAAGGCTTTAACACTCAGAAGAAGAATTCATCAAAGTCCATTGACAAAAATCTTAGAGATCTTATCTGCCACAAGTGTGGTGAAACTAGTCACTTCATGAAGGAATGTCCTCTATGGGAGTTGGAACACAAGTATAACCTAACTGAGAAATCTAAGGAAGGAAAGAAGAATCAGATTCAAATCCATAATAGAAAACTCACCACGAAAGAAGTAGATAGTATGGTGAAGCAAGCTCTAGCCGCTATGGGAGATTCCTTCAGTGATGAATTTGCAGCTGCTACTAAACAAGATGACTACTCCCTCTTAGCCATGGATGACTCGGATGATGAAGATGTGTTGGCCCTAATGGCTGAGGCAGACTCAGACAATGAAGAGGACAACAACGAGATAAGCTTCTTTGAACTTAAATCAAAGTTAAACTCATATTCTCAAAAGAAGTTAGTGTCTCTTTCTCTTGTTCTTATTGATAAATATAACACTCTGTCTATTAAAAAAAATAAATCATGAATGACTGTCTGTCTTAAGTTTGACAATAATAAGCTTGAAGAGGAAAAAAGAGACCTCATGATAAAAATTGAAGAGTGTGAAAAAATTCATTAAAAAATGTTGAATGAGACAAAATCATCAAAAACCTCACTTTAGAGTCAGACACTGCACATAGAGAATCTGAATCTAAGTAAGATTCTGGTTAAAACCAAAGATGAATTAGAAAGAACTCTGAAATGGACCAGGTCCTCAAAAATTCTAGTCTCCTTACATAAAAATCACTCAAGTCAGAGACAAGGAATAGGATACAAAAATGGTATCTCAAAAACTGATTTTGAGCACTAAAATAAGTCCCATCCTTTGCTCTCATTGTGAAAAATTGGGTCATTTTAAAGAACATTGCAACTCGAAGTTAAAAGCAATCAAGAACAACGTTGATTTAGCTAGTCATAGATCAGGGACATCCTCTAAACGTTTTATCAAATACATAGTAGTTCACCCCAGATCTGGTCCCCTAAATAAAATCATGAGAGGGAAGAAAACTGTTCCACTCCCCTCCTGGACTAAAAGAGATCTTTTTCACCCCTTTAATAATGAAAAGGGACCCAATCTTGTCTGGTACCCAAAACTAACCTCTAGCTAGTTAATTAGGTGAAAGTGAGAGAAAAGCAGGAAACTTGGTACATGGACAGTGCATGTTCCAGGCATATGACTGGAATGGTTTTGAAAACTTTCTCTCACTCACCAGTCATAAAGGTAGAAGCATTGCCTTTGGAAATAGAAAAAAAGGTGAAATCGTAGGGATTGGCAAGGTTGAAAGATACATGTCACGACCCGAGTCTACACCCTGGACGAAACACGATACCTGGAGCCACAAGTGACCCCAAGTCAACCCCTGACTATCACACACTGGCATTCTGAGTGACATAAAAATACATACAGCAGAATTTTAAAGCAAAAGTAAAAATACTGCAAAGAAATAAAACTAGTTCATAATATTTAAAAATATTAGAACAAAACTACGAGTCTGAAAACAAACCAATCTGTGTATGAAAGACATTACGACTGATGAGTTGTTAGGACAAGCCCCCATCTAACTCACAATCTAAATAGAAATATGAAAATGTAGCTGAAGTAAATAAATCTCCGCCCTCGAAGGATGAGGACTCACCAACTAGTAAGGCTGAGGTTTTCGATGAGCGATCAGTTAATGAAGTTGAGACTGAGATCCTATAGCTGTATCATAAAATGATACAGCATAAAAGTATGCGTCAATACTTTGAATGTACTGAGTAAGTGAGAGGAACTTAACACACAGAAGTATATAATAAGAAATACTGAATTGAGAGACATGCAATGACCAACTAAAGCTACTGAACTGAATAACTAAAATAACTGGGGTGGTTTGAAAGACCTTGTCTGATGGTCAAAGCATATTCTAAATCTGAGTCTGATCTGATCTAAACTGAACTGAACTAAACTGTACAGTCCTGAACTGAACTAAACTGAACTGACTAGTGGGAGAGTCTATAACTGACATGTAACCACGTGAACTAGACATGGAGTTCGATGTATACACCCCACTGTTAGGACCCAATATACCTTGCCAAGATATAAAGGCATGAACTGGGTGATCATAAAATTCTGGGGCCAATCAGTCCAATAAATATTATAACCTACACAAGCAACATAGTTCTGGGAACCTGGGTGCGCTGGAAGCTCGGTCCGCTCGGTGCTAAGTCCTACTCCCACTGGAATTTTTAATCTGATCACTAAGCTGACTAGTCAGGGATATATAACTGAAAGTATATTGAGAGCTTATCGGACCAAATTCTGAAATTGGGTTCTAGACTGGTCAAAGCTGCTCATCTAGAAGCATCGCAACCGTCTAAGAACAAACTAAAATCTAAACTAGGGTCCTGAGACTGGTCAGAGCTATATGATTAAAGTGTCATGACCGCCTAGTGGACCACTAAACTGGATTCTGAATTTAATTTTGATAACTGGGAGGTGATACTGACACCTCAGGAGTTTCTGAAGTCAAACTAATCAGCTGACATATCTAACTGAAACTGAGAACTCTAACATTCTTGCTAAAACTGAACTGACTATAATCTAATCGAAATTCAATGCTACTAGCAACATGAGAGTTCCCAACAATAGTAAAATCAAGCTAAAAATT
Organism: Datura wrightii; assembly: GCA_035772735.1. Taxonomy (NCBI): domain Eukaryota; kingdom Viridiplantae; phylum Streptophyta; class Magnoliopsida; order Solanales; family Solanaceae; genus Datura; species Datura wrightii. The sequence goes on along the minus strand of JASDFA010000007.1, from coordinate 138,848,200 downwards.
CGATACTCAAACTCTAATGCAGATTTCAAGATTTGTCTAGTCCCGTGATTAGGTCTAAGTTTTCACCCCACAAGATTTAACATTATCGTAATCATAACTGGGGGAAAATAACTGTAATTAACATAGTATAATCACCCACATAATTTATACAAGGAATGACTAGTAGTTTCTTGACATTCAGAATTTTCAAGGCTACAACTAATAGGGAGAAAAAGGAGAAAACTTGGGGACACAAAGGAAGAACTATTCCCTTGTTGAATTCCCACATACCTGGAGATAGGAACACCCAAGAAAATTCCTTGAGAAATTTGAGAAGAATCAACACCCTAACTCCTGCTATGAACCTACCTGAGAGAACTCTACGCTTAACTATTGAGAGATGAGGGAAGAAAAATGAGAGAAACCGTCGGTTCCCCCCTCTAAACCCATGACTTAACTCAAAATGATATGGTTTAGGGACTAGGTAGGTGAGAAATTATGAAAGTAACCCTGGTATTTAAAAACTAAAATCTAGTCGACAGGGACCAATGAGTCTCAGAACGGGTCGTTGGTCGAAACAACGGCCCGTTGGAACCAACCGTTGGTCCTGGGTTCAGAAACTGAACTCGCTGGAAATGACCCACGATAGGGTACAACAATCCATTGGAAGGAAGGACGGGTCATTGATACCTTCCATTTGAACAGGTAGGAAAACTAGGCCTTGAGGCAATAAGTCAACACAACGACTCGTTGGTAGAAACCACGAGTCGTTGATTCCTCTCATTGTCTCAGGGAAGATCCGGTAATCCTCTGAACTTGGGATCCAACGGAAGACAAGACGGCTCGTTGTTAGAATCAATGGGTCATCCTATGTCTCGTTGTTTCCCTGGAATGAAAACTGTTGAGCTGACAACAACTCAGACAACAGCCCGTTGGAGCTTACCATGATCCGTTGTTTGGTCCGTTCTGCAATAAAATTTCCTGGTTTTCCCCTGATTTTTCTTGAAAGATCTGAGTCTGGTCTAGAAAAGTTTTGGGGTGTTACAATATTTCCCCCTTGAGATCATTCGTCCTCGAATGAAGACTAAATTGCAAGAAAACTAGGAAAAGAGCTGAAATTTATAAACTGGGACTATGAGTTGGTTTCTAAAGGAGTAACTGACTCCAAACTAACTCAACCGCACTAACAAAGTTGATGCAACTAGGATGCACATAGAAAATCTAAATAGGGTTGATAAGTGCAGAACTAAATAGAATACTGAAGAGGATTTCGGTACCTGATGTTGGAACTGAACTGAAAGGGAATAAGTACGGGTATCTAGTCATCATATCTGCTTCGGCTTCCCACGTAGCTCCTTTAACTTGCTGATTTTTTCATAGGACCTTGACTGAAGCTACCTTCATGTTCCTTAACTTACGAACCTGACGGTCAAGGATCTTGACTGGAACCTCCTCATATGAGAGACTATCCTTTATTTATACACTATCCAAAGGCACAACTAAAGTTGGATCTCTAATGCACTTACTCAAAAGTGACACATGGAATACAGGGTGTACGGATGCCAACTCTGAAGGTAACTCCAGCTCATAAGAAACCTTGCCAATTCGCCTCAAAATTCTGTAGGGTCCCACATATTTAGGACTGATCTTTCCCCTCTTCCCAAACCTCATCACCCCTTTCATGTGAAAAATTTTCAAATAGACCCAGTCGTCCACAGCAAACTCTAATTCTCTTCTCCTTACATCAGCATAAGATTTTTGATGGCGCTGAGCTGTTTTCAATCTTTCTATGATAAGTTATACCTTCTGTATAGATTCATGAACCGAGTCTGGCCCGATTATAGTAGCTTCACCCACTTCAAACCACCCAATAGGAGATCTGCACCTCATTGTGGTAGCAATGTTGTATGCAAACTCGATAAAAGGAAAATGGCCATCCCAACTGCCCTTGAAATCGATCGTGCACACTCTCAACATATATTCTAGGGTCTGAATAGTCCCCTCAACTTGCCCATCTGTCTACGGGTGAAAATCTGTGTTGAGCTTGACCTGGGTGCCCAGTCCCTTCTGAAAAGACTTCCAGAAATGTGAGGTGAACTGAGTACCTCTTCTGAGGTAATGGATAGTGGCACCCCATGAAGTCTGACCAATTTCCGAATGTAAATCTGGGAGGAAATGTGTTGACTTAGTCATCCAATCTACTATTACCCAAATAGAATCATGTTGTCGACGAGCTTGAGGTAGACTCGTAATAAAGTCCATATTCACTTCTTCCCACTTCCACGAGGGTATGCTAATATCCTGGATCATACCTCCCGGTCTCTAGTGCTCTACCTTGACTTGCTGGCAGTTGGCACTTAGCTACGAATTCAGCGATGTCTCTCTTCATGCGTTCCACCAGTAAATATCCCGCAACTCGCAGTACATTTTGGTAGCACCAGGGTGAATGGAGTACCTCGAGCTGTGTGTTTCAGCCAGTATCTACTGTCTCAACTCACCGACATCCGGTACACACAATCTGCCCTGGTAACGTAGCACACTCTCCCCCTTCAGAGAAAGCCTCAACCTCCTTCATGAGAACCATTTCTTTAAGTTTAAGTTGAATGGGATCTTCGCCCTATTTGGACTTAACCTCAACAACCAAAGAGGAATCTGACCCGCTTTGCTTCACCACTCTACCCTTAGTTGAGTCAACCAACTACACCCCTAACCGGGCTAGTCTATGAACATTCTTCGCCAACTCTTTTTTTCCTTTCTCAATATGAGCCACGCTTTCCATAGACACTCTGCTTAGGGCATCATCCACCACATTGGCCTTGCCCGGGTGATACAGCATGCTCATGTCATAGTCCTTTAGAAGCTCTAACCACCTTCTCTAACAAAGATTTAGGTCCTTCTGACTGAATACATACTGGAGGCTCCTATGATCAGTGAAAACATTAACATGAGCCCCGTACAGATAGTTTCTCCATATTTTTAGCGCAAACACCACCGCTGCTAACTTCAAGTCATGAGTGGGATAATTCTTCTCATGAACTTTGAACTGTCTGGAGGCGAGGGCTATCACCTTGCCCCGCTGCATCAGAACACAACCGAGTCCAACTGTGGAAGCATCACAATATACTACAAATCCTTCTGATCCTTCTGATAGGGTCAACACTGGAGCGGTAGAGTTTCTTTTTCTCTGATTCAGAAATACACAGACACAGTGACAAAGATAACATATTCGAGTAGTTTATTTTTAAAAATCAATAACTAAATAGAATTTCAAACATACGATGATAGGAATAATCAAATTCACAGCTTCAAAGCAGAAATCGGGAGTAGTATTTTTTTTAATCTTCACTTCTTCAGTTGTGAACTTGTGATTCTTCTTACCTGATGATGAGGAATGATCAAATGAGGATTGTCGAAGAGGCGAAGAAGGATGGAGAGTCGGAGACAAAAATCTGTGAACTGGGAGTCGGGACAGACGACTGACCGTGACTGCTGCGTGCCTGGCTATTTGTGTCGCTGACGCTGAGTGCTGGAGGCCTGGAGCCTGGAGGGATGGACGGCCAAACGAGAACGACTGGACGAAAGGAGAGAGACGGAGAAGACTCAACAGTCCACAGAGACAGTGAGTGTAGTCTTGTAGAGGTAGGAGTCGCGGGCTGCGGGAAAAAGGAGTAGGAAATAGGAATTAGGATTTAGAGCACGACTGTTGTGGCTATTTGGCTACTAAAATTTTATATCTTATTATAAATATAATATATATATATATATATATATATATATATATATATATATATATATATTATAAATATTTATTTAATGAAAAATTCGGTGTTTCAATTTAACCGAATTATTGGGACCCAAAAATCGAACACCGAATTTTATATATTAAAAAAATCAAACCCGAATTGAAAAATCGAATAACTGAAATTGAAAAATTGAACTAGTTCGGTTCGGTCCAGCTTTTAATTTTTCGATGTTTATGCCCACCCCCAGGCACAACAGATTTAGGAATGCTCGAAAAAAGGGAAAAAAAGCTCGGTTGGCTTCAATCTTATCTTTACGAGGGTCTTTAGGCTTATTGGAGAACTCCAAAATTTTTATCCAAGTATGAATAGAGGAAGAAGGCGAGGAGGGAAGGAAAAAGCGGCTTGTTGCACACTCGGGGTGCAAAGAGCCAAGGAATGATAGCTAAGAAAGGGGTAAGTACTATTATTAATTTCTAACTTATTCACTCATATAAATTTAACTGAGTTTTATTGATTAAATTTGATTATATTTTAGTCGCAGTCCAAAAAAATGGGTCACGACCTGACTTAGGAGGAGCTCTTCCGGGCTACCCACATAAAAAAGAAGAAGAATGAGTTAGATTCGGATGAGCGAGTCAAGTAAAAAGTTGTACAAGCCTATATAAGTTTGAAAAAATTGCATATAAACCAATAATTTGACTCTAGATATATGCTAACTTTTCTTTTTAATTAATCAGATTAATTATTAACGGTACTCTTCTGAGTACAACTAGATTCAGCAAGCCCGGGGCGGGCCGACCCAATCTTCACTGGATGTTGCCACCTATATCTGAATTGAGAAAGTGGAGGGGGGGGGGGAGACAAAGGCAGAGAGCCTATGGCCTAAGCTCTAGGAACTCAGTTCGACACATCCAGTTAGGACTGGAAGGTAGTTGCTCTTCAAGTCAGACCGAGGTAGTTGAGCAGAGATCAAACACCTTACATGTGCCTGGGCATCTTGGCAAGACGGAATATTGAAAATAAAAGCATGTGCTATGCTTTCGAGTGATCACTCAAGCCACAAGTGAATAGCCTCCTTGAATGTGGCGTGCATAGACGTGTGCACCTTGTTCTCCTCCCATGGTGATGATAATGAGTTTGAACAGACACCTTAATTGTTGTGATTGTTATTGTTGAATATTTGAAACTTTGTATATATTTGAAGGTTTTAAACTTTGGTAACCTTTGTAGATCTTTTTTGGTGGATATCTTATATTGAATTTGATGTTTTTAATCGGATATTTAGTATGTTGTTGATGTAGTAGTTGATTTAGAATTGATCTGACAGCAATTAGTACTGAAATGTAGCTAATATTGAATTGATTTTGGCACGTTCCAACTGTTTTCTTTTTTCTTTTTCTTCATAAAATCGACGGATAGAGTAGGTTAGTCCATTGTTTTTCTGAAAAAAATCCAGATACTGAAATCCAGAAAACTGATCCTGTTAGTCAGTTTATTTTTGGATATAAAGAACACACTGATGGACATATCAGTTTGTTTGAATTTTTTTATATTTTTTAAATTTATTAAAAATTATTCTATAATATTAAATCAAATAAAAATATCGAGGTTTTCCGTGTTTATTTTATTCAAGTCGGGTGGGAATTAAAAAGCCCGACCTTGTGGAATTAAATGAAACTGACGGACGTTCCTCGAGTTTATAGATATTGTCTATCAGTTTCACAATGACGATCCAAATTTTGACGTTTATGAGTGTGTCAGTTTTGCTCAAAAATCAATCTTGTCGGTCGGTATTTGTCCTCATTTTTTAGCAGTTTTTATAGTGTATGAGAGAGAGAAAAGTATTGAACCCAAGGCGAACACAACCAGAGAATTGACAGGTGAAGGTTTGCATGATGCTTCGTATGAATATTCGTTGTGCTATATAGCTACTTGCGGTAATTACCTATACAAGGACACCAAATCAATTGCCGGATGGAGGATTTCGTCCGCGAGACCTATTTGGTAATGCATGCACATCGTCAGATTCTACTTTAACTGCACAAATTGCTCATAAGACGAATCCTAAAAATTCGGAGTATGTTGTGTTGAGTCAGGTGCAGTTGAGGAGACAAAAAGAAATAATAGGTTGCGATGCAATCAATTAGTCATTGGAGAACAGAACCCTGGAATCGAAGAGAGTAATGGATGTTGTTACGTTGCTGCTTTAGATGAATTCTAATACTTGAAGTTAGGACAAGCAACTGTTGCGTAGATTGAATTCCTGAAGCTTTGCAACGTCGTTCACATGATCAGCCAAACCTTTCACATTTTTTCCCCTAAACAACACCTTTAACACGACAATTTCATGATTGCTTGTAACATTAGTCGAAAAATAAGATAGTAGGTATTATGGAGCTATTCGTCATTCCCTTTTTTTGTGGCTAAATGTATATAATACATTAAAAAGTGAAATAAAAATACATCATTCAAGAGACAAGAATAGCAACCTTGGTCCCTAATAATTCTTGTATGTAATAATAGTGATTAAGCCAATACATATCTTTGTTCATTCAGCCTCAGATGCACTTTTGCTAGTATTGGTCTGCTTTGTTGCTTACATAACCCAAGCTAGTCAACTAGTTTGACAAAATGGCAAATGTCAATTACCATGAATATTGTTATTGCGAATGTTAATTCGCTAATTATTGTGAATGTTAACTATGAGATAGGGTAAAGAAATATAGTTACTTCCGCAATTAAAACTAGGATTTTGTGTTTTAATACTTTGTCAAAATGAACAAAATTACTCAGGCACTCCAAATGATTTTGTAGTCTTAATCACTTTTGAAGACATTAGGCTGCTAATCAGTATTCTTACAGCACTTAGTCATGTTTAAACTCCTACATGAATCAGTTTCTTAGATGACGTAGGGAACAATTCATTTTGTCTACATGAAAAGAAAAGTGGCATATGTAAAGTAAATGGACAAAGATTAACATCCATTACATGTATAGCTGTAATTATTTCTAAACAGCTATACTACATTTTCATGCAGTTTGTGCAAAATCTAAAGTCCAGAAAATATTAGAATCCTATGAAAAGATGTACATCAACCAGGTGAACTTTTTGGAAGAAAGTAGATCATCCTTATCATTGTGAGTGGATATTGATCATCTAATTTGAACCATGCTAGGTGCCAACATATTCATTCCGTTTTTTATATTCAGCATCATTGTGAATCATTATTATGTTGGCCCTGGATATCATACTCATGCCTGATTTTGAAATGTCCTGTTTTTTCATGAAACTAATTGGGTTCTTAATCGTCATGCTAATCCCATAAATTACCTCATTATGATTAGTAAGAGAAGGCCTAACTTCCTTACTTGTACTAATTAGGCACATAAACTAATTGTCACATTCAAATTCAACAAGTGAAACGTTTATGCTTTATGTGGTAATGATCAATCAACTGAGTTTTATATTTATACTTCTTCACTGTTCATATAGACTTGACGAATTATTAAGTAGTATTGAAGGAATCATTCTTCCTCAATCATTCAATTTGCTTTATAAAAATCCATATTTCTTTTTATTTGGTGAAAAGAATATAAATTTTACAGCTAAACCTTTCATTACTCCGAGTTAATCATGTTCAATCATCGGATAACACCACTGCAAAAGATGGTTTCGTGTTGTCTCTCGCTTTTCCTTCTTGAATTCACCAACCAGGCAATATGATATACTTCCCCTGTTTCAGTTTGATAAAACAAGTTATTAATGTTTGAAACAGACTTTTTCCTCCATTTTGTATAACTGAGGTCAAATATTCCCTCGCCGTCACTAGTTAAGGTCAAATTTGTTCTTAAACTACGCGAAAAGGAACAAGTTTGTCCTTATTTTTAAATGGTTTCAAACAGAGAGTAAATTCGAATAGTTAAGGGTTCATTTGACCCTTTCATATTGTTCAAGGGCAAATTTAAATTTTAAGTTTTTTTATTCCTCCTTTCTCTCTGCCCGGCCACTATCTCTACCACCTCCATCACCATCTTATTCCCCTTTCCTTTCTCTTTCTCTCTTCCAATCATCCAACCACCACCTACGTCATTAGGAGTGACTACACTAAATAATTTGAACGTGTAATATATATATATAGAGAGAGAGAGAGAATGATATTTTCTTTCCTCTCTCCAGCTATACAAGAAAGGGTGATTGGGGGCAGAAGTAGTGACTGTCAGAACATATTTGACCTCAACTATTAATCGAGGGAAATCTATTCCATTTTTTAGTGGCAAATTTGACCCTTTACCCTTAACTCATTAGTTATCTTGAATTATTACAGCACCCGAGTTTAAATGGAGATATTGGGTTCTTAGATTTTAGTGGCAAATTTTACGTCACACATTTCTTTTTGGAAATATTGGGTTCTTAGATCTTAGTGTTACAAATAGTAACCAAATGAGATGTAAGTCCAGCAGCGCCAGTGACTAGATAACTTCAGCCATCAGTTAATTATCAGGCCAAAAGGAATAAAGCCAAGTACACATATGAACATACATAACTAACACAAGCAGTAGAAATTAAGCAACAGGCTGTTCATTTTGTGAATGCAATCGAAACAACCGAGCAATATAAATTAGTGTGTGAAAATCTGCTGCAAAAACTGAAGAGGCTGAAACAGTCTGTGGAGAGGTAGCTAGCAAGTACTTGGTGAAATAATTGATATGCGAGCAAATTAGTAGTAAAGTCAGAATTTTTGCTAAAATGAGTCAGAATATAAAGAATTGAACTCACGAACTAGCTAAGAAAATTATTTAACATCCACTATATATTCATAAAAAATAGTTTTGATCTAATATGTACTACAAAATTTTCTAGTGAAGGGGGTTTCGCTGATCCCCTTACGCGTCCTGACACAAGCTCACTCGGACACCACCTCTATTTTTCCTTTTGTAAACACAAAAGACGCTGAAGAAGCAGTCAAAAGGGGACAAACCCATCAGAGAATGTTTCTGGTCCCATGAGAATGTATATGTCCTGTCTAGAAAGCGTGACATAACATAAGGATTGGAACACCTAAATGCAGAGATATCCAACATACAATCAGTATGTTAGAACTTCTCTTTAAACATTATATTCTTTTAATGGGTCCGCTCCACAAAAGGGGGTATTCTTTTTTTTTCTTTTTTTAATTATTTTTTCAAATAATTTCATTCCCATCTTTTTTTGGTTTCATAATCAAATTACCATGAATTTGTTTCATTGTGCTCTACTTTATTTTAAAAGAAATCCAATCTCATCATGTTTCACTATCATAACATGAAGGGTAATCGATGACTACACTAGATCACATTCAAATTCAAAAGATCTCTGCAGGAAGCAGAAGACAGAGAATAAAAGAGTGTAAAAGAATAACAAAAGGTATAATAAAAGAGTGTAAAAGAATAACAAAATACTTATTTTGCACTTCAAACACAAAAAATAAAATAAGAAATACAAATGAATAAAACATTAAAAAAGTAGTACATTAAACTGTTTTGTCTTGGCCCTTCTTTTTCTTTTTTGGTTGGTGTGAATTTTCTTTTTGTCTTGCAGTAGAACTTTTCATTATCATTTATCTGACATCTCGTATGGCAAGTTGGGTTGGGTTGAGTTGATCTTTTGTGAGAATATATAGTTCACTTCAATAACTTTTTGGACTTTTTCATGTTTCATTTTCTGATAAAACTTAAAAGCAGAGCACTTTTTCCCTTTTCTCATTATTTTGTTAAGAAGGTTTGGAGTTTCATTTGATTCCTAAGACGTTTTACGAAGCATAGAGAATATAAGAAGAAACTATAAACGGAAAAATTGTTTGCTAGCCCAAGATCATTAACTATGATCGGAAGATTCAATTAAAAAAAGAAAGTTATGAAAGGAGAAGGAACAATTTGAATAGAGAACTTTGTGATAGAAGAAGACTTTCTTGAATTTTCTTGAATTGGGTTGATTATAAATGACTAAGGTCACTCATATTTATACTTGTACAGGGATGGTTCTAGATACCACAATAATATAGATCATTCTACCCTCTAGTACAAATATCTAAATGTCTAAAATTTTTAGATTTTTCGTAAATACAAAAAGTATTAAAGATATTATTTCATAAATTTCTAGAAACACTTCTAAGTATCTATAATGTTTATTTTATTTAAAAAAAATTAATTTTTCACACTTCCCTTAAAGTTATTTTTTGGAATCTGACCCACGCTTGTTGCAGAAGAACTCAAACGAAGCTTTGATCCACGCCTCAGTGAATATCTCAGTTGTTTTTGCCTGATCATCTTGCTTCTTCAAATGAAAAAAAAAATTTCATCATTGATTGGCCTGCAAAGAAACAAGAATAAGTAGTGATAAAATTTTCATCTCTGTAGCGAACTGACTTGACAATAGTCCTCTTTGGCATTTGCAAAGTACGTGAATAATCTTTGTATTGAGTTTTATGTTCTTGAGTTTTCAAGCTCCCCTTTTCACTTAGCTCCTCGATAACTATATATGGAGAAATACAAGTATCAGCTTTCTCATTTACATTGGTGATGATCTATAATTTTTTGTGAATACTTAGATCCACCACCAGATTCCTTTTTTAGCTCCTCGATAGACTGTTAGTTAGCTCCAAAGATTTTGAAGATCATATTGTCTGTCTTTCCATTTGAAATTAAGCCTTCATCCATTTGATATTTTGCTTTTTCATCTGCTTTTAGTATTTGCTCTAAGCCAGTGTTTGTTTTTAACATGGCAGATGGCTAACCAGAGACTTCACCTTCTATTGCATGTCTCTCAATGTTTCCTTTGGAAATGGTCGCTATTAGCACATATAGTTTCATATATTATCTCCTCAGGTTCTACTTCAACATCTTCCACGTACGGACTTATATTATCAGTTTCAAGATTTGTTTCTTTGATCTTCTCGATAGCAGCTACCATGTCACCAGTTTGAGCGTCATCAGAATCTTCTTGCTTCTTACTAATGACAAAATTGCCTTCTTTCTCCATGTGGTGAACTATATTATTTAATCCTGAATCCATGACCTGTCTCTTTCAAAATTGATGGAATCCATTGCATTTACTGCTCGAGTCTCGGCTACAAAGCACCTTCCATAATCTTCTTCTCCTACAGCTTCATCAATTAAGTCATATTGCTCTCCATGGATCGACAATATCTTCTTATGCATCCTATTCTACCACATCGATAGCATTTGAGAGGCTTCTTACCATGATTATTGGAAGACTCTTCCTTCTTTCCTGGTGAGTTTGAACTATCTGAAGATCGAGAGTACGACCTATCTCTTGTGTTTACTTTAAAGTTTCTCTTATTTTCTATAAGAGCATTTCCTTCTCATTCTTTCATTGATACCCCAATCATCTATGGTTAGTAGCTCTTGTGATGACAACGGATTCTCAAACTCCTCCAAGGATGGTTGTTGAGCCCATCCTTGAATAAATGTAACAAATGAAATATACATTGACTTCAATCTATGAATGATAATTCTTTTTATTTGTACTTCAGAAATAGCCTCGTCTGGATTTAATAACGAGATCTCAGAATATAAGTTCTTAATATTCAAAAAATACTCGGCAATAGAAAGATTACCTTGAGTAATGTTAGCTAATTCATTCTCCAATATCTGTAGCCAAGTTTCATTCTTCTTATTGAACAACTTATCCAGGGTCCTCCATATTTCATGAGCTGATTTACACTTTATAATATGATCTAATAAACTGGAGGAAATGGACCTATTCAAGATGAACTCCGCATTCGCATTAATCTGCTTTCACTTCTTACACGCGCTACTATTTTTCAGTCAATCGGCAGGAGGACTTGTGTTACTTCATTAACAACATCACACAAATCCTCGTCCACAAGGTATGATTCCATGCATGTCTTTTATACGTTGTAATTGGACTAGTTCAACAACTCCATCCCCAAACCATTAGCACGACCGCTGGAATCTATACAGAGAAACCAGTTGAATCTACAATTGATCTGATCTCAAAATAAAATCCACAAGCCAATGTATGACGTTGTCTCTGATACCATGTTGAGAATAGCAGAAGAAATATAAATGAAAAAATAAAATCCACAAGCCAATGTATGACGTTGTCTCTGATACCATGTAGAGAATAGCAGAAGAAATATAAATGAAAAAACCTTCTACTAGCCCAAGATCATTAAATATTATCGGAAGATTCAACTAAAGAAAAGGAAGCTGCAAAAGGAGAAGGAAGAATTTGGATAGAGAACTTTGTGATAGAAGAAGACTCTCTTGAATTTTCTTGAATTAGGTTGGTTACAAATGACTAAACGCACCCCTTTTCATACTTGTGCAGGAATAATTCTAGATACCAAAATAATCTAGATCATTCTACCCTCTAGTACAAATATCTAAATGTCTAGAATTTCTAGACTTTTCTTAATACAAAAAATATCAAAGATATTACTCTTTAACTTTCTAGAACTCTTTTAAATATTTATGATATTTATTCTATCAAAAAATAATTTTAATTTTTCGCATATTTAGCACTATTGCAAGAGAAACACTTTAATATAGGAGCTTCGAACAAGAATTAACCTAAATCTCAAGGACAATGAATAAGAAGAGACAATTGATAACGTAACTAAATATAAAATACATGAGACATTTACCCTTAATGAAAAAAGCAGTTGGCCCGAGTGCAGTGGAAGAATTAAAATTTTCACTAAGTAGGTTCAAAATATAAAAAAATAAACACATGAAAAATTTAAGAGGATTCAACTGTTGAAATTTTGGGAGAGCAAGACAACACAAATAACACTTAAAACTCACTAGAAGAGAAAATGGAGAAAAAATGATTTTCTATTCATTTTGATTTATTTTTAAATGGCTAGATTACATGACTATTTATAGGTAAATTCATCCATGTATCTACCCTAGTATACATGTATCACTATTAATAATTTTACACATCACATCCTCCAAATATATGAATAAGAACTCACTAGACTAATCTAGAATTTTTCACCAATTCATGTATCTTCTAATATATTAATCTACTAGTTCACGAACTAAATTTAAATATAATGTAAACAAACTTATTTTTTTAACATTCCTCCTCAAAACAGATTCACTACTCCAGGAGCTATCCGCAATTTTTGAAAAGTATTAATCTTCAATGGCTTGGTGAAAATATCCGCAACTTAGTCTTGAGATTTCACAAACTCAAGCTCTACCTTATTTTTCGACATGTAATCTCTGCTGAAATGATACTTAGTATCAATATGTTTGCTCCTTTCTTGAAATACCAGATTCTTGGCCAACGCAATGGCCGATTTGTTATCAACATAATCTTGGTTGCATCTTCTTGTGATTGGTGAAGTTCTTCCAACAAGCTTCTGATTTTCTCCAAACAAGCAACTGGTGCAAACATCTCATTATAATTAATTTCGGCGTTCTACTTATACCCCTTTGCTACCAATCTTTCTTTATACCTCTCTATTCTCCTTTGAAATTTTTCTTTAACTTGTAAACCCATTTGATTCCAATAGTGCTTTTTCTTTTCGAAAGTTTTGCCAACTCCCAAATGTTATTCCTCTTGATTGCCCTGATTTCTTCATCCATCATATCTTTTCATTTTGGGTTACCTACAACATCTTCATAACTTTCTGGCTCGTTTTCCACTAATAAATAAATATGAGTTAAACCACTTAAATTTTATATTACTTATTCTATTTCATCACATAAGTCTCAAGGACTTCTAGACTTTCGAGGTATACTGCTTGAACTTGATTCTCCAACTTCTTGACCTTGCGGTGGAGGTGTTTTAGATAGTGTAGTAGGCTTCTCCATAACATCTTCATTATGTTCATCATTACGGAATGGACTGAAAGAGTAATTTTGCGCTTTAGATTTTCATTTTCAAGCACTATCTTCATCAACTTCAACAAATCTGCTTATGGGAACCTTGCTATTTCTTGGGTTATATAACTTATAACCTTTAGATCATTGCGCATAACCAATGAAAATATACCTCTCACTTTTTTCATCGAGTTTAGATCTCTTCTCATCCGGCACATGTGCATAAACAATGCTTTCAAACACTTGCAAGTGCGCAACTTTTGGTTTGAAAGCACTCCAAGCTTCTTGAGGTGTTTTGCCATGAACACTTTTGGCATGACACCGATTTGATAAATACACCGGACAAGCAACTGCTTCAGCCCAAAACTCCTTCGGCATATTTTTCTCTTCAACATACTTCTTGTCATATTGAGAATAGTCTGATTCTTCCTCTCCACCACGCTATTTTATTGAGGCGATCTTGGAACAGTAAAAGAATGATGAATTCCAGTTTTTTTATAAAAAAATTTGAATTGATTTGAAGTGAATTCTCCATCATTATCAGACTGAAGTGACTTTATTTGGTAGCCACTTTATTTCTCCACCATGCTCTTAAAATTCCTGAAGGTTTTAAAAATCTCAGATTTTTCTTTCAAAAAATATACCCAAGGATTTTTAGAATAATCATCAATAAAGAGAAAGAAATAAATACTTTTATCAAGTGAGGCTGGCTTGATAGGTCTGCCCACATCCACATGAATTAACTAAAAAGGATATTGTGCTCTTGTCAATAATTCTTTGGGAAAGTTTTTTCTTGATCACTTTCTAAAAAGACACCCTTCACAAAGCTGATTAAGATGGTTAATAGTTGGCAACCCTTTCACCGTATTTTTCTTTTTTCATCAACCTTAGACTACCAAAATTCAAATGGTTAAATCTCATATGCTAAAGCCAAGATGAATCTTTGACACGTTAAAATAAGTACCTTGGTACATCACTTTGAAGATTCAAAATAAACATTTTATTTTTAGCCATAGAAACTTTGGCTAATAATCTCCTGTTTTCATCTTTTATAGTCAACTTCTTATTTTTCAAATAAATGTCATAATTTTTCTTCAAAAGTTATCCCAAACTTAGAATATTACTTTTCATTTCCGGTATATACATGATATTAGAGATAAATTGATGACTTTCATCTTTCAAACGAATTAAAATCATACCTTTTCCTTTGATTTGAACCTGTGAAGAGTCTCCAAGAGTGATTTTGCCACCAACAAATTTCTCAAATTCCACAAATAAATGCTTTTTCCTGTAAATATGCTACTTGCACCATAATCAAGATACTATTTGTTTCTTTATACACTTTCTTCTTCTTTACATGCCATGAGTAAAGTGTAATCTTCATCTTCATTTGTGCTCTCCAAAAAATTATTTATCTCCTCCAAATTATTATTATATTCCTAGAAAAAATGACCATATTGTTACACCCCATAAGTTCCTAACGTTTAGTTGGTCTATTCGTATGTTGGTTAAGAGTTTTAGAGTGCAACACGTATGAGAAAGAGGCCCAGGGAAAGGTCAAACGAGTGCGGAATCGGGACCGCACGGGAGAAGGCCGGAGCAGGTCACGACAGGGGCGGTGTGTCACGGACCCCCTCCCTCCGTGTTGGGCGCCGTGGCACGCCCATGAATCAGCGCGACAGGGTCCATGCCATGGACACCGTATCCACCGTCCAAGTTTTATATAAGTTCAATACTTTCATTTGGTTTCATTCCAAATTAACAGCCCTCGTCCCAGAAGTGAGAAACACGCCATTTTCAGTAGATTTTTGCCCGTTTACGCTACGAAATGCTGCCTGAATTTAAATTACTTTGGGTATCAAAGTTTAAGGCTGCAAGGAGGATTACTATGAAGTTATTTTCATGAAATTCGCCCGGTGAACCATAACCCCGCCGAGCCAAAGTTGTCGGAATTACTCCAGATAAATTTTTATATGATCACAGACTTCAAATAAGTATTTCTCCCTTCTGAACTCTCAAAAAACTGTACGTTTTAGACCGCCTCTGATAAGTTGAAGTATAGTTAAATTTATAAATAACGTTATCGTTTTTGTCGAATTTAGTACTAAAATGAGCCTCATTCTCCTAGTAATACGATTTCAGTTGAAAAGAGCTGTTGAATACAAATTAAAACTCGCCAGTTAATCAAGAATCAGCGATTGAGGTATGTTAAGGCAAATTCCTTCGGCAAGTTAGTTTCTTTAGTATTATAACTTAGTTTAAATCCCAGTAAGAGAATTAGAAGTATCTTGATCATGATTAGTTGTTGTTATTAGCTGAGACCTGCATTCTATGTTTAGTTTGGGATTGACTTGCCTTGTATAGCCCTTCATGACCAACCTCAGGGTTACTAGCTGTGTTGAGCCCTCTAGGGGCGAGATGACGTCGCTCCACGGAGCGGTATGCCATCCGCGAGGGACGAAGATGCGGTCCTAGGTCCTCATACAGTCCATTCCATGGTTGGACTATTATATGTCGTATTGGCACTACACCCCCGTCGAGCCTAGTGCCCGAGGTGCAGATATAAAGAGTCCACTGGAATCAGACACAGCTACAGTCAGGGCCGAGTGGGCTCAGTTGCATACCCAGGGACTGGTAGGACGTATATAGCTATTCGTTGACCCAGTGTTACCTTGTTAGGGGTATATAGATTTAGGTGTACTCACCAGGACTTATGGGGGCCCCGAGTGGGTTATTCTGTGCTGGTTGTGCCTTTCGGCTTATGGGGGGCAGGTAAGGTTCTTGTTTGCTTTAGTTACTGATAAATTAAATGATAGGAAGTTCAACTATTCAGGTATGATCTCTATCCCTCCATTTCGGTTATTCTCCATTTCATTTCTTTTATTCAGTCATTTACAATTATTGCTTTACCTATTCGATACATATTGTACTGACGCCATTTCTGGGGCGCTGCATTACTTGCCTGCATGTGCGGATAGACGAGGAGTAGGTCCCTCTTAGCTTCCATCCAAAATTGTCAGAACAGTCGGCTCCTTTCCTTAGGAGCTTGTAGATAGAAGGTTTACTTCTTTTGTCTGTATTTTATGGGTAGGTCAGGACCCTGTCCCAACCATCATATTAATCTTAGGGGCTTGCAGATTATTTCGAATTCCATATGGTTAGTTGTTGATGGCCGTGTGGAGCCCATATGTGTTTATTCTTGCATGTTGGTCGTGTGGGGTATTGTTTCTTTGTTATTTAGCGGTCTTGTTGGCCATAACTTAGTTAGTACTGGATTTACTTTTCAATCACAACTAGACATTATGGTGGTCTTGTCAGTCTGCATAGGATTCCCTATTACTACTTAAGTCTGGTTAGTTGTTTTCTTTTACAGGTGGCTATGAGGCCTTGTCGGTCAGAGGTTGTGGTTACAGCCGAGATATAGCCCTTTGCTTTCTTTATTTGAGAGTTAGTATTAGCCCTGCACCAGAAGTGCGTAAGCTCAGTCAGCTCGGTCAGATTCCAGTAGGGCACCGGTGCTAGTTATGCCTCTCAAGGTGGGGCATGGCACATATTTATGACAAGTACAATATTCAATATTTGATTTGTCATACCTTCCTTGATTTGACCTCCATTCTCTACTTCTTCTGAGGTCTCTTCCTCGGTTGGAGCCTTAACTTTTATTTTTTTTTTGGTTGAAGGTTGACTACCACCTCTTCCTCCTCTACCACGACCTCTTTCATGCTTAATTACGACCTCTTTGTTATGAACTATGCCTTTCACCTTTCTCCTTCAAAGAAAGTATTGCTTGCAAAACTTATTCAACTGACTCTTCTTTTGGTTTCTTCAACTTTTCTTCATGTGCTTGCAAAGAACCCATGAGTTCTTCTATGGTCAGGGTGTCCCAGTTCCTAGGCTCTTCAATGACAACAACAATATAATTATAATTTTGAATTTTGCGATCGTAATATTTTTTCTACAACCCTATCATCATTCAACTCTTCACCATATCTCTTCATTTGATCGACAATCGCCAAAACTCTTGAAATATAATCTGAAACTGATTCAGTTTTCTTCATCTGTAGCGATTCAAATTCTCCTCTTAAGGTTTGGAAACAAACCTTTTTTACCTTGTGCAAACCTTTAAAAGAAGTTTGAAGAATTTTCCATGCTTGCTTGGAGTTGGTTGCATTTGCAACCTTCTCGAATATCTTTTCATCCATACTTTGATGGATGAGTGTGAGTATCTTCTGGTGTTTCTTCTTTGTGGCAGCGGCATCATATTCTTCATTAATGTCGCTCTTCATAATTTCTCAAACACCATAGGCTCCAAGCAAAGCCTTCATTCGGATGCACCAACTTCCATAATTTTTTTTAGTGAGCATCGGAATTTGGGATGGAGTTCCATTGGTGTTAATCATTTCCTTCTATATTTTGTTGTCTCTCAAACACATCTCGCTCTGATACCAAATGTTGAAATTTTGGGAGAGCAAGATAATACAAATAACACAAAAAATCACTAAAAGATAAATGGCGGAAACATGATTTTCTATTCAACTTGACTTATTTTCAAATGACTAGATTACATGACTCTTTGTAGGTGAATTCATCCATGTATCTATCCTAGCATATATGTATCGTTATAAATAATTTCACACTTCACATCCTCCAAGTACATGAGTAAGAACTTACTAAACTAATCTAGAAAATTTTCACCAATTCATGTATCTCCTAATATATTAATCTACTAGCTCATAAACTAAATTAAATATAATGTGAACAAATTAAATAAGGTGAACAAATTTATTTTTTCAACATCAACATTTGCTATATATACATAAGAAAATACTTTTAACCATATATATAATGTAATTTTTTGACAAAAGAGGTTCAGATGAATTGTCTTATCTTGGCTCTGTCCTTGACCGAGTGATTTCCTATTTTTATTTGAAAAGCAAGTTAACTCAATTAGTGAAAGGATCGGATTACGGTGAGTTGAAATGGAAAAGAGTAATTATTCACAAGTGCCCTTAAACAATGGTCTCGAGTATCATTATTGTCATACAAGCTCTGTTCGGGTCCATCTATCACAAACCTATATTGTATTGCTATTGTTTTGAATCCTTACTCGATCATGAGAAGAAGAGAAATTGCAGTACCAAAGGCACATGATGCATCAATTTTCAAAGAGTGTACAAGTTTCGGAGACTCTTTGGTTAAAAATAATACTTCCTCCGTCTATTTTTATTTTTATCATATTTTATTTGACATATTTTATAAGAAATAATTAGTAAAATAATAAATTTATTATTTTATTTTTTTAATATGAGAAATTTAATATTTTAAAAAGATACATTAAAAAAATAAATTATACTTAATAATAAAAGTAAAATAGGTATAAAATAATAGATTTTTTAAAAATTAAATAAATAAAAATAAATGGAGAAAAAATGATGAGGAACCGATATGTAGAATGAAGAAGAGAGTAAGTGGAAGAGTGAATTATCGAGTTTGTAAAGGACTACTCCCAAAGCCATGTGAAAAAAACAGCTTTTCTTTATCTTCTTGGTATAAAGCGACCACGCCCCTTTGCCTTGCAATCATTCCCTCTACATTTCCCATCTATATATATTCTCTTCTTCCTTTTTTTCTTTTCGAAATTATTCACTAAACATATAAATTAATAATTTCGAGGAAAAAAAAAGTGAGTACAACATGCTATTATCCATAAAATTAGACGGAATTTTACATTATTACATGTTAATTTTTCTAGTTTTTACTTTATTGTCTACCTTCCTCCTTATTCTCTTTTCCACATTTCTCCGCATCTCTTCAAAAATTATGTATACATATAATGTAATTTTTTTATATTGTTAAATATAATTTAATTTATTATATTATCACTTTTATCATAGTTTCAATTAGTTCTTATGGTATATGTTTACTTTTAGGTATAATTCGATCTATTTAATTTCATGATTATGTTTTTATATTTATATATATCAATAACGCATAGAATTTATACTACTACGAAAATATCAAAACGATTTATTTCTCTCCACTGCCAAGTGTCAAAGGGAGCCAATACTTCATTTCCTTATCCATCGATTCCCGCAATTTTTTATTTATAACCTCTGATCAGGGAAAAGGCAACAACATACACATATATATTGCTCCCTCCATTTTTTCTTTTTGGTAAATCTCTCCGTTTCATTTTAATTATTATGTATATTCAAAATAGTTATTTCAAAATACTTGCTAGTTTTAAAATTCATGAGATATTTAATCATATTTTTTTAATTCTACTCTTAGTACTTAAAATCATTCTAAAATATGAAAAGAATTATTATTGTAGGTTTTCAAAAAATTAATAGGGCTATATTAGTCAAATTACCATCCCTGTTAATTTTTTCTTAATGAGTGTGCAAATATTACACCCCGTAAAATGTTAACGGTTGGTAGGCGCACACGTGGATTGGTGACGAGTAAGAAGAGCTTGACGTGTGTGGAGAAAGCCTCGAAAGCGGGGACGGACGGGACCAACGCGCACAGTCGCGCTGGCCAGTTGCCTCAATGGGAGGCCCGGCGCGCCAGGGTGGCAGCCTCAATGGGAGGCGCGAGGCACACCCCTGACCACCGCCTCAATAACTATATAAAGCCCCTCTTTTCAATTATAGGTCATTTCCAATAATCACATTCGGCCAGAGAGAGGGGAAAACAAAGATTTCAACCGATTTTCGTCTGATTACGCTACCAAATGTCGTCCAAATTCAAGTTAACTTAGGGTATCGAAGTTTAAGCCTACAGGGAGCATTACTACGAAGTTATTTTCGTGAAATTCGCTCGGCAAATCGTAACCTCGCCGAGCTAAAGTTGTCGAAATTGTTCTAAACTGGTTTCTATACGAACACAGGCTTCAACTAAGTACTTCTCCCTTCTGAACTCTCAAGAAATAATAAGTTTTCAGTCGTATTTTACGTAAATGAATTATGGTTGCTATTAATGTCAAAAGTTATCCTCTTTCAGCAAATTTGGTATTGAAATTCACACATTTCTCCTAATATAACGGTTACAGCTGAAAAGAGCTGACGAATCCAAGTTGAAACCCATCGGTTATTCGGGAAACGACAATCGAGGTATGTAAGTCTTAACCCTCGGCAAGTATACTCATCATATAGTGTTACGACTTATGTTCTCGAATAGAAATAACGGTCCCATATGCTACAGATAGTCGCTACCAGTAGATTGTGATTAGACATGTTTTAATTAGTTGTTGCTGGTATATAGAGATCAGATATGTTGTGATTAGCTGCTATCAGTAGTTTGCGGTTATATAAGTTCTGGTTAGTTGCTAGAAAATGTATATGGATTGTACCGTAGTATCCCTCGTCGAGAAGGAGCATGTTACGTATGATATGCGCTAGAAGCATCATAGAAACTCTTCTATTCTCCAGTTTATTATATTAGTAGAATTCTATGTTTGTTGTCAGGCCTAGACCTTAGAAGCTCATGAATGGTTATCAGGACTAAGCTAGTAATTCGAACAACACAGGCGCAGTTAGGCGGTTTAACTACCAGTTTGATATCTGTATGGTCAGGAAAGCACGCCTAGAGGCCATTGGCGTATCCCTACGCCCCAGGGCCAAAAATTTAGATAGGAAGGCCATGTTTTAGAGTAAGCAGCCTAAGGTTGTCTAGTAAACTAAGTGACAATCTGTCACCCTATTAGTTATTACCAGTAATTGTCAGTCTTCGTGGGCTTAGCAGTTATCACATAGGTCGCCCAGGAAGCCAGCCTAGTCGTCTAGGTCAAATAGACCCATGGTTATCTTAAGGAAGGGGACCTTATCAGTAGCTAGAGGTCGGGCCAGCACCCCAACCGGTTTTTATCACCCACAGGTTGCCAGGAATGGTTAGGTCTATATAAATTGTCTATAAGGTTAAGAATCACCCAGAAAAGTAATATAAGATCCGATTAGACCAAGATGAGGTCTAAGGCACTAGTAAGTACCATGTTAGTACAGTACTGCCCACAGGCTAAGGATGTCAGTAAATTTCCTATGGAGGATTAGGGGTCGATTGCTCAAAAGCATGTTCGGCCAGTACCAACTTTACAGTTGCCCTAAGTAGGGGGACTGAGTAGTTAGTCATTCGCGACCCCGCAGTTATTATGAGCAATAGATGTCCGGGCAAGACATATAGAGAGTTATGTTTGGACCACTCCAGATCTCGCCCCATTCAGTCCGGACTATTAGAGATCATGATCACTATTAGGATCCTCTGATCAGATACAGGTGCACGGCGTGCCTGCTAGCAGCTTTACAAATTATCCTAGGGGCAAGCAACGGTGACATTAGGCCCAGAAGGCTAGTTATGCCTTTTGAGTGGCTAGATTGAGATGTTAGTACAGCACCTTGGTTGGGGTTTTCCCTCACTTAGGAGCCATCCATGACCACCCCAGGGTTACTAGTTATGTCAACGCGTGTGAGGGGCTAGATGACATCGCTCCGAAGAGCGGTATGTCATCTGTGAGGGACGAAGATGAGCTCCGAGGTCCTCATACAGTCCACTCCATAGGTGGGCTATTATATGTCGTGGTTGGCTCTACACACACCCGTCGAGTCTGGTGCCTGGGGTGCAGATATCAGGAGTCCACTAGACTCAGACACAACTATAGTTCAAGGGTCAAACGGGCTCAATTGTAGACCCAGGTGACCGATAGGTTGGCTACAGTACCAGTGGAGTCATAGAAACCTGGATAGGGGTATATAGATTGAGATGTGCTCGTCAGGGCTTATGGAAGCCCGAGCGAGTTATTCTGTGTTGATTATACCTTTCAGCTTATTGGGGCCAGGTGAGGTTTTTGTTTGCATTCTTGTCTGCTAGTTATAGTTTATAAATGTGTAATTATATAGTCTTAGCTTACGTTATGTAGTGTTGGTTAGATGCAGATTACGAATCAGCAGGCATACAGGTTAATCTTTCTTCCCTTCTTTCTATTTACTTCAAGTCTTTATCAGTTTATCTATTGCCTTACATATTCGATACATATTGTACTGACGCCCTCCCGTGGACGCTGCATTACTTTCCTGCAGGTTTAGACAGATAGGGTTCAGGATCTCCAGTAGCAGCTGTTCAGAGTCCGCTGTTGGGACAACTCCTTTCATTCGGAGTTGCCAGGTTGTAGAGATTTCTGTATTTCAGTTATATAGCATTTTGGGTAGGTCGGACCCTATCCCGACCACTATTTATACTCTTAGAGGCTTGCAGACTGTAGTCGTCAGTCAATTAGTTGTATGTTGGTCGTGTGGGGCCTTAATCAGTTATGTTTCGTATGTTGGCCGTGTGGAGCTCTAGGATAGTAGTTTGTCTTCATTTCTGTTATAACTAGATAACATGGTGGCCTTGTCGACCCGCATAGGATCCCTTCTGTTGCCTGTTGGTTGTTAGTTGTTTTCATTTACAGGTGGCTATACGGACTTGTCGGTCGGAAGCTGCTTTTACAGTCGAGATATAGCCCGTTGTTTTCTTGATTTGAGGAGCAAGCCTGCTCCAAGTGCGCCTAGGCTTAGTTAAGTCAGTCAGATCCTAGTAGGCACTAGGCGCCGGTCATGCCTCCCAAGGTAGGGCGTGACAACAAATCTTATCCTAGCAATTAGAATTGAACAAAAGAAGTATTAGATATATTAAAAATAATTATTTCAAAATAGTTGTTATTTTAAATTTTAAAAAATAATTAATTATTTTTTTCAACTCTACCCTTAATACTTAAGTCATTTTAGAATATAAAAATAATAATTATTGTATATTTTCAAAAAGTGTATATCAATTGATAGGTTTATATTAGTCAAATTACAACTCATATTAATTTTTTTCTTAAATGGTGTGTAAATCTTACTCCATCTATTTCAAAATAAGTGGTGTTTTTAGCTCGTGCACACCCCTTAAGAAAACTGTTCATTTCTAGAAAGAAAAATATATTTTTACCCACTTATATCCCAAATAAATATCTTGAAAAAGATGTAACTTTTTTATATTTTCTTGATTATGTAAAACTCTCTCCACTTAAATAAGGGTTACATTGGAAGGACATCATTAATGTCTTCTTGATTATGTAAAACACCACTTATTTTGAAACGGAGGAAGTATCTACTACTACAAATAGAGATTTTTTCCGCTGCAAATTAATGAAAATTTTGTATTATAAAACATGATTTTCCCACTCATTTCTCATCGAAAATCCATGGTGAAAAATAGATTCTCACTGAAATAATGGGAAGTTTCATGATTTTTTTTCATGTGAAGACACTATTAGTTCTTATTTTCTCATTGATAATCAGTGAGAATAATCACTTAACATTTTTCAATGAAAAATAATAATTTTTTAATAGTAATTCTATTCCTAGCAAGTAAAAAGGAACAAAGAAAATATAAATTTAGAAAAGAAAAGAGTTCAACTTACCCAATGTTATTTTATGAAGATTAAAAATAGCCAAATGGGGAGCACTAAACATAGTAATATCTCTCAAATATAGCGTCATTAATTATTACATCGTACAAAAAGAAAATTGAGGATGTCACGAAGAGCCTGTTTGGAAAAGTAATTAGATTTGTATGTAATTGAGTGTAATTATACGGTTTAATATATTTGTTTGGTCAGGTAATTATATGGTCAGCTGAGAATTGAGTGTAATTGAGAGGGTGTAAGGAGGGAGGTGAGAATTGCAGGTAATTACATGGTGTAATTACAAGATTACTTTTTAATTTATTTATTTTTATTATTATTTTAATTTATTTTCTTTATTTCTTCATTTTAATTTCTAATTTATTTTTATTATTTTAATTTTTTATTTTTAAAGTATTTTTATTTTATATCATTAACTTTTATTTCCTTTCTTCTCATTTTACGACCTTTACTTCTTGTAATTCTATGTAATTGCTCGTATTTTTTATTTTTTATTTTTATTTTAAAAAATATATTATTATTCTAATTTTTGAATTAACATAGAATTTCATTATTTAATTATGTTATAGACTTATTTTCATTTTCTTTTGAATTATATCTACTTAAGTTATATTGAAACTTATTTTAAGTTATGTTGAAATTTGACACAAGAGTATTATGTTTATTTAATTTTTTGTTGAATTTATATTATATTTTCAGTTCTAATTTGTTTGTTTAGTAGTATTGACTTGTTATTTTACATGTCATTCATTTTTTAATTAGAATTGATAGATTATTATTTGTCAAATATTTGAATAATTTTATGATATTATGTTTATAATATTAATAAATCTTTTCGAATATGCATTCTATATGTTCTTAAAAAATATGAATTTTAGTTTTTATAATTAATTAAATTAAAATATTTTAATTTTAAAAATATCTATCTATTATTTTGTAGTCATATTAGTAAAAAATATATATTTATTAATTATTACATTTTATAGAGAAAATATTTATTTTAAATACCTAATTTAATATCATTTACAAAGACATATATTTGTCAAATATTAATTTTTAATAGTTAACTTTTATTTTTAAAAATTAATCTAACTATTATTATTTTAATCATATTAGTTAAAAATATATATTTATTAATTATTTTATTTTTAGAGATAGTATGTATCTTAAATACCTAATTTAACATTATTTACAAAGACATATATTGGTCAAATATTAATTTTTGATAATTAACTTTTATTTTTAAAAATTAATCTAACTATTATATTTTTTAATCATATGAGTTAAAATATGTATTTATTAATTATTTTATTTTTTAGAGATAATATGTATCTTAAATACCTAATTTAATATCATTTATAAAGACATATATTTGTCAAATATTGATTTTTGATAATTAACTATTATTTTTAAAAATTAATCTAACTGTGTAACTACACTTGTGCAACCAAACAGTACACTTGTAATTACATCATGGCAAACAAACAGGTCATCGTAATTATTATACTGCATAATTATTAGGTTGTGTAATTGCTAGGATAGTAATTACACAATTTTAATTACACAGTGATTTTCCAAACAGACCCGAAGTAATTATGGCAATGTGAACAAAAAAAAGTATAAGATACGTATATATATTAGCCTAGTCCAAATTGTTGGTATACATATTTATATTGTAGTACTAGTAGTATATCTATATATTTATTTCTGGGAAGAAGAGAAACCCGCTCGTGCGGACGAGCCATTCACGCTCGCATATTATATTAGGTTTTGTACAAAAAGACAATAATCCTCATGTTTAAATCCAAGGAACAATTGCTTAGTGCTCGAAAACCAACCCTTACTCGTCAAAGCTCTCGAAGTTGGAGTTGTTTCCTAGCTCGTTGAAGCTATAAAACTTGTTTTTCTACACTTCCGGCGCTCACACCAATCCCATTTCTTCTCCTCCACACCTTCAATATAAATTTATTTGTATGGAATGTTTACACCGAATCATTTGGTGAGTGAAACAATTATATTGAAATTATAATGTGGATTGAGTTTATTGTATGGGGTGAAATTTGAATTTGATAAATGGATGAGTTAGAAGGTGATATGTGGCAAAAATAAAAGGTCGGATTTGAGTCAACAGAAGTAATGTCAGATTTGATTCTTAGCTTTGACTAGAATAAAATAACTGTGTTCACGAAAAATTCAAATGGTTGTTATTAAATGGTACCAAGGCCGAAGCCTGGTTATCTTCGAAAATACGGGAACAGATGCAAGACAATGGCCAGATGAGGTGTGTTTAAGAATGCAGCCTTTGAGGAAGTTCCTAGGATTAATATTAATCGTTTCTCAGTATGAATAATGAGCAATTAATAGATTATATGGGGCCATGATTTGTGGATCTTGTTTCTTGATATTTAGCTATAAATAGTTTTACCTTCTTGTTAGAGGACATTTTATTACAACTGACTCACTAGGCATTACACTTATATTCTGTTCTGAAAGACCTAGTTACGCAAAAACTTCATTTTTCAAATACGTTAAGCTTCTCCGGTGATGTTGCCAGTCATCGACATTGGAATTCAGGCCACATTTATTCATTTATCATATTAATTCATTTTTGTTATTTAGCTTTTTATCATATCACCACATTATAGACACTTGAGCATATTAATTTATTCAATTAGGTCATCATAATCTAGATGCCTTTAAATCGTATGTACAAATTCAATTGTACTATTTTAAGAGTAGTCACTGACTTTTATTGCATTTTTATACGATGCCTTTGTAATTTTGTTCTATGTGATCATTTTTCCATGGTCATTCATGAAGTTGAGAATGAATATAGTTGGGTCTTTTCCTTCAGTACCAAGCCAAGTAAAGTTCTTTTTGGTTATGATTGACTATATCTCTAAATGGGTGGAAGTACGTCCTTCCAAAAAAATTTGAGAACGAGAAATAATAGATTTCATCTGGGAAAATGGACCTTAATTAGGGGTTCCAAAAAAAATTGTTTGCGATAATGGACCTCATGTTTATTGTTTAAAAGTGACCAAATTCTTTGATGAACTAAAAATAAAGAGTATTACATCTTTCTCATATCACCTAAGTGCCAGCGGCAAGCAGAGTCCATGAACAAGACATTAATACAAAGCTTAAAGAAACGGTTGAAAAAAGCTAAGGGAAAATGACACGAAGTGTTGCCTGGAGTATTGTGAGCTTATTGGACCACCGCCAAGTCTAGTACTGGGGAGACTTCTTCTCGCTCGTATATGGAGTCGAAGTTTTGATATTGATTGAGATTGGTGAGACAAGTTTGAGGTTTTCTCAGGTAACAAAAGAAGACAATAATTAGGTCATGTCAATAAAGTTGAATTTACTCGAAGAATATCTATATTTAGCCTTGGTTTGAATAATGGACCAGAAGCAAACAACGGAGAGATATTATAACCAGACAATCAATATCTGATATTTTCAAATCGTAGGCCTAGTTCTTCAGAAAGTAACCAATAATACCAAAGAAGTTAACATCCAAAAATTTGGACCGAACTGGGAATGTCTGTATTGAGTCACTAGAATAGACCAAAAAGGCTCATATCAGTTAGAAGATGAGAACGAAACTTAATTTCCAAGTAATTATAATTTTGGCCACCTGAAGTGGTACTATTGCTAAGGATAGGTCTTTTTTTCTTGTGTCGAACGCATCATTGTAACACTCCATAACTACTAGTACATGTGCAACTAAGTAGACGTCGACTAATTTTCATGAACTTGAAAAAATTGGAGAGTATTTGAGCCTAAAAAAGCTAAATGTATAAGTGTACAAAGATGCCATGTATAGATGTAGGAATGTTATTTGTGAAACAGTAGAGTTTTGCACAAAATGACTAGTTAAGATGGGACATATGGGTTATATGTGGAATCTACGGTCTGT
The DNA here is from genome assembly GCA_035772735.1 of Datura wrightii. Lineage (NCBI taxonomy): Eukaryota > Viridiplantae > Streptophyta > Magnoliopsida > Solanales > Solanaceae > Datura > Datura wrightii. Next base: position 138,820,254 of record JASDFA010000007.1, on the reverse strand, counting down.
TGCCAACATGTGATGGAAAGCATAGTAATTTCAAAGCTGAGTGTTGAATTGTATATGATGAGTTACAACCATATAAATGACATATGACTCATACTTCCGTTCATGGGATTAACTCCTCGTGTAGTGAGCCAAATTTTGGCAAGACAATGCAACTTATGATGACAATATACATATATGGAATGTATGACCGTACATGGTGGCTGTAAATGGGAGGCCTCAAAGTTTAAGGTTCTAAAGTTGGGACCTCATATGACAGATGGTGTCACATACAACCCGTACATGAAATTCATGACCGTATGCGGTGGATGTATATGTAAGACAACCAAGTACTTCTCCACATAAGGTCCAACATATATGACTATAAATGACTTACGAACGTATATGGAGCCGTAAGTTGGAGGCAGTGAAAGCTTTATACATATCCAAAATGGGCTTTTTGTAACATTTTCACTCTCCACTCTCCATAGAATTTCCTTAGTTCCTTCCTCCTCCATCACAAGGTGTAACTGTCATGCCCCACCTTGGGAGGCATGACTGGCACCAAATGCCACACTAAAATCTGGGCTGACCTGGCTGGGCACAGGCACCTCTGGTGCCTACCAATGACTCAAATTCTAGAAAGAAAACTGCTATATCTCGGTTGTAAACACATCCCCAGCCCGATAAGGCCACGCAGCCCCTGTAAAAGAAAACAGCTAACCCATCCAACATACATCAATAGAGATCCTATGCGGGCCGACAAGATCACCATGCTGTCTAGTTATAACGGAAAGGAAAATAAGCAGCTATACTAGGCCCCACACGGCCAATACATAAAATAGGACATACATAGGCCCCACACGGCCAACAACAACCAACTAACTGAAGACTTTAGTATACAAGCCTCTAGGAGTGAAAATGTTGGTCGGGATAGGGCCCCGGCCTACCTAAATGCTATACACATGAAAGACAGATAAACCTCTACCACCTGAAAACTCAGAATTAAAGGAGCTGGCCAATCTGCTGACTCTAAGTAGTTGCTAGAAGATCTCACAATTTGTCTGTCTAAACTTTCAGGCAAGTAATGCAGCGCCCCATAGTTGCGCGTCAGTACAATATGTACTGAATATGTAAGGCAATAAATAAGCTGAATAGAAGTTGTTAAAGACTGAAAGTAAGTAGAAGGAAGGGACAGAAATTAACCTGGAAGTTTGCTTGTTCATAACCTGCATCTAGTAAAGCACTACACGTATGTGAGCTAAGACTGCACTATTATATATTCATGAGCTATAACTAGCAGAAAAGAATAAAAACAAGAACCTTACCTGGACCCATAAGCCTGGAAGGTATAAGCAACACAGATATAACCTATCGGAGCCCCCATGAGCCCTGGAAAGTACACTACAATCTATATACCCCTATCCAGGTTCTATGATTCTACTGGTGCTACAGCCCACCTACCGGGCTTCTGGGTCTGCATCTGAGCCCGTTGGACTCCTGCAACTATGTATAAGCTCAGTGGGCTCCTGTAATTGTACCTTGGGCACCAGGCTCGACGAGGGTCAATGATGTCGATATGGTATAAAAATAATAGTTCAGCCATGGAATGGACTATAATATGGCCCTTGGTCCTGAATATAGTCCCTTGGGACATCACATAGCTCCTTGGAGCAACATCATATAGTTATAGCCCCATGGTGATGACACGGTTAGCAACCCTGATGTTGTGGATGGAAGGCTATCCTAGGTGAGGGCAATCCCGACCGATATGCTACACTGAAGTCTCAATCTAGCCACTCAAAAGGCGTATCTGGCCTTCTGGGCCTAACGCGATCGCTACTCGCCCCTAGAATAGTCTGTATAGCTGCTAACAGGCACACCCCGTGGGCCTATATCTGATTAGAGAATCCTGATAATGATCATTATCTCTAATGGTCTAGATCGAATAAGGCGAGGTCTGGAGTGGCCTAAACAATACTCTTAATGTTATGTTTGGACAACTATAGCTCATAAACAACTGTAGGGTCGCAGACGACTAATTATTTAGTTTCCTTGCTTAGAACAACTATAAGGCTGGTACTAATCGGGCATGCTCCTAAGCAGTCAGCCCTTAAACTCCCACAGGCAGTTTGCCATAATTATTAGCTTGAAGCTAATACTGTACTAACATGGTTCTAGTCCCTTGGACCTTAACTTGGTCTATTTAGATTTCATATGCCATCTTTGGGTGATTCTTAACCTCGTAGGTAAGTTTTATCTATACTTAGTCGTTCCCAGCAACCTGTACTTGAGTATCTTATTAGAGCAGACTGGGGCGTGGGCCCCACATATAACTACTAATAAAGTTCCCCCACCGTAGGATATCCACTGATCTATCAGACTCGTATCAACTGGAATGGTGTCCTGAGCGACTGGTACAACATGCACTAAGTCAACTGAAATTAACAGTCACTGGCAATAACTAACTATATGGCAGACTAACCCTCAACTCACTGGGAAACTCTGGTGCTACTGACTCTATGGTAAGACCATTATATCCAAATTCTGGTCCTGGAGGCATCAAAGTATGCCAATGGCCTTTGAGCGAGTTTTACTAACAATACAGACGCTAAACTGGTAGTTATATCACCTAGTTGTGCCTACGCTGTTCAACTTACTAACTCCGGCCCAATAACTATCCACGAGCTTCTAAGGCCTATTCCGGACAAAAAAACATTCAATTCCACTAATATAGTGAATAGAAGAACAAAGGAGTTTCTACGACGCTTCTTGCGTGACTCACGCTTAACATATTCTTTCCCGATAAGGGATACTGCGATATATTCTTCATATATTTTCAAGAATCTAACCATGACATACCTGATCCTTATATACTAGAAGCAGCTAATTACGGTATATAGGATCATTGTCTATGTTTAAAACATTGGTCGTATCATTATACGATGAAAATAACTTGCCGAAGGAATAAGACTTAACATACCTCGAACGTCGATTCTTGTTTAACTAACGAGTTTAACTTGAAAACGATAGCTCCTCCCAACTAAAATCCTTATGCTGAGAGAGTTGGGCTAATTTCAATACTAAATTCGGCAAGTAACGATAACTTTCGATAATAATATTAACTATAATTCAATTTTGAATAACTTAGCCGAAAACCTACAATTTCTCGAGAGTTCAGAAGGGAGAAATACTTACCTAATGTCTATGGCCGTTTAGGATTCAATTTGGAGTAATTCTGACAACTTTTACTCGGCGGAGTTCCGGTATGCCGAGCGAATTTTCAAGAAATAACTCCGTAGAAATGCTTTCCGTAGGCTTAAAACTTGTTACACGAAGTTAATTTGCGTTTGGACAGCGTTTAATAGCGTAATTTGATGAAAAATTGATGAACCTCCCGTGCCTCCTCTGTTTTTGGTCGAGGTTTATGTTAAAATGATTTAAATTTCACTAAGCATGACTTTATATAGGCATAGGTGGTGGATGGGCCGGCGCCACGCGCTGCCCATGGCGTAGGCAAGGCCGGTGCCTCGCGCTGCCCATCCTACAGGCAAGGCCGGTGTCTCACGCTGCCCATCGCGTAGGGGGATTGGCGTGTCGCGGTGGCCCTTTGCGCCCCAGTTCCATCCAACCTACTTCCGAGACTCTTCCCACATGCGTAAGCTCTCTTTACTCGACACAACCCACACGTACGCCTACTAAACGTTAACATTTTACGATTTGTAACAGTAACGCTCTAAAAATCCCTAAGACTAGACCCGAGAGTTGAAATAGAGAAAATAGAGAAAGTCTGCAGCAGGTTATAGAACGACTTATTAGGTGACTTGTTAAGTCACTTGAAGGATCGTTCAGTGAACCATTAAGTATGCGGTGTTAGAGGAAAAAGAAAAAGAGTTGCAGCGGTAACGGGTCGAAGAACTACCGTCGTAGTACCCAGCGAGTTGTTGAGTTGCTCGTTGGGTGGTGCAGAGTTGGAATTAGGAGAATTTTCAAAGGGGCTTGATGGATGGGACGATGAGTCATCATGTCGCCACACAAGTTGTGGTATGGCTCGTCAAGTGTGTAGAGTTGAAGAAAGGATCGATTTTCCAGTGGTGACGACGAGCACATACGATGAGTCGTCGTACCACTTAACGACCCGTAGAGTCTTTCGTTGGTTGGAAAGTTCAGATTGAGGGGAAATTTAACAGAGGCAATGAATGGAGATCACGAGTAGTCAGGTTTCCCAACAACTTGTTAGGTCACTTATGGTGACTTGCAGGGTCATTTTTCCAAATGACTTAAGGGTATTTTTATAACTCCTAAGCTCCTAACTCTCTAATGACGTTGTTTCACATTTTTTTAAGCCCCAAAAGAGTGTTTTAAGGGGTTTTAACATATTCTAATAGTATAGGCTCCCATGCATGCAAATGTTAGAGATTACCTTTGAAGATCAACCTAGAAATTCCTCAATTTCTTTCCCAATTTTCTTGAAATTTCAAGGATAGTTAGAGAATTAGTCTACTCATATATGTAGAGCTATGAATGAGAGTTTTCTTTGACACTCATGCCCAAATTTCTCCTTAAGTTCATGAATTCAAGTATATGATTTTATAGGGTTTTAACCCAATTTTGTGAAATTCTCTATGATATATTTATAGGTCTAATCCCCTCATCTTCCTAAGCATGTTATAAATTTAATGGTAGATTTTATACAAAATTTGATTACAAATTCATGATTTCAAGTTATTAGAAATTATGCCATATTATGTAAGTTTTATGAAAAGTCAATTCTATAATTCATGATTTCAAATATGATGAGGTATCTTGCATGAATGAATGTTTATAAATTTCCCACGTATAAATCTATGATTTTGACTTATGAAGTCTATCTCAAGTATACATGATTTTATAATTTGGGAAAGCCCACTCAAGTTATGTATGTTTTCATGATTTTGCCAAGGCTAATGAGATCAACTTATCATATGTTTTGGAGTCAAAACTCCCAATGCAGCTTATGATATGTTTTGGAGTCAAAACCACCAATGTTCATATTTCAGACTATGCATGTAATTAAGATTTTAGCTTCGTTGAAAAATGATGGGAGCGATATGCATATTTTTGGGAGTAGTATCTAATACCTAGTAGGCTTGGGGTTTTAAGGTTGCCCGGTCTCAGAACTACGCATCAACATAGGTGTGTAAATATATATATATATATATATATAGGATTTCTCAGGAGAGTTTTCCCCTACCACCAAGGGGCCTCAGCTTGATATCCGTATCATGTTATTGTCCTTATCCATGGCAATATTTTGAATGGCTCTGGCCACTAGAGTGTGATAGTTGGGGCATCACATAAACTCTATCATGATGGTGTCGATTATGACTAGTCTTCCATTGTTCCTCATGATTTTAGTTACTCATATTCATGACTTATGATAATATGTTTTACAACAGATTTAATCCAATGATTAGTTTATGAGTTTTTACTTATGATTTCAGCTATGACAAGTCATATCATTTTTATTTCTAACCTTGGGTCACTATGTTCAGATATGATATTCCGCTTATGACTATGTATGTCTAAAATTTAGTTTTCAGTATGTAGTTCTTACTCTCATAATCTAATGATTTATATTTATATGTATGATTTCAGTTCACATTTATTAAGCATGTTTTGCTTACTTTACATACTCAGTACATTCAAAGTACTGACCGCATACTCTATGCTATATCATTTCATTATATAGGTTCAAGTGATCCAATTCATTCTTGTCGTTAGCTCACTTTCCTTATCAGCTCAGTCCAGCCCTGCCTTGGGTGAGTCCTCATTGTTCGAGGACATCTATCATTTCAGTTTGATGTTTTTATTTTGTTTCAGACTTGGAGATAGTTGAGGACTTGTCCCAGCATCTCATCAGTTAGTAGAGGCTTTCCAGACATGGGCTAACATATTCATCTTGGGATGTAGCATTGTGATGCTATCATTCGATATACGCTATTTTATTTAGACTTTTGCTTATTCATGTTTAAGTTATCAGTTTCCGCTTTAATATATACTCTTTAATTGTTATGTTCATGCCATGGGTTGACTTGGAGCCATTCGAATTGTAGGTCCCGTGTCTCAATCCAGGGTCCCATCTCAGGTCGTGACAAACTTAGTATCAGAGGTAAGATTTAGAGTGTCCTAAGGTATCTGAAAGCCGCATTGAGTAGGGTCATTTCCATGGGTGTGAAGCGCACTACACTTATGGGGAAGAAGCTATGAGACGTTTTAGAAAATTTTTCTTCTTTCATGATCTATGTCGTGCGATGAAGTATCTCTCTATCCTTCTAACTCGTGTCATACGTATTTGCAGAAATATGCCTCCATATCGAGTGAATGGTATAAGGAATGGCAACAGAAATGACCATGACAATGGCAATGAAGATGGGCATCAGCAAGCCTGCCAGCACCAGCAGATCCTTTGCTAAGCAGGTCACTCATGCCGAGTTTAGAGCGACAATTCAAATGTTGGCACAGGCTATATCCGCTCAGATCAACCAGTAAGTAGTGGCCCATGTCAGAATGGGAACACAACAACGGCTAGAGTTCGAGACTTTCTCAGATTGAACCCACCTGAGTTCCTGGGGTCGAAAGTAGATGACGACTTGTATGAGTTTATTGAGGAGGTATCACCCAGATTATGGGGGTGATTGGAAAGGAGAGTGCAAACTTAGCCTCAACCAGTTGAAGGGGGATGCTTACATATGGTACCACCAATGGAAGGAGAGTAAAGCCGTGGGAGCCGTCCCTGTGAGTTGGGATGAGTTTGTGACTGCTTTCTTGGATAGGTTCTTCCCTAAAGAGTTGAGGGAGGCGAAGGTGGCAGAGTTCTTTAATTTAAAGTAGCACCATAGGACTATCCAAGAGTATGCCTTGAATTTCACCCGGCTGTCTAAGTATGCACCGGAGATGGTTACAGTTCACAGGGCTCGTATAAGCAAGTTTGTGAATGGAGTATCAGACTCGTTGGTCAAGGAGTGCAGGACCTCTATGTTGAATATTGATCTAGACTTCTCACGGTTGGTCATATACTCCCAGCAGATATAGGCGGATCAGATGAAGGTGAAGGAGAGAGAGACCAAGAGGACCAGGATAGGGAGTTATGGACAGTCCTAGCAAAGGTCTGGTAGAGGGCATAGCCATTAGTCCTACCAGAGGTAGTCAGCACCAGCGCCATCATTGGCCAGTGTTCCATCCGGATCTAGGCGTGATCAGAAAGGTAGAGCCTCAGGCTCTAGAGGTCAAGGGAGCATGTCAGGAGAGCCCAGTATTCTAGTTTGCGGTAGGTGTGGTAGGAGGCACATCTGCTTCGGGTATGGAAAGCCCAAACATCTACTCAGAGACTGCCCTTCAGCTAGACCGGGCCATAGTAGAGATCGTGACCCAGTCAACAGTTTAACAACTCTACCAACACGTCTAGCACAGCAGGGGGCATCCACTAGTGCAGGTGGTGGCCAATGTCAGAATAGATTTTATGCATTATCATCTCTTCAGGAGTAGGAGACTTCACCCGATGTGGTTACTGGTATTTTACGAGTATTCCATTTGTGACTCATTTTCTATACATTACGATCGAATTCGCTCTTCAAGAAACTGCTCGTCCCATACCTTCTGCCTGTATCATATGTGTGGAACCTGGTCTTTTTCAAATATTTTTGACCATTTTCCTATTAAAACAAATCATTTTCTCACCGTCATTCGCTAACCCCAAAAATGAAATAAAAGAAAAAGAGATTGAATCTTTTTATTTTTTGCTAAAAACAAAAAGGAAAAGAAAATTAGCAATCCTCCCCCCCCCCCTCCCTCGCCCACGAAACAAATCCGAAAAGAAAAATAAATAAGAAACATTTGCTAGTATATTTAGAGTCCGTTTGGTTTAGCTGAAAAAAATGACTTTTAAACATATGTGCTTAAAACACTTTTTAAGTGTTGAAATTTATTTTATAAATAAACAGTTATGTGTTTGGATAAAAGTGCTGAAACTGAAAAAAAATTATTGGTGTGTTTTGTACATAAGTATTGTAGTATTTATCTAGGTCAAATAACTGAAATGCCCTTACAGTTGTTAACACTATAAAAAACGAATTACTATGATATTTTTATGTCGAAAATAATTAAAAATTTAAATAATTTTAATTTTTATTATTTTTAATATAAACTAATTATTAAAGTTATTTTTAATTTTTAAAATATATAATTTGAATAAAATTAGGCAAATCTCCCTTTTACTTTTTACTAGGAGTATAGTTTTATTTTTTATTTATAAAATTAAATATAATAATTTAAATGAATTAATAAAACCTTGATTTTTTTCTCTTTTTTTATTTTCAAAATTTTAATTATTTTTTTCTAATATAAGCAAAAAAATAAATTTTTGTCAAAGATTTGAGTGAATGTATTATTGAAATTAGAAAAATATTATGGGATGAAAACGTAAATAGCTTGGTCAAATTTAAATGACTTATAAATCAAAAAAATAAAAAAATTGATATTTATCAATTTTTGACTTTTGACTTTTTTAAGGCATTTTAAAACTTTTTTTTAAGTATTTTTTGATAAAACAAAATAGTACAAAAAGTTAAAAAAATACTTATAAAGGTGGTTGGACAAACACCCTCTTACTTCTCTGCATATAAATAAGGCATGAATTGGGCAGACATAGCCACGCTGGGCTTCCTTTCAAGTTCATTTAAAGGGGGTCTCATCGATGTTCCTGTACTAAATTAAACCACACAACAAATAATACTACAACCACAGAAGAGAAGAGAAGAGAAGAGAAGATCCAGTGTATGAATATATTATACATACACTCATCAGTTAGAGAAAGGAGTGAGAGAGGAAATAGGAAGCAAAGAAGCTAAGATATGGCATTATCTTCGGACAAAGTAGTAGAGACGGTAATTGTTGGGAATTATGTAGAAATGGAAACTGAAGGTAAGCCTAATGACATTAAGTCCAAAATCTCCAAGTTTTTCTGGCATGGTGGCTCTGCTTATGATGCTTGGTTTAGCTGTGCCTCTAATCAGGTATACCTTACCTACTTTTTTCATTTCCTTGTATTAATTTCAAATATTTGCTAAGTTAGTAGTATTTAATTTGGTCCTCCAGGTAGCTCAAGTTCTATTGACGCTGCCATACTCATTTTCTCAACTAGGAATGCTTTCTGGGATTTCATTTCAGCTCTTCTACGGTTTATTGGGCAGTTGGACTGCTTACCTCATTAGCATCCTCTACATTGAGTACAGAACCAGAAAGGAAAGAGAAAAAGTTGATTTCCGCAATCATGTCATTCAGGTAATTAATTGTTTGTTGGTTTATCTAAAAAATTCATGTTTAAATAAAAAATCATGTTCTATGTACACTAACAGTGGTTCGAAGTTCTTGATGGGCTGCTGGGGAAACATTGGAGGAACGTGGGTTTGGCGTTTAATTGCACTTTTCTACTCTTTGGATCCGTCATTCAACTCATTGCTTGTGCAAGGTACATCCCGTCTTTTTATTTTTACCTTCAAATTTATGTCTTATATATGCATTTTATTGACTTTGCAGCAATATATATTACATAAATGATAATTTGGACAAGAGGACTTGGACTTATATCTTTGGTGCTTGTTGTGCCACCACTGTCTTCATTCCTTCTTTCCACAATTATCGAATCTGGTCTTTCCTTGGATTGTTGATGACTACTTTCACTGCTTGGTACCTTACCGTCGCATCACTGCTCCATGGCCAGGTACCTGCTCATTCTTCATCAAATCCGCCTTTTATAAATCTGCTTTTTAACTATGTATACATATATAGAAAAAATATTTATATGTACGTTTATAATAAGATCAGATTCGTTCCAAATTTTGAATCTACATCAATGTTGTTTACATTGTCAGAAATTGATATATAAATTCTCAAATGCGAAACCAGGACTTGATGTTTAATCTATAGGTCTAGAATTCTACCCCTTCTAAGTTAATGAGTTCTATTAATAGTTTGTATATATTAAATAAATTTTTTAAAATATAATTAAAAAAATTGTCTCTTGCTCAAATTGTCGAGGGAAAGAGAAAAATTAAAGAGAGACGATGCTAGTTTAGAGTTTTGAATTTGTTATTACTTGTGATATGTGAAGTCAAAATTGAAAGATTCTAGTCTACTACACTATATGAACTGTCAAGTAAAACTTTTAATCATAAGGATATGTTGGATATATATTAAATACTAAGTTTCTTTTATTAAGGGATTTTAATTTATTCTTTCTTTCTTAATAACAAAATATTACAGGTGGAGGGGGTGAAGCACTCGGGACCAACCAAGTTGGTGCTATATTTCACAGGAGCCACAAACATTCTCTACACATTTGGGGGACATGCTGTTACTGTGTAAGACTACAAAGCATGAGTTTTGTTAATATCTTTTTAACGTTTTATTATCTTACAAGTACGAGACCCTTGTCTTACTAAAAAAAATGTAGTAAAATACAAATTTCTTTAACGTTATTTATTCCGAAAGTGACTTGACCTTAACTTGTTTAGACATATTCTGAGAACTATATATCCATTTTGTCGATAAAAGTTTTAATACGATCTCAGCATTTATGACACCATTGTCCAATCGTTATCAAAACGCTTCATTGTTTTCTATATTCGTGTGTTCACATTTCACTGTAACATTTGCATGTGTTTGTGTAAATTTTCACCATCTTTTTTTTCAATGAACAAAGCAGAAAAGTCACATCTTTTACCTTTTCAAGTTAGAAAGCTACGATGCAATTAAAAAAAGTTGGAAAGCTACAGCTCTTTTTCCAATCACTTTTGCTTTTCCTGCAAAATTAATCAATGAGAATGGAAGAGGCTATGATGGAAAAAAATAATTACAGGGAACTTTTAAGAAACAAAAAGGACTCAGATATTGATGAGATATTTACTGAACTTGGATATTTGGGGCGGAGGTAGGTGGGAGGCCAGGGATTTTAGTTGATTAGAGAAAATTATATTATACAAATAAAGTAAAATTGAATTTCCTCATTTATATTTTCTTCGGTTCAAAATAAATGAATTTTAGAGGCGTTTTTTATATAGTTAAAAAAAAAAAATATATATATATATATATATATATTAATTTAATTTTTCTAAAATAACTTCTTTTTAATGGGTTTTTCAACTATATCTAATTTTAAGAAAAAATTTGGGGAGAATCAAAAGGATAATATTAACAAATTATCTTTTAATTAATATCATTAACTAATTTTCTTAAGAGTGTGTTACACTCAAGAAAGTTTATTTATTTTAAAATAGAGGGAGTATGCAATTGTTGAGCCCCTTTTACATAATTAAAAAAAATACTACTCACTCTATTCCTTTTTATTTGATAGGATAAGGTTTATACATTTTTTAAGAAAAAAATTAATAAAGGTTACAATTTAACTAATATAAAGCCTATTAATTAATAAGTTATTATTTTTCACATTCTAGAGTGACTTAAGTACCAAGGGTAGAGAAAAAAATGATCAATTATTTCTTGAATTTCTATATTAAAAACTATTTTGGAGTAAATATTTTTAATATACCTATCAAATGATTCAAAAATTAGTTTAGTCCTTGAATTTTAAATTCTAGGCATGACATTTTAGTACGTAATTTATTTATTTTTCTTAACTAGTAGTATGAACTTTTAGCTCCGGCCGCCTGGTCACTCTCAACTGTAAATCCATTTAATTGAGGGTTCTAATTTTTTTTTTCCTATGGAGACCTTAATTTGCTATTAAATAATATGAGAAGCCAAGGAAGTAAGTAAGTGATTTGGTGAAATTAAAATTACGTACTGCAGAGAGATAATGCACGCAATGTGGAAACCACAAAAGTTCAAGGCAATATATTTATGGGCAACGGTGTATGTGTTGACACTGACACTTCCATCAGCAGCAGCAGTGTATTGGGCCTTCGGTGATTTGTTACTTGATCATTCCAATGCCTTTTCTCTCCTACCTAGAACACCCTTCCGAGACATGGCTGTCATCCTCATGCTCATTCATCAGGTTCATAACACTACCTTTCTGTTTTTCTCTTCAATTGTTAGCTTCTATTTTTTAATATTAACAAAGGGTAGGTTGTGTTTTTAATGTAAATACTGCAGTTTATAACATTTGGATTTGCTTGCACTCCATTGTATTTCGTGTGGGAGAAGGCCATAGGCATGCATGAGTGTAAGAGCTTGTGCAAGAGGGCAGCAGCCAGGTTGCCTGTTGTGATTCCTATATGGTTTCTGGCAATCATCTTCCCTTTCTTTGGTCCCATCAATTCCACTGTTGGATCACTTCTAGTTAGCTTCACTGTCTACATTATCCCTGCTCTTGCTCACATGTTCACCTTCAAATCCCCTGCTGCCCGTGAGGTATTATATACTCTAATTCTTAATATGAAACTTTACTAAAGTAAAAATGATCCTAATTAAAATCAATTTTATGGACCATAACCTTTTTAGTTATACAAATATTACCATTTTCCCCAAGACATTAGTGAAAGTTTATTCCTTTATTGAATTAATTTTTTCTGTTCAAATTGTCATTAATCATATAACATTATTTCCTAAAAAGGACAAGAGTTGCGATTGTTGAGTGTTGGTGTAAAAATAATTTTCAAATCAGTTTTTGATTAACAAAGTAGTTATTTTCCAACTTGAAGCCATTTTAAGTTTGAAAAAGGGCTGCAACCCAAGTTTTCAAAGTAATTTTTTTTTCTCACGGAACTTTTAACCTTTTTTTCAAGTGAAATGTAAGTCCAATTACAATTTTACTTTTAAATAATCTTTTTCAACTTAATTACAAATATTACTTTTCAAAAAAAAAAAGTATCTCCCAATTCATGTCCAAACGCCTTCTTATATATGAAAAACATGTTGGTCCTTTCATAACCCCGTAACTAAGTGTATATGGAGAGAATAGTATGGGAAAAATGATTTTCTAACTCTTTACAAATTCTTTTTTAGTTTTATGACTTTTTTTTATAAAAAATCTAAAAAATATATATATTTTTTTCTATTCAAATTTTAAAATAACAAGACATCTTATTTTGCTCGAATTAATAGTACTAAGATAATGCGCGGGTCCACTTGTTACATCCCTTGTCAACCCAACTAATTATGTGGCAGTTCTTGAACACTTAATCTAGTGCTGAATATATGCAGAATGCGGTAGAACAACCCCCAAGATTTGTTGGAAGATGGGCCGGCACATTCACGATCAACATATTCGTAGTTGTTTGGGTACTCATTGTTGGGTTTGGATTTGGTGGTTGGGCTAGCATGCTCAATTTCATTCATCAGATTGACACATTTGGGCTTTTCACTAAGTGTTACCAATGCCCATCTCCTAAACAATTTCCCATCCCACCTCCGCCCTATGCCGCCGCTCCACAGCCTGCTCCGGCCAACTTCACTCATCCTTAATCAAGCAACCAAGCTTAATTGCCTCTTTTTCTCCCCTCTCAATTCAAGAAAGTGGAAAGAAAGAAGAAGAGTAAGAAGAGGATTTTGAGTTCTTTTATTTCTTTTTTTTTTTTACGACCAGCAATCTGCGTAAATTAGCATCCCCAATTTCTTTTTCTTTTTTATTTTTTATTACCTTTTCTCTGGGAAATTTTTATTTTTAGCTAGATTTAGATATTGGTTGGATTTTGTGATGGAGTATGCCACAAAATTTGCAGTTCCCTTCTCTAATGCTGATTGTTGATCCTTGAATCATCTCAGAAACCTGCTAAAACGATCTTGTTTAAGGTACTAAATAATTAAAGAATTTAAATTATATACACTAATGTAAGTTAATTTTTACATTATGAGTGAAATTTAACATATAATGATGATAGGTTAATTAATATTGCAATCAGATTATCAATTACTCCTCCTGTTTTATTTTAATTGTTAGATAAAATTAATAGTGATGGTAATTTAACTGATATAATTTTCTTAATTTTTTGAAAACATACAATAATAATTCTTTTCACATTTTAGAACAACTTTAAGTATTAATGGTAGAATTGAAAAAAAACATGATCAGTTGAAACTAGAAATTATTTTGAAACAACTATTTTTAATATACCTAACAATTAAAATGGAACGGATGGAGTACTTCATATTTATCAAAAGATCATACTCTCTCTGTTTCATTTTAATTGTTAGGATAAGATTTGCACACCTATTAAGAAAAAGTTATTAGGGATGGTAATTTAACTAATATAACTCTATTAATTTTTTGGTAACATACAATAATAATTTTTTTCATATTTTAGAATGACTTAAGTACAAAGGATAGAATTGAAAAAACATGGTCAATTATCTTTTGAATTTTGAAACTTGCAAGTATTTTGAAACAACTATTTTTAGTATACCTAGCAATTAAAATGAAACGGAGGAAATATTTATATTAAAAGTGGAAAACATCTAAGTTGAAAGTTAAAATACCAAAATATCCTTAAAAGAATTTAAGTACCATTTCATCTTTCAATTAAACAGTACACCCTCTGTTCCATTTTAATTGGTGGGAAAAAAAATTAACAGGGATGATAATTTGACTAATATAACCCTATTAATTTTTTTTTAAAATACAATAATAATTATTTTCACATTTTAAAATGACTTAAGTACTAAAGGTAGAATTGAAAAAACATAGTCAATTATCTCTTGAATTTTGAAACTAACAAGTATTTTGAAACAACTATTTTTAATATATCTAACAAATTAAAATAGAACGGAGGAAGTATATAAATATAATCTACTTAACTATATATATATATATATATGTCTCTTCAATTGCTATTTGTGTTCTATTAAGTTATATATATGAATTTGAAAATAAAATAGATTAATCTTAAATTAAGAGCAAATGAAAAAACAACTATAATAATTCCATTATTTATGTTGATAAATCAATTATCGCATTTACTAATAATCCTTTGAAAACGACTATCTTTTCCATTCACCGATTGTTGCATGTCTTTTCAATTCCTCAAATGTATAACTCATATTTAGCTTGTTCTTCATTTTCCTTTTAATGACAAGGTTATCTATTGCCATTCGAAAAAACCTATGATGTAAGATGAATGTGCATAAAAAATTTTTATTCCCCTTCCTTCTAAATTTTAGTCAAGGCAAAACGATCCCATACTTTTGATGATAGGGCATGTTTCAGCTATGAATTTAATTTCATTCTGGCATCAAGAGATTATGAGAGAGAGCAAAACGATTTATCTAATATGTTAATAACGATGAGTTTTCTATTTCTTGACTAGAATTCTGTTCACATTATTATCATTTTTTTGTTAATGTAAGTTGAATTATTGTTATCCTCTTGGACACATTTGGTAAATTTGCTTCATTGTTAACTTTTTTTGAAGAATTATTATAGTTTACTTTGTCTGTTTCTAACAAATATCAACAATACAATTATATTTTGTGTCGGATATGAAAAAAAGGCGATAAATTCATGAGTTCTACTCTTTTTCGGGTGAGAATGGATTCTTTGTTATTGATACTTTCATTTTCGGAGGAAAATTTATTGGCATGATATGCTTTTGCAGATAAGGGATTGAGAAAAAGTTCACCTAACTAAACTTTCAGAAATGATTAATATAGGCTACTCGTAAAAAAGGTGTGGTTGATAAATAAAGAAGAGTTTAGATAATGCCACATGGCAAAAATTTGATCGTAGTAGAGCCCCATTAATAATTAGTGACACGAATAAATCACATGTGTCACGACAATGACATAAATAAGCTCAACTATTAATGAATGACATAGCTGAAACATTTATAAAAGTTCGATGACAAATTTAAGTTTCTTTCCAACAGAATATATTCTCGGTCAAGTGAGTTGTAATTTCTAATATAACAAAAAATATTTTTAAATAATATGTACATTCCGTTAAAAATTTATCATTATATTTTTCGAATTCATACAAATTATTATAAAGTAATATGGGGTACACATGCAATGCACGTATCGAAAAACTAGTTTATTTATAAGCACCTAATAAATGATATAATTATATAAATATTTTCTTATACCATCAACGTATAGGATAAATTCATAAATCATATTTAAAGTAATTTTATAGAACTTAAAACTCATAATTAAAGCAATATTAACATGTAACCTTCGTGTTAAAAGTTTATGTTAGGATTTTTGCCCTTTCAAAAAAAAATATAATTAGTTTTACTTTTTTCTTGAATGGAAACCAACACATTTATCATAATTGATTTTTCCTTTTACTATGATGAAAATATAAATCTTTTATATTTGGCTGATCATTTTTTTTAGGGGAAAATGTTTTAGACTAAAACCTCACAAAATAAGGACGAACAATCTTTTGTGACGTGATCAACTGACACACTGCAGTTCCTTAATTAAAATAATCAAAGATAAAAAAAAAAATTAAAAAAAATCCCCCACCTTATAATCATCGTGGATAAATTCCTTAATTAATTAAAATGTTCGTTCTCAAGATCAATTCCTTAATTATTTTTTCCAGTAAATTAAAGCCCAAACAAGAAACCTTGATCTTCAAATTTGTACCATGTCAGGTTCTTACTTGATTATTATTTTTATAGTGTATATATATACAATATAGAATAATGAGATCATTCAGATTATCTTCTGACTCTTTTAGCTGATTAATTTTAGTTTCTACTATCAGTTTCAATCATCATTTTACGTATTCGGTGCATTGTTGTACTGACATCTCGAGTCCGGGATACTGCACTCTTGCTGCCAGATTCTGACAGACAGGCATGCGGACCTCCACAGTAGAGCAGTTCAACGCCAGCTTGCTGGCTAGCTCCCTTTTTCTGGAGTTGCCATATCTAAAGGTTTGCTTGTCCTTTTGTTGTATAGTTTATGGGTAGGTTGGGCCCTTGTCCTAGTCAAGTATCTGCTCTTTACAGGCTTGCAGACTATGGGTTGTCCAGATGAACGTGGTTGCCTTATCTTTTGTATTGACAATCTTGATGGCTTGTGTATATATGTTATTTACTTTCAGCTTATTTGAGTTTAGACACCATGGAGGTCTTGTCGGCCCGCATAGGGATTTGTGATATTAGATAGCTTGGTGATCTCGTCGGCCCACATAGAATTTTATTGTTATTATGAAATATTGTGCCAGTTGATTATCTGCGGGGTGATTGTTTTGTGGCCTTACCGGCCAAAGGCTTCTTTAAGTCAAGATATACTTGTTTGATTTCTTATTCTGTGTGCTGTTGATATGCATCAGATACGTATATGTCCAGCTAGATCGGTTCAGGAACCAGTGTGACGTCAGGTGCCAGTTATACCTCTTAAGGAGAGGTGTGACATGTTGGTAGCCCTATAAAAGTTAGAGCCTACGGTCCCCCTCAAAAGGCATACCACAATATGCAATCTGGGTTGCAAGGATCTTTCTTGAGGAAAGAGGAAATGGGTAGAACAACATTATTGCAATGGAGCTGAAGATCGCTCAGCTGTCTAGCTAGCTTGAAGTGACAGTAGAAAGTGAGAGGCTTAGGGATCAATAGCTTGCAACAATAACCAAAAAGAAGAAGCTTAGGGACTAACAGCTTGCAATGACAACCAAAAGGGAGAGGCTTTGGGACTAATAACTTATAACAACAATCAAAAGGAGAGACTGAGGGACCGATAATATGCAGGGCTTTAAGCCCAAATAAATGCATTACTTGCTACAGAGGGTTTTCTATTCCTTCATATCCTAGTGATGCTTTCCTGCCTCGCGAGCCCTATTCTTGACCTCCTACACAAAGTCCTAGGTATGCTGATAGACTTTCTGTATAAGGTCTTGTAAATGATCTCACTAGCAGTAGTGATGAGGAGGTGGATGATAGTCGTAGTGATAATAAGTAGGAGGAGGGGGAGGAGAAACATGTGGCAAACACGCCATTATTGTATTAGTACTATGATGTAGACAATATGTTTAATTTTTTGTGTATATTTGGGGAATTATATCACTTTGTATGACCTTTAAGTCTTTTTAGAATTTTTGTTTGTTTTGATATACATTTGAATAATGCATATATTGATTTGTATTCAATTTGGCAAGTGGGGAGCAGAATAGCAACATTATGTTGTTAGTTTTTATGCATAAAATCAACCTCAAGAGGTTGGATTTTTGTATTTTTTTTAGAAATTTTTGACAACCGACCTCCTGAGCTTGTTTAAAAAAATAAAAAGAATATATGTTTTAATATATTTTTACCAGGAAACCTACCTCCTAAAGTCAATCATCTACAAAATTAAATAGTTTTTTCGAAGAACCGACCTCGTAAGGACATTATTTTACATTCTCAAGAGGTCAGTATAATAAATATGTCTGGTAATCCACAAAATTTGGCTTAACTATTGAGCCGACCTTCTGAGGTCGATAACACCAGCCTCAAAGGTCAGTTTACATCGTATAATTTAAATAATAAATTCTTACTTTTGAGGTAGGACTAAGAGTGTTTAATATGCTAAGAAAGATGTGTTATGAGGTATTTGAATCACTCTATGATCGTATGTTAAGATTTGACTTCAGGCAAGTTGTAAAAAGAAAGTCAGCAAAAATTATTGCAAATTACTTTCTTATATTCTCTGAAATTGGGTCAGCTATTTCGGAACTTTTCTCCCAATATATAAGGAGTTAGGGGTCCTATTACTTATCAAATTGAACGTCTATGAGTCTAATTTTCAATGCATTAAATCGTTCGCTGATACGACTATGAAATAGAGAGATATTCATGTTTTCGCGAGACTGCACAAGCAGACACGTCTAGATGGGGCCCTAGGTCGGTGAAGGACTATATTAAGTTCCTTGGTTGGTTTTGACTTATCTAATTTCCTTTTCTTGAACCCAAGATGGTGGAAACCCTCCTTCATAGTTGTTCTTCATGTTTTTGGTGATCTTGAGCTCAAAATTGAAGATCCAAGTTCATTTTCAAGTTTAGATTGTTGTAGTCATTTAGTAGCTCGCGTTCTTGTCATCGTGCCATTGAATTTTGTGTGTCTCGTGGAAGCTGGCTGGTTTTATACTCTCTCCCTTTGATATTCATCTTATTATCATAATTATGAATTCGTAAGTATCATCAGATTCTTATTTTAGAGTTTCTATAATCAAATTCGTAGAAATCTTATCGCACACCTATGTGCTTTTTTTTGTCGAATTAGTGGTACTGGTTTGTATGGGTTAGCTGCAAAGATATTCGTGGTAGCTTTTGTGGTGTTAGAAAGTGAAGATTCGTCTAGGTTCGTGGTTTTCGAATTCAAGATATGTTAAGATCGTTCCTTCTTCCATCGACATGTTTTTCATGAGTATTTATGATAATTGGTCGGTCTGAGATAAACAAGTGTTGCTGCATGCAGAATCATATGACCCCAAACAGAAGTGGAAACCTTGTTTTTTAAGTAATGGTCTTTCTATCAGCTGCAAACATTTAATTAATGACTCTGCAAGGCCATTTTAAGTGCGAACATGAGTTATAGGATGTTCAACTTTTATCCAAATTAATAAGCAATAATCATTAAATGCTTGGGATGAAATCTCTGCAGCATTATCAAGGTGAATAGACTTAAATTGATTATCAGAAAACTGTAATCATATTATTTGTTCTAATAATTTTGCAAACTCTAGGTTACAAGATGACAATAGACACACATGAGACCGTCTAGAAGAAGCATCTATTAGGACCATAAATTATCTAAATATTCCATTATGTGGGTGAATAGGTCCACAAATATCCCCATGTATACGTTTTTAAAAATGCAGGGGACTCAATATCTACATTTATTGGTGATGGTCTAACAATTAACTTGCCTTGATAATAAACAGTACAAGAAAATTTATTATTTGAAAAAATCTTCAGGTTCTTTAATGGACGTCCATTTGAATTTTCTATAATTCATCTCATCATTATTGATCCAGGATGTCCCAATCGATCATGCCAAAGTACGAAAGTATTGCACTCAGCAAACTTCGCGTTTACAATAGAGCGTGCCTCAATTATGTTAATCTTTGTCCAATATAAGCCAGAAGATAAGAAGGAAACTTTTCTATGACATATTTCTGGGCAGAGACATTCTTGGTAATAGCAAGATATTCAAGATTCATCTCTTCCATTATCTCAATATGATATCTGTTTTGACGGATATTTAAAACTCAATAAATTTCTTTGAGATGTTGGAGAGAACATGACATTATTTATAATGAGTTTGGTTCCCTTAGGTAAAATTATATTGGCTCTTTCGTAGTCTTCAATCAAATTAGTACTATCACAAATTGTATTAACAATTAACTTGCTCATAAATAAGTCAGAAAAATATTTCTTGTAATTGAATATCGTATGCATTATAGCAGAATCAACTAAACCAATATCTATATAATTGAATCTTAATCCAAACTTGATTTGAGAGTTATCCATATCTTCAAAGTAAAATAAATATATATTAAATATTAATATTGTTAAAGTTATAAAGTAAAAACTAAGTAATATAATAACTATAGTACATTATCATATATGTTTTTATTGGTGATTTTCAATATTGAGAAATTATCTCATTATTATTATTATTATTATTATTATTATTATTATTATTATTATTATTATTATTATTATTATTATTATTATTATTATATAGAAAATATTTGACGGGATTGACCGTCGAAAAACTTGAGAACAATACAAACAGACCTGTAAGTTACTAAATCAAAGATGGTCTCTCTCTCTTTTTCTTCCTCTTTTCTTTTCTCGTGTAGCAACAAACTACAAGCAAAGTTTATCAAAATCGTTGCAAATTTTTCGAAAAAATAAAACGTGAGAAATATTATTTAATTAAAATTAAATTAGACTTTATTAATAATTAATTTTAATAATATGATTAAACTAATTAACACTAATGAAACGATTAGTACTTATATAAATGACTACTTTTACATAATCTTTATTCACTAATATAAATTGGCAAAAATTAAAACAAATTATTCAATCTTTTTTAGCCACAAAACTATCACCAATCAAGTGATCTATCCTTTCTTCAGGGTGCTCAAAGAAATCAGCTACATTTAAGTGTGCGATGTCAACATAATAATCAGAGATAAAATTAGCTTAAGAATTTTTGTCTTTCTTCTTTTGTGATATTTGATAAAGTTTAACCAAGTATTTTGGAGTACGACAGGTACGTGACCAGTGTCCTCTTCCACCACATTGATAACATTTATTTTCTGAGTGACTTGCTTCACGCATCTTATCTCTCCTCATTTCCTTTTGGTTGTGATTTTTCTTTGATGAATGATTAACACCAGAAAAAGAATTTTTTTCTTGGACATGGTCAAGATTATTACCACAATCACGACCATGACCACGATCGAGGCCATGATCTTTCCACGCCTAGGGGGATGGGCGTACACCTTGTTCACTTTGGGAAATGGTGTGGAGCCAGTAGGTCGGTTCTCATGATTTTTCATAAGCAAATCATTATTTTATTCAGCCACAAGAAGATGATAAGTCAATTCAGAGCACTTCTTGAAACCTTTCTCTCGATATTGCTGCTGTAGGAGCACATTCGAGGCATGAAAGGTAGACAATGCCTATTCCAGCATAGCATAATCAAAAATTGTATCTCCACATAGTTTCAATTGAGAAGTAATTCTGAACATAACAGAATTGTACTCACAAATAGACTTAAAGTCTTATAGCCTTAGATGAGTCCAATTATATCGTGCTTTTGGAAGGATGATCATCTTCAGGTGTTCATACCGTTCTTTTAAGTTATTTCATAAAACGAGTAGACCCTTTAACAGTGAGATATTCAATTTTCAAAATTCATCAAGATGATGATGCAAAAATACCATCGGTTTAACACAATCTTGGTTGGATACTTTATTTTTATCCTTAATGAATCTCCAAGACCCATTGCATCCAAATGGATTTCAATATCCAACACCCATGAGAGATAGTTCTTTCCTAAAATATCAAGAGCAACAAACTTAAGTTTTGTAAGATTAGCCATAGAGAGAAAAAAAATAATACCTTAGTCTTCAAAATAATTTCTTGAGACAGTAGAGACTCGTATTGATAACGTATTATAAAATAATAAAAGAAGAAGTTTGTAGAGAAAGAAAGAAGAGAGAATAATAATTATTTCTCTTGAGGAATGAAATACAACAAGGGAGAATAGTCATTCACTATAATACAAATATATACATTAAGCTTATCTGATTGCAAGTTTTTCCAATTATAAATTTATCCAGTTGCAAACTTATAAAATGAATATTCCTACTCCCTTTGTTATATTTTAATTGCTAGGATAAGATTCGCACATCTATTAAAAAAATAACAGGGATGGTAATTTGACTAATATAACTCTATTAATTTTTTTTGAAAACATACAATAATAATTTTTTTTCATATTTTAAAATATATTTTAATTACTAAGAGTAGAATTAAAAAAATATAATTAATTATTTTTTAAATTATAAAACTAATAAATATTTTAAAATAACTAATTTTAATATATTTAGTAATTAAAATGGAGCGAAAAAAGTGATAAAATATATTTATAACAAGTACCATTTTAAAATGGAAAGCGAGGAGCATTATTTATATATTTATTGAATAAAGTCTTGTTATTTAATGCCTATTTGGATTCGGATAAAATTTATCCGTCAGATAGGGGCCCAGCTCCCTCTCTAAAAACGTGGCACTCAATATAATAAGTTAGCTACCGCAACAAGCGATAGCCCACTCTGGTGTAAACACCAAGAGAGCAAAAGAATCTCTAGGGTTTCGCTGGGGTGGGGTTTCTCTGTGAGAGGAAACTATGGCATCGGAGAGTGGACGTAGGATCAAGGGATACGTGAAGTGGTTCAGTGACCAAAAGGGTTTCGGTTTCGTCACCCCTGATGATGGTGGCGATGATCTTTTTGTTCATCAATCTGGTATCAGATCTGAAGGGTTTCGTAGCTTATCTGAAGGTGAACCCGTCGAGTTCGAAGTGGAATCCGGTGATGATGGCCGTACTAAGGCTGTCAACGTCACCGGCCCAGATGGTGCCCCTGTCAAAGGAAGCCGTGGCGGTGGAGGCGGTGGTGATCGCTATGGTGGCGGTGGGTACGGAGGTGGAGGTTCCCGTTATGGTGGTGGTGACGGTGGGTACGGCGGAGGCGGTCGGTATGGAGGCGACGGTGGATACGGAGGCGGTGGTGGGAGGTATGGCGGAGGTGGGGGTGGATATGGTGGTGGAGGTTATGGTGGCGGCGGTGGAGGAAGTGGGTGTTACAAGTGTGGGGAAGAAGGGCATTTTGCTAGGGACTGTTCCCAGGGAGGTGGAGGGGGTGGATATGGCGGTGGAGGTGGGAGATATGGTGGCGGCGGCGGTGGTGGTGGTGGTTGTTTCAAGTGTGGGGAAGAAGGGCACTTTGCACGAGAATGCCCCAACAGCAGCAACCGCTGAAGATTGATAGAGACAAGAGAGTGAATGGGTATATTCACATTTTGCACTCTTTTCTCTATGCCATTTACATTTTGAACTGTGAAAAGGGATAAAACCATTTAATGTTTTTGAATGATCATTGCATATGATCACCTTTTTCCGTTCTGCAAAGTATGAGTAGGTTATGGTTCCCTTCTTTCTTATTGTCTAGTAGTGGTTATAAACTAGTGTTTCAGCTTGAATATTTTGGGAATGTGTACTTTCTGTGCATGTATACATTACTGGTTTGGAAGATTGATTAATTATCAAGTGCTAGCTTTTGTTGCCTTTCCCATTTTCATTTTACATATGTTGCTTTTATGTTTTTCTCTGTGGAGATTTGTTCTTTAATATACTGTTATGGATACAAAGTAGTTTGTATTTTACATCAGGTAAGGAAATCTTTTTTCTTCTCGAATTATGACATTCGAGTCTTGGTTCTTTGTAATAAGTTTATGAGAAACTGGTGGGAAATTTTGACCAGTTACTATGATAGATAGAAACTAAATTTGAGACTAGATCAACATTTGAAATGAATGGTTTATAGCTTGGTTTCTTGTAATTTAGTGTCATGAGAAGGACGTGTGGGCGATTATATGGGTGGTTGTGATTTGTTGTTGCCGTGTTGAGACTGTGTTGTGTTGCACCCTAATATATCTTTCTCTTCACAGCTGTTATTATTTTATTCTTGTATGGAATGGACTTGGCAAATCAGTGCGAGTATAATTAAGCTTTATCCGAATTAAGTGTCTACACTAATCATGGCGGTTGAGATGGGCTCGGTTGATTAGTAATAAATCTGGAACGAAGTTAATTTAGTATTGTAAGTGTTTATGTTTTTATTGGATGGAAGCCTCTGCACTAATCATGGTTCGTAAGTTTTTAATTCAAAAATAAGGTTCGGTGGAGATGTTCACCATATTATAGGATAAAAAACTTGACCAGAACTGGGGTGCAAATTTAGTCTTGTGTTGATTAAGCAAACGACAAGGATAGTGCTATTCTTTTAAGGGCGGACTGGCTAAACAATGCAAGCAAACGGCCGGTGTGTGCGAGGACTGATGTTCTTTTCCTGTAGAATCCTTCGGGAGACTCGTTTGAGGAATAAGAAGCAGGAGTTTTTGGCTAAAAACATTCTATATAGTAGATAAAAAAAATTAATTCAGAAGTTGTAACATTTCATAACTTCACATCTTCCAATATATCACATTCTACCCCCATCCTCCACATCTTCTAATATATCTCATCCCACCCAACCTTGCACCCTCCACTTCGTTCACTCTCCCACTCTTCTCTTGCTGTAACTCTTAGGATATTTAGCTAGATTATATATAAAAAAATTCATTATAATATATTTTATTATGTTAATAAATAAATAAGTGAATTGCATATTTATAAAAATATTTCCTTTCATGTCAAATACACCCTACCCATATATTTCTTTTCATTTTTCCACTGCATTGATTGGGGGTGGCAAAATACGTAACGCAATCAAGTAAAAGTTTTCTTCGGATTGAGAAAAATGCGCCAAGCAAGACAATAAAGATGTTATATTTTCAATAACGTGCGACTATAAAAAAACATGTTTGTGTTGATGTACGTATTTCATGCAAAAACTATGCATTCTATATATTTATTTGGTTATTACCTAGGATTAAAGTGTATTTTGGAAGAAAGCTCAAAAATTTCAGTTGATATTCATTATTCAATTTTTTTTCTTTTTTGGCAATTAAAATTCTTTTATTAATTATCAATGAAAAGCTTTATAAAGCAGGGCAACTAACCAGTCAACTCTACATCTGTATGTATCCTATAAAGCAAAAAAAAAAAACTAAGTTGAAGTTATTCTCAGAAAATTCATAAACTCAAACAGTCTTCTATTGTTTCTAAGCCGGATGCATGTGTTTATCTTCATTTCATGTTAGCAGTGCCTCCTTATTTCTGGCTCTAAAGTCTCATGTTTCTATTCATCCCCACCTCATAAATAACTACAGTTGCAAAACAAGCTTTAAGTAGTACATTTTAAGGCCTTTTTCCTCTGTCTATAATATTAGAAATTCACTGCATTTCATTATTTCAGGTCATGATAGCCCTTCTACACCTTAGCCAATCTAACATGTCTTGCCGCAGCTCTAGAGAAATTGTTTTCGAATAAGATATGCTCTTGATATTTTGGGCTTTGATTGCATAGCAAGCACACATCCCATCAACCTTGATTCCCTACTTTAAAAGAACATCTTGTGTTCTAAGTTTACCATGGAGTGCCACCCAAAGGATAAATATGTTCTTAGGACTTGTTACATTATGGAAAACTATGTTTCTCCAAGGCACATTTGTTACTGCCTCTCTCAACATTTTATAAGTTGTACGTATATGAAACTTTCCTTGTATGATCAGATTGGGATAAGTCTGCAACCTGTGCAGTGTTTTCTCATATTAAAAATTTTCCTAACCATCCAAAAAGACTTTTGTGGAGTCTCCATGCTGAAGATGTCTTGATTTTTGATATGATAAGTGTGGACATATGTTATCCAAAACTTCTCTTTTCTTAAACTCAAAGCTCACAAGAGTTTGCTGATTGCTGCTTGATTCCATCTTTTCATGTTTATAATATTGAGCCCTCCAGCACTATTGGGATGATAGATTTTTTCCCAAGCCAACAATGCTCTTTTAGAAACTATTCTCCCATGTCCAAAGAAAGCTCCTACAGATAGCTTCAATAAGATTAATAACTCTCTGAGGTAACATGAATAATTGGGACAAATTAAATATGTCCGAACACCAAAAAGCACAGCCTTGATCAATTGCCATCTTCCTGCATAAGAGAGGCCTTTTGACATCCAAGAAATGATTTATAATGTGATTTTATCCACACGAGCTTTGCATTGAATCACTGCTAACCTCTTAGTTGATAAGGGAAGCCCCAGATACTTGAGAGGAAGTTCCCCTGCCTCATATCCCAATTCTTGTAAGATTTTCTGTTTTGTGTCACTCCTCATGTCACGCTCCAAATTTGGGGAGGCGCGACTAACACCTGATGCCTCACTTGACCGAGTTAGCCACCGAAACTCATACAATTGTATAGTAATCGGGCCGATAAGACCGCTATGAATACACTGCTACTGAACAATAAAAATAGGACCACCAAGGTCATAGCAACTCAGACAAACATAAATAAGGCCGACAAGGCCACAATCTCAGCTAACAGATAATCAACAAGCTGGCGAGGCTACAATTTGTCCAATAGATAAGCATAAGGACGACAAAGCCATAAAACAGCATGCTGACAACCCATGCTGTCTGTCTACAAAAGCTTCTAGAAGTAACTTCTGTCAAATGACCGGGACAAGGCGCCAATCATTCCATCAGCTATAAATGCAACTCAAAGCATAACTGGACAACTGATACCATGAATGGAGCTTACCAACCACAAGCTGAAACAACATTCTCTTACTGAAGAGGTCGGTCTGGGCCTCTATGAATGGTAACATAAAATGCAGTGGCCCCAAGCAAAGTAGCGTCAGTACTAATGAAATGTACCGGTATGTAAGGCAGGGATAATAAACATATACTCAGGTGCGACAGAGATAAGTATAAAAACAACTTGAAACTCTGACTACCACATTGGGCGAATAACCTGTAACTCAAATGTGTATGCATGCTATAATATATATATATATATATATATATATATATATATATATATATATATATATGACTAGAACTAGTTGATTCCATAAATTTTTTTGACTTGTAATTGAGTTTAGATCTGTTTCTTCATTGCTATCATAAATTCTGTCTCTCTCTATATATACATATATATATATAATTGCCCAACCGATACTTAGACCGGTGGTATATAGTAATATATGGCCCATAAGGCCTAATTGATACTTGGACCTGTGTTAAATAGTACTACTACTACTAATAATAATAGCCATATAAGGCCCTGCCCAACCGATTATAAGGTTTAGAACTCTCTTCAGTATAATATGATGCTTAGCAGTAGAAAAATAAGATGACCATGATGCTTCCTCTTCGTTTAGCGACACAAGAACCCAATTTCGATGGGGAAAACGTGTGCTAGACGATCTTTACAATGTCCTCGACTTGGATCTTGCTCGGATTGAACTAACTTAGATGTTTCTCCTACGATTCTACTCCTACAACATGAAGAACCTATGGGACGAGCTTGGTGTAAGTCTAGGAATTTTTGGAAATGAATTAAAACAACTAAGGTTGAGTATATATAGGGGTCTGCCGATTGCACTATCGCGACGCTAGGAGCTACGCAGCCTGCGTCTTGGTATTTGGCCAGGCCGCTGGGCATTTCTCCCCTCCGCGCGATGTTTCACCCACGATTTCAACACCGGACCTGATCTCAATTTACCGTGGACAAATTTCAGTGATGCCGTTTATGTACTTGTTTAATTATCAATCGTGTTGCAATGGGTGATTGCTTGATAGAAAAAAATTAATAAAAATAGTAATTTGATTAATATAACTTTATCAATTTTTTTGAAAACATACAATAATAATTTTTTTAATAATTTTTTTCACATTTTAGAATGACTTTAACTCTTTAATACTAAGGGTAGAATTGAAAAAAAATGATAAATTATATTTTGAATTTTGAAACTAACAAGTATTTTGAAATAACTATTTTTAGTATATCTGGCAATTAAAATGAAATGGAGAGAGTAATTGATTACCCATCCATCTTACAGTAAGAAGTCATCAAGCGTTTTTCTGGTCCTAATCACATTTGATATATCAAATTGAAGACTTGATAAGGATTGTAACCCAGACTGTAAAATCTTGCATTCAATCCAATTATTCGTATTGTGCAGGAATATCCACGTGCTGTAATTTCATTTCCTTTATTTTTTGCTCCCTCCCTTTAGCAGGAATACTTTCTTTGATGTCCTATAATTTCAGGGTGTCTTGAGGACCAAATTATTTTATAAAGATATGAGATCAGAAAATGGTTCCTCTTGGCATAGATCATATAGATGCAAACCCCATAATGATATGAAAAGAGTGAATTTTGTTCCATTTTCTTCTTTCCCTGTTTTTGTAATAGAAACTATCCTTCTGTGTTCTACAAAAGCATTTTCACCTCCAATGTGTCAAATATTCAACTATTTCCGTACAGTTTCTTTAATATTTGCTGCATAAGAGAAGTTTCTGTTTCGTGAAAACAATCAGGGATAACTTTTCGAGATATTGCCCTGTTTTTTAACCAGAAAGACAAAAGAGCATGGCAAATTTCTAGATTGGGAATGGCAGTTAAGAGTTTCTTTCATCTGATATATCATGTCCTTGCATACTCAATTGGTCTTTTAGTCTCTCTTATCTTTTTCTTTCCCCTCAATATCATCATTTCTTTGAATAACCGTCTTCCGGACCATAGATGCACCTTTTTTGGTGTTTGAGTCAACTTGTATATACTTTTGATTCTACTGGCATAGGTATCAGGTCTTTTTGTCCACTACAATTTAGACAGATGAGAAAAAATCAACTAGCTTATGTTCTTTTTGCTGGGTCCGAATCTTGGTCTTCCATAATTTTTTTTACTTCATTGACTGCTACGCCACATTTTTGGCTCTTGGTTCTTGATTATAGGCGCATCTTGGCTAATATCATTTTTCTTTTTGAAACCATGGTGCTTATTTGGCCGGGAAAGATATGTGCAAAAAACAACTTCTAACTGATGCACCGCTGCTTTTCTTTGGTGGACTGATGAAATTACGTCAATAGCATTATAGGGAAATACTTCTCAATTCAACATGTTTAAGTTATTCAAGTACAATAAGAAATTGTTAAAAGTAATTGAATCTACAGAAGATGATTAAACTTGTTTGCATTAAACACTGTCTTCTTGCTTGTTCCAAAACCTTAAAATTATGAGAGGTATTATTACTCAAGAGGTAAGAAAATCATTTAACTCATGTTTCATTTCCTAGGAACTGATGTCTAGACAGACCTGCAAATACTTAGGTCCATGGTCACTGTACAAGAAGTATATTGCTTTAACAAAGGCTTCAATCAAATTCATTATAAGCATGCAGACAATTTTTACCAACTGAGACAGTACTAGGAGCTTAAAAAAAACACAAGACTATGATGAACCAATACACAAAACAAGCATCCGAGTGATAATTCACATATTCTTAGTTACATATATATAGCAGCAGCCACATTTAGGACTAGAGAATCAACCTAGCTACCTAAGTAGGATGCGTTGCTTTCTGATCAAACTATGTACCTAATTAAAATTCCTGAAAGACGTATTTATACTGCTGTTAATACCTGTAAACATTTGTTCAGATTCAGAGCTTCCCTTCGATCCTTGCATTCGTAAGACCTATGCATGCATCCACAAAATCTTCATCTATGAAGTCTGATGAAAATATTTGCAATCTATCCCCATAACCTCGAGAAATACATTCCATTATAAACAACCTTGCATATGGATGAATCCGGTCAGTTACTGGTTTCACCCACAGAACTGGATTATCTGCCTGTGGTGTGACCGTGTTCTCCACCCTGTAAAAGAATTTCCGCGATGTTACTGGTGGTTGCTTGCTCAAATACGTCATGTTGCTTTCGAATTTCTTTTCAGGTAAGTCAGTGTCTATCCAGTTATCTGTTAGGTAAGATGAACTCCATAAGGGACTTCCACGCTTCGGCTCAGGTGATTTTCTTGGTTTCCAAACGCATATTATTCGTTTTGGCAATAACTCTGCAATAGTCTTGTTGAAAACATTGTCATCTTGGTGGATGAGAAACTCCCCTAGCTCATCCACCAAGTACTTGTCAAAGTCCGGTGGATCATCATGGCCAAACTCTGTTCGGATTTCCAGAATTATTATCTCTGAATGGGTTTCCGAGAGGAACTTCTTGACATCATTGATAACAACATCAACGTTGTAGCAAAGAAGGATGCCATGGCATACATGACGATCTTCTTGAACACGAATGTCAAGAACGCGGACACCAATTACCAGTTGTTGATAAATGGATAAAGATTGGCATTGAGCAAAAGGGCGAGAGATGAATGGGATTCCAATCTCATCTGTTGCAGAATCATGCGTACCTATAGCGGTAGATGACACACATAATTAATGTTTCAACTGAATCCAGGACATGGAACATAGATCTATATGTAAAAAATTATTAAATTATATGGATCGATAAATTCAAAAGTGTAATGAATTCATTGTATGAAATTTGAATTCTAAATCTGCCTTTGAGTACCTGGCCAAACAATCTTGTTCACATGGAGTTTCTCAGGGATAAGTTCTGACATCCAATTTTTTCTGTCCTGGACATGATAATCAGAACCAGGAAAGTTGCATCCATTTTTCTCCCTGAGATCATACAATATTTTCTTCTGAGTATCGATAGCTTTTCGTCTTTCCACTTGTTTAGACAGCTCGGCACCCATTTTGAGAATAATTTCTCAAGAAGAAGAAGAAGAAGAAGCAACGGAGCACTTCATCCTCTTCTTCTGGATTTTCTTTCTTTCTTTCTTCCCTGTTTTTGCACGGCCAAAAGATAACTTTTCCTGCGTTTTGATATATGCATTTTATAATATAGAAACTTTCTTCAATTATGACTGAGAGGGATAAATTCACTTCCTTTTGGATATTTCTTGTTCCAACATAATTATGTTAAACATATAATATCCAAAAATGTTTTGTGGGGATAGAAATTGACTTTCCCTTTGGCACTTGTTTAGGTGATAATGGAGGGTCCCCTTTGCCTGAATTATTGGTATAGAGTCATCGCTATTTTATCTATCATGTGGGCTATCATTATCCGTATTTTATTTGGTTGGTTTGGATCTTATTTAATTCCCCTTTTTCAAGATTACAACGAGGGAGGCTCATTTAAATGGTATAAATTCAAAGTCTGGATTTATCGGCAGTTACGGCAGAATCAATATTGATGTTCAATGTGTGAGAAATTAAAAAAAAAAGAGAAAAAGCTCAACTACTCTGGTCTATGGGTGTGTTTTGGCGTGTTTATAGTCAATATCCCTTTACTTTCATTAAACAACATGTTTGTAAAGTGATGGCATATTTTATTGTTGTAATGATGTCTCCAAGGGAACTAATAATGATAACCGAAAATAATACTAGAAAGAAAATAGCTGCCAGGAATTGAAGATTAATGTAATGCATATAACATATATTGTAGGGTTTAGATACCTGAGCTGTATAGGCATCTTCTGAGTTGTGGAAGCTACCAGTCCCAATTTAATTAGCAACTCAATCCTTAAAATGTTTAGTTGGCATGAATAATATATTCTTCTCTATTTGAGTCTATTTGGAAAACGATAATAACTGCTAGATGTCATGTGCATTAATTCGTTTCTTTCTTTTATTTCTCCTTTCCGATTTGAAATGATCCTCTGGCATTAAGTAGAAATTTAAAAGTCAATTAACTAACTACTTCTATATTCTACTCTAAATGAACAAGAACCAATCTTTTTTTCCCCCCTTTTAACTTTTCAGACATACCAACTCCGGTGCTCACCCATATAATATACAATGCATTCTTTCTCAAACAACTAACTAGGGAGAAATAAAGAGATGAAGAAAACAAGCATAGTTCTATTTCTTTGCTTCATTCTTATGCCAATGGCTCAAGGGATTGTATTAGGACCCAAAGCTGTGGAAAAATGGTTCCAGAAAGTTCCTCGTGCAAAGCAAAAGGTGACCAAATTTCATTTCTATTTTCACGACATAGCTAGTGGGAAAAATCCAACTGCAGTTCAAATAGCCCAGTCCAACATGACTGCCAAATCCCCAACTTTCTTTGGGTTTGTTGCAATGATTGACGACCCACTGACAGTTGGACCCGAGCCCAACTCGACATTAGTGGCTCGAGCCCAAGGGATCAAAATGAGTCTGGCCTTCTCATGACCCTCAACTTTGTGTTCATCACTGGCAAATATAATGTTAGCACACTGACTGTTCTTGGCCGGAACCCAGCATTTCACAAATATCGTGAGATGCCGATCGTCGGCGGTTCTGGAATTTTCCGGTTAGCTCAGGGAATCGCCACCGCCAAGACGTATTGGATTAATACGACCAGTGGAGATGCTATTGTTGAGTATAATGTTGTGGTCCTGCATTATGACATTTGATGCTTTGCTTTGCTATTTTATTTTCATTTGTAATTTCCTGTTCATTATATTTTAATTAATACTGCTATAGTTTTATGTATTTTGTCGTTAGAATAAAGATGTCTATTGATCATGAAATAAAACCTTTGATCGAGATGCACTTCTACAAATAGCCACTTTCTTGGATATGTTTATGGCCGTGAATAATCTTTTCAACAAACTGAGATATACGTGACTTCATTTAGATCTTGAGAGTTAAATTTTTTTTAAACTTTAATTGTGAATTCAAATATAAAATTTTAAGCTTTTTAAGAAAAAACTTATTTAAAAATTACATAAAAATACTTTTAGCTCACGATATTAATAATTTAAAAGTGAAATAATCTGAAGGTGAAATCTGACGTAGTTAGGAAACAAAAACAGGTGTAGGCAACTAGATGATTTCTACTATCATATAAATGGACAGGTCAATAGAAGCTTGGCTTTTGGTGGTCATTTCACTTAAAATAGAGTCATTGTTGGAACTAAGGAAATCTCTAGCATATTCTTTTTGAGTGTCGGGACTAAAGTACTCTTTGCTTATGTCACATTCATCACCACACCTCCCAAACACACAATACCCCAGCCGGATTAAGTTAATTCCCTCACATTCCCACGATTTCTTCTCTATGTATTTCTAAAAAAAGTTTAAAATATCAAAATTTTTTCCAATTGTAAAATTTAAATAATTTGTTGATTAAATTCTCCTCACTAATTTTACCAAAATTTTAGAGAGAGATCTGCCAGAAAATTACGGTCATCATCAGCAAGGGAAACTCTAATTTTAGATATCCTTTTCAAAAGCCTAAATAAGTGAACAATATTAATTCTCGTGAAGACAAATTTTATTGAATGAAAGGACTTCTATACACTAAATCTTCAAAATATAAAAGTGGATGAACAGATCAAGTAACTGAACTAGTTATCCAGGTGAAACTATTTATACCATTTGCTTACCCCCACCCCACCCCCCTTTCTCCTCATCTTATTTATAAAAATTTTCTATTTCAATATGTTTGGTCAAAGGTGTTTATGAATCTTGGATCTAACTCAACCCAAAAGCTAGCTTCAAAGGTGAGGATTGCCCAAGATCATGTAAAAAGATCAAATTATCCTCATTCTACCCATGTGGGACTCAACACCTCCTCTCACGCTCATGACTAGATATTTGAAGCGTGAATAATTTAATATGGCGACCCAATATCGATAAATCATGAATTGAGACGAGCCTAACTATAATACTATATTAGTTTTGAAATTGCGGAGGCTAAACTTCTGTATCCTGCTTCAACAAAACTTGTTGAGATTGTGGTCCAGTTCTTGGATTTCTAGGAGACTAAAGATTCTCCTAGTTTGATAAGAAATTTTATATCAGATCTTCTTGTATAAGCACAAGCTGCCTAGTCAACATCGTAGAATGCGCGACACTTTGTATATTACTGCTAGATATGAGTATGCCTTATCTGGGTTGGTCCTTGATGTACCTAACACATCAGTATAATCTCATATATTTTCCTGTTCTCTACGAGAATTCTGATTTAAATCCTTAATGCAATGTCCATATTTGATCTCTTTGGCATTGAAGGTATTGGTGGCTTAGTGTTTGTACATTGAATGCTACATCTGATCTTATGATTGTTAAGTACAATAACTTGCCTATTAGCTCTGATATAGACCTTGATCAGGTAGGAGTTGATTTTCAGAATGATTGTTATTGAGAATACGGTGTAACACCTCATGCTTTGGGCTAAGACTTGACCCGTTATAAATGAATAACCTAACCCAAACCACGAGTATATGATTATTCATATGAGCTAAGAAGTTATTTTGATGTATGATGTCATTTCACAAGTATGAAAGTATCAAGAAATTGAAGAGAGTGAAATCTAGAAAATTAGCACAAAGTACGAGTTATATTTACATTATACGGACAATATAATTTACCCACTCTGAGAGACCTAGCCCAGTTACGATCAAGAAACTATTATTTACAGAATACAAAATAAACTTAAGGTTCATATGTTGACTTACGACAAAGATAGGAAAGTAAAACTTTCACGATTCTAAGTATGGGAGCATGTACGATCGTAAAACTCATCTACGGACCATACATGGTGACCATAAGACAAAGATCTAAAAATTGAGCTACTATTTAAGGAGGAGTGTCCAGGTATGGTTGATTTTACATACCGTATGTGAGATTTGCGGCTATATTTGGCACCGTAGATTAAGACCCCAAGATTGGAAGGGTTTTGATACGACTAAGTCTACGTACCTTAATTAGACTCTATGGTTGTATCTAGTACTGTAAATGGAGAGCCCAATTTTTGAAGGTTCTAATTAAGGATACAGTGGGAATGACTATTGGACTTAATGTTATGACCCGAGCTGGGACCCAAGATCGAGACACGGGACCTAGAACCACGAATGGCTCCAAGTCAACCCATGACATGTGCATAGCAATTTAAGAGCATAAATTAAAGAAAAAACTTAAAACCTAAACATGAATAAGCGAAAGACTGAATATCATAAAGCGTATAACAAGTGAATATATCACGACGCTAAATCTCAAATTGAACACACTAGTCTATGTCTGAAAAGCCTCTACTATCTGATGAGATGGTGAGACAAGCCCCCAACTATCTCCAAGTCGGAAATTAAACTGACATGATCAACATAACTAAATGAATGTCCCAAAAGATGAAGACTCACCCAACAGGGGCTAACTGGACTGATAGGAAAGCGAGTTATTGGCGAGACTGAGCTAGATCACCTGAACCTATATCATGAAATGATATAGCATAGAGTATGCAGTCAGTACTTACATGTACTGAGTATGTAAGGTAAGTACATATACTTAGTAAAACATTAGTTGAAATCATGCATATAAGATCAAAAGATCATGAGAGTACGGAATGCAGCTGTATTTGAGATATACATAATCATAAGCTGGTTATCATAACTGAATATAGTGACCCAAGATTTAGAAATAGAAATCATATGACTTGTCATAGCTGAAATCGTATGTAAAAGCTCATAAATTGATCATTGGATCAAATCTGTTGTAAAATATAATATCATAAGTCATGAACATGTGTGACTGAAATCGTGAGGAATAATGGGAGACTCGTCATAACTGAAACCATCACGATAGAGCTTACGTGATGCCCCAACCATCACACTCAAGTGGACAGAGCCGTTCAAAATCTTGTCAGGACTAAGAGCACTACCATGATATCGATATCAAGCTGAAGGCCCCTTGGGGCAGGGGAAAACTCTCTTGTGAGGTCCCAAATATAAATATACCTATGTTGGCGCGTATCTTATGAACTGGAGAATCTTGGAACCCCAAGCCTACTCAGTTCTAGACATTACTCCCAAAATCATGTATAGTGCTCCCATTGTTTTTCGACGAAGTTGAAATCAAAATTTGTATATAGCTTGAAATATGAACATTGGGAGTCTTGACTCCAAAACATATGATAAGCTGATCTTAGTAGCCTTGGCTAATCATGGAAACATACTTAATTTGTGTGGGCTTTCCCAAATCATAAAATCATGCATACTTAAAATAGACTTCATAAGTTAAAATCATGGATTCATAAGTTTAAGAATTCATAAATATTCATGCCTACTTGATAACTGATCATACTTGAAATCATGGGCTCATAAGCTTGAAAGTCATAAATCATGCATAATAGGGCATAATCTTCATAAAATTAAAATCATGCATTAATAAGTTAAGTGTAAAAAACTTCCTTAATAGCCATAAATCATCAATTGAAACATGAAAGAATTGAACCCGTGGAGATAGCATGGAAGATTGCATTGAATAAGGTTAAACCCTGGAATTTCACAATTTAGAACTTGAGAAGTAGAAATCATGAATTTGGAATTGAAAGGGAATGAGGGTGAAAGAATTTTTCCCATTCATAACCCTACATACCTGGGTTGATGATCCCTTGACTTGTCTTGAAGATCTCAAGAAGATTTGAAGAGGTTTGTAGAAACCTTAACTCTTTTCTTGAGAGAAAATCTCACTATCGATCTTTTGGAGAGGGCGGGGATTTAGGCTAGGTTAATCCCTTTAATATAACTTTAATCAAGCCCAAAATGACATCATTAAGGAGTTAGAAGTATAGAAAATTATAAAAAAGCCCATGGGAAAAAGTTCTTAAAAATCTGCTCGTCTAGCGCTATGGGTCGTATCATGACTCGTGGTGACACCATTCATGGCTTCTGAGAGTCTTAAAAATCTTGATAAAACTCTTGGTATGGATCCCTGGTACGAGTCGTACCTACATACCAGGAGTTGTACCATGACTCATGGTGACATGGCTAATCCTGTCCGCCAAACCTGACAGCTCTTTACTAAACTGGTCATATTTTTTTACTCCAAACTCCGATTGATGCAAAGTCAGATGCGTTGGAAAGAAGGATTAAAGGGATTCAATTTGATATCTTGTATTATCCAAAAACACTTCGTAAAATGAGTGTTATCGTTTAAAATTGATTCTTGTAAGAACTTTCATGAAAACTCAATCGGTAGGAAAGCTCTCAGCCCAACTTTATGCTAGAGGTCTCTTATGATCTTAACTTGCATAAAATGCACTTATCACACTTATAAATTAATCTTAACACCTTATTTCCATAAAATTCATTGGGTTCGGGTCTATCCATGTACGTAGAAGGGTTTCAAATTTAGCCCGAAAGTCCGAGACGTACAACATCTCAACTCACTATTCAAACAATGATTCATATCATCATATTATGACTCGTACTGAGTTTTTGTAGCTACTGATCCTTCCCTAAAAATCCTCTGAACCTCCTACCTACGATCCTTTCCTACGACTCATATCACCGTGGTACGAATCGTAGGTTTAGTCATGCTTTCCTTACCACTTTCTGCTAATCTCTCTGAACTCATACTACGAGCCTTGGTAGGAATCGTACCTCCATGTCATGAGTCGTACTGAGGCTCGTGCTAGGATGTTGTACTTGCCTGCTTCCCCTCTAAACCTCTTGCTATGGCTCTTTGTACGACTAGTACCATTCTCCCACGAGTCGTACTGAGAGCCATCCTGAGGAAAATTTTCAGTTTCTCTGCTAGTTTCAATTCTATATCTGGGTCTAGTCTTAGGAACTTTTGGGGTTTTACACTTAAAGGACCATAATGTCGATTCTATGGGTCGTAAATAAGGCTCAGGCCCACTGTAAGTTGCCAGTTTCTATTGTCTATAAACATGACCTTGTCCAATTTCTTCCATTTTTTTCACATCTCCAAAACCTAGTTCGAGCACCCTCTCTTCTCCTAGCCCTCTCATATCAAGGTAAACATATCCTAAGTAATTTCAAGCTATTCTAATGTGTGATTATGAATTATAAGTAAGTTTCCACCTTCTAAACGTAGGGTTTTCAAGAAAATCCATCTCAAGGTCCAAAAGCGAATTCTGAGCGTTCTTCTTCAATGTTAATATAACACCCCATATAATTTAAGCAATAAATTCATACTTTCAAGGTGAGACTAAAAGTACTTAATATTCTAAGGACATGTTATGAAGTATTCAAATCACTCTATGTTCCTATGTTAAGGTTTGACGTTAATTAAGTTATAAAATAAAACTTGGTAAAAGTTATCGCAAATATCTAAAATATAGGTCAGATGTCTTGGACCTTTTCTTCCAATCTATAATAAGTTTGGGAGCATACTACTATCAAATTGAAGGTCTATAAATCTAGTTTTCAATTCATTAAACTGTTCGCCAATACAACTTCAAAATAGAGAAATTTTCATATTTTTGCGAGATTGCACAAGCAGGTATGTCAAAGCAGGCCAAGTCGGTGGAGACTATCTAAGTCCCTTTGGTCGGTTGTTCATATCCATTTCTCATTTATGAAAGTTTACTCGATCAAAACTCTCTCTAGAGGTATCCCAGTATGTTGTTGATGGTTTGGGCCTAAAAAACATAGTCCAACATGAAATCCAAGGTTAGGAAGTCGAATCTCCAATCTAGCTCATGTCATCTTCGTCATGTTGATTTTGTGGTGGCTATTTCATGCCGAATAGCTTGGTAAGTCTTTATTTCTCTTGACTTTTAGCTTGTTATCCTAGAAGTGAGCTTGTGATGGTTGTTAGATCCTTGATTTGGAGTTTCTATAATTGAATCCGTAGAATCTTATTAATTAAGCTTCGTTCGTATTATTTTCTTGGTGAATCCTTATAATTACATTTTTATAGACGAGAGACTATTTTGGGGCCCATAGTTAATGGTGTTTTTGGTGTGTTATTGGCTAAGTTCAATTTGGTATTGTAGAGGTATGTTAAGGCTTTATATTTCTCTCTTTCTGGCTTGATTCTCGTTGAAATCAAACTCCTATTGTCGTGCAAAACTACTGTTTTGGTGGCTGGATAAATTGGTTGAATATATTTGAGCTGCTCGGTTAGGGTTTTTCCCTCATCAATTGAGGTTGTGCAATCAGACATTGAATTGGTTGGTGGTCGTACGTCGATAGGTCGTTAGTATTTAGTAAGCATCAAATTTGTATCATGTTATGATGTTGGTTGTGATTGTGTTACTTGAGTTAGGGTCTATTTTGTTGAAATTGTATTTGAGGGCCTTTGGTGTTGTATGTGGTGTCTTTTAGATTACTTGTTAAGCTCAGGGATAGAGTTGTTAGGTGTGAAGATTACTGTTTGTCCTTTGGTATCTTGGGAGAGTAACCATGTCTGAGTACACAATGTGTGGAGTGTTTTCAGAAGACTTAGATGGGTGCACGAGAGAAGACAGTTTATATGACAGTTCATACAATATCAAAGAAGTAAATGAGCGGTCAAGTAGCAAACTAGGCCAACATACATGCAATTAATATCCAAAAGTCATATAAAGCCAAATAAAATCAACACATCAAAGCTCGAACTCCGAAAGAATCCCCAGCAAAGTCGTCAGAGCTGTCATACCCCTTTTTTGAAGCTCTCGTCCAAAATAACGAAAATGGATTTTATTTAAAAGGGTTAATTTTCTGATTGAAGTGACGTATTGAGAAGAGATTAATTTTATTTATTTAGAGTCGCTACTTGAAATTAAGTTTTGGTGTTTCAAGCCACCTATTTGAATCCCTAATCAAAAGAAAATGACTCTTATTTTTTAGTCTGCGAAAATAAAAGACCGGATAAGAAATTCTGTTGATCGAGGGGAAGGTGCTAAATATCTCTCGAGTCTCATGATTTTAACACGATCGTTTTATCGATTTATATTTGGCTTAGTTTAATTTTTGAATACATTATACTTAGAGCTTAAGAGTTATTAGTTCATCTTTAAACTTGTTTGGGATTGTTTTAAATTATTAATGCATAGCATTTGCTAATAGCACTTTTCAGCCTTACCATGGGTTATTGATTTATTTCTCATATCTTTTGAGGTTTTTATGAGTCGTCCCACTCTTAAAATCTACTCAAACATCTAGTATATTTAAAAGTCTATCCACCCTATTAATTCAGCTTTAAATGGTAGATGATTTTTTATTAAAATGACTTATCGGTAGCAGCACTTTTTGACCTCGTTGTTAATTATTATTTAAATTAATTAGCTAACTTTTAAAATCTTTGGGTGAGAACTCAATTAGTTCTTTTCTCGACAGAAATTGAAATAAATTCATGTCCTACCTCGCTCCCCCACCAAATGTTCTTTCCGCCCATTTCTTCAATCCTCAAAAAGAACTCTGACAACTCTAAAAACTTGACTGAATAAAAGATCCTATAGCACAACCTCTGAGACTTTATGTAGAGTTTAAGAGTTGCTGCATTTGCAGCCTCATGTGCGACAGCTTGATCAATCAAATTCCCAGCTCACTTAAACACTTTAAAAATGGCTTTGCAAAATTATGAAGACAGTGCTTCAAATCAAGCAACAACTCACTAGTCTTAAACCAATAGCAAAACTTCTTAAATAGAGAATTAACCATAGCTAATACATCATTAACAGAAACATAATCATTTGCTTGCATTAAACTATCAAGGTTGGCAGCAAGCTTAGGCAACAAAGTCTGCCAAGCTTACGGAAAATCAAGTTTTTCAATCACGACTAACGGTTCACTGAGCTGAGATTGTATCTTGGATGATGAGTTAAGCATAAGAGCAATAAGCTCTTAATAAGTATTTTATGATACCAAACTCTCATTCCCACACACAAAACTAAAACAGTGGTAAACAATATCTGAAGTCAAAAGTAAGAACAAATCGATTCAAGGCACTAATCAAACTAGTGTATTCCTAGCTTAAACAAATAGATTTTTTTACAAATCCGAGACACTAGTTATGGGGTCAACTTGAGAGTACGTACATCTATGACTCTAGCTAGTTACTTTTGATAGGTTTGTTTTAGATGACAAACACATAAAGGATGTTTTGATATCGATAATGAGATACGAATTCGAAATTTCAGAGAAAAATCTAAATGAACACAGAAAACATTAAGCAATATTTAAGAATGGAAACTAATAATTATTTTTATTTTAGTTGAAAATGCTGAATAAACATTTGCAGGATTAAATAATTTGATTACTGGATTGAACTCGATTTTATCAGTGAGTAAACGAAGCGGAATTAAGAAAAAAAAACTTGAACCAAGTTGCAATTCTATACGCACACATCAATGCAATTCTATTAAAAAAAATCGGAGCTTGTATACGCACACATCAATCAACCAAGTTGCAATTCTAATACCAAACACATAAAATCTTTAGCGTTAAACAGACTAATATAAACACTTACATGAGCATGATATTCCTTTTCTTTGAAACGACGTACAAAAAAACATAAAAACATAGAGAAAAGCAGAGCATGAACCAGGTAGAAACTTCCTTCAATATGTAAATGTTCTAGCAACAAATAATGAACTTTCAACGAGTGCACACCTTCATAGACACGCGAGTCAGAGTTGACCAGATCCCAAATGACGAACCGAAGAAAAAAACTTGACCCAGAGAGCACTTATTTTTCAGTAAAAATCTCAACAAATCTCAAGACTACCCTCTCAAACTTAAGAGAATAGCCTCCAAATCTCTCCAAAACATCCAACTCCTAAACCCTAGATTTGCTCGCTCTTATATGGATGAATCAAAGGCAATTTTCAATCATGTGGCTTTCATTCAACCCCTATCCATCCGAGAGAGCAACGGTTAGGTGATTTTGGATGAGAACGGAGAAAATCATATGAAATAGTGAGGTTTAAGAGAGAGAATGTGT
Organism: Datura wrightii; assembly: GCA_035772735.1. Taxonomy (NCBI): domain Eukaryota; kingdom Viridiplantae; phylum Streptophyta; class Magnoliopsida; order Solanales; family Solanaceae; genus Datura; species Datura wrightii. The sequence goes on along the minus strand of JASDFA010000007.1, from coordinate 138,778,360 downwards.
AAAACACGAAGAAGACGCCAGAGTTATTGCCCGATGTACTTGATCGGAGAAAAAAGAAGGAAGATGAGGGAGAGGGAGAGGGAGAGGCGCGCCTCTCTGTTCTGTGAAGGTTATTTGCGTATCTTTTGACAAAGATTAAGTTTAGGTAGAAAAGAGAAATGGGCAAGGTAATTGGATCAAGTCTTGGACGAAAATGGGCTTAAATTTGAGCCTCAAAACTGTCTGCAAAGCAAATACAAATGCTGAAAATAAATAGCCCTAGAATATCCTTCTTCTCTCCTTTTTGAAAATATGCTAATATATATAGATATATATATAATATAAGAAAAAATATGTAGTGAAAACCATTTTAAATATTATTAATAAAGCCTACTAAAAAAAATATAATCAAAGTAAAATATAAAAAGATACACTTAAAGAGAAAGGTAACACTAAAACGGATTAAAATAAGAGAATCAAAAATTACGTTTTACATATATATGAGTATTATTTCACATGTATTTAAGTTCTTTTTGTGGGAAAGCTGTATTTCACAAGTTCTAAAAGCTTTATTCATTTATTTTCGTTTATATATATATATATATATATATATATATATATAACAATAAATATATTGAATATTTGGTGGTAAAATATTATATTTAATTAGATATTTTATTATATTTTAATTTTCTATAGGGGAAAAGTTGTAATCCAACTTTTAAGATAAGGGCATTCCACTTTTAGAAAATTATAATAATAATAATAATTATTATTTATTTATTTATTATTATTATTATTATTATTATTATTATTATTATTGTTATTATTTATAATTATTTCCTTATTTCAACTTTTCACTTTTTGTCTTCCCACTTATATAGTAATAAATATATAAATATGATATGACCAAATGGAACATTAAAAGCAGTTCTATACGTGTGTTCTTTAAACAATTGTATCTGCCAGTATCCTGATTTTAAATCAAATTTTAGAAAATATATTAGCATCATATAATCGAGAAAGTAAATCTTTCTTATTGGGGATTGGATATCTAATCCATTTTAAAACTTTGTTTAATGGTTTATACTTTATAACTAATCTAGGCATACCTCGTTCTTTTTCAGCTGCATTATTAACATAAAACGCGGTACATGACCATGGAGATTTAGAAGGTTTTATCAAGCCTTTTTGTAAAAGATTATCAATCTCTTTTTTGCAAAATTCAACTAACTCAGCATTCATTTGACAGGGCCGAGATTTTGTAGGAATATTTTCTTCAGAGAAAGAATCTTCATATGGAAGAAACACTACATGCTTTTTCCTATCCCAAAAAGCACTTGGATGATCAGCACAAATAGATACAGCAAATTATTCAGAAATCAATTTAATTTTTTCTTGAACTTTAGCAGATTTTAATGTATCATTTATTGTCATGCTATAAATTTCATATTGTAAATAATTTAAATGACTTTATTTTGAATTAATCAAAGTGTTAATATTACGAGAAATAGGGTCAGTAATAAATGTGAAAGAAATCCTTTCGCCATTATAAACAGCCTCGAAACCCTTTTCATCTACCCTAGTAAATGGGTAAATGGCTTGAATAAAAGGGGTTCCAAGTATAATTGGAGGATTTAAATGATCCTTTATTAGAATAAAGAAATGAGGAATACAAACTTTTTGCTGACATATATAAGCATTAGGCAATTTGTATTCTATTTGCATTTTATTACCTGAAGCAGACTTAACATTGTGCGAAGTCTTATGATAATATCTAGTTGGAATTAATCCTTCTTGAATGCAATAAATATCAGCACCACTGTCTATTAAAGCAGTCTCAGTTATAGAAAAGTTATTATCGATTAAAATAGTACATCTTACATACCATTTATGTGCGGTAACTATTTGCATCATTCCAAGAAACATATCATTTTCTGGGTTTAAATTAATTTGTGTAGAAGATTCAGAAAAATCATTTTCTTCCTCGGGTATATAAATTCCCTTTTTTTTAATGTCAACAGGTAACTCAGAGTTAGAATTTTCTAACTCGGTTACTCTATGATCTAAAATCATCTGATTTTGTTTAAGAGATTTAATTTCATTTTTGAGTTTTTCAACCTCAATTTTTAAATCATCCATGGAAGAATCATGACTATGAACTTTTGATTGATTCTTTTGTAATAGCCTTTTTTGCACTTCTGCAAAAGTATACGGAGTTTCATTAAAAATATCTTTTTTAATTTGAACTGGATTATCTGCCGATTTTGAAGAACTGGAGGCCATAGTAATAATATTTTCTCGAAGATTATTATCATTGACTTTCTTTAATAATTCTAAAATATTATCAGAATTAATAGGTTTAATTTCAAAATTTTTAAATTGTGATTGTAATTTATAAAAATCCATATTACAAGTACAACTTTCAGGTTCACAATTATGACAAGTATCACTATCAGAATTATCAAAATCAAGTAATTGCACAGAATCGTCAGAATCATAAACATCAGAAGAACTGCTATCATATTCGTCTACCGATGTCTCATCTATAACCTTAAGGAGTTGGTCCTTATACTTATCGTCTAATTCTAACGCCAAAGTTTTCAACTTCTCTTTTTTACAATTAGGAGCAATATGACCAAATTTACCACATCTATAACATTTGGTATTTTTCAAATCTCTTTTCGATCTATTTTTAACAAATCTTTTTTCTTTCCGATGTCTTTTGCGTTCTTCACGCTCTTCTTTTGACCTTCGTCGATTTCTCTTACCTTTCCTTTGGTAAGTTTTTCCTTTATCACTTCTTTTCTTTGAAGAAGGAATATCTTCCATTGCAAACTGATTGCAAAAATCTCCTAACTGATTTCTTTCAGTTAGTCTCTACTTTTTCAACTGGTGATTTAATCTCAATTCATTACACAGATTTAATCCTTCCTGTGTACATACACCAATAAGTGTACCATACGTATAAACATTATAAGGAATTTGGGTATTATTTCCTCTAAGAGTTTTCCTTACTCTTTCTGCAAACAAATAAGGCAAACCATCTATAAATTTTGCCTTCCAATGATCAGAATTGCTTTCGGGTAAATCCATAACCCTACTAAAAAATGTATCTTTGTACCATCGAAATTCACCTAAGTGTCTACACTTAAGTCCATTTAACATGGTACGAATATTTTCATAAACATTGGTAAATCTACCACTAAAATGTTCTATAATGGTAAGTATTAATGTTTAAACCGCATCAGGTCTATTTGCTGGTAATTCTTTTCCAAAAATATCAACTCCTGGGCTTGAAGTAGTGGCCTTATAAATGGCTTCTCTATCAGCTAAGGATAACAAGTTTTCCCACCAACCTCTTAATTGTCCGGTAAATCCTGCGACAATCATTCTACATATTACTGGGTCGGTATTTCCACTACTTGTGGCTCTACAAATAGTAGAGTACATCATCATTCTATGAATTAAAATGCTAATCTGTCTATCAGTCAGACCATCTAGATTCCATTCATAAATGGCATTACCTTCATAACTAGTATTAGTCTGATTCCAATCTCTTTCTTCCACTAAAACATCTTGTGGAGTAGGTCTTGGATAATAATGGGTATTCATACGGGGTTTATCAGCATACTTTCCCCCATAACGACTTCCAATTTTTCTAAGCTTATTAAGTTCAGACGAAATTACTTCCTTATGATCTTTCGAAGGATCCTGAATATCATCAGAAAATTCAGAAGCTAGATTCAAGGGTTTTAAGTCTAGTCTAGCTAGCTTTTCATCTATCATTTTTTCTAATTCCTCCTGTGCTCTAAACCGAAATCCATCTACCACTACTGGTCTCTGAATGGACGTAGGTAGTCTTGTGGCACTAGATGACGGGGCGGAATCAAATTTAACTTGACCTGAATGTATAACCATAGAATTTTCCAACTTAGAAGAAATAAATTTTTTAACCAAAGCAGATAATTCATCAATTTTTGAATCAAGAGAAGTAATATGTTCTCCTAAAATTTTAGCATATAAACTCATATAATTATTTTGAGAAATTAATTTATTAATTTCTTTCATAGTGATACTAGCAACTTCATTATCAATAAATTGCTGAAATGCAGTAAATGTTATACCAGTATTATTTGGTAAAGTAAATGATGCCTGTGGAGGATAAATACCTTTTATCAAATTTTCACTTTCCTTATCCTTATAAGTTCGTTCAAGAATTTTTATGTACAAAGGTACATATGTAGTTATAAACCAAGGAACAAAATACATTACTTTATTATGTAATGCACATACTTCATAAAATTCTTGTGAAATACTTCGTTTATCCTCATCCGTATAATTTGCAAAAAACCAAGTTCTAAACTGGTTCCATTTATCACTATAAAATTCAGATTGAATATGCTTCCTTGCCAGAGATCCTGGACTAAAATCAATTTTATACGGAATCATTTAAACAGAATTTGGATCAAAATCCATCTCGGATTGTGAAGGAATATCCTTGTCAAAAGAACTATCATCTCTTATAATATTATTAGAGTCAATTTTTATATGATCTACTCTTTTATTATCATTAGTAGAAATCGTATGTAATGACGCGGCACGATTTAATCTAGCCGGACCATAGACTGGTTCTACTGGCGCAATAAAAGAATGAGTGGAAGGTAAAGTTAACCTTCTGTTACCGGAATAAGAATGCCTATAAGGCGTTAAAGATTTATTATCTTCAAACTGAATACAAATCTGTCCTTCAGGGGTTTGAGATATATGAGAATACTCAGAATTAGTAACACTATTAGCCTGTTGACTAGGAGATATAACGGAGTCTAAGATCCATGTAGAGGGGAAGTTAATTTCATTCCATCTAATAGGTCTTCTAGTAGTAATCTTTGACTTAGAAAAATTAGTTTCAAATATAATAGACTGATTTGACTGATCTGTCAACTTACATTTAGGATTTAAAGTAGATAAAAATTTATAATAAATTCTATATGATAAACAAATTAATTCAGATCTAGGTGCATAATTATAACCATGCGTTTTAACATTTAATGTTAATGCATCAAGAATATTAACATCAGACAATGATAATTGTAAATTGGGTTGAGTATTGAAATATACAGGGCCATAAGCCACTGTGGATTCAATCGAACCCATTAGAGACTGTCTAAAATTTAAATTTCTAGCGTCTCTAAGAGCTGCCAGAAAAGTCTCTGGTAACCCTTTAAGAGTTAATGGTTTAAATGCAATTTGAACCATACCAATATGCATAAAAGGGTATTTATGTTTATGAACATCGATATCATGTTTGTTCAATAATTTAATCGTTTGTTCTGACGAAGTCAGAGCAAGAGATTGTTCAGTTGTTTTTATTAAATATTTAGGTGAAATCTTATCAAACCACCCATATTCATAAATCTTTTTAATCGGAACATAAGGAATTGTCCATTTGTTTAATAAATCTAAATTTTGAGGTACATCCACCTCTTCTAATCTAGTATTCTTTATATTAGGTTCACTAACTTCCATTTTATAAGACTCTCTCTATATTGAATACTTACTTAATCAATTACATACCAATGATGTCCTAAGCTCTGATACCAATTGTTTAAAGAACACACCTATAGAACTGCTTTTAATGTTCCATTTGGTCAATACGAGTGGAATGTTATGCCATTTGGTTTGAAAAATGCCCCTTCTGAATTTCAGAAAATTATGAATGATATATTTAATCCTTATATGGATTTTATTATTGTTTATATTGATGATATTCTTGTTTTTTCTAAAACATTAGAATTACATTATAAACACTTAGATATTTTTAAGAAAATAGTAACTCAAAATGGTTTAGTCATATCAAAACCAAAAATGAGTTTATTTCAAACAAATGTTAGATTTCTTGGTCATTATATTTGCCAAGGCAAGATCACTCCTATACAGCGATCTATTGATTTTGCATCAAAATTTCCTGATGTTATAACTGATAGAATACAACTACAAAGATTTCTTGGTAGTTTAAATTATATTTCTCCATTTTATAAAGATTTATCTCGAGATCTAGCTCCTTTATATGATCGTTTAAAGAAAGGTCATAAGTCGCCCTGGACTGATAGCCATACTGAATTAGTAAAAAGGGTTAAAGAAAAGGTTAAAGCTCTTCCATGTTTAACTCTTGCTAATCCGTCGTGGAAAAAGATTATAGAAACGGATGCATCTAATATTGGTTTTGGGGAAATTCTTAAACAAATAAATCCCAATGATAAAATTGAATATTTGATTAGATATTATTCAGGCAAGTGGACAGAAGCCCAGAAAAAATATGCCACTGTTGCTCACGAAATGCTTACTATTGTTAAATGTGTTTTGAAATTTCAGGATGATCTGTATAATCAGAAGTTCTTAATAAGAACTGACGCTCAGGCAGTAAAGTTTATGTTTAATAAAGATTTTAAACATGATGCTTCGAAAATGATATTTGCTAGATGGCAGCCCAATTGGCTCCATTTGATTTCGAAATTGAGTATAAAAAGGGAATTGATAATTCTCTTCCTGATTTTTTATCTCGTGAATATATACAATGAATAATGTACAATCATTTTAAAAAATAAAGGATAATTATAGTTTATATTGGAAATTTCAGAGGTGTTTGAAAAATGCCAGATTTCATAAAGAACGATGTCAAACACTACTAGAAAATACTAATAAAAATGCTATAGATGTTAATCAAGTTATTCGAATAATATCTGATTTTGATGATATAATAGAAGATCAGAAGAATCTGATAAGAATGATAGAAGATATTTATATATCAAATCATTCAGCAAGTTTAGGATGACTAATAAAGGTTGTTTTATATGTGCTAATAAAATTTGTTTTAGCTGTAGCATGAGGCCACAATGGCCAGGGTTGCCTGCTCCTGATAGAGGAAGAGGACGAGGAAATAGAGGAAGAACAAGGACAAGTTATACAAGTCAAAGTGGAAGTAATAGCTCCACTAATACTCCAAGATATGAGAACCCTGTAATACAAAGGGGAGGAAAAACATTGATAAATGAGAAGATTTCTCAAGAAAGAGGAGAATCCTCAAACTCTATAAAATTAGAGGATATTCCGAAAGACAGTTCCTTATATGAACATTTGCAGGCATATTTAGCCACACAGCAGCCAAAGCATAGTGATACATATGCAAAAATGGCTCAAGATGACTCTGATGATATAAAGAGTTATGAAAAATTGCCAAAAAGGGAAATAATATTTCTTGTAGATAATCAGGCAATTCAATGGCAAAATGATCCATGGCGAATACTGCAAAGATATTTGACAGATAATTTATATTTTCCGGGTGAGTCATACAAAACCCGATCATATTATGAAAATATCTTGATTTCTACTGAAAGTGCTGAATTTCAGCATTTCAAAGGATTCAATGTTACTGATGAAGTTTATAACTTCTCGAAAATGATTATAAAAAAGGTTATATCCATTGAAGAATGGGGGATTTCCTCAATGAAAGAAAGACAGGTGATTCTTAATAAAGTAAGAATCAATTATACTTACTGGGATTATATCCAAGCTTTTAAAATGGTTTTGATTTATGACAATGATAAGCATAAACATACTTGGTTTATAAAAGTATGTGCAAAAATATTTTCGGGTAATATCCCAAATTGGTTCCTAAATTGGTGGACCTATCATGGACCTACAGTTGATATTCTACCATCACCATTCAGAGAGTTATACAACGAATGGGTACAGGTATCTCCTGAAGTGGATGCTCTATTCAGGGAAAATCATGTCAGTTGGCCAGAAAAAATTGGTCAAGTCTATTTCTTTTTGGAATTCTCAATCCCATAGATCTATAAATGGACTCCAGAATTCGGATATACCGAAGAACAGATCCCATGTTTATACAGAGCTTATTATAATAATTTCTGGGATAAATTATTGAAAAAGGATCCAAGCACAGGGCAGTTATATAGTCAAAGTCTTATAGACTTAATTTCTCAAACAATTAAGACTTATAAGTCCAAAGCCAAGACTATATTTGTAGAAGATAATTCTATCAAGTATATGGCCCGAAAGATCAATTTTCAAGAAGGTGATAAGGAAGAGTATATAGCTCAATATTTGGATCAAATAAGAAAAAATTTGATGGAAACCATTGAGCAGATTGCAGATAAATCTGATACTTCGATAAAGAGTAATAACAGCCAGGTCAATGATAGCGATGACTATTTGAGTTTTATACAAGAACTCAATGATTCGCAAGAACCAGAATCACATGATCCAGAGATAACTGTGAATCAGGCAGAAGAATTTCTGCGGAAATTATCAAAGAAAGAAGGAAAGAAACCAATGAAATAAAATTGAAGACCCCACAGTCCATATTCGGTGGGATCCGTGATAAGATGACAAAGATAGTTGTCACTGTGTAAATAGTAAAGATGTCATTGTTCATTGATAAATGAACAGTATCTTACTGTAGATTGTCACTGTTCATTGATGTGTGAACAATATTTTCATTTTCTATATAATAAGGCATTTGCCTTAGATTTTAGGCAGAAGTTTTTAGCTTTTGTAAAAAAGTTTTCTCTATCCTCTCTCTAGAAGAAGAAAGTTTTTGTAATAAAGTCTTGTAAAGCTTTAATAATAATAAGAAGAAAATCGTCCATCTCTTGGACACAACTCTGGTGTTAAGAGGTACTTTATTTCTCTTTCTTTTATTTCTTTTATTTACATAAGTCGGATGATATCCGGCTAAGTTTTCTCTCAATATTGAATACAAGCTTATTAATTGCATATTGATGATGAATTAGGCCTATTAAAATTCAGAGATTCATTCATAAAGATAATTAACCAATACTATATGACTTCAACCAATTGTGTTTGAATGCTTAGCTTGGTTCCGAGATGGTGGTACAGTCGATGCAAGTACTGTAGAATTTCAGATTTGCCTTAGTGGCTACGTCTAGCGTGTGGTGAGAAGCCCGATTTGTTGTTATGTTTTAAGGGCGATTATATCCCACTGAATCCTTCGGGATGTCCTAGACACATGGTCTCGAAATTCTACAATATTTGTATATCTGACAGGCCCCTTGCTTGGGTAAAAGATTGACCATACAGTTAAGATTCAACCAAATATGGCTTGAGGTTATATAAATAAGGTTATGAGTTTTTATGCCTGAATCTCTCTATTGTAATCCTTGTTTAAGGATATTGATTTAGCCTAGTTCTGGAGAAGCCGTGCGGACTACCGCCAGCCTTTCTGGATCCTGATTATCAATTGGAATTATTATTATTATTATTATTATTATTATTATTATTATTATTATTATTATTATTATTATTATTATTATTATTATTATTATTTATAATTATTTCCTTATTTCAACTTTTCACTTTTTGTCTTCCCACTTATATAGTAATAAATATATAAATATGATATGATAAATTATTAATATTTAATTATGTATTAATTAAAATTTAATTTAATGAAAAAACAAAATAATAATATAATTTTCAACTTAAGGACTTCCTACTTATATAATAATATGATATATTTATATACTATATCCTTCCGGTTAAACTTGTATACTAAATATAAAATATCATTCATAATATATATATATATATATATATATATATATATATATATATATATATATATATATATATATATATATATATATATATATATTATTTTCCATCCTTCAAAAATCCATTAAACTTTTTACAAACATTACATGACTATAAAGTACTCTATATACTATATCCAGAATATTATTTTTGAACATCACATATATATACCCCAATATATTAATTATATCTATCTTACATAAAAAATAGACACAAAAAAAAAATTATTCTTAAAGTCATCTTATGCCTATTTACCCACATATGCTATATTATGTGTATATCCCATTAATTTTAAGTGTATTACTCTATCATGCTCCGCGTATTACTACAGCCATAAGTCTCATGAATCTACGAGCACATATATCTCATGTATATTTGATTTTATAATTTTATTATTAAAAAAATAAAAAATATATTTTAATTAATTTTGTAAATAAGTTCAAGCAAATCACCAATGATATAAAAAATTATAATTAATATTTGAGAAAGATAACAATAAAAAAAATGATAATAGCCGAAATAATTTTTAAAATAAAATCATCATCCATTTAATTACCAATTCACACATCTACTAGTACTTCTCACCCTCACTGAACTGATTATTGCTAGAGTAAGAGCGATTCCAAAATATAGATAAAGTTGTCTCAGGAACATATTGTCATGGAATTTTCGTCCTATCAATTTTAGGCATAATTATTTTAAAAATTATTTATGACAATGTAACGTTATTTTTTATGAGAGTTCTTTTCTTTATTGATATATTTTAGGAAGAATCATTACAACATAAAAATATGATAACATAAAGTATAAATGTCATTACACCAATAATAAAAAAAAATATGATTTATAGCAAAAATACTTTTAAAATGATAAAAATAAAATTTAACACTTGGAACATATGTTTTTACGCCCGGAACTTACACTTTTACACTTGAAACTGACACTCGGGACTTACACTTTTACGCCCGCGGCTTACGCCTCAAATTTCGGGACTTACGTTTCATGGATCTACACCTTTCATTTGCGCCCCAAAATATTTTTGATATGCTTTACACCGCGATTCGCTCCAAAAATTCTAAAAACATTGATAAGAATCATATGTGTGCATGAGTTAGCTTAGAAGAGAAATTAAGCATAAAGAGTTGTATTTTTACACTCAATATTATTCTATAATCTTCTTTTATGGTATTAGAGCTTTTGTTCTAACCTAAGTTATTTTATATCCTAAATCCTATTCTACGTTTTTAAATGTCCAGTTTGTCTTCCTCCACTCTTTTTCTTTTACCAGGATCTCTCCATCAATTCATAGCTATATGTCCCATAAAATTGAAATCGTTAAAATATCTTGTTTGGAGGACCTAGATAAGCTGGTTGATGTAGATCCTAAAGATTGGTGACATTATTTTGAAGGAACTGCCACCTAAAATTGTGGTAAATGAAAAAGATAAAGAAAATATCAATCCTAAATTTATAGAATGGGAAGAAGACGACATCTTGATGAGAAGGTGGCTAACTGAAACTATAATTGAAGAGTCAGTGTTCCTTATTTATTGGCTGCACTTTGGCTAAACAAATTTAGGAGAGTCTTGAGGACAATTACCTAAAAGCTAGAAAGGATAAGGAATTTCAGTTGAAGCAACAAATTTAGAGTACTCTAGATGAATATATAAAAGAATTCAAGAAAATTTGTGATAGTCTCACCGCAATACATAAACTGTTAGACAAAAATAGTAATGTTATAAACTTTGCTATAGGTCTTGAAAGCAAATACCAGACCTTGATGAATGTTATGCTAGGTAAAATTCCATATCCAATCTTTACTTAATTTGTTAATGTACTGAAAGGGTAGAATATGAGAGAAGAAGATAGCGAGAAGGATAATGTCAATCAAGTCATTGTTTTTCAAGTCCATAAAACACATGGTTTATTTGGTAGAGGTAGAGACAACTCTTTCAGAGGAAGAAGACATGCCAAATTTGTGGAAAAAATAACTACAATGTTATCTTTTGATTTTATAGGTGAGATTACTCCTACCAAGCTCAACAGAAAAATTCACAAGGACTCTTTGCGTTAACAATAAATGAATCATCAGACAATAATTTTTACATAGACTCTAGATCAAGTTTGGAGTTGCATGATTTCCAATCTCTTAGTTGAGCGGGGGGGGGGGGGGGGGGGTTAATAAAGAGTAACATAGTTTAGGATTAGGACGTAGAATCCTAACGTTAATATATTTTCAATTGATTAGTTTGATATAGTTTATGATTAGGATGTAGAATCCTATAGAATAGTACAATAGATAGTCATAGGCTTTATAAGAACCACCTATATGCATGAGTTGGCGGAAAAGAGAAAACATAAAAAGTTATATTTTTACACTCAATAATGTTCTATAATCTTCTTCAACACCAACTTATCCCCTTGTACTTTTCTTTATGTTGCTTAATATATGCAAATCTGAAAATGTCACGGAGTTGTTTGGTAGGATGAGTTAGAAAAAATAATGTGTGCATTAGCTTTATGTATTATTAATATCTTGGTACATTTTTTTAAGTTATGTATAACTAATGCAAGTATTTTTTTTAAACTCTATTTGGTATTACGTTATGTATAACTAATATATGACAGACCACGATATTAGCAATGCAAAAATTTTTATGCATAAATTAGCATAGTTAAAAATATAATTACCCTATAAAATCTTTTTATTTTTATCGTATTTATAGAGATATTTTTATAAATAAATTATTTTTTTTAAAAATTATATAATATATATTATTTTAATACTTTAAAATATATAATATTTAAAAATAATTTAAATATAACTAATACAAATATTATTAATATCAACATTACTTGATATACGCTATTCAATATTATTTGCATGCACTCCATCTAACGACGCTATTCAATGGAATTCTAGAACCAACGTAAAGTTCACGAGGTACAGGTGTCCCTGTTTGTGGAATTGATAAAGTCATAACTTGAAGTTATTGTAGAAGAATAGCTGCTCACCGAGGCCACGTGGTGCAAATATAAAGGATTATTCGATAGGCCGGTTAAGATAAAAAAGATTTTTTTTTCCTAGCAGAAGTCAATTGACATTAACACTATTCTATTCCTGGAATAATTCAGCCAAGTTGTGTAAATAATTAACAAGTTTAATTAGTTCATCATGCATGTTGAATGTATAGTGAGTGGTTACAGCTGTTCTTGATTATTATAGCAATATTATCTGTTAACAACCTAACGCACTGTATCTATATCTGATAATACATAAATTTACTATTAGAAATTAATTTTTTTAATTATAAATTAATAAAAAATTTATATTATAAAATATAATTTTCATACTCATTTTTCTTCGAATTAGTTCACCGAAAAAATATGTGATACGAAATAAATTCTTATTAAAATAATAAAAAAAAATTTAATTTTTTCATGTAAAACTATTATTATTTTTTTCACTGATTCAATTAAAATATTTATAAAAATAATTTCTTAATATTTTTTACTTAAAAATTTCTATCAAGAAATAATAAATTTTTAATAGCTACTTCTTCTTCTTGTCTTTCAAGGTGGGACTCATGATGATTATACTTGGCCATAAAGAAAGTGGACCACATGTATACTTTAAATAAAGCAATGGTGGAGGTCACATTATGGGAGCACTTTTGTAAAAGTAGAATTCTAGAATCACCTTTTGGAGTTCAAACTTTTGACCTTTAAAATAGTTGACGATGAAATTAAAGTTATATGCAAGAGCTTAGGTACTCAAACTTGACCCTTAAATGTTTTCATATTTGATGACCTTTAACCTTATAAGTTATTTATTATTTGAAATATGTTAGCACTCTGTTCAAATAACTACTTTACACTTATTTTTTAGTCTATTTGGAATGAAATGACATATCCATATTCCAAGTTTTTCTATACAATTTTTTCTTCCTCTAAATGATGGGAATACTATAAAGTTTACTACAGTTACGTTCTTGCAATGTTTGTACACGGCGAATTATTTTGTACTTTGGTTACGTTATTGTTACAACTCACAACTATATTTATTTCTCGTCTGATCATGAAAATTGATCATACTATTAAATTACACGAACATCAGAATTGAATGAAAAAAAACGTACATAAAAAGATACAAATCAAAAATCAAAAAAAAAAAAAAAAGAGCAATTCATATATAGCTCAGTAATGCAGTACTGCAACATTATACTCAACAATAGCATCACCATTTTTACTCAAAAGATACGTCTTGGCGGTGGCGACACCTCGAGCTAGTCGGAAAACACCAGAACCACCAACAATCGGCATCTCTCGGTATTCGTTCAAGACGGTGTTACGGCCAAGGAGACTAAGTGTGCTACCATTGTATTTTCCGTTGGTAAACACAAAATTAAGACTCATCAACAAACTGAATTCCTCAAGAGAGGCTGCACCAACTATTCCTTGAGCTCGACCGATAGTCGTCGAATTTATTTCTGGCCCCGTTGTCAATCGATCGTCCAACACCGCCAGCTGGCCAAACGCCGTTGGCGAATGAGACGTTGAATTGGCCTGGGCAATTGGTACTGCTGTTGGGTTTCTCCCACTAACTATATCGTGAAAGTAGAAGTGAAGTTTGGTCATTTTTGGTTTTGCGTGGGGAAGCTTTTGGAACCATTGTTCGACTGCTTTAGGTCCTTGGGCAATTTTGCAATGAGCTACTGGAATTGTCAATAATATGGCAATAGCAATTGAGCAAAGCAATAACACTGAGTTTAGCTTTCCCATGTCTTTAGTTCTTTGTGTTTTCTGATTTCTCCAAAATTTTTGAGGTGTTGTCAATAAATATATAGAGAGAGGGTTGGAAGACTTGAGAAGAAAAGAATGGAGTTTGTTTCTTGTTTTCTCATTTCTAAGTTGATGTTTTAGGTGGGAGTCGTTGGACGCCAATGTTGATTCTTTGTGTGGTGGGGTTGCAGTGCACATAACACTTTCCTCGAAACAACTTCAACATCCAAACCAATGTTTTTCTAAAAATAATTATTTATATTTTGGAATAAGAAAATATTTTTTGATATTGGTCGGAAAGCGAACAATATATTTCGAAAAAACATTTATTATACTCTATGATTTATGATAAAGTTAGCAAATCAAATTTTTGAAGTATAAAAGAATTGCTAATACTCCATATTTAAGTGTTTGACACTAATATAGTATGAGTTTGAGATAATTGTAAAAAAATAAAATGATTATCCCACTTAAAAATAATAAAATATCATTTCTTCCATTTAAGTGAAATATAATTTTTGATAACCAAACGTCATAAATTATTTATTTTTCAACAACAAACATTAGAAAAACGTCTTCTATGTTACTAAACACGCATCAAAGTCTCCAGTCCAAGTGTTAGACGTGTAGGGTGGGGCGGTCATCTGTTTACTGCAAAAGTCACGGGCCCAATGTGAGGAACAAGGCTTTTCGCATACTGTGTCTCTCTTTCCCTCTGAAATCTGGTGCGCAAGTATCGTTTAATTCGACTTAGGTAGTAACATTATTTTTAATCAATATTTATTATTAGGGGGGACATAATTCGTGAAATTCTTTTTCTTTTTATTTAACAATTTGGGGAAATAAATTCAACGTTTTACCTTAACATTGTGTTTTCTTTTTATTTTTGGATGCAATAATAATTTATTTTAATTGTATTTTTTTTCTCGGACGAATTCTATCAAAGAAAAGCTACAACTCCATTATTTTAATATATTTAGTCAAAATCATTTATTTTATTTCATCTTTAAATGTAATAATAATTTATTTTAATTATATATTTTTTCAGGCCAAATATGAAAAAAAAAATGGGTGAAACTACACTTTGTGTAGCCAAATAACTTCTTTTTTTTTCAGCTTAAATGGAGTTCTATACAAAATTTAGCCTGAAAATATGACCTAAAAATAATGAATTGAAAAAGTAAAAATAATATTTATATTAAAAATTATCACGTGAATAAAGATATTCATGTGACTGCGAATGCATCACAACTTCTCAAATTTGAGGTTCTCTGTTAAGTGAAAGCAACCAAGTAGCCTAATACAAGCGATAATTTTTAAAAAAAAGTTTAAACATACCAAATAAGAAGTGTCAAAGTGATTTGCCTTTTTAAAATCATTAAGAGATTTCCTGTAATTTCAAAAATAACGGAGAAAATAGATTTTTTTGACTTTTTATAATTTAAATTAAAAAAAAAAAAGGAATCTTGGACAAGAAATAATTTCTAACAAGAAAGTGGACGTCATCCCATTTGGTTGGTTAGGTGGTCAATTTTGTGAAAAGTGCAATGGTGCTCTCAGTGAACCAATCATTTTGCATAAAATCTTAACTTCGTTACAAGAGGGTAACGTCAAGAACATTTATCGAAGTGAACAACCATACTTCTTTTTAAGAAAATAAAATAAACCTAAAAATAATTATTTAAAAAAAAGAAAAGAAATAGAGTGTAGGCAGAAAATAAAACTTTTTGCCTTTTTATATGTAAATAAAATAAAATAAAATTTTCAAATTCTAATATGTAAAAATGATGATCTCATTCCACTTCTAAAAAAAATATTAGTTTTCCACTAAAAAATGGTAAGTAACTATTCCAACTGATTATCGGTGGGAAAAAAATTTAACAATATTTTCACATGGAAGAATCATGGAATTTTCCACTATTTCAGTGGGAAACTGTTTCCCACCATGCATTTTCCTAGTGAACAAATTGAGTGAAAAATAAATGGAAAAATCATGTCTTATGACACAAATTTCTCATTGATTTGTGTTGGAAAAAATATTTATTTCTAATAGTTTTCTCGTGTATGTAAAAATAAAAATATCTTGTAAAAAAGTCATAGAACTAAAACATATTTATAAAAAGATAAACATTATTTCTAATAAGATGTTTTATAATTATTTTTCAATGTCATATAAGTTATGGAAAGGCTATTGATATATGGGTATAATAGTGCTCGAATATTGGACATGTGTTAAATTAAGGTGCTATATTAATTCACTTATCGGTACACACATCTATGTTTCTTATGACATAAAATAAAGAAACTATCAAAGTTTTGATAGTAATGAAACAAGAAATTGCAATAGGAATCCATCCACTAAGGGCACTAGGCGGGCAGGACCACAGGGGACAACAAAGAAAGCAACATCCCTTAAAGTAAATAATTATAATCTTGTAAAATCAGTGACAGTTTTCAACACAATTATGAGTCCGATTAAAACACAAAACATTAAATAGGATGGTTCAAGGCCACTTGATTTTAAGAGTACTGATAAAATAAAAAAGCAAACCAAATATCAGTAATGTAGGACTATAACATTATACTCAACAATAGCATCTCCGCCGGCAGTACTAATCCAATAGGTCTTGGCGGTGGCGATTCCCCGAGCCAATCGGAAAATTCCTGAACCACCGATGATAGGCATTTCGCGATACTTGCGAAATGCATGGTTCTGGCCAAGAACACTGAGTGTGCTCCCATTATACTTGCCCGTTGTGAACACAAAGTTAAAAGCCACGACTAGGCCTAACTCCTTTTGATCATCTGAACCATAAATCCCTTGGGCTCGACCCACTATTGTTGAATTGGGCTCAGGCCCAATTGTCAGTGGGTCGTCAATCATTACAACAGAACCGAATAAAGTCGGGGATTTAGCAGTCATACTGGACCTGGCTATTTGAACTGCAGTTGGATTTTTCCCACTAAATATGTCGTGAAAATAGAAATGAAACTTGGTCACCTTTTGCTTTGCATAAGGAAGCTTCTGGAACCATTGTTCCACAGCTTTGGGTCCTAACACAGCTCCTTGAGCCATTGGCATAACAATGAAGCAAAGCAATAGAATTACGTTGGAATTTTCCATGTCTAGTTTAAGTCTGATTCACTTCTTTTCCAGAGGAAAGTATATATAGGCATGCGCGTCTGTATATATATTGCTTGTCTTAGAAGTTTAAAGACAACAACAGGGGCTACTTCCATGCGAGTAATCATTTCAAACTTGGGAGTTCAATTTTTACGCCGTCCAAAGCCCAATTACACTGTCATAGTATAAATATTTTTTCTACACTGTTAAGTCATCTAAATAATAATTAAAATTTAGGATCAATTAATAGCTTAGAAAATAATTAAAGCAAGTAACCCGCGCCAGTTAGAACAAGTCAAAATATATTGATTATATAAATATTTGTTACACAGTTAGGGTCTTTAGTTTTCTCATGTTTGAAAAAAAAATTCTCTACAAAAATAAATTTCTTACAAATCAAAAAAATAATTTTTCATAATAGAAATAGAAAAAACAAATTTCACCGAATTACATATTGATTGTCTCATTCACAATGTTCAAACACATTCCACACCATCCCACACTTATAGCTCTCATCCCAATTACCCCGCACTATAATTCTTATCTCACCTTCATTTCTCATATTATTTGTTTTGATTATACACAAATATTTTTAAAATATTTTCTTTTATTGATATATTAAATATAAAAATAAATAAATAAAAAACTACATATTTAAATAAAACTCTTTTGTGCGAACAACATTCTGTTTCGTACAAAACGTACCCTTAGTGTATTTAGATTGTCGTGGGTAGCGTAACTTGGGGGCAAAGCTTGCAGGTTATTATTGGTGCAACAAGATCTTCACGTGGTAGCAGATTGAACCACTAGCACCACATATATCTTTCTAAGAGACATGTGGTTTAAGGGAAATTTATGCACAATTGTGTCAGTATAGTGGAACCCCTGTGAGCCACTCGACAGTTTTAGCTGAGTCCCTGATCGATGAATCATTTTGGAGTCCAAGATTAAAATGGAAAGGTGTGAATGTGATTAAAAAAAAAAAAAAAAAAAAAGAATATCCTCCATAATGGAAGAGTCGTTTTTGTCAAAAAATGAATGTCAGAGGAGATCAAAATTATATATGAAAAGAGTGATTCCGTTCTTTTTAATGCAAAGTGAGATTCGGTGGGTATTTATTTTATTTGTGTGCATCGTATGTGTGCTACAAAAGATGGAAAAAAAATGGTATGAGGATGTGAGCGAGTTAAAAATAGGAGAATATTTATTTGGGGGAAAAAAAATATTATTCACATAAAAGAAAAAAAATACTGAATAGAATTTTTCTAAATATAAAAAGAAATTGATAAAATTTAAAATTTAAGATTATGTTCAATATTACTAGTTGGGTCTAAATAATGTTCTATTAAAAGTATATAAAACTAGTACTACTAAATTATCAAATAAAAGAAAATATCATAAAATTATTAAAATAAAATAAAAGAATATATCGTAAAATTATTAAAATAAGATATCTGTATTAGAAGGTGTGTGCCTATAAAACATACTTGAAAGTAAAAATACCTGCATTCAAAGGTGGATGCCTATAATAACAAAATAACACCAACAATGATAATACTAAAGTAACAAAATGATACTAAAATAAAGTGGGTAATATTTGTTAGTGTGATAAAAATAAGTTCAATAGCATTTTGGCTTAGCTAAAAAAAAATAATAATAAGAGCCCAAATAGATAAATTCAGAAAAAGGTGGGACAAAATTTAGTGTCAACAATCCATATGATTTTGAGATAAACATGTATATATCCTACATATTTTTAGAGCGTGAATATGACTTTCGTATGCTGAAAAAATCAGATCCATGTGAGTATTATTGCGGGTTGCATGCGACGTAAATGTGATTATAGATATGGTGAATCACATTGTCTTATTCGTGAACTTGAACAATAACAGGCGCCTATCCCACCTCGTTTCTCTATGTGGATGGAGTGTCAAGATAAAAAATGTTACAAGATAACTTTCAAATAAATTCGGAAAGAAAATAATACGATGCTGATAAGATATCGTAGGTACTATATTCTTAAACTCGCTGAAGAATAAGCTTCAACTACACATCACAATCTAATGCTAGCGAACGGGCAAGTGTTTTAGCCCATAAAGTTTACTAATCAAAGGATAAGATGCCGAACGAACGTCATTAATGAATATGTCTTTTATTCTTTTTGTATTGTCTAAGGCTATTGAAATTTCAGTTATTTGTCAAACAGTTATATGACCTTATTTGTATGAAGTTTCTATGGTTATTGAAAACAAAATATGAATATTAAAATCTAAACAAACTACATATATTAGAATATATTCAAATATCAATACATAAAAACTTTAATGCATTAAACACAAACATAAAAATTCGATATACACACATCAATCTCGAGGTAGTCTAAGACATCGTATTTTGTGTGGTCTTTTTTTCAATAAATGTCACAATTTCTAGCCATGTGAGCGGGAGCAATATTCATGTCATTTCTAATTCGGCTACACCTTTGTGCTCCTGATCTTTACATATACTCTATATTTGCGACTAAATTAAATGGAGTTGCTGGCAAATACGCCTCGTCACCTAGTAGGAAAAACTGACCGTTATACGTTTGTTTGTAGTATCTCGTACTATAGTATTTGCTAACATATGCTTTAGATTTGATGCCCCGAATGCCACAAAATTTAATAAAGCATGTGAATATAGCGTATGATAATTTTTGCTTTTTCCACAAGAACATTTATTTCCCTTGACGCTTACCTTTTTGATATTTTCACTTTTGCCATTGTGAGTAGAAGTCCTAATCTCTAAAACACCATCCCTGGTATAAGGCATCAGGTAAGTGTATAATTGAGCTCTTTGACAATTATTTAGAATTTTTTTTCAACTGCAAGCGGACATAGTTGTTATATCCCGTAGAATTCCCAGCACCTAAATGACCTATTCGCACGTTGGTTAAGCATATTTGAAGGTCATACGTGCTAGGGAAAGGCCAGGGAAAAGATCGGACGAGAAACCTATCGAACCATCGCGGAAGGAGCCGAGGCAGAACCCCTCCGCGATGGCAGCGTGTCACGGAGGAGAGGCCTCCGCGTTGACTCCGTGACACGTTGGCCTTGTCCAGGCCCAAGTATATAAAGCCCACTTCGATTTTAAATCATTTAAACACTTATATTTCCAGTAAAACAAAGAGTAATCAGCAGAGAGAAGATAAGAACGAAGGAGATATTATAATTTTCGTCCGATTACGCTGCTAAACGTTGTCCAAACTCAAATTAACTTCAGATACTGAGGTATTTAGCAGCAGAGAGCATTCCTACGGATTCAGTTTCGTGAAATACGGCCGACGAATCGTCGAGCCACTGAGCTAAGGTAAGTGGAATTGCTCTAAATTAGTGTCTATGTGTTCCTAGCTGTGAAGTGAATATTTCTCCCTTCTGGACATCGGAAAAATAGCGAGTTTTCGACCGTCTTTCGACAAGCCTAAGTTTAGGCTATAAACTATATCGAAAGCGACGTTACTCTTTAAAGTAAAGCTGTATTTAGTATTAATTGACATATTTATGAATGCAGTTGGGAGGAAAAAGTTGAAGTGCTGGCCGAGCCTCGTCCGACAGCCGGATAGTTCGATAATAAGGTATGTAAAGCTAGTTTCCTCGGCAAGTTAGTAATCTTGGTACAGTACAGTAATTTAAAGGCCAGTAGAATATTCAGAAGCCATGTATGGTGTTTATTACGAATGTTGGTACGATATTAGAAACATCATGTTATGATCAGCGCGAGACTTGCTAGCACGATATAGATTTTGACATAAGTGTTAGGAACTGCACAGCATGCTCAGTATGTGATGTGACATAGAATGTTAGGATATCATTGTATTCAGTTGAAACCCAGTAAAGTAATGTAATATCTATAAGTCATCTCAGAAATAGAACGATAAGTTAAAGTGAAGCTAGAAAGCATATTAGAACTAGTAAATCATGTTACTAAAGAAGCTAGTATACAGCATAGTTTTCAGCAGAAATACTATATCATGTTCAGCATTAGACTCAGTACAGTATGGCAGGAGATTATATCTACATATATATACTATTATCAGTCTCAGCATGTATTAAATACGTACATATCGCTATCACCAGTTCAGCCTGCAGTATGTACAAACACTTTATTATCATTAGCTTCAGTATGTGGTATATGCAGATAGTATTACTAGTGAGGCTGTTGTATTGTTTGGGGTTGGATTACCTAGCATCCATGACCGCCCAGGGTTAATAGCTGTATCGACTCGTCCGCCAGAGGACGAGGATACGTCGCTCTATGGAGTGGCATGCCGTCCCACAGGGGACGAAGATGGGATGCCAGTTTTCCCCATATTGTGCCTTGGTAGGCCCTTATACACCCCCGTCGAGCGGATACGCCCGGGGTGTTGATTCAGGAGTCCTCCGGACTCAGGTACAGTTATAGTCAGGGGCTCAGCGAGCCCAAGTGCATACCCAGGGGATCGGCAGGATTCTTACAGGGTTATAGGAGATGGGATGACCGGGGTAGGGGTATAGATTCTGTGCTGGTTGTACCTCCCGGCTTATGGGGGACGGGTAAGGTTTGTGTGTGCTATGTATGTTATGATATGTTATACTGTGTTACAGTAGATACGAGTAGATCGACAGTAGAACGATAAATCCTCAGGTATGACTCCTACTCCTTCCAGTATGATTAAGAGAAGGTATGACTTACATTATCAGACAGTTAATCTATTCCTTCTACTTCAGTTTCATCAGTTATATTATTGTTTTCAGATATTTCTTTCAGTTATTGCTTTACATACTCAGTACCAGCGGTACTGACGCCCGGTGGGGCACTGCATTACTTGCCTGCAGGTACTCATAGACGAGCAGGCGATACCACGTGATTCCTGTCAGCGATCGAGTATTCAGCTCCTGTTATCCGGAGACTGAATTCCAGAGGTGTATTTCACTTTCTTTTGGTTGTATAGTACGGGTAGGTCGGGGCCCTGTCCCGATCATTTCTATTGCTATTCCTAGAGTGCAGTCTGTATATATTTCCCTGTGGTCAGATGAGCCGGTCGTGTGAGGCCGTGCAGTTGTATAGCTGTTAGTACTCTTTCTTTCTTTTGTGTTGGCCGTGTGGGGCCATAGTTTGCCAGTAGTGGTGACCTTGCCGGTCACGTAGCTTTCTAGTACTTCAGGATTGAGTTATAGATAACTAGACAGCATGGTGGCCTTGTCGGCCCGAATAGGATTCCCTAAATTGATATGTTTCTGGTCAGCTGTCAGTACAGGTACAGGAGGCTATAGGCCAATGGGTCGGGGCTGTGTTTACTGCCGTTATATAGCTTGTTTCCAGAAATGTGAGTTAGAGCCAGCCAGGCACCAGATGTGCCCAGGTTTAGCAGTCCAGCTGTACAGGTCCTAATAGGGCACCAGGTGCCAGTCATACCCCCCAAGGCGGGGTGTGACAATAGTTTTTTATTTTCTACAAACGTAAAAGCAAGCTTGTTTCTCTCAACAAAACAATCAACAAGGGTTTTAAACGTCAATCGAATTATGGCAGTCATTGGAAGACCATAGCTTTCTGTAGAAAACCTTATGAATCAAATACATTAGTCGTCAAAAGCACCCCATCTACGATCATCGTCTTGTATGATATCCATTTATCCAATGAATGATTATATAACTACATATGCGCTTCCGGGGGAAAGTCCACATTAGCATTTCGGAATCGCAATTTAGAAATTTTTTATTAAAATTGATTTTCAAATGTCAGACACAAAACCTATAGTATGTGGCCGGTGGATTCGACCAATCATAAGACAAGACACGCTGCAAGATTTCTTGATACCGATTAGAAATTAGACCAATTCCTTGGTATCACAAACAACATGTCTCCATAATAACTTCAGGAATCATGACCATGAATCTAAACATTTACAGGCGACACAACATATATATGTAGGTGAAAAAATATTATTAGTAGCACCGATTTCAATAGTGATTAATAATTATAATTCATAGAGACTGTAAAGATGAGTGTCGTCTATGATATGATAGGCCTACAACTTTTGAATCCATCAACGCTTGATTTAAGGGTCTAGAAAAAATATTTGAATATGTGTTCGTCCTGAATTATGGTAGAATAGTGCTCCTTCTATAATAATCCCTAGACCATGTATAGAGGCAATGCCTTAAAAGACCCTTCGAAATCTCCATAAATTATTTGAAATGCATTTTTTTTGCCTTTTTGTACTTTTTGGTAACTCTGGAGTATATTGGTGGATCTCTTTGACAATTTTGCAAACTAGAGCAATAATCACGCCAGCATTCTCCTTTGTATACTATGTCAAGGATATTGCAATTAGTTTATTGTTCATATTAAAATGATCTTCCTTATAGTCATTCGTTTGACATGTGTGTTAATTATTTTTCCTGTCAACAACATACCACTGTAAATCTCTCTGAATTGGATCATCTCATCACACTCCAATGAATGTAGCCTACATATACCCTCCAATTCTTACTTTTTGATTGATAAAAAATAAACTCCTTCTTTTTGGTAATATTATAATGTTCACTACAGATTTCATTTCCTTCTTATTTTGAAATAACATACCTAATTAAATGTACAATCAATCATTAAACATAAAAATGCAAATTCAAATTTGGTAATTTGAAATAATTAACGAGGGCAGAAAACAAACTTGAATGCAGGTTTTTTGGGATTTCAAAGTGCAAGGTGTGAAAAAAGAAGAATTTGAGGAAAATTTGGCCTGGTAAAATGAGAGAAGTGGCACGCTAGAGCCTAAACTTCGAAGAAATTATGCTCAAGTTGGTGCTATGACTAAAATGGCGTGCCAGACCTCGAACTTCAGTAGAATTTTGATCAACATCTTAGCGAAATGAGAGAAGTGGTGCGCCAGAGAGGATCCAAGCTTAGGAAAATTTTCTAACACACTGGTGTTGAAAGAAGTGGTGCACCATGTCCAATACTACAGAATTTTGACGAACACCTTGGTGAGATGGTAGAAGTGGTGGGCCATAAGCCAAACTTCAGAAGAAATTCAAGCCAAGTCTAGCGAGATGGGTGAAGTGGCGCGCCAGAGCTTATCCAGGAAGTATTTTTCTAAGTCCAAGAGCTGAGTTACTTAAGGGCAAAAGGGGAATTTGTTATCACGCTTATAAATATTTTGCTAGTGTATTTGTTAGGCATCTATCCATCTTTATATGCAGTTTTTAGGGAAAAGACAAGAAGTCCATTTTCTTCTTAGGTTTCTTCTTTACTCTTTATCTTTATGATTCGAATGATGATTTCTTCGGGTTTACACTTGAACATGAGTGACTAAACTTCCTATTCTAGGGTTTTGGACATGGCTTGATGGTTTCAGTTTGAACATTTATTTATGCTAGACGTTTGATTCTTCTTTTCAAGATTGTTTATGCTTACTTGATTTTATGTTTATTCGTTAGTCTGATCACCTTTTGAATATTATCTATTGGCTCATTAGTTGAACTCGGGAGAGGGGAACTAATGAGGGTTAAAAGAAGCATAGAGTATGTTTCAATTTCTAGTCAAACATTCAAGAGTTGATTTCGTTGTTAAGTATAGGGACATACCCTGCAACCCTATTTAGTTGAGCCAAGTATCTTCAATCGTCGTCTCATGTTTCTCCTGCAACCATAGGAATAAAGGTGTTAAGGTTCATGAGATAGTCTTGGATATTCAGGAGAATAATATTGAGAAGTGAGTTTGTAACTTGCAACTAGAAGTCTTAGAAGGATTTAGTCTAGCATATTTGAATCTTAAAACTCAACTTGAAGGAAATAGTGCCGACATCCTAAATTTTAATCATCGTTTGAATTACAACTCTTTTGCAAATGAATTTATTTTATTAGCTTTGATTTATATTTCAAATTTAGTAAAAATTAATCTCAAAACTCTTTTCAGATTTTACTTGTGTTTTCTTGAATAGTGAAATAAAGATTCAACTTAAGCAATTAATCTTACAAATCTCTGTGGGTACGATATCGGAAGTCCAACATCCTATATTACTTGACGACCATGTACGTTTGCATGTGCGCTTGGCAACATTACTACACCACTTGGAATACCAATATTTAAACCAGACAGATATGTAGTACCGCCAAGATCGAACTCATTATCAGTAATTTCTTGAATGATAGCACAATGTTCAACTACGACATATATGTCAAGAGTTGTTATACTAATGTGATTATTGAAAATATCAAGACTACCAAAAAATAAAAACAACGTCTCATCGTCATTAATACATGTATCGTTGTACATTGGTAACCATTAGCAATAAAATGCATTGGATATCGATCAGTGATAATGACTACATTTTTAGGATCAGTTACAGACATTTTATTTTTAAATAGGTATTGCAAACGCTCATATTTGAGGGATAACAGGAACCTTTGACCCATCATAGGACGTTGACTATATCATACCGAACCACCTTCGTGACAACTTTTCTGCCCTAATATAAGTTAATTCTTGTAAAAATTTCAGCCATTTGAATCAAGATTACAAGATTTCAAAAAAAAGTTTACAAACACAAGGCAATTATTTAAACGTGTATTTTCTATTTCAAATTCTATAACTCAATAGAAATATTTCAAGAGGTATTCCTTTTTTTTTTTTTTTTGATTCAGTAATATTTATAGATGATTTAACGAATACTAGTCATGTAAAATGTAACGACTAATCAATAAA
The DNA here is from genome assembly GCA_035772735.1 of Datura wrightii. Lineage (NCBI taxonomy): Eukaryota > Viridiplantae > Streptophyta > Magnoliopsida > Solanales > Solanaceae > Datura > Datura wrightii. The sequence continues at coordinate 138,752,115 of JASDFA010000007.1, read as the reverse complement.
AATATAGTCAAAAACAACTATATGACATGATAATGTGATCGTCATGACATGATGTTTGAATGCAGTTTCTGACTAAAAAGTATAAAAGAGAAATGTGTCATGTGAATAAACGACTAATAATTTTGACATGACAAGTAATTGTGTTTTTTGCAAAATTAAAAGAACAGTTTCATTGAACTGCAATAATATGACATAATATTCATTTAGGTCGTACTGTAATACGCGACCAAATGAAAAAAAAAAGACACATATTCCTTCTGGGTCATGGTGTGCCAGGTGACCAAGAAGCTAAAAATAAAAAATAAAAAAATATGGTGGTGCTACCCATGACCCAAAAGAATTTTTTTTAAAAAAAACATAAATTACGATTAATCGTGGTAAGGAAAAAATGAAAAAATAAATTATAGTGTGTCATGGTTAGACCACAACTAAGAAGCAATTTTTAAAGTTCGTTTCATTTAAACGGCTGATAAAGTAGATCGTGACATGTGCCATGCATTATCCCTTTTGATATATTACGCAAAAAAGTAACCATTTTAAAATTTTAGGTCTTGAACGCCATCATTTTGAGTTTTTGACTGCTTATTTTTTTCTTTGGTACTGAATTAAGAAAACTTCATAATAATTTCCATGAATAACCAACAGATATATCTCTGTCCCAAATTAAACTTGATGTTGATCATTCGAACATATTGAAAGATGAGTAGTTAGCAACATAACTACCACGCGCATGGGTAATTTTGAAAATAATTAGTTAATACATTTTTGAACTTTAATTTATTTATTTTGGACCATCCAGCTATCAGAAATTTATTTATATTAAAATTGAGGGAGTAGTTGTTTTTGAAAATGATCCTTAGAAATTAAAGTTATTATTAAATATTATTATTTCATTGATCAAAACACCCAAGACAAAATATAGAGAAACTATACAAGTATTAAATATAATATAACAAAATAGGAAAAAGATTACAAATGAAGGCCCAACAAGCAAAGCTTTAAATTAATTAATGCTCATAATGCAGGACCACAACATTATACTCAACAATAGCATCTCCACTGGTCGTATTGAACCAATAGGTCTTTGCGGTGGCGATTCCCTGAGCCAGTCGGAAAACTCCAGAACCGCCGACGATCGGCATCTCACGGTACTGGTGAAATACAGGGTTCCGGCCGAGAACACTCAGTGTGCTACCATTGTATTCGCCAGTTGTGAAAACAAAGTTGAGGGTCATGAGAAGGCCAGCCTCATTTTGATCAGCTGAACCATAAATCCCTTGGGCTCGGCCCACTATTGTAGAGTTGGGCTCTGGCCCAACCGTCAGTGGGTCGTCCATCATTGCAACAGACCCAAAGAAAGTTGGAGATTTAGCAGTCATATTGGACTGGGCTATTGTGACCGCAGTTGGATTCTTCCCGGTAACTATGTCGTGAAAATAGAAATGAAACTTGGTTACCTTTTGCTTTGCATGAGGAAGCTTCTCGAACCATTTTTCCACAGCCTTGGGTCCTAATTCAACACTTTGAGCCATTGGCATAGCAATAACAATGAAGGAAAACAATACAACTAGGCTTGTTTTTTCCATTCTCTCTTAATTTCATCAATTGTTGATGCAAAGGTATGAATATTTATATAGACTGTGTGAATAGAGGTTGGCTGTTCAAATGTTTTCAAAATATTTACTTCCTTTTCATTCAGAATAGAATATATAAGTTGTTAGCTAGTTGACTAAATTATAAATTTCTATATAATGCAGGCAATCATTTCAAATCAAAAAAAGACGACTATTTATCAGTATTTTCAAAGGTCGTTTTGGGGGCGAGTTTCGGGACGGGGCGTACCAAAAATGCTTTGAAACGCAAATAAAAGGCGTAGATTTATAAAACGTAAATCTCAGAATTTGGGGCATAAGTCCTTGACATAAAGGCATAAGTCCCTGGCGTAAAAGCATAGGCCCTAGACGTTATATTTGATTTTTATTATTTTAAAAATATTTTTTGCTATAAATAATATTTTTATTATTGGGTAAGGATATTTATACTTTATGTTATCATATTTTCATATTGTAGTGATTTTTCGTAAAATATGTCAATAAAGAAAGCAACTCTCATAGAAAATAACATTGTCATAAATAATTTATTAGATGACTATACCTAAAAAATTGATAGGATAGATATTCCATAGCACTATGTTTGTGAGACAACTTTGTCTATATTTTGACATTGGTCTTATACTATTTAAAGCCCTTCTTTGAATTATATAGGCAATAACTATTGCAACTATTAGTTAAGGATGGGAAGAACTAGTAGATGCAGAGATCAAGATTATCTTGGCTAGTTTTCCATTTCTCAAATCATAATTATAATATTTTTTTCTATATTAGTGGTGATTTATTTGTAAAATTATTAAAAATATTTCTAATAATAAAATTATAAAATTGAAAATATGCATGACATATACGCCTTTTAAATTCATAAAACTTACACCCGATACTACATAAAATGCCTTATCTCACGCCCCCACCTTTTAAAACACCGCTGCGTATACATGGGTACTCCACTATTTTAAGTATGATTAGGAATTCTTACCCTTCCACACCTCCTCACGAGTCATATGGTAGCAAAACAGAATATGGCAATACAGCTCGGTATGTGTTGTCTCTGATCTCAGATTACCCATATATATTCTGCACGTTACTGGCGCGCAATTTTCGGTTACATATGACAGCTGTATGACATGCATATATCTCACTTCTTTTGAAACATGTATTTAAGGGAAAGGGGATTTTTTTTTGGTTTCGGACAATGTTATCAAACTCTTGCGGCAATTGACCCTTTTAAGAATTTTTTATCAGTGATAAATATCTTTTAGTGTCTAACTTCTCCAACCTTAGTTGAAAAAATTGTATGCAATACATGTATTATGTTAGATTATATTGTGAACTTTTTTGTTGGAATTTCATATAACCTCCAGCTACATTTATGAACATTCTTTAAAAAGTAAAAAAGGTTACATATGATTAATCAGCTAAAAGTCTTGTAATTAAAGTATATTCGCCTTGTATCTTATACATAATTATAAGATATACACTGTTATACTTGCAGTGTTTCAAGCGGATAGAATATATGCGTCCATCAAACACAACATAGAATCAGGTCGCTTACCTGGTTCCTTGACACAAAGCAGAAACTTAATACACAGGAAGTTTTACGTGAAAACCTCTTTGCCTAAGAGAGTAAAATCACGACCTGCCCTAGTAGGATTTGTAAACCTCCACTAAACAACTGGGCGATGTTCAGTTTACAACCTCTATGCAATCTAGAAATTAATTAAACTCTTAATCTCTTTCCCCTTACAATACCTCTATTGCAAGCCTTTGCGATAACTATATCACAAAGAAACCAACAGGCTAACTCTAGCCTAGCTATCAACGAGATTACAACTCAAAACAATTACCTACAACAGCTTCTCTTAGTGAGGAGTAGGTTTACAAGATTAGTACAAGAGACAAGAAATCAACAATATAAAACAAACACAATTACAACATATTGCAGTTGGTTCTTTATTACCGTTGATGCTTGTCTTCAAGTGTCTTTTGCAAGAGAGGAAGTGTCCTTCTTGTATGTAGCAAAAGTGAGTTCCTTTGACTTGTGCCAAACCTATATCAAGTGAGAGAGAAAGAGAGAGGAGGGTGTTTGTCCACTGGGTAAACGTATGTATTAGGGAGCAGGTCTTCCACTATGCTGCAGCAGCAATGCAGCAGTGGTAGTCTGCAAGTTGCCCTTTGCCAGTTGTACCATGTTGACCTTCGTCAGCCACTTCCAGATCCTTGACCCGGTTCTCCAGTAGGTTTGTTAGATCATCAAAACTAATACATAGGCCTATATCAATTTCCCCCTTTTTGATGATGACAAATCTACCATCTTACAATTTCACTTTGCACCAATTCCTCATTGCACGATTCCCCCTTTCACCAGCCCCTCCCTGCATGATTCCCCCTTTCACCAAGTTTCACCAGTTCCTCCCTGTATGATTCCCCCTTTCACCAAGTTCCCCCTTTACATCCTAACGAAACTTCCCCTTTTGGCATCATTAAAAAAAGATATAAATAGAGTTAACTCATGGTCGCTGGGGCAACACAACACAAATGAAAACAATGCAGTAAGTAATAAGACAAACAAAACAGATTTCATTCATACCAGACAAAACACCCAAGTTACAAACGGAAGAGTAGCAACATCACAATCAAAGTAAGAGATTCTGAACAACCATACAGACTGTGCTCAGACAAAAAGAGAGAGAAACAAAAGCAGGTTTTGACAAGGAAGGGAAGAGGGGCCTGAGGTAGGGACGAATAAGAATTTGGAGAGAAGTTTGTCATACACTCATTGGCTACGCATTGATCGTGCAACATCTGCTGGGTAAGGTCCTCCAGCTGTTTCCTAAGTGCAGCATATTCATCCTTCAACACAACATTTTTATGTTGTAGATCCAACATTGCACCTGGTTCCCCGCCGGACTTTTCCACCTTCAGAAGAGCAATTTCGGCCTCCCGCTGAGCGAGCAATACCGTCAACCTGTCAATTTTAGCGGTCCCACGCTGTTGAGCTTCAATCAATTCGGAGACTGTGGACTGCATCCCATGCCACCCTGCTTGGCTACATACTCGCACTCCTCCGACGTGCTTATAGTGAACATTTGTTTCCTTATAGCCACAACATCCTGCCCCAAATGAACTCCAAAGTGACCAAAAACCTTAGTGAGGAAATAGCCATAAGCCAGCCCATGCCATCCATATTTTGATCCTACAATCTTTATCATGTGCTCAATCATGATAGTAGGAAGATTCAGTGGTTGAAATGAGCTAAGGGTTTCCATGATGAATAGATCAGCCAAGGCGGCAATGGAGTGACGCTCAGCCCTGGGAAGGATGACCTTGTTCACAAACTCAAATAGCAATTGATACTCATGCTTTATATATTTTTTAAGCATACGGTCACTGTTCAGGTTCCCATCTAGTTTCCCAATGAGCTTTTGAAATCTCGTTAAGCTTGTTTATCCCTCACAGTGAATTCACCAGCAGTGTACACATTCAATACTTTCCCAAGAGAGATAGAGTCCAGAACAATTTCAACTCCGCGTAGTAGCCATAATCTCGTCCTCATCGGTATATCAGAGAGGAATAGAACTCAATACCTTCACTTTCATACATTGTTGGCCAGAAAGGGTCAAATAGATGCTCCCAGCTTTGATAGCTCACCATTTCTAGCAGCTCATGCATCCCATTCATCGTTGCAATATCAGGATCAAAAATTCTACCACCTAATACTTTCTGCCTTCGAACATTTACGATTCTCTCCATCAAGTGTGCATCAAGTTCCTTATGTGCAATCCTTTTACTCTTCGAGGGCTCTTCAGTAATAGCCTTTTGAAGAGGCTGTGATACTGTTACACCTGGTTCCTCTGGGATTTTCTCAAACCCAGTTGGGTGCTTTCCTCTTGTGCGGGCCTTGCAACTCCAACGCGATTCTTGCCTAGCCTCCGAACTCCCCTCCACCGGCGCAGGGTGGTTTTCATTGTCCAGTACCACTATAGGAGAGGATGGGGCATTATCCTCAAGCACCATCAATTTGGTCAACCTATGCCTCTTTAAGGTATTTTGACGATTCTCTTCCAAAACTAAGGCCATTGATTTTTTTTATAATACCCCGAGTAACTGGTCTCTTCTTGTTTCCCTTCTGTACCTTGGGAGTTTGTTTAGACAAGGTTCTTACCTTCCTCTAAAATACCATATGAAGAGGAACTTCACATCAACAGGGATAGATTAGGAGGCAACAGTGGGCACAGACGGAGGAGGAGATGCATCTGTCGGTGACTCAGATGGAGTTGGGGTTCCATCCCATTTCGGAGGATCAGATACAAGAGGTTCCTCCTGAGAAGGGTTCGCTTCACTTTCATGAGCAGAGGGTACAGGCACTTCAATGATATCAAATTCTACATGGTCGACAGCAGGGGTCCGTTCCCCAAATCCACTGGTTCGAGTGGCCAAGGCAGTAATAAAACCTTCAATAATGGCTTCTTCATGTTGGAGAATGTTGGAAGTTCCCTCCTTTAGTTCGGATAGTTCCTATCGAACAAGGCTTCTCTAGATAGGTCAGAGTTTTCCTTTGCATGAGGTCTAGTTGTCTCCTATACTCCGGTGGGAAATGCAGCGACCACCCATGGTTCAACTTTGTCACCATTACCGAACCGGACAACCCCATCTGAATCCGAACCAGTCGAGGGGGGAACTTCATTTAAATTGATTGAGACATCTAGCAACCCTTCTTCATGAGACAGAGGTGGAGAACTTGTGAACTCACTACTGGCCCCCAGGTTTTGGGTACTTGGACATTTTCTGGGCTCAGACAGAGTAGGAGAAGGAGAGGGTTGGAGGAAACCAGTGTATGCAAGATAAGATCATTGGGGTTCTGGTTCCCTTTGGATGAGGACCTGTGATCAAGGGAAAGAAAAGAAGAAATGGTAGAGGATGATTCATGAACCATGACTGAAGGAGAGACTTTTTTAGTGGAGCGAGGAGTTGAAGAGGAGAGATGTGGAAGGTGGAGAGTACTAGAGGACAGAGAATAGGAATGATGAAGAAGGTGAGGGAGTGAACCATTTAAATGAGGAACAGATTAGTGTGACTGAGGGATGTGACGTTATAGGGAGTCATATTGATTTTGGAGGAGGGAGAAACAGAGCTGATGTGGCACAGTCATAAATGTTCAAACAGAAACTCAAACTAGGACTGAGAAAGCTAACCTGCTCAAGAGACCTAGTCCCACGTAATGTTTCCTTGAGCATTCGCCTTGATAGATGTGTTGTTTGTTTGTAGCATTACTTCCTGATGTCCCAACCACGCGTGCATACCTGTGATAGTATAGAGCTAAGTTAGACATGTTCATGTATCAATCATCAAAGTATACCTGCACTCTGGTTCTAGCCATTTGATGAGGAGGTTGCATCATAGGATCAATCCTAACTTCAACCAATTTCTTTCATAGTGTTCCCTTCCAAGCGCTTTTGTGAAAATATCTGCTACCTGATCCTCTATTGTACAAAATTGCATACTGATAAAGCCTTTTTCCATATTATCCATAAGAAAATGGTGTCTAACATCAATGTGTTTGGTTCTCTTATGTTGCACTGGATTATTTGCCATATTGAGAGCACTGGTATTATCACACATCTAGGGCACATTGGTCACAAAGATTTCATAGTCCTCAAGTTGTTTGATCCACAGTAGTTGAGCACAACATGAAGCAACAACAACATATTCAGATTCTGCAGTTGAAAAGGCAACTGAGTTCTGCTTCCTAGTTCCCCACGAGATTAGGGAGGACCCTAGGAAGTGAGCCATCCCTGATGTGCTCTTTCAGTCCACCAGAAACCCAGCATAGTCGGCATCAGCATATCCAACTAGGTTAAAATTATCACCTGAAGGGTAGAAAAGATCCAGATTAGAAGTCCCCTTAAGATATCTCAAAATTTGCTTTGCAGCCTTTAAGTCTGATTCCTTAGGATTGGACTAAAATCGAGCACACATTCCTATGCTAAACACGAAATCAGGTCTGCTGGCAGTTAAGTATAGCAAAGATCCAATAATGCCCCTATACATGGTCTTATTGATCGAGAAACTTGGTTCATCAGTGTCCAATCAAGCAGCAGTTGCAAGAGTTGTGTCAATGGGTTTAGAACTCTCCACGTCGAAATTTTTCAGCAGTTTAGAGATATATTTCTGTTGACTTATCATGGTCCCAGCAGGCAATTGCCTGACTTGCAATCCCAAAAAGAAATTTAATTCGTTCATCATGCTCATCTCAAACTCGCTTCCCATTAGTCTTACAAAGTCTTCACATAGCGAATCGAATGTTGACCTAAAGATGATATCATCAACGTAAATCTGAACAATTAGCAGGTTTCTTCCCTTTTCCTATAGGAACAAGGTGTTGTCGATCTTCCCCCTTTTGAAGCCATTTCCAAGGAGAAATCTCGACAGTCTTTCATACCAAGCTTAAGGGGCCTGCTTCAGTCCATAAAGGGCTTTTTCCAATTTATAGACATAGCTGGGGTGCTCATAGTCTTCAAACCCAGTGGCTACTTGACATACACCTTTTCTTTAAAGTACCCATTTAGAAAGGCACTTTTCACATGCATTTGAAATAACTTGAAATTCATGTATGATGCAAAAGCAATGAGAATTCTTATGGCCTCAATTCTAGCAGCAGGGGCAAATGTTTCTTTATAATCTATTTCTTCTTCTTGGTTGTATCCTTAAACCACAAGCCTTGCCTTATTTCTAGTCGTGTTTCCCTTCTCATCTAGCTTGTTTCTGAAGACCCATCGGGTTTCTCTAATGGTTCTGTCAAAAGGTCTAGGAACCAGGTCCCACACTTGATTTCTCTTGAGCTGCTACATCTCTTCTTGCATGGCAGAGATCCAATCGGTATCCTTTAAAGCTTGCTTAATGTTTTTAGGCTCTATCTGAGACAAATATACTGAATGAGCAAACATATTTCAAGCTTGTTAACAAGTGGTAATGCCTTTATCCAAGGGAGATATTATGTTATCTAATGGATGTGATGCTTTGTGTTTTCAATTTGAAACCTAAATGGTAGAGATATCTTTCCCCTGTTGATTACTTAGATTTACTATTCCTGGAGTTTCTTCATCATTGATGTTGTCCACCTACAAATTCTTAGTACCTCTTGATGGAGAACCAATTTCCTGTTCAGTTGATTTTAGATCAGCACCACTGTCTAGGCTATCAGATGACTTAACTTGCTCTCCTGGTCCCTCACCGGGCAATGCTTGCAACTGCACTAGTTTTCCGGCTTCCAAATCATCATTTTGAGCAGTCACTTCATTGTTCACACTTGATTCATCAAAGATGACATATATTCTCTCCTCCACACATTGAGTCCCTTTGTTGAAGACTCGATAAGCTATTTTTTGTGATGAATACCCTATAAAGATACCTTCATCACTTTGTGAATCAAATTTTCCAAGCGCCTCCATCCCATTGTTCAAAATGAAGCATTTGCATACAAAATCCCTCAGATAAGACAACTTTGGCTCCTTCCCGTTCAGCAGTTCATATGGTGTATTTTCCAGTAGGGACCTGATCAAATATCTGTTTATCACATAGCATGCAGTATTGACAACCTTTGCCTAGAATGTCTTTGAGATTCCACTGGCTATCAACATCGTTCTTGCCATATCCTCAAGGGTTCTGTTCTTCCTTTCTACCACACTGATTTGCTGAGGAGTCTTAGGTGCAGAGAAATTGTGGGTAATCCCATGTTTAGTACAAAACACATCAAATCAAGCATTCTCAAACTCGGTTCCATGATCAGATCTAATGCTCACGATTTTATTTCCATGCTTGAGTTGAATTTGTTTGGCAAAGATGACAAAAACATCAAATGTCTCATCTTTGGACCTGAGAAACAGTATCCAAGTAAAACAGGAGTAGTCATCCACAATCACAAAGATGTACCTTTTCCCTCCTCTGCTGGAAAATCTCATCGGTCCACATAAGTCCATGTGAAGCAACTCAAGAGGTCTCGATGTGCTCACGTCCTTCTTTGGTTTGAATGAGGACCGAACCTACTTTCCTCTAACACACATGTCGCATATCTTGTGATCAGTAAATATCAACTTGAGCAGCCCACGGACCAGGTTCTTCGATATTCATTTGTTCAGTAGTGAGGGACCCACATGCCCAAGTCATTTGTGCCACAGTCCACCATCATCTTCCAAAGTGCTTAAACAGGTCATATCATGATCTCTGATGGAGCTCATTTTTGCCACCTAGATGTTTTTCCATCCTTTAGCAACTAGGATAACTTCCCTAGAGTCAATGTTGGTCACAGTGTATGAAGCTGATACGAACCTTACTTCGTTGCCTTTGTGACAGATCTGAGAAACACTTAACAAACTGTACTTTAGGCCTTCCACATAGAATACATCTTCAATGGCATGAGCCATGCTTTTTTCAACTTTTTCCATGCCTAAAATGTATCCTTCCTTTCCTTCACTGAAGGACACACTAGCACCTTGAAGGGCTTTGAGAGAGAGGAATTCTTCAAGCTTTCCATTCATGTGCCTTGAGTAGCCACTGTCCGTAAACCACTTCTGACCATCATCTCCTCTCTCACCCTACAATGAGCATTGGAGATTAGTTTTAGGAATCCACATCAGCTTGGATCCCTTCAGATTGTAAAAGGGGTGAATAAGGTTCCTTCTAGCCCATGCAGATAAGCCTACTTTCCTTCTTAGAGAATCAAGTTCCCTGGAACACGCATTCTCACTTACAAACCTCACATTATTCCTAACAGTAGTTATTCTAGCTTCACATGTGTCTTTATAATGCCCATTATTACCACAATCAGTGCAGAGCCAGTTATCCGGATTAGATACATATTTACTGTGGGATCATAGGGAACTTTTGCTTTCTCAAATCCAAGACCTTCCCTTGACCTCCCAGATCTAATATTAGCAGAGACAAGGGTTTTAGAGGACAAGGTCCATCCGATACACTTGTCAAGGTCATCTTTCACTCTCATTAGTTCCTTATGAAGAACCTCATTTCTCTCAAGTTGAGCTGATAAGCTCAGATTGCTTTTTTCAATCTCCTCCTCCAGATTAGTTTGAGATTTATTAAGGTCATTTTTCTCTTTAGTTTCACTCCCCATGTACTTCACGAGTTTTTCACCTAGAGACAGATTCTCTTGCCAACTCATTAAGTGCTTCATTTAGTTTAATGTTCTCCTCAGTTAATGATCTTCTAACCCCTTTAGATTGATCTAACTCAGCAGCTAGTGTATCTTTTTCACTAGTGATACCATAGTATGCATCGATTAACACATCAGCAAGAGCCCTCAACACCTTTTGTGAAAGAGTTTTGAGATTCTTCTGTAAGTCAATAAAACTCACCTCTTCAGTGCCTTCCATATCAGATTTCACCAGGAGTGCAAATATCGAGTCAAAATTTGAGGGTCCATCTTCCTGGGCCTACATAGAGGTGTCTGCTTGGTTGTCACCTCCTTGGTCAGATTCGCTTGATGTGTCCCCCCAGGCTGCCATTGCTTGTTTCACCACCATGACAGCAGCTTCTCTTCTTTTGTATCGGTCCTGTACCTGCTTCCTCTTCTGCATCTTATCAGTGTTTCCTCTGTACTGGAGGACGTCTATGCATGGGACAATATTTAATAAAGTGTCCAGGCTTTCCATATTTATGGCACAAGTCATTAGCTTTACGAAACTTGTACGAGTTTCCCTTTTTTGCAAAGTGTCCACATTTCCTTACCATCCTCTGAAATCATCGGGTTAAATAGGCCATGTTAGGTTCCTCTTTACTAAAATCACTTTTTATTGCCTTGAGGGCAAGTCTCTTTTCCTTCTTTGGTTCTCTCCTTTCAAGATCTTGTTGTTTCTTGAGTTCATAAGTTTTGAGATTCCCAATTAATTCATCCATGGTAAGCTTTTCCAGATCCTTGGCTTCAGTGATAGCATTTACCTTGCTCTCCCAGGAATCCGATAGTGCACTGAGAATTTTCCTGACAAGTTTGTTTGTCTTGATGATTTTTTACCCAGGCAATGTAACTTATTAATAATGGAGGTGAACCTGATGTGCATTTCTTGAATGGTCTCTCCCTCCTTCATTTTGAATAACTCATATTGAGTTGTGAGCATGTCAATCTTTGACTTTTTGACTTGACTGGTGCCTTCATGTGCCGTTACCAATGTCTCCCATATTTCCTTTGCTGTTTCACAGGAAGAAATATGATTATATTCGTCTAGGCCAATTCCGCAGACCAAAAATTTCTTAACCTTGAAGTTTTTCTCCACTGCCTTATGGTCTGCATCACTGTACTCCTTCCTTGTTTTTGGGACCTTAGAGCCATCTTCAAGAGTCTTCATTGGCACAAATGGTCCATCACAAATAACGTCCCACAGTTCTGAGTCCTCGGCCATAATGAAGTTGTGCATTCTAATTTTCCACCATCCATAATACTATCCATTGAACTTGGGAGGCCGAGTAGTGGATTGTCCTTCTTCTAAGTTGGGTGGAGCAGCCATTACAGCTTGTACTTTCTAGGTGTTAATCATTTAAAAAGAACCTGCTCTCATACCAATTGATAGAATATATGCGTCCACCAAACACAGTGTAGAACCAGATCGCTTACCTAGTTCCTTGACACAAAGCAGAAACTTAATAACACAAGAAGTTTTTCGTGAAAACCTATTTTCCCAAGAGAGTAAAACCACGACCTACCTTAGTAGGATTTTTAAAACTCCACTAAAAAACTGGGCGATGTTCAGATTACAACCTCTATGCAATGTAGGAATTAAACTTTTAATCCCTTTTCCCTTACAATACCTCTATTGCAAGCCTTTGCGATAACTATATCACAAAGAAACCAACAGGCTAACTCTAGCCTAGCTATCAACGAGATTACAACTCAAAACAATTACCTACAACAACTTCTCTTAGTGAGTAGTAGGTTTACAAGATTAGTACAAGAGACAAGAAATCAACAACATAAAACAAATACAATTACAACATATTGCAGCTGGTTCTTCATTACTATTGATGCTTGTCTTCAAGTGTCTTTTGCAAGAGAGGAGTGTCCTTCTTGTGTATAGAAAAAGTGAGCTCTTTTGACTTGTGCCGAACCTATATCAAGTGAGAGAGAAAGAGAGAGGAGGGTGTTTTTCCACTGGGTAAATATATGTATTTGGGAGCAAGTCTCCACTGTGTTGCTTCAGCAATGCAACAATGGTAGTCTGCAAGTTGCCTTTTACCAGTTGTACCATGTTGACCTCCGTCAGCCTCTTCCATATCCTTGACCTTATTCTCCAATAGGTTTGTTAAATCATCAAAACTAATACATAGGCCTACATCACGACGTTATTACATGTTTCGTGTGTGTAAGAGGTGGTTTTGGCAAGATTTAAGACAATTAAATGTGAATTAGTGAAGGCAAGGGCTTGTTTGAAAACCTTTCCTCGCGAGACTTCTAGATAAGTTGAAGGTGTTATGATCGTGCAAAATAGTGAAGTAGGAGCAGGGCGAGCCCATCGTGCGAGCAGCTTGGGATTTTGGCAAGGAAGCGCTCCCCGCTCTCCTCGTGTCTCGCGACCATATATAGATGATGTAAGGTGTATTTATAAGTCTTTCTATCATAGTTTACCCATGATTATTCCTTATTCTAGAGTTAAATGTACTAAATACAGTTAACTTATATGGAACTTGCATTTTGAAAGTTATTTTTGTGCTAATTGTGGAAGTCAGGTGATTGGTGGACGAAAAAGGCCAAGTATGAAACAAATTGGAGGAGCTTCTGCAGCAAACCAGAAAGCAAGGATGTCCTTTGAAATGAAGCTCGTGACACAAGCTAGGAGTGCTATGTAAGGCGAAGGAAAATTTGCTAAGGAACTGGAAGAGGACCTCGCGTCACGAGGTCCATCAAAAGCAAAGAGCTCGCTATGGCATTTGCGTCGCGAAGCTCACATCTGGAATCAATAAAACGGCTAAGTCTAGAAGAACACCAAGGCCTCCTGTTGCGAAGCCCATCGCGAGGTCTGTCTTTGCTTGGAGCTCGCGACACGAGCTAGCTGATCGGCTTGGAAAATTATTCTAATTCCCACCCGATTTTGGGTGGACTTTTTGGAACTTTTACAATTATTATAAATAGAAACCTATCAAATCTTGGACAAGAGTCAGAGTCATTTGGAGAAACCGCTAAGGCAAGACAAGATTTCTCTCTAGTTTAATTTCTTTTCCTTAATTCTTGTAAGCATTTTTGGCAAACTCATGAATTTTCATATGTTCATGAGAATCATGAGTGACTAAATGTTCTAGTTCTAGGATTTTGATATTGACATGATGGATTGAAGTTTAACAATCATTTATATCTATTATTTTTTGATTGTTGAGTTATTTACTTCTTCTTGGTCTTAATTATTTGATTTTTTTATCACCTTTCAAATATTATTTGTGGCTCGTTAATTTAACTTGGGAGAGAGAATTAATGAGTGTAATAAGAAGAAGTAGAGATTTTTCATGAACTTCGTAGGGAGGAGGGATCATTTCGCTAATGAGGAATATACCCTTTAGCCTTGCTCAGTTGATACAGAAGCAATATATATGTACTTCATTATTATCCGACAATCATAGGTATATAGGCGTTAGGGATAGTCAAGTAGTCTTAGAGTCATCGGGAGATGTTAATAAGTGATATCAACCTACAACTAATAACTCAAGAAAATCAATAGGTGTGACGACGATTGGGCGACTCAACAGACTGTTAATATTTCCAAGATCCTAGACTTTCATCTCATCTGATTTAAATCAACATTTCTTAGTCTGTGATTGTTTTCTTAGTTAGCAGTACTATAATTCAAACCCAAGATTTTTTTGTTTTTTGAATAGTTGAAATAAGAATTCAAAGTAGAAATGAATCTTACAAGTCCTTGTGGGTACAATATTTGGACCATAAGATCCTATACTACTTTATGACCGCATGTGCTTATGCTTGAGGGAATTAGGATGCATCATTGGTGCCATTGTCTAGGACTTGGTAAATATTGATCTACTAGTTTGAATTGTTATTGAACTATTAACGTATTATCGATTTTTTTATTTTTTATACTTCTGAAGTGTTTGGTCCGGTGTATGCCAGATATCAAGAGTCAAGGCAATATCTTGACCCCTCTTGATCCAGAAATCAAAAGGACTTTTCAAAGCTGACAACAAGAATGCTCCACGGGTTGCTGAGGATGCACAAGGGCAAGTTATGTGTTGAACCTTGGTAAGCCTATCCTAGAGAATATATCCAAAACAATCATTAAGACAAACATCACAAGGAACTTCGAGTTGAATGAAGGAACGGTGCAAGTAGTGCAGAATATGTGCCAGTACTAGGGCAAACCTCATGAAGACCCACACAAAGACTTGATGATATTCGTCGAGTGGAGCGAGAACTTCCATTATTAAAATGCCTCAGACAAGTATCTGAAGCTAACATTATTCCCATTTTTCACTTATTGGGGAGGCCAGAGAGTGGTTGTAGAATAAACCGGATGGATCCATCACTTTGTGGGATATTTTGTCAGGAATGTTTATAAACAGGTTCTTATTATCACGGAGAAAAAAAGAGTTGAGAGGGAAGATCTCCATGTTCATTCAGAAGGATGGAGAATCGCTAGCTTAGGCATGAGACGATAATAATGTCATGTATTAGATCCTAAGGAAAGGGCCTTGGGGGCCTAAGTATAGATAACCAGAATGGCTTTAGAACTGAGAAGCTAAAAACTTGATTTTTTGATAGAATCTGCATAAACAAATGTGTGAATCGAAAATCTAGAGCCCCTGACATAGATAACAAATGGGCTATTTATAGAGAAAAACGTAACTAACTACTTGTGTAGGGTTTCCCCCACCCTGTAGTCTTCCATTTTATCACTGACTCTGTGATTGCATAATAAATCATCAAGAATCTCGGTCTCTTCCGTGATTTTTGGGCTGGCAAGCATTTCTCTAGTTACTGTCTTTGTGTCCGAACCTCCCCCTTCCAGAGGTAGACGGGTTGTGTCGATGAGGTACCGATCTCGATGATTTTGGTTCCAAAATCCTTCTAAGTCAAGCTTTAATCCCTTGGCTTAGTACCCGGCGATATTCATTCAACACTCTCTGGTCAACCCCTTGTGATCAGAGTGTGTGCCACGTGTTATCATATCACTTGTCCAGCTGTACAGGACCAGTTGTATCCAAAACAGGTAAGCTAAATTAGTCATTTACCAAAATACTGACTTGCTCACCAAAAAGTCACAATTAAATTGTAGATCATGAATTGTGTCCAAAAGAAAAAAATAATCTCAAATGATTATTCAAATAATCAATTAATGTAGCTTCTCTAGTAAGTTGAAGGGAATTTTGCGCATTTGATTAATTCAAACTCGATCTTTCACTATCCCATTACATCACCATGTTCTAAATTTTTATTTTGATCTTGTGTATGGATGCCAAATGAGCGAGTTTCACTAAATTTTGACTTAATACCTAAACAAACCTCATAATACAAACAACAAGAAGACCATATATCATCCCTCAAAAAAAATATATGCTTGATATGCTATATTCATTATGAAAAATTAATGAATAATATGTTACAACATAGAAAGAAGACATATATGTACAAACCCCGACTGCAACAAGAAATTGGCAAGAAAACCATGTTCAGGTGTATCCCCATGTTGGTGAAGATATCTTCGGAAAATCAAAACCTCGCCCTCTAGGTTTCCGAGAATTATGCATATAGGAAGAAATTGCCAGGCAGTTGTGAAGCTCAAGATCAATCAGCTTAAACAAGAATGCTCATTCCCTCCATTGCACAAATCAAGTATCGGTTGTGATAGAACTTCCAGTTCTGCAATCAACATCTCTAATTCTTCGCCAAGACACTATACGAGTCCAAGTATTCTGAATCATGCAACAGGATGTAATGTCCGTCCTCTACAGCCTTTATGTGTTCCCCGTCGTACCATGTTATCGTTCCTGCATAAACCAATTTAATATTAAAAGTAGAAAAATGCCAGTGCTAGCAGAAAGAGATATCACAGCCTCCTTTTGGACTTCTAGAATAGCAGCTTCAAGTGATGCATATCTAGATACAAAAAGTTCATACTCATATTTCAACTTCCACTATGGTAATATAACATCAGACGTAACACGTGTGTCTGTCAAAAACGTGTTCAAGTGGCCTGATGATCGTCCCAAATGGAACAGCTAACAACGTTGTCAATAAACCAAATAATATGAGACTGTAGAATATATTCTCCCCTGGTGATAAAGCACCATACCGCCAGAGGTGAATCCAGGGCTTAAAGTTTATGAGTTCCCAGCAATCACAAATTTAAAAGAAGACACTGTTATAAGTGCCCAAAGGGAATTGAACCCTCATCAAGGAGGCCAACACAGCTTTTGCAGGTTTCATTTCCAAGAACATGGTTTGTTATTGGGTTCCCAATAAATATTTATTATATATTTAATAGATTTCCCAATATAAATACATGGTCCGCGCAAAGGTTACTTGGTCCCGGGAACCCATACTCCATACTGCAGACGCCCCCCAGATACTGCAGGGGAACCAAAAAGTAGCAGTAATCACGCCTAGTTCAACACCAGCTTTTCAAAGGAAAGCAACAAGAAAGATCTGATGCCATCCTTGGGGTATATAATAGGCAGCACAGTATCAAGGATGTACATAGATCAAGATGTTATGCTTAGATGCTTCAAGTAAACTTTTGTTTTATTTATACCTGGTGCAGTAACTGGTTCCTGTTCTCTAGTAACATGGAGCATGATTGTTCCTGAAAGTACTGTTATAAATCCACATATCTCAGAAGCTATGTCGCTGGCACTTTGTCCTGCCCAGTCCTGCAAAGCAAGATGACAATGCAGTTGAATATTCATAATACCCTGTATCATATTCGTAGAGGACCATGATGAAGAAGAGCTTCAATTGACAGAATACCTTGAACATTATTGCACTTGCGATGATGGTCATGGTGGTGAACATTACGTAGTATATTGGAGAAACAATTGCGGTGTTGAATGTATCCAGTGCCTATCGAATGATGTATAGATGTCAGAAATGCTTTAAAACTCCTCAAAGGGGACCACCTTGAATGACCCATAACAATCATAAACTCCAAAACAAAATTATGCATCTTGTGTTAATAGTACACACTTCAAATGAACTATTCTTTTAGTCGTCCAGCAGCAGTCAAAAGGTTTTATCAATCAATCAAGCATCAACTATGCATCCCCCATTCATCTAATTAGGAAAATATAATACGACAACAGACCAGAATATTAGCAGAAAACTAATTTTGCTAGATTAGAAAACAGTACTTGTTTGAGATATCAAAAATTATGCTGCTCAATCATCAAACTTTCAAGAAAGACCAACAAGTGACTCAAGGAATTGAACTGTGATAGCCTGTTTCTCAACATAGGATGAGAACAGGCATTCCAAGAGGACTGCTCAGGTTGGACACTAAACTATTCATGGGCATCTAAAGAGGTTCATCAAAAAAATTCTTTAGGTGAATTATATTTCCAAATTACAAAAACATAAAAAGAAACATTAACAAAGTCTGCAGTTCTGGAGAGTATTCTAGCATAGTTGGGATCAATTCTCATTATCAAGTTTATGCTTTATCTTTGTGAAAATAACGAGAATAATTAGCACCAATAGAAGGAGAGCGTAAAGCAGAATAACTACTTTAATATCTAAATCTAAATGAACGATAGCAGATATGCACATAGATGTATGATCTAAACTATTCTCGGATTTGGCAAGCAAAGTTTGCTAGGTTGAAAAGAATACATCAATTAAGAACAAATCAATCACAAATTAGTTGGGGTCAGCTTCTCGAATCCTCTGAGTATCCATTCTGCTCTATAGATAAAGTATTACCTTATTAAGGTAATTCAGCTGTGTGATGACGCATATCACTGCAACAGTAAGAAAAAACCATGTCTGAGGATAAGCAACTTGACTAATTCCTTCCAAAGTAAGTTTTATTGCAATTCCAATAGCCTTTATGCTAACAATCTGCAAAGGACCATGAAAAAACTACAGCATCCAATCTCTGGACAAGGTAGCAAACTGTTGATATGTGAAAAACTCATCATACCCACGAACAGTTTGGTGTCCATATTGCAACTAAGAATAGCAGCTTAAAAGAAAATACAATTACCGTGAATGAACCCATTAAGGAACAGATTCCCAAATAAACCAGTATATTTGTCTGCCCATAGCGAGGCTCGAAATGCAAAATTAAAGCTAGCACCATCGATAAAGTTGCAGCTACATAAACCAAAAATGCTGCAGCCAAAGGCAGTAAAGAGGAAATTAGTAATAACTTCTACAAGTGGGATGAGGTTTCTCTAACCCATGGGATGATAAACAAAAGAGCATGTATGTTAAAGACACAAAACTCAAACCTGGTTGAGTTGCCAAAATCCAGATTTCTTGTAAAGAAGCTGGCATATGCTCCTCAGGTGCATGGATAACAATAACCACTGAGCCTACGATGCATGAAATGCATCCCAGTACACCTAATCTTTGCAATCGTTCTTTCAACATAAAGTGCGCCAAAATAGCACTATTCAAAAATTCACCAAGGTCAGTTTTTCAAACACCACCCATGGTTCATTATTACAGCTTACAAACAGTTCATAAATTTAAAATTATACCTGATAATTATACTCAAAACACCTAGAGGGGTAACCAGAACTGCTGGAGCATAAATATAAGCAACAAAATTGGCCACCTCCCCAACGATCACTGCATAATCCAAACCCAAATTTTTTATCGAAATCCAAACCACACAATACTAATACATTCCTTTTCCGGAAAGGGGGTTAAGGTATGGGGACAACTCATGATCTACTCACTTGTTATCATGCCAGTCCACCAAAGTGGTTCAAGCAAATAAGCGTAGCCTCCAACTCCTGCAGTAAATATCAGAATAACTGTTGAAATGAGTGACCTGAAGTTGGCACAGTATGTGATGAGGAAAAAATGATCTTGTATTACAGAATTTAATTGGTTTTGGGTCATGAATTCATAAATTAGACAAGGACTGCAGTTTTAAAAAATCAATAGAATTGATATATCAAGAGAACAGAAGAAATTTCAACAACAATTTGCTAAAAACAAAGCAGAAGACTATGACGTGTTTATATTTCTAACTGTTACCTATTCAATCACAATAAATAGTAATCACACCTGACATGCACTAAGCTCGTAAACAAACCCTTTAAGCTCAAAACTTATTTAATCCCCTCAGAGATAGCCATATATATAGCCCCATAGAAGATAATGTTACAAGATGTTATAATGGTGCCTTCCAGCAACCAACACAACCGACAATACAAAATTTATAGCCTGTGAATGATCCTTTTTATCAAAATCTCTAGCATAATCAGAGTCCATAAAACCAACAAGGATATTACCATTTCTCCGCAATTTCAAACATATATCTAAACTTCCGCCACGGGTTTTTTTTTTTTACGACAAGTGAACCCGCAGCCACTACCCTTAAGGTGCTCATAGGGTAAACTCCGCTTTAATGTAATAGCTTGCAAACCACACAGGAGAGATAACCACACTAGGCAAGCCCTGTGTGATGAGCTCCACTGAGAAAGCACCCAATTGCTCAACCAACTCGGCACTTCATAGATATGGACAACCCATAAGTTTACATAACATTTTTGTTAAATTTCCATATGATCATACATATATTATAGAAACCATATTGGAATATGTAACCCGCACCATATATATCTTCCCTCTTCATCTGGCTCGTGACTAAGCAGTTGATAGTCTTTAGAGTGCAAGGGCTTAGCTGAATAATTTTTGTATGTTAACAGTAGCTTCCTAACTCATCAATCTCTCTTCATCTCCATCGAAAATTTTCTAAACTACTCCGAAAGCCATTCTTTTCAAATTCATAGTTCAACTGTATTTCAATATGAATGTCTATCAAATCCTTGCAGATCTTAAGATGCCATAATTTGAAATTGGCAATCCAATCAAATTTCTCAACATAAACGTTTTGGTCAAATTGACAACTATAACCCAAGAACCGCTTCTAGATACCAGATTGTGAAGATCGAAGTGTCAAAAAACTAAACGTAATTCAGTCATATCCCATAAAGACAATAATTAAGATAATAAAGAGGATATATCACACAAAAAGAAAAAAGAAACACAATACTAAACGTGATTCAGTCATTACACCTATGCCCACGGTAAAGAGGACCAACCCCAAGATATTAGAGAACACTCTAATAATCTTGGAAGTAGCACAAGCAAAATAACCTAATATGGTTTCCTTAGACACAGATTTTGTTGCCACAAAACTCTCTTAACTCTGAACGATTCACATAGCGAACTCTATAAATGAGAAGGAAAAGGCGTCTATTTAACAATTTCTCGAGGAAATGGAAAAGTCAAATATAGTGATCTGTAATATGCTGAATGGCAATTCAATTGAGAGAAAGATTAACAACCTGCTCGAGTGCCGGCTGCAGCAGCACGCTTGAGACCTTTCTTCTTTAAGATAAAGCTCGTTCCAATAAACAAGCTTGATGATATTGCCAGAATTAGCCCTCTCGTGTTGTCTGAAATCGTCATCTTCTTCTATCTTTTCCCAACTTCTTCAGCTATAATACAAGGTCAAATGACAGAATCCCAAAAAAGGGATCTCGATAAAGACCTATTTGAAAAAAGAAAAAAAAATCCTCGCCGGTAATTCAAAATTACAAAATCTAAGATGAGGACAAATCCAATTTCCCGCCAAACAGACTCGAAAAGAAAGCTCAATTATCACCTCAGAAAAGACAAAAGTGGAAAAAAAAAAAAACATTCGACGGGCCAACTCAAGCTAGTAATTGTGGATAAATGGATTGCAAGTTGGAACAACCTATTATATACAGATCTTTTAAATCTCTTTTACATGTATATATAAATAGATAGAACTATATCCGCCGGAAGAACCATGTAGGGGTTTAGGAGAGGGAGATCTGAATAAATTGACAAGAGTCATCAGGGAATGATAGCTCCCTCTCCCTTATGCATCTAGGCTCAAAGTTGTTGTTGTTGTCGTATTCTTGTCGGAAGCTTCGTTTTATGGATTTACTGTGATGATGACGATGGATGGCGTCTACTTGATAATGGAGAAATTAAGGATTTGAGAGAGTGCTGTTCATGAGATCATGGTTAACGATCACGAAAGACCTCACCTCACCTACCAAAACCCCAAATTTGTCTTCTGAGCAGGGCCACTTGTCCGATTTCACATTGTTCAAAGTTGTCTCCTTTGGTTTTTCTTATTTTCTTTAATTAATCACATTAGAATAATCATTATTCTCTTAATTATTACGCAGCTTTAATATTCACATCATGGATCACTCGTTCTGAATCTATCTATTTATTTATTTATATTATTATATTTTATAAAAGGAGTTTAGAGGCAATCTTGATATTGTATGCTTTTGAGGTCTTTATTTTTATTTTTATTTTTGAGTATTTTTATTATTTTAAATTATTTTTTAATTTATTTGTTTAATTAATATTATTTAATATTATTACCTAACGTCTTTAAATAAGTTTCACTATATAAAATAAATAAATAATAATAAAAATAAATTAAAGTATAATAAAAGTAAAAAGTTTCTAACTTCAAAATTGTATTATTATTTTATCTCTCCACTAAATAAGATAAATAAATATAATAAAAATAAATATAATATATAAAAATATAATAAAAGTCAGATGCTCCTAGCTTTAAAATTGGATTATAATTTTGCCTATTCGCTAAATAAAATAAATAAATAAAAATAAAAATATATCTATCTATACTATTCTAAAAGTAGTAAATCCCAAAGTTAATAGTTGAAAAACTAATTTGCGCATCAAATAGAACGACGATTTCATCCTTTAAACTAAAACTATTCGTATAATATGTTATGCACTAAAAGTAAACTTAAATTGCAATATGTATGCTTGTTGATGGGGGTAATTTGGTAATTTTAAATATTTTAATTTTTGCTTTAAAAAATATATTTCAGGTAGGTATGTGGATCGGGGTAATTTAGTAATTTTTATATTTTAAGACATAGTAATTTTATAAATTTGTGGGCGTTATTTATTTTTTCTATTTATTTATTCATGTGGGACATCATATTTATAGATAACTATTTTTAGTTTATCCGCTACATAATATATAATAAATAATATAATGTTATTCAAATTGGGTCGGGTAATGGCCGACACTCTGACAAGTATATATATAAAAGGAGGTTATAGGC
Source organism: Datura wrightii (assembly GCA_035772735.1). Taxonomy (NCBI): domain Eukaryota; kingdom Viridiplantae; phylum Streptophyta; class Magnoliopsida; order Solanales; family Solanaceae; genus Datura; species Datura wrightii. Next base: position 138,729,178 of record JASDFA010000007.1, on the reverse strand, counting down.
ATGTTGATGTGGCATGCTTCTATGACCTTCATTCCTATTTATCTTTTTTTGTGGTCTTTTTTAGTATTTCTCTATTTTAAATAAGTATAATTTCTAGTAATTGAATTTAACGTGCTCATTATGTTTTTGTTTTTTTAATCTATGATTGGAAGACAAAGAGGAACATAACTTAAAGACTAAACTAATTAGCATATTTTATAAGAGCTTTGAGTTTTTCTTTAAAAAATGTAGCACAAAATGAATAAAAGATATCAAAAAGGAAAGGAAAAAGATAATTGTGATTCTTGTCTGATAAGATGAGAGGAATGAAAGATTGGAGTAGTAAATATTAAGGCATTTAAGTATCTTTATAATAAAGAGTAAGAATGAATGGAGTAGTATATTTTAAAAAAATTAAATTTTCTTTGATCAAGAATTCTATTTTATTTATTTTTTTATATTCTATTTACTCATTTTTTAATATTTTTCTATTTTTTCTTATTTATGTGTCATATCAAAAAAACTAAAAAGTCACTCTTTCAACTCTCTTAGCTATATAAACTGAACTACATTAAAAGAATATATATTTATACGTTATATAATTCTGGTGTTAGGACGTGACATACTTCTAAGATCAGAAAACTATGTTTTTTCAACTTTTTGATGATTTCCTAACTCAACTTTCTGCATTATTAATTTTGTTTGTCATTAATTATGAATATTATGTTTTTCCTAAATAATAAATAGGCTTGCATTAAACCCAATTATATCATTTGTAATAACAATAATTTTTAATGTGTATTAATCTCTAAATAATTATATGTTAATTAATTCTTGTGTCTCTTCATATTTTATATATATAATAATTTACTTAAGGTAGTAAATTTATTTTTCTTTAATATCATTTTTTTCCCTCGCAAACAAGCCATACAGAAAGAATATACATTGCCTTTTTTCCCTTCATTTAGTATATTTACTTACATTAATATATATATATATATATATATATATATATATATATATATATATATATATATATGTCCTTCCATCCATTCTTCTCTTCCTCTAAAAACTCTTCTACTTCTTCATCTACCTCATCTTCTTCCATCTCCTCCAATTTCAAGCTCAAAGAAGAAATTAGCTTCTCCGATTTGGAGCAATCAATTGATGACTGAAAAATCCCTAAACACCCCTAGTCAGCCATTTATAAATCTTCAAAGTGGTCCTTGACAAGTGACTATCACATTTCGATCATTGAACAAACTATTCCTCTTGAGTCAGATCACGAGGATATCAAACTTCTAAATCCAAAGTCTATAGAAAAATATAGACGAAAGTACAACTATCTCAATTTCGAGTTAGTTCAAATTGCTGTTAAGCCTCTCTCTAGAGAGAGTCTATACATCTCACTTCTCCTTTGTCTCAGGGATTCAAGGTTCTTAGACTTCAATGACTCCCTCCTAGGTATGGTAGAAACCAGCCTTGTAGTGGTCCAATTTATTTTGACTGCTTCTTAAATTTTACAGTGTCTCTTCGAGATAGGAATATCTTAGATATATATGTCATTGTTATAAACTACAATTATAAGCATTACTCTTAGACCACCATTGATATTTATACGTTTTGTTAATTTTTTAACCTTTTTTCTTATATTTCTCCTCAAAATATTTGCTGAAAAATAAAATCAATTTATCAATAAGTATATAAAACATTCAATGTTCCATTGGTCTAAGATAAAACATATGATGTAATGCATAACAACATTTACCATATTAAATAACATTTGTTATCACATGTTATATATTTCACATTCCATAACAGTTTTCCCTAATTAATCACAATAATTCTAACAGTCTTTTTTCATTTATGTAACTTCTAATTACAATAATATTAAATGTTTATTAATATCTCAGAATTGCACTGATAATTAATCACTATGCTTTTTAATATTCTTTGTTTATGCACTAGCTATATATAAATTGAAAGTGAAATTTTGTACATACTCTAATTTGCATGCTCTAACATATTTCTCATTGATTTTTAGGAACAAATTATTGAAAATGAAGAGTTGAATTCATCCTGTCATATAATGAGGTAATTTTTAAAGATACAATCTCAGAAATACTTATTAAGTAGAAATTTTATTTAACGAACCATCAATTTTAATTTATCACCAGAACAAGTCTTTTCCAGTATATCAAGTATTTTATATATGTTCTTCCGTTGTACATTTTTATATTACTTTTTCTGCCCTAAAATATTTCTCATATTTCTTTTTGCATGAGTCAAATTATATGAACTTTCATAATATTTTTTAAAAGAAATTCACCATATTATATATGACATTAGTTATAACTTATAGTACTTTTCGACCGATTTTGTATCCTCTTTTTTCTTTTGTTGATTTTATTAATTATTCTCTATTAGACAACGACAATAATTAGTTGATTAACAAAAAGAAGATAACGAAAGGAAGGCAAAAGGTGGAGTTGTACAAAATTGAAGGCTGTTAAAATCATCTTATTTCATTCATCTTGATCCTTAGGCTTAGCTACAAGTTTATTGCAGTAGTTTAATATTAAGCCTGATCTGAAAGGCTCAACGTCAATTAAAAAGGCATCTACATATACATGTATACATACCTCTTTAGCAATTTCAACGGATACTGTTTTGTTTGAAGATTTAAAGAGTGATACTATAAGTGATAATTGTATCTCTATTCTCTTATAGTTTATTTTTTAAAAAAATAATTTATCGCTTAATAGTATAAATTGAAAAACAAGAAAATAATTCTATAATCACACACACACAAAAAAAAGAGAATGAAGTATGAAGAAGCAAAAGAACTCATTCAGATAAACGTCTGTATGAAATATAATGTAAAATATACATATTCATAGTGTCTAATAATATTTTTCTGTTTCTGGAGTGAATATTTTAATGTTGGAGGAAGGAAGGCGCTAAAGCAATTGACGATACAAATGTGAGTTTAGTATTTATTATCTTCGAAACAAACTAACAAAAAATAACTTTAAAAATTTACAATTCATAATATGAATCTAATATTTTTTATTGTTGCTTAGACGATAAAATTTACTTTGTATACTTATAGATTGGTTCTTGAAATGCATATATGATTTTTGAGTATTGTAGTTGAAAAGAACAAGTTAGAAATTGAATAACTTAACTTATGGTAAAAATATTATTTAGTTATGTATTTAGCAAATTACACAAAAAAAGAAGAAGAAAGGATTAGAATATGCAGGTGGGTTTTGCCGAAAAAGAGTATTCAACTCCTAAAATCACTTAATGTTCTACTGTGTAAGTATTGCATGACGAAAAAGACTAAAATATATGTATTGTAAGCTGTAAAAACTTTACTTACAAAATATGGTGAAATTTTTTTTATGTAAATATTCTAAAAAAGTAAATTAAATATGACTTAAATGAAAGTTTAGATCATAATATATGTCAGATATGAAGTAGAAATTATTATAATTTCACGAACATATTATAATAGAGAAGATAATTATTCATAAGATCAATCATTAATATATTTTTAATGATCGTGCGAAGCGTGAAATATTTTATAGTATTCTTTTACTCGATCCCAAAACCCAAATATTCAAGTTTTGACAAACTAAGGTAGCTTGTTTGACTAGACTTTTAAAATCTTTAAAAAGTATTTTAAAAAAAAATTATTTTTGGGGAATAATAATTTTTGTCTGGCTAATTAACTAGGAAAGAGTTAATGGTCAATAAAATATTTGCACTATTATTTTTCCAGATGTAAAGTTGGTGGAGAGTAAGGACAAGGAGTAGAAGTAAATGAATAGGTCAAGATATAAGATTGTCACGACCCAAATGGTCGTGATTGACACTCACACTAACCCTTTAGTGGACGAACTAACAAATCCAAATAATTACTCCGACATCAATCATTCAGAAAGAAATAGCATTTTATAATAAAACGAAATGAAATATCCGAACGATAATAATTATCCAAAACAAATAATATTTTCAAGATCTGATTGTCATTACACCAGACGTCTACGTACAAAATTAGGAATGATAAGTCTAGAAAATAAAAAAACTATCTCTTTTCTATATTATTGAAATTAGTTTAAATTTATTTGTAGAATTATTGAAAATATTAGTTTTGCTTATTTTTTTAGTAATAATTATAACATTTAAAGTACATGAGATATACATCGCGTAGATTTATGAAACTTACACCCGTGTTTCGAGACTTACGTCTCACATCGTGCTACGTAAAACGCCTTACCTCGCGCCCTGATTTTAAAGCACTAGTACAGACAAATATTCTTATGGTTAAGGTTAATTTCTCTCTTAAGGGACATTTAGAAAAGTTGGAGAGGAAAAAATTGGGCAACAAATAAATTTTTGCATTTGAAAAATTCAATTTATAGAAACAAAAAGCTCTTTTGACCTTTTCGGCCAAATATGTTGTTATTGTCCTATACTTTATTCTTTTTGAAAAATCTTATTTTCCATTGAACAATTAGTTTCTCCATTTATATATTAACCTTTTAAATTAAAAAATCTTAAAAAGAATCAGGTAATGTATCTGAGCCACTTGGCAATTTGGCAGCTTCATTTTTGGTACAATTGGAAGCCAGCCAAGGAAGAAAGAGCTTAAGCACGTGGCGGTCCATATAAGAAGATTGAAAGCCATCGAAGGGATCTTCTCTATTAAGGCTGTGTTTGGTATTTTTTATGTTTCGGGTAGTTGAAATGTTTGAAAACATTTTTCTTTTAAGAATATATTTTTTAAGTTTTTGGAAAATTATTTTTCAAAATTCGCCCATATCATTTTTCAATCGATGCTTTCCACCCCCTCCCACGGTTCCACCCCATCTATGCACCTCATTTTAGGAGTGTGCATGATAGGGTCGATGTCAAATCAAAATTTTGAATTTTGCAGTTTTGATATTATAATATTTGATATGTATTTAAAAAAAATTAATATTTGATATGATATTTAGTGTTTGTAAAACAAAAAAAATAATATAATACCATATCAAAGTACATAGTTATATGTAAAACTAAGATACATTGTTATAAAAGTAACAAACATATAAACCAATATTAGTGCAAAACTAATTGTTTAGACATTGAAACTTTGATTACTCTATTTTTGATTGAAATATAATATTCTTTTGGTGTAATTGATTAACGAAAGAAATTGTTTGAACTTTCTTTTAAATATTTTTACATGTGTAAGGTGTTTGTACGATATAATTAAAATATTTTTTTGAAAATTCTAAGTCATAATTTTCTATTATATGAATATATATTTTGAAGTTAAATAAACTATGATTATTAATTTACTCTACCGCAAATTATCAAAATCGGACTTAAAAATACCGAAATATATCGAATTAATTTGATATGGTAATGATATAATATTTTATAAATCAAAAATTGAAATTGCCAAACTGAAGTTTTGAATACCGGTATCATACCGTTTCATATCATGCCCGCCCCTATATTTTTACAAAAATAGGGATAAGATTTGCGAATATCCTACCCTCCCTAAATCCCACTTATAAAATTATAATGAATATGTTGTTGTTGTTGTTATTTATTTATTAAAAAATATTTTTACTTACTTAATAAATACTAAAAAAAATATGTCAAATAAATTACTTATTTTTTTCCTAAATAGAAACATATTTTGGGAAAATGTACAAGCATACACTTAGTTTAGCAAACTTGAAGAATGCATTGTTTTATGTATGATACTATTAGGGCTCATTTAGTACGAGTGATAAAGAGATAAATAGTTTAGAGATTTTTGGAAGAGTTTATCCCATGTTTGATTGGGAAAAAATTTCGAGATAACTTATGTCGGAATTAATTATTTCGGGATTCTGATATTATTTTTATCCTACATTAAAAATAAAATAATAATTTTGAAATAATTTATTTTTCAACCAAACAATCCCCACGGAATTACAATTAATCTCAATCAGAAATATTGTAGATTAGAAACTTGTTCGTGTTATCTGTTGATTGTGGTCGTGCCTGTTCAATTAACTAATAGACAATTGTATTTGACTATTACTTTATTTTGCCAAAGACAATTTAAGAGATGGAATTAATTCTTTGAATTTGATGGTCATCCAAGTTATAGTCTCTTGATTCTTTGGCTTGGATGGTCATCCAAGTTATAGAAACGACTTAGTAAAATTAGTTTTATTTGTTTTATATTTAATAGACTTACTCATATTTTATATATTATTCACAAAACAATTTCTACATGAAAAGTATTAGAAAGCTATATCAATTATCCCTTGAGTTTGAAAGTAGATATAAAAATTTGTCTTATAGATATATCTTTTAAATTTGAGGCACTACAAGACCACAGTGGTCAAATTTTTTTTTTTCATTGCCAACATAACCATGAAGTTTACTCTTTTTAAATGGAAAAAAAAAACATATGACATATTTTCAGTAACCTTTCGATTTTGTGGTACAACAATAAAGTTAATATATTGGATGATCATTCATGAATGCTTGCTACCTATTCAACACTATGTTCCTTGGTTATATAGTTCTGATGGCTGAGTTAGTGACTTAACCTTTTTGAAGTAGCTTGGATGTGCCATTTGAGCTCCTTTTGGGCTTCTCATTTTAACTTTATTTAAGGGCAGAAACTGACCTCTTTTTGAATGTCCCTTTGGATCTTCTCTTTCTCTTTTTTTTTTTTTTAGGGACGGGAGGAAGAGGGGGGAGTTTCTTTTGAGCGCTCCTTTATATCTATTTAAAATTGACTTTGTGCTCTCAATCTTTTTTTCTTGAACTTTAACTTGGATGATAAAATAATTATAAGACTTGATAATTTTCTTTTAATTTTTTTATTATTTTTAGGCTTGAGCTCTTCTATCAATATATAACGCTTTTTACATGCTAATTGAAGTCAATTAAGTTTTTCTTGAAAATTTCATGTCCTTAACGGAGTTAAGTATTATTGGATGTTATTGTTTTCCCTCTCTTGGCCTAGAAGATTCGTCTTCGAATGACGTTGATCATATTTTCTCCTACAATAGAGTTGAGTCTCCATGATTCTTACGATTCTCACCTCGTAAAGAAGATTAATCCTCAAAATTTGACATTGACTTACAACCAACATGATAATCACAATGAATAGAAATACGAAAAATATGATAAGCACTTTGATAAAAATAACACAAGATATTGATCACACAATCACTTAATCCACTTAGTTCTTTTATACACAAATATCCTTTTTAAATATCCAAGCATAACAATTAATTGGGTTATCATCTTTGTTCCTCTCTTTTCGAAATTCAAGTCAAGTTTTACACTAAACAAGTAAGTTATTTTCCATCATATTTTCTATGGTATTCAATACCAATTTAATTAGATTTAAAATTTAATAGGCTTAAATTACAATATTATAGTGGTTATCAAATATAAAACTCAATTGAGTTAGGTATCAAATCCCAGCCCACAAGAAATACGATGGAGAATGACTTAGTTGTTTTGTTTAATAGTTGACTTAAAGTCTAAATTTCTAGAGTGATAGATTTAAAAGTTAATTTGGTTATAAGTTAATAATTAACAAGTAATTACTTTGATTTGTGAAAAAAGTGGGTGAAGGTGCTAGAGGTGTGACTTCCCAGCAAGAGTAACGCAAGTATATATATATATGATGAAATCCAATTTTAGCTTTCCACATATTTCATTAATTAGTCTATGTATACGCGCCTTTCGCGTGTCCTTCGTATTAATAAAATTAAATTTATAAAAATAGCATAAATAATATTTAAAATATGTGTTTGTGTAACAATATAAGAATTTAGAAAGAAAATTATCAATTTCAAATTGATAAATGATTATGTTTAAGAGTTTGATCCACTCTAATAGTTCTTTCTTCAGTTTGTTCTAATACTTATTTCAATGAACAAACACGTCATAGAAATAATATTTGATTGAAAGATAAAAAAATCGTTTGTTTTTATATGAGCACTTAAATGCATGGATTATATGTATATATAAATATTAATATTTTTCATATATTTCAAATAAGGAAGTATGTTATATATAAAATTTAGTTAATTTTAAAATCCTAATATTAAAAAATAATTAAATAACTATTTTGTCAAGTGTGAACTCTATTTTTAAAATGTAAAAAGGTAAATAATATATTTCTACGAGGATTTATACTTTAAATATTTAGTAACAACTTAATTTTAAACTTTTCATTTTTTCCTTTATGAGATGATTTCAGCTCAATTTTACTTCTCTTTCTCTTAATCAATGTGTTTGGCCAAACACTTCACATAAATTGAAATGGGAAAAATTAGTGTAAATTTAACTAACAGAGTGAATAACAAGAGTACTCGATTAATTAAAATAACTTAAAGTATGTTGTGTTTCTATATTTTTTTCCGATAATTTAATTTTTTAAAAAGAAGAAGAAATTCACGTATTAATACATATTAATATTACACTCTTTAACTTCTTCTTTTTTTGTATTGAAATATTGTGATAGATAATTAGTTAGTTCAATAAATAATTGATCGACATATAAGTTAACAGAATTATAATTGATTTTAAGACCTTAAATGTTAGGGATTTTAATATAGTTCAAATAAGTAAAGATTTAAGAAGCAAAATTTTATTCAATTTTAAAATTCTAAATATTAGGAGTTTTTCTTTTTACGAATTAGTAAAGATCTATAATAACTAAATAACAACTAACTGAAGAAAAATAGTAAATGACAATTTTGTTTATTATAGAATCTTTTAATAAAAGGCAAGAAGCTTAATCAACAGTTCTAACGACCTTCGTGCTTATATCTACAAAAATATTTTGTTAAGTAAATAAGAGTAAAATATTATGCATATATTGAATGTTAGATTAGTTGATGAATTCTAAATAAATTATCAAAGATTGTTTCATCCAAAGATTGTATTGCGTTTTCAAACGAAATAAAATTATTTGAAAAAGTGACTGTTGTTTTCTTGAACTATAGTGTTGTCGTTAAATCCAACCTCAATCTCCTTGTTTACTTATACAAAATTAGGATTAACATTATTAATGCGTCCCTTTATGTAACAGATCTTTATCTTGTAATAAATATATTTCCCACTTTTCAATCTAATTATTGAAAATTATAGCATGAACTTTTATATCCTGCAAAAAATTAAATTTTAATGGTCAATACATATATATAAGAACCTAACATATATATAAGAATATAATAAATATAGAGATATAATATAAAAAAAATTATTACCTCTTCGTCAACTAATGTTATAGTCATACGTGTACCTTCTTTTGTTCCCTTTTTATATTCTTTTACTAATTTAGCTTTAATTACTAAGACTTTTATTATCCAATGAGAATCATATCGCCTTAAGTTGTTAATTGACATAATTTCATTTGTGAAATCCTTTTCAGATTCCATTGTAAGATTATCTATAACAAATTATGCACAAGAGTTATAATTATAATAATTTATAATTTTATAAAAAAAATTATTTTATAAAATGAAGAGATTACTTTACATGAATATATAAAACTTGTGAATGTATGAGTAGATGAAGAACGCCAGCTACAAATAACACAAAATTTAAATCACATAGTATCAATATAAGACTAAATTAAAGTAGATAACATAGTATCAGTATTAGACTCAACTAAAAGAGACAATCTAAGTTAAATTATTTTAAATATAAATAACTTGAGTTTGTATAGTAAAGTACTAATGTTTTTTTTAAATCCACTACATAAAAAGAAATTCATAACATGTAAGATTAACACGAAAAATACAAGGTTGAAGATTAAATCAAAGATGTTGATGTAAAAGAGTTGATGAATTAAATTATGCAATTATAGATCCGTTTATAAAAGTGAAAGAATTTATAAATAAAAAATAATTTAAAAATATAAAAATATTAGAACATTACTATTAAAAAGAAAAAAAAAATTAGCAAAAAAAAAAAGTTTTTGTTGACAATGAAAAAGAAAAAAAATACATCAAAAAGGACAGATAAAAAAGAAACGTTTATATGGAAAAAATATTTCGTGGAAGGATTAAAAAAAAATTTTACACTACAAATAGAGTTATAACATAAGTAGATAATAAAATAAGGTAGAAAAAATTCATGACTATCACAAAAAAAAACTCGGTGAATCTTTTTTACCTTTTTTTAGGTTTACACCATAAATAAAGTTATGCCACAAATAGAAAACCTAATACGATAAAATAAGGTGATAAAAATAATTAAAAATAATAAATTTTAATTAATAATTATATAAAATAATAAATTATAATTTTATCTATTATGATATCTTTTAATGAAGGGCAAAAAATTTAATCAATATTTTCTAAGGACCTTCACTAGATTATTTAAGTTTCTAAAATTTTAAATAGAATAAAATAAATATTTATAAAAAAAAATTTAAAGCATTTTCTAAATTATTTTAGATAATATTTTGCTCATTTCTTTTGGGAAAAGATCCCAAGAAATATTATATCATTTTTTATCTAATTTTGAGTAAAAAAATTGCATATACGTATTTCACTATTTTCAATCTGTGTCAAAAAATATTTTATTTAAATACGTATTTAGAGTATTAATTTTGAATCAATTATAATTAGTCAATTTCTGCAAATATATGTTTTATTCAAGAAACTTAGTTAATTAATCTATTAATCATTCTTCTTACTCTTATTTCAAATTGATCCATTTTTAAGAATGGTATGGTTTTACAAAAGCAATTGATATTGATTGATTCGCTACAATTGAAATGGAAGAGGAAAACTGAGTCATTTAATCCTACTTAGAAATCCATGTGATGGTTTTCGAACCAATCACACGGCAACATGTCACCCTTCCAAACAAACACAATCCTTGTCAAACAAACATTTTAATCAGGGACATTAAAACCTTTCCATCCAATAATCCAAATAATATAATGTTCAGATTATATATATATAAATAATCGCCCTTTTCCCTTTCATTTTTCCTAAACTAGAAAACCCTAGGTTGCCCCTTCCCTCTCCTTCCTCTTTCCTTTTCCCTCGTCAAAACAACGACCCTGAGCCCTAAGTGCCCACAGACCCAAACGTCGGTAAAGCAGCGAGATGCTCGCGGCCCCTTAACATTTCTGCTCCTTTTCTCCTCCACGAGACAACAGACCCCAGACCTCTAAAATGGGTGACTCTTAGCACGTCATGAGTTTTTCTGAAAAAGGGTAACATCTTTCTTACTTTTTCTGATTTCTTCTTGAACTCTTTATAATCCAAAACCCTCCCATTTTTCTGCTTATAAATACCAGGCTTAAACTTAAGTTTTTCACTCACCAACTGATACACGAATACACAGACATACTAGTTCTCCCACAGATTTTTACTCATTCATACACAAGCTTGCAGTCTTTCATTAAGTTTGCATTAAACAAGCCTTCTACTAATTCCTCTTTCCATTTTATCTTTGATTCCAAATCAAATTTGAGCTCAAAATCTTTGATGGCAAAGCTCGGTTTGCTACCTCGAAGAAGGTCCGACCGTCAACCATATTCAGTTTTATGAATAAAATGTGCAAATAACTAAATATTGTTGTAACTTGGCAAACTTTCTATTGTCGTATACTTATTAAAATTTATATCTCAATTATCTCCCTTCAAAATCAATATGTGAAATATCTAATAGAGACTGAAGAGTTGAAAAAACCTTCTTATTCGCTTAACTTTGTCGGTAACTTAGTTGCTCGCTTTGAAATTTATAAGAACGTGTTGCAAATTATTATCGTGTCAATATGAAAGGGTGAAACATGAACTGCAAGCATTTTGGGAAGTACGCCACTGATTTATATAAGTTCGGATTGAAACTTGTCAATGGTGGAAGAACCTCGATCTATAGATGTTTTGATCCCGTTTTAAGGTTCAAATGTCATGTACTATGTAAAGGTCTGGTAGTTGCCTCATTAGGATCTCATTTACAGTATTATTTCCATGTCACTTAAAAGACTTTCATGATGCTTATATATCTTAAGTATATTCAAATATTCTTTTGATATGGTTGCTCCACTTTTTGAGTCATTCTTTGTCAACATCTGTTAAGATCATACGTTGTCACCTCACAGGATTCATGTGTCTGAGTTTTATTCCAATAATCCTAGTAGTAGGTCTAACCTAAACTATTTGAATGTTAATGCAAATGTCACACTTCAAATCTGGGGAAGCGTAATCAGCATCCGACGCCACACTTGATTGAGCGAATCCTACGACAAACCAACCATAACTAGCAGAGCCGATGAGACTCGATATCATACTGACATAAATTAACAAAATAAACAACAATAAAAAAATAACAAAAATGGGGTTCACAGGCCAACACTACATATACAAATAGCCAACAAGGCACTTGCTCAAAAATTATACACAAAGGACCACCAACACTTATAACCAAATACAACCCAATAGGAAAACTCTGTGAGCCTCTACACAGTTTAACAAATTGATAAATAATTGGGGAAGAGCCTCAACCTATCCAATATGTATGTAAATAAAAAGACACCATGGGTAAGTCCGAACAAGTTGGAGCTTACCAATTGACAGAAACTCAAATCAACGTGGGTCACGATCTACCTATCAGTCAACACCTGCAGAAAGTATGCAACATTCAGGCTCGGTCATCAATACGATAATATACCAGTATGTAAAGTTATAAAAAGATAAGAGTTTCATAGATAAAGAACAACAAAAAAAAATATAGAATATGTCAAAAGAATACCCAACCCATAAGTTAAAACAACATGTTACAAATCAATACCTTAGCCTATCCAAGCCACCTCAATAACCAGGATCATTACCAACTCATGCATTCAGTTTATAGCTAACCAGAACAACATCGATACGAGTGATATAACAAGTATAAAAATCAATAACAACACAACATATCACATACCAACCTTGACGTGGAAAAAACCTCATGGTCCTATAGGTCTAACGACATGTACAAGCCCAAGTGCGCCGGAGAAACTGCGACAGTCATACACTCACAAGTATGGTCGCTAGTGCATTAGAGAAAACATAGACAACCATAGACTAGTCAAAATAAGGATGGAATCAATCTATCATCCAACCACAAGCTCGGCTATTTCGGAGCGGACTTTATAGACCACTCTAATCGGCTAAGCTCTAGGCTCGATCCCTATGCCGGAGCAACTCCACAACCGTAGGTACTGTCGAGCCTTAAGGAAATTAAATCACACAATGCAACCATACAAAAAAGCATACAACTTCAATAATTACAGCCCCAAATTCAATCAAGATAGGCACAACCGATGTTACAATAGAAATCAATTTCTACGTGTTTTATAGCCCCGCCGATTTACAACAACTGACCGATCTAACGCCCAATTGCACGACTCCAATTGGTTTATGGAATATACCAGATCAGCAATCCAAAATAAGGATTTTAATATGATTTTACAGTCATAAAACCAGAACTTCGCACGACAACAACAAGAGTTTGGATTCAATAAAAAATATATAGGGAAGAGGAAAATAAAAGCCTTAACATACCTATATGACGATGCCTCAAACTTAGACTACCTTGAGATATCAACACCAAGAAATACTACCTTGAAGCAGCCCTCAACACCACCAAAATGAGACACAAGAACCCAAGAGGAAGACAACGCCAATAAAGCTTCAAACAATGAGATTTCTATGGGTATAACTATAGAAACTTTGAAACAATGACCTACTGAGCTCCATGGATTCACAACTATCTTATTTAACTAAAACTCGAGAAAGGAAGAAGCTTACCAAGTAACCCATTGCAAGGCACCTCTGGAAGAGAGTAAAAACACCGCTACAACATGTACGACACGACATGCTTGACAATCTAAGCTCGGAAATAGGTTTGAATCTTCAACCCAACTTCAAAATCACTAGGAAGGAGGGACTATTTTGAGAGGGTTTCCACTGCCCTTGGATCTAGAAATTATGCGATGGGATGTACTAATAGACCAAACACACCTATATATATATAGGGACCTGGCCGACTCTACTATCACCACGCGGGCCGCTTCGCTCGATGTGTCGCAGTAGGCCAATGGCCTGGTTCCTCCTACTTTCATCTAATGTTACATCCCTTTTATGCAATTTCAGAACTTAGTCATCCCTTGACATATAACACATAGTTATAAAACTAGGCTCGTATTTCTGAAATCTAACAATGAAATTGATCTGAACGCATGGGTGTTACGTCCTTCCCCCTTTAGCAATATTCATTGATGTTGGGCATATTTATAAGCTTATTTTCCATATTTTTGACCATATTTTACCTTGATTTGAGTTCATAATCCTTATGAAATGTATAAATTCATGTTTATGTATGTTTTGTGAGCTAACAAATATTTTTAGATGTTTTGAGAAGGAAACCAAGGAAAAAGGACTAAAAAATGATCCAAGGTGTGAAGAAAGAAGAGTTCATGAAAGTTGACCTAGTGGATGGTTGGTGTGGCGCGCCAACCCCTAAACTTTCGAGAAATGTGCCCAAAAGTTGGTGCTATGGGTGGCGTGGCTCATTAGGTCTCTAAATTCGGAGGAAAATTTGACCAACACCTTGGGGAGATAAATGGCGTGACACAGCGTGCCAAAAGCATCCCAAACTTTGGAAATTTTTCTAACACTCTGGTGCTTTGGATGGCGTGGCACACCAGAGGTGTTCGGATGCCCAGAAATTTGATAACACCTTGGTGCATTGGCTGGCATGGGGCGCCAGGAGCAAAACTTCAGAAGAAAATTGAGCCAGAACCTAATGCACTGGGTGGCACGGTGCTAGGCCCCTTCTTGGACGGACTTTTTTGATTTTTAAAGGCAATTACTTGAGGGCAATAATGTCATTTTAGTCTTTGCTTATAAATATAACATCTAGGTCATTTATTAGCTATCAAACATCATTTTGTTTGATTGTATTGAGGTTGTAACACACCTTTGGAGGAGAGACAAGTTCATAACTTAGGTTTTCTTCTTTTCTCTATCGTTTTATGCTTCGAATGACGGTGTCTTTATTTTTCCTCTTGAACATAAGTGACTAAAGTCCTATTATAGGATTTGGGCCATAGTTGATGGTTGGCGTTTGATGGATTGATTATTGCTAGTATTGATTCTTCATTAAAGGTTGTTTATATTTACTTATGTTGATTGCTTATTTGTTAGACGGATCATCTTTCGAATAAATCTGTTGGCTTTTGGTTGAGCTCGGGAGAGAAAACTAAAAAGGTTAAAAGTAAATATAAAACAGGAATTCAAAGACTCTTTGGCCCATTGGTTGAAGGATAAAAATTATTGATGAGGATAG
This sequence comes from Datura wrightii, assembly GCA_035772735.1. Classification (NCBI taxonomy): domain Eukaryota; kingdom Viridiplantae; phylum Streptophyta; class Magnoliopsida; order Solanales; family Solanaceae; genus Datura; species Datura wrightii. Next base: position 138,713,825 of record JASDFA010000007.1, on the reverse strand, counting down.
GATATACTCATCAACCTTTAGTTGATATACAAGTAGCCACAACTGTCATTTCATGTTTCTCCTGTGACCATAGGGATATAAGCATTAGGGTTCATGAGATAGTTCTTGGATGCTCAGGAGAGTGACAAGAAATGGGATACTGACCTGCAACTAGCAACCTTAGGAAGAATTAATCTAGCGTGTTCAAGTCTTGAAAAATCAACCTGAAGCGAAAGTGCCATTTCCCTAGATTTTCATCATCATTTGAAGTACAAACAAGTTTGCAATAATTTTAGTTCATTAATTAATTTACTTTTCAAGTTTAGCAGTTCAATTCTCCAAACCATTTCCCAATTTTATCCTTGTTTCTTATAATAGTGAAATAAGATGTTAACCATAAGTGATTAATCTGATAAGTCTCTAAGGGATCGATAATCAGAACTTCACTTCCCTATATTACTTGATGACCACCCGCTCTTGTGTGCGCTTAGGAGACATCAAATTTTTGGCATCATATTTGGGGACTTGAAGATTGATTAATCGTTTGTCGGTTAGGATTGCTATTCTTTATTTTACATTTTGTTTGTTGGTTGTTGAAGTTTACAGATGTTATGTGCTCAATGTATGCCAACTATGAGAAGTCAGGGACCACAATTGACTTCCTTTGATCCAGAAATTGAGAGAACCTTTCACAGGTTAACTATGTAGAATAATGAGCAAGCATAGGGAAACAACCAAGAGAGGATTCAAGTACTTAACTTTGGAAGGCTGAACTTGAAGAACGCTTCCAAATCGATCGTCAAGCCGGCTATCACTGGAAACTTTGAATTGAAGGAAGGGACCGTGCGATTGGTCCAAAATACTTGCCAATATCAGGGTACGCCATACGAGGATCCTCACAAACATCTGATGATGTTCGTAGAGGTGAGTGAGAACTTTCACTATCAGAAAATGTCAGATAAGTTTGTTAAGCTCATGTTATTCCGTTCTCATTAATTGGTGAAGCCAAGAAGTGGCTTCAAAATGAGCCAACAGGTTCCATCACCACTTGGGAGGCTCTTTTCAATAAATTCATCAACAAGTTGTTGTCTTCAAGGAGGACAAAAGAGTTGAGAGGGAAGATCTACGATTTTGTACAGAAAGATGGTGAGACCTTAGCTCAGGCTTGGGAATAATACAAGGGCTACTTTAGAGATTGCCCGCACCATATGCAGCCAAAGGAGATTATTGGGTACAATTTTATAGAGGGGCTAAAACCAGAGTCAAAAATCTTGCTTGATGCTATTGCACAGGGACAAATTTTGTCCAAGAGCTATGATGAAATAGAGCTCTTTTGAATCTCATAAGATTATAGTCATTCTTGTATATGTAGATGATCTACTCATCACAAGAAACAACAAAAGACTACTTATGGAGGCAAAAGAGTCACTATATAAGAACTTTAAGATGAAAGATCTTGGTGAGCTCAAGTATTTTGTGAGAATTGAGGTGCATACGTCTAAACAAGGTATCATACTCAACCAAAGGATGCGTGCCTTTGAGTTGAGTTTACATATTAATAATTTGAAAGTGGAGCAAAACCTGGAACACTCTAATAAAGGCAAATGTGAAACTCACTCAAAACAGTAGCATATGATGAACATGAAGGAAAAACAGATGATCCTCAATATAAGGATGTCACAACATACCAAAGAATCATTGGAAGAATTTTTTATCTGACTATCACCAAACCTGATATTAGTTTTGCAGTCCAAGTTCTAAGTCAGTGCAACAATCAAAGGTGTCCCATTGGGAAGCAACATTGAGACTAGTCAGATATATGAACAATTCACCAAGTTTATAGATACTATTATTAAGTGATTCAGTACACAACTGACAGTCTAAGGTGACTCAAACTTAGCAGATTGCCCGAATACAAGAAGATCAGTTACAAGCTATATATGTATCAAGCTAGGAAACTCATTGATCTCTTAAAAATCAAAGAAGCAGCAAACAATAAGCAGGAGTTTCACTGAGGCTGAGTATAGAAGCATGACAGGGGTGTTTTTGAGATAATTGATTGTTGGGATTATTGAAATAACTAAATGAAGAGGTCTCTACTCCTATGATATTACACTGTGATAGTAAGGCAACAATTCAGATTGCTGCCAATTCAATTTTTCATGAGAGGACCAAGCACGCAGACATAAATTGTCATTTTGTGAGAGAAAAATCAAAAGTGGAGTAGTGCAGACAACATATGTTAATTAGCGCAAAGGATCAACTGGTTAGAACAGTACAACACAATTGTATAATATCCAAGCTAGGTGTGTTTGATGTCTTCTCAGCCGCTAACTTGAGAGAGAGTATTGAAGATTGTGCTATTTATCTAACTAATTATTAGTTAGTTTATTAGAATGATGGTTAAGAAGAGTATTAAGTCGGTTAGTGAGCTGACAACAACTGGTCATGTGCCAAAAGCAATGTAATAGTGCAAATAGATGAAGTAGGCTTGACCTTTCGATGTATAGAAAGTATCTCTTCCTCATTCTTCTGTAAAAATCTCTCTCTTCTTATCATGTAAAAACAGATCCATCAATGGATCTATAGATTCCATGGTTATTGAGTTCCATACTGGTGAGTATTGATTAAAATTGACATAATATGAAAGTGAAAAAATAATTTAGATATATATGTAAGTTGATTTGGACACTATCATTATGAAATTTTTTTAGAAAATGAGTGAATAAAGTTATGGCGATCATATCTTAGACTGACATTTGGGATAATGTAATATTTGTGCTTTTCTCAAATTTTTTAATATTTACAATTTCATTTTATGCCTAAAATCATATCTAATTGAATGTGACTTTTCAAAATGTATTGATCGTCAATTGTTGACTACCTAATCTAATAAAAAATCCTTGATGTTATTGATCTATTATTAAGTAGTTGGTAGTATTTAATCTACCCACTAATACTCATAGTCCCTAGAGAGTGAAACTTCTTTTTTTCTTTTGCTGCAATTTCTTCAAGTGATGAGTAGTTACCTTACACGTAAAAATAAATAATTGAGTGTATCAGTGTGATTTGTTTTTTTCAGTTTCGTTGTTTATTTATCTATTCACTTATTTTTATTTCTTATAAACTATTATTGAAACAATTTAAAATTTTCTTTGCCTCTCTTTTCCCTTTCGTGGAGGGAAATTTTAAGCTTTTGATTTGTTTTCTTATGTACTTTTCTGTTGGGTACAGTGATTTTTTTCTTACTGTCGTCTTGAAATACTTTGGTATAATTATTTAGTATTTTAAATTTACTAGTTCAACTAATTTAAGTTTGCAATGTCTTAAGGTTCATTTAAGAGGTTGGAAAATGTTTTTTCCCATGAATGTTTTAATTTTCAAGAAACGAATCTAGATCGTCTGATCAAGAATGAAAGGATTATATATATATATATTTCATCACATTTCTTTGGTGATATTTCGGATCATCTGATCAAGAATGAAAAATCATTTACATCTCACCACATTCCTTTGGTGATATTTCGGATTGTCATTAATCATCAAATTTAACTTTAAATAGAAAATTATACTCCCTTCATTTTTCTTCTTCTTATCATGTATATTAAAAATAGTTTTAAAATATTTATCAATTTAAAAAATCAAGAAAAAATTAATTATAATTTTTCAACTTTACTCTTATTTAAGATACACATAAATAAATAAAATATTATTTTATCCGACTATTTTCCATAGCCATGACACTTTTTAGCTTCTACGCCACAAAAATTATAATAAATCAAATATATTATTCACAAAAGATGCATATACATCAAAAGTCTTTTCTCGTGTCCCATAAGATAACCCTATTAACTTGACTTCAACTTTAATTATTTTAATTCATTTTCAATGTTATTACGTGCAAATAATTAGACTCCTTTAATGTTTAAAACTTATTTCCCTCAGCTATTTTTGTAGGTCAAATCATACTAATTTTTACACTAATTAATAGTTAATACATATATATTTTTTCATTTTAATTTATAATTTAATCAAATAATTTACTCAAATTTTAAAACTTATCTATAAAATCACTTTTATTTGTTTAAGGACCATAAATTTTTTTAATTATCACTTTTTCCTGAAAAATACTAAACACAATAATAGTTTCGGTCTCTCTTAATTAGCATGCTATATCACATTAACATTCTATTTTTATACTAATAAACCTATTTAATTAATATGCATATCATACTCATTTAATACAATTCAATTCATATTTTATACCTGATCTTTAACTCGATTAGAAAGATCCACAATGCACCATCATTAAAAATGAATTTCTGACAACTAGCAGAAATTCTAGAGTTTCAAAATTCCGTTAATTTTTTTTAAGGCCTTAAAGATATTTGTGTTCTCACATATATGATTTGTCCAAATAATAACCTTAATATGTAAGGTTTAAGATTGTGATGTTTCAAGACAAATGACGTATTGAAGCATTAATAGTCTTGAACACGTGTTCCACCTCATCCCACGTTTATTGACTTCTGGGATTCCCATTGATTTCTCAAATTAGGACCTAATTTCTTGTTTATTTTAAAGTAAGTATTAATTTTCAATAAATTACCGCCTCTAATTGAAAACTACAAAACAATTTACTTCTCTTTGTGCCCTCAATTTCTCCAGCATGTTGCTTCATCAGGATTTACTTCGTCTATTTATCTGTTTTTTTTTCTTTTCTTTTTCCTACCAGACAAGGAGAAGAAAAGGTCAGTTGATGTTGCTTTAAAGTTTAAACCATACAAGCAAAGGTTGGTTTTCTCTAGGAAATTCATTGGTTCAATCATGTGAAAATGAAACTTGAAATAGGCACAATAGTAAAAGGCTAAAGTGTATTAATATGTGCCGGTGCTCTTCACTCACCACGTATTAATGACTTGACTATAAACAAACTTAAACAACTTTTTGTAGCTATCACTATATATGTCTTTTGTCAAATATTATAACTTTCATTTACTTGCAAATCTCACACTCTTGATGCGCTTCAACCCTCTTCAATAGAAATATGGAGACCATATATTTTGATTAATTTTCCATCCCTTTTAGCATAAAAATTGTTTTAGTTTGATAATAGATTGTTTTGTCAAGTTTTTAGAAAGTCAAAAGTGATTATTTTAAAAAATTAAAATATTTGGCTAAGCTTTTAGAATTTTCTTTTTCTTTCAAATAATATAAGCTATTTTTCATAAGTTAAAAAAAAAAAAATCCTCAAAAGTGTTTTAGCAACCTTGGTCAAATCCAAATTACTTTTCTAATACAGGTACGAATGCTTTTTAGATTGATTAGTGAAACACAAAACTCCCCGAGAATAACTTTTTGAAAAAGAACTCTTGTTAATAAATCCTTTTTAAGATAAGTAAATTTTAAAAATTTGACCAAAAAAATTATTATCAATCATTATTTGCAAATAGTACTGATTTGGCCATTAGTTTTTGGAGATGATGAACTTCAATATTTATAGCGTCGGAGAAGTATTGAAAACTTGTTTCAGTAGTATATGAAATGAAATAATGTTCCCATTTTAAGGTGTATTCGATATAAAGAAACATATTTTGTATATAAGATACTTTTTAAGAAAATAAGTAGTTTTTTATTTATTTTTTGTTGAATATACAAATAAAAAATTATTATCTTAAAAATATTTATATGTATCTAAGGCAAAACTATGATAATTGAAACGAAGATGAGCTTAGGCTGATGGGTGTTGTGGTTGGGGGAGGGTAGGGCGTGGGGTGGAGTCGAGGATGGTGGGGCCAGGGTGGAGGTCGGCGTGCGGAGTGGGGTGACTGATTGCGAGGATGGAAAGGAGACAATGCAATTTGTTTCTTATTTTTATTAAAAAAGTCATATTTTTTATTTTATAGAAGCTATATATTTTATTTATAATATATTTTTATCGATTGTAACTTTAAATATTTTATTTTTATCAACTTGAAAGAAATACTCTTCATGAGACTTAATTTTCAATTTAGCATTGCAATTTAATTCGCCACTTGGGCATAGCAGATGTCAATCTAGCAGTCCTATTTTACACCAAACTTTTGCCAAGGCGTATTTGTTTTCTTCTACGTTTAAATTTAAAATATTATTTTTATGCATAATTAGGGATTGGGGAGACCTTCCTTGTCCATTAAATTAGGCATTAGCCATTTTTTAAGAATAACTTAAAAGACTTAAGGTCTACAATTGGATTAAGTCGAGATAGGAAAAGGTAAAAATCTTGAAAAAGTGTTAGATATATGTTTTTCTATCCATCTCTCTCATGTCCTCATCCAATGCACCCTTATATATAAAGCACGTCTGTTACAATAACATTACACTCTTAAAGAGTCTTCATTGACACAACACAAAATAAACACCAATCTGTATATGATATAGTTCTTTTTTTTTTTTTGTTTTTGAAAAAAAAGAGAGTTCATTTTCTTACTTCTCTTTAATTCTTTCATTTTCAGGCTGATTCTGAATAATATCATTTTCAAGGAATCTTCATCATAATTCAAACTCGAAACCTTATAGAGATGGAAATTTCATCTCTTCATGAATTCCCAAATTTCGATTACTTGCTAGACCAATTTCGAATATGGGAATTTGACTCCAAGCTAAATGATCATGATCATCAAATATCAAGAAGTTCGTCATCCTCAGAGACTATTAATTCCTCGAAAGGAAGTAAGGGCAGAGAGGTGACATCATATTCTATCAAGAGAAAAGCCGCAGATCACAAAGAAGAGAAAGATGAAGAAAAGCATTATATAGGAGTCAGAAAGAGGCCATGGGGGAAATATGCAGCAGAAATAAGGGATTCTACAAGAAATGGAATTAGGGTTTGGCTCGGGACATTTGATACTGCTGAAGAAGCTGCTTTAGCTTATGATCAAGCTGCATTTTCAATGCGTGGTCCTTTAGCACTTCTCAATTTTCCAATGGATAAAGTCCAAGAATCACTAGAAAATATTAATATTTTTAGCCAAGATGGCTTGTCTCCAGCAGCTGCTTTAAAGGAAACACATAAAATGAGAATGAAAAATGTGAAGAGAAGGAGAAATAGGAAGAAGAAGAAGAAAACAATTTTGGTTTTTGAAGACTTGGGTGCTGACTTGTTAGAAGAACTTTTATTAAATTCAACAATAACAACGTATTCAGATTTCACAAGTGAACTCTGAAAAAGATAAAGTGTACGCAAATTTTATTTCAATTATGTGAAATAGAGAAATTATTATCGATAGAGGTGAAAGTAGTGCTTCTAATTAGTAAACTTGCTCCCCCCCTCCCCCCCACAACTTTTTGTGGTATAGAACGTCTGTTGTGTGTGTATATATAAGCCATAAATTTCACAATAACATGTATGCCTTCTCTGTAGATATTATTTGTAAATTTGAATGAGTGGAGTACAATTCTTTTATACTGCAGTTTACCCTTTGGACCCATAATTTTGGATATGAGGCACTTTTCTGTCCACCACTCTCTTTACAATGCGGAAAATTAAAGATGAATCCTCTATTTCTCTTTTCCTTTTTCCCTTCTATAGTGATAGAGCTGTAACTTTAAGATCTGAAAGATAGCTACTATATATCTTTTATGATATTGTTTTCATTCAAAGAGTTAAAAATATTTGGTATATTTAACTATGATTTTCTCATAAAAATTTATATATAATTTTAAAAAGTTGTAGTTTCTAATGTTATTATGTATTGTTTATAAACGTATAAAAGGGAGCAATATAATGTACAAATAAAAATAAATAGTACTCGTGCAATAAATAATGTTAAAAGAGTTTTCATATTACTACTAGAGGCAATTAGCTTTCTAAAGATACACAGAGGGAGGTCAATGCTGTGGTAAACAAACTGTCGGAGGAATTCTATTATACTTATTTTAAGTGGGGAGAATACTACAATGTTTTGAAAAATACCTTCAATTCCTTTGCTTTACTTTCCCTTTGATAGGAGAAAAGATATATGCGATTGGATTAATATAATTATTGATAACATTATAATTAGTATTTTAGGAAATGTTGATTTTTTTTTTAAAAAATTAATTTAGTATTATACCTTTTTGAGGTGTATAAATTTCTTTCTTATCCAATATAAAATTAAATATAAAAAAAAATCAAAAAAAGAAAGGTATCTTTTGACTAGGAATTTATAGAACGTCACTAACTAATTTGAAGGTGAAAAATAAATTTCAGGAAAATTGCACACTGATCTTTTTCACAAAGACTTTAGTGGTGCTGATTCCTTGAGATCAACCCGTCACTGTTTTGCAATATTCAAGTTTTTATTTCATGCTGTTATGAAACTCTTTGATCATTTTATGAGAAAAAGAAAATTCAAATATAAAAATTTGTTAATCTTTTGAATAAACTAAAAGAAAATAATATCTAATAAATTAAATTATGAATAAGATAATATGATATAAGTACGTACCCTTATACAGTCGTTGTAAGAATTTTAGAGAGACAGACAAAAGTTAGTGTTATACAATTACTTTGGATAACTTATTGCAAGTGCCCCAACAAATCGTTCTTTTAAGAGATAAAGGCACAAGTATTTTTTTTAATTAGGGGAAAGGGTCCGATTTGGATAAGCATTAGTTAAGTGCTAAAAAGTTTTCTTATCTTTAAAATACATTTTGATCCAACATTTTTATAAAATAAAATAAAAACTTATGCAAGCTTATAAACTAGCCCCTGAGTTTTTAAAAGAATATAATTTGGTCCAAATCTAATTATTAATAATTTTTTCAGATTGTAAAACTGCTTAAATTCAGCCTCGTACCCTTTGTTATTCTCGGATTCATCCCCTTCATCATGCTTGGATACCTCATTTTTATTCTGGTAATCTTCTTTAGATCATCGAAATTGATCTCCAATTTATGAGTTTAATTGCATGTATATACTCATCGATACATGGACTTGTTAAGTTGTAAATTTGTTTTTATTTGATTTTGTGGTTCTGCAGATCTCTACAATTTTTTTGTTATTTCGTGTTTTATTTGTCCTTGTCTACGAGGTTTATTAGGTTGAAGTTATTATTTTATTAGCTTTAGTTTAGTTGGTATGGAGGAAGGTAACGTAGTAGGTGGAGATTTAGATTGTTGGATTCGGCATTCGAGAACAAAGATGACATTACTAAGGCCATGTACATACAAACAGTTAGGTTGGAAACATCATTAAAAGTGGTCAGCTGAAATGCTCGCCGAGTGAAATGTCAATTGATTATACGATTAAAAAATAGTTTATGCATTCATAAAGACAAATTATCATATCCGCTTGTATCTTTTTGATATTGCTTATGATGGTTCTAGGATCATTTCAAGGATAAATATGACTCAGAGTTCTGTTGGAGGTTTATATGTCAAACTTACCACCACCACCCTCATTTCTTGAAGAATATATGAACTATCATTATAAGAAAAAATGACCATAATACAAATTTGGTTCATCACAATATGCTATAACAAATTTGCTTCTCCATGATACGTTGATAAAGATTAATGATTACGAAGACGTTTGTAAATGCATTGATGATAGCTTCATGAAAATAAATAAATCGATCGCGCAAAAGGGGCTGTGAATATCAAGGAAGCATGTGTATCCAAAAAAAGATATATAGATGCTCAATATTCAAAAGGCATAGTCACAAGAAGACCATCAGCCCAAATTCTTTATCACACAATGAAGACTGATTTGTTTTACTTCAAGTTATTGTAAAAATCTGCAATGTTGTGTTTTGATTTTTCAATTTGAATCAAGATATTTGATTAACTGAACTATTTTGTGTTCCTGTTATATTAAATATTTAGAAGTAAAGATACACAAACTGAGCCACTAGCTAGCTATATTGTCTCTCCGTTATAATAGATGAAGTGAAAAGTTTAATTTAAAACTGAAGATAGGCAAATTACTTTTAGAACTAAAGATATTCAAACTTTAAGTTTCAAAGTGAGCCAATAAGCCGCCTTTACATTATAATAGGCGAGGTGAAAGTGTATCAACATACTAATGAATATCGCAGAAGCTGTGCAACATATATTTATAGATCCTGAAAGATACCTTTTCAAGAGGTTCCAAACATGTATCTTATAGTAGCTGGCTCTAATGACGTTCTAACAAAATTATCAGGACGTGACTATTTTTTCTCGAAAATACAACTTTAGGTGAGGCAACACTTTTTCATAAACGGTTACAAACGTGTCTTTATACTAAATTTTCGTGAAGTTATAATAAACTACCAAAATGTGATAATTTGACATGTCTTTACCAGAAGAGGTTATTTTCAATCAAATCCTAGCAATAATTATGTTATCACATTTTGGCGTTAGCAAGAGCTAGGAATTAATAGTAGTTGAAACTACTTAATGAGGAGATTTGGGAAAGGAGAAAGGAGTCTTAATCATTTTAATACTTGTACATAGACCAGGTGTGCACATGAATTTATTTTAACCAACTAAGCAGTTTATTAGAATCTTCAAAATTTCATACGTAAAACCTCAAAATAAAACATAAATTGTCTATTTTATTTTAAAAATATGATTATCAATATAATAATATATGTTAGCAAAATATTAATCTCATGATATTTATTCTATTTCACATGACAATTTAACAATAATAACACCATTATTATTGAGATACTACACGCCATTCATTATTAATTTCAACTTTACATGTTTGTAAAGAGTAATCCTTGGATATTGTAGTGTCTGAAGTTAGTTAATGTTTGAGCACTCATTAGTTTAGATTATCTATACATTAAGTCACTAATTTCATGCTTTTAATATATTTTTTAGTCACGAATATAAATTTTTACAATTATGAATGTTACTTCTCTTATTAAAAATATGTCGTTCGTTATTAATCTCAAATTTACAAGTTTATAAAGATTAATTCTTGGATATTATAAAGCTTGAAGTATAGTTAATGTTTGATCACTCATTACTTTAGATCATCAATGCTCCTACACATAGGGCGCTCTTCCTAAGAGAGGGGATGGACTTGGACGACTACATCAACCCCCACAATTCCCTTCGTCGTGGCCCTATATAGTTAGATTTATGTTTCTAAGTCTTAATGTTCTTATATTTTACTAAACCGGCCAATTTCTAATAACCAACGTGAATGTCACAGAAGCTGACATTACGTTTAGTCTTCTTATTCATGACAAATTGCAATGCCTTCTTGATCCTCTTCTTACTCAACCTCACCAAATGAGGAACATATCTATAATGCCTTTTTGGTTTTTTTGCCGAGGACTTTTTGAATGACAACTAGTTCTTCCTCAATTGATGTCAATGTATCTTCAATGAGACTCCACCCACGACCACAATGGCTGCACGTCTCTTTACCCCTAGGGCAGGGGCTTCCTCCAAGATCTTGATCTTGATCGTGACATGGTCATCCGAAGAACCATATGCAATTTCCTTTCTCACGTGAAATTGATGAGTGTCACCAATCTCCCTCCTCGTTAGGGCATCAATACTTTGGTTTGACCTTTGTATAAACTTGGCATTGTTCATTGAGTTTTATGTCGTTACACTCATGAACACAAACATAGATATATTGTCGAAATAGGACTAAGCCTAACATGTGATTTTCTGTTTCTTTGAAAGCAAACACCAAAATTCATTGTTTGGATTTTTTTTTTACAAGTTAATCAGATTTATAGGCCGGCTGCCAGAAGTTTCATTCAGTTTTTAACTTAAAATTAAAAGATATTTAGATTAATTGAATAAAGATTAACGGGAATTGTCACCAAGCCAATCACTTAAATAAGAGTACATAAAGTTGAAATTCACAATTATCAATTTCTGTTTTTCCTAAATTCGTGCAGCAATGATGACAGAGATAGAATATTTTCACCTATAGAAGATTTAACACCTAACTATATACTAGTATTATAGTAGAAATTTGAATAAAATACTCTAACACCCCCCCTATATTTCAAAATCAGATACACACATCAATTCGGAGAATATTTCAAAATCAGATCCACTCAACAACATAGGATTGACAGGGGAAGTTGAGTTTCTCTTAGTAGAGGAGTTGTTTTTCACTGAAGTAGTCATCTTCTTGTCTTGGAATAAATTGGAATTGATCCACTTCTTGATCTTGTGGATTATACTTGTATTATAGCTCATCTTGAAACTATTAATATACTTTTGCCTCTTAATATAATAATAGTTTCCCTTATACGAGGATGAGGTCTTGTGCTTACTCTTAGTCTTAGCGATTCGATTCCTCAAGAATTCCTCATCTCCCTCTACCCATCTAAGGTTCTTCGGAAACTCTTTTCCTGGAGCTTCTGCATGCCAAAACGTAGTCATTATCATATTCTTCTTCAGTCTTTTTAATTTGCTTAATTTATTTTCTATCTTGTTTGATTTATATAAGTATCAAATCCTTCAACTATAAGGATTAGGTTTACTTAATCTATAAATAAACAAGAAGATAATAAGACTTATTTTCCATATATGTTTGGGAAAAGGACTTCCATATATGTTTGGGAAAAGGAAAAAACAAAGTGGAAGAAATTAAACACAAGAAAAATCTTCATTATGAATAAACAAGTACATATATCTATTACATGTTGGTACCCAGTTAAAGATAAAGAGAAAGAATAAAAATTAGGGCTAAAAATAAAATATGTTTAGATTTTAAAGTATTTTAACTTTATAAAATTTAATAATAAGTTAAATTTTATATTTTTGAAATATTAATTTAAAATTTTATTTAATAATTTTTAATTTTAATTAGAAAAAGTGTTTCGAACTTACGCCCCAAATTAAACATTCGCCCCAAATATGTCTGATTTTCGTCTGTTGCTAGAGGCTGATAACTTATGTTCTGTTTCAAATTATAAGATAGAATGATGGAGGAGCTTTATGTACAAGGCAAAATACTATTGGGGATATTGAAGAGGTATTGAAACGGGTTTCATATATTTTGGGTGGACATAGTTTTGGTCAATTTAAAATTGAAATTAAAATTTGATTTTTTGGACTTTTACATTATGGATTGGATATCGAATTTTATTTTTCAAATTTATTAATTTTGGATTGGATATTGAATTTAATATTATGGATTTTTGAATATTAAAAATTCAAAATATTTATACCTTATATTTAACCCTACTCAATTATTCAATAAGTCCAATTTTCAAGATTCAATAAATTAATACCTCACAATATTAAATTTTCTATTAATCAAATATAAAAATATAAAATACTTCATTAGTAAGTAAAGTTTAATACACGGTATGGGCGGTAGAGTCACCTCAATTCTTGTTAATTGCATAAAGTTATAAATTTCAACGAGCAAACTATTAGGTGGATTGAGGTTGTTAATTGCTATGGTCTACCTAAAAAGCTCAAAAGTCAAAATCGAAAATCCAAAATATTCAAACTGATTAATCCGAAACCGATCCAATCCGAATTTATTTGAAATATTCAAACTAAAATTCTCATATCAAATCCAATGAGCCGAACGCCCACCCCTGCATACACCCCAGGATTGTCCCTGCCATTAAATCGGCTTATGCATTAGGGTACATGTCTTTCAAGTTCAGCTTCTTTTTTTTCATTGGCCTGCTGTAAATTTTGTATTTCCTCTGCTATTTTATCTGCTTCACTGAAATTAGAGAAGTTTTTATGGGTTTAAACTAATTCAATATGTGTTAATATAGGTGCTATTTGAGAGTAGTAAGCGATGCGAATGTATTCTTCATTGTAACATCTCGGAATAAGATATTGCTTCTCTGAAATCAACACAAATCCAGGCTATATATATCGATGATGAAGGCAGGCTTCAAATCCTCCCTTATGTTGATTTTCAAATATCCCCTCATGTCTGCAATCTCTGCCCTCCCAACATGTGCAAGGTAAATACTCCATATTTAGAATTTAATGGCAAAGTATAGCTAATTCTTGAACTAGTTTTCCTAATTGAGATTCTGTTTTTTGCAGGGTATGACAATAGACAAGCTTCCATGGCTAAGGAAGGGAAGAAAAGAATGATCTACCTTGGCGATGGAAGCGGGACTTCTGCGCTCACTTTTAAAAGATCTGAGGTAAGAAAAATCAAAATTTATTTTCGAAAGATATATTACTTATCTAGAGTAATTGTATTCACTTTGACAGTTCATGCCTCCTATTTGTTTCACAAGAACAATATTGTGAAAATATATGATTTCATATCCATTAATGAATAAGAATTGAGAATTTACAATATGTGATAATACTTTCACAGGCTTGTTATAATTACAACTGAAAATATATTAGATAAATTCTTTACGTTATATGTAAATCTCTATTTTCTCCCAAAATAGCAATACAGTAGAAGATATTTTAAAGCTTTCATAATTTCATTTAGATGAATTTGTTTCGTTCTCAAATAATAAGAACTTTTGATAAATATTATAAATACAAATTCATTTCCTAAAATGAATATGATAATATTTAATTAAAATTTTTATAAATATGAACGTGCTCCTAATTGTGAAGAAATCATGGTCCAACTCTAAAAGAGGTAGAATTCTTGTTATTCCATTTCCTCCTTCATCCTTGCTCCACTAATAATTACTGTTCTCAACACTTGAGTTCCAGAAATATCTTGTAAAGTATTTTCTAACAGAATCATAGTGTTCTTTGGAGGGAAAATAGTTGATAGTGTACAGGTCAGAAGATACTGAAAAATTACTTTTAATGACAACCAATTTTCCACCATCCAATAATATTTTTTCTTGTTAGCCACTGAGCCTTTTGGCAACCTTTGAAACCATGCTTATCAATGTAACTAAATTTTTTTTCCTTCCCACATAAAATAGAGCGTTCTAAATATGTGAAAGGTAATTGTTTTTCTATGTATCCAGTATTTTTTCTATTTCTGTCATGTAGGCACTTGTTTTAGATTATGTGAAGAAACAATTTTTTCTTTGTTAACTTTTTGTCCAAAAGCTCTTTCATATTTTTTATAATCTGTTCATCACCAGATTCACAAATTTATTATTACCACTCGAGAAGATAACAATATCGTCAGTATATGCAAGATGATTGATCTTTGTACCCCTATCTTTCATAGAAAAGGGAACAAAATTAGGTTTAGTAAAAAGATTATGAAGTGATTTGCATCCAACATGAAAAGAAACAGTGAGAGAGAATCTCTATATTTTAATTCTTGAGATGAAGTAAAGTATCCTTCTCTTGAGCGATTAGTAATAATGAAGTATCAAATCCCAGAAATGAGATTTTTGTATCCAATTTATTAAACGTTTGTGAGAAGACAAACATTTGTAGTACTAACAATCAAGAATTAATGGTCATGATATCCTATCATATATCTTAATCATGTCTAGTTTAAGAACAATGTTCCCTCCTTTATTTATTTTTGAGATTTTTTATATAATCTCTCGTGCCAGCAAGACATACTTAGTAATCAATCTATTTGTAATGAAGTCACTTTGATTATCAGAAATAATATTAGACAATAACGGGTTGAATTTATTAGCTAGTAAGTTAGAAATAATCTTATTAGTCACATTGCTGAGATTAATAGGTCTCAAATTAAACCTGAGAAATTAGCAGGAGACTCAACTTTAAGAATGCAGACTAAGAAAGTATGAGTATCGTATTTGGTGCTATGTTTTTCCTTTAAAGAAATGGGATACTATGTAGAAATCCCCCCTCCCAACTTTTTTTTTAAAGAGGCACTAAAGCTTTGCGAGGGTCCTAATATACCTCTTCTCTCCCTCCCTTCCCAAGCCAGTTGAAGTTGAATTATTTAGCTTTTTAAGACAGACTAACATAGAGAGTGTATATCATTCTCTTAGAGAGCATGAACTCAGAAAACATGACTAAAATTTTATTTTTGTAACATTTTTATTGAATTTATTTTATTATTATTATTATTATGATTTTCAATTTAAATTTGTCCCCCCCCCCCCCTTTTTTTTTTTTCTTTTTCTCTCTTATTTCTTCTTCCCTAAAGAGCTTTCGCTCCAGCTATTTCATTTCATTTTTTTTCACAATTTCTTTTGTTTCTCTTTCTTTATTGTTCTCTTCTGAATGGGTCATATGAATGCTTCCTCTCTTTTCTTTTCCTCCAAAAATCAGTCATCCCTTTTTCTTCAAATATATTATAATTCATATTCTCTTTTTCATTCTTATGATACAAATTTTTTTTTAAAAAAAAAACAAGATGAGGAAGGGTCAAACAAATTAAAAATATTTCACATCTTCTAACTTATTCGATTATCCTTTTTCTCTCCTTCATTTATTATACCCAATAATTACTTTGTCCAGAAGAGAAGTTCCCTGAACTCTTGAAGAGATGAGGATAAGAGAAAAGGGGAAAAATAAAAAAGAATAAAAAACAATGTAAAGAAAAAGAAATAAGAAAAATAAAGAAATAGTTACAGAAAAATAATATGTCAAAATAGGATTGGTATGTAATGTACATACCTTTTTTTAAAAAAAATTGATATTGAACTTGAAAGGTTGAATTAGTTTAAAAAAATTTATAGGAGCCTCAAAAAAATTAAAGTGTTTTTTTTAAAATAAGATACAAATTCAAGAGGGTAATTATATATTATCTCTAAAGAAATTCAGAAGATAATTAATGAGTTTGGCTCTGCTTAAATGAGCTTAGCTCTAATAATTATCAATAACATGTGGACTTACAAACATGCAAGACTGAGATTATTTTTTAACTTAGTTCTCTATCTTTTATATTGTATGTTTTGTTAATGGTAAGGTCGAAACCATTTTGCAGTTGTTTCCTTATTAATTGGAAGAGAATCCACCCCCCCCTCTAATTAAAGCAACGAATATTACTTGCCCTAAAGGACAAACCACTCTGCCATTGACAAAGTAGAAAACTGCCAGGTATGTCCCTTTATTATATATCTTTAAAACAATTTTGCTAATTATTTATTTGAATTAAACTTGATTATCAATACTTCAACATTAAACCTTGTCTCTTTATGCAATGCCAAATAAAAACAAGCAAGCCAATCGATATTAGTTTTTGTATGAAAAATTATCAGTTTGTCGCCTGGAGTATCGAGATTACTTTATCTCAAAAAACTTTTAGATGTATTTAGATAATAATTTTAATCTATTAATTATGCAATTATTCGGTGAATATTTAATTATTTAGTGTGTGATAATTATTTCTTTTTTATTTGAGTTTTGTCCTATTGTTATATATATATATATTTCTACACACATTTTTTTAAAAATTATTTCATATAAAGATTAAGAGAAAATTATATTGTATATCATGTAATGCAATAATGCTATCAAATTTAGCTCATGTTTTATTTCTTAATTAATTTAGCTCAATATCTTATAAATTGAAATTTACTTTTCATCCCTTAGCCCAACAAACTAAAAATACTGATCTCTTCCTTTGTTCTCATTTTTCTTGCTTTGCATTCTCATTTTTTTTTCTTTTCTTTCTTTTTTGTTAGTATTGTTGTAAGGAGAAACTTCATAGGTGTCTATTGTTGAAAATCGAAGTTTCAAAATTTTGAAAATTAAATTTTTATAAATAAACTTCGTTTCGAGTGGGTATTATTGTAAAAGATCGAGTATGTATTGAGGAGCTTAAGTCTGAAATTTAGGGGATTTGGTATAGTTTTTGAGGTGTTTTGGATGAATCTAGTGCTTGGATTTGAGGAAAAAAGACAAAGTCAATTTTTTTGTATATGAGTGTATAAACATTTCTTAAATTTTTGTGTAATATTTTTATATTGGATGTATAACATTGCATATCGAGTTTTTAGACATCGCTGTAAAAAGAATATGAAGTTTTTGTATAATATTAATATCGAGTGTATAATATTGTATACCGATTTTTTAACCCTTGCTTTGAGAAAATAGGTCTATGCAACAGAAAACTTAGAAACTTGACTATATAATTGCAATGTAGTGTTGTAGAGTGTATATTTGCACAATTATCCCCAAGATTCATATGTATTTCGGTTATTCTTTGAAGTATAATGGATAAATTTAAGAAAAGCAGGGATGATTGTACCTGAAAAAATTCTACAAAATAAGTATCAAGTGTATATTGATCTTGAGCCTATACTTGGGCTTGAATTTGACAGAGAGTGCGATCAATTTTTATAAAGAGAAGTTCTCCCGATAAACTGAGGAGTCACTAGGAAAAAGAAAATGTAATTGTTCTTTCTTGTATCGTAAATTCTGTCTCGAAAGGTCTTCTTGGTGGAATCATTTATGCACCCAATGCTCAAACTGTTTGAAAAGAACTGTTTGTGAGGTTTCGTAAGGTGAATGGTTTAAGACCTTTAATTTACATAAACAACTTGCTACTCTGATTCAAGGTACTACCTTAATGTCTCTTTATTACTTTAAACTCAAAGAACTTTGAAAAAAAACTTGAGGTATTGGTTCCTACATTTGGTAGTAGTTGTAAAAAATCTAAAAATTTCATTTTACACTTACAAAAGTCGAAATTGTTTCAATTTTTAATGAGGTTAGATGAATCCTACATTGAAGCTAGAGGTCAGATACTACTCATCAGTCCACTACCTTTTGTTAATCAGGCATATGCTATGATAGTGAGTGATGTGAGTCAAAAATCTGTGTGTATTGAGACATCTACTAGTATATTGGGAGTTAAACCTGATGTGAGCTCTAGTTCTAACTCTTATGATATTTCTATGCACTATAGAAATAACATCAATCAAAAATATAGGAAGAACTAAAATCTTCAATGTGATTTCTGTAAAATGAAGGGACATACTAAAGATTAGTGTTATAAATTGATTGGATATCCACCAGGTTCTAACAGAAAGAAAGTGGGATATGATGATGCATGTAATTTGTCTCATGATTATAATTCTCAAGAAAATCAAGCGACAACTCAGGTTTATTCCCACAATCAAGGCATTCAAGCTTGTCGCTCATCTACTTCTAATCAGAATGCATCCTTTTAGAATCAATTTGATCAATTATTCTAAATAGGACTTTGTTCTTTCATTAGGAGTAGTACAATCAAATATCATAGATGATGGACAAAAATAAAGCTCCTACATATTCAGCAAACACTACAGGTACAAATACTTATTGTTTTGTCTTCTAAGAATAATCTAAAGTGGATCATAGACACTAGAGAAACAAATCATATGATATCTGATGTGAATTTGCTAAAGAAAGCTACAATTACTAAAATGGATATACCAAAAGAGTATATCTCCTTAATGGTGACATCTCACTGGTTACTCAAACAGGCTCAAATCATTTTTCAACAATAATACTATTATCAATGTGTTTCACATTCCTCATTTTAAATACTACTTACTTTCTGTATTTAAGCTAACCAAAGAGCTAAAGTATATGGTTGCTTTCTATCTTGAATTTTGCATATTTCAGGATTTCTTCAATGAGGAGGTGAAGGGGATTAGTAGAAAGAAGGATGACTTGTATCTCTTTGTAACTCAAAATGGAGCTAAAATGCTAACTATAGCTCAGGATGATAATATTCAAAATCTAAGAATTAAAGAGACTGATATTAATCTGTGACACAAAAGATTGGACATGTCTCTACAAATGTACTAAGAAAGTTGTTGCCATTTAGTTTAGATGTTTTGTCAAATAGAATAAGAAAATGTAAAGTTTGTCCTTGTGCAAAATAGATCAGATTATCTTTTCTGGTAAGCAGTATTAAGTTATCTAGTTGCTTTAATTTAGTATATATGGATGTATAGGGCCTTATAAGATTTCTACCTATGATGAGAATAAATACTTTCTGACAGTTATAGATGATTTTTCAAGAGTGGCTTGAGTTTTTTGGCTGAAGTTAAAGATAGATATGTGTATGATTCTAAAACAGTTTATAACATTTGTGCAAACACAATTTATCAAGACTATTATTACATTAAAGACAAATAATAATGGAATTGAATTTATCAATTATGTTTGCAATGATCTATTCAAAAGTCTAGGAATTATTCACCAAAAGATGTGTGTTTATACTCCACAACATAATAGAGTGACAGAAAAAGAAAAACACAGAAACCTATTTGAGATTACTAGCTCTAGATCCATCTCAAGAAGTAATACCTATTATATTCTGGGGTCCGCATGTCTTAGCTGCAATTTATATAATAATCAGAATGTCTAGTTCAACTATACACAATATGTCTCCATATGAGAAACTATATGGAAGAAAATCTTCTCTTCAATACCTAAGAGTAATAGGTTGTCTGTGTTTTGCTAAATTGTTCAAGAGAATGTAGAGTTAGTGTCTAGATCAAGATCAGTTGTGCAAAGATGTTATTCAAAAACTCAAAAAATTTACTTATTATATGATATTACTAATAAAATATTCTTTGTAAATAGGGATGTGGTGTTTAGAGAAGACAACTTTCCCTTCAAGCAATAAAGATTCCCTCCATCAATCATATTCACAACCACACTAAATGATGTTATTTACAATATATCTCCAACCATCCTACATATCCTTATAATTCAAATATGGATAATATACAAACACATATAATATCCTCAGAAACTGAAACTATGCAGAAGGTACCACAGTCAATGAAAAATGAAAACTCACCAATAGATGCACTACCCCAACAGGACCAACATCTCAATCTTAATGGTGCACCAATTACAATAGAAGAACAACCACTTCAAGCTATACCTCTAGAAAACATACAAATCACTCAAGGTGGTTAAACAGAACAAAGAAAGTCATATAGAGGCAAGAAATCACCTAGTTGAATGAAATACTTTGTGTTACTAAATATATATCAAGAAATTCTCTATTCCATGAATAAGTATCTATCATATAGCAACATAACATCCAATTACCAAGCCTATATTGCTAATATTTCTTCTGAAATTGAGCTAAAAGCCTACTTTGAGGCTATCAAAGATCCCAAATGGATTGAAGCTATGCAATTAGAGATTGATGCTCTTCAGAAAAACCTTACTTAGGACATCACCTCATTGAACACCAATCGGATGTAAGTAGATTTACAAAATCAAATAAAAAGCATCAGGAGAAGTAGATAGGTTCAAAGTCAGATTTGTGGCCAAAGGATATAGTCAAAAGGGGAGAATTGATAATCAAGAAATCTTCTCCCTTGTGGTAAAAATAAAAATACACAAGAATGTTTTGGAACTTGCAGCTCAAAAGCAGTAACACATTCATCAAATCGATGTATACAATGCATTTTTGCAAGGTGATCTGCCAGATGAAATCTACATGGAGGTCCCATAAGGTTTAGAAGTCAAGGGGGAAACAACCTGTGTACAGACTTCTAAAATCTCTATATGGTCTAAAATAGGTCCCAAGACATTGGAACGCCAAACTTTCTGAGGCTCTTACAAGGTTACAGTTCAAACAAAGCCAACTTGATCATTCTCTGTATGTCAAAAAATCAGATAGAGACACCATTATTATATTAGTTTATGTTGATGATATGCTCATTATAGGTGAGTCCCTCACACTAATTGAATAAACAAAAAAAATTTCATCTAGCATTCAAAATAAAGGACTAGGGAGAATTAAAGTATTTCTTGAGGATTGAGTTTACAAGATCTAAATTAGAAATTCTAATGCATCAAAGAAAATATGCATTAGAACTCATCTCTAAGTCAGGACTAAGAGCTGCAAAGCCTGCCATTACTAGAGAATATGATGAGCATGTATCTTACGTTATTACTATAGCAAATGATCCACTAACATATCAAAATTCCTACCAAAGACTTGTAACAATGACAAAATCAGATATCTCCTATAGTATATAGACACTCAATCAATTTCCTCTGCCACCAAAGAAGTCACACATGAAAGTTGTACTAAGGATAGCCAAATATGTAATGAATCAACAAGGACGGCATTCTCTTGTCATATCAGCCCAACAACAGTGCAACAACTTATCTTGATGTTGATTGGGCAATATGCCGTTACTTTAAAAAATTCATAATTGGTTATCTCATCAAAGTTGGAAACTCATAAATTCATGGAAGTCAATAAAATAATCTAGTGTTTCTAGAAACTTTGTTGAAGCAGAATACAGAAGTTTAACAGCCAATGTTGCAGAACTTATATGGTTATAAGATCTTCTCAAAGAACTTGATGCGGACATTAAGCTGTCAGTTGCAATTTTTACTTATAGAAAATCGAAAATACAAATAGCTACAAATTATTTATCATAAAAGGACCAAACACATTGAAATCGATTGTCATTTTATAAGGGAAAAGATTGCTCAAGGTCTAGCAACACTAACTACATATCTTACAAAAACCAGCTGATATACTGACCAAAGGTCTCAACAAAATGCATCATAAATGTCTCAATTCTAAACTAGGAATCTTGAACATCTTCAACAAATCCTAGTTTGAGGGGGAGTGTTGAGATTATTAAAATTGTTAAAATCAACAAGGGTAGTCCAGTAATTTCCCTATTTATTTATGTAACCATAACGAGGAAGTTGTTCATCTGCCCAATCCTAAAGTTAGCAACTAGTTCTGTTATTAGTCAGCTGATTATCTCTTCCTATATAGTACCTAAGAGTACTCATTCTCTAAGAGAATAAGGAAGAATAATATTCAGATGACAATGCTCTCTTTTTTTTTTCTCTGTGAATTACAGTTCTTCTTCCTCCCTTGAATCATCTCTCCTTGTTTCTCAATTAGGGTTCTTGCATAACCTTAATCAGTTCACATGGGAATAAGAGAAAGTTTGTAATGCGACCACAACGTATGAAGTTAAACTATTGTAGCATTTAATAAAATGATGTACTCGCAATAAAGATGACACCAGTGTAAAAGGAGTTCATAGGAATAAGAGCATAAACATTGTCACAATCTAGACAAAACTATGATAAGCACATTTCATTTCAGCAAGCCAAAAATTATAATTCACAAAGAGAGTCTCCACTTCTAATAAACTATGAACTACATCACAATCATCCTTAACGAATCCGTATGAAGTGATCTCATACTTTTCATCAGAACTGTATAGAAACCAACGATCTTGAATAACCAATTCAATAGAACAACTCAAAAGATAAAAAGGTACATTGTAGTATACCCATACATTACGGGCCATTTTAATACTCACACAAGTGTTCTACTAATTAAAATAATGAGGGAGGAAGATATGAGAAGAGTGAAGAGCCAAATAAACAGAAAAGAAAGAACAGGATGAAGAAGAAGCAAAGGAAAAGAAAGGGTATTATTAAGAGCTAGAAAATTCATATTATTGGACATTTTAACACTCACACATGCATGATGAGAAATACAGGCATGGGAAGTATGTAATAGTTTGGGAATCAATTGATAACTTGTTGTTTTTATTGTAGGCAAGAAAATTCAAATTGAAATGTGTTATTATCGAGGATTGATGAAAGGATAATAGCTGGAATTTCCTTCATACATACCAAATGAGGAGCCTAGTTCGGTATAAGCACTAGTTCATTCAGTCAATGAAGCTGCAATCGTTTCTGAATGCTTGTGTCACTCTAAAAGGATGTTCAAGAAACCAAGTACATAAATGGTTGAAGTGTAGGATATGATCATAAGAAAGAAATGGCAGGATGGGGGAATTGTATAATTAGGAGCAAGAAGTTTCAGATAATAACTCATCGAGTAGTTCAGGTCCTAAATCAAAAAATACCAACATATCCTCTTTTTGAGCTATTTTCTTTTTACCTTTCAACTTAGAGAAGCCTCTTTTCTTGTGTCTTTCTTTCAGGGCTTGAACAGGTGATAAACCCTCCTTGTAACTAACTCTATTCAACTCACATAACGATGGACGAACTCTTTCAACTGGAAAATTAAGGCAAGCGAATTGGCCTCGCATCCAAAGTGCAGCTTGGTCATAAGCCAAAGCAGCTTCTTCAGCAGTGTCGAAAGTTCCAAGCCAAACCCTAATTCCATTTCTTGTCGAATCCCTAATTTCAGCTGCATATTTTCCCCATGGCCGCTTTCGAACTCCTATGTACTGCTTTTCCTCTTTAACGGGAAGTTGTTGAACTTTCCCATTCTTGAACTCTTTGGAGAAATCATTTCCCAAATAAATCATTTTTTGTTCCTCAATATCGAATGGTACTGTCCAATCACTACCAAATGAGAACTCAAAACATGAAGAATTATTCATCTTTGAGAGCTTTCTTTTTTCTTTTTCTTGGATGATTGGAAATCATTGTGTACCAAAGTAAGCTAAACCTTTAAATGGAATATTACAGCTTGTGGAGTGTTGTGGGAGAGAGGTTTTAGTTGTGAGATTAATTAGTAATTTAACATGTTCCTAGATTCTTTCCCATGACTGGGAAGTCAGGGCACCTTAGATTTATATATAGGTTCATGACTTTGATATGACAGGAAGAAGGAATTAATAATACAGCTTAATTATTTATAAAGAATTATGGAGTATATAAAGATCATCATCTAATTGAAAGATTTGAGGTTTCGATTAAAATAGCTTAATCTCCCTAGTAAATATTTGAGTAGTACTGTTTCTGTGTGGAAATTGAAAGTTTAAAATATACAAAGCACCTGACGAAATCATCAACCATCCTATCTAATCAGTCACATTCGATAGGACTTTCTGCTTTGTTTTTTGTTTTTTTTTCAGCTCATATTCGTTACTACTTTGAACTTTGGAGCTTATCTAATTCGAGTTCTTTTCTGAAGATTCAGTTTAGAGGTCAAATATTTCCTGCCAAACACTATTCATGTTTAAGGATCGAATTCTAAATCTCTAATTTAGTATCAAAGAATATTTGTCATGGATCTTGAGTCTAACTCAAGTTCAAAAATTACATTCTTTGTTCATTTTCAATTGTCCATTATCGTACTAAAATAGATATTTATTATGTCTTGATTCCAAATTTACCCTTACAATTGTTTACCAAAGTATTGGATTTATTACTTCGTGAAGACGTGTACCATTCTATTTGTTGTTCCTCAGGAAGTAGCTCAAAAGGTGAAGATTGTCCAAGTCTGTAAAAAAATCGCTCATCTCATTAACTATCTATGTGAAACTTCTTCACATCCCTTAACTGCACATATATAGGGATGGATAACTGAAATGTGAATAATTTAATATGAGAGACGAACAGCAAATTGCAACAATAACAATTTAAAGCTAAATTACTCCGGCTTATTTCAAAATTAGAAATCATATTGTGATAGGTACTACTTACTAGACTACATTAAATAAGTCTTGCTTTTATAAGAGAAATTTAGATAAAGTTTATTTACTTTTGATCCAATCACCGCTGCTACATCAACATGACTTCGACAATTAATACCGTGGAACTATTAAAAATTTATTTGGAATTTATTAAGGTGGATAGAAAGTGACAAATTTCAAATAAAGAATTACTTATTAGCTAATACCATCTATAATTGTTGAGATTCAACTAGTAGGGATGGTTTGGAATGGGATGAGATAGATAAAGTTATTTTACGAATCGAAGTTTTTTATAAGATTAATTATCTCATTATATATATGAAATAATTTATTCCGTTATTATAATATAAATAAAGAAATAAATAATTTCAAAATTAACTAGTACCTCTAATCAAAGATAGAATGAAATAATCTTATATTTTATTCCGAAAAATTATTATTTCTTATCCTTCGTACCAATCCATTCCTTAAGATATTATTATTTGTTTTAGGCCTCAAAATATTCTCCCCTTACATAAACATTATCACCCAAAAAGCGTTCCGATCTTGAATCTTGAACGGCCTCTATTGCTAATTAATTTTATTCTCTCATTTCGATAAGAGTTTATATTAAATTATATCCTTTTTTCCAGTTTTTTTTTTAAAAAATCAGCTAATACTCAGAGTTTGTTAAATATTTTATTAAATTAAAAGTATTCTCTTTTGAAAAATCAAAGAATTAAAAAATAATTAATTTTATTTTAAAATATATAATTATCTTTAAAACTAATGGCAGATAATTTAAATTAGCAAGGAGCAGTAGTACGATCTTGGTGAATATTTTTTAAAATTTCTAACCAAAAAAAAAACTTATTAAACTTGTTGCTACCTGTGTCATAATTAAATCATAATATTGTTTTCTTGAAATATTCCTGTCTTTTCTTTGTCTTTTTCCGTCGGCTGATGCCGACCTGGATTATTTTAATTGGATACATTAAGGTCTTCTAGATTACCTAAAGTCAGACAATAACTTTTATTTTTTAAGCAAAATTTAGTTTTTTTGGTTTTTTTGTCTTATTTTATAAATCTGTTTCAAAAATAATTTTTAAGTTTTAACTTTCTATATGATATTTTTTCTTATATTTTTAATTTAAAATTATAAAATTTTATTTTTATATTTTGTTAAAAATAAATAAATTAATTAATTAAAATGAAAAGAGTACTAAATTGCCTTCTTTTTCTAGTGGACTTTCTATTATTATTCGAAAAGGACATAGGAAGGTGTTACTATATTTGTTTTGTATGTATTCACATATTGGGTAGGAACTTGTCTGAACTTCGTTACATTAACAATTCTAATTCGAGAAATAAGGGATTTAGTTGTACCAGCTTGTACAAGGATACCCAAAGGCTAGGGTCAATTATATATACTATATACATTTTATTTAAGTGAAATATAATATTAATTCATATAATATGCAAGTAGCAGAGAAGTGTGAAGTCATGGGGTAGGGCAAATAATGTATGTTGCTATCCATCAAGATAGAAACAATTAAAATAAGTAGATGGGTTTAGGGACAACCCGGAGGCGAAGCCAATTATGCGAAAAAGAATTCATCTAGAATTTTTTTTTGCGAAAACATAATATATATATATATATATATATATATATATATATATATATATATATATATATATATATTATTGAATCTTTTTAGCTTTTTTATGTGTTTATTTTTTTATTTTTTAAAATTTCTTTAATAAAATTTTTAGCTCTGTCATCGCTTTTGACCTCAATTTCTCAATTTTTTTTATTCTTCTAATTTAGTTTATTTAACACCCCTCAACATCTCTAATCTCTAATTATTATTACTTAAAAACAAAATTAAAAAATTACAAAACATAACATAATTATGAAAGTATTTACATATAATGTCCATAGTTTTAAAAAATTATATAATATAACTTTATTTCATTTAATGTGTCATCTATTTACTTTTTTTACTTTGTATTTGATTATTATTTACCTCTCTCCTATTCATCATCATAAATTTCTTCAATAACCACCCAATCCCTATTCCATCTTCTCTCTCACTCATTGTTCATCATCAAATCAGATGGGTCAACTCAATCCCTCTTCCATCTTTCTATTCCCCCCCGCCTCCCCCCCCTCTTTTTCTCTCGCATCTATCTCTTTCTCTTTGGTTGTTCTTGTTCAAATATCGTAGTTTTTCGACATGTCTCCCTCAAAAGTCAACTCAAGTCGACGACGACTAAGTCGCCCGTCAGATCTGATCGAAAATGCAAAATTTTGATCGGAGAACGGTGGAGCAAATATGATGATGCCCCTATGTTTCTTATCCCAAAAGTATTTCTTCAATATGTATTTTTGATAGAAACTTTTTAAAAATTCAGATGTATTTTTGTATTATGAGGAAGGAGAAATTTTCATTGATGATTTTTATTTAATTTTCAATTTAAGATATGTATATTTTGTATTTTAGACAAGAATCTTCAGCCGTATAATTCATTGGATTTTTACTAATAAAATCTTTATGATTTCTAGAGTCTCAAATAGATTATAAAATTTCGTTAATTATGGTAATTGATTTTTTTATTTTTTAAAAATCCTATTAGCGTATTTTATAGGTTATGTATACTATGTATTTCGACATTATCTTTTCACCCGTATTCATTTGATTTTTAGGACTTCTATTTGTATTTAGTTGTATGACACAACGCAAACTCTTTTAATGGAGATACATATTAGTACTCTTTGATATAATTAAATACACAATCCTTTATGCCTTTTTTAGAATTTATTTGTTAAAATACATATATTTGGTTATATTTATGATACAAATTATTTATTTTTTTATAATTCAATGAATGAAAGTATATTATGGAAATAAATCACTTTTTTAAATTTGCTTTACAAGGTGTTAATATAAAATAAGAATTTCATCCGTTTTTAGAGTCCATTAAATTAAAGAATGTAATAATTATTAATTACATGATAATGGTAACTGATTATGAAAATAAAATACTTTTTTAGATTTTCTTTACAAGATGTGAATATAAAATAAGAATTCCATCCGTTTTTAGAGTCAATTTATTTAAGGAATGTAATAATTATCAATTGAGCGAATAATGATAATTGATTATTTATGTGAAACATAATTCCTAAAATCACTCACCTAATCATATTTTGTATTTGTATTTGATGTGTTTTACCTAAGGTAAATACAACACATGACACATAAAATATTATCATTTTATGTAAATAAGTAAATTATTACTATTTCAGCCTATTTTCGCTCAAAATGTTATCATTTCTGAAATTTCCTCATAAAAAAGCCTAGTTGAACGCCTATTAAACCCCAAGTAGAACCGCTTTGTTTAGCCCATATATTGATGCTAATCGGTTCAATCAGTTATCTGTTTAATAACGCTTCTTTATGAAAAATTTGTTTTAGCGACTTTTTTAAAAAGTTGAACCTTTTAATAAACCGATGGCAACATTTGAAAATTTGAACCACAACCCTATCTAAATAGGCTTTTATTGTTTGTTTCAGCTACTATGGCATATTTCCATGTGTAAAGGTCCAAAAACATACTTGAACTATATTGTTTTTGCGAGTTTAGTATCTGAACTATGCGAAATTTATATTTAGTACCTGAACTATCACCCCAAGCTTACAGAAACACACCTGAACATTTATATTTCTTGTGTGTGATACACTTGCCAGTTTACATTTTAAAAAATTTCACGTGGCACTCCACATGTATAATTATTTCCACCATGGCAAAGTTTAAATAAATTGAAAAATAAATTTACAAAATACTTTATAATTGATTTTTTGTTTTTTTACTAGAAATCAAAATTCATTTTTTCTCCCAATTCAAGAACCTATACATACTGCAGAAACTCCACTCATCCACTTCTGAAGAACACACCAAAATTTTTCACACTACTACATAAAAAGTTATAAAATCGAGCAAAAAATACCACAAATTTTGAAAGAACCCACCAAGATTTTTTACACTACTACACAAAAATTATAAAATTGAGCAAAAACAAGCCACAAATTTTGAAAGAAACTAAACAGAAAATCAAATAGAACAAACCCTTTAATGGGTTTTGAAGATCTGATGGCAATGGATAAAACTAAATTTGTTAAAGAAGAAGGGATGAGTTATTACAAAATGAAGAATAAATTGAAGAAATATGAAGAAGAAGAGGGAAGAAATCTACAATTTTACATAAAAGATGAAGAAGAAATAAAGAAGAAGAAGAAGAAGAAGAAGAAGAAGAAGAAGAGTAATTAAAAGTGAAAAAAAAAATTTAATAAAAAAAACCTACTCAGTAAATTGTGCCAGTTGGAATGTCTAGGCAATTTTAATGTCTAAAACATCACTCACACGCGTGAGAGTGATTGAAATCACGATTTCGGTCCAATCAGCACTCAGTTATGTTTCTATAACCTGAGAGTAATAGTTCACCTACCTAACGCAAACTTCACATAGTTTAGGTACTAAACTCGCAAAAGCGATATAGTTCAGGTGTGTTTTTGGACCTTTACTCCATTTTCATTTTTGAAAGTTAAATTCAAATAGAGATGATTGAATTGTAAGGGTTAAAATTTATAGGAAGTGAGGATTTATTAATTTTAAAAGAAGTCGAGAGTTGATTGGCCAAAATTTATTAATTTTAAAAAAAGTCGAGAGGTGATAGTGTGGACCCGATACTTATCGATGAAAAGGTAATATATATTTCTTATTATATTTTATGCATTTTGTAATTCATTATTGTGAAAACACTTACTGACTTTCTTTTACCAGAAAAATTTGATGAACGTTGTAATTTGGAAAAACTAGGCTAACAGGTTTCGGAATAAATTGAGTGAAGATTCTGTGATCATTATTATAAACTTCAAAGTTACTGATAGTATTGATGAATATAGGCTAGTGTTAAGTATGTAAGTAAAATCTTAATGCACTTCAGGGTCTTCAACATGATAATCTTATATAGAAACGCTAAAGAAAACATACCTGAAGCAGAAGATATTATCGCGGAGAGAAGTCAAAGCATTGATAGAGAAATGGTTTCTACCTCCTTGCCCTGGCCTTAGTTACCATTGTTGTCAGCGATGGAAAAGGTGTAGAGAATATGTGGTAACCCTAATGGGTGGAGGGAGTACCAATTTATAGAGATTAATTAATTAAGACTTAATCTGATACATCCATCAAATAATCGATGTACGGACGAGATCTATTCTTCTTTAAATATTAGTTATGGGCTTTACATTTATTGAATCATAAATAAAATAATAATAATTCGTACATTCTCCCATTTGTCCCAATAACCACATAACATTAATATTTAAAGACATAAACATTATTTGCACATAAATAAATCTCTTCTATAATGTTCATCATACATACCACAATATGACAAACCACTAATGCGAGTTATGGCGGTTATATATAATTTTATGCTACATATTTCCTTCCATATACTACTACATTAGCGATCTATCATACTAGGTTCATAAGCTATAAACATATAACATTATGGTCCACAAAAATGTTTCATTGAGGCTTATTCTTTAATAGCTCAAAACAATAATGTTTACATCATTATGAGAAATAGAAAATTTACTAATGTATATTCATAAATATGTAATTGAGCTTAGAGCGTAAAAACATCATAAATGCATCAATCATAAGTACAAACATGACCCATTCTTTGAACATGTTCTTTAAATGTCTTTGGTTGTACGCCTTTTGTTAACAGATCTGAAATCATGAGATCAATTCTAATATTCTCAACTGAAACTCTTTGTTCCTGAACTTCTTCTTTGATGGTAAAGTACTTTAATTTCATATGTTTGGCACCTTTGGAGTACTTATCATTCTTGGAGAAGAATACAGTTGCAGTATTATCACAATAAATTTTCAGCAGCTTGGTAATGGTGTCGACAACCCCAAGTCCTAAAATAAAATTCTGCAGCCATAATGCATGAATTGTGGCTTCAAAACATATCACAAATTTTGCTTTCATTGTGGATGTTGCAGTGACATGGTCCTTCAGCTAATAGGAACAAGTAACCATATGTGGACTTTCTTGTATCAATGCATCCAGCAAAATCTAAATTCGAGTATCCAAAAACTTCAAAGTGATTGGATTTTCTATACATGAGCATATCATCCTTGGTTCCTTTCAGGTACCTTAAGACTTTCTTTGCGGCTTTACAGTGATCAATCCATGGATTACTTTGATATCTTCCTAACATTCCGACCGCAAAACTAATATCCGGTCTTGTGTAAGTTTGAACATACATCAAACTTCCAATAATAGAAGAGTAAGGAATTGACTCTATTTCTTTTCGTTCTACATCATTTTTCTAGCATTGCATGAGTTGAATAGGAACAATTTCTATTGAATAATTGTTCATGTTAAATCTCTCTAGAACTCTTTTGATATATCCTTTCTGAGATAATCCCAATAATCCTTGTGATCTATCACGAAATATTTCTATCTTTATCACATAGGATGCCTCATTCATATCTTTCATTTCAAAATTCATAGAGAGAGTTTTCGTCTCATGCAATATGCCTAAATTATTAGCAGCAAGTAAAATGTCATCAATATATAGGACTAAAAATATAAACTTGCAACCCCCTGATCTTTTGATATATACCGATCAGTAATAATCTCTTTAAATCCAAAAGATATTATGGTATCATTAAATTTTATATACCATTGTTGTGAGGCTTGTTTAAGTCCATATATTGACTTCTTTAGCTTACACACCATTTGACCATCTTCTTTAATTTTGAAACCCTCTGATTGGTCCATATAAACTTCCTCCTCGAGGTCTCCATCAAGAAAGACAATTTTCACTTCCATTTGGTGTAACTCTTAATCAAAATGAGCCATCAAAGCCATAATAATTCTTAATGAGTCTTTCTTTGAGACAAGTGAAAAGGTCTCTTTATAATCAATGCCTCATTTCTGAGTATAACTCTTGATAACAAGTCTGGCTTTATATCGTTTAATATTGCCATTTGAATCGCGTTTGGTCTTAAAGACCCATCTACCCAATTCTTTTAGAACCTTTTCGTAATTCAACGAGATCCCAGACTTTATTGTATTCCATGAAACTTAACTCTTCTTTTATGGAATCAATCCATTTATCAGACCTAGTACTTTCAATAGCCTGTAAAAATGAAATCGGATCTTCCTTAAATCCAATATCAAAATCTAACTCTTGCAAATAAATCACATAATCATTTGAAATAGACAATTTTCTTTCTCTTTTAGATATCCTTAATGGCACTTTTTGTGGTTCATTTGTGCCAGATATTTTTGAGTTAGTTCCTTCTTAAAGTGTTTCGTCCAAATGTTGTTCAATATTGTCAAAGGGTTCTCCAACAATAGGAATAATATTTATTATTGTTGTGGAATAGATGCATTCATGGGAAATGAAATATTTACCCTCACCTCATTTATTTCCACACTTTGTCGTTTAATACTCCCACTAACTTCACCATTCTTAATAAATCTTGTATTACCGGTTTCAACAATTCTCTAACTATGGTTTGGACAGTAAAACCTAGACCCTTCAGATTTATCTGGGTAACCAATAAGGTAACCACTTACTGTTTGAGAATCCAATTTCTTTTTATGTGGATTATAAATTCTAGCTTCCGCTGGGCAGCCCTAAACATGCAGGTGCCTTAAACTAGGTTTCCTTCCAATCCACAGTTCAAAAGAGATCTTCAGAACTACCTTAATAGGAATCCTATTTAATAAATATACAAAGGTTTTAAGAGCATACGTCCACAAAGATTTGGGTAATGAGGAATTACTCCTAATACTCCTAACTATATCCACAAGTGTCCGATTACGCCTTTCTGCAATACCATTTTGTTGAGGTGTTCCTAGCCTAGTATACTGTGCATATATGCCATGTTCCTGGAGAAACTTTGTAAATGGATCTGCACACTGTCCTGATTCATTATATTTTTCATAATATTCACCACCTCTATCTGATCTAATGGTTTTCACTTTTCTATTTTATTGTCTTTCAACCTCATTGACGTACACTTTGAGAGTGTCTGTTGGTTGAGATTTTTCTTTCAACAAATAGATATATCCATAATTGAAAAATCATCAGTAAAAGTGATAAAATATTTTTCTCCACCAAAAGATGAAACATCAAAAGGTCCGCAAATATCAGTGTGTATCATTTCAAGAAGCTGGGTGCTTCTTGTGGTACCTTTCTTGTTATGCTTAGTTTGATTTCTCTTAATGCAAATAAAACATATAATAAAATTAGTAAAATTTAGATCCGGAAGAATTTCATTATTTACTAATCCTTTTAATCTTTCTTCATGTATATGACCCAAACATCTGTGCCACAAGTAAACAGAACTTTCATCCAGTGAACTACGTTTAGTTCCAACATTTTGATAAATAACAAGAAAGGATTCAGAAAAGATATTATCGAGTTTCAATTTATATAAACCATCAATAAGAATACCACCATAAAAAATATCACTCTTATATATATTGAAATATCCATGTACAAACATAAAATCAAATCCAGAAACATCAAGTCTTCAAAGAGAAATCAAATTCCTAGAAACTGAAGGAACATAAAGAGTCTATAATAGATCAAGGCGATGTCCAGTCTCCAAGATCAAATGATAAGTCCCTATGCCTTCAATTGTAGCCTTCATACAATTTCCCATGAATAAGAAATTCTTATTTGGATTTGCAGTTTGGATCATAATGAATCCCTGCAATATAGTTGATACATGAGCAGTTGCATCAGGATCAAGCCACCAAGTATCATAAGGAACTTCTACTAAATTTGACTCAAAACATATAAAAGCACTAAGTATACCTTTCTTTTCAAACCAAGCGTAACGTTTCAGGCAATCTTTCTGATAATGCCCTTCCTTTTAACATAAACGACACACATCTGCCTTGAGTTCCTTATGAGCATCCTCTGAAACTTTAGCAGGTACTTTCTTCTTCTTGAACTTAATGTTGGCCTTCATCTTAAGTCCTTTACTAGCTTCTTGACCCATGAGGTGAATAGACTGAACTCCTTGTTTCTTAAGTCTTGATTCCTCTTGAGTAAGCATACTAGACACATCCCACTTATCCTTAATAGTATTATAGTTAATTTAGAATGGTCCATACTCAGGAGACAATGAGTTCAAAATAAACTGAACCAAGAAGGTGTCATCCACTTTCATCCCCAAGGCCTGGAGTCTTGCTGCAGTGTTAGTCATCTCGATGATATGATTTTGCATATTGGCGACCCAGCAAACTTCATGGTTGTGAGTTCAGCTATTAATATACCAGCAAGAAACTTATCAGCAGAACGAAAACATTCTTCCACAAACGTCAGGTATTCCCTGACACTTTCTGTTTGTGGAATAGTACTCTTAATGATACTGACAATAGTCATCCACATAAACATAAGACTCAATCTGTTAGAGCGTTTTCATGCTTTATGGAAAGACTTCTCGCCTTCATTTCTCGTATCAGTAATGGCAGCGGGTTTATCTTTCAGAAGAGTCAAGTCAAGATCCATTACACCTAAGTGGAACTGGATTTATTCATGCCATTCAGAGAAGTTTAATCCATTAAACATAGTAACAGATGAAGCAAGCAAATGAAGAGGATAGTTGCAAAATAGATATACATTCTCACAAATAATAAAATGATATGGATTCAAAAAAATAATAAAAGTATATCGTAATTCACCTTTGGATAGATACTACGACATACTATCATAATTTAAATGCCATATTTCAACTTTAATAGACGATTAGATATTTTTCAATCAAACATATAAGACATCTTTGGATATATAATATATATTCGACTAAGAAATATTAATTTGCCTGATAATATTCACTATACATAGAATTATTAATTTACCTTTGGGTAAATTCTTAAGTTCTAGCAATGGTGAAAAATTAATTTATCCATTTATTTTTCAATAATATGCATTCCATTATTTTCATGGATAGATGACAATTTTATGTATGCATATTTTTCTTAAACATACTAGTTTGACCACTTTGGTAACTAACAAACTACATGAACATAAATGCATACATAAAATAGATATCCTAAAATTTATGTATGTGAATATTTTAAATATTCTAGTTGCCACTTTGGTGACTAACAAACTATAAACATGCTACATGTATAACACAAATATACATATTATGTATGCGTTTATTTTAAACATACTAGTTTGACGATTTTAATGGTTAACAAACTATATATAAGTTCAAAACACATATATCAGCCAATATTTTTCATTATCGCACTGACAAAGAATTAAGTTTGTCATTACACTATATACAAAGTATGGTCAAAAAATTTATCACCTTAACGGTAGGCTTAACAGATAGAACTTATTAAAATTTGAAGAGATGTCTTAATGGTTGTTGAAAAAGACTAATTCAAATATCTTTTAAGGGATTTACATCAAATCTGATAATATAAAACAGATATGTTGATGAAGTTATATTGATTTATACCTAATTTAATTTCTTATGGAAGAAGAAATTTTCAATGGCTACAACAGACGCCAGAAAACGTCTATTTCTTCATAAGAGAAAACAAGGGTGTTCCCCAGCATGCTATCAATATAATCAATACCATAAACACAATCCACCCAGCAGCTTTGACTAGTAATAACCACCAATACTACAATGACTAACGCTATACTGTAACACCCCGTAAATTTGTATCATTTAACGAATGCGTGCATACGTATATTGAGAGTTTTGGAGTGCGTATGCTCTGGGGACGAATATACGAGCATGGCATAGAGCGAGCCGGAGGCAAGGCGCACTGGGTGTCGCGCCGTGCCGCGCCAGCTAGCCTGGCGCTATGGCCATTGCATCGCGCCTCTTGGCCTGCTCTATGGGCGGCACGCCACGTCCCCTAGTCCACCGACCCCCACCTATATATATGTGAACAAGTGTTAATATTTTCATTCTAAATATTTCCCTCGGCCGAAGAAGAGTAGCATGGATTTCGTCCATTTTTCATCAAATTACACCGCTAAACTCCGTCCAAATGCAAAATCATCTTGGATAACGAGTTATAGAACTATGAGGAACATCCTCACGGAGTTATTTCTTGAAAATTTGTTCAGAGGACCGAAACTCCGCCGAGTAAAAGTTGTTGAAATTACTTCAAATTGAGTCCTAAGCAGCTACGGGTGATAGGTAAGCATTTCTACCTTCTAAACTCTCGAGAAATTGTGAGTTTTCGACCGAATTAAATGGAGTTTAATTATAGTTCACATTATTGAAAGATAGCATTGTTTGCCGAGTCTTAGTATTGAAAATAACCGTATTCTCTCAGCGTAAGGGCTGTAATTGAATGAAATTGCCGGCTACAGGTTCGAACTAACCAGACAAGCGAGAATCGACATTCGAGATATGTTAAGGCTTATCTGTTCGGCAAGTTCCTCTCATTGTATAGTGATACGACCTATGCCTTCAAAAGTAGATAATGATCTTATATGTTGTGATTAGTTGCTGCAAGTAGACAATGATTATGAATGTTATGGTTAGTTGCTATAAGACGTAATGAGGTTATACCATAGTATCCCTCGTCGGGAAAGGGTATGCTCAGTGTGACTAATGCTAGGAGCGTCATAGAGATTTTCCCAATTTATTTATTTACTATTTAGAAGTATCCTGATATTTTGCTGTCATGCCAAGGCTTTAGAAGTCTATGGTTGGTTATGGGGCCTGAATTGGTAAGTTGGACAACATAGGGCGTAGCCGGGTGATATAACTTTTAGTTTGATGTCTGTACTGTCAATGAAGCTCGCCCAGAGGCCCTTGGCATACCTTGATGCCTCTAGGGCCAAAATGTGGATAGGATAGTCTTACCCTAGAATCAGCGGCACCAGGGTTGCCTAATGAATTGAGTGACAACCTGCCACATAGTTGGGTACTTCCAGTGACTGTTAGTTTCAGTCGACTTAGTACTTGTCGTACAGGTAGCCCAGGAAGTCATCCCAGTTGTGAAAGTCAGATAGACCAGTGGGTACCCTAAGGAGGGAACCTTATTAGTAGTTGGATATGGGGCCAACGCCCTAGCCTGCTCTTATAGATACCAGCTACAGGTTTCCGCGAGTGGCTAGGTCCAAATAAACTTACCTACGAGACTATGAATCGTCCAGAGAAGTCATATGAAATCTTAACAAATCAAGTTAATATCTAAGGGACTAGAACCATAGTAGTACAATATTACCTTCAGGCTAAGAATTATAGTAAGCTACCTGTGGAAGGTTAGGTCTGACTACTCAGGAGCATGTCCGATCAGTAGCAGTCCTACAGTCGTTCTAAGTGAGGGAACTAAATAGTTGGTCACCTGCGACCTTACTGTTCCCTTATGAGCTATCATTGTCCTAGCATGATATTTAGAGTATAGTTTTGGCCACTCTAGACCTCACCCTATTCTGTTTAGATATTAGAGATTGTGATCACTGCCAGGATCCTCTGATCAGATGTAGGCACACAGGGTATGCCTGTTGGCAGCTATGCAGACTATTCTAGGGGGGTTAGTAGTCGCATTAGGCCTTAATAGCTAGATTCACCTTTTGAGTGGCTAGATTGAGACTAAAATATAGTATATCGGTTGGGATAGACCCCACCTAGAGTAGCCTTCTATTCACCAACTTCAGGGTTGCTAACTATGTCATCGCCTGCAGGGCTATTGATAGCTTAGAGGAGCTATATGATGTTGCTCAGAGGAGCTATGTGATGTCCCAAGGGACTATATTCAGGCCTAAGGGCCATATTAAAGTCCATCCATGAATGGACTACTACTTTTATGCCGTATCGGCATCACTGACCCTCCGTCGAGCCTTGTGTGCCCAAGGTGCAGTTACAGGAGCCCAGAGGGTTCAGACACAGTTATAGGAGTCCAGCAGGCTCAGTTGCAGACCCATAAGCCGGGTAGGTTGGCTATAGTTACCAGTAGAATCATAAGGACCTTGTTAGGGGTATATAGATTGGATTGTACATATTAGGGCTTATGGGGGCCTCGGTAGATTATTTCTGTGTTGCTTGCACCTCCAGGCTTATGTGGGCCAGGTTAGGTTCTTGTTTTTATACTTGCCTGTTAGCTATAACTTATGAATGTATAGTTGTGTATCTTCAACTCATATATGCGTAGTGATTTACTACATGTAGGTTACGAATAAGAGAGCTTACAGGTTAACTTCTAGCCCTTCTTGCTAGTCACTTTCAATTCTTATCAGCTTTACTTACTACCATACATATTCGGTACATATTGTACTGACGCCCAACTATGGGACGCTGCATACTTTCCTGAAGGTTTAAACAGACAGGTTTCAAGATCTCCTAGCAGCTATTCAGAGTCAGCAGATCGGTCAGCTCCTTTCAATCGAAGTTGCCAGGTTGTGAGGTTACCTGTCTTTTATTTGTATAGCATTTGGGTAGGCGGGAGCCCTGTCCCGGATAATATTTTCACTCTTAGAGGCTTGCAGACTACAATCTTCAGTTAGTTGGTTGTTGTTAGCTGCGTAAGGCCCATGTATGTCCAATTTTACTCTTTGGCCATGTGGGGCCTAGTTTAGCTAGTTAGTTAGCAGCCTCGTCGGCTATAGTATAAATATGACTGCTTGTTTTTCATTCTGTTATAACTAGACAGCATGATGGTCTTGTCGGCCCGCATAGGATCCCTTTTATCATTATGCTGGCTGGGTTAGTTGTTATCCTTTTACAGGTGTTGCGTGGACTTGTCGACCCGAGACTGTGTTTACAACCGAGATATAACAGTTTGTTTTCTTGATTCTGAGTCACTGATAGGCACCAGAGGTGCATATGCCCAGCCAGGTTAGCCCAGATCCCAGTGTGGCATTAGATGTCAATCATGCCTTCCAAGTGGGGCGTGACATATACCAAAAATT
Organism: Datura wrightii; assembly: GCA_035772735.1. Taxonomy (NCBI): domain Eukaryota; kingdom Viridiplantae; phylum Streptophyta; class Magnoliopsida; order Solanales; family Solanaceae; genus Datura; species Datura wrightii. The sequence continues at coordinate 138,674,656 of JASDFA010000007.1, read as the reverse complement.
GTAGATTGTTAATATTATTATACATGCAATATAGTATAGTCTTTTTCTCTACGGAGATTATCAGTTCAAACAATTCAGGCTCTGATACCACATGTAAGTATAATCTTAATGCACGACAGGATCTTGAACATGATAATCTTACATAGAAACGCTAAAGAAAACATACCTGAAACGGAAGAAATTATCGCAGAGAGAAGCGGAAGCGTTGATAAAGAAATGGTTTCTACCTCCGTGCTTCACACTTACGTTACTATAGCCGTCAGCGATGGAAAAGGTGTAGAGAACATGTGGTAACTCTAACAGATGGAGGGAGGACCAATTTATAGAGGTTAATTAACTAAGACTTAATTTGATACTTCCATTAAATAATCAGTGTATGAACGAGATCTATTCTTCATTAAATAGTTATGGGCTTTACATAAATTGGGTCATAAATAAAATAGTAATAATTCTTACAAAGTAACTATAGAATTACTTTCTTGAAAAATAATGAACAAAAAAATTATATTTTATAATATAAATTTTTCATTGATTTGTAATGGAAAAAAATCTCGATCAGTAATATAGTGTACCTATGTAGAATTAGTGGAATAGAAAGTATTGAATCAATGTGAATAAAAAAGAGACGTTCAAATTATTACTGATCAATACGCCACCCCTTATCTCATTTAAATGCCTTTTATATAAGATAAAGAAAAACAAAAAGACCAAACGTAAAACAGATAATACATAAAGAAAGATTGAAAATAAAATAAAAGAAGATGATAATGGAAGACGCAATAAATAAACAAAATAAAAGAAATCTATCCTCAAAAGCCTTGGATGATAGAGCCCAATGAGCATCCAATCAACAAATTGAAATGACGTATTTGAACTAGATTGACAAAGCTCTTAGTATTCACTAAGGTTGTCTAATGAGATAAGACAAAACGACTAATTTTTTTTTTTATAGTAAACTTCAAACTTACAACTAGCGACGACTAGTTTTTTTTTAAGAAAAAAATTAATCCCCAAATATTTAAGCACTAAAATTATTTTAAAAAGATATAGTATTGGTATGATATAAGACTACAAGTTTAACTAAGTAAGATAATTTTTTTTATTTATTACATATCTAATTTGAATTAAAAAAATGAAAGAGACACCATGATTAGAACTCATTCTGGTTCAGTGTCTTGCGTCCTTTAAATAAAAGGGAGAACCTCTGCGTTTTCTACCTAAAAAAAAATAACATATTTATAAACTTCTCTTTTTTCCCTCTTCAATAGTTCCATGAAGATTCTTGTGAAAATTTCTTCTCCTTACAAATTATGATTTTAGACTGTGACTTATATGGTATAATTCGCCTTTACATGTGATTACACTGTTTGACTAATAAAACTAAATCAATATTTCATCTCTTAAATATTATTTATATTATTTTAAAAAAAATAATATTTATTTATATAAAAAATAAAAAAGCACACCCGCAGAAGACACCTACACAAAAACTAGTGCTATAAATAACATAAACAAATAAAGTGTAACGTAGTCGTACTACAAGAAAAGGCATTCGCAGAAAAGCCGGGGATCTAATGCTGTCGCTTATTACGCGGAAGTTGCCATTGCTCAGTTTTTAGGCCACTGAAATACAACAAAATTTAATGCATCAAAATAGTTTATAAGATTTAGAGGAAATCGTGTCATAAAAACTAAAAAGACAAATAATAAAGCTAAACAAAATATTGTACAGTAAAAATAAAAATATTTTTATTTATCTTGACCGATGAAAATATAAATAATGATAAATTTTCATTTATCAAAAAAAATTACTAACTTGATCCTAAAATAGCTAATCAAAACTTTTCTTCAAAGTAATAAATAGAAATTCACAATAATATATAAAATATATTTATAACAACTCTATTTTTTTTGTAGAAAGTTGCATCAAAAGCGAGCCATATATATATTACTTTTGTAATTTTTCATATATAATTAAAATTTTCTAACAGAAATAAGTGTACTAAGAGGGTGTTTGGTTAAACTTATAAGCTGATTAAACTAGTCTATAAGCACCTTTTAACTTATTTACGCGTTTGGTAAATATTGAAAATGCTTATAGGTCAAGTACTTATAACTTATAAGCCAAAATAAGTCATAAGTTGGCCACCCCCAACTTATGATTTTGCAACTTATAAGTATTTTTGGTTTGACCAGTCCATTTATAATTTTATCCCTAATATTTTTATGTAACCCCAAAATTATCTTTTTTTAAAATAAAATTTCGAACAATCTTCATGATTTCATTTTCATCTCTGTTCTTCCAAACCTAAAAATTCCTCCACCTCTTCAATGTTAATAACAATTATGCAGTTCTTTATGACACTATTTGGGGTAGAAAATTTCTCTCAAATATTTTTTTAGTTCTTCAAGTTCTACGACTAAGTATGGTATCCTTCTTTAACTTGATATCAATATCGTTGATTTGTGAATTTTGTAAAGCCTGAAATCCTCTCCTACTTCTCGATATTCTAAGATATTTATTATTGATTTCAAGAGTTAAGCAAATTGAAAAAAAAAATATTGATAAACACACAAGATGAAATTCAAAAAAGAAAAAAGTAAAATAGAAATCATGTAACTTTTTAACATTTGGATGACAACTTGTGATTTGATCGCTAAAAATATTTATGATAGTTGAATGTTTTAGTTTAATTATAGACAAAAAAAACACGTCGTTATTAGTATAATAACTTGAAGGACAATTAAGTAAATTTAACCAAAAAATGCTTATCAGCCTTTTTTTTACCAATGCAAATATTTCAACTGTTTATTATTAGTTTATCACTTTTATCCAAACACGTAACTGCTTATTTATTAAATCGACTTCAGCATTGAAAAAATACTTATCAAAACTTAATGCTTATCAGCTAAGCCAAACCGACTCTAAATTACTAATCAGTTCTATATATTTTTAAAAGTTTTTTTTCCAAGTAGTTTTCTTCAAAATCTCTTACTGCTGTATTAATAAAATAAATAATAAGATAAAGTGGAACGTAAAGGAAAAGAATTCCAACTCACTCAATTCATGCTGTTCTTGAGTGGATTTTCTTTTGTTTTCCTTCACTGAGTTTCTCTTTCTGCTTTTGTTCTGTAAGTGAAAGAAATTTTAGCTTTTTTATAACGCAAGAAATTTGTTTTTGCGTAAGAATTGAAAAACCATCTCATTTTGGTGGAATTAAAAAGTTAAAGAATTATAAAGGATCAAGACTTTATTTGGGTTGACGATAGTATAATCAATCCTAACATAAAATAATACACCTTAATTGACAAATTATTAACGAGGAATTAATAGGAAAAAAAAAAATGTCTGAATAATCTTATGCTCGAGATATTTGATAGTGTAACTCTTGCAAATTTATTCTTAATTTTATCTCTTTCTATTAATAAATTTTTATTCTTACATATAAAATATTTTTATTTTTATATATAATAAATTTAAAAAATTATTTTTCTATTTAATTTATAAATGATCAGATATTATTTTCATCCCTATCAAAATTTGACCTGATAATAAATTAAATTGGAATTAAATAGCTTTCTTTTTCAGTAACAAAGCTACACGAGCCCACTACCAGTGGACTTGTAGGACCCGCTCCAATAAACCACAATAAATATCTGAAACTAAGAGAAATCCATGGTCCAAAAAAAAGGAGTTGTTAACTTTCAATCAACATGCATCCTTTTGACCCGTTCAGTATAAATGATATTTAGAAATTAGCACGAATTCGAATTTAAACAATGAAATAAACCGAGAAATTCTATATTATTTCAATCCAACATGCACTGGTAGTAGTAAAAACTACCAATTACAGTAGAAACCCGACCCATAAGTAAGCCTACAGAAGGAAAAAAAAAATAGTAACGACGTAGTTAACTAGATCATCATCGATATGCATACGATTATCGTCAGATCTAGGAGAGTTGACCACAGTCAGCGATCACAACTGGTTTCGAGCACCTACCGGAGCTGGATCCAACGGCCTCCACTTTCTTAATCACATCGATTCCTTCAACCACTTGGCCAAACACCACGTGCTTTCCGTCAAGCCACTCAGTCTTCGCCGTACAGATGAAGAACTGCGATCCGTTGGTTCCAGGTCCGGCATTGGCCATGGAGAGGATTCCAGGACCGGTGTGCTTCTTGATGAAATTCTCGTCGGCGAATTTGGCGCCGTAGATTGATTCACCGCCGGTACCATTTCCTGCGGTGAAGTCACCTCCTTGGCACATAAATCCTGGGATCACACGGTGGAAAGTTGATCCTTTGTAGTGTAACGGCTTGCCGCACTTTCCGACGCCTTTCTCTCCCGTACAGAGTGCTCGGAAATTATCCGCCGTTTTAGGAGTCGTATCGTTGAACAACTCCATCACCACACGACCGGCCGGTTGACCTCCGATGGTAAGGTCAAAGAATACCTTAGGATTTGCCATCTCTCTCTTTAAGTAACTTATCAGGACTTTACACTATGCTCTCACTGTATGAAAAATCTATGCTTTGGGACAAAGCTAGAAGGAGTTTATATAGGAAATTGCAAAACGGATAATTTGTGAAGAGATGATCTTGACCGTTGAATCATAACAGGTGTCAGCGTCTTGGAGGTTGAATTTGACCGTGGCTAGTTAACATTTAATCATAGTTAGTTTAAATAAGTATCTCGTGGTATATGCGTTTATGATGCTATCGGACCTATTCAGGGAACGTCGAGCGACTTCGGCCCATTTGTGGTCCACAAAAGCCCACGTCCGCGGGAACCCAGTCAGCCTTTTCTTTTTCGTAATTTAAAGTTCCTTTAAGGCTATTATAGGAAAATCAAAATAATTAGATTTTTCTTGGTTGTTGCACTGGGGCTAGTTTTACCGTTGGTTAGAATTATTCAAGTATTAGTAATGTATGAATTAATTATGAAAAATTTTGTATATTATTTTATGCATGGTTTAGTTATTCATGTATAAGTTATACTTGTATTATTCCACCTTTTATCCTTCATAAAATAATACATAGATTCTCTCATAATTAATACATATATTAGTTATGCAGATTTCTAAATTACAAATCAAATACCGTATTAATTTTATACATGAATAACTTATCTCATAACCAACTATCAAATATGATATTATTTATACATAACACATGTCTAAATCGCCTATCAAATGACCCCCCAAGGGGTTATTTGATTGTCCGTCAGAGGTATGTGTCACGCCCCGCCTTGAAAGACATGACTGGCACCTGGTGCCCTACTAAGACCTGGACTACTGGACTACTGAGCCTAAGCACTTCTGGTGCCAAACTGGCTCTAACTCTCGGTTCATGGAACCAACGGGCTATATAACGACTGTAAATACAGCATCCGGCCGACTAGGCCTATAGCCACCTGTAAGACAACAGCTAACCAAAACAAAAGTAGTATAAAGGAACCTATGCGGGCCGACAAGGCCACGATGCTTTCTAGTTATACCTGAGAAATGAAAACAAGTACCAGCTACTATGTGACCGACAAGGTCACCACTACCAACTAAAATAAGGCCCCACACGGCCGCTATATACAACTGAAACACAAATACGACCCCACACGACCGTTACAGCTTACCACAGGAAATATACAATTTGCAATCCTCTGAGAATAAAAAGAGATGGTTGGGATAGGGCCCCGGCCTACCCATACTGGACAACAAAGAAAATACACTTCTGTCTTTCAAGCTCAGGATGAAAGGAGCTGAAGGCTCTGTATCGCTGGCTGGAACTACGAGGGGTCTGCTCCTCGTCTACGGGTACATGCAGACAAGTAATGCAGCGCCCCAAACAGGCGTCAGTACCGTTGGTACTGAGTATGCAAAGCAATAACTGAAAAATATCTGAAGACAAGCAATATAACTAATAGTATTGAAATAGAAATAAATAGACTGTAACTGACTGAAAGTATGAGCTTAAGACTGTCCTTAACTATGCTGAAAGGAGTAGGAGTCGTACCTGGTAACGTGGCATTCTACTGTCTGTCTACTCATAACTAACATAACATGGCGTAATATAGCATACATAACATAGCATAGCACACATAAACCTTACCCGACCCCCATAAGCCGGGAGGTACAACCAACACGCAATCTATACCCCTACCCCGGTCATCCCATCTCCCATAGTAACTATAAGCATCTTGCCGGTCCCCTGGGTATGCACTTGGGCTCGCTAAGCCCCTGACTATAACTGTACCTGAGTCCGGAGGACTCTTGAATCAACACCCCGGGCGTACCCGCTCGACGGGGGTGTATAAAAGCCGACCAAGACAAAATATGGGGAAACTGACATCCCATCTTCATCTCCTAGGGGAAGGCATGCCACTTCGTAGAGCGGCGTATCCTCGCCCTCTGGCGGACGAGTCTATACAACTATTAACCCTGGGGCGGTCATGAATGCTAGGTAATCCAACCCAAAACAATATAGTCAAGTCTCAACTGATAATACTAACTGCATACGATACATGCTGAAACTAATGATAGTAATGTGTATATATATAATGCATGTTGAAACTGAAAATGGTATATATATATATATATATATATAACTTCTGTCATACTGTGTTGAATCTGATACTGAAACAAGATATATTATTTCTGAGGAGAATCATGCTGTATAACTAAATTTCATGGTAAACATGATTTACTATTTCTAACATGCTTTCTAAAATTCATATTAAGCTACTATTCTATCTCTGAAATACTTTACGGGCACTTGTATTGCTTTACTAAGTTTCGGCTGAACATGATAATATCCTGACGTACTTTACTAGATTACCTACTGGGCATGCTGTACTATTTCTGAAACTTTTTACTAGAATTTATATTGCGCTAGTAAGTTTCATACTAAACATAACATGACGTTTCTAACATCATACTAAAATTCATACTAAACATAATATGCGGCTTCTGAAACATTCTACTAGCACTTGAACTATTCGGCTATACCGGAACTACTAGCTTGCCGAAGAAACTGGCTTTACATACCTTGTCCGTTAACTTTCTGAGTATCTAGCGTAACTCGACTAATTTGCAGCTATTTCTTCCAACTGCATTTATATATTCATAGCAATTAGAACTAAATTCATCGATGTTCTGGAAGAAAACACTACTTTGAATATATATACTGCCCAAACTTTGACTTATCGAACAACGGTCGAAAACTCATAATTTCTCGGAGGTCCAGAAGAGAGAAATACTTACTGTAATGCTAGGAGTGTATTAACACTAGTTTGGAGCAATTCCAATGACTTTAACTCGGCGGGTCGCCGCTTCGCCTGGCAATTCTCGCGAAACTAACTCCGTAGGAATGCTCCCTGCAGCTTTTACTTCGGTACCCGAAGTTAATTTGAGTTTGGGTTGTGTTTGACGGGGTAATCGGATGAATTTTTATATTGAAACCTCGTTCTCCCCTGTTCCTGGTCAGGTTCTGGAAATAAGAGAGGAAGAAATGAAATTAAAACGAAGTAGGGGCTTATATACTTGAGGCCTGAACCCCCCCCCCCCTCCGTGGCACGCTGGCCATCGCGGAGGGGAAGCCTCCTTGATACGCTGCCTATCGCGGAGGGGCACTGCTCGGCCTCCTCTTGCGATGTTCCGACTCGACGCTTGTCCGGTCTTCCCCCGAGCCTTTTTCTAGCATGTATGACATTCTAAAACTCTTAACCAACATGCGAATAGACCATCTAAATATCAAGACTTTACGGGGTGTAACAGTATGCAGATAAAGATTAAAAATATTTCTAATCTACTAAATTTGACTTAAAAATACCTCTCATCTACATATTGGATCAAAGATACCTTCAATATTATATTTTGGCTCAAAAAGCCCCCTAATTATTGACAAAGTGAGGCTCTATAAAAAGTCATGTGACAATGTATAATTGATCCAAATTTAATTCAATGTGAATTAAATTAACCATCTCATATGTTAAAAGAAAATATATTATCCACTATATTTCGCCGTACATTAGATATTTTTCACTTTATTTAGAATTGATAATTACTCATTATATTATACTTGTATGAGGAACGATAAGAGTGATGACACGTGGCATCACCAACGGTTTCTGAACGAGGCAATAAGACCGCGAGGGCGAGGGATGGAACAACAGTTTTCCTCGAGATAGCAACGGTGGAGTGATCATCTTATAAAGGATAAAGATAGGGGAATCATCGCCCCCGGTGACATGGCGTAAAAGACAAGAAGGGGATAAAAACGCCAGAATGCTCAGGTACACGGACGAGCTCCTACGGATCTGAGCAAGACAGGAAAATTGGCTGACACTTTCCTAACAATCTGGACACGTGGCGCAAGGACATAACGCGCAGTACTTTAGAGCTCCCATTCCCCTATTGGCTGGGGCATATATTTTGTAGCCTATAAATAGTCGATCCTCCTCTTTTATAATGGATTCAAACTCTATTCTCTCCAATAGAAGGATATTGGCAATATACTATTTTCTTGGGCTCCAAGCATTTTTCTTTACTTTGTATTGATTTAGTTTAAGTTATTTTAAGTAGTTATTCTCGAGCTCGCCTGCGTTAGCATTGAAAACACTCAGATTCATTCATCTTGACCTTATCTTACTAGTTTATGTTGCGTTTTACCTGTTTTCATCACATACTACTATTCAAAATGCTAGTAAATCGAATCTAAAATAAAATTGAATCGTAACACATATTCTTAACCCTCTATAAATTCAACTATACCGATTTATAAACAGTATTGTTGTTTCAAATAAATATAATATTTATTTTAATTATTAATTTACTGAAAAAGTACAAAAGAAAAGAAAAGCTATTAAAATAAAATAAAGGAAACAAGAGAAAACAAGAACTTTGAACAAATTTCCATCAATAACGGAAATAGCGTAACGAAAAAGGAAATTCATTCATTATTTTATACTTCTCCTATTTTTACTTGTTCATTATATTAAAAATAGATAGTTTATTTTTATTTTTACAGTTTAAAATTTTAAAAATAATTTATTATTTTATATCTATTTTACTCTTATTATTAAACATTTATTATGTTTAATTTATTTTTCAATGAGTGAAATAATTTATAATAATTAGGAGTGATATGATAAAATTATTGGAATATCCATAGCTTCTTAAGTGTGCCAAATCAAACCTAGATAAGTGAATATGAACAGAAAAAGTACTAGCTTACAGGTATACAACCATATTTTCCAACGGAGGCATACCCTTAAATTCACTTAAGGATGTTCAAATATCTACATGAACATACACTTAGATAAACCAGACATAGTTCTATTAATTCACCACTTCATTAAGAGTTAGAAGCTTGGATGGTGCAAGTGGCAGGCATATTAGTAAAAGAGGCGTCTAAGATTATGCAAGCTAATTTTTTTGTACACTAGGCAATTTTACTTTTATTTAAGTTTAAAAATTAGAAACAGATAAAAAAGGAATTTTTTTTGTTAGGCTAAAAATAGCCATCCATTACTTTCAACAATTGTGATTACTATGTGAACCCCCTTCCCATGAACATTACTAGTGGTTGCGCGCTCTGCCCCGACTGTATACTGACGCATATTTTGTTTACCAAAAAATAAAAAATTTAAGATGGTCATCCAACTTTAGGTAATTGGCCATCATAGTTGCTTTACGTTTTGTCATTTAAAAGTTACTTAAATTTGCTAGTTAGCTTTCGTGATTATTTTAGTCAAATATATATTTTTGGGTATCTATTTAATGACGTAAAAATTGTAAAATTCTTATAAAAAAAGTTTATAAAATTAAAATTAAAATTAAAATTTATTTAGGACCCAGTCCATTATAAATCCAACCTAAATCTTGATCCAACTGTTTAATGAGTTGACTATATAAGAGATTTAGGTCTCATTTGTTTACACTTAATGGAGGTATGAATCTAAATGGTTCAGACATTAAGCCATTAAGTGCGTTTGTTTTTATTAAGATTTAAACACTTATTTGGTCTGAATAGGTCTTATTCATTAAGATCTGAAACAAAATCTTAATATCATCAAGAGTTATGTCACCATTACTCTGTCCACAACCACCAGCTACTATCATTAATCACCTCTATCACCACAACCACTACCACCATTACCATCATCAACCACCAGTCACCACCAACAACAACAACAATCACCTCGGCCACCATTGTCAACCACCACTACCATCGCCAATGTCACACCCCACCTTGGGAGGCATGACTAGCACCTAATGCCACACTGGGATCTTGGCAGACTTGGCTGGACAATATGCATCTCTAGTGCCTACCAGCGACTTAAAATTAAGAAAATAAACTGCTATATCTCGGTTGTAAACACAACCTCAGGCCGATAAGGTCACACAACACCTGTAAAAGAAAACAGCTAACCCAGCCAACATAACAACAATAGGGATCCTATGCGGGCCGACAAAACCACCATGTTGTCTAGTTATAACAGAATGAAAAACAGGTAGTCATATAAACACTATAGCCGACGAGGCTGCTAACTGAAAGCTATATTAGGCCTGCACGACCAACACAGACAACTAAATGAAGACTATAGTCTGCAAGCCTCTAAGAGTGAAAATATTGGTCAGGACAGGGCCTCGGCCTACCCAAATACTAAACAAGTAAAAGACAGGTAAACTCCTACAACCTGGCAACTCCGAATAAAAGGAGTTGACCAATCTGCTGACTCTAAATAGCTGCTAGGAGATCCCGCAATCTGTCTGTCTAAATTTGCAGGCAAGTATGCAGCACCCCATGCATAGGCGTCAGTAAAATATGTACCGAATATGTAGGACATTAATAGAAAGCTGAATAGAAGCTAATAAAGATTGAAAGTAAGTAGCAAGAAGGGGCAGAAGATAACCTATAACTTTATTATCCATAACCTGCATTTAGTAAATCACTGCACGTATATGAGCTGAAACTGTATGACTATACATTCATAGGCTATAGCTAGAAAGCAAGTATATAAACAAGAACCTAACCTGACCCTCATAAGCCTGGAAAGTGCAAGCAACACAGAGACAATCTACCGGGGCCCCATAAGCCTTGACAAGTACAATTCAATCTACATACCCCTATCCAGGTTTTTATGATTCTAATGGTACTATAGCCAACCTACCTGGCTTCTGGGTCGGCATCTAAGTCCGCTAGATTCCTGTAACTGTATTTGAGCCTGTTGGGCTCCTGTAATTACACCCTGGGCGCACAAGGCTCGACGGAGGGTCAGTGATATTAATACAACATAAAAGTAGAAGCCCATTCGTGGATGGACTATAATATGGCCCTTGGGCTTGAATATAGTACCTTGGGACATCGCATAGCTCCTCTGAGCAACATCATATAGCTCTTCTGAGCGATCAATAGCCTCGTAGGCGATGACACAGAAGGCTATTCTAGGTGGGGTCAATCCCAACCAATATACTACATTTTAGTCTCAATCTAGCCACTCAAAAGGCGTATCTGGCTCTTAAGGCCTAACACGACCGTTACTCGCCCCTAGAATAGTCTGTATAGCTGCCAACAAGCACACCTCATGTGTCTATATCTGATCAGAGGATCCTGACAGTGATCATAGTCTCTAATGGTCTAGACAGGATAGGGCGAGATCTGGAGTAGCCTAAACAATGCTCTGAACGTCATGCTAGGACAATGCTAGCTCATAAGCGAAGCGTAAGATCGCGGACGACTAACTATTTAGTTCCTTCACTTAGAAAAACTATAGGGCTGCTACTAATCGGACATGCTCCTAAGCATTTAGCCCTAACCTTCCACAGGCAGCTTACTATAATTCTTACCCTAAAGGTAATCCTGTATTACTATAGTTCTAGTCCCTTAGACCTTGACTTGGTCTGTTCAGATTTCATGTCTTCTCTAGGCGACCAATACACTAAGACGACTACAACTAACAGTCACTGGCAATAGCTAACAAGATGACAGGCTATCACTCATTTCGCTAGGCAACCCTGGTGCCGCTGACTCTATTTTAAGACCATCATATCCAAATTCTGGCCCTGGGGGCATCAAGGTACATCAACAGCCTCTAGACGAGCTTTACTGAAAATACAGGTGCCAAACTAATAGTTATATCGCCCGGTTGCCCCCTATGCTATCTAACTTACCAACTCAGGTCCAACAGCTAACCCTAAACTTCTAAGGCCTTGGCATGACATCAAAACACCAGAATTCTACTAATATAGTGAACAAATAAATAGATGAGTTTCTATGACACTCCTAGCGTGAGTCACACTTAACATGCTGTTTCCCGACAGGGGATACTGCAATATACTCTCAAAACATCTTTTAGAAGCTAACCACAACATATATATAATCATAATCTACTAACAACAGTTAATCACAATATATATAATTGTAATCTACTAACAACAGCTAATCACAACGTACATGATCCTTATCAACTTGCAGCAACTAATTACAACATATAAGATCATTGTCTCCGTTCATGAACATAGGTCGTATCACTATATGACAAGAATAACTTGCCGAATGGATAAACCTTAACATACCTTGAATGCCGATTCTCTCTTATCCAATTAGTTTCAACCTGTAGCCGGTAATTCCATTCAATGATAGCCCTTACGCTTAGAGAATAAGGCTATTTTCAATACTAAAACTCGGCAAATAACAATATCTTTCAATAATGTTAACTATAATTCAACTCCATTTAATTTGGCCGAAAACTCAGAATTTCTCGAGAGTTTATAAGGAAGAATTGCTTACATATTGCCTGTAGCCGCTTAGGACTCAATTTGAAGTAATTATGACAACCTTTACTCGGCGGAGTTTCAGTACACCGAGCGAATTTTCAAGAAATAACTCCGTAGAGATGCTCCTTGTAGGCCTAGAACTCATTATCCAAGGTGAATTTATGTTTGGACGGAGTTTAGCGGCGTAATTTGATGAAAAATGGAGAAAACCTACATTACTTTCTCTATACTGCCGAGGGGGAAAATATTTGAAATGAACATCTAACACTTTGATCTTATATATATAGGTGGAGAGTCGGTAGCCTAGGGGGCGCGGTGCACCGCCCATAGCGCCACGCTAGTTGGCGCAGCGTGGCGCCCAGTGTGTCTGGCCTCCGGTCTCGGCCTCCTGCTCGCTCAATGTCATACTCGTATGTTCGCTGCCCGAGCCCTTCCTCGCATGCGTCGTACTCCAAAACCCTCAACATACGCATGCATGCATCAGATAGACGATGAAAACTTACGGGGTGTAACAACCAACCACGGATGACATCACAACAATCACTGGCAACCACCACTGCTACTAACTACTATTGTTAGTCGTTACTATATATACCACTTTCATCATTATAATTATATGTACTACTACCGCCACCACTACCACCATCATTGTCCCGCCACCGCCACCTCTACCAACACTATTATTCACTACCACCACTGCGACTAATCCCTACTATCAATCATCTTCACCATCACAAATAGCACCACCACCAACTACTACCAACACATTGTCAGCCACCATACATTCTTCAGCCACCACCATCAACACCGTCAACTACATATATCAATCAACTTCACCATCACAACCACAACTACCAACTGTCACCATCACGTCAATCACTACAACACCTACCACTCCCATCATCATAACTATCACCACCACCAATACATAACTATCACCATCTAATTACTAGCCACTAGCAATAGACCACCACTACAAACCATCTCTACCATAACTAGCAAATATAAATATTTTATTTTTTATTAGTTGATAAATTTATTTTATTCAATTAATATTTTTTATAAATATTTAATTACTTTTTAACTTAAATTGTATATTTAATATATTTATAAATAAATAAAGTATGCACATTCAGATGTTGAAAAACAAACAATCTTAATAATTCAGTGTTCAGATTTAGAGACAACATCTTAATCATTCGGATGTGCATTCAGATTCAGACTTCTTGATCTTAATAAAAACATATGAGGCATTAGTCTTTGATGCAACTGTAATTTATTTAATTCAGGTAAATAAGTTTAAATGATTCACTTTACAAGAAGTGCTAGCAAGTAGCAATTCTTTGGTGGCCTTTTGTTGGGTGAGGCCAACATCCTGCCTATGGCAAGACCGACTAGGGGCTAGGGAGCCCGGGTCGAAGTCATAATCGAACATGACGCTTGCTTGGTGGACTTAGTTAAGACATAAAGTTGCGCCTTTGCTATCAGCTATACCTTTTGGCGTGATGGTAAGCGCTTAATCCTAACAAGTGGTATCGGAGTCAAGGTCATGAGTTCGATTCCCAAGAGTAATATACTGCATGAGGCAGGTGTTGAGAGAGGGATTGTTGGGTGAGGTCAACATCCTGCCTATGGCAAGGCCCACGAGGAGCTAGGGAGCTTGGGTGGGAGTCATGATCGAACATGGCTCTTGCTTGGTGGACTTAGTTAAGAAATAAAGTTGCGTCTTTGCTATCAGCTATAGCTTTTGACATAATGGTAAGCACTAGATGCTGAAAAACAAAGAATCTTAATAATATAGTATTTAGATCTAGAGACAACATGTTAATCATTCAGATGTGCATTCAGATTTAGACCTTTTAATCTTAATAAAAACAAATGAGACATTAGTCTTTGATGCAACTGTAATTTATTTAATTCAGGTAGATAAGTTTAAATGATTCACTTTACAAGAAGTGCTAGCAACTAGCAACTCTTTGGTGGCCTTTGAATTTGATTTTTGATTTAGTTTTGGAGACAACTAGTTATAACAACAATAACATACTAGTGTAATTTCATAAATGGGATTTGAGGAAGCTAGTATATATGCGGATTTTATCTCTATCTTGAAAGGTAGAGAGGTTATTTTCAATAGACCCTCGGCTCAAGGAAAATCATAGCAAAATAGTTTGAGAAAAAAATACGGAAGTGAAGAATTACGACAAAATACTAAAGATAGCTTGACAAAATATTCTGAAGAAAAAAAAGGAACAACAACTACAACAAAATGATACTACAATCAAAGAATAAGAAATGATAGATAGTAACGGAATTATATTGAAAAATAACACGAATGTTTGGAAAAGATTTTGAAAGAATTATGTAGGAAAATTAGTTCTCTCTGAATAAGTGTTTTAAATCTTGAGACTTTATAAATGCTTTTATATCGGTAAAAATTGATAAATAGCTAATTAAACATCTTTATTTTTTACTAAATATTTTCAAACACAAGAATAATAAAAAAATATAATTTAAAAAAAAAAAACTATCTCTGAAAACCAAGTTCTAGGTTGATTCTAAAAATTAATTTATAGTTTTTGAACACGTACAACACATGCATATTCCATATTATTAATATATTCAATTTGAAATGGAATACGTAGTATTAGAATATGTGTGCCATAAATTGCACAATTCATTAAAAACATGCTTAGAGATTCACTTATTCATTAATAAAATGCAAAAAGATCGAAATGGTTTGGTACAATTAAAACATTAATCTGATGTTAGTATTCTCAAATGTATAAATATATATATATAAATAAGAAAACTAAAAGAGAAGATGATAGTTTACTTCCCAATTAGACGGAAGATCATTAGCTTTTGGAAATATACATTAACAAAAATATTTTAGTTATAGTTAGAGTAACTTCTACACAAGCTAGAAAGCAGTTATAAGAATTATTATTTTTCTGATACTTACACAGAATCTTTTCAGAAAGACTCTTTCTTCAACTTCAAAATCACAAAAATAACAATTTAAGTCGAATAGCAACAACAATGACCACTAGTTTGCACTTAGCATATATGGCAAAAGTAAAATGAAAAATTCTTTCTATGCTAAATTCGTTAAGGATAAGATAAATAATGTTGATGATATGATAAACACGGTATGATATGATAAAATATTAATATTTAATTATATATTTAATTAAATTTTTACTTAGTGAAAGATAAATGAGTAATCTAACTTTTTACTTTTTGACTTTCCACTTATATAATAATATAATTTTAATATCAAAATAACTTTATAAATTAAAAGAGCGCTCCTTACAAAAATTTTCTTACATTTTTAAGACTTGAACTCAAAACTTTAGTTTTATTTTTTTCAATTCAGTGGCTTGAATGAAAGTTATTTTTATTGAAAAAATAATTTTTATATCTAAAAAAAAATAAGAATCATCTTTTAGAATATCTCCAATCTGTATTAATATTTTGATCAAAAGAATTAATTATATATCTTATTAGTCTTAATGATAGCGTTCAAAAGAATGAATTATATATTATGTTAGTTTTAATGGAAACATTTTCTAATCAGTAATTTTATAAGATTGGAAACGTTTTATTTATTTAATTTTAAATATGGCAATTTGGTCAAATGCTTTTATAACATTTATTATAATTTTAGATGTCCATTGAAGAGGGATTTGAAGCACAGGTTATTTTGCTCTATATATATATTATGTTTTAGTTTCATCTGAAGAGAGTGAAAAATGTAACAAAAAAACAAGAAAAAATTCGTTCTTCACATTTTGCACTGATGGATTTTAATAAGATAGATCTTTGTTAGATTCTAGCTTCTAATTTTATGATAGAAGAGTTTGTTGAATTCTGGAGAATTTTTTGTTGTCGTCTTATCGGTAAATTATCCTTAAGGATAGTATCTTTTGACATGCCTCAAGTTACAAGAATTTTCGTGATTTACAATATTTTCTGACATTCTTAAGGATATTTTCTTTTGTTCTCATGGATCATAAAAATGATCAGTCTGCTATCATTATTGACAATACCATCATTGTTATACAAACATTTCGTGGTGGTGTTCCCGTTGTGTCTTCATATAGTTTTGCCAAACACTTTCCTGATATTTCAAAGGTGAAAGTTTTTTGGTTGGAAAAAATTTTAAAAGATGGAAGGAACGTATTTTCTCTTCTCTAGACAAGTATAGTGTGGCGGTTGCACTAACAGATACAAAACCTGATGAATTTGCTTTTGATCAAATAATTCAATGGATTAATGCAAACAAGGTGCGTAAGCACACTATGTAAAGGTCAACTCAATGAGTTTCACAAACTAGTTGAAAATCTTAAATCAAAGAAAATTATTTTGCGAAGTAGTTTGTGGCTGGTATGTTGATTGAAAAAATACCGCAATCTTGAAATGAAAACAACCAAAATTTGAAGCACCAACAAAAATAATTATCTCTTGATGTTTGGTGAAATACATTATCATCGAGGATACCAACCGAAAGCAATCAATTTCTGTTCAAAGGAAAAAATTGCTACAAAAGCCAATCTTGTGAAAGACAGTAAGTCTCACAATAAAAATGTCTGGTGTGAAAAGGAACCTGATTAAACATTGTGGCCAATGTGAGTGACTGTGTGATAGACTCTGGTACTACTATGCATATTTGTGCTAATAGAACTGATTTTGTGTCTTACATCCAAGTCAATGAAGGATAAGAATTTGTGTATCTTGGTGATTCTACAACTACTTAGGTTCTTGAAAAAAATAATTTCTTCTTAACTCACATTAGAAATATTTTTAGTATTGGGCGAAGTGTTGCATGTTCCTAATATTCGAACCAGTTTGAATTCTATAGAGTTATTACAAAAATTGGGAATGAAAATTTCATTTAAATTTGATGAGGTTGTGTTAATCAAAAATAATATTTTACGGGCAAAAAATATTGTAGTCATGATTTATTTGTTCTCAATATCTCTCAAGTTAAGAGTGAAGATGCTAGTACTTAATTATTTTTTAAGCATGATAGACTTGGAACCATATGGAATAAATAAGGAAAAAGTTTTATTTTTTGAGTTGTTAACCTTTTGGTAATGAATCTTTTACTATGTTTGTTAGTTTCTATTATATTTATATTAAATTTGTTGATGGATATAATGACTTCAATTGAAAAAATAAATAGAGCTGCATATTTGGAACAAGTCCTTGTCGATTTATTTTAGTTATGGTCTATGGTTTTTCTTTAAAAATAAATCCATCATATATTTGAGTAATGAATTTTTAAATACAAATTAATTAGCTAAGTGTAAATCAAATGATAATTATAAACACAAAAGTGCATGTTGTGATTTGTATTATGTCATTGGTATATTTTAATGTTTACTACTGCCAATTTTATTTGTGATTCCGAAGCTGACTCATAACAATTTATTCAGCGTGCACGGACATATATATGAGATGTACCACCATTATGGTATTAAATATACTGAATTTTTTTTAAATGATTGTACTAGAGGGGTATAATTAAATTTCAAATTTTACAATATGTTTAACCCTTAGGAGGGTTCCATCACATAAAAATCAGCTAAATTAAATTGTTATTTTAGAGTTGGCTGATAATGAGGTTGAGTGGTTAAGTAACTTCTTAGAAAGTATTCAGATTGACGTGTCTATATATATTGCCACTATAGTGAAAAAAGTAATTTTTTTGATGACAAAAAAAGACACATTCAATAAAACATCAAGTGATGGAAAAAACTGTTAAGAGATGGAATTATATTCATAAATTATAAGAGTTCAAAAGTGAATTTGGCCAATTCTCTGACTAAATTTTAAATTTATAAATGAAGCTTCATGGAACAGGAGTTTTGTCAAGTTGTATATCATGATGCTAACCCAACATATGTGATTGGAAATTTCATGAATTAATTCATATGCGTAACAACAAGTCATTATTTGATCTTATGCACTATATATATAATTTGTCCCATTTGTGATTTGTTATGGTGTGTGTATAGTGCAAATCTTCAATGAAAGTAAGACTAAGTTGTAAACTCTTAATCCATTACTATACTGCAGAATACACTTGAAGAGTGGACCTATATGAGTGTGAAGTGGCTCCGCTTCTATGAAATTGTGACAGATTTCTAGAGCACTCATGAATTTCAGGACACGTGCATTGCCTCTTAGCGCAAAACCGCGATAACAACAAATATTTTGCAAGTGTATTGTGATAGAATCTCTAAGCTTAAAAAAGAATTATTGATTCATAGAAGTTCTAAACTTCACCGATTCGTCTGTAACTTTAATCTTGTTTTATCTAGGTCTAGTTCATAATTTATGAGATACCAGATTCTACGCATTATTCTTATTTATGAAAACCTTGTTGTCAATGTTAGTGATAAATTAAGTAGTTAGTTCACAGTCTATTAGTTAGTTAGTCAACTAATTACTTAAAGGTAATTAATAAAGGTTGTTAGTTACATCATATTTATATAATTTCAAGACCCCAATAGATCTATGATAGAATCGTTTATTTACAACAGAATGGTATACAAAGTCAACAGATCTCAATGAATACAATAGGATTTATGGCTAAACAAACTGTTAAGAACAGTTCTAGATCTGGTCCAAGACGAACTGCAGTAGGAGATTTATTAAAACCATTGAATTCGGAATATGGTAAAGTAGCTCCTGGGTGGGGAACGACTCCTTTGATGGGTGTCGCAATGGTCTTATTTGCGGTATTTCTATCTATTATTTTGGAGAATTAACTGTTAATTAATTCCTATAAATATCTCCTATTTATGTACAATGCACACACACACTATTGAATACAATACGCTATGTCTTCTTCTACTCTATTACACTGTCTCTTTTCTTCATCTTCTGAAGTTGTCTTCTTTAATTATCCATATTCTCAAGATCTTAAAGCTTCAATTATGACATGGTATCAGAACCCTTCTGGCTGGTCAATCCTAGCTTGAATATGTAGTTGCTTCTGTCTCTTCCGCAAGCATATCAAATTGAAGATCTACACCAAGTTCTTAAAGGTCAAGTATGGCTGTCAATGGTGAACCAACAGACTCTCGTCCTCAAAGCTCTGGAAACACAAATCAGCCAACATTTGGAATTGACTCGATTATTTATGCATGCTTCAGATGTAAGTTAAATTCAAATCATATCTTTCTAATTTATCGGAGTTGAGAATTACTCATTATAGTTTAGGTCTATGAAGATTGCATTGTTAGAAAGAAATAAATTGGGGATGGTTGATGGTACATGTCCAAAGGAGATGTTTCTAGGGTTGAAAGGAAATTAAGAGTGAGTTAATGCCATAGTTCTGTCATGACTTATGAATTCTGTGTCTAAAGAGCTTCTTGGAGGCATAATATATTCCTCAAGTGCCTAAGTTGTATGGGGTGATCTGTTTGAAAGGTTTAATAAGATGGATGAGCCAAGAACATTTAATCTGCATAAAGAAATTGCAACCTTGAGCTAAGGTACAAATTCTATGTCCACATACTACTCTAAGCTCAAGGTGTTGTTAGAAGAATTTGAGGCATTGGTCCCAGCGCCAACCTGTACTTGTCACAAGTTTCTCATGAGTCTCAATGAGTCATATATGCAAACAAGAAGTCAGATACTAATGATGAATCCAGTTCCTAGTGTCAACCAGGCTTACTCTATGATACTAAGTGATGAAAGCCAAAATTCAGTGGTGACTGCTGCAGGGGTATTAGGGGCAAGTACTATCAATGCATAGGGTTCATTTGATGTTGTAATGCACTCAAGATCCTACAAGAATCAAAACTTTAAGAAAAATTGTAATTTCTGTAAAATCAAGGATCACACAAAAGAAAACTGTTTCAAGATTGTGGGTAATCCACAAGATTTCAAATTCAAGAAAACAGGGGGAAGCAGTTCTACTTACAATGTGGTTGCTGAGAACACTGATTCACTTAGCTCATAGGATTAAGTGCAGTTGAGTCATAGTGGAGTCTCACATGTCTATGATCAATCTGCAAGTCAGAGCTCAGGATCATATGAGATCAGTCTGCAGGTCAAAGCTCAGGATCAAAGGTTCATCAACTGTCTCAAGTGAAGGCTTGCACATTAACAAAGGATTAGTTTAATCAAATATTACAACTGTTGAAAAAATCCTCAGAATTTCTACATCTGCTAATATGGCAGGTACGAGTACTACTCTATCTGTTCACAAGGGTAAGCAAGAGTGGATAATAGAGACAGGAGCTATCAATCACATGGTAGCAGACCTGAGTCTATTGGATGCTTAATTCATATACAAAACTGAGAATCTAAAGTAAGTGTATCTTCCAAATAGAGATATATCATTAGTAACTCACACAAGCTCTAGTACATTAACTGAGAAGAATAGTATCACTAATGTATTTCATATCCCTCAGTTCAAGTTTAACCTTTGGTTTGTGTCAAAACCGACTAAGCAGTTGAACTGTTCAGCTTCTTTCTTTTCTGACTTTTTTCTGTTTTAGAAACTCTTCAGTAGGAAGGTGAAGATGGACGGCTATACATATTGTCAAGCAATATAGACAAAGAATAAGCTATCCTAATAGCTTGAGATTATGTTTCTGATATTGCATGCTCAAAATTAGATATAATTATGTGGCATAAGAGACTTGAACATGTGTCTAGTTCAGTTTTTAAGAAAGTGTTACCTATGAAATTAGTTGACATTACTGAAACTATAAATAAATGCACAGTATATTCATGTGCTAAGCAAACTAGATTTCATTTTCTTGTTAGTATAAGCAGTAGCTCAACTAGCTTTGATTTGTTACACATGGGTGTTTGGGGTCCTTATAAAATTGCTATTTTTGATGAATATAGATACTTTCTAACTGTTGTAGATGACTATTCTAGAATGATTTAGATGTTTGTGCTAAGATTTAAATCTAATGTATTCACTATACTCAAAAATTTCTTCATCTATATCAGAACTCAATTTAATAAAAATGTCAAAATAGTAAGGAGTAACAAAGGATCTGAGTTTATTAATCCTTCTTGTTCTAAACTATTTACTAATCCTGGGATAGTGCATCAAATATCCTGGCATATACACCTCAACAAAATGGGGTGGCTGAGAGAAAATACAGGCATATACTAAAAATAACAAGGGCCCTCAGGTTTCAAGGGGGTATCCCTTTGAAATTTTGGGGAATTTGTGTACAAACTTAACATCATTAACAGATTGCTAAGTCACATAATTGAAAATAAATCTCCTTATGAATTGTTGCATAAAAGAAAACCTTCCTTACATCAATTAAGAGTTGTAGGTTGTTTATGTTTTGTAAAGAAACTACATGAATCAGATAAACTAAAATCAAGAATTATAACGTCTGTGCTCATGGGATATGTAGAAACTCAAAAATGTTATCTCTTATATGATCTGACTAGTCATGTTTTCTTTGTTAATAGAGATGTCATCTTCAAAGAGGATGTTTTTTCATTCAAATTACAGTTACAAGATTCTGCTCCTATATTCAATTACACTGGTACAAGTCATGTGCTTGAATAGCCACAAGTACCACAATTCGGTATTAGTAAGACAATACTCCAGAAACATATAGTTCATCTCCATCTATGGTTGTACAACCAATGATAAATGAACATAGTCTTGATATTGTAGATAAAAGCAAACACATATATCTACTAGAAGATCAAAAAGATGTACTGGACTACCTTTGTAGATAAAGAATTTTGTATCCTTAACTGCTTATGAGGGACCATATACTTTTGCTAAGTATGTGTCCTGTGAAAAACAATCTCTAGCATATCAAGTCTACTTGTCTAAAATGTTCAATATTACAGAACCTCAATTATACAAAGAAGCAATGACTGATCCTAGATGGTTAGAAGTCATGCAAGTAGAGATCAAGGCATTACAAGATAACCACACTTGGGATGTTGCCAGCCTACCAGAGAGTAAATCAACAATAGGGTGTAAATAGATATTCAAGGTGAAGTACTAATAAAAAAGTGAAGTCGAGAGATTTAAAATTAGGCTGGTAGCTAAGGACTATAGTCAGAAAGAGGGGATTGATTATCAAGAAATATTCAGTCCAGTTGTAAAAATAAAAATTATCAGGATTGTGTTATCAATTCCTGCACAAAGAAAATGGCAAATCCATCAAATAGATGTGATCAATGCCTTCTTAAAGGTAATTTGAATAATGAAATATGTATGAAGTTGCCTCAGGAATTTATGTGTCGGGCGGAGAAGAAAGTATATATATACTCGTTAAATCCCCTTATGGACTAAAGCAAACACCTAGACAGTGGAATGCAAAACTGCACGAGGCACTATTAAGGTTTAAATTGAAATAGAGTGAACATGATCACTCCTTGTTCACTAAGCATACATCAATAGGTTCTATATTTGTTCTCATCTATATGGATGATATGTTGATCACAGGAAGTAGTCTTCAATTTATTGAGGAGGCTAAGCGTAAGCTAAGTCAGACCTTCAAAATAAAGGATTTAGGTGAGATAAAATACTTCTTAAGAGATAGTGTTTGCAAGGTCAAATAAAAGAATAAGGTCAAATAAAAAAATCCTAATGCATCAAAGAAAAATAATATCTTGGAGTTTATATCTGAAATTGGAATTTATGGTGCAAAGCTAGCAACTAATCCTATTGACATCAACAATAAGCCAACTAAAAAATAATATGATGACAACATCAATCTAGAAGCAACAGAGAATGATCATCAAGCTGATCAAGGAAGCTATCAAAGGCTAATAGAAAAACTATTATATCTGATCATGACTAGACCTGATATCTCATTTGGTTTATAGACTTTAAGCTAGTTCCTCCAATAATTAAAAAAATTCACATGTGGAAGTTGCTCTAAGGATTGTAAAGTACATTAAAAATCAACCTAGGCAAAGAGTTCTACTATCAAGTACACATGAGAATACACATACCGCATTTTGTGATGCTGACTGGGTAGCATATCCTCACTCGATAAAATTTGTTACTAGTTACTTAATCAAGCTAGGTGATTCATTAGTTTATTGAAAATAAAAAAATAGACTACTGTTTCTAGAAATTCAGCAAAGGTTGAGTACAGAAGCAGGGCTTCTACAGTCACTAAAATTATATGGATGCTAGGACTCATGAAAGATCTAGACTTTAAGATACAAAAACCAGTGAAAATTTTCACTGATAACAAGGCAGCAATACACCTAGCAGCCAACCCAATCTATCATGAAAGAACAAAACAAATTGAGATAGATTATCACTTTATAGGAGAGAAGATAATGCAAGGCTTGGTTTGCACCAAGTACATCTCCGCTCAGGAGCAACTAGCAGATTTGCTAATCAAAGGACTAACCAAAATTCAACATCACTTTCTTAGTTCTAAATATCTTTTCACTTTCTAGTTTGAGGGGTAATATTAATGTTATTGATAAGTTAGGTAGTTAGTTAGCAGTCAATTAGTTAGTCAGTTAACTAATTAGTTAAAGGTAATTAATCAAGACTGTTAGTAGCATAACTAACTATTAATTAATTCCTACAAATATCTCCTCTTTATGTACAATACACGCACACAATATCGAACACAATACACTCTGTCTTCTTCTACTCTAGTATGCTTTTCTCTTCTTCTTCTTCTAAAGTTGTCTTCTTCAATTAGCCATATTCTCAAGATCTTAAAGCTTCAAATTATGACACGAACTAGGGTAAAATACATCCCGTAACTATCGCTCTTTATGAAAATAATACAGAGTCGCCACTTAATTTTAGAAAAATTAAGAAAGCCAATTTAAAAAGGTACTTTTAAGAAAATCTTTTAATAAAAAAATCAAAATTTTAAACAAGGATTCAATTAATCCTTTGAGAAAGGTGTGAGGAACCTCAAAATATATGCAAAATGCGGTTGACCTATGAATTTAAAATAATTTAGCTAAAACATATATAACTTATCTAAAGGATAAGTTGAAATAATTTGTTTAGCATTTAATAATTGTGTTAATTCAATTTGTGAATTAACTTATAGTTCATCTAAATTTGTAAAGTAAAAGTTAACCTACGAAGAAATTGCTCAAATTTTTAAAGTCCATTTTTCTCAAATAATCCAAGGGGCATCGAATGCACTTTAGACTCTTAAACCTGCCTAAAAACAATTTGGTCTCCTTCTGGAGAACAACATCATGAATAGAGGATGGTTGAAAACTTTGAAAATGCCATATTTTAATTTGGTTAAACGTTTGCAATAGTTGAAAGATTGGTCAAAAAGAAAGCAACATAATCTTTGGCAACTTAAAATTTTCAGTGTTGCATGGAGATTCAACTAAGCTAAGAGAGCTGCTAGGTTCGTTGTTTTTTCTAGAAAAGAACGAGGGATAAATGGATATTGAGGAACGAAATGGATCATGATAGTTTGGGCCAGATAATTAGGTGGATTTTGGGCTGAATTAGTCAAATTAAATGTCAAGGGGAGGGGAGATTTGATTTTGAGAGTAAAACAAGCGGTAAAAATTGGATTTATAAATATTTCAATTATAATCAAAATATTAATAGAATACTTTATTTGACTAAAAGTAAATCACTTCTTTAAAATTATTTTGAGGTAAGATTGACACAAATTAATTATTCAACTAATTAATTGAGTTTCTTAAACTTAATAAAGGAAAATAATTATTTATAAAAATGGACTAACTATTATAATTAAATCGCAGTGACCTTATCGATAAAATAAAATGCGTACTTGATTAAAACACTTATTTTTTATATAAATTAATTTTTAAACTAATCTAATAAATATATTTAACATTTATTATTCATATAATAAATGGCAAAATAGCATTTTGCCAAATAAAATGGCAAAATAGCATAACAAAATAAAAAAAATATTTTTAACTATGTAAAATAAATATTTCACTTTATTTGGCAAAAATTGAGTATCATCAAACCCAGCAAAACTTTTTATTTTATTCTATTCTTTATTATTCTTTTTAAGATATATGGATATTTAAAAAATAATTTTTATATCTCAAAAAAGTAAAAATAATCTTTTAGAATTTCTCTAATCTGTTACTAATATTTTGGTCGAAAGAATTAATTATATATTTTATTAGTCTCAATGGTAGCATTCAAAAGAATGAATTATATATTATATTACCCTTAATGACAGCATTTTCAATTAGTAATTTTATATGATTGAAAACTTCTTTTTTACTTTAAATAATGACAATTTGGTCAAATGCTTTTATGGCAATTATTATAATTTTAAATATCCATTGAAGAGGGATTTGAAACACAGGTTATTTTGCTCTATATATACTTTGTATTAGTTTCATCTGAAGTGAGTGAAAAATGTAACAAAAGAACAAAGAAAAATTCATTCTTCTCATTTTGCATTGCTGGGTTTTCTGGATCTTTGTTAGATTCTAACTCCTAGTTTTATATTAGAAGAGCTTGTTGAATCGTGAAGGATATATCATTACCGGTGAAATATCCTCAAAGGACGATATCTTTTGACACGCCTTAAAATACTAGAATTTTCGCGATTTACAATATTTTTCTAACATTTTTGAGAAATTTCGTTTCAATAAATGACTGTTTTTCCTTTGAATATGTTACTTTTCTATCGACGATTTTTTTATTTTTTTGTCATTATCATGAATTGGGTCATGAATAAATCTAAGTAGTATTTTTTGTTCTAAAACTTTATAGCTACTATGTCATTAAATAAGTAAGGAAATTATATTTGAGGTTAAAAAGACAAAACAAAGTTGAGTTACTACCGCTAATTACCAGAAGTTAGAGTGATTATCGTGGCTTCTAACTCCTCCATTAACTATCTAACCCCTTTTTTTGTTTTTGTTTTCCATTTTGCCCATCTCTTATTAATTGTTTCACATTCTCAAGCACCATCATTCTTGAATTACACTGTTTCATACATATTTGAAAAATAGCAAGTTTGCACATGAATTATTAATTTCAACACATATGTAATGGTACATGTGCACATGTTGTTCTGGACTCTGAATTATGTATATGTAAATAGAAGTTTTATTGAACCGTTTTAAAATAGGCACATACATTAAGAGGCGTATCAGCTAACTTGAAATCTTGAATTCGCCTATGTGTGTGCAGAATTCTTTTAAAGCCCTGCTATGGGTGAGGAATAGAAGGTGGGAACAATGGGTGTTGAAAGTACTTTGGAGGAATCTGAGGGAAATTGGGGATCGGTGATGGAATTGGCTTTCCATAGGTTGGAATAGGAGGTAGAAGTGGCTTTCCGTAGGTTGGAATAGGCGGTAGAGGTGGCATTTGGTACGTCGGAATAGGAGGTAGAGGTGGCTTTTTATAGATTGGAGGAATTGGAGGTAGAAGTGGATTTTTGTATATAGGGAAAGGTGGCAATGTTGGAAATGGTGGATACTTGAAGTGTGGCCAGAGGAAAGCAGAGGTGCACAAGGCAGTAGAGAATTTTAGATTTCCAGCTGGTTTCACTATGTGCTTTTCATTGTTTTCAGATTTGGTGACTACAATCTTGGAGGCTTCTATGTCATTGTGTGTTGGACATGGTGCAGCAGATGCACTGTGGAGTTGGGCATAGCAGTCTTCCTTCAATTTCCCATCTTTCATCATCTCTTTAGGAAGTGACACCTCGAACCTCCCTACTTTGTCAAGTTGTCCTACACCCCTTGTTTTGATTTCTCCATTTCCAACCTTGCAGTCGATGGTAACACGAAGTCCTGAAAGCAACAATTGCTATCATTAGAGACAGTTCCACAATTTTAAACTATGAATATGGGGTTTTGTGACTTTAGGATTAATATGCATTTTTCAAAATTTCATTGAATTGTATTATATAACGCGAGCCTCAAAACAGTGGTGCCACTGCACTCATTGTTCTAATGATGCACTTGTCCTTGGTTATAACTATTAAAGGAAATCAGGTGAACTAAGCTCCTGTTACACACAAAATTTAGAAAACGCAGGGACCAAACTGGGTCTATCATACATAACTTTTTGTTTTCTTGTATTTCTGCGAGAGATTTTGGTTTTTTAATATATGCTTTTGAAAAATGGGTCTTACCAAATAAATAAATGGAAGTACCTGAAAAAGCATGAACAGTCTTTATGTTACTCTCTTTGCAATCAGCACATTCTCCAAATCCAACAACCTGGATTGTCTCGTCATCAGCATAACAGAAGCTCACTGCAAACAGTAATAAAGAAACAGAGAATCCAAAAAGGGACTGAAACTTAAACCCCATTGGGATCTGCTTTGCCAAAAATGGTGTGTTGAGTATGTTTGTTTCAGATGCTAAAGGGTATATATAGTACAAAAATTGAACATTTTTGGTGAGTTAAGGACCTCAAATGAATTTGACTTATGTTGGAATATTTGAAAGGGGTTTGTAGCAAAAGTTAAAAAGAAATAACTAATATGGATGAGCCGTTTGACCGAAAGCCATTATCCCCATTCAATGAGCTATCATCCAACTGCAAACCTCGTCTGTTTTCTATCTCTAAACCTATTTAGCGGCTCTTATTTATGTCAATCTTGCTAAAATCCAGAGTTAGATGTGAACTTTTGACTACTTTTAACAATTTTCTGTTGGGGAGTGCAACAGAGACTAAAATCAATTTTACTCTTACATTTTAGTATAAAGTCATAAATCGACATAATTGATTTGATCTTTTTTTGTTTATTTTTTTGGTCAAATAAAATTGGCAATGTTTTTACTACTAGTGTGGTTCACTCTATTACTGAGCCAGATACCTCCTGATTCTGAATTGCAATTTATAAGTCAGAAATTATATACAGTAAATAGAAAAGGCAGCTATATCATGCTGGCATTTTTGTCTTCTCACACTTCCGTGAATCAATTGACATTTCTCAACTAATTTTGCTTGATATTAACTTCGAAATACTCTACTTACTGTATTGCACTTAAAGACTACAATGCTATCAACTCACCTTCCAGCGGGGATTTCAGTTTCAATGGGAGTTCTTAATCAGTTGGAAAAAATATTAGCTAATTCGTTCTAGCATATTCTGGATCCTCCAACAGATGAATCACATCCAGTGCAGCTTTGCATGTCCCTGGCTGACCATTTCTATAATTTTATACTAATGGATGGCAACAGATTATTCCAAATAAAGATTTAAAAAAAAGAGAGAAAAATTGCATTGCCTAAGATTAAGTGAAAGAATCAAAGAAGTATATTTTTCTTGAGTAGCTTTTTTGTGAACACCAAAAATGCAGCCTGTAGAAAATTGCATTATTCCTTAAAATTAATTCTTCTACTATTATAATATGATTCGACTCAAATCATTAGTTTCTCATCCAACCCATTGAAGTAGTGCCGTGTAGTAGGATCATGAGTTAGGTCCATAAAATTTACCTTCTGAGTGCACGTTTCTGTTCTTTATTAGTTTAGCGCGTGTGTTTCGCGTGAGACTCACGTCAATATATTAAATATATAAAATAAAATTATTGAAAAATAACAACTGAAGTCAAAGCAAAAATTAAGTTTGTTTAAATAATATTAATAAATTTTATATCTCTAATATGTTATTACTTGTTATATCTCACCTAACAGCTCTTTACAAGTTACTATTTCTTTATGTTTTCTTTTGTCATTTTGACGATTTTGTCATGATAAAAAATAATTATTATCTCTACTGATAGTCATCTTGAAAGTGATATATATACACACAAATACACACACATGTGTGTGTGTTCATGGAAGAAATAATATTGCAACAAATACAATTTAATTAATATTATAATTTGACACTGTAGTTCATTTATTATCATTGTAAATCATAAATATATTGGAATTTATAGATAACTCTTCTAAATTATGATCCGAAATGGTTTTCACTTTATGTATAATAATAGAAAAATTAAATTTTAATCTGTGAAGATTCTAAAAATTATATTTACATATAAAAATGAAATTAAGTTACTTAACTTTCATGTACAAGTATTATAAAAAGAAAATGATGGAAATTAGAAACATTTTATCCTTTTTTTCCTTTGTTTTCCTTTTCTATAGTTGATTCCAATTATTATTTTGATATCTATAGACCTGATTTCAATATGGTGGTAAAAATTTATTCTTTATCTACGTACATAAAGAAAATGGTTCAACCAAAATTTATTAAAACTATTGAAAAGTTAAATGGACATCTTCTTATGTAAAAGTTTTTCTTAAATTCTTATTGATGGAAGCATAAAATCTCTTTTTGATCAGTTAACCCAAAGACTAAAAAGAGGTTAAAATTACCCTATACTTATTCCAATCATGTATGGACTATACCAATAAGAAAAATCAATCAAGATATCATGTTAGAGTTTAATACTTTTATAATAGTAGGATAAATACACCTATAGAGTTTCGAATTTAGAATAAAAAATAAAATTGTTGAGTTGAAAGAGTCTACCACTCATCTAGGGACCTGGTCCTTAGACTGATATGACACAAAACCACAACATATAATGTAGATATGAAATAATGAAAGAGACACAGAGTTTTTACGTGGAAAAAAATCCTTGCTCAAGGGAGAAAAAACCACGACCTACTTATAGGATTTCACAACCATCTTCATTAAAAATCGAGCAGTGATGATTACAGACTCAAGCAACACCTGGATTAAACTCTTAATCCCAGCCCCCTTGAAGTAACTCTACTACAAGGCTACAATGCAATAACTCTACTGCATATTACTCAACCAGCTAACTCTAGCTAGTACATCACAGCTACCTCTAGTTATTCACTCAACTAACTCTAGTTGAAAATCACGCCCATGAACATAAGAATAATTAAAAAATAAAATACCTACACAAGCTTCATACTGAAGAGTAAGTGTACAATTTGAATCAATACAAAAACTTAGTAGCAACACAGACTAATAGAATATTCAATTTCCTAAGAGTAGATGTCTTGTTGCTTTCAGAGAATTTGTTCTTGTTCTTCACGGCGGCTGTGAGCAGAGAGCAAGAAAAGAGAAGATTGCTTTTCTAAATCCAAAAAACTAGGTTTAGAAAGATGCCTCAAAAGGATAAGTATGAGAGAGCAAAATCATAGAAACAATCCCATTGGTTGAGTACAATTGACCTTCTACCACGTTGTGGCACCTCTACTGCAGCACAGCTGCAGTCCCACTATTAGGCTCAGAAAATAGTACGCTTTTACAGTTGTAACTTTTGTCTGTCATCAGGAGCACATATCATTTACGAACCTGGTCCCCTCATAGTTTGTCTATCATCAAAACCAAGCGTAAAATAATTTTATGCTTTTGGTGATGACAAAAATTTCAAATAAGACATCCCAAGTTTTAGCCAACCAGATCCCTATAAGAGCTTCTCATTTTTCATAGTTCCCCCTTTCACCATTCCCCATGTCCATAACCTTTCACCAACGTTTCAGTTCCTCCTTTCACTATTTTCCATTTCCATAACCCACCTTCTCCTTTTTGGCATCATTAAAAAGAACCAACAGTAAATCAAACAGAGCACAACTCGCACAAAGGTAACTCATGGTCACTAGGCAACACAAACATGTATAAATGAAAGATAATCATAGAGAAAAAATAGTAGACAATGAGACAAATGGAATTCTTTCATACTTTGATAGGGAAAGCATTAAAAGCAAAAGATCATAAAAATAAATAAGAACAATCACATGCCAACAAGATACAAGAGTAAAAAGGGGCTTAGGATAGTAAGAGTAAGTATGGAGCATATGAGCATAAATGAGGTAGTGAAAATAGCAAGCTTAAGGGCCGAAAGTTTTTGAAGCAGCAAGGACATGCGCTCATCCACAGCCTCATAAACATGAAGCAATTTCTGGGTCAGGTCACCAACTTTCCTCTTCATTCTCCTAGAGTAGAACATTTATGTGACCTAATTCCTCTGCCTGTGTTGCAGAGACCTTTTCTGTAAGGCTGCCATCAGGTTTGCAATATCAGCAGCTCGTTGAGCCAGCAATCCAGTCAACCTTTCCACTTTACTGGTAATGTTTTCTTGAGAGGCAATCAGATAAGAGATGACTGATTGAGAGCCTACACTACCTCTTCTTTGAACACACTCACACTCTTCAAGAGTGGAAAGGGTGAACATTTGCTTATTAGTTCCATCAATCCCCATCTCACAAGGAACTTTGGAATAATCAAATACTTTGTTCAGAAGAAACCTATAAGCAAGCCCATGTTTGTCATCCTTCACATTCCTGATCTTGTGCATATGCTCAATCATTATGGCTGGCAAGTTGATAGCCTAAAAAGTGCTCAATGCCTCCATGAAATAAAAGTCTGTAACCCCTACAATCGTCCTTTTTCTCAATTTTAGGAAGCACAACCTTGCTAACAAATTCAAAAACTAGTTGATATTCTCCTTTCAATTGTTTTTTGAAAAGTATTTCTCCATTGATATTTTCCAACTTCCCAATTAAAGCCATGAACTTACGGGATGCACACTGATCCTTCACTGACTTGATCCCTTCAGTGGGAACCCCAAAATCATTCCAAGAGTCAACTCATCAAGCATTATCCTCACCCCTTGCACAATCGTACTCAATTCAAGGCCTCTATTAGTAAAGACTATCTCATGGTAAAACTCTCTCACTTCTTTCTCATGCAGATCAGGAATAGGAGGGGAAATAAGATCCTTCCGTTCTTGGTAAACCGCCATCTCTACCAAGTCAGCCATTCCATGCAAGTTTCTCACTTCAGGATCAAACACTCTTCCTCTAAGCCCCTTTTGTAACTTCAACACAGCCTGCCTTTCTTCTCTTGTGAGAGATCTGGTGTAAATAGATGTACCAGGTCCCTCAGTGGTCCGACTTGTAGGCACAAAACTTGTCTTAGACTTGGAAAGGTCACAGTCTTTTTAGTAACATCCTCATCAATCAACTCTCCAGGTCTTCTTTTAGAGCCTGAAGCAATCTTCTTGGTAGGGAACCGTTTGTGAAACCTGATCCCCTTACCAGAAGGTTGTTGAGATACTGTCTTTCCTCTTTTTACTCTGACACACAAAGCAACATCCTCATTAGTCTCTTTTCTATTTTTATTTCCTTCTAAATCATGAACATTTTCTGGTTTAACTACATTATGACCTTTCTTTTTAGGTTTCTCCTACTAGTGGTTTTCTCCTGACTTTCCTTCAAGGCATCCTCTATTAATTTCGTAGAACTTGACCTGCCACTTGGAGGATGATTTTGATCCCTCAAAGGTGTTATTTGCTGTCTAGCAGCAATTTTCTTGATTTTCCAAGCCAAGGGCTGATCATCTTCACTGTTGACATCTGTGTTCTCAACTTCTCTTTGCAGATTCAGACTTCTAGGGGTTCCATCCTATTTTGGAAAGGGTGCTAAAATTGGTGATTCTGGTATAGGAGGGGATGAGTAGGAAGCAACATTCTTTTCACCATTATGTACTCTCTCTTCCCCCAAGGCCATTTAAGTGAGACTTTGGACTATCAACTGGTCCCCATGTGTAAGAATGTTCGAGGTAGTCCCTCTCTCAACTAGCAAGTCTTCCTCAAAAAGATAGTTATAAGAAGTTTGTTGTCCATTTTTCAGATAGTTTCACTTCCTCACTATCAGGGGGCACATGAGAGACCTGGTATGTCAGAGGGCAAGACTGATTCATGATAGCTGACTTGAGTCGGCATTTCTTCTGATACATTAATTTGAGCATTCTCTGTCGACGAGTCTAGTGGAGAGTTGAGGTCCACTGGGATAGCGGAGGAGTCGACAAGTA
The DNA here is from genome assembly GCA_035772735.1 of Datura wrightii. Taxonomy (NCBI): domain Eukaryota; kingdom Viridiplantae; phylum Streptophyta; class Magnoliopsida; order Solanales; family Solanaceae; genus Datura; species Datura wrightii. The sequence continues at coordinate 138,641,105 of JASDFA010000007.1, read as the reverse complement.
GGGTTTCAACAGAGGTGTCTCCAATTTGAGGGATGAGGGAGGAGTCTTCCTCTTTAGAAAAAGTGTTTTCAAACTCAGTCGGGTTTAAAGATGATTCAGTGATGACAGATAAAGTAGGAATTTTCCGGGATACAGACATAGGGGAGTTTGGAAGAGACGTTATGAAGAGGATAAGAAGATAAAGAAGGAAGGGTTTTGAAAGATAAGGGTTTTGAGAGACATAGATATGAGAGAAATTTGTTCAGAAAGAGAGAGAATGTAAAAGGGAGAAATCGAGAGGACTATTTAAGAAGAGGGATGCAACTTGTCGGATGAAAGAGAGATGGTTCAGTTCAAAAAGGGAAAAAACCAATGGCCAGAGAAACGGGAAGAGAATTGACTTATATGACCATTATTAAATATTTAAAAAGAACTTTAGCAAGTAATGCTCATAATACTAACTTGTGAGGGGGGACCTGGTCCCTCCTATGAGTTTCTGAATCTCATTGCTCCATATTTGTCCTTTATATGCTCCATCTTCTCCTTTGCCTATTATGCGTGTATACCTATTAAGGTATGGAGCAGAGCTACACACTGATTGAGAGGCACTCACTCGAATACCTGCAGTCTAGTCATAGCTAAAGGAAAAAGACAAGAAGAGAGAATAGCAATAATGAGAGGCTAATTTAACTTAATTAATCCCAACTTCATGCGATTCTTCTCAAACTAGTCCCTGCTCAAGGCCTTAGTAAAGATATCAGCTATCTGATCTTTAGTCTTGCAAAATTTGACACGAATATTCCCCTTTTCCATATTATCCATCAAGAAATGATGTCTGATATTAATGTGCTTGGTTCTTTTGTGCTGGATAGAATTTCTTATCATGTTGAAAGCACTAGTGTTGTCACATAATAATGGCACACATTCAGATAAGATCCCATAGTCTTCAAGCTGCTACTCAATCCATAATAGTTGAGCACATGAGGCAGCAGCCACATACTCAGCCTATGGTGTGAAGAGAGTCACTGAGTTTTGATTTCTTGATCCCCAAGAGATCAATGAAGAACTAAGAAAGTGAGCAATTCCAGAGGTTCTTTCTCTATCTACCATCCAAGTAACCCACTAAATCAAATAAACTACCAGAAGGGTAGAATAGAGCAAGATCAGGGGTTCCCTTCAAATATCTGAGTATCCTCTTTGTAGCCTTGAGGTGAGACTCCTAAGGATAGTCTTGAAAACAAGCACATATTCCCAGACTAAAAACTATGTTAGGTCTGCTGACAGTTAATTATAGGATAGACCCAATGATTCCTCTATACATGGTCTCATTTACTGGGGGATCAGATTCATCAGCATCCAGTTTTGATGATGTACCAATGGGAGTATCAATTAGCTTGACACTGTCCATGTGAAATCTTGTGAGAAGCTCCTTGATATAGTTTTGCTAGCTAACCATGGTACCATTTTGAACCTACTTCACTTACAGACCTAGGAAGAAATTTAGCTCTCCCATTATACTCATTTCAAACTCATTCCCCATGAGCTTAGCAAATTTCTCACGCTAAGAGTCAAGGTTTGCTCTAAAAAAGATATCATCCATATAAACTTGAACAATGAGAAGATTTCTTCCTCTAGACTTCAAAAAAGAGTAATATCAATTTTCCCTCTCTTGAACCCATTATCTAGAAAAAAATTGGATAATCTCTCATACTATGCCTTTGGAGCTTGTTTTAGTATATAAAGAGTCTTAGCCATTTTATACACATGGTGTCGATGATTAATATCTTCAAACCCGGGAGGTTGCTTCACAGAGACTTCTTTCTTCAAGTACCCATTCAAAAATGCACTTTAGACATCCATTTAAAACAACTTGAATTCCATAAAGGATACAAAAGCAATCAATATTCTAATTTCCTCCATTTTGGCTACTGGAGTAAAAGTCTCATCATAATCTATGTCTTCCTCCTAATTGTATCCCTGGACTACTAATCTTGTCTTGTCCTTATAGTAATCCCTTGCTAATCCAACTTATTTCTGAAGACCCACCTAGTCCCAATGACAATTCTGTCTAGAGGCCTGGGAACCAAGTGCCACACTTTGTTTCTTTCAAACTGATGGAGTTCCTCCTGTATTACATTGACCCATTCACATCACTTAGAGCTTCTTTGATATTTTTTGGCTTAATCTGAGATATGAATACCTGGAATTTGACCTGGTGTGAATGACAGACTCCAGGGGTGACAGTAAGTTGTACATAGGATGTGAGAATTTGTGCTTCCAGTTTGAGCTTCTTACTGCTATTTGATCGTTTGAGGTACCTGGTCCTTTATCTGGGAGATTCTTTTTGGGATCCATATCCCGCTGTTCTTAGGAATAGATTCTTGACCTTCATTACTTGTGGAACCTTGTCCTCTAGGTGGTCTTGTTGTTTCAGAAATAGGTTGTTCATCATTGTCCTCCTTGGTTGAATTCTTAGACATCTCCTTATCCAAAGAATCTCTTTGAATTTTCCATAGCTGATCTAGCTCAACATCATTCAGCTTATCAACATTGCTTAAATCATCAGATTCATCAAAGATCACATGGAAACTTTCCTCAACACATTGTGTCCTTTTGCTGTAAATCTTGTAGGCCTTGCTATTTGAAGAATATACCAGGAAAATCCCTTCATCACTTTTACAGTTGAATTTTTCCAAGTGTTCTTTGCCATTGTTCAGCATAAAACACTTGCACCCAAATATACGTAGATAGTTCAGCACTGGCCTTTTCTTGTACAGAAACTCATAAGGCGTCTTCCAAAGCAGGGACCTGGTCAGGCATCTATTGACCACATAGCATGCAGTGTTAACTGCTTTTGCCCAGAAGCTTTTGGCAATACCTCCATCAATCAGCAAGATTCTAGCAATGTCCATCAGGATCTTGTTCTTTCTTTCAACAATTCCATTTCGCTGAGGAGTTCTAGGAGCTGAAAAATTGTGACTGATTCCCTTTTCTACATAGAATGTATCAAAGTTTGCATGCTCAAATTCAGTACCATAGTCGGACCTGATCCCCATAATTTTTCAATTCAACTTTACTTGTATTTGATTTGTAAAGGACTCAAACACAGGAAAAGTCTCATCCTTTATCCGCAAGAACATTATCCATGTGTATCTTGAATAGTCATCAATGATAACAAGAATGAACTTCTTTCCACTTCTGCTTGCAATCTTCACTGGTTCACACAAGTCCATGTGAAGTAGTTCTAATGCTCTTGTGGTGCTTACTTCCTTTTTTTTCTTAAACGGGGACCTAGTCTACTATCCCTTCACACATGCATCAGTATTTTTTTCAACAAATTTCATCTTGGGCACTCAACGAACCAATTCCTTGGATACAAGTTTGTTGAGAATAGAAGAGCTAACATGTTCATAGTCTTCTATGCCACAAGACAGCATCATCTTCTACCACACTTAAGCAAGTGAGGTTGTCACCAGTTATGGAATCAAGATCAAATACATATATGCTTTTGCACCTCCTTGTTGTTAAGATCACCTTTTCATATTGGAGATTTGTTACAGTACATGTAGTAGACAAAAACTTAACTCCATTTCCTTTGTCACATATTTGAGACACACTCAGCAAGTTGTATCTTAATCCATTTACATAGAACACATTTTCAATAGCATGTTCAAGGGTTTTACTAATTTTTCCAACAGCCAGTATGTACCTTTTCTTTCCATTTCCAAAGGAGACGCTTCCCCCTTGAAATTCCTTGAGTGAGAGAAAATCCTCCATCTTTCTTATCATATGCTTTTAGCAGTCACTCTCCACAAACCAGCTTTGGCCGCTTCCTCTCACTCCTTTTTGCAAGACAAGTCATGAATTGGATTTGGGAACCCATTTCAATTTGAGTTTTTAGAAGCGAGATAAGGGATAAATCAGGCTTTTCTTAGTCCATAAGGGTAACCTTGTTGTAAGTGTCCAGGGACCAGGTACCTTGATGTCTCTTCTAACCTTAAAGACATTTAAAACCCTTTTCGAAGTGATTTGTCTAGCGGGGCACAAATGTTTAAGATGTCCATTTCTACCGCAGTGTGTGTATAAGAGATTGTTAGGATCAGACACATACTTGCTACAAGGATTATAATAGGAATTAGTCCTTCTATAGCCTAGACTTTCACCATCGCTTGATCTCTGATTGGTCAAGCTGACCAAAATCTGAGAAGAAGCCGCCCATCTAAGAGACTTTTCAAGATCAGTTTTGATTTTGACCAGTTACTTCTCTAGTTTAGAATTTTTCAAGAGGGGGCAGTGAGATCCAGTTGAGTCCTTTTCAATTTAGCTTCAAGCTCAACCTGAAATTCTCGAATTTCATCAATCCTGTTGTCCCCATTTTGAGACACCTCACTCATTTTCTCATTGAGTGTAAGATTCTCAGTTGACAACCTTTCATATTTCTCTCTTAGGTCATTCAATTTAGTAACTAACACAACTTTCTCTGTTTCAAGATCATCAAGATTCTTATTTAATGAGTCTTTTGTTTAGAAAGAATCCATTAAAACATTTGCAGGAGACCTCAGCTCCTTCAAATTATAGCCTTTATGATTCTTTTTTAATATCAAGAAAGGTTACCTCTTCTTGTTCACCTTCACCTGACTTAACCATGAAGGCAAACATTGAGTTGAATGGTGTATCATCATTTTCTATTGCCATCGTAGAGGCATCTTCAGGTTCCTCACCATTTTTTGACTCACCAGATGAATTTTTCCAAACTGCAAGAACCTGTTTAACCACGTGGTCTGCAGCAGCCCTTCTCTTAAACCTGTCAGGGACCCGATCCTACTTTCTGGCTTTGTTTGCAATGTTCTTCATGTACTTTTTATAGTCAACTTTGTGCATTAGTCTTTGATGAAATGGTCTGGCTTCCCGCATTTGTGGCAGAGATCATTTTCACTGGAAACTTGTTGGAGTTTGATCTTCTTTGAAATCCTCCATTTCTTCTAACGATCTTCTGAAACCTTCTAGTTAGATAGGCCTTGTCATCATCTTCCTCACTAGAATCTGCTTGAGTATTCTTGAGAGCTAAACTTTTATCCTTCCTTGGTTCATTTCTGCTTTAGTCTCTCTGTCTTTTGAGCTCATAGGTTTTCAGATTCCCTATGAGTTCATCCATCATGAGATTTTCAATATTTCAGACCTCAGTGATTGCATCTACTTTACTTTTTCAATATTTGAAAGAATGTTGAGGATTTTTCTAACAAGTCTGCTTGGCTTGATCACTTCTCCTAGACAGTATAGCTCATTAGTTATTGAGGTGAATCTGGTGTGCATCTCTTGAATCGACTCTCCTTCCATCATGGCAAAATATCTCATACTGTGTAATCAGCATGTCTACCTTGGACTGCTTGACCTGACTGGTCCCTTCATGAGCAGATCTAAGGAAGTCCCAAATTTCTTTTGTTGACTCACATGCAGAGATTCTGTTATATTCATCTGGCCCTACCACAGACCAGCAACTTCTTGGCTTTGAAGTTCTTCTCAATTTGCTTTCTAATACTTTCCACAAATTCTTTTCTTGTTTTTGAAATGGATGTGGTAGTTTCTCCATCTGTGACAATCTTCATGGGAACATATCCATCAAGAATGATGTCCCAAAGTTCGCTATCTCCTGCCATGATAAAATTATGCATGCGAGTCTTCCACCATCCATAGTATTGACCATTGAAATGAGGAGGCCTTATTGTTGACTGTCCCTTTTCAAGATTTGGTGGAGCTGCCATCCTTGCAGAATCCTTTCTAGGTGTTAACCTTTGAGGAAGGGCCTACTTTGATACCAATTGTTGAGTTGAAAGAGTCCACCACTAGTCTAGGGACCTGATCCTTAGACTGATATCACACAAACTCACAACAGATAATGCAAATATGAAATAATGAAAGAGACACAGAGTTTTTACATGGAAAAACTCCTTGCTCAAGGGAGAAAAAAATCATGACCTACCTTATAGAATTTCACAACCATCTTCATTAAAAATCGAGCAGTGATGATTACAGACTCAAGCAACACCTGGATTAAACTCTTAATCCCAGCCTCCTTGAAGAACTCTACTACATTGGGTAATAGTTGACAGACTGACGAAATCAGCCCATTTCCTGCCAGTGAGAGCTACTTTCTCGGCCGAAGATTATGCCGAATTGTATATTAGAGAAATAGTTAGATTACATGGTATTCCAGTATCCATTATTTCGGACAGAGGAGCACAGTTTACGGCTAAATTTTGGTAGTCGTTTCAGAGAAGTCCGGGTACGCATATTAATTTGAGCACTACATTCCACCCTCAGACAGATGGGCAGGCTGAACGCACCATTCCGACGCTCGAAGACATGTTACGAGCGTGTGTGTTAGATTTCGGTGGTAGCTGGGATGAGCATTTGCCCCTAATTGAGTTTGCTTATAATAATAGTTATCACTCAGCCATTCAGATGGCGCCTTTCGAGGCATTATATGGGCGAAAGTGCAAATCGCCGATTGGCTGGTTAGAAATAGGGGAATCGGCGTTGATTGGGCCAGACATTATTCGACAGTCAGAGGAGAAGGTAAAGCTTATCAGAGAACGCCTACTGACTGCACAGAGCCGCCAGAAATCATATGCAGATGTGCAGCGTAGAGACCTGGAGTTTGATGTAAATGACTGGGTATTTTTGAAAGTATCCCCAATGAAAGGGGTGATGAGATTCGGCAAGAAAGGTAAGCTCAGCCCAAGGTGTGTCGGGCCATATCAGATTCGTCGAAGAATAGGCCAAGTGGCGTATGAGTTGAACTTGCCTCCAGAACTAGAATCCGTTCATCCAGTCTTTCATGTATCCATTCTGAGGAAATGCATAGGAGACCCGTCCAGATTAGTCCCAATCCAGGATATCCAGGCTACGGAAAAGCTGGCCTATGAAGAGGTTCCAGTAGCTATCCTAGACAGACAGATTCGCAGATTGAGAACTAAGGATATTGCGTCTGTCAAAGTATTATGGCGTAATAGGAACTGAGAAGAAATGACGTGGGAGGCTGAGGAAGATATGAAAGCTAGATATCCTCACTTATTCCGGGCCTAGTCAGGCGACAGGTATGTCCGTATTATTATTTATGTAGTACCTTATGGTTGTATATGTATAAATGAGAAAGGTTGGTGTTTAGCTGTCAAGTGAATCTTAAAGTACTGTGTGCAGTACCTGTATTGGACTTTTCTGCGTTTCAGGTTTTTGGGATAGTCAATGTTACAGGGGAAACTCTGCCGAAATTTTTCTAGAAACAAGTTGAGTAAGTTGAGAAGTCCTCTAGATAGAAGTTTGCATTCGAGGACGAATGTTCTTAAGGGGGGGAGAATGTTATACCCCGTAAAATTTCCAGCACCTAGATGGCCTATTCGCGCGTTGGTTAAGCATATTTAAAAGTCATACGTGCTAGAGAAAGGCCCGGGAAAAGATCGGACAAGCGCCAAGTCGGCGCGTCGCAAAGCAAAATGCGACTAATAAATCGCATTCCAGGAATACAACTGGAATGCGACTTATAGGTCCCAATTATATATAAGCCTCCAACTTCGGTTTTTGCTCTATTTCACTTGTAATTTCCAGTAAACAACAAAAAACAGAGAGGGCGAAGTGATTTGAGGGATTTTCTTTCGATTACGCTGTCAAATGCGGTCCAAACTCAAATTAACCTCAGGTACTGAGGTACTTAGCAGCAGGGAGCATTCCTACGGATTTTGTTTCGTGAAATACGGCCGACGAATCGTCGAGCTACCGGGATAAGGTAAGTGGAATTGCTCCAAACTAGTGTCTATGTGCTCCTAGCTGTAAAGTGAATACTTCTCCCTTCTGGACCTTTGAAAAATAGCAAGTTTTCGATCGTCTTTCGATAAGCCTAAGTTTAGGCTATAATTATATCGAAAGTGATGTTTTCTTTCAGAATGGTGTTGTATTTAGTACTAATTGACATATATATGAATGCAGTTGGGAGAAATAGCTGGAGTACTGACCGAGCCTCGTCCGACAGTCGAATAACTCGAGGTTAAGGTATGTGAAGTTGTTCTTCGGCAAGTTAGTAAGCCTTAGCTTGGTAAGTCATAGTAAACTCCGTATTTGAAACTCTCGGAGTTGAATGTTGATAATTAAGTAAGTCTAATAGATTCTGAGTTGTGTTGTCGTATCGTATTCAGTCCGAAAGTTAGTAAAGCATGCGCCAAAGGGCGAGTTAGCATTCCAGATTCAGTATTGCCTATTGTATGATTAGCAAGCATGTTGTAGAATAAAAAGATACAGATTTTCAGAACAAAGTTAGTAAAGCAAAATCAGATAGACAGACAGTTCTGTGGCTACAGATTAGCCATTCAGACAGATGGTATCCCGGCTACAGATTAGCCAAACAGTTAAATAAAGATTTCAGAATCAGTATAATCAGTAAAGAATCAGTAGAACACAGAAAGAGGTCAGAATAAGAAATCAGATTTCAGATAGTCTTTTTCAGTTATACATGCTTGCTATTTATATGTGCTATTTGTTTGTTGAGACTTGATGTGGAGTGAGGGCACCTTATTGAGCGTCCTCGCCGCCCTTGGGTTGGTAATCGTGTCGCCCACTGAGCGGGTGGGTTTACGTCACTCCAAGGAGTGGCATGCTGTCCCCAGCTTGGACGAAGGTGGGATGCAGCTTTCCCCACAGCAATCTGATCAGCATTACAGGTGCAGCTCCGGTTTCAGATAGCCCTGTTGAGTTTTGTGTCCAGGGAACCAGACCCTATCTGTTACTGTCTGTACATTCAGTTATTATAGGTGTAGCTCCGGTTTCAGATAGCCCTGTTGAGTTTTGTGTCCAGGGATCCAGACCCTATCTGTTACTGTCTACACAGGAGTCCTCCGGACCCAAACACGGTTGCTTATATCGGAGGCTATGGCCCGAGCCGGAGACCCAGGGGGCCGGTAGAGGAGCTCCAAAGTGAGCAGATGAGTGGAGTGACTTATTTTTGGCTGGTTTTGACCCGGGTAGGGGTATATAGATTGTTTGCTTGCTTGGCGCCATCCGGCTTATGGGGGTTGGTATTGGCTCTTGCTTGCTACTTGTATATCTATTAATGTGCTATACACTAGTTACTAGACAGCAGGCCGTCGCGTTTACAGGTATGCCTCCGCCTTATCAGTACAGGAAGCATAATTCAGTTCTTATCAGTTTCCTCAGATACAGTTATCTCCTGTCATACAGTTTTGCTAGATATGTTATCTATATTCAGTTGTTTCAGTTATATTGTTTCAGTTGCTTTGCATACTCAGTACCAGTGGTACTAACGCCCAGTGGAGCGCTGCATTACTTGCCTGCAGGTACCCATAGACGAGGAGGCGATCCCTCGTGATCCTAGCCAACGTAGAGTCATCAGCTCCTGTCATCCGGAGCTTGATATTACAAAGGTTTATATCATTTCATTTTTGTTGTACAGTACGGGTAGGTCGGGGCCCTGTCCCGACCATCTTATCAGTATTCCTAGAGGCTTGCAGTCTGTATATATTTCCCTGTGGTCAGTTGAGCCGGTCGTGTGAGGCCGTACAGTTTGTTATAGCTGTTTAGCATTTCAGTTTATGTTGGCCGTGTGAGGCCTGAGTTTGACAGTAGTGGTGACCTTGCCGGTCACATAGCCTTACAGTAGTCTCGTGTTGAGTTACAAATAATTAGACAGCATGGTGGCCTTGTCGGCCCGCATAGGCTCCCTTATATTGAGATGTTTCTGGTTAGCTGTTGTTACAGCTACAGGTGGCTATAGGCCCAGTTGGCCGGAGGCTGTGTTTACAGCCGTTATATAGCCATTTGTTTCCAAAAATCCGAGTTAGAGCCAGCCAGGCACCAGATGTGCTCAGGCTCAGTAGTCTAGCAATTCAGGTCCTAGTAGGGCACCAGGTGCCAGTCATACCCCCCAAGGAGGGGCGTGACACAAACCTAGTCCCTTCATAGTTTGTCTATCATCAAAATCAAAAGTACAACAAAAATGTAGCAGAAATATACAAAATTAGGATTAGGCATAAAAAATAAAGAAAGTGATGGTTTAATTTTTCTTTGTCTTCTAAAACCTAAAAATAAAAGGTCTTCCAATGACCTCAATTTTGTATCTCTTTCAATTTATCCAATCAAAGCATTGCTACTCAATGATTTGTTACCTTAAAAGTCAAGAGCTCCAAATCACTTTTTTCTGGTTCAAGCATTATTCATTTTTCTTATATGAGATGAATATTATATATTAAATATGTTCTTCAATTTTATATCTCTTTTAATTTATCCTATCAAATTGTTGCTACTCGATGATTTGTAATCTTAAAAGTCAAGAGCTCCAAGTCACTTTTTTCTGGCTCAAGCATCATTCATTTTTCTTAGATGAGATAAAGTATTTTAAATTAAATATGTTTAATTTGGTGAGAAATTAATTTTTTGATATTAGTAGTTAAATTTGTGACCTCACCAAAGTAAAATATTATTGTTACAGTTAGGATCCCAAATTCAAATTAATAGAAATTATTCACAAAAGTTACTGCAACACTATTTTAGAATTAATAGAAATTTCATTAGTAATATTTATCTTTAAATTAGTATTAAGATATTCATACAAAATCAACGCACACTTTTTCTGGATATGAGTTATAGTTATTTTACATAGTTCAAATATGAAATGTATACATTTAGTTAAATTTAGAGTCTTAAGTATTAGGACACCCTACATAATCTATATAAAGACAAAATTAATAATTAAACTTTAGCTAATTTCAAATTTCTAATTATTAAAAAATAATTAAGTTATAATTTTGACTAATATAAAATCTATTATTAAATGATAAAAAAAAAGGATCGATTAATATTTAGAATGGGCTTCATTCTAGAATACCAAGAATTCATAATCGAATAAAGAAAGACAAAATAAAAAATGTCTGAATTAATTTCATAATCCTATGTTAAGAAAATAATACGAAAGATATTACAGTTATGATACAGAAATCAAATATTTTTTTTTATAAAAATTAAACTACTAATTGATTTTAAAATCTTAAACATTAAGACTTCCTAAGTAGTACTTTAAATGAGGAAAATTTTAATTGGTTTCAATATTTTAAATTTTAATAATTAATAAAAGAATTACATAACACATATTTTAAGTGAATTTATTTAAGTAAAATAAATATGAATATTAAAGTATGCAAAAGTGTAATTTTAAGCGTTTATAATAGTTGTGCTTTTTTATTTGATTTATTTCAATATACTATTTTGAATTTGGAACGCAAATACAATTTTTTTTCATATAATTTTATTAGGAAAAGTAACATAAAATGTTTTTTACTATGTATTTATAAGAAAAAAATAAGGTAAATTTCTTAATGAATTTTAAGTCTTTAATATTAAAATTTGCTACAAATTTTCAAACAAAAAGTTAACAAGCTAAATTTTTAATTGATTTGAAATTTTGAAATATTAAAAAATAATTAAATGACAAATATGTCATACTATTAGCTTCGGAAGGAGCTGCAAGAACGTAAGCTCTCCTTCATTGACACTATCGAATATATATATATATATTTTTATGTGATTTTATAGTCATTCAACTTTTAAATTTTTTTTTTTTTTTTTTTGCATTAGCTGATGTGGGATATTTAAATATTTTTAAGAAAAATAGTTCAATAATAATTTTATCTATTATAAAAAAAATTTAACGAAAAATAAAAAATTCAATCAACATTTTTTAAGACATACATGCTTTTAATCTAGTATAGATAGATAGGTTTTTAATTTCTCCGCCACTACTAATATTAAACTTCTCTTTATGTAGTTTCTCTACCACTACTAATATTTCTATTGTATGCTTAAGTAGGCATTTTAAAGATCCACAATATCGATTACATCCAGCAGAACGACAACAAAAAGTTAAAATCGTTGGTGCCACAATATAATGAAGCAACTTCTGCTATGTGTGTAAAATTGTAATGATGATACTTCTACCCACCTGATCTCGAGTAATTGAACGTACAATATTTTTGTCCCTACTATAGGAGTAGTACATTCTTGTTTGTTGACAAGTATGGGACTGTTCTCTCTCTAAAGATTTTATCAAAGGTAAAAGGAGTCTTCAGACTCGAACAAGGCCGTAAGAACCTTCAGCTGGCCAAATCTATCTACCGAGAAAAACAATAAATATTTTTAAAGGAAAAAATGAGAATGTGTTGGACAAAATTGTCTTTGCTACCTCCAACTACAAGTCAGTAGGAGACATGGCTACAACAGTGGAGAAGGTCTATCGATTCTAATTTTTAAAATCTACTTCATGTTTTGAACTATTCTCAAGTCTAACTCGGGACTTTAGCCTCATCATACTGTGGCTTACATCAGAAAGTTCAAGTCATTCACTTCTTCTTCTTCGACTTGTTGGAGAGCGACTGAGTATATGCAGTTCCCTGCATAAAACACACAAGAAGGAAAACAAAAACTCTTCATACCCAAGTCCAAACATTAAAATCAATCATTTTAACATGATTTTGAATAACTAAACAACAAAATATTCCCAACAGTAAAAGAAACCACAAACCTCAAGCCATTCATCCGTGGATGCATCTGTTGTCGCTGTTCCAACTTCAACCTTTGCCTTTGGTGCTCTCTTAGTTTTCTGTGCATACATCAAAGTTAGAAAATAAAGGGTTACAAGCCAACATAGGTGCAATACACACTTATCACACTAAAAAGACACATTGACAATAAGACTGTCTGGGCCCTATAGATAAACCCCTCACACATTAATATACAGGATCTTTCCATAGCTCTGCTGCTCGACCTAACATTTTGTGCTCTTACAGTAAAGCCCTTATACAACAATATACCAGTATAGTCCCACAAAATGGGGTCTGGGTAGATCTTAACCCTACCTTTTGTGGGATAGAGAGGGGTGACAAGGTTGTTTCCAATAGACCCTCGGCTCAAGAAAATCATTTTTTGGAACAGGTTCAAAGGAAATGCAAGAGACAAAACCTATGATGGAATAGGATACTGCTAGTATACTAATAATAATACTGGCAAGGAAACTAATAGATGATCCAGACTAGAACCCTACTTACCGCTGGAGGAGAGAAACCACTCGACTACCTACTAACCATCTATCCTAAACGTTGACCTCAATGCTCTCTAATCTAAGAGCATGTCCGTCGTGAGTTGAAGATGTATCATGTCCTGCCAAATCACTTCTCCCCAATTCTTCCTCGGTCTACTTTACCTCTCCTCAAACCTATCGCTGCCAACTACTCGCACATCCTCACTAGGGCATCTGCATTCCTCTTCACATGTTTGAACTATCTCAGTCTCGCTTCCCGCATCTTGTCCACCAGGGAGGCTACTCCCACCTTGCCCATATGTCTTCGTTCCTAATCTTCTCTTTCCTAGTATGTCAACACATACATCTATGCATCCTCATCTCTGCTACCTTTATCTTCTGAAATCTCTGCTACCTTTATCTTCTGAAGGTGAGGTGCGAGTTTTTGACTGGCCCTTATATGTGGGGATATGTCTAACTGTGACCACCATATCAAATCTCAGATGGTACCAGATTCTAAAGATGATTGACACCGAATAATATCCTACCACGTCAGGAGGATAGTGGTGTAAGAGCTAAAAATGGTAACCCTAATCGCAAATGAGGTCATTCAATGATGCCCACCACGTGTATTTAACAATCCACTCGGTATTTCTGATGAACTAACAATATTCTTCTGCCTTCGCGATGTGCTTATAAAGGGTATATGTAATCACCTTTGAGAGATTTTGTATCTGACCACGAATCCAGAATCCAAGAAGGCCAAGGAGAGCAATTCCAAGACAAAACAAGAAAACAGACTCAACACTGAGAAGACCACCAGGCTCAGTCACTTCAATAGTGCCGTTGTAGAATGTACTTTGATAAGGGTTCTGGTCAATCTCATAAACAATAGTGCCAACAAGATCAAAACTTCCGGGCTGCAACATTAAGAAAAAAGTTATTCAGCCTAGGAAACAAACAGCAGCATTCAAGTACAAGCAAAGAAAGTATGAAAATAAGCAGATAGTAAAAGAGAGAATCAGTACAAATGCTTGGCAAGCAACCAACCTGCATAAATTTGCTGACAGCAAATATATACGGGAAAGTGGCCTGAGCTGAAGGTGGAACTGTAGCATTGTTAAAAGCCTAGGAAATGGAACAAGATACAAAATTAGCAAAGTCTCTAACCCAAGTCACAGTAAAATAGCATGAAAATAGGAGACTCCTTTGAACAGGAACTCCTAATTAACAACGAAAGATCACCAGATTATTTTCATCCTATTGAGCATAATTTAGCAGTCACGGCCCTTCTGACAAATAAATCTTTTGATTTTACTTTCAAGGAAATCTTTAAATGATATATTTTCTTCTCAGATAATTTACCATATTCATTTCTAAAAAACTTATAAATTTCAATAATATATAGAAAAGACTAATGATAAACCTAAAATTATATCCTATCACCAGTCATTTGGAAACTTTACAATATGTATTTGAGTTCCATGCTATGTGGAAATTGATATTGTAATTGTTTCATTTGTGAGAAAATGAGTTTTGTATGCCTTGTGTATACAAATGTTTTCTCGATTCAACTGGCAGCTAACCAGCTCACCACTATCAGCAAAGCACACCTCCAAGCTTCTTAGGAGGAGCTCATTCTAGCAACTATTAACTCCAATTATCTGTTGACTCAGGGACGAATTAATGGCAACTGAACTTACTGCAACTTGAGAAACAGGCAACACGCACTAAACACAATCAACGTAATGCAGCTTGAAACACTCCATAAAAGGAAATTAATAGAAAGTTCCAATCTCAACTTCAGAAGCTTTTATCAAATTTATATCTTATATATCCATTTCTAACAGATAATAATATAATTAAGGTTTAGATGTCGGGAGTTATTTCTGTAATATTTCATAAAACTTGGACTCTGCAGAAACAGTGGAACGAACTTTTCGGGTGAAGTTGTAGTCATGGTGATCTGAAACTTTTTATGAATAAGTCAGAGGCTCAGAGTAATCATGATTCATGTCTATTCCTTGAACATTCTTGAAATCATTTTAAGATGGAAATACATTTTGGAGATTTTCATATGCATAAATGTTAATTTAATTTTTCCATTTTTCACGTTGTAACACTGAAAATGATCTTGCTCATTCTCTTCATCCTAAACCAGTGTCCATAAACCTAAAAAATAAATAAAGACCTTATTATTCGTCTGCACTAAATGTTCAAAGTCCGCTGAGTGCTGACCACTAATTTTTAAGACATAAGCAAAACAACCCATTTGCTAAAACAAGAAAATTTAAGGGCCCTGACAACAACTTGCTTGAAAATTAGCTTGCTGCAAGCAAGTGCCTGAAACTTTAGCTGAATAAGGAAACTACAAACCTTAAGGTTAAAGTCAACATGGAGAAACCTTAAATAAGATTGAATATGACCAGAAGAATTCAAAATTAAGTGAACATGAAAAATAAGTAAAATCCAGCTTATACAACCAAAATAACAAGTAAATAAATTTGAAACAAAAAACTTTTTTTTATGATAAGGAATATGAGACAAAAAGTTTTTTTTTCGATTAAAGGACATAATATACCACAAATCTTATGGAAGAAGCAGGGTGCAGTCTGATTGCTAAAAAAAAAATCTGAACAATTACCTGTACCGATAAATTTTGAACCAAATAGCGGTGATCAAAAGGAAGGTGAACGCTGGCTTGGATTGCAATGATATTCAAACTTGAATCCCCTGTTAGGCACCAAAATTTGAAAAAGAATCGCTGAAAATTAAGCACTTGAAGGGGAGGAGATATACGCGACAACACAGAGGATTACCATCATTTTTCATTCCAACTAACAGCTCACTTTCCTCACCAGCTGCCACTACTGCAAAGACGAAGAAATGTGATCTGAGAGATGCAATTATTAAACTATTACCATTTAAGCAACACAAGGAACAAACGATAAAGATATAAAACAAAAAAAGGATTAACTTACCCTTAGAAGGGTTTTTGGGGAAAACACAAACTGTCTCAATCCCAGGTGCGGGGCTAAAACTTTCACTTCCAAAATCTTGGACATCATCACCAACAATTCCAAGATCTCCTGCTTCTCCAGTGCCTTCTACCACTTCTGTTTCAGGGTCGGATTGACATCTAGCAACTATGGAGAATGTCAACATAATAAGAAATCAACATGAAATTCAGGAAATAATAATCCGAAATGGAACGCCTTAATAAACAACCGCAGAAAAGACAGCCTAATAAACAAATCAGCTATACAAATCCTCTGTAAACCTTCCGCTCTATTCGAGCCCAAAAGCCTAGAAGATAATAAGTTATGCAAACATCATGAATCACTAAGTGAAACCTGAAAATCAAGTAACTGAACTACTTCAATAGGTGGGATCTAAACATGCATCAACAGTTCTTTCCCATGACATATATAAAGTGAGATGACAACAAAAGATCATCAAGTCGAAGACAGTTAATTTAACTACCGAATTACTAGTACAATGTTTCCACTACTGCCACCCACAGCACAATTCGAATTCACACTACCGTTTCCGAAGATTAAATTTTGCTTCGACTTCCATTTCAAGATGGAGAAGATTACCAGGTATATATCCTAAGCATTCAGTATCCCCAGAACGAGACAGGTTTACTCAACAAAGGCAAATACACATATTCACATCCTACACCGTATCAACAAGGACGATAACATAATTGGAAATGAATACATGAAACAATCCCCCCAAATAAAAGGCAGCCAGATGCTGATCTGACAAGCATGAGCCAGCGATCCTGGACATCCACTGCACCTGTATATATGTACAAATATTAAGAGTAAAATGAAACCTCGATTACATCGAATTGAATCTCAATTTCAAAGATCACACAAAAGATTACGACATTGAAGCTGTAATATCCTCTTGCATTCACACGTAAGAACTATAGATATACAGGGCAAAGGAGAGATCTGGATCTGAGAAACGAACCTTGAAGAAATGATGAAGAGAAGAGAAGGAGTGACAGGAAAACAGAGAAAACCCTAATTGACATTGTGGATCTCATTCGGAGAAGATGAAGACGGGACAGTAACAGAAATGGAGAGCTGAGCTAAGAGGAAAAAAGCCCAGCAAAACCAGCAGTTTTGTCTTTTTTGGCGACAGTAGAAAACAGAGGGATAGGAAGTGAATCTCCTAGTGTTGGGAAACAGGGATATCCAAAGATACACCAGCACCAATACGGGGGCCCAAGTTAACCATTGTAATTATCAGTTGGGCTTTACTTCGTTAATCGAAAACTGACTTTTTGAAAAAAAGAGAAATTTTCTTTAAGTAGCACTTATTAGTAAAATAATTATAAAATATAGATGATTAATTAAAATTATAATAAATAGCGTGCTTTTTTATTTTTTTGATATAATAAACTATAACAATTATGATTTTATTTAAACTTCAAATTCTTAAATTTCTTCTAAATTTGCGTCATTTGCTATTTTTAAATGGAAACTGCGTATTTAATGGCAGTGAATCACACTATCAACGAATTCTGCATATTGGATGGCAGTAAATCCACATCAGCGTGGTTTATAGATTTAAAATCGTATATTTTGAGGATTTTTTCATTTTATTTGTTGTATCATCATTGCAGGTTAGGAAATTTTTTTAATTTCTTTGGTTGTATCAATGTTCAAGCGTCGGAAAAAAATATCCAAGTAATTTTATGTGATATTAATATATTGTATCATTAATATGAAAATAAAATATGTATCATAGAATGTGATAACTCAGATACAAGATGAACATTGTCTATATCAGTCTATTATCGATTAATACATTTTAGTATTGTATCGTTAATATGAAAATGATATTGTTCAAGTCGTTGGCTGTATCCCCAAAAAAAAAGAAATGAGAAAAGATTGTATCATAGAATGTGATGACTCAGATACAAGATGAACATTGTCTACATCATTCTTTATCAGTCTATTATTCATTGATATATTTTAGTATTGTATTGTTAATATGATAACAAAGCATGTATCATAGATTGTGATAACTATGATACAAGATGAAGATTTATCTTTATCATGCTATTATCGAATAATCATTCTTGTATATTATATATCTAATTGATACAGTATGTATCAAAAACATCTTGAAATCAAAATAAAAGATGAAGATGGTCTATATCAGTATGTATCAGTTTGATAAGAACTGATACATACTGTATTAACTCTAAAATTCAGTAGCTTCAACCATCTTCCTCTCTTCTTTCTTCCTTGAAAATTAAGTGGCTCTTTACCGATGACCTCTACCCTTTGAAGCTTTGCAATTGTATCCATCAGATCCACTACCTATGTGATTTCGGTGTCTCTAAGCTCTGAGATGACCTCCTTGACACTGAGTTATTATCTTCACCAGATCTACAATTCTCTACATCTTCTTCACCAAAAAGTTTGAACCCTTTTTTTGCTTTCTCCAGAGATTTGCAATTCTCTGCATTTAGATTGTCATGGCTGGGAGAGGGGGGGGGGATCGTTAGAAAAGTCTTTTTTTTATCAAAATTAAACCTTGATAAAAACCTAAATTTTACAGATGTTAGTAAAGGTGATACTATATGAAATTTGAATGAAGATAACTGAAATACACATCCTAAACCGTAAAAAACTTACCCAAAAATCACGAAAGATTTTAAAATCTTGAGAGAGAAAAACTGATAAGATCGTGTGAGGGAATAACAGAGGAAAAATTGAAAAATCTAGGAAGATGGAGAGTCAGTCATTGAAATTGAGGAATATTAGGGTAGTGGGATTGGAGAGAGAAAGTAAAAATATTGATACATGGTAATAATACAGTAAAAAAACTATTTATATAGTTATTTTGCTATTTTTTGTAAATTTTTAAAAGTATTGTTATATATTATAAATATGTAGTAAGATTTGCTTAATTATGTAATTTTAATTTTAAAAAATATATCACCCTTATTTAAATAGTACTCCACTCATGACTCAACTATTTAAAATAAAAATAACCACTATATTTATAATGTGTGTGTATATAAAATATGTATATAATCATATATAATATATGTATAATGATTAAAAAAATAAGCAATGAATTCAATGGATTATTTGTATTAAAAAAAATTGGTAAAATCGAGTGAGATGATATATTGAATCTGAAATGGGTGGTAGCTTAAAAAATGACAACTATCAAATGAAAAGCTTAACTATTGGTCGAAGCCTTGCGATCTATCATGGGTCATTCGCACAAATGCCTCTATTTTGAGGGTGGTCTTTAATATTTACCCTCAAATTCGTGGTCCTTAATTTTCGTCCTTCAGCACTTTGAGTTAAAAAAAGATGTTTGAAAATGCCCCTGACAGCAAAAAATAAAAATAAAAAAATTCGCAAGACATAAGTTCAATGACATAAATTATGCTCTGGGACATAAGTTCATACAAGTTTGCCCCAGAGCACAAGTTATATCTTAAGACAAAAGAAACTATGTCCCAAGACACAAGTTATGTCACAGGGCATAAGTTCAATTACACAAGTTATGCTTGAGGAAATAAGTTCAGTGACACAAGTTATGGCCCAAATCATAAGTCATGTCAAAAGAAATTATGTCGCAATGTATAAGTTCAGTGACACAAGTTATGTCACAAGGCATAAGTTCAGTGGCACAAATTATGCTCCAAGGCATAAATTCAATGACACAAGTTATCTCAGAGCATAAACTTGGTGACATAAATTATGTTCCAAGACAAAGTTCTCTAAAAATTTTGCCCGCGAATTAGATATTATAAAATTTATTTCTCAAAGCAAATATTCCCTAAAAAAATTTTGCCCTACAAAATTAGATCATAACTAAAGATATTTTGACTCATAAATATGTATTAAATAAATAATAAAAATAAAAATTATAAATTTAAAAAATAAAAATTATCCCAAATAATGACAATTCCTGCGAAAACTTAATCTATCATAAGTTATTTTTTCTCAACAAATGCTACTCCAATACCTTATGTCTAGTAAGGCAATAAGAGAGAACTAAGATATTACAATTTGAAAAACTCTCTTTCACAGAAATTTTACTAGTCTCTTGGTTACTATTTGCTTGGGTGAAGTTTTCTTACTTTAAAATGTAAACTGTGTAGAAGAAGAAGAAAAAAAAGGGGGGAAAAAGGCACATGAAATTGTGCAAATCAATATAAGGTTGGTCAAGCACCAAATTCCGAAAGGCCGGACTTGCTTTGGTTAAAAAGGGTTAGGCCTCATTCGTTTGTAACTAATGAAAATGTGAATCTGAATGGTTTAGATTTTAGATTATTAATTGTATTTATTTTTATTAAAATTTAAATATTTATTTTATTTAAATAGGTCTTAATTATTAAGATCTGAGATAAAGTTTTAATATCATTAAGAGGTATATTTGTATGGATAATTTTCAACATCACTATATCCATAATCACCAGCCACCACCATTAACCAATTATATCATCACAATCACCACATTGCCAACCACCAGTCACCACTACCACCAACTACCTCTGCTATCATTGTCAACCATCATTATCGTCACCAACCACCCTTGATATCACAACTACTAGCAACCAACACTGTTGCAAACCGCTACTGTCAGTCGTTATTAATATCATCTCTATCATTATAATTATATTCATTGCCGTGGTTGTTGTCACCGCTATCATCACTACCTTTACCACCATTATCATTCACCACCACTACTGCGATCAATTTCTATTGCCAACCACCTTCACCATCATAACTAGCACTGTCGCTAATTACTACCAATACATTGTCAACCACCATACGTTCTTCGGTCATCACCATTAGTATCGCCAACTACTAACATCAACCAACTTCACCATCACAAACACCATACCAACCACTATCATCACATCAGTCACTACACACTAAACACCACCACCATCATAACTATCGCCATCACCATTAGTAGCAATTATCACCACTATAATTACTAGCCACTAACACCAAGCATTACCACAACCATCTCTACCATCACTAGCGAATATAAATATTTTTTTAGCAGACAATAAAAATTATTTTATTAAATTGATATTTTTAAAAAAATTTAATTATTTTTTATTTAAATTATGTATTTAATATATTTACAAATAAATAAAGTATACACATTCAAATGTTGAAAAACAAATAGTCTTAATTATTCAGTATTCAGATCTAGAGATATAACGACCCATTCACTCTTTATAGCAACCACCCTGCCCGAAACTCGAGGAAAAAAATTTAAATTTTGTGTTAAGATGACGTCGGGACTAAATAGCTTAGTAAAATACGCTCCCGAAAGGAAGGAGGTAAAAACAGGTGGGCTCAAGCATTAGACCACCTCAGCGGCTGAGTAGTGGAATCGCTACAGCGGCCCTAGTCACGCTGCAGCGGACGAACGCGAAGCAGAGAGTGCGGAATCCCGTCCTAAATTGGATTTAAAGACCTAATCCTTGCAAGAGTTTAATAAAGACGCCCAAAAATAGGGAATAGGCTTTTGAGGAACAAGAAATGAAGCTAGGAGGAGAGAATTACCCTCCTTAGCTAGGAGAGGCCGCAAGAACTCAATGACGGAGGCGAAAGACGTGATTGGGAATCGACTCAACGAAAGCATGGCGCCTAGGTAGGCTATGGCTTACCCACTTGTGTGATAGACTACAATTAGCTAAGCGTATACGTGCATATGATTAATGTGTTTCGCATATAGTCTTGAATGAACCATAAGAGTAAAAGAGGTGGAACGTGTATTGTGTTGTCTCATATATGAGAAATCGTAGAGAAGAATGAAGATAAATCTAGTGGATTCGCAAGGAGTTTAGGGGGGTGAATTTGTGTGAGCATGCAAGCCCCGCATAGGGTCACTAATTGAATACAATTATGAGGCTAAGAATTGTATGAATACTCCCCTTTTTTATAGATTTGACTGATTAGTTAATATTACGTGATTGGGTGGTCTAGGGGAATCACATAGAATGTATTGAAAATAATGAGTAGGAGACAGAGATCGGATATGATGGAATGCATGGAAATAATTGTTATTAGCTGTTAAAGTGATGCCTTGTCTTTAGATAATAGTAGCTTTGGTGAATTTTCTTGTTACGATGTAATCTGATTTATTTAAGACGTTGAACTTATGTGAAATCTTGTTTACATGATAATATCTATGATATTGGGTGATTTTTGAATGTCTTATCATATGAGACCGAATGTTCTATAATGCCCTTGAGCGAGGGACTAACAATGGTGAATTATGAAAAATCTTGATAAAAGGATCTGTGAGAAAAGGCTGGAAGAGGACTGGTCGAAGTACTGCAAATACAGTATCGCTGCAGCGAGCGAGGGATCGCTGCAGTGAGACCGCTATAGCAGTAAAGATACCACAGCAGCGGAGCCCAATCTACTGAGCGGGTCAGGTCGCGACTCTTCATGATCTCCAGGATATAATCGATACCAAACTGCTTAGGGTATAAAATGAAAAGTAGAAAGTGTGTATGTGATTTTAAGTTTATGGTAGGTAAGTCTCACTATATGTACGAAAGGCTGGTAATGATGTTATAAATAATGTGACGTTAATTTTAAATGTGTATTGATTATGGCTACCAAACTGTAAGTGTTGCTACCTGTATTTTATGTGAATGAATCTATGACTACGATTTTGTGATGAACAATTTCAAGGGATTAAGTGAACCGAGATGTTAGATAATATGGTAAGAAGGGTTTGTAATACTGATGAGAGATGTAAGGCCCTCGGGGCCGGAAAGAGATACTCTATACGATTTGGATCGGTGTGATCAGACCTTGAACGAGACCTGCAGATATGAGAGGCTCATGCCCGAGGTGAGCATCTGGGCGAGCGTTATGAGAGAGGATATTGACAAGTATGGATAAATTACCATGCGGCTGGATGAACAAAGTGGGTACATATATAGATATGATAAAGGATTCATACGACTGGTATACAGTATATGAATTTCTAGAATCCTTTGCAGGTCATGACTGGAAGGACAAACATAAGACCCTCTGATATGTGTCTATAGTAATGTGACGGAGGTGTGTGCCCTACACATTACCGATGATATGATTGAGTTCAGATTGGCTCCTGGTAAGGTCGATACATACATACGTGATGGTAACAATCAGTGAGGTGATGATATACTTGGGTGATACAAGTGATACACATTGTGATATAAGTATGAGATGAGAGCGTGGTATAGGTATGAGGTGGTATAGTAATTGAAATGAGAATGACAGGTATGTGTGTGCGCTAATTTTCAGGTGTTGGATCCCTTGCATGATATACGATGTATGTTTAATGAATCCTTGAGGTAATTGACATGATATATATACATGTATGTTGTTTTTACGTCGTACTTAATCTTATGTGTTATACGAGAAAGCATGACTGTTATAAAAGGTAGATGTATAGAATAAATTATACTATGTCAGAAATATTGTGAGTGAGTTATTATGTAGATAAGTGTTAGGTACAGTTGGCTAGTATCACTTAATAGAAGAAACATGTGATAGGGAAATAATGTTGGCTGAGTTTTTGGGGCTACTGTTCAGTGGGTACCGTTGCAGCGGACAATCCGCCGCGGCAACGGGACCGCTGTAGCAGCGGAAGTGAAGAGACAGATTGATAGGTCGAATGAGGTACAGGAAAGTAAGATAGTTGGTTGCACCATAATGATGCATAGGGAAGCAATGATAATGTCAATAAAAGTGGTGGATTTTGTTAATGTGGAGGAGCGAATTATTTGTATTTAATATTGATACATATTATTTATTTTGTTGTTACGTGAACTAACTGTAGTTGGCTGATGATACCTACCAATACTTGTGGTGTACTGATACTACTCTTGCTATGCCTTTTTGGTGTAGGTCGTGGCAGGTAGAAGTTTGTCTTGGAGTGGCAGTTATTCAGCAACAACTTCTACATTCTTCCGCAAGCGAAGTTGTATCTTTTAATTGTCGATATTTTGTGTAGTGCTCTTGTACCTGTCTAGACTAGATTTTGGGAAGTTTTTATTTTATGATTATTGTAGTCAAGTTGAAAGAACGAGTGGAAATAAAGAAAAGATTTTGATTTAATGTTCCGAGTGTTTTCTTGGGAAAGAAGGGGTTCTCTTATCGAATAGAGTCGAGTAGTTGCCCGCACGACCCGTCTTTTTTGGTTCATGACAAGAGACAACATCTTAATCATTCAGATATATATTTACATTCATACATCTTAATTTTAATGAAAACAAATGAGGTTTTAAATTTAGGAGGATAATCTAGATAACTTTCCCGAGGCTATGATTTATGTTAGATTTGTCTTTCTGATATATTATATATTTTAGTTTACACTTTTGATCTTTATTATGTCACTTTTCATGTTTGAAATGTGTTATATCATGTACCAATTTAGTTTACTTTTCATGTTTTGAAATGTGTTATATCATATATCTCTTTAGTTTACTTTTTTTATCACTATAGGCCAAATACTGCCCCTCTAATTTGTACTTATTTTTTATATGGTCTATCTCAATCTTCTTTTGTTATAATTTTTCAATTTTATTTTTTAATCTATCGTTTAAATATAAAAAATATATGCAAACTTTAAAAAAATCAACATATTTTCATCTATTATATTTTTGAAAAAGCTTATATACTCGAAATACGTTTACTTCTAAAAAAATTGATGTGCGGCTCAATTTATTCGACGAGTGACGAAAAAATTCTATGGAGTTTCTTAAACAAAAAGAATCTTTACGTGGCATGTGAAGTCCTTCATTCACCAGTGTGCTCTATAAAACAATTTACATTCACCTCAATTTTCCGCACGTTCCAACTACATTCAACTTTCCATTAGACAAATGATTGACATGGATATCTTCTCCGTTAGAGTACTTTCTGCATTAACTAGTGAATTCGTTCGCGCTTTGTGTGATACTAAAAAATTAATTAATTTATAAAATTTTAATAAATATTAAATTAATACAAGTCTTTTAAAGTTTCACATAAATTTTAGAACTTTATAAATATGAGTTTGTGCATGTTTGATTCTATACATGTACCAACTAATTAAAAGTGTTTTTTTATTTTCTCAGAAAAAATTTGTTGTCTGAGATTAAAAAAATTATTTATTTCTTGAATATGTCGTAATATGAAACGGATTCCTTAACTTGTGAATATGTAAAAGAGAGAATATAAAAAGTGATAACTCGGTATTGAAATATCTATTGCAAGTTATGGTGAGACAACATTATGTCCAGAGGACAAGGAAGATTTGTTATTATTAAATCAAAAAACACTGCATACAAAAAGTATCAATTCTTTAATTATTGATCTCCTTCTAACGAAAAAAAAATATTTTTCTAATCACCTTAACAAACTAACATACCCGTGTATATAATTACTAATTAATATTATCTTACTTGTTTCATGGATATATAACACTTCTATCCCACTCTTTATTTTAATTACAACATATAAAAAAAATATTGTAATTACTCGGCCGCTTGTTAACTCTACACAGTGAGATAAGATAATTTTTTGATTCATTCCTTTACAACCACACATTATTGATTCAATATGTTTTTTTTATTCTTTTTCACATAAAAAGAATACAATATTGTTTAAATATGTTCGGTTTAAAAATTAGTAATTCACATGGATATATAGGGTTGTATATATAGCTTAATTAATAATTATAGAATTTGCACAAATATGATGGATGAAGAATGTTAGTAGCTTACGTACATTTCAATCTTTCTTGATTGAAAAATCTTCCTATATGTTGTGCTTATGCTAACATTATTTTTCATACCATGTGTAGTAACAAAGGTAAATGGACAATTACTGAAAATTTTATTTTATTCACGAAATTAATTACACAAGTAATTATAATTTATAAATCCTATTTCCTATCAACAATCAAGAATATTTAAAGAGTCAGTAATTTCTAGAAACAAATAGAATGAAAAGTAAAATAGTAAATTTAGTAAAAAATTGAACACCAATAAAAAAGAACATAAGTCCATTACTTGTTTATGTTTCAAGTCCACAAGAAGAGGAGAAATTAGGATCTGAAGTTTATGGGTTCAGAATTTTAATTTTTTAAGGTTATTGCTTCTAAATAATAATTTAAACACATTCAATAATTTTTTAAAGACAAATATAGGATTTAGATCAAAACTATTGGGTTCGACGGACTCGTAACGTATGCATTAGCTTTGCCCCTGCTTCCACACAACCAATAAAGAGACAAATTCCTGTGTAACATGCAAATAATATTAATATTTAAGTATGTTGTTACTTTCATAATAAATTAAAATCTACTGCTAAAAGTAAATCAAATGAAATAACGATAAAATAGAAAATAATTTTGCAATGATCATTACTCTAAATTGATTTCAAGTACTATTATTATGAGAAGATGCACTTATGAAAAAATCAAAATAAGAAACCAAGAATGTAATGATAATAATGTTTGTGTATATAGATAAAAATTTAAAATTATTTGAAAAGACTTGCAATTATTTTTCATATACGCGACATTCATTAAATAATACAACTAGTCAGAAGAAATAAAACTAAATCAAAACTTGTTACATACATTTTGTTTTTTCTTTGTGTACTGCTGTAATTTCATTCTTCATTTGTAGAGATAGTATGCTTTTGACAAACCTTCGCACTTTGGTGTCTTATTGTAAATGAGGATTAAAGAAAGTGAGGTTAAAAAAGAGTAAAAGTAAAGTAATATAGAAGAAGAAAAATAGATGATCTTTTTAGAAAATATTAAAACAGTGAAATATCTTTTTTAATTAAGAGTTAGAACATTCAATAAAAAAAAAATTTGCATGCACAAATTTAAATGATAGTCCAAGTAAACTAAATTAAAAAAAATCCACTTCAAAAATACATCTCAAGTGCCATAGATTCGATCAAACTAAACAAAAACTCAAAAGCCTAACAACAGTTAATCAAAAGGCAAGCGACGCTTAAGTACGAATAGCAGCAGGGGCTTTGGGCGTGAAGCTTGACCAGCCTTGGGAAGATCATCCCTTGGGTGTCTAAAGCGTTGTGGAGGCTCACGGACCCTCCTATCAGTACGAGAGTGGAACCTAACAACCTTGGAGTGAATGGCACATGAGACACAACATTGCATGCATCTTCAAGTACAGCTTAGGATGAGTGAACAGTTCGAAAGCACAAGCTTCCTGAAAATCTCTCACTACTGCTTGTTCAACAATGTTCCTCATAAGGAACCTCTTAATTGCTTTGTCCTTTGGGTAATACTTGCCACACTTGGAGCATTGGATGAATTTGAAGACCACGTCCATGCTTGTTACGATCTCCATTTTTTTGCTTGAAAGTCATTTTCGGCGGATGAGCAACCTCTGAGCGGTGAGCGCAATGGAAACTCTAATGGCCACTAATTCTGTAACACCTTGTAACATTTTTTAATGACTTTTAACAATTTTAATTATAGGAAAATAAATGTTGATTAATGCTGAAACAGTTTCACTACTTGGGTAATTGTTAGACTTCTAAAAATGTGCATAATTAAATTAAAATAAAAATTATTAAAAGAAATTGTGATAAAAGATAAATAACAATGCTAGCTTTAGAGAGTGCCACGTCACCTAATTCATGTTCCTCTTTTATATAAATGTATAGACTGTTGGCTAGTAAATGACACATGCAACCCTCTTAAGTTTGAAAAAAATGCTCATTTCATTCACTTTTATTTATTCACAATGAATTATATATTTTTTTAAAAAGAATAAACGACCAGAGGGCTCGTGTGAGTAAGTTCGTAAATGGAGTGTCAGACTCCTTGATCAAAGAATGCAGAATTTTATTATAATATTCATATTAATTAATGTTAGTCTTAAAGAATTTGAAGAGCAAATAGTTAATGTTAAGAATAAAAGAAAAAAAGAATTATCTTTCTCTTGATATGCTAAAAAGAACAGTAAAAATAAATTTGCTTTTAATATAGTGGACGAACAAATAAGAATAGAACGAAGGAATAATATTTTACATGTTCAAAATTTTGAATCCGCTTCTTTTTAGTGAGATGTGTAAGCCCAAGTCCAACCAACAAAATCTTGGTGATGGATAAGCGTTGGTGAATATACCACAAATTATGATTGAAAATTAAATTAACAAAATGAATAAATAAATATTCAGGCTAAAGCGCGAATATTTCACTCTCTTTAAGGAGAATTCAAGTCCACTGCGGTATAATCTTCATCGATCCAGTAGTAACTCTCTTGACTTGTCCCTCTAGGATATAACTACTCAATAACGTCGTATGACTCAAACAACTCCGAATTAGTTGAAGAGTCCAAAGCTCCAAAAAGAACACCTTCCTTCAATATAAAATTACTCTCATTTTGTATAGTGAATTAGTTGAAGATTTAAAATATTTTTTGTTGTCTCAACTCTCTTTAGTTAATTGCACTACTACCTCAAAATACACTATAATATTTTTACACTTTTCATTTTTTTCTACTTTTTACATACATCAACACAAGAAACAAACATCCTTTTTATAATAGGTGTAGGATTTCTTCCACAAGTAAATGTCAAGAATGTTGATAGTCATTTGAGATGTAATGGGGTAATTAGTGGTAGATTATGGCGTTAGTGGTTACATAAGTTACACAACAAATAATGATCACTTTCTCCACTTTATGGCCACTAATATGTCATCACTTTTATATTTTTAACAATAAAATATTTTTACTCTAACATTCCTCCACTAATTTTAATATTAAAATGAGAGTTCACCAATTCAGTTGAAAGGAGACAATTATGCATAATGAAAGTGTGCTATGCCTTGAACCACCACTTAGTAGAACAATAATTTTTATTCCAGAGTCAATAGTGGCCTCAGACTTGGACTATGACTGCTTAAAGAAAATAAAGTATCACTGCTTACCCATAAGAATCAAGGTGTTGACAAACTTTTAAAGTAGCTGGCACATTATGGTCTTGTGCTATCCCGATTTTCATGAGTGTTTTCGAGAATAAGCCCAATTTTCATAGGAAGCAGCCTACCTCCACACTCACATAGGTGAAATCTGTCAAGGGTGCTCCTATAACCCTAACACCCGAGCCCCACTCATAAGAGATACAAATTTTCATTAAGAGTTCATAGACTCAACCTTCACAAATCACTACAGGCTAAATGCACTCACATCATACGGAGGAAATAACATAAATATAATAATGCATTTCACAATAAGTCATCATATGATTTGTTTTTTCCATTGAACATGGTTATAGGATCTATAGTCCCTAGTTTGGGTTTCCTCATATACTACTCAAAAATTTATAGGGATCAAAAACATCCCCCTCGATGTGTTTCAGACCTTTTATCTTGCCAAAGTCTTGACTAGTTCATCGACAAAATTATCACAAGATTTGACATAATCAATTATGGTATGATCTCACAATAAAATACTTTTTCCTCATGGGTCTGAATTTAACATTGTAATAACGATCTTGTAAAGTACCAATAATATTGGTGCTATCACAATGAATTAAAATAGAAGAAGTTGATTTTCGAATGAGATATTTGAAATAATAAATTTTTCAATCGATTCTCTTCCTCACTAGTTGATGTTAGAGCAATAAACTCAACCTCAATGGTAGAGTTAGAAATAATTTTTTATTTCCAACAAATAGCACCAAGTATTCTCATCTGCATCAAATTTTTTTTTGAGTACAACGTGAAACTATTATATAAAACAAGCCACAAAATTTAATACCAAGTAAATATATCTAGATTGCTTATACCTGCTAAGTACTTCTTATACGATATCAGACCACGTGCAATGAGTCACATATCTCATATTTTCGATTTGGGCTAGCATACTTTTTTTTTTTAATCACATCACTCTCACATATTTAAATCAAAAGGAGTTGCAAGACATGTACAATCAACAAATTTGTACTTTACAACTTTTTCAACATAATGTGACTTAGCAAGAAAAATTCCACCACATGTTTTATGGTATTTTTTTCATAAATACCAATATGATATTTCGCATTCCAAAATAAAATTTATCTCACCAAATTATTTCATGTCAAAATGGTTACTCAACATTTTTTTTCATATTTTCTTTGATAACACCCATATTAGAGCCAAAATCTCATTTGCAATCAATAACATGTGAACTATTCCAAAATTAATATATGCACTTGTAACACTTTTTAAAATTATTCTCAAAAATGCAAAAATTACAGTTGTCTATTTCATCAACCTTCACAATTTGAAAATAAATGTTCATGAAAAGTAGTATCACTTTATTCGCGAAAATATTAGGTAAAAAGGTTTTTACTTTTTCGCTGCATGAGTTGAGAAGTAGAGAACATTTTACCTTTCTTCTCTTCTCTTCCATCTCTTGAAGAGATTTTGTGACTTTGAAGCGGGTGTTTGAAATCTCCTATCTTAATATCCGTAATTTTTCAAACTGTAATAAGAATGAATCTCCTTAAATTAAAATTATTGGTAAATATACTGTAAATTAGAGTTGAAAATAAAATGAACAAAATGAATAAATAAATATTCAGACTGAGGCGCGGATATCTCGATCTTTTTAAGGAGATTCAAGTTCACAGCGCTATAATTTTCACCGATCAGTAATAACTCTCTTGACTTGTCCCTTCCAAGATACGACAACCCAACAACGTCGTATGATTCAAACAACTATGGATTAGTTGAAGGGTTCAAAACTCCACCAAAAGAACACCTTCCTTCAATATAATATACTCTCATTATATATAGTGATCAATTAGTTGAAAATTTGAAATATTTTTCTTTGTCTCAACTTTCTCTTCGCTACTATCTTAAAATATACTACAACATTTTCTACACTTTTCATTTTTCCCTACTTTTTACATACATCAACACAAGGAACACACATTCTTTATCAGAGGCGGATTCAGGATTTAAATTTTATGGGTTCAATTTTAAGATTTTAGTATTGAATCCATTGTATTTTTAAAATGATGGGTTCATATCTATTATTAATTTCAAATTTAATTTTTTTTACATAAATATGCCCACATTAAAAGTTATGGGTTCAATTGAACCCACACTTCAAAGACTGCATACGCCTATGTTCTTTATATAGATGTAGGATTCTTTCACAAATAAATATCAAAAAATGTCATTTAAGATGTGATAAAATAATTAGTAATAAATTATGACATTAGTGATTGTATAAATTACACCATAAAAAACAATTCCTTTCTTTCACTTTATAACTACTAATATGCCATATATTTTAATATTTCTAATAATAAAATATTTTTTCTCCGACAATAAGACTTAGGAGGCTTTAGCGGTAGTTCCCACCACCGATCCTCAAAAACTCGTACAACTCCTTTAGGGATGCTAAACTAACAGGTGTCGAATAGAGGAGGAAGTTTAATGTTATCCTATTCCTGCCAAAAATATATTTTCTTCTTGAAAAAGTTAAAGCAAGGAGAAAAAATAAATTTTTTTGGTTCTCTTCAGTTTTTTTTTATTTAAATTTTTATGCATAATTTTGTTTTTATTTTTATATATAAAATTTTTAAAAATTATTATTTTAATTTAAATAATATTAAAAAAAAAATCTCATTTTCTTGAAAGGAGGAGGGAGCAAGCCCATGAATTTGTGGCCTCAGCATAGAAAATGACATATATACTTCCATCCCCTCAGCGTCAATTTTTACCTTATCCATCCATCCATATATCAAAATTGTGCACCAAGTGAAACTTCCCCTTATCGTGCGTGATTGGCTTTGACATCTTTCTTTTTTATAGAATAAAAAGCTTTCATCCGTCGCCTTTCTCTTTCATTAGTCCTCTCTTCACTTGAATCATGTTATTGCAACTACTCTACTACAACTTATTTGAAGTTTATATAAAAACATTGATAGATTCATATCAGACGATATTTCATTTATCTATACCTAAATGCGTTAGTGTTAAATAAGATGACCTAAGAACATGAACAAAGTCTTCAAACACGTTACAATTACTTTTTTAAAGTCATGTTTCTTCCTCTCTCTCGCTGACCTTAAATCGCGGCGAAGCTAGGAATTCAACTTAATAGACTCTCAATCTTATAGCCTGTTTGACTAAGCTTGTGGGATATCAAAAGTGCTTATTTTTTCTAAAAAAATACTTACTTTAAAAAAATGAGGTGTTTGACCAAGTTTTTGAGAAAAAATAAGTACTTCTAGAGAGTAGCAGAAACTGTTTTTCGCTTCTCCCCAAAAACATTTATTTAAAAAACACTTTTGTGAAAAATACACCTGGAGATACTTTTCAAAAGTTTGGTCAAACACTAATTGTTGCTCAAAAGCGTTTTTTAAATTTATTGGTCACTTTTGGAAAAAACACTTCTCAAAATAAGCTGATTTGAAAAGTTTGGCCAAATAGACTATTAGAATGACTAATTTAAATGATATTACTAGATTTTAAATTCACTTTTATACTTTGGTTGTACCATCATTTTCATTAGGAAAAGAGATATATTTGAACAAAATATAACTATGAGAGCAAATATGATCCAAAAGTATAACAAGGGTAAATATGACCAAAAAGAATAATAAAGAATAAATAATTTTCAAAGTATAAAAGCAAATATAACTCTTTTTCGTAAAATAAAAAAATCGTTCGAAAAAAATATCCTATTAATTTTGAGGGGAGAATATGGTTAATCCACTCGTAATAAAAATATATTTTATATCAAATTTAAATAGTGGCCAAAATTTTGTTTCCCATAAATAAGGGCAAATATAAATCAATTCAACAATAATAAAATACGTTAGAGACCAAATTCAAAATAAAAGTAACTTTACTCTACCCCTAAAAAGAAAAATATGAGAAGAATAATGAAGAATGGAAAAGTCTTCTACAATAAAATTAAATACACAGGGTCGTTTGGTATGAAAAATGAGATAAACAAAGTTATCTCAAGAATTGAGATATCCTATAATATTAGTTATCCCATTATATATATGATATAGCTTATTTCGTTATTATAATTTAAATAATAAAATAAATAATTTGGGGATTAACTAATACTTCTTACCAAATGCAGGATTAAACCACTCCTGTATTTTATCCATGAATTATTATCCCTTATTCAGTGTATCAAACGATGATGTATTAAAATATGACATCATTTGTAACTATATATATATATATATTTTATTTTAAAATAAATGATATTTTTATTTTTTTTCAAATTAATAGTATCTCACAAAATTTACAAAATATTTATTTTTTTCTTTCGTTTCTATTTTTATTTAAACAAATAAAATTCTATATATTTCTTTTCAAAATATTTGACTAAAGATAAATTAGTAATTTTCTTTTTATTTTTTAAGAATGTATAATTTTTTTAAGAAGCGTGTTTTCAAATTAGAAATATTATTTCGAAAACGAAAAGAATGCGCCCTTTCATTTAAGATGCAACTTTTTATTCAAAATATTTATTAATTAATTATTTTTCAAAAAATTAGAGCATAATTTATTACTACTATTGTTCGACTCTCACCTACTTGGATGTTGGAAGACAGAGAAAAGTAAAAACCTTCACCTACCCCTGAATTTGTTTTTCTTTTTTTAATCAAAATTAAAAAATTGATCGGAGAGTGAGTTTCACGCACCGGAAACAATCGTGAACCAAACACATGGATAGCACAAATAGATGTTCCCAACAGTAACAGCAATTTCTTTTAGCAAAGGTCCCTTTGGAGTCGGCCAATATACACATATCAAGAACCACAACCAGAACTGCCATTAGAGAAACTTAGTGTAGTACTTTATCTTCAGTTTTGGAAATGGCGGCTGCATCAACTTCTTTAGCTTCTCAACTTTCTGGTTCCAAATCCGCCATTTCCTTTTCCTGCCCACCACAGTTCTCTGGTCTCCGCCCATCTTCTTTCAAGCTTGACAATACTCACTCTTTTTTCCAAAATGTTGACTCTCACCTACGCCTTTCGTCGTCTCACAAAGGCTGCAGAGCCGTCGTCTCCATGGCTGGCTCCGGCAAGGTAAGGTTTAAATATATAACAATGTCTTATTTCTACCACTTTTAGATTAGATGGTTTATACATTTCTAATACTTTGTGCCTGCTTATAGTAGATTTTTAAATTTGTTCAGTTGGTGAATTGTATTGTCTTAAAAATTACTGCAATTTGAGAAAGATACAAAAGGCTGCTTTTGTATGTGTGTCCGTGATGTGAATTGATGAGTTTGGATTGCTTTTGATGTGATTCTCGATAATGTTCATTAAAAGTTACTGGAATAGAGTATGGTAGAATGCTTGTAAATGAGTGTATTGGACCACTTTTACAGAGCAAACAGCAAATTAGAATCAGCAATTTGAAAATAGTTGGACTAACAAGTTTTTACCTTGTTTTCAACTATGCTTCCACACCTCCATCCAAACTAGTTGGGGTGGACTATATGAATCCTCTATATCCGTTCTACTCTATTTGGGCCCCTTTCTTTCCAATGATAAATTTGTTGCCTTTTATGGGAAATTAGGGGTTATCTAAAAGTAGAGGTTCCCTAAGATACAAATTATTGGGACAATGGCTTCAAGTATCTAACCATACTAAAAGGGCTCCTAACAAACACTAAGCATCGAATAGATGTTGTTTATTCTCATCCAACAGATGTTGTTTATTCTCTCTTCTTTTCATCCCCAGAGAGAATCAGTAGAGGTTGGCGATACACTCAAATCATCCTGCAGTTAACTACCAAACTATTGTTAGCCTACATTGTTTATAAGAAGTTCCCACCTTAGCTCGCCGGACTAGGCTGGTTGGCTTCTTCTTTATTAATAAGCATCCAATGCAACATGTTGTTAGATTTGTCATGACACTAGCATTAGGCCCTAAAATGCATTAAGCAGCTTTCACAACTTTTCTAGGCCTCCTGTAATACATTTGAACTTTAAATTATTGCCCTTTTCCTATTGAATGTCTGATTATGGCTTTCTTCTTGTTTGCAGTTCTTTGTTGGTGGCAACTGGAAGTGTGTAAGTATCACATCTTACGTCCTCGTCTCGTTATGTAATTGAAACCCTTCCTTTTCGTAGTGGGTGGTGGCATTTATTTCCCCATGTCTTTTTATCTTCGTAACTTCGTCTTCTCCCAGAATGGAACAAAGGACTCCATAAGCAAGCTTGTCTCTGATCTGAACAGTGCGAAGCTCGAGTCAGATGTTGGTGAGTTCTTCTATATTGTTCACTTTCCTTAGTATCAAGCTGTATGCACATATCCAGCTTTCTGTGGAGCTGTCTTAATGGCTTTCTGCCCTTTTCAGATTTTGATTGCAGAGTAACCTTTGTTAGCTTGTAATAATTGCCCCTTTGTTTGACCCTAGTTTGCTGACTACTACTTCTCACCCTACATTCAGTATAATTTTTTGTGCATATCTCTTTCATAGTTCTGTTCAAGGCTTATATCTCGTTTTTCGTCAAGGCCACACGGATAACACCATGCTCTTTTTTTTCTGTTTTATTCTTGTATTTTAAATCTGAAATGATTTTTCCTCGTCTTGGTGATACCGGTATTCAAAATTTTAACGCGAATGGAGTTGATTATTCAAGCATTAATGGAAAATAAGAAATTTTATAAAAATTGTGAAGATTTGCAATCGAAGTGTTCATGACTCTGCACGTATCTACATATCCTGTTGATACTTGTCCCTTTACAAACCTAGACCTAAAGAAAAGTCTTGAAAAAGCAAGTCATCTTTGAATGTTCTGGCTGTTGGATTTAGAAGCAGACTCATGTTAATTAGCCTGCTCAAAGAATGTTGCAAAAGGCATGACAAAGGCACACAAGAGATGATGCTTCCATTAAGGGGGTGTTTTCTTCTGGTTCTTGTTTGCGGGTCTGCTGCATTTTAGATAACTCAGTTGTTCTTCCTACTCTACACTCATTGTTTTTGTTCTTGCTTTGCTTCCTAATCTTGACTCTGTAGTACCAATAAAGATCTAATACCAGTATATGTAATTGGATTGTCCATGTCCAAAGTTTCATCAATGTTTGGTGCAGTTAGCCAATCCTTTCTGAGCATCCACCGCAACGGTTTCGGCATTGTGATATCATATCCATATATAGAGAAGATATATTTATTTTTTTCATGTTCATTGGTTGACTAATCAAGAATGCTGAAAATGTTATTAATTTCTAGCATTCATATAGTGATTTTATCTTCTGAATCAGTTGCTAACACAAAATAATATATTTTTCTTGGAAACTTTGCAGATGTGGTTGTAGCACCTCCCTTTCTGTACATTGATCAAGTAAAGAGTTCACTAACTGATAGGATCGAGATTTCTGCTCAGAATTGTTGGACTGGCAAAGGTGGAGCTTTCACGGGTGAAATCAGGTTAAGCTCGTATATAAAATTAAATTTATATCAATTAATGCGCCAGAATTGCTATGCTCTTCACTGTATGATGGTTTATGGTAATTCAATATAATCTGGTTTCGAATGTTAATTTGCAGCGTTTCCGAATTTTCTGAAAAATCCAGACCAAAATTTACTTCTTTTCCTTTTATAATGATGGTGTCTGGGTTAGCAAGGTACACCTCTGACTACCAGATACCTGCTACCTTCCACTGGCATATGTATCACTGGCAACTTTTCTCAGAAAGGCTTGGGCAAATGGAAATAATCACCTAACATTTTGGCTCTTTGGGTATTTGAACCCTGATAAAGATAGGTGCTCAATAGCCTTTTTAAAACCCAACTGTAAGGGGATATTGCCCCATTAAAGGAGCGACAAGATGGCTAACGAATCTGTACAAGTTTTTTCTTCCTTAACCTGATTTTCGGCGTAGTTTTAATTGGTTTGCGTTCTTGCAAGGTGCATCAAACCAATGTTTTTCTTCTAATCCTAATAGGAGAGTGTTAACTATATTTTCACCAATAGGGCCTGCATGACATGGAAGCTGAGATCAGAAGTTTCTCCTTGTGTTTCTCTGTGGTTATGGTTATCTTTTTTCTTTTGGGAAAAAGGTAACTATGATCAGCGAATTTAGTACAACAAAATTCACCTTGTATGCATATTTCATTAACAATATCATTACTATATAGTCTACGAATCCTATTAGAAGTGTAGTTCATTAGGTAATGGACGGTAGAGACCTTCATTGCTCATTGTGTATGACTACAAAAATGTCATAGATCAAGTGTGAGACCAATTACTCTCCTGTTAGTGTAACTCATCTTCACTTCATAATATGTTTTGTTTAACATCTGTAGCGCGGAACAGTTGAAAGATCTTGGCTGCAAGTGGGTCATTCTTGGGCATTCTGAGCGGAGACACATAATTGGAGAAAATGATGAAGTAAGGCTTTGCAAGAACTATTTGATTTGTGAATTTTATGGAAAACTAAGCAATTTGTCACAAGTGAAACAAAGTAAAGCATTTGCTGGGTCTTGATGATACTTCGTTGTACGTTGAGCTGTTCACTAAGGACTTGACTGGGTCATTCTCATGCAGTTTATTGGGAAGAAGGCTGCTTATGCTTTGAGCCAGAATGTGGGTGTTATAGCCTGTATTGGAGAGCTATTGGAGGAAAGAGAATCTGGAAAAACTTTTGATGTATGTTTCCAGCAGTTGAAGGCTTTTGCCGGTGAGATTTTGCTGATTATGTTGTATTAGTCTTTCTTTCAGAATCGTTCATCTCATATTCATGAGACCTATAGATGTATATTATGTTCTATGAAAAAGAAAAGGTTACTCACTAGGGGTAGGGATGGGATAATCATTTATATTCATTGGCTTGGCTTAATGAATTTTCTCCCTTATGCTAAAAGTTTTACATGTGAAATCTTTATCTTTCTTAGATCTGTTTGATTGACATTTTCTGTGATGTGCAGATGCTTTACCGAGTTGGGATGATGTTGTCATCGCATATGAGCCTGTATGGGCTATTGGAACTGGTAAAGTGGCGACACCTGAGCAGGCTCAGGAGGTCCATGCAGCTGTTCGTGATTGGCTAAGTAAGAATGTTTCTGCAGAAGTTGCTTCTAAAACACGCATCATATATGGAGGTAATGAATTTGAGTATTGAATTCATGTATAAACAACTTGTCTTCTTCCATGTTTCATGCATGAGGATTGAGGTTGTATGAGATGTTAAAAACAAAGTTAAAGATTTCAACCATGTTGTGGTTTGTTATCGATATGTCAACTAGATATTGTAAAAGTTCCCCTCTTCCGCTTGGGCTGTGTTGAACCTTAGATTGTCGAAAATTACAGTAATCAACAATTCTTTTTTTTTTGTACATGGGGGGAATGGGGAGGGGAGGGGAAAATAGGGAAGGGGATTACATGATGGGGAAGTGAACCCCTAGTTCTTTTTGTTGATTTCTTATTTGTTTGTCTTTTGATTAATTCTTTTTTCTTTTTTTTTTTTTGGAGTCCGCGAAGGACTTTGATGCATTGTTAAACCAGGCATATCCAACCTGTCTGTCTCTTGAAACTTGAAAGGGCTGTCTTTTGTGCTCCAAATCCTGTTTGCACCTTCTTAGCTGTTGATATGCCTAGATTTTTTTGTGAAACTGAATTGTAATTAGCATGGTTCCTAAAAATGTAAAATCTTGACAGGCTCTGTGAACGGAGGCAACTCTTCTGACCTAGCGAAGAAAGAAGATATTGATGGCTTTCTAGTGGGGGGTGCTTCTTTAAAGGTAATCTTTTAATTACTAAGTGCATGCATTTTTTCTGGCAAAATATTTTTTAGTTTCCTCTTTGCCTGTAGCATGTGGAATGTATCCATGAAATGTTTGGGATCAGCAAAAATGATTGTAACTTGCAAGAACTGTGTCCTGGACCAAAATTACAAGAATTAGCGCATGGATAACTTATTGAATTTGAGCTGAAGTAGAATTTATGGCATCCCCAGAGAAAGAACATCATATCTAGATAATGTTGTTCACTGTGACTTGTATAGAAAAAAAAAAGTTGCTCATCGTGATTATAGA
This sequence comes from Datura wrightii, assembly GCA_035772735.1. Lineage (NCBI taxonomy): Eukaryota > Viridiplantae > Streptophyta > Magnoliopsida > Solanales > Solanaceae > Datura > Datura wrightii. The sequence goes on along the minus strand of JASDFA010000007.1, from coordinate 138,602,001 downwards.
CCTACCCTTTTATCGTGGAAACTAAAAATTCTTTGGTTTCGGGGCAACTACTGCAAACACTCTGGAAGGCCTAAGTTCGTTTGGAAAGAACTCTAGTGATATGTGGAGTTTAGTGTGAAGATCATTGATAGTTTGACGGTGTGTGACAAAAGCGATGTCCCCAGGGCTTCGGTTCAATGGTAAGAGCGCAGCGCATGATGCTTGGGTTAGACTCATGTCATGAGTTTGAATCTGCCAGGGATTAAAGCTTGGTATTTAAGTGGAGATGGGTAAAGGGACGTCCCATTATCGACCTAGTTACGAACCATGTGCCAACTGTCCCTCAGAATTTTTTTTTGGTTATCACAAAAAGGTGATAGAAGCAATCAGCCATATGTGGTGGTTGTATCTTAGAAATTTACATGGAGATAGATAAAGTAAGAAAATGTACACATTGCAATTAGTTTCATTAACTGTGTACTTAACCGACTCCATTGAACTGGATAATTCTAACTTATTGTCAGTTTGTCACTGCATCATTTATCAAAGTAGAGCTCCTCCATTATTGGAATTACTCTTTTGAAAATTTAAAGGCGAGCTTTTGGAAATTCTCAGTAACCATAATATTCTATGTTTCAGGGTCCTGAGTTTGCTACCATTATTAATTCTGTAACATCCAAGAAGGTAGCTGCTTGATCATATGTCGGTTGTAATCGTGCAAATAAATGGCTTAGAGAAATACCAGTGCTGGATGTTATCAGATGGCTAATTTATGATTGAGTTTTGTCTGGTGAAATTTTGGTAACTTTCCTACTCATCCTGTATAACTTGCTTTTCATCCATCTCACTTTAATAACAGTGATGGCAAAATGGTGGATCCTCACGGTGTAAATTTTTTTATAGCGGGGTTTGGAAGTGTTGCATGTTGCTTGACACTTAATTATACCAAAGTTCGTTGAAGTTACTTGACCCCTGCCAAAAACCCCAACCCAAACGAATATCTATGCTTCAAATGATGACTGTGGACTGTGAAAAGTATGGTCAATGAGTACATTTTCTGCTTTTTCCTTTGAACCGCAATTTGATTTCAGATGCTTGAAGGCACCTTAGCTCAGTGCTCAAAGCACATATTCTGATGCTGCCACCCTTGTAAAACAAGTGTATTTCTTTTGGAGACTCGTTTTCTGGAGGCTTATCATAACAACTTTATTTTATAAACAAAGTGCTAGAGAATGTCATTTCCATGGGGTAATACAATCTTGATCTTGCTGCTTATATGTATTGGCCGTTGTGTTTACTCGTTTTCTCGACTTTCTGTCCCTCAAATGAGCCCCCAAGCAAAGAAGAAAGAACAGGAAAGTATAATTGAAAATGGTAAAAAAGAATGAGTGGGCCAACCTATTATTATTAATCTAATACAGGATATGGTGTATACCAGAGTCACAAGTGCACTGCACAACATGGTTTGATCTCAAGAGTATCACCACCAGAGTGGTAAACATATAGCGAATAGCCACACAAAAACAATAGGGAAGAGGCCAGAGCTTTGGTTCAAGGATGATTTTGACAAATCCTCATTTTTACATTTGCTATCAAGTCACTTTTTAACAAGTAGATAATATTTGGACAATAATGCTCCTTCATATATCAGCACTTCTTGTCCATCTCCTTCTTGAACTTTAGGATATTGTCTTGAAATTTCACTCGTAAAAGTTCGAATTCTAGAACAATGTTTTGGAGTTCAGACTAATATAATTTGAATAACACGATTTTATAAATAATAATGAAAAGATAATGTTATGTAACTTGTAAATCAATCCTTTTAACCCAACTACCATTTTCTCTTAAGAAACGATTCTACTATTCCCACGTGATGGCGCAGCAGACAATAACAAGCTGCAGTGGTATTATATATAGTACTGGAAGCTTAAAAAAGATGTAGACATCAATTATGATTAACAATCCTATGCAAGTTGAGTGTAATCTCCGCAAGGCACTAATGGAGAATTCATGAACTCAAAATTAAAGTTGAGTTACAAATCAATCATCTGGGCATCTTGCCTTTTTCTAGCCAAGTGAGTAGGAATAGCAATGAGGCGGTGTGGTTGCGGGATGGTGCAGGTTTAGATAGGTGTTGGATGGTGATGGGATGGTGCAGGTTTAGATAGGTGTTGGATGGTGATGGTTTGGATATATGCAGGTGCGGAGCGGGATGGGATGAGTTTGAATAAGAAAAAAATTATTTTTTGCGGGTGCGATGGGAGTTTCAATTTCTTACATTTATACGTGCAGTAACGGATAAGAATATATACACCAAAGCAGCTATTTATTGAGATGCATGGTTGAGAATGATTTTATTTTGACAACAGAAAATACGAATTCTCTAAACAAAATTCATTTCCTTATATAAGCAATTTTCTTGTTTTGAAAAATGCAAGCAGTCCAAGTTATTAATATTGCTAGAGTAATTTGCGTGTAGGAAATATAGGACGATTTAAAATTGAATCGTAACCGATAATTCAACTACAATTTTGATTTTTTGGTATTGGATTATCGAATTAACGGAAGATGAACATTTAAAATTTTATAGTTAACGGCTTATCAATGTGAAGGCGGATTACTCAATTTCCTTGTCGGATAATCTGTTAACCCGTTACCGATGATCACAAAATTAACCTAAGAAAAAGTCTAATTAATTGATTTGGATAATGAAGGTTTTTTTTTTTTTTAAAAAAAAAAAAATCTAATGTGAGCTAAAAGGGTAAAATAAATAAATACTATTTAGCCAAAAAATAAAAAAGAATTTATGAGTTTCATGTTTTAGAATCATATTCAGTTAAAAAATAAGAAAAAATTATGGAGCGGGCTTATGTGGAGCAGTTGAAAACAATAAATGCTATGCGGAAGGGGTGGGGCAGGCTGAAGATTTCTCCGATTTATATGAGTTCAACCCACAACCGTCCCACCCCTTAAGCGAAACTGTCGAGAATGCACCACTCCAGCACAATATGTGAAGTTTCACTTTTAGAAATTCAAACTTGATCATGTCTTCTTGAAGTTAAATTTATGTAAAGTAGAGACACAATAGAGAAAATCTAAATATCGTATTATTTCAAGAGCGAGCTATTTGTAGGTGTATAAGTAAATCTATCTAAGAAAAAAAAATTATAAAATCCCTAAACATCTCTATATATGATTGTGCAATGTATACTGTATGAAGATGCATATGTATATATTATGTAACACTCCCCTCAAGTTGGAGTATAACTATTAAACATGTCCAACTTGTTATAAAGATGTTTTATCTGAGTTTCATTTAAAGCGTTTCTGAATATATCATTCAATAGCTCTCTTGTCTTCACATAGACAATAGAAATCATGTTCTCTTGAATTTTCTCATGGACAAAGTGACAGTCAATCTCAATATATTTTGTGTGCTTATGATACACGGAATTTGAAGCAATGTATAGAGCAACCTGATTATCACGCCAAAATTTTGCTAGTGGCAAAGGCTTCAAACCAACCTTAGCTAAAAGGTGATGTATTCATAGTATTTCACATGCATATTGAGCCATAACACTATACTCGAATTATGCATTAGATCGAGATACAACATATTGTTTCTTACTCCTTCAAGATATCATATTTACACAAATAAAGACACAATAGCCAATAGTAAATCTTCTATCAATTCTTGATCCAATTCAATCAGCATCTATAAAACACTCAATACGAGTATCTTCGTGATGACTATCCAATATGCCAAGATCAAGATCTCTTTTCATATAATACAGAATCTGTTTTAAGGTTGCCTAATGTTGGACTGTCACTGCAGATATGAATTGACTGACAATACTAACTGCATAGGCGATATCTAAACGGATCACTGAAAGGTAATTTTATTTCCCAACTAACCTTTTATATCTTTCCGGATCATTAAAAATAGTCACTATCATCTTTAGTAAGGTATACATTAGGAACCATTGATATGTCACATGACTTGACTCCCAACTTTTCAATTTCTGCAAGTACGTCAAATACATATTTTCTTTGGGATAAGAAAATACCTTTCTTGCTTTTTGATACTTCTATGACTTAGAAATATTTCAGCTGTCCCATGTCTTTGGTATGAAACTTTCATATAAAATATTTTTGAGAGAGTAAATTCTTGCACAATCATCTCCTACAATGACAATATCTTCAATGTAAACTACTAGAATAATAATAATGACCACATTTGCTCTTCTTCAATCCAAATTTCTAAAATACATTGCTAAACTTCTCAAATCAAGTATGAGGACTTTATTTTAGACCATATAGAGATTTTCTCAGATAATAAACTTTTCATTCTCCCCTTGAACAACAAATTCAGGTGGTTGCTCCATATACACATTTTCATGGAGATCACCATGTAGAAACATTCTTATATCCAACTAATATACATGCCAATGTTGAGAAGCAACAAAAGATATAAAAAAGTGAACATAGGTAAGCTCGGTTATTGGGGAGAAGATATCAGGATAATTCATTTCATAAGTCTAAGCTTAATCTTTAGCCACGAGTCTGACGTTAAGTCTCGCGGCAGAGCCATCGGGATTAAGTTTGACTACAAAAATTCACTTGCATTCTACAACTTTCTTTTCTTTAGGTAAACCCACCAAATCTCAAGTTCAATTTTTATCTAAAACATGTATCTCCTCAAACATTTGACCATAACATCCAGGATGATTCAAGACTTCCTTCACTGTTTTGGGGAATAACGGATAGAGTATAGACAGATAATCAAACAACTAGATGCAGAAGACAAATGGTCATGAGAAATAAAATTAGCAATGGGATATGTGAATTGCAATGACATGTACCTTTTCGAGGAGCAATGGAAAGTTTAAGATTTTCTAGAGGATAAGGCTTCCTTCACAGTGTTTTTTTTTTTGGGGGGGGGGGGGGAGGGGAGGAGGGGGAGGGGAGGGAGTGTAGAGATAGAGTCTACAGAGATAATCAAACAACTAGATGCAGAAGACAAATGATCATAAGAAATAAAATTAGCAATGGAATATGTGAATTGCACTGACGTGTTCCTTTTCGAGGAGCAATCAGAAGGTTAAGATTTTCTAGAGGATCAATTTGGAGGAGGATCTGTTGACGAAGGAATTGATGTATGACATGTATTATCAGTCTCTCGCCTCCTTGAGTAAACTTGAACAACTAGCAGTCGTACCGGCACAGATGGAGCAGGTGTTGAAGGCTCAATAGTCTATGATGCTCAATAGAAGAACTAGGATATGGAGGAACAACATCATGTTATTGTTCTATCAAAGCACGAGTAACTTGATCGACTAACCACTCATCTTCCTCCCCATAACTTATAAGAAATCAAAGGTGAATAAAAGAATGATGTGGTCTCTAAAAATACCACATTATTTGACACTAGATATCTGCCAAGTTCAGTAGGATAACACTGATATCCCTTCTGAAGGCGAGAATGTCCCAAGAAAATACACTTTAATGCCATGTGGTCCAATTTGATAACATATAATTGAACGCCTCGAATATAACATGTGCTTCCAAATACCCTAGGCTTTACTGAAAATAGTAACTTGTTTGGAAATCGAACATTATAAGAAGCATCACCGGCCAACATGCCAAATTGCATGTGATTAATCAATCAAAAATAAGTTGTAGAGACTGCATTGGCTCAAATTATTTAGGGATCTTCATTTGAACAAAAGTGTCCAAACTGTTTGAAGTAGATGTTTGTTTTTCTCTCAACATCTCTATTTTGAGATTGTATATCAACACAATATTGATGGAGAATATCATGTTGTCTCATGTAAGATCGAAATAATTCTAACATATATTCTTTAGTATTATCACTCCTTAGGATATGGATTGAGGGATTGAATTGAGTTTTGACTTCAACACAAAAATTTAAAAAATGAGTAAACACTTTAGATCGACTCTTCATGGATAAATCCAAGTCATTCTATAAAAATCATTTACAAAAGTGATAAAATATCGAGAGAATACATAAAAACCCCCTGAACTAAGATCTTAATTTTAAGAAGACACTTAAACTTTGCGGAAGTCCTATTACCCCCTAAATAATTTTGAACGGATATTAATACCTCCTTTTTTGGTCACCTGGCATAGAGAGTGCATACACTCTCTTAAAGAGCGTGAGAGACCCCAAAAAATGATTAAATTTTTTATTTGTATACATTTTTCTTTATAAAATGTATTTTCAATTATTCTTGTCATTTTAATTCTTTTTTTCTTTTCTTTCTTCCACCATTTTTGCCAAAACTCTACCCACTTTCTTTACTATTATCACTTCAATTTTTTTCTTCTAATCCAAAATCATATTCAAAATATTTTCTTAGATTCTAATAATTTTACAAAATTATTAAATTTTAAGATCAATGGAGGTAGACTTTAATTTATTTTGTTATTTTGATCTTCAACCCAACACCAATTTTAATTTTTTTTTTATTTTTAATTGAGTTAAATTTATATAAAAATAAGAAACTAATTAATGATATTCCAAAATTTTGAATTTGCTCAGAAAAAGAAAAAATCACTAATGAAGAAGAAAAAAATGAAAAAATCTAGAGGGAGGAGTTAACGAAGAAAAAAAAGTGGGGGTGGGGGTGGGATAATTAGGTGAAGAAAAAGAAGTGGGAGGGTTGGAGGTTAGCCGGGGAAGAAGAAGAAGTGCGGGGTGGGGGATAGCTGGGGAAGAAGAAGTGGGGAGGGGGGGGGGAGGGGTGGAATGGGGTATCTGGGGAAGAAGAAGAAGGCTGGGTGGGGGGAGGGGGATGGGTAAAAAAATTATTTATGATAAGTAAAAATAAGAAAGAGAAAAAAAATATAATTTTTAGTTAAATAACTCGTGTCAAATAAGTATTGGGGTGTGATTTACACCTTCCCTTTAGAATTGGGATTGGTAAAAAAAGGAGGTAATAATATAAGTTCAAACTTATTTAGGGGGTAATAGGACCCCCGCAAAGTTTAAGTGTCTTCTTAAAATTAAGGTCTTAGTTCAGATTTTTTTTTATGTATTCTCTTTAAAATATTTATGCCTTATTTTGAAAACAACATGACATGATCTCCAAACATTATTGAGAACTGGATCAAAGTTGACTCAACTTACTTACTGACTCTTGGTCTTGATGAGATGCGGTGGTATTTGTAAATCAACATAAATCACATTTCAATTAAGAAATATTCTGAAATTAAAGACTGTATTTCAACAACAAAGGTAAAGAAAGGTGTCCCAATCGATAATGTTCTTTAAATGAAGATATGACACAGAGCATGTAACAGGTCGAGACTCCTATTGATCAAGGATGTAAAGATCATCACACACATGTCCTTTATCAATAACCTGATTCATTCTAAGATTATAGAACAAACAATAATCAAGAAAGAATGAGATATAACAATTAAAGATCTCTTGTAAGTTTGCTACTCCCTCCATTTCAAAATAAGTGGTGTATTTTGCTTGGACACACCTCCTAAGAACATTACTATTTCCTAGAAATTAAAATATATTTTTACTAAGTTACCCTCAATAAATATCTTGAAAAAGATGTAGTTCTTTAGTTTTTTTTATTGTGTAAAACTCCCTTTATTTAAATAAGGATAAATTTGGAAGAACGTTATTAATGTATTCTTGATTATGTAGAACACCACTTATTTTTTAAAAAAAAATAAAAAAGGTAAAAACGCCATTTATTTTAAAATAGAGGGAGTAATTGAGATCAAATTAAAGATCAACTTTGGTAGACTTAGTACAAATAACAGGATAATAGAGGAGATTGATTTAACAATCTTAAATCTCATACTATTACAAGTTGATCCATCAGCTACAATAACTGGAGAAAGTGCTCCGTGTGACTAAAATCTAGAGAAAATATTAGAATTTACCTGGCATGTGATTTATGACACGCAAAATAATCACCCTCTTATTTGAAGCGATGATAAAATACGTTTTATCTAATTTAGCAAACGCATTGATGAAGTGAATTCCTTCAAGTAATTTTTTATATTGAGATAATTTAGTCAATTTATCATCTGAAACCAAAATCATATTTTGAGATAATGAACTGGAAGCAACCTCATAAACAAAATCAATAATTTGTATGACACTAATAAAATTGGTAGAACACCCAATCAAACCTGGAAGCAAAGGATCCGATCTCAAATAGAGAAAAACTTCACTAAAACAAAATCAGATATCCAACGAGCCACCAATTTGATCCCCCAAATCAAATATGAAATTGAACAAAGCTAAAGTAACAATCGCAAAGAAAATTTAAATGTGCCAAATAGCCTGAACAATAAGACAATGTCAAACCAAAGAAATTAATTTAAACAAAGCAGTACACCAAACACTTGAAGATTCTAGAAGAACAAAGAAAAAGAGACAACAACCAATGTCAAAGGTAAACCAGTCGTCGTGAACACAACCCACTAGAGAAAGGGTCGAAGTTTATGAATCTAATTGTCAAAAATTGCTAAAAGTTAGTGGGCTTGGGTCGGAATTAGCAAATGACTCCGAAGAAATCAAGGACTAAATTCAAAGTTGCCGGAAAATTCCTCATGCACTCGGCTCATGGAATGACTCGCTGCAGGAGACTCGATTGTTATCGAGGTGTGAAGGCCCGTGGTGAACCAGATGTGGAGGGGTTTGCTAGGTTTTGTTCTCCAGAGCATCTTAAGACTCGTGGTGGTGTTCATCTTCACACCACACTCATGAGGAAGAAGATGTCATAATCCAAACCTAAAGAAAACTACCTGAGAAATGACACGGACTGTCACGAAGTCAATAGGGGACAATTGTCTCACCTCAAATCAAAGAGGCATGATCGGTACCTGATGCCACATTTGACTGAGCGAATCTTGCAACAATATAACTATAATAGGCCAGAAACGACAAGGTTCAATATCATAACGACGGTCTAAATTAGAGTACACAACAGACTATAACAGAAGTTGCCAGCTCACGTACCAACCAACAAATATATAATAGGCCGACGAGGCCATAAAATGGAATACAACCTGAACAATAGGGACTTTTAGGCCTAGAACAATACTACAACTAAAGTGAATGTCTATGAGCCTCTATCAATACAACTATAATTAAATGATCGAAACAGGACTCCGAACGACTCATAACTCAAACAATTGGCAACTTTGAAAGACTTGGAGCTTACCGATTCAACTGAAACTCCACTCAGCGTTCAAGAACTTAATCTACATGTCGATCAATACATGCAGTCATGCATACAACGCCCCGACTAGGATGTCGGTATGAAAATGTACCGAGTATGTAAGGAAGAAATGACAATAAGATACAAATTACAGATCTATATATATATATATATATATATATATATATATATATATATATATATATATATATATATATATATATATATATATATATATATACAGGATAAAAACAAAAAGTGCAGAAGATATCAATAGCAACATATTCAAGAAATCAAGTAAAGCAAACAGAACCTACCTAGCTCCTATAAACCTAGCAAGTTCAAAACACAATCAATAAACAACCAAACGACATCTAGTCAATACGACTCGCTTTACACCAGCTGCACCACATAGGATCCATCTAATCGTCTTACTTGACTCAAATCTAGGCCTCTCAATGACCTTGGCCATCACCAGTTTACATGTTCAATCCACAGTTAACAGAGCAATGTCAATCCAAATAACACAAGTCATATAGTAACCAAAAGCAACACAAAATAATCCACAAGTCACGATCCACAATCCACAAACCAACTTTGTTGGGGATAAACCTCACGGTCTTACAGGTCTAATGTCACATACTAGCCAAGTGTGTCAAAGTAAATATCGACAGTTATACACTCGTTGTACAGTCACTAGTGCATCAAAACAACTCCACAGCCATACACTAGTCTCGAGACAAGTTGTACAAGACCTAAATGCTTCGGAGTAAACATTAACAGTCATATACTTGCATGTATAATACCAACATAGACTGGCATCAATTTATCAGCCAATCACAAGCCCAACCATTTCAGAGCCGACTTTCATAGTCACTCTGATCGGCTACGTCCCGGGCTCGACCCCTATGCTAGAGTGACTAGACAGTCGTGGGTACCGACGAGCCTCCGGGAAAGTTAGAGCCACACAAACACAATCATAATCATAGCAACATGTTCGTACAATTAGACAACATACCACATCACCAATCCAACCACCAATAAATATAGAATTCAATCTTAAGTTCTATACACTCCATCGTCCCACGGCGTATTATAGGACAATTGAAGGATCATAACCTAGCAACTCTATCCCCAAGCTTCACAAGCAACCTGAAGGACACACATACACAACATCAAATGCTTCCAAATAAAAGTTCAACAAAACAGCCCCTAATTCAAGTAATACAATCGCAACCGACATCACAACACAATTCAAATTCGGTACCTACTAACGCCCGACCAATGTACGACAATCGATTAATCTAACACCCAAATACATGACCTCAATTTATGAGGGAAATACCATAACCCAATAGCGCCCCCAAATAAAAAAATTTACAACACAAGTTTCCAACCACATAATAGTCCATTCACACGATGACAACGGGAGTTCGATTCAATGAAAATCATGCCAAAAAGGAAATTTGAAAGTCTTAACATACCTCAACTCTGATAAATCCCAAACTAAGACAATTTCAAGCTACCATCACCATGAATATACTGCCTTAGAGTTGTCCCTATTACTGTCAAAAATGCTTCCACAAAAGTTCAACAAGAAAACAATACCGACAAAACTTAATAGGTAAGATTTCTATGATTTCAACGATAAAAACTCTGGATTAACAATCTACTGATATCTACAAACTTAATGACATCATATATAGCTAAGGATTTAAGAGGAAGAAGCTTACCGATCAAAGCTACCACAAACAGCCACCAAATTCTCCAAAAAAAAATCATCAAAACATGATCTGTACGAACATTTCAACTTTCCCACCTTCGATTCCACCTTGAATTATGTTTCCTAGGCCCAAAACCATCAAGAATATGTTGGAACACCTCTAGGGAGAGCTTTCGGTCTAGAAAATTTTCATAAATGAGAAATAGATATGAACAACCGATCAAGGGGCTTTATATAGTCCTCCACCGGCTTGGCCCGCTTTGACGTGCCTGCTTGTGCAGTCTCGTGAAAACGCAAATATCTCTCTATTACGAAGTCATATTAGTGAATGATTTAATGCATTGAAAACTAGACTCATAGACATTTAATTTGAAAGGTCTTAGGCCCCCTAACTCCTTATAGATTGGGAGAAAAACTCTGAGACATCTAACCCAAATTTCAAAAGAGTCTAAAAATGAAATTTGCAATAACTTTTTCTGACGTTTGTTTTACAATTTAATTGACGTCAAATTTTAATATATGACCATAGAGTGATTTGAATACCTCATAACATGTTCTTAGCATATTAAGTACTCTTAATCCTATCTCGAAAGTACGAATTTATTGCTTAAATCATACGGGGTGTTACAACAATGACCAGAATTAATCACCATTCCTTTGATACTATGTAAAGTAGAGACACAAGGGAGAAAATCTACTTGTCGTGTTATTTCAAGAATGAGCTATTTGAATGTGAGCAAATAAATCTATCTAAAGAAATAAAACCATAAAATTTTCTAAATATATATATATATATTTATATTATGTAACAACTTATAAAAAGAAAACTTCAGGATAGTGTTTTAGAGTTCAATTTTTTATAGATGAAGCTCCATGACAGTCTTGAAATTACACTTGTTTTAATGGAGAACTAACCATTTTGCAAATGCGAGCTATATTTCAACAAGTTGTTCTAAAGGTGATTATCGAGTATAAGTTTTACATGGTTCAATAGCAAGGATATAGCGTATGAAGTATGAGTTGCGCAAATGGACAGAGTTTTCAACTAAATTTTCTAAGTTAGAAAAAAAAAAGTTGTAATCACAAAATAAATTTTTTAAAAATATTTATTAAGACTGTGAGTATAATTATATGTATTTTCTTCATGGAAAGAGTTTATCAAATAAATTGAAATATAGACATACATGAAAAAGTTAAAAGGGTGCTAAATAAATTTATTAGATTTGTTGTTGTTTTAATATATTGATAATTATAGTTTTTCCTTTATAATATGTGAAACTTATATTTTAAATTTGAATTTTGTTTAAAGTATATTTGTTCTTGGGTTGTTGAAATTCAAAAAGTTAAAAAAATGGACAAAAAAAATTTGATTGCACGACTGAATTTTTATATGCTTAGTTTGATCTTGTCAAGGCCACAACTTCGATAAAAAATGTATGAAGTTTGGCCTTGTCAAATCAACAGTTTCAGTAAAAAAAATATTCGAAGTTTGGACTTAGCAAGCCATACCAAACTTCAAGCAAAAATGTTTGATGATTGACCTTAATAATCTTCAATTTTAATCGCGTATGTCTGAAGTTATTTTCAAAACCAACAAATTTGCAAAAAAAAAAAAAGTGGCACAAATTAAATAACGATCTCAAAAAAAGGATATTTGTAAACTTTGGCCAAATAAAATCGAATCCATACATGTAATTGAAAAAGTTAAATTAAATTTTAATTTGCTTGCAAAAAGATGAATTATCCCTCGAGTTTCAAATCATTGTGCTTGAATCAGAGAAAGTAAGAACATATCCATTGACGAGGGATAGAAAATCAAGATTGCTTAATAACTTTATTCATGAATATGAATCCAGATGTTACAATGGTTGGTTGATTATCTTTATAAAGCAACATTTTATTTATAAATGCAAGTGATTGCAAATTGACTACACATATTATATTCGACTTTGGCGTCAAAAGGGCACATTTTCAAAGACATTAGACCAAAAAAACTTGTATTAATTTCGTGCGAACTCCAAAATTAATTAACGGACGTTTATTTGCTGACTATTTTCTGTTAACCCTTTCTTTTTATTATATAAAAGAAATCTCAGATATTTTCTTTTTGAAAAAAATCTGACGTTGATAAATGAAGTTATTGTTTGGTTATATCAAAATATCATTTTAAAATTCATTAGGTAGTTCATGAATTAATTTGTGAATTATTAAAGGTAGCTTGTTAAATGTAAAGGTGTTAGCTGTTTATATTGGAGAAATTGAATGCAATCAGAGACAAGACCCTTGAGATTGAGGTGCATCAAATGGTCAGATTGTACATGTTATGATTGTACAGTGACATTAATTTTCACTCATAATTTTAATCATACAAAATATTATTACTATTATGAAATAATAAAGAAAGAACAAGAATATTACAGAGAAATAGAGAAGTTTTTATTTCTCTTGATAGGATCCTCTTGAGGAGTTTAAGGGATCATCTACAATGAATGGAGAACCCCTTTATTTATAGGGGAAAACTAACTTGGTCCCAAAGTTACAAACTCTAACTTTCCTTTTAAGAAATAGACATTCACCATAAATAGAAAATATATTTATAACACTCCCCCTTGGATGTCTATTTGATAGATAATATGCCTCGTTAAAACCTTACTAGAAAAAATCCAGTGGAAAAAAATCTAGTGAAGGAAAAAGAGTACACATATTTAATAATACGTATTTTGGTTGCCTCGTTAAAAACCTTACAAGGAAAACCCAATGGGACAAAACCTCGTAAGGAAAAAAGAGTACAACACGTATTAACTCCCCCTAATTAGAACATCCTTGAATCTTTGCATCCCGATCTTGTGCACCATCTTCTTGAAAGTTGCAGTTGGTAGAGATTTGGTGAATAAATCAGCCACATTATCACTTGAACGAATCTGTTGCACATTGATATCACCATTCTTTTGGAGCTCATGTGTATAGAAAAACTTTGGCGAAATGTGCTTCGTTCTATCTCCTTTTATGAATCCTCCCTTTAGTTGTGCTATGCATGCTGCATTATCTTCATACAAAATTGTGGGTACTTTTCCATATTTCAAACCACATTTTTCTCTAATGAAATGTATCATGGACCTCAATCACACACATTCTCGGCTTTCTTCATGAATAGTTATTATCTCAGCATGATTTGATGAAGTAGCTACGAGAGACTGCTTTGTAGATCTCCAAGATACGGCAGTACCTCCGCATATAAACACGTAGTTAGTTTGAGATCGAGCTTTGTGTGGGTCAGATAAATACCCAGCATCGGCATAACCAACAAGATCAGGACTGCAATTGTTAGAATAATATAAGCTCATATCGGTAGTCCCTTTTAGATACCGCATTATGTGTTTGATCCTATTCCAATGTCTCCTAGTAGGAACAAACTATATCTTCAGGACCAAGAATTTCCTCGTTCTTTTAAATCCTTCAAGGATTTTCATATATCCTTCAGTCTCTCTAGACATGAAAATAATTTCATTATGCGCATATCAAGTTTTTCATATATTGCCAGACTTATGAGGAGCCTCAAAATAATTGCATCCACCACAAGAGGACCTCTCTATATAATAATGTCAGAATTTACGAAAAATCTTTATGCCACAAGAATCCATTTATATCCACTAGCATTATACTTAAATTGCGTATTTTTAATTGGACAATCATTTATCTGTCCATACTTTTTGACAGATTTGAATTCAAGATCCTCGTCAATATTTATAATATTGAGCGCTACATTATATCAAAGATATCGTCGATGATCATTTTGATATCAGTTCCAATGCGACATAACTTATTGAGATCTCTTCATTTTTCGTCATTTTCAGGTACCTGAACCTTTGCCAAGGTTTTATGAAGTGTTATGTTGTGGTGCTTTCTTAAAGCACTTGCCTCATCATTATGACCATCTTAATCATTTGCTCCTCTCCTTCTTCAAAGAGTTCTATATTTGGAACCATTTGGTCTATCACGCTTCAAGCGTCTTATAGACCATGTCCTTCAAGGACCTTTCATTGGAGCATTTGCAACTGAATTATAAAATAGAGTTAGCAAATATGTCTGGCAATTGATTTGCAATATTTTGCAAGTGAATTATCTATTGAACTTTAAGTTCACCTTTTTTTTTCCCAGGATCTAGATAATTCATCCCACACTCAATTTTCAGTTGCTAATCACTTCTGCCACTAATGTTAGAAAAACTAACATTTACCCCCCAAGATCATTTGGGGACCCATCTTTTTCCGTTGTGGTGGAGCAATTGAATCATATATCGCACATTCAAATTTTAGATGGAATTATTTGGTTCCTGACCCTGAACCAATTGTGATAGGGGAAACCTTGTTGGCTTGATGCATTCAAGTGTTGCTACATGTTAAATAAATATATCTCATACCAAATTTTATTTGGGAGTTTTGTTCTCATAACCAATGATTTAGCTATAATTGGAGGCATACAATTTTTGCTAAACCAACATAGATATGAATCAGTATTATCAACATGATTTTATAATTTGAAACTATGCTCTTAATTTAATAATTCGAGCAACAACCTTACAAAAATCAATTGCAAGTTGATATCAAAACACATGTGACCATACCGTAGATGCATCTATTAGCAAACGGTTCACATGGTAGGTGAACGGACCCATATTCACCCTTTTATAAGTTTCAAAATTTCAGAGAATATAATTTCAATCTTAACTGATCAAGATCATTCTATCACGAGAACAAGCAACACAAGAGAATTCTTGGAGAATCTTTTATTTCTTCAACATATAGCCACGTGAATTCTCAATTATTTTTGCATCACATTTGAACCGGGATGACCAACCAGTTATGCCAACTTATTTCAGTAAACTTCTAATTTACTTTCGTATGTGATTTCATCATCATACTCATATTTATGTACTACAAATAAAAAAAACGGCGGGTAATCTTTTACATAAATATTTATAACCCGCTTCAATTGTAGTAGCGTGAAGATATTAGATCTTCCTATAATTTATAATCTTAAATTTTTTTTTCAATGTCCTTGAAACTTATAAGTTTCCTTTTGAGACTTACTACAATAATTTCATTCCTTTAGGTAGTAATACATTAGCTCTTCCGGAGCTCTCAATTAATTTTGTGTACTACCACATATTCAATCATATCAACATCATTAATAGTTTCTCCACATAATTTCAATTTAGAAACAATTTTGATTGTTGATGAGCTATACTCATGAACAGACTTATAGTCTTGATGGATCCAATCATATCGTGCCTTTGGGTGGATGGCCATCTTCAGGTGGTCATACCTTTCTTTTAGGAGATTCCACAAAACAAGTGAATTCTTAATCGTGAGATATTTAATTTTAAGAATTTCGTCAAGATGATGACGCAAGAATATCATAGCCTTAGCACGATCTTGATTTGATGCTTTGTTTTCACTTTTAATGGTGTCTTCAAAACCCATTGCATCCATATGGATTTCAGCATCCAACACCCATGAAAGGTAGTTCTTGCCCGAACTTTGAATGGCAACGAAATCAAGTTTCGTAAGGTTAACCATATTAAAAGAAAGAAAAAAATAATACCTTGGCCTTCAAATTTTGAGACAGTAGAGTCGTAGAGCAACAATATCACCAAAGGAATATCACTCCTGTGGTTAAGTAATACATCTTTCGAAAAAAAAATTTAATTTTTCTTACCTCAGATCTTTCAAAGTGAGTGTTCAAGGCAGAGACTCGTGCTGATAACGTATTATGAAATAATAAAGAAAGAACAAGAATATTATAGAGAAAGAGAGAAGTTCTTATTTCTCTTGATAGGATCCTCTTGAGGAGTTTAAGAGATCATCTACAATGAATGGAGAACCCTTTATTTATAGGGGAAAACTAACTTGGTCCCAAAGTTACAAACCCTTTTCCTTTTAAGAAATAAACATTCACCATAAATAAAAAATATATTTACAACAATTACGCAATATTTAAATATAACTATTATAGTGGAATAATTTTAATTACAAGTAAAATGTTATTATACATAAGTAAAATATAACATGAAAAACTAATTCTAAAAAAATAAAATATCGTTGTTACAATGAGGTTTAAAGAGTTTTGGTATGATTACAATGACAAATTCATTTTTCAATAATAGATTCTATAACTGTTACAATGAGATTTATGCATTTTGATATGATTACAATGACAATTAATTTGTCAATAATAGATTCTTTTGTAAAATGACTGAAATTCCTTTCTTTAAGCGATCCAACATTTAAAAAAGGAGAGGTGAACACTTGAGAAAAAAGTTGCGCAAATTCGCTGCATTTCATGCGAACCCTTTTAATTTTTATTTTTTTTAAAAAATAAACAGCAAATGACATCCGTTAAATAATTTTGAGGTTCGCACAAAATGTAGCGAAACAACCCCTTTTACTACAAGTTTTTTCAACAACGGGACTGCAAATAACGAGAATGCCACGGGATGGCCATCACTATTGAACCAAAGCTTTTTCTTGGTGGCTATCTACTACAAACTCGGGGGAAAATATACCATCAGATAACAAGAAAGACGATGAGGAAAGCTAGCACTTCACCACAATCCATTACTATGCTTAACTTTATAATAATTTCCAGATCTCGTTATCCTTTTTTTCTCAACGTTACTGCACTGTAGTTGCAATGTTCTAAAACTCAAAAGTGACCGCAAAGAGATGGAATACTTCTATTCATACCAGTAAGTACACAGGTACTCCCCAAGGCTCGAGCTCAGCAGAATTTCTTTTGTACAGAATGAGTCTCAGCTTTTGATGAAGGGCGTGTATACAGTTTGCTACAACATTAGCAGCAGAGCACAAGCATGTCCCCGAGGAACCAATGTCTAATTTTGCACTCTTTGATTAGCCTTCATCCGTAGGTCTTGAAGAATGGATCAAGAGAACACCTCTGTGCAAGCCTTTAACCCTGTGAGCAATGCTGCAATGTCGAGGTTGCTTCATTGGCAATATTAATCTGCAAGTCATCATATCCTTTTCCTCCACAACAAAGACTTGCCCGCAGAAGCAGTAGTGATACATATCCTCCACAAGGAGAATTTGCCAAAAAAAGTAGTTATGATGGTCAATCACACTTTTCCTCCATATTGGAAATGGATCTTGTAATCATGTTGCAAAGTAGCAAGGGTGTTTCTGCAGGGCCCCTCTATAAAAATAAAAAGATTAAAATAGTGAGGCAACTAATAGCTTAATATTCTTTCGGTCTATGGAACAGGTTGAGATTGCTCACCTCCAAATACTGTATGAAGACGCTGAAGATCATCTGCTGAACAAGCATCTATTAAAGCATAGACACCAGGTCTTAAAGCTTCATCGATTTCCCTTCGGAGTTTTAAAAAAAATCATTAAGATTGGAGAACAGTTGTCAAAAATGCAAATCAAATTGTGCCTCTAACATGAAATCAAAAGTGAATACAATACCGGATGATTCCATTTCTAAGCCGACCATATCCACAGTAAACCCATATGTAGCAAGATAGGAATTGAAAACAATTGTCACCGTAGACATCTTTGTGCTGCCTGATCTGCAATATGGAAAGGGGGCAGTCATTTTATGACAGACACAAGAAAGAAATCTAAAGAATTAATGTGAATGGACAAACAGTGAACGCAACTAATGCATTGAAGACCCAAAATTGAAACTTGCACTAGTACCCTTACTAACAATGTCATTGAGACAAGAAAGCAACTTTGTCAAATTATGTTCAAATCGAAAGAGTGGATCAATAATATGCCTCTTATGTTCTCTAGTTTCAACAATCTCAGAACTTTTCTTTTGATAACTAATGGTAATTTTATTAATGACACTCAATACCAACTACCAAGATAGTAATGAATGGCAACAACCACCTCAGAACTTACTGATGACTAAATCAAGCTTAGAACTAACATGTTCAAAGTCCAAAAATAACTATGAAGCTCAAGACAAGTTCATCCAAGTAGAGCACTGTTTATAGTACATTCGACTTTTGCCAGGGCCATGAATTTTTAATCATAAAGCGCTCATGAGCCTAAGCATAAGCAGAGGCGAATTTATATGGTGAATCATGGTGCACGTGAACTTATAATCTCTTCATAAAATTAGGCATTTTACGTACATATTTCTTAAAATTGGTATAATATTACCTGCAGGCACCCATGCTCCAAGAAGGTTGAATGGTGCGCTTGGTTGAATGTTGAGTTATTTACCTAGAGGAATGTTACACCCTGGAAAATTTTTTCTTCTAATTGGACTTGTCTGTACATATGTTAAAGAGTTAAAACAGTATTCATTTTACGTGGTAGAGAGACCAGGGGTTGAATATGTAAATGAGTCGACGAACGAATGGACAAAGTGAACCGAAGGTATGACAGCCGACCCATGCGATGCGGACTGCCCCCTCCGCGATGGGCTGCACGAGGTGCACCTCTACCTCCGCGAGGCGCAACTCATGAGGCGGCATAGCGTGTGTATATATATTAAGTCACTTGGTGATTCATTTAAAACATAAGAATTGAAAAGGAGCAGCTCCATTTTGGGGATAATTCTCCCTTAGGTTTTCCAACAAACTGACGAAGATTGAAGGAGTGGAACTTCATCAAACATCGAACTTTCTTGGCTAAGAGATTCTTGAAGCTATAACGGAACGTCGTGGGGAGCTACTTCGTCGAAAAGAGCTTGGATTTGGATGTGGTAAGTTGACAAAGATTCTGGACATTCACTTCTCCTATAGCCAAGAAATCTTCAAGTTCTAGTAAGTATTTTTATCCTTGTGTTTTGCAAGAATCTACAAGTTTGCGCAGTATTGAAGTTGTAGTAATATTGTTGTTGATGTGTTCTTGTACGTTGCATTGCTGGCTGTTCTTGGGAGGAATTACAGCCATGACGTGGTGAATTTTGGGCTGGAAAATTGGAAGGACTACAAGCTTGAGCAAAAGTTTGTTATCGGTTAAACCGAAACCCCCGTTACAAGGTATGTAAAGGCGCTCTTTTCTCCTTTGGCACGAATTCTATAGAAAATTGAAGTCGAAATATCTGTGAATCAAGTGTTAGAAGAAACGATTCTTAGAGCTATCTATAAGCAAAATATGCATATCAAGGTTATTCTATGATATGGAACTTATATGAATACTCTATCGTGATTGAAGAATATAGAACGTACTATGATTGTTATAAGTAATAAATTGAGTCTGAAGACACGTGAGTCGGCACTGTGGGCTGGTCTGTTATATTATGTATGTGAATGTTGTCCTTATGTGAGTTTCTATGGGTTTTTTTCTTGAGAATGGTAACAAGTGAGTTTCTATGTTCTTAGGGTGTCTAAAACTCTAAATCACCTAATCCATGGTTTCATGCAAGTCAAATGGAACTTTTAAGCAACGGCTCTGTATGCTGAGATGTTAAGTAATGAACTGGTATCGAACAAAGGAGGAATAGTTATGACGGATTGTATAGTTTGAGAGATGTATCCTTGGTGCTGTAGTTATAATGGAGCACATAACAAGTTGATGAAACGGCTAGTAGTAGAGTTGAGGTTAAGGTTATGTAAAATGAGGTGTGGATGTTATAATATGTTAATGACGTGGAATTAGTTAAGGGTCAAGCTGAAGCTAAAGGATATTGAAATATGATGAAAGGTTCTTATGGTTATTGATGAGTTAGATGAATTTAAGAATACAACGAGGTTATAGAGTTTGTAAAAATAGAACGGGGATTGAAGGGTAAGTTTGAATAAGTGGGTTGAATCGGGAGTTATAGTATTATTGTTATATAAAGTTAGTTAAGGAATGTTGAGGAAGACTATTGACGCTACCTGATGGGTTTTAGAGTTCTCATATATATGGTATAATTGAATTACTAGAAAGCCCCTATAAGGAGGGCATTTGGTTATTAACAGATAGATGTCTGAGTTATAATTAAACCAACCTAGATAGGCCAACCTCGTCTTAAGGAATCTCATACTTATAATCTTACCGCGTTAGGATCTAAGGTATACGTATACATATATTGGTAATGTGTGCTTATAACTCCTAGATCTAAGAACTCCCATATATGCTACTTATTTACGTTCATGACATAGTTATGAGGTAATCCCAACTAGTATCCGAAGGTTATTGTAATTCTCTCTGATCCATAGAGCATTTTAGTTATTCACAACCTTACGTTTATACCCTTCTTTTAGGAAATGACTTTTACATAAGTTAGATACTACAGATAAGAATGTATTACAAATACGAAACTACCAAAGAGGTCAAAGAATTCATACTCAGAGAATCGTGATATCATCATAAACTAGTTTCTATAAAGAACAATGAAAGTCTTTACGAATTGCTTCAGATAAGAGTTTTAAGGTACATACGATCTTCATGTTATAGAGTTCCTAGAAGGATGTCCATGTTATGTAATTAAGTCTTGCAGTCATGCTTAAGCTACACGTCTATATGTCAAGCTTTCCCTTGAGTCATCTCTGAGACTCCTTAAGTTAGTCAAAGAATCCATCACTCTCTAATGGTGCCTCTAGTGTTCAAATAAGTATATGAGATCTTGTAATGATCGATAAGGCCAAGAGTTCAAGTAAAGTACTCTATCTAAGAGTCCTACAATTTGTACACCCTCTACATTATAGAGCCTTCCCAGGTATGGCTACGTATGTATACTACGGTTTCTTCATGGTTGAACCTGATTCATGCTAAAGAATTAGTACTCAACTATTTCGGCAGACTACCCAAGGAGGGTCGTTATTCACAAGGTTGCTAAGGTTATGATTATGTATGTCATATCATAAGCATGCATGGCTGCATTATGTTACTTCCGAGTTACGGATTGGAAGGCCTACGGGCATAGATAAGATATTACATCACCAACCGGTATTATCGGTGAGTAGAGGCGCCTCCCACCTAGTGCACGTGCTGGATGGGGCAGATATGAGCATGACATTCATATGCATATATTTGTTACATGACATTTGTGTAGTTGCACATATTGCATTGGTACAATTTTGAAATTCCAGTTAGATTACAGTTTCCAGGTTTTAGGTTGTTTCTATCCTTACCTCTGGTTCAGTTATCTTGAGTATTACTCATACGGGGTGTGTTACAATCAGTTATAGATTTCGAAGTTTCAGGTTATCTCTGCCCTTTCATGCTCTCATTCCTTAACTCAATTATCTTATGATTACTGTCTCGTGACTATCATTTTCAGCCTCACATACCAGTACATATTATTCGTACTGACGTCCACTTCACCTGGGGACGCTGCCTTCGTGCTGCAGATATAGGTAGAGGCCCGAATCTGTGTTGGTATGCTCCTTTCCTTCTGGAGCAAATGTATAGAGGTTTGATTTTGTTTTAGTTTGAGTTTTTTGTTGTACAGTTATGGGTAGGTTGGGACAAGTATCATTTACTTTGTAGAGGCGTTGCAGACTTACTTGTTTAGTGTAGTTCAGTTTGCGGCCTTGCTGGCCTTCCGCAGTTTGTTTAAGTCATATTGTGGCCTTGTCGGCATTATGTTTCCTATCTTTTGTGTTGTGACCTCGTCGGTCCATATGTGAGCTATAGATGATTGTGACAGGTGGCCTTTTTGGCCTAAGTGTTACAGTTACAGACATCATATAGCTGATTTCTCGGTTCGTAAGGTATCGAGAGCCAGTCACACCCTCCCCTAGTTAGGGGTTTGACAGGAATAGAGTTTAATTCCGACTTAATACATTTTTTTCTTCCTTTTATTAATGATGCACTCATGTTCTAGAAATTCTAAATTCGCCTCTGAGCATAAGTATCCAGCAGCAACCTATAAAGCCCGAAATCCATCTGCCTTTTACTCCTATATTTTCAGAAGAGCAAAAATGCAAACTATATATGATGCAGGCAGGAAATATTTGGATCATGTTAACCCAAAGTTTGAGTAATTGAAAGTTCCATTATTGAGGACAAGAGTATAATGTAGTAGTAACCATACCTCTTCATACACCCTTCGAAGAAAACTAGCGCATTTTACTCCTCCTTGAACTTCCCATCCAAAATAATCTCCTCCAACTGGACTGGTGCATACCATCTCCAAACAATTAAGAAGCCTGCCAACTGAATCTTCCAGAAGCCCGATGCAGCGCCGTGTTTCACTACATATTAGAGTGAAAACCAAGATAATAAATCAGGACTTATAAGGGAAAACTTGATCGACATCCATACATCTATAATGTTTCTCTCTCTTTTAAAGTTACCCAGGAATAATCATAAATTGCCACTTTGAACAACATAAGGAAAAAGGCCACAAATATTTCTAGTTTGAAGCAAACAAGAACAAAGGAGGTAGCAAACCTTCTGTGATGCTTTAGAACAGTACACAGCATCCGGCAGCATGCAGCATATAGCTTCATGCAAAATTCTCTATCCACAGCAATTCTTTCGCTTCCAGGAACCTCAGTTTCTCCGAAAGTCAAGCCTCCTTTATAACTAGAACAAAGAGAAACTTTGGATGTCCAAAGCTGGAAAACAGTCTGAAATATTGCAGCAGGCATATGCAATAACTGCCCAATATGGCACGCTTCCAATTGAAAGAAAACATGTTTGGCAGAAATTTTTGTCAGCACTGAAATGCACATAAGACAGACAGAGCCAGGATCGGGTTCAGAAAAATCTTTCCTGAACTTAAGATTTCTGAAAAATATCTTGGGGCCTTGCAAGTGCAGGACTATATTGAGTAGAGACGATACTAAGTTCGGGATATGCCTTTTGACCATAGCCAACTTCTTACGCCCTATAAAAAATATAATAAGGACATATGAAACCGCAAGTTATGCACAAATCTGACAAACTTAAGTATAGGGCAACAGTATCGGGATTTTGTGCAACTTAATATTAAGAACCATCAGCTCCCTAGACCATCCAACAGACAAATGAATAACATCACAGCTTCCAGAGAGAGCTCACACATAAATAGAGATCTTTGCAAGTATTACTTTGCCTCTGAACACATGTTAATAAATTCCTAAACTGATATCGTCTTAGCCTCTTTACATGCCATGAGCAAATCCAAGGCAATTATTGTTCCTTTTAATTAATTTTGTGTTCTGAAAAGTAAACACCTCCAAGCCAAAAGATTCTTTAAGAAAAAGCGAGAAATCCTGGACAAAAAGAATCAAAGGTCCCGCTTTTTCAGGGAGACTATGCTGTTTTCTCCCCTCCACTCA
Organism: Datura wrightii; assembly: GCA_035772735.1. Lineage (NCBI taxonomy): Eukaryota > Viridiplantae > Streptophyta > Magnoliopsida > Solanales > Solanaceae > Datura > Datura wrightii. The sequence goes on along the minus strand of JASDFA010000007.1, from coordinate 138,577,853 downwards.
ACGCGCTCCTCTTGTGATTTATGACTTAAGTTACTTATCTGTCCAAACCAGAGCTTTCATATTTCATGTAAATGCAACATCTTGAGGAATTAGAAACTATTTAAACAACAGCGCTTCTACTCAAACATATCATTCAAACCATTAGGATTTCTTTTTCACATCAAACCATTAGTAATAGCATAATGAGCATCTGATTGTTAGAGCTATTCAGTTAATTTCATGACGACAAGAAACAGTGTTTTCTTATCCTTCACAAGGTAAAAAACTGAAAAATAAATACATCATAGTGTTATCAAAAGCAAAAAAAGGGCAAAAAAGCTCTAAGGTCCGTTGGAGTTTTAAGCACAAAGCGCAATTAAACCATGGGCTTTAATGTGAAAAGGTACAAATGGAGAAAATATTATATGTGTGCGTGTGTGTGCGTGTGTTTACTGCAACACTAATAATTATAAGCATGTAACAAATATATGGACAAAATAATTGAATTTTTTAAGTGAAATAACAATTGTTTAGTGTCGCCTCCTCAGGAAACGCTCATTTGCAAGGAAAAGATTGTCTTAGAGTCTTGATAATGACACTAAAGCGCACATTAAGCGAGACGAAACGCTCAACGTGTTTTAAGCCTCGCTTTAGGCTTAAGCGCGCCTTTGACAACATTGATACGTCATCACTTGATCTTTCTTGCAATCCAAAGAGCTTAATTTCTCTCTCTTATTTTAAAAATCCGGACAAAATTATGTAATATCAGTGAGAAAAAGATGCTAATCATTTGTGGAGTTCAAATTAAAGGAAAGATCTTTGACGTAAAAGATGTGGTACCTATCTTGCATTTTTCTCTTAGTATTTGAAAGTAAACCTTGGTTATAAAATAGTACCTGACACAGATTCAAGAATTAAATCCAAGAAATCAATGCCTGCAGCAACATTAGCAGAGACCTTTGCTCCATGTGAACTTCCAGTAGTAACTTCATAGTTAGTAATGCAGTGTTCCTGCACACCAACTAATGCTCTCTCAATAGCCTGAATAGCAGACAATAAATGCAATTCAGAAGCTCTGCTGACAAAATTCGCAAATGACATCCTCAATCTGGATTTTAACTCATCCAAGTGGTTTAGCCAATGGGAGTTGGATAGATCATGTTCTGGCAGATCACTTAGCATCTTGGTACTTGATTCTATCTCCCGTGATGCTAGAGCAGCTTCCTTGCCCTGTAAAGATATGCACTTTCCTATGGCCCTCAAATGCAATTCTATTTGCTTGACAAATAAATCTCTAGAAGACAAAGGATTAAGCAGCGGAAATATTTTTCCCAGCTCTCCAATGAACTTCGCAACACCATCTAACCAAATAAAAGAGAACTGTTCGAGTGACCCACTATGGTTGGCAAACTCAGAAAGCAAGACTTGAGAGACACGGATTAGTAAGGGAAGAAGATTCTTCGGCAAGGAAGTAGACTTGGTGTGCAACGAATATTTTAGAATAGCTGAAGAAGCACCGAAAATCTGCTTCAGACAAAATGCTGCTTCAAGATTTTCTCCTTTGAAAAGTCGTCGCAATAAAGATTTTCTCAAATTTTGTTGCTCAAAGTCCACATTGACCAAAAGAGACTCAATACCTCCAAACTTTTGTGAGTCATTCTTAATGTCATTGGACAGTAAGGAGCCAGTGGAACCAGAATAGTGTTCTTCCTTGTTCACATTGTTAACCTCATCAGCAGAGTCCCTGGATTGATGAGATCCCATTGCCAATAGGTCATTGCAACATTCTGTCTCAATAGAAGTGTGGGTACTAGACAAACCTTGAGGGCCTTGATCGCCCTCAAGAAATAACAAATGCAAAATGGAGTTTAACAAGTCTGCACATGCCTCTATACATGGTTTCATTTTGAGGTTGCAGCTTGTTGATTCTATAAGAGTACTGCTACTTCTAATATCCAAACTGTCAATTGCAGAAGCTAGACCACATAAGAAGCCCTGAAAGCAGGAAAGTACAGGTGAGACTTTATCCATTTCCTGAAGCCCAGCTAGATCACCCACTTTTCTTTTAGCAACAGCTACATTTAGGAAGTCCAGCAAGTCCCGTGCATGTCCCGTTAAGGTGCCAGCTACAGATGAAACACTTCTCCATGCATCATCACTATCAGAGAAATCTGAACACGGATCATTTTCTTTCAGAACAGTCTCTTCATGGCCATCAGCAGAACTGATAGCTCCTCCACAAGACTTCCCAGTAGTCAAAGCAAGAATAGCTTTAAATTGATCTTTGAACAGAGTCAAAAGGATGAAAGATGTGTGATCCATCAACGAGAAAATCATATGTTTCAATTGAGAAGAAGGCTCTTGAGAAATCGCACTCAGAAAACCAGTTATTGCAGGCAATGACTTCAGAAGCCAAAAAACAGGAGAGCTCTTCGAGAACAAGCAAGCTATCAAGGATTGATGACCTTTCTTCCCTTCACATGACGCCATTAATAGAATTTTAAAGGTTCTCCGGCAGGTCACAAGCAACCTCAAGAGCTCATAACAGTTGCATAAAGCTACTGATCCATGTTGATCAAATAGGCAGCCGACTATAAGCCTGAAATATTCAAGCCTTTTTAGCAAAGCAACATTACAGTTTGAATTACTAGCTTGAAGTTGTCAAGTCAATATCTAAAAGCTTTCCAACAGCTAATGCTAAAGGCACTTAATGTCTGACAAGAACAACAAAAAGGATGAAGGAGTGATATTACCTGTCGATATTGAGAATGCTAGTTGCATAAAGTGAGAACGCTTTTGAACTAAGATGTCCTTTCGGTATCCAGCTCAAAAGGTTGAGAAATGTCCGGCATCTGGTGATTTCTGTGTTAAAAGAACTTAGTTCCTTTTCACAAGGTTCAGCAGGTATGTCATTTAGAAAATGATGGATTGGCTCTATCAATAATGAGTCATTATCCTGTGGATAATTACTTCTGAAAAATGTTGTCGATGACTTTTCAAGCACATGTAAAGCATTCTCCCAATCAGGTGTACTATTTAGATCAACTTCTCCAACATATGAAAATATTGATGACACAGACTTCTTCAATATTTGGCAAAATATGGATGCCATGTGCCTGCAAATGGGCTATCATAACATACACTTAGAACACCAGAAGAAAGCACCATTTCCAATTGAACTCAAATAGGCAACCACACAGCACAATAAACAAAATGATAAACTAGCAAGGGGTGAAGTGGAAGAGGATTATCCAATCTAATACTCCTGGACTTGAGAAATGTCCAAAGTCCCCAACAACTCTGGGATGTTAATGTGATCCCTTATGCAACTGACAGTCTGACACAGAGACCTATGCAACCCAGCTTTACGTGATCTACCTGCAACCCGTAACGGTTCTTGAAATCGATAGATCATTCTTAATAGAATATGATACCTGCCTCCCTGAGGACTCAAACTTGAGTCTCAAATTGTAGCAGGCATTAACTGCTACACAAGTCCAGTTTGCATATATCAGGATAGATTTCACATATTAATATGTTTGTAGGTCTTTCTATAAGTAGATGAAATTTTACTTCAGTTTATATATCAAAATGTTCAAGTTATACCCATGAAACCTGCAGTTGAACCAAAGAGCATAAACCTGTTCACTTGTCATGTCATACTTTGGCTGAGATTTTCCTAATTGAAGGATAAATAAGTAACTTTTACATGGATTAATCAAAATGATCTTTCACAAAGTTGTGACATGTGATGCATGATGATTTGATGGCCATTAGTAAGCTAAAACAATGTTAAATGTATGTGTTGTAGAAGCTACCCAAGAACTTACTCTTTGTTCATACAGAATGGTGTTGCTCAGAAGTTCTACTGAGACCAAATGTCGGTTGACTCCCGTCACATAGCCAGATTTCTCTATACAATTCCTGAGCTCACTCATATTCGTGCTTAAACAAGGACGGGAGTTCTGAATTAAAGCTAAAAGAAACTTTTTCAAGTCTTTTTTAGAAGCATGAGGACACCAGATATCAACATTTTGGCAAATAATCCACCACAAAGCAGATGGAAAAAGCTTCTCATCTATAGAGCCAGTACCAAGATCCCATACCTCGGTTTCACACAGATGATTGAGATACGTATCCTTACTGCATACTTGGTCAACTAAGGACCTAGATACCCTATCTTCAGTCATTAATGAGAGATAACTCATCATGAATTCTGTGAGGCATGCTGCCTCTTTCCTCAGAGTTGAGACATGTTTTTTCCACTTTTTAGTATCCTTGGGGTATGATAACAGACCAGCATCATTATCTAACCTAGCCTGGACTAGATTATTATTCCTCTGAAGCAAGTAATCAATGGACTTCATTTGCCTATTTAAATCAACAAGTCTTTGAAGAGCCATGCCACACAATACATAAATAAGTGAACAACAATCTATAACAGTGTGCTGATGACAAAACTCAGCAATAATATGTATAACAGCAGGAAGAGGAGCTGAAGGTTGGACAACCCAAGAAAAATAACTTTCATCCTCCCAACCAGTCCTTTCCAACCAGTCCTTTGCAGAATAAGCGGAAAAAGAATCAGTAAGTGCTCTTGACATCTTCTTTGATGCATCTGGGGGCATCAGGCTGATGGCTTGTCTTTGTAAGCTTCTGCAAGACATATATAAACGAAAGAAAAAGACCACAATCCAGCATAATGAGAGAATGTCATTCCCAAGTGCAGCTTCCTTACTGAAAGCTCTGCCCGTTACCAGAGTAAAGAACACATTAAGAACGTCTGGACCTAGTGAGACCAGGCTACTCAAACCAGGGCGAATAACAGCCATCAAATCTTTCACGGAAAGAGCAATGAGGTTGCTATTACCGGTAGTAATAGTCATTGAGTCGAGAATAAGGGTATAGAGTTCAGTCAAACTTTTCCCCAAAAGCTTAGCTTTTAGATCAAAGTAAAGCATGCCACCACTACTGAAACATGGTTCTGCAAAATCGCTCTCAGCAGGCAACTGATATTCGGATTTTATCCATTCCAGAGATTCCGCAATATCTACAATCAATTGTCGGATGCATCCACTTGCTTGGCCCTCAGGAATGGACTTGACAGCATTTCTAATGGAAAGTCTGAATTCTGGAGAGCAGAATAACATGCTCAGAGAATTAGCAAAAGAGTGACAGAGAAATGAAGATCTGAATGCTTCGTTGCTTCTGAATGATGATAATACTTCTCTAACAGCTTTGCTTAGTGTGAATATGGCAATGTTAACCTATAAATTTCAGGATAAAAAAGGACCAGAAAATGGTTCAATCCCCAACAAAATTAACAATAGTAAAGCATGAAATTAAAAGTTAGCTCACGCACTATCACTAGCACAAAGGGTGCAGAAGAAGAAGGTGGATAGCGGTTCATAAACCTAAGGTTTTATGTAAAGGTGTCATACCTTTCTAAAAAATTTAAGCTATCCCTCCATAATTCAAAGTAACTGTATGCAAACTAATCAAAGAAACTCCACAAACCTGCCGAAGTTCACTGTAGAGGTGAACCAGTCTGCATCCAAGCTTAAGTATCTCTGAAGTCAACAAATGCTGATCTGAAGCGTTCATCAGAGAGTGACTACTGGCTGTAAGAGCAAGTATCGTACCCCATAGTTTTTCTAGATCATCCTCAACAACCCCGTATTCAATATCCACTAAATAATGGATAGCAAGAAAAATTTCCTTGGCCGCTAAAATCAACAATTGCCCAGGTATTCGTTCTTCTGAAGAGTCAAATGATTGTAGTAACTGATTCATTTGGGCAGTAAGCGACATGATCGCATCATAAATTAACTTCAAAAAATTGAAGCAAGCCCCTTCTGAGGTATCTTCAGTTCGTATATATACCTTTTCCTGTACACATGTTGCAAGCAATTTATTGATGGATCTTAATGTGCTAACACCCAAATACAGAGGTCCAGCATCCAGATTGGCTTGTGAGTGAGTATAAATCTCTGATAAGAAAAGTTCCATAATCTCTACAAAAAAATCAAAAACTGATTTTCGTGCTTCTGCATCCAGACCATAATAAGGAGGACTTGTTGAAATCGCAGAACTGTTAGAAGAGCTCTTGGAAAAGGCAGTAAAACTGCCGTCCTGGTGCTTAAATGCTTCTGTGCCTACTAAAACCCCATTTTTCATATAAATACAATTAATGAACAGGCGAAGCAGCTCCCCAGCACCACTGAGTGCTGATGCGTTCTTTCCAGTTATAACCTTGCCCAACTTATCAAATAAGTGTCTATGGTAACTTTTTATGAAGGTTTTCTCCTCTTTTGATTTTTTATCATCAGAATGCCTATACTTGGATGTACTTTGGAGGCTTAAAAATCCATCAATATGAGTTGGATGGAACAATGCTTGTGACAGAACTTCTTCTATCAACACCAATAGATTTCTTTTCCATTCTGAATTGCTTTCACAGCCACGAACATCTAACGCATCCCACAAAATCACCAAATCTTCAAAGAGCTTATCTATAAACTCACGGAAACCATTTTTACGAGTTGGATGAACCTTTAGAAACTTAACAAATGGCTCAAGCAAGTAGTAAGACAACTGCTTGGCAAAAATACCCACCTTCGTTCCATCAAGCTTATCATTGAGAACCTTTTGGACAAATTCAAGCACTACACTAATCAATGAAATCCATAAGTCTAGATTTTCATTAGAAATACCCCCATGAGATGAGAAGACCAAGGATATGCAATCAAGCACAATGCTGTGTAACTCAAATTCTTCACTAACCGTGGGTTCATCAAGCAAATGTATCAATGCATCCCTTGAAATGTATTGGATGACCCGTAACAAGTCCCTCAAGAAGTGTAATGAAACACCCATCTTTTTTGATTCCTCCAAGCAGAACCTGAAAATCACCCAACATCTGCAATCTAAATATGACCCTGCGATTTCCATCGCATGCTTATCTCCTTCCAGCCTAATTTTCTTTTCAGAAGAAACCAGTATCCTCTGAACCCAATTATTAAAGAAAACTATCACTCTTGAAAAGCTTACTGTCTGAATTTCCTCCCTTCTTTCGCCAGCCCCCTCTATTCTTGATTTCACATAATTATATGCCAGCTCCAATTTTCTGCACTAGAATTAGTTTGTTAGAAGAAAATCATGAATTCACAATAATCTAATGTGAGAACACTTGCGTTTCAACATGAAAATAATAGGTGGCGTTTGGTTCAAAAGGTTGAAGAAGAATTTTTGCAAAAAAAAGAAAATTTCAGTTTTTTATTTGTTGCAAAAACCGCCTTTCAACCAAAAGCTAGAAAGAAGAAAAAAAAATTCAGTTAGTTTTGGTTGAAAAACAGTTCCTGCCAAAACATTTGGAGAAACTCTTCTTCAAAAGTTCCAACCAATTGCCAGCTTAGTTGTTCTGTTTTTTCCTAAAGATTTGTTTTCCATTCTTGTCCAAACATTGTTTTGTTCTTGTTTTAGGACAAAACAAACTCTGCCTGTGTGAACTTGCTAATGTTGCCGGGCCAAAGTGGTGATACAGGAGAGAGGTTGAGGTATGTTGACAGACCGCATAAAACTAGTGATTAATCCTCATAATAGATGAGTCTAAAAAACAGCAACATGGACAGTGATTATTTGTATAGCCGACCCCAACTAGCTTGGATTGAGAGTAGTTGTTTAGAAGACAAAACAAAACTATCAAAAACAAAAGGCAAGTTTCTCTTCCAACTAATAACAAAATTAATTCTTCCAAAACCAAATCTGAAAACTTGCAAACAAAGCGAAAAATACCCTTTTCAGAAAAGAAACCAAACTTTTCTATCAGCAAAATATAGAAGAACGGTGGAGTATTAGTACTGACTCTTGGAGAGAGATAGAGTTATTCTGAAGGGACAAAATCAATTGTAGATTTCTCCATGGGGAATAATCCTGTAGCTTAATTGCTTCTTCACTTTCCGGCATAATTCTAGGCTCTTCAACTTCACTAGCCTGCTGGTCGGTGCAATGGGATTTTGAAGGTCTATTACAGCCTTCTTCTTCTTCTTCTTTTTCAGTTCTATGTTGCTTTCGTTTCTTCGTCTTCGTCTTTTTCATCTTTCTGTGTTCTGATTTAGACTCAAAATCCGCCATTGTTGGTAGGGTTTTAGGAGGGAGTTCAGCAGGGTTTTGGTTTAGAAGGACGTAGTCACTATGTACGACGTCGTTAGCGCGATTGAGGTCAATTTGTCCAAATCTCGCAACTACTCACAAGTCAATTTTTCGGCCCTAAGACCTAAATAAAACTTTAAACATTTGTTTATTAAGAAGGTATTTTAGACTTCGAATCTAAGTGGATAAAAATGTTAATGTTTTAATTTGATTTATTGTTAAAATTTACTTTTATAATTTCCTTTTTCTATTCTTATTGTAAAAAAACAACAATATATTATAATAAGAAGAATGAAATAGAAGATATCATAAAAGATCAAGAAAAAATTTGACATTTGTTTAGTAAAAAATAATGTTGGACTTCAAATTTTAACTTATCAAATTTAATGTTTTAACTCGACTTATATAATATTTTTATTTTTTTTATTTTTTTTTCACTCTAAGTAACAACAATAATAAAAGAAGCTAAAAGAAAAACTGAATTAGGATACCCAAAATTCACTGAATTACATTGTATGAATCTCTAATGATTTTTCTAAAAAATGAATTTTTAAGCGGTGTATAACTGTTGATTATTTTATTAAATTAAAGGATCAGAAATTAATCGATTTCATCATGAAAAAGTTTGAACTTGCTGGAATGATAAAAGCTAAAATCAATCAAGGACTTATTGTTTGTCCTAATTTGATTTTACTGCAGATTGTATTCCTCTAATTCCTGCGTGTTCCATCTGCTACTTCATATCATCTGTATTTTTGCTTGTGTCATATATTAAAATAGTAGTATCAAGATTATCCCATGTATCTATTTCTGCATATCTGTTCTATTTTATTTTTTTTTACTTTTAGGTATGGGCATTATAGCTTATTACTATTGGGTATCCTTCTACCTGCTATATTTATTTCTTGACAATTATTGCGTATTTCCTTCCTTTTTGCGTATATAAGATCTCTAACACAGAATGCATAAAGAACTTTTATTTGAATTTCCTCTGGATAATTCATCTGTGTTATATTTGTAGAATCCATTAGGAAGTAATTCCCCCAACACCTTTGTTGCCTTAGCATGTAGAGTACAATTCTCAATTTATCGAATATATCTGGCCATTTGAAGGTTGTTTTGATTTGATGGTCTCCTCACTCTCAATAACAGATGAATTGTATTTGTTGCTTGATAAATAATTCTACCTGCTGATAAAGTCTTGCTCTTATGTTTGATCAAGTTTCTTCTTTCCCATAATTTTCATACAATAATATAAGAAATTGCATAGAAATGTGGCTTCATATTGTCTCTAACAAGGGAATTCCATCATGTAAATAATTATTTTTCTAAAATATAATCCTTCTATGTTAACACATTCAAAAGAGATGAAATAGGACCTTGTCCTGTTAGCAGTGGGGGAGTTTTAAAATATGTGTGATAGAATTTGAGTTAATTTCTCGTACAGTCACTCAACTAAGCATGATTTACTCAGAAAGTCACTTTTCTTTGCTTTATAACTCAAAATTCACTCAACTATTAGTGTTTCACTCACAAAGTCACTCAATCAATCAGATACTTTTTTTATTTATTTTTTCTGATATAATATTTTTATTTTAACCCAAATTTATGAGAAATAATATCACGCCCCACCTTGGGAGGCATGACTGGCACCTGGTGCCCTACTAAGGTCTGAACTAGCCTGGCTGAGCTTACGCAGCACTGGTGCATGATTAACATTAACGCTCAGGTCGATAAAACAACGGGCTATTTTTTGGCTGTAAATACAGCCCCCGCCTGACAAGGCCTTATAGCCACCTGTAAAATAAAACAGCTAACCAGAAACAGATAATGATAGGGAATCCTATGCGGGCCGACAAGACTATTATGATGTCTAGTTATGACTGAAAAATAAAACCAGTGCTAAACTAAGCTATGGCCGACAAGGCCGCTAACTATCAGCTAAGCAAGGCCCCACACGACCAACACATAAGATCAAGCATATACTGGGCCCCACACGATCAACAACAGCTAACCACAGAAAATCTGAAACAATTTGCAAGCCTCTAGGAGTGATATATCGGTCGAGACAGGGCCCCGACCTACCCATACTGTACAACAAAAGAGAGTCAACCTGCTAATCTATTAGCTCTGGAGGAATGGAGCTAACTGCTCTGCTAGTCCTGATAGAAAGCTAAGAAGGTCCTGATCTGCGTCTAACGGCACCTGCAGGCAAGTAATGTAACGCCCCAAGGAGGGCGTCAGTACAATATGTACCGAATATGTAAGGCAATAACTATAAATAACTGAATAGAAGAAATAGAATTGAAAATAACTGAAAAGGAAGGCTAGAGATTCCACCTGCATAACTGAACTTTCTACTATCTAGTTTATCAATAACTAAAGCAATCAAGAACCTTACCTGACCCCCATAAGCCGGAAGGTACAACCAGCACAGAATAACCCACATGGGGCCCCCATAAGACCTGGTGAGTACACCTCAACCTATATACCCATGGCAAGGTTAGACCGGGTCAACTAGTAGCTATAGCCGTCCTACCAGTCCCCCGGGCCTGCAACTGAGCCCGCTCGGCCCCTGACTGTAGTTGTGTCTGAGTCTAGTGGACTCTTGATATCTGCACCCTGGGAACCAGGCTCGACGGGGGTGTGGTGTCAATACGGCATATAATAGTCCAGTCATAGAATGGACTGTATGAGGACCTGAGACCCCATCTTCGTCCCTTGCGGACGGCATACCGCTCTGTAGAGTGACGTCATCTCACCCCTGGCGGGCAACGACACAGCTAGTAATCCTGGGTTGGTTATGGGAGGCTATACGAGGCAAAGTTAATCCCAAACTAGGCATAAGATACTGATCTCAGCTAATAACAACAGCTAATCACAATTCATATGTTGTTGGTTCTCTTACTGGGATTTAAACTGAGCTACAATACTGAAGAAACTAACTTGCCGGAAGAATACGCTTTAACATACCGCAATTGCCGATTTCTGATTAATTGGCGAGTTTTAGTTCGTATTCAATAGCTCCTTCCAATTGTATTGTATTACTGGGAGAATAAGGTTGTTTTCAATACTAAATTTAGCCAAAACGATAACTTCCAATATAAATATCAACTATACTTCAGCTTGCCAGAACACGATCGAAAACATATAATTTCTCGAAAGTTCAGAAGGGAGAAATACTCACTTAAAGCCTGTGATCCAATAGAAATTAGTTTGGAGCAATTCTGACAGCTCTGGTTGGTGGGGCTGCAATTTGCCGAGCGAATTTTACGAAAATAACTCCGTAGCAATGCTCCCTGCAGGCTTATGATTCAATACCTGAAGTTAATTTGGATGTGGGCGGCGTTTGACAGCGTAAACGAAAGAAAATTAGTAGAACTCTTTGTGTTTTCCCTCTCCTGGTCGTATATGAACTTGGAAAATGAAATAAAATCAAAAGGAGGGATTTATAAATACTTGGGGCGGTGGACAGGGGTCCGTGGCACGGACCCTGTCGCGCCAAAGGTCGGGCGTGCCACGGAGACATCACGCCAGGGAGGGTTCATGACACGTTGCCCCTTTGGGCAGCTAGTCCGGCCTTCTTCCGCGCGATCCCAATTCCACGCTCGTTCGACCTTTACCTGGGCCCTTTTTATACGTGTTGCACACTAAAACTCTTAACCACCGTACGAATAGGTCGTCTAAATGTTAGAAACTTACGGGGTGTAACATCCCCCCCTAGTAACATTTGTCCTCAAATGTCACTTTGGCTCACGGGAGTCTAACTCCTTTAACTATAATTCTGGAAAAAATTTGGCTGAGTTTTGTCATGACCAGAGAGTACACCCGGATCGTAGACAAGGGACAAGGAGCCCCGAGAGATCCCAAGTCAACCCATGGCAAGAGCATAATACTAATTCATTCATATAAGGCAGAAAACTTAACTTATCAATCATGAACTAACTGAAAATCGTAACATGAAATGAAAGGAACAACAACCGAAATAGATTCATAAATGACATAATACTACACATAAGTTTAAAAGCCTCTAATCATAAAAGACGGGTTGAAGGAACAAGACCCCCAACTAACCCAAACAATCTGAAAACATAAGACAGGTAAACCAGTCTGAACATGAGGCCCTCGAATCATGAAGACTCACCACTGAAGACTGAGCGAAACTGAGCGCAAGCTAGGGACGATGCTGAACCTGCAAACTGGATCCTGAAAATATGTGGGTCGGTATTTGGAAGGTACTGAGTATGTAAGGTATACAAAATAATTCTTAAAAACATAAAAGTTATAGGAGTGGGGACATCATGATCGTAAGATTGAAATCATAAGTATATCGTAAGGCTCAGTACTTCCAAAATATTCGTAAACCTGTCATAGTTATAACCTATGAGGAAAACATTTCATAAAACATAACTTAAGCCAAAATAACATAATCATGCATACATTAAAACCATGAGGAACAATGGAAGATTTTTATAACCGACATACCCCATATGAGCACACACGGAGCCCGACTTGTAAACCTAGTCGGGAGGTCGTTCATACCTTGCCAAGGGTATGAACCATGAAAGGAGTGATATCACTCATGAAAGCCCCGTAGAGCATAGGGGACGGTCACTGAGGAGGTCCCAAACATAACCTACGGTGGCACGTAGTTTTGAGATTCGGGGCGTAACCTGGGCCTCGAATCTACTCAGTGTTAAGTACTACTCCCAAAACATGCAACATGCTCATAGAAATTCATACATGACATGCATGGCTAATTAAATCATGAGAATCGTATCATGCTTGAGAATTCGTAATACTAGCCATGGAATTGGGCCCGTGAATCAGCCAAAAATCATAGTTCATATACCATAAGCGACATGTGGGCATTGCCCATAATTTCAATCATACTTGAAATGCTTAAAGTTATAGGAAACATGATCATAATAACATGAGTAGTTGAAAAACATGCTTAAATTCAAGAGTTCATATCATGCTTGAGAAAATTACCATAACCTTGAATTTCACTAAAACCCCATGATTTGGGCACACGTGCATTTAAGGATTTAATCATCAAATAATGAATAAAATACGTGAAAACAGTCTAATAATTCAAACCCAACAACATGCTCATATCGATTTTTGAGGAAACATGCATTTGGGTTATGACCCATCAAAAGTTGGTAACTTAAACATAGAATTAGGGAGAAATTGGGCATGGGTAGGGACTAAACTACCCATTCAAAACCCCAAATACCTAGACATTTCGTGATTCCTACTCCCTTGAAGAACCCTAAGTGAAAACTTGAAGAACTTGAAGAAAATTGCTCGAAATCCTTCCTACTCCCTCCTCTAGCACTTGCAATTGCTAAAATGAACTTAGCAGGAGTTTTCATCCCTTAAAGACCCTGTTTCGACCTCAAACGACGTGGTTTAGGGTCCAAAAGAGTAGAAAAGACAAATTTGCCCTTACTGAAACTTTTCTGAAAAACAGGTCTGGCCCCGACCACGAGTGGTACCATCAAGTCACGACTCGTGATTACCTCTCGTGGTCACCTCACCATTCTTCCCAACTTTCTGAATTTGGCCACAAGTGGTATACCATTACTTGTACCACCATCCTACGGGTCGTACTGTCAACATTGGTACCACCCACCCAAACCAATACGACTTAACCACAACTCCTCACCACGACTCGTTGCTACATCCTACGAGTCGTACCATGACCCGTGACAACCCACTCTGGCACCATTGGTAAATTCACCATGACTCCTAACCACTAGTCGTACCCACACGCCATGACTCATAAGACTACTTGTGGTATAACCTCAGGCTCCCGATTTCATCACGACTCGAGTCACGAGTCGTAGGTCATCACCATAACTCGTACCTCAAGTCTAATAACGCTCAAACCACACTTCCAACTGAAGTATGAAGTGAACGTTGTCAATAAAGAACCCAACTTAGAGGTTGGGGTCGTTCCACAAGGAATATGGAAGATCTAGATTACAGCCGGTAGATGAGCTCGTATGGTAATTACTTCACAATGGGGGGGATTCTAATAAAAATCAATAATAGAAATAAACAGCAGTCAAGATTATATTTGTGAATCAATAATTAAAAGATAACTAGGGTTTGTGTTCCCCATGGGTTCATAACAGCTTTGGGTATACACTCGTAATCTTTACCAATATTTACTTACAGAACTGATAATTTAGGTTCATTCAAACGATTGACCAATCCCTATTGAATGACTATCCTCAATTACTTGACCAAGTCTCATGAGTTTTGAAAACTAACTGTTATCACTAAGTTTCAGATATAACTCTCCTGCGACCACAACTCAAGTTAATACAATGATCATCAAGATTAAGGCTCTGTTGTAATTCTCTTTTCCTAATCTCTACCTCTTTGACCAAAGCAAGTAAAGAATTCAGGCACTTCCTAATGTTGCGCACCGCCTAAGAATCATTAAAGATGAAGAGACTACAATATAAGTAATTAGTATTGGTTTTAGACTCACTTTGTGCAACCCTAACTTGTTAATCCACCATGATTCCCACAACCCTAGCTATGGAGGTTTTAGCCTCTCATAGTTGCAAGGTTGTAAATTGTAGTCATGACTGAAAACATAAAACAATACTTAAAAAAATGATTGAGAAAAACAATTCCTTCAATTAATCCACAAAATCTTGAATAACAAGTAGCAAGAACAATATGAATTCAAGAAAAGGTTGATCACAAGGTTGAACCAACTCAATTCTCTCTTTCAATGATGTCAAATTGCTTGCTACAATATTTTCCTACTAAAATTAAGTCTATTCGTCGTCCTCTATGAAAAATAAAATATAAAAAGTACTTATAGTGACACAAGAATCCTTTTCCTAAACTAATAGGACTGCTTTCCATATCTGTAGCCGACCTCATTACGGGTCCACCTACGACTCGTAGGGGCTTCTCACGGACCTTGGCATCGACTCGTGTCTTGGAGTGTTGGCTGAATTTTGGCTAAGTATTGGGCCAAGGTACGATTCATACCAACATCCTACGACTCGTACATTGCACACGTGGTTTGATCCTGATACTTTGAACTTTGTCTGAACTTCACCACGACCAGTATGGTATGACTCGTACCTTCATCTCACGGATCGTAGGGTACTCTCGTACTGAGAATCAGCCTCCTGTGCAATTCTTCTGGATTTCATCACGACTGTCTTACCACGACAAATACCATCATGGTACAATCTGTGACAAGTCTCATGGGATTAGTCTTCCAGGTTAAACTTTTAGCTTCTTATCAAGGCCCTCAGTACGACTCGTAGGTCCATCCTACGGGTCGTACTATGGACTGCACTTTTTGCCCTTTTTTACACACTTTTAGCTTCCTTTTGTAATTTATCATTCCAATACCCATTTATCCTGAAATCAAAGGGAAAGTGCCTCATATCCATATAAATACACCTAAGTCCATGCTATTTTCTTAGTTTTGAGCGTCAATAGTTCTGTAAATCCACAGCACATCAACACCCTCAACTTAAGACTTTTGCATGTCCTCAGGCAAAGAAAAAGAAAAACTAAACACGACGCTCAACTAGAAAATAAACTTAAGATACTACAGCCAAAACTCAAACAAATATGTGCACTCTATATACAACTCTATTGACCCTTCCTCCTGAAATATCATTAGCTAATGTATTGCAAGCAACATCAAAACATCATATTCAGGGATCAAGATATGTTATCTAGCTATCAACACGCAATCAAGTCATCACCTATGTGTTTCACAGAGGCCAATGGTAAAAGCAAATATAATCCATGTACCCTCACACAAAATGAAGTCCCCACTCTAGTATGAAGTATCAAATGAAACATGGGACTAGGCAAATGAAACACTCACTCTCTCAAAGAACTGCAAGTATTATGCCTCAGATACCATAGGCTTGCTCTTAATTTCCCTGCTTTGTTAGATGATCAAATTAAGATCACTATAGGACTTGATATGGCTTGTAATATAGGCTTAGGGCTGGACATGATAAAGATGGAGATCTTATAAGTGACTTTCCCTTCCTTGGCACTACATCTATTGGCTCCACCATTCTCCTATTTCACCCTTCATTCTTTGTGTCTTCTTTATTTTTTCCCAATTTAAGAATATTTGCATGGGTGAGGTGATTTTTTATATTTTTCAATTATTTCAAGCTCTTTTTAATTTTTCTATTTCAATATTCTCAAACTGTCAGCTTTTTACTTTTTTACCTCATCACACCTCATTTTTCACCCTTTTTTTTCTTTCCTTTTCTCCCACTCCCACCATTTATGCACCCCTACTCTAGCCCCCTCAACTTAAGTATTTTTCTTATGTTGAGGTTCACAATATCCAAGGAAGGAGAAGGGCCAAACAAGTTCATTATAAACAAATTGGTACGATTAACAGGTAAATCAAAGAAATATGGTCTATTACGGCTCAAACTTGGGATCAAGGGATTCATGAAACTTTGGTGGGGCAATATAGGCTAAAGTGAGCTAAAACAAAAATGCCCTATGATCATCTCCTAACCAACCATCCTTAACCTATGCAGAGACCAACCAGCCAAGTTCTAGATCTTCAACAACATACCGCAACAAATACTAAGACCTCACTCACACATGGTACATAAACTATTTTTACTTTACCTGTCTAGTCCATACATAGCTTAACAAGACTAGTACTATTAATAACTAAATGACATAAAACGATCCACAGAAATCATGCATTGTTGTCATAAATATATAACAAAAATTTTTAAGCAGGTCAATTTTTCCAAAAACAACAAAACTAGTGCATATTCATTGGCTGAGTATTCCTAAGTTACTTTCTAGTCAAACAAAAATCACAACTAAAAGAAAAAATCCTAACATATGCCGGTTCTGTTAGATAGCATGTCTGAGGGAAAAGAAACACTGCGAGAAAAACCCTCAGATGAACAAAAATATCCCAAAAATACAAGTACACCCCCCCTTTTAAAAAATAAGCTTCTTCCCCGAAGAATAAAATATAAGCATGTAGGGAGAAGGACATACCTGTGGCTGCTCAGACTTTACCTCTGTTATCTTGCGAAAGTAGTACCTCCGCGGTAGTAGTGACGCTAGCGGTGGCCGACGCACTCAATGGTGTAACAGTGGGGGGAGTGGTCCCCCCCAGTGGATGTAGCCGCTTGAACGGCCTCTGTGGTAATTGGGGCTGAATGTGGCTCACCCCAAAGGTCATGGCCACTAGCAAGCTCGGGATGAACTGTGGTGGAGCTTCCCACTCCTCTGATTCTCTCATGCAGCTCCGTCATATGCTCCTCATGAGCCCGCATACTCTTCGCTCTGCTTGCGCTCTTTCTTCTCCTTCTTTCTCTTTTTTCTCAAACTCTCCTCACCAGCATCTTCAGTAACTCTCTTCTTGCCTTTATCACCAGTTGCAGTTGGCCCCCAGTATGCTGCCAAATCAATATCCTCATCAAGCTCTGCATATAGGTCGGAAAGAGTGGAGGCTGCTATAACAGTTGGTTGTTGTAAATACAACTCAACCACTTGACTCCGAAGAGCCCCCAGCTCCACACGGAGACTGCCGGTGTCTGACTGCTCTGCCATCCTCTTGTTAAATCTACTCTCAAAAATATCCAGGCGAGCATGAAGAGCCTGAGCTGCTGCATCTATCTCGGATTTGACCCATGGCTTTACATTCTCCATCATTGCCTGAATTTTGCGCTCGGCCATGGTCAATCTCTTTGCTAGCTTCTGGAGGAAATCCTGCGGTACCAAGATGTACCCTGCTGGAGTCTGAGTATATACATTGGGCAACGGTGTAGCTAAGGTGCTGGGAGCTGCCTCTGAATGACCGGCATCTGTAGCCGGTGTCTCGCTCTACTCTTGAGTACTGGGGACATTCACCTATACGTCTCCTGTTGGCTGAGCTGCTGGGATAGTTGTAGGCATCCTGAGTCTGCTTACCGGGTTCATCTCATCCTGGATAAGGCCTATGTCTGCAATTCTTTGGCCTCCAATCAATCTCTCATCACCCTGCTGAACTCTTGCCTCCCTGCACAAATTGTATATAAGGCTCGAGAATGGGATAGTAGTGCTTACTTATACTGCCCTATCTCGTATCTCTGTAACTATGATCCTCGAGATGTTAAGAGGATAGCGAGACATGAGGCATGCCACCAAAGCCGCTTTGTCAGCACTCAGCGTGTTGTCATTGACTGTGGGTGCTAATCGATGTCTCACCAGTGTCCAACAGGCCTTTTCTATGAAGTTCAGTGAATTCTTTGTCACCTGCTTGCCACCTGTAACCCACTCGGCCTCGTCCTTATTCTCAGTTATCACCTCTGCTAGCCATTGCAGCTGCCTCTGTCACTCACCCCTGCTCAGACTTCTGATCTACTTCATTGCCTCCACCCTGTAATCATACTCTGGTGTTATCCTTGTTGGTCTGAACTGAGGTCCATACAACATCCGTGCAATAGTCCGATCAGATATATCTACTACTCGCCCTCAGACTAGAACACTCTCCAAGCAGGGTTGATCCTTTATCTTTTGCCCCTCATTTGCTTTCTCCTCCATTGTGGCCAGGTAGTTGGAAAGGAACTCCCTAACGGTCTCTTCTGTGTATTGTGTAGGGGTCTTGGCCATCCATTCTTACCCATAGAAGCTAAAAATACGCTTCATCTCCTCAACTTCGTTCAACGAATTAGTGAGGATCCGCGGTTCTTCTTGGATGCTTCTTTTTGGTTTGTTCTTGGTGGTGAGAGTTATGCCTTGTTCATATATCGCTTTAGCACCCGACACTCTCCACCGCATTATTCCATTTTCTCTGGCAGGGGTCTCCTCCTCCTCTACTTCGTCACTGCTTTTCGCATCATTCTGAGTCCCTTCTGACCTTTCCTCAGTGTTGGAGTCAGTTTGCGGCCTTTGTTGTTCCTCTCTAGCTCCCCCTTCAGACTGGGGAGCTTGAGCGGATGTGGTAGTGGTTGCTTCGGCTTGGGCCTTTGCTCTTGCCCTAGCGGTTCTGGTTCCATTGGTGTCTGAGGTGTCTACTTGATAATCCTCAAGTGAACCACTAGGTGAATCTCCAACTTTATCCGACTCTGAGTCAGTTGTTTCATCAATCAATGTCCTGCGGGCTTGTGTTTTGTCTACCCTGCGTTTATATGTCATTGTACCTAGTGAGAAAGAGGTTAGCATTCCGTTTTTAAAGAAGAAAATTTCAGATAGAAGAAGTTCAGTATCTCATCACGGGTCCTCACTATGAGTCGTACCTCAAAGGTACGACTCGTGAGAAGCCGTGATGATGCCCCACGACTCGTAGGTACGACTCGTACCGTGAAGGTACGGTCCGTACCTTGAGTCATCTGATGAAGTACCATTTTGAATAAATTTCTGTTTTTCACCATGACTCGTGGTACGACCCATAGGTCGATTCCATGAGTCGTAGGATGGGCTTCTCAGATCGATTTTTCAAGAAAAGTGGTACAAGCACTTAGTACGATTCGTGGTGTCAACCTAAGGCCCGTACTGTGTTGCGTACCCTTTTTCAGACCATTTTTATGATTCTTTTGCTCAGTATGTAAGTGTTTGTTTTGCACATTTTTGGGTACTCAGATTCCCCTAGGTCTAGCATATGGTAAACTCCCTTTTTACACTACTCAATCCTCCCCTACCGGTAACTCCCTTTAGGTGTTCAAGGGAAAAAATTCAATACATTTCAAGTGGGTTTCCAGTCGAGTTGATATTTTCGAACATACCCATTGATTTTCAAGCATATCCAGTGATTCTTATGGGTTTTCGATTCCCTTAAGTTCACTTTCAAACATTTAGAGCTTGCAATGTAAATAACTTACTTGATTGTCGATTCATAGACTGGAAATCAACTTCTAGGGCTTTGCCCACTTAGTTGAAGCAAGAATTTTGTGCTTACTTTCTTGATGATGAGAAGTTACGGGTGTTGGGAAGAGGATGCTCGAGTAGTGGGTTGTGGGTTTGTGAGGTGTTCGCATGGGAGAATGGTGAATTTTGAAGCTTAAATAGGTAAGGGAAGATTTAAAAATCTGGGCCAAATCGGGTAATTTTGACGCGTCACGACTCATACCACGAGTCGTAGGAGCAACCTACGACCCGTAGTGACTTTAATAAAAGAGAACTTACCTAGTGACCTACAAGTGCATCCTACGACTCGTACCATTAAGGTATGAATCGTAGGATGAGTCGTAGGTCGGACTTTGCTTCGAACTTTCTCTGCTTTTCACCACCACTGTTGCCATGACTTGTAGGACCTCACCACGAGTCGTACTGAGATCCTGTAGCAGAAGATTTTTCAGCCACCTGTTTTTGTTGCCCTGCACACTGAGCACACATTAGTTCACTAACTTGGGTTGCCTCCCAAGAAGTGCTTGATTTAAAGTCGCGGCACGACGCAGGTGGTCTGGTTACTCAGATTTTACCAAACCACCACTTGGGTTGCCTCCTAAGAAGCGCCTAATTTAATGTCGCGGCACGATGTAATTCTCTTGACTACTCAGAATTCGTCAAGTGACTCATACTCATCCTCCAATGCTGAGACCACACTAAATTCCTTTGGTTGCTTCATGGTCCGACAAATGTTGAAAGTGACCTCTTCTTTGTTTAGCCTGAACTTTAATAGGCCAACTTCCACATCTACTAGAGCTCTCCCAGTAGCGAGGAATGGTCATCCAAGAATGATGGGGACCTCATAATTGACCTCGCAATCCAAGATCACGAAGTCCGCTGGGAATATGAACTTATCAACTTTGACAAGCACATCAACTAGGATGCCCACTGGTCTCTTTACTGTTCTGTCGGCTATCAGTAGCCGCAAGTTGGTTGGTGTGGGGGCTCGCCCAATCCTAGCTTCTTGAAGACCACCAAGGGCATTAGATTAATGCTAGCTCCTAGATCACAGAGTGCCCTAGTGAACTCGACATTACCAATGGTGCAAGGTATCGTGAAGGCACCTGGGTCTTCCTTTTTCTAAGCTAAGACCCTTGTTGCTATGGCACTGCAGTGATGGACATTGTCAACTGGCTCATAGCTTACAGATCTTTTTTTCGTCACCAGGTCCTTCATGAATTTTGCATATCCTGGAATCTGCTCTAGTGCTTCGACCAACGGTATATTCACAAAAAGTTGTTTGAGCATTGAAATAAATTTTTGGAACTTACCGTTGTCCGCCTTTTTCTTCATCCTTTGTGGGAATGGTGGCGGTGGTCTTGGGATAGCCTTTTGCACTAGAGTTGCCCCTTGATCAATTTCGCATTCCTTCTCACCCCTAAGGGCCTCTTGCAACTCATCATGTTGTGTCTCATCACCAATATCTTCTCCCTCAATCACGCTCTCTTTCCTCCTTTCAACTTCAACAGGGAATGGGGGGTCAACTGTGGTTTTACCACTCCTAGTCATCACTGCCATGCAATGAGCATCATTCTTTGGATTCTGGACAGTGTTGTTAGGAAGTGTTCCCTTTTGCCTAGGGTTCATTGATGCCAATAGTTTCCCAAGTTGGTGTTCTATCTGCTTGATGGCGGTGGCATGAGATTCCACTTTCTGACCCATGCTAGATAAGTCACTTCAAATTTTTTTTAACTGATCATCCGTGGACCTCACCTTTTTTAGCATTTTGTCCATTATACTCTCCAGCTTTGATTGTATGGCCTCCCCTTCTCGTGCGTTGGGAGGCACATAGACTCCATCCCGGTCATTGCGATATCCGTTATTTATTCTAAATTCTCCCTCTCGCTCACGACCACGACCACGGCTCCTATCTCTGAACCTGTGTTCCTATTGTAGTTGTCTCTGTATTGGTTCTGACCTTGATTTCCAGAACCTTGGCGCTAATTGTCTTGTCTAGACGCTTGGGAGTTAGCTCGGAAACCCACCACTTGGCTATCTAGGAAGTTTGCCTCTTCATCCGAATCAGAGTGATCTGCTCCCTGCTCCCTTCATTGAGTTCCCACTGCATTTACCTTTTTGGCTCCTGCTCCCATGATATGCTTTGTTAGCAAATCTAATGATGTGCGCATGTGAGCCAACTCCTAATCGTGTTCTTGCTCCTTCCTTCGTTGGTATGCAGTCAAACCAACAACATATGTACCTGTCACTGCATCAGCCTCTCTCGTATGCCACGCCCTGTTTGTCTTAGTCACCCTGTCAAGGATAGTGGCTGCTTCCTCCCAGGTGTGACTCATCAATGCCCCTCCAGCCACCGTGTCTGCTACAACCTTGGTGCTATTATTAAGAGACCTGTAAAAAATTTCCAACAAACTGTCATCTGGGATTTATGTTTGGGCACTTAGTCAACTTCTTTTTGAACCTCAACCGGGTTTCATGAAGTGCCTCAGTCTTAATTTGCCGGAAATTGTAAATCTCATCTTTTAACTGTAACATCCTTGATGGGGTAAAGAATATATCCAAGAAGACTTGTTTAAGCTCCCTCCAATTGGTTATGGAGTCGTTTGGAAACTCTGATAACCACACAGTAGCTTCCCCTAATAGAGAGAAAGGGAAGAGTCGGAGTCGTATGGCATCCTGGCTTACTTCGGGCAACCTCTATGTCTTGCATATTCCTACAAAGTTCATCAAGTGCAGGTTGGAATCATCAGTACCCCCTTCATGTTTAGCAATTGAATCATGGTGCTCGTAATGTCAAATTTGGCCCCAGAGGGCAGTGGTGGTGGTACAATTGCTCCAGTTGACCCAACTTCATCAATGTTTGGGTCCTCATCATCAAAGAACTGAAGGGAAAATCTCTGAGCTCGGTGGCCCCTCCTATGTCGACCAGCGTTTACCACTTCATCTTTGTCATCACCAGCCTGCTGAAGTGCAGCTAACCGAGCTAGCTCAGCTTGCCTAGCTTCTTCAGCTAAAGGGCTTCTCTTTGCTTAGGGTTTTCCATTCTATGCAGTGCTCGTTCAATTTTGGGATTTAGTGGAACAAGGGGGTCTCCTCTACTTCGAGTGTTTGGCATTCACCGGAGGATAGCCTGTGGGTAATCAAAAACACAAAAATAACTGTAATTAAGGAAATAATTGCCAAAAAATCAACTACAAGCAAATAACCTAGTCTTAGCCGTATTCCCCGACAATGGTGCCACTTTTTGATAACGCTCAAACCACACTTTCAACTGAAGTATGAAGCAGATGTTGTCAATAAAGAACCCAACTTAAAGGTTGGGGTCGATCCCACAGGGAATATGGAAGATCTAGATTACAGCCGGTAGATGAACTCGTATGGTAATTACTTCATAATGGGGGGGAGGGGTTCTAATAAAAATCAATAATAGAAATAAACAGCAGTTAATATTATATTTGTGAATCCATAATTAAAAGATAACTAGGGTTTGTGTTCCCCATGGGTTCATAACAACTATGGGTATACACTCATGATCTTTACCAATATTTACTTACAGAACTGATAACTTAGGTTCAGTCAAACGATCGACCAATCCCGATTGAATGACTATCCTTAATTACTCGATCAAGTCTCATGAGTTTTGAAAACTAACCATTATCACTAAGTTCCAGATATAACTCTCCTGCGACCACACCTCAAGTTAATACAATAATCATCAAGATCAAGGCTCTGTTGTAATTCTCTTTTCCTAATCTCTACCTCTTCGACCAAAGCAAGTAAAGAATACAGGCACTTCCTAACGTTGCGCACCGTTAAGAATTATTAAAGATGAAGAGACTATAATATAAGAATTAGTATTGGTTTTAGACTCACTTGGTGCAACCTTAACTTGTTAATCCACAATGGTTCCCACAACCCTAGCTATGGAGGTTTTAGCCTCTCATAGTTGCAAGGTTGTGAATTATAGTCATGGTTGAAAACATAAAACAATACTTACAAAGATGATTGAGAAAAACAATTGCTTCAATTAATCCGCAAAATCTTGAATAACAAGTAGCAAGAACAATATGAATTCAAGAAAAGGTTGATCACAAGGTTGAACCAACTCAATTCTCTCTTTCAATGATGTCAAATTGCTTGCTACAATGTTTTCCTACTAAAATTAAGTCTATTCGTCGTCCTCTATGAAAAATAAAACATAAAAAGTATTTATAGAGACACAAGAATCCTTTTCCTAAACTAATAGGACTGCTTTCCATATCTGTAGCCGACCTCGTCACGGGTCCACCTATGACTCGTAGGGGCTTCTAACGGACCGTGGCATCGACTCGTGTCTTGGAGTGTTGGCTGAATTTTGGCTAAGTATTGGGCCAAGGTACGATTCGTACCAACATCCAACGACTCGTACATTGCACACGTGGCTTGATCCTGATACTTTGAACTTTGTCTGAACTTCACCACGACCGGTATGGTACGACTCGTACCTTCATCTCATGGATCATAGGGTACTCTCGTACTGAGAATCAGCCTCTTGTGCAATTCTTTCGAATTTCATCACGACTGGCTTACCACGACTCGTACCATCATGGTACAATTTGTGACAAGTCTCATGGGATCAATCTTCCAAGTTAAACTTTCAGCTTCTTATCAAGGCCCTCAGTACAACTCATAGGTCCATCCTACGGATCGTACTGTGGACTGCACTTTTTGCCTTTTTTTGCACACTTTTGCTTTCTTTTACAATTTATTGTTCCAACACCCATTAATCCTGAAATCAAAGAAAAAGTGTCGCATATCCACATAAATACACCTAAGTCCATGCTATTTTCTTAGTTTTGAGCGTCAATAGTGCTGTAAATCCACAGCACATCAAAGTCGTTCTGGTGAAATTTTCAGGTTTTTCTACAGTCTTCAACTTCAACTCCCTGGTCTATCCGGCCCTTTCGGGGTATTACAAGTTCCCCTGTAATATGGACTATCTAAAAACCTTGAAACGCAGAAGAGTCCAACACAGGCACTTCACATAACACTATAGCAACTGTTTCTAAAAAAACATTGTATCTAGCTGAGCAATATATGTAATACACATCATAAAACAAACTGAATCGTACATGTACCTTAACTGCATGGCCTGGCTAAGTTTTAAACAACTAAGGATACTTGGATCTCATATCGTCCTCAGCTTCCCAAGTAATCTCTTTTCTATTCCTGCTCCGCCACAATACTTTAACAGCAGCGACATCTTTAGTCCTTAGTCTGCGAACTTGCCAATCTAGTATGGCTACTGGGACCTCTTCATAGGCTAACTCCTCGCTCTGAACATCCTCAACTGGCACAATTTGGGACGGGTCTCCTATGCACTTCCGTAACATCAACACATGAAAGATCGGGTGGACAGATTCTAATTCTGAAGGCAAATCTAGCTCGTACATCACCTGGCCTATTCTCTGAAAGATTCGGTACGGCCCTATGAATCTTGGGCTAAGCTTTCCCTTCTTTCCAAATCTCATCACACCCTTCATCGATGAAACTTTCAGAAATACCTAGTCACCTACACTGAACTCCAGGTTTCTACGTTGTATATTAGCGTAAGATTTCTGGCAAGTCTGAGCTGTCAGCAGAGGTTCTATGATAAGCTTTACTTTCTCTTCTAACTAGTGGATTATGTCTGGTCCAATTAACTCTGATTCTCCAACCTCAAACCAACCAACTGGGGACCTGCACTTCCGCCTATATAGGGCCTCATAAGGTGCCATCTGAATCATCGAATGATAGATGTTATTGTAGGCAAACTCAATAAGGGATAAATGTTCATCCCAGCTACCCCCAAAGTCCAGCACACACGCCCCTAATATATCCTCGAGCATTTGAATTTATGTTCTGCCTGTCCGTCTGTTTAAGGGTGGAAGGTCGTACTCAGATTAACCTGCGTCCCCAGGCCCTTCTGAAAGGACTGCCAAAATTTAGTAGTAAATTGCGCTCCTCTGTTGGAAATGATTGATAACGAAACACCATGCATCAGACTATCTCTCTGATATACAGTTCAACATAGTCTTCAGTTGAGAAAGTAGCCCTTACTGGTAGAAAATGAGCTGATTTCGTCAACCTGTCAACAATCACCCAGATAAAATCAAAATTTGCGTTTGGTACGGGGTAGCGCAGTTACAAAGTCCATATTGATAGCTTCCCATTTCCACGTAGGCACTGCTATCTCCTGTGTCAACCCGCCAAATTTTTGATGTTCCGCCTTCACTTGCTGGCAATTAGGATTGTGCTACAAATTCTGCTACTTCCTTTTTCATTCCCGGCCACCAGTAAATTTCCTTTATGTCATGATACATCTTTGTTGAACCTGGGTGAAGAGAATAACGAGAGTAATTTACCTCAGTCATGATATGCCGGCGAAGTCTTTCTACATCCGGAATACAGAGGTGACCTTTACATCTCAAGACCCCATCTGCAGTTACTTCGAAAGTTGATATTTTCCCTCACTGAATTTTATCTCTGAGCTGAACCAGGTTAGGGTCTTCATACTGTCGTCCTTTCACTTCTACAACCAACGATGACACTGCAGTATTCTGGATCACTGCTCCACTGTCTTCCGAGTCTACTATACGGACGACCAAACTGGCTAACTGATGCAATTCTCGAGCCAGTTCCTGCTGTCCTGGCTTCAGATATGCCAAACTCCTCATAGATTTGCTGCTGAGGGCATCTGCTACAACATTGGTTTTTCCTGGGTGATATAGAATGTTCACATCGTAGTCCTTCAACAGCTTTAACCAGCGATGCTGCCGCAGATTCAACTCTTTCTGTGTGAAAATGTACTGGAGGCTCTTATGATTAGTAAAAATATCTACATGGACACCATATAGATAGTGCCTCTATATTTTCAAGGCATGAATTACCGCGGCCAACTCCAGATCATGGGTGGGGTAGTTTTTTTCATGCCTCCTCAGCTGTCTGGAAGGGTAAGCAATAACCTTACCATGTTGCATCAGAACACATCCTAACCCGACGCCTGAGGCATCGCAGTACACTGCATAACCCTCTGATCCTTCTGGAAAGGCTAATACTGGTGCTGAGGTCAATCTATTTTTCAACTCCTGGACGCTCTGTTCACATGCTTCAGTCCAGTGAAATTTAGTTGCTTTTTGAGTTAGCTTGGTCAAAGGCGCTGCTAAGGTAGAAAATGCTTCCACAAATCTTCTGTAATACCCGGCTAACCCCAGAAACTGCGTACCTTAGTTGGAGTTGTAGGTCTAGGCCATGTTTTTACTGCTTCAATCTTCTGCGAATCTACCTGAATACCAGTATCTGACACAATGTGGCCCAAAAAGACCATTGAATTCAGCCAAAATTCACATTTATAAAACTTCGCATATAGTTGGCGATCCTTGAGAATCTGGACCACTATTCGTTGATGATCTCGGTGATCTGCCTCTAAACGGGAATACACCAGGATATCATCGATAAATACTATCACAAACAAGTCTAGATATGGTCTAAAGATGTTGTTCATCAAATCCATGAACACTGCTGGAGCATTCGTCAACCTGAAGGACACGACTAAAAATTCGAAGTGGCCATACCTAGTCCTGAAAGCGGTTTTTGGAATATCCCTCTCGTGAACCCGAACCTGATGATACCCAAACCTTAAATCGATCTTCGAGAAATACTTCACCCCCTGTAACTGATCAAACAAGTCATCTATTCTGGGAAGTGGATACTTATTCTTAATAGTGACTTTATTCAGCTGCCGTTAGTCTATACACATGGGGAGGGAGCCATCCTTCTTTCTCACAAATAGGACCGACGCACCCTACAGTAAAGTACTCGGCCTGATGAAGCCCTTATCTAACAGATCTTTCAATTACTCCTTCAATTCCCTGAGCTCGGCAGGAGCCATTCAGTACGGAGGGATGGATATAGGCTGAGTACCTGGCAGTAAATCAATTGTAAAATCGATCTCCGGTTCTGAGGTAATACCAGGAAGTTCATCTAGGAACACATCTTGGAATTCATTAACTACAGGGATGGACTGGAGAGTTGGACATTCTGCTTGAACATCTTGAACGCTGACAATGTGATATATACAACCCTTTGCTATCAACTTCCTCGCCTGAAGATAGGAAATAAACCTACCTTTATGGCCGTATTACCTTCCCACTCCCGTACTAGCTCCCTTGGAAAGTGGAATCAGACAGTTTTGATCCAACATTCAACATTGCCATAACATGGCGCCAACCAATCCATACCCATAATTGCATTGAAATCAATCATTTCTAGTTCTATCAAATCTGCTAAAGTCTGATGACCAACAACCTCTACTGTGCATTCCCGGTAGACCCTCTTGGATATGATAGAGTCTCTGAAGGGAGTAGACACTAAAAAAGGTCGCTGAAGCAGTTTTGGCATAATATTGAATTTTCGGGCCACTAATAGGGAAACATAAGACAAGGTGGATCCCGGATCTATCAATACATAAATAAAATGATAGCAAATGTCCAGCATACCTGTCGCCACATCCGGCGATGACTCTGACTATTGTCGTCTTGGTAAGGCATAAGTGTGATCTGGACCAGTGCTTGAACTAGATGCCTCTGGTCTGCCTCGGCCTCTGTCGGCTGGAGTTGAGGGCCTACGCCCTGCTGGAGATTCTGGGGCACGTGACCCTACTGAAGATCTATCCTATTGGTCCCGATCACTCTGACCCTTGGCTGGACAATCCCTCATCCGATGACCCTCTTTTCCACATATATAACATATCGTGGAACCATACATGCATGCCCCGTAGTGACATCGGCTGCAGATAGGGCAAAGTGGTACAGTAAATCTGCTCTGCTCTGACCCCCTATGCTGCTGCGAACTTGCTAGCCGTGAGCTCTCACCGGACCCTGATGGCCCCCGGCGACCAGACCTACTCCCCTACTGCTGCTGTGGAGGGTGGGGGTCTTGGTGGTCTATATGATAATCGTGGCCTGGGTCCGCCCTGAAATTCTGTCTGCACATCACTCAATCTAGTCCTGCGGTGCTGCTCCTGGATTATCCTTTACATCTCCTACTGTCACTGCCTGATTCCCTCGATATTCTGGTCAAATGCCTGGACACGGGCAATATCCATATCCTCTCGCAAAGTCGCCATGATACAAGTCTCTACATATTCTAGATTTAACCCCATAATAAACCGGTGCACCCTAGCTGGCATAGTATCTATAAAGGTCGGTGCATATCTGGCCAGGGAATCAAACCTCATGGCATACTCCCGAACACCCATCGAGCCCTCCTCCAGATGCAAAAACTGATCAACCCAGGCCTGCCGAATTTCCCATGGCAAATAATGATCCAGGAAGGCCTCTGAAAAATTAGGCCAGGTCGGAGGAGGTACATCTCTACCCCGGGACCTCTCCCAACTCTCGTACCAAAACACCGCAATATCCCGTAACTTAAATACTGCTAACTCAACTGACTCTGCAGGTGTGGCATGCATCACCCTAAAAATCCACTGCAATTGATCCAGAAAGTCCTGTGGGTCCTCATCCCGGCCCGTCCTTGTAAATTGCGGGGGACTCAATGCGAGAAACTTTTGGACCCTATAACTACCTGGCCCTCTTGAAGATTCCGCGACTGCGGGTGCCACTGGCTGATGCTGTGCAGCCATCATCTGAGCTAGCATAACAACAACACTCCTAACCTCCTGATCGGACGGTGTCGGTATAGGCACTGCTGGAGAGGGTGCCGACATTTCCACTACTCTAGACGGAGCAAAGACTGCGGGGGAGATCGAGGTGGAGTCTCCCTGTCGCCCTCAGATCAGGCTGACTCTGGCTGAGGCACCCTGCTAGTGCCCTCTCCTGCTGCTACATCCAATTCCCTGCCAGTCGTAGTATGTCGCGAATCTGACATTTCTCTGTAGACAAGAAGAATATGGTAAGCTTAGGGACTTGACCCTATACTGTACAGCTCTACCGCATGACTGCTCTGATACCAAGTTGTCACACCCCACCTTGGGAGGCACGACTGGCACCTGGTGCCCTACTAAGGTCTGAACTAGCCTGGCTGAGCTTACGCACCACTGGTGCATGATTAACATTAACGCTCAGGTCGAGAAAACAACGGGCTATTTCTCGGCTGTAAATACAGCCCCCGTCCGACAAGACCTTATAGCCACCTGTAAAATAAAACAGCTAACCAGAAACAGATAATGATAGGGAATCCTATGCAGGCCGACAAGACCACCATTGTCTAGTTATGACTGAAAAGTAAAACCAGTGTTAAACTAAGCTATGGCCGACAAGGCTTCTAACTATTAGCTAAGCAAGGCCCCACACGGCCAACACATAAGATCAAACACATATGGGCCCCACACTGTCAACAACAGCTAACCACAGGGGATCTAAAACAATCTGCAAGCCTCTAGGAGTGATATACTGGTCGAGATAGGGCCCCGACCAACCCATACTATACAACAAAAAAGAGTCAACCTGCTAATCTATTAGCTCCAGAGGAATGGAGCTGACTGCTCTGCTAGTCCTGATAGAAAGCTAAGAAGGTCCTAATCTGCGTCTAATGGCACCTGCAGGCAAGTAATGCAGCGCCCCCAAGGAGGGCGTCAGTACAATATGTACCGAATATGTAAGGCAATAACTGTAAATAACTGAATAGAAGAAATAGAACTGAAAATAACTGAAACAGAAGGCTAGAGATTCTACCTGCATAACTTAACTTTCTACTATCTAATTTATCAATAACTAAAGCAATCAAGAACCTTACCTGACCCCCATAAGCCGAAAGGTACAACCAGCACAGAATAACCCACTTGGGCCCCCGTAATCCCTGGTGAGTACACCTCAACCTATATACCCTTGGCAAGGTCACACCGGGTCAACTAGCAGATATAGCCGTCCTACCAGTTCGTTGGGTCTGCAACTGAGCCCGCTCGGTCCCTGACTGTAATTGTGTCTGAGTCTAGTGGACTCCTGATATCTGCACCTCAGGCACCAGGCTCGACAGGGGTGTGGTGCCGATACAACATATAATAGTCCAGCCATAGAATGGACTGTATGAGGACCTGGGACCCCATCTTCGTCCCTTGCGGACGACATATCGCTCCGTAGAGCGACATTATCTCGCCCCTGGCGGGCGACGACACAGCTAATAACCCTGAGTTGGTTATGGGAGGCTATATGGGGCAAAGTCAATCCCAAACTAGGCATAAGATACTGGTCTCAGCTAATAACAACAGCTAATCACAATTCATATGTTGTTGGTTCTCTTACTGGGATTTAAACTAAGCTACAATACTGAAGAAACTAACTTGCCGAAAGAATACGACTTAACATACCTTAATTGTCGATTTCTGATTAATTAGTGAGTTTCAATTCGTATTTAATAGCTCCTTCCGATTGTATATTATTACTGGGAGAATAAGGTTGTTTTCAATATTAAATTTAGCCAAAACTGTAACTTCCAATATAAATATCAACTATACTTCAGCTTGCCAGAACACGATCAAACACATATAATTTCTCGAAAGTTCAGAAGGGAGAAATACTCATTTGAAGCCTATGATCGCATAGAAATTAGTTTGGAGCAATTCTGTTTTTATATATACTCATATATTTATATTATATATTTTTTCAGTTATGCTTAGGAACCTTCCATGCATATTATAATTAATTATTTTTTATAAATATTTATACTATTTTGGTACATTATACATACTTCAATATGTTACTTGTACCAACTTTACTCAATGTTTTTCTCAAAATATTTTACTTACATTACATATATAATATTGTATATTACTCTAATAAATCACTTTTGTATACCACTACCGTATATTTTGGTATATCGCTTTTTCAATTTTATATACCTCATATAAATTCCTTTTCAAAAAATCATTTCTTTTATTTTCTTTTAGCAAATATTTTGTTAAATATACAAACAATCCCTTTTAGTTTCTAAACAAAGTTTTAAAGACTTATCTTTGAACAGGCTCTGAGGGTACTTAATACCTCCCTCTCGGAGTAACCAAATTCTTACTTAGAATCTCATGATTTTAAGACCTAACAGAGTTTTACATCAAAACAAACATGGTTTTTCTAGTTTTCAAAAAATTAGGTGGCGACTCTAACCTTTCAAAAAATTCGAAATTATTCAGTCGCAAAACCGCGAACTATTTTTAAATCCATTCAAATTAGGGTTCAATAGGTGGTATTTCTAGGTTGAATAAGCAAGGTTGGCAGAAGGATGTGCCATGGCATGACATAGGCATTGAGCGGCATTAATAGTGTCCCTTTAGCTTGTGGCAAGTGCCAAGGTCGGATAAAATATGGGTAGACAAGGTACTAATGACAAGGCAAGAGAAAGGCAAATCAAGACCAAAAAAAAGTAAGGAATGATATGAGGGAAGCAAGAGTTAGTATGACAAAGAGAAACGCAGGCAAACCATCTGTAGTGGCATGTCAGCGACATGTAACGTTGGCATAGGCATAGGTAGTGTCTTTGGTGCAAATATAGTAGCATTGGCGCCACAAGGCGCGAATTGGGCCTTAAGGGCGCGAAAATAGTCAGCACACACGAGGTTGTTTCCTTTATGTAACTGCTTTTGGATAGATTCCGTAATTCTGGTAGTCATTTTGTATTTCGAAATTTGAATTTTCAGGTAGTTGAGGATATCATTACATATTAATTTTGATTGGTTTGATCCCGATAAGTGACAGCAGCATATTGATTGCAAGCTAAAGGCAAGCGCATGTGTTATAAATATGTTGCCTCGACCATGGACGAAGGAGGAGTGAAAGAGGAAAGTGTTAGATCAGAATTTCACTAAGGAACACTAAGAAAAAAATAGAGTAGATTCGAGAGAATGTTTGAGCAACAATCAACTAATGACAATGCCTAGTTGAAATTGTGGCTGACTTGTAGTCATAATGAGTGAGGGTCCTTTGTGTTGTTTTGATTTAATACAAAGATTGAGAATTTTTTGTATTTGCTTGTGTTCATTTTGTTACTGCCTTAAAAATAATCTAAATCCAAAACACTAAGTGTTGTCAAAACAGGTTGAGTCAAGCAGGTGAACTTGACTGCCCCACAGTGGGCAAACCTCAGACAGAAACTCAGGCATACAAAATCACCCCTGTAACACTATGTATATGTTAGTGACTAGAAATTCCCACTAAAACTATAAGTTTGTCTAAAGTTCAAACTTTCTAATGTTTAATCAACTGATGTTAATATTATTTTATACAACATATTTTCTTTTCATGTTTTCCTTAAGTGTTTTGTCCCATTTTATGTTGGGATTCGATGATGCATACAAGTATTTGTTGTAGCGTCTTTTTGTTCCTTTATAAGGGACTGTATCTTTTCGTGAATGCAAGTATTAACACTCAGATCGGTATAGACCCTCACTAGACACCTCCCTTATCCTCCAAATCTTTTGGTGAGCCATATTCTATGCTCATGTTCTTTTAATAATACAAATATTTGTATTATATTGAGTATAGACAGAGCCTTGTCACCCACATTCACTACAACAAAAAGGATCTTTAGCTGCCATAAAAAATTCCTTTAGCGGTAATAGAAATTGCCGCCAATACTTTTACCGGCAATTTAACTTTGGCTGTTGATGTTGGCGTCGCTAAAGCCTTTAGAGGTCAATTAGCAAAATGCTGGTAAAGATGTGTTTTATTGCCACTAAAAATTACCTGCTTTAACGGCAATTATGTAGCGGCAATTATTATAGCAACTAAAACCAACCCAAAAATAACTAGTTATGTCCTTTTAGTGTCCATTTTTTTTATCAATAAATTTAATTAAATTGCCGCTAAAACTCACAATATGTAGTGACAGTTATTTGTGGCAATTATAATTGCTACTATAAATGTCTTAATTTTTCCTTTTACTGTCCATTATTATGGCAAGTAGCTTTAATTAAATTGCCTCTAAAAGTAACATTCTTTAACGACAATTGATTTATGATCATTATAATGGCCACGATAAATGTCTTAATTAGCCTTTTAGCGTTCATTTTTATGGTAGATAAATTTAATTAAATTACCGCTATAACTCACATTCCTTATCAATAATTGATTTGTATAAATTATAATGGCTATGATAAATGTATAGTTTTCCCTTTTAGTGGCATAAATAATAAATGCTAAAAAAACATATAACTATTAATTCATAAAAACATAATATATCTCTTTATGTCTAACAAACACAATAAAGTGCTAACCAAAGATATTAATCTAACAACTTAAAAAACTTATATTTTTTTATCTAAATAATCAATGTCATATACTTTCAATCCTATCAGAAATCAACTTTTCAAATAATTTCCGCAACTCTTCCTCCCATTGAAATCTTTCAAATGCTAAATTTTTAAACATCAGACTGTATGACCTGAAATAACAATATAACTATATCAGTAGATAAAATATAATGTGAAAAATATGAAATTTAAGTTCTCAACTCCATATCAAATATTTAACGTAACAAAAAGAGTCAAACATTTTGAAATAGCCCAAAATAAGATGTGACTTAAATAAATAAGATGGAGTTCAAGTGCCTCTTAATGTCATGCTACAAATTGCACCAACAATGGAGAACTTTTGCAGCAAATATTGTTGCTTCCTTCTCATGATATACCAGACGAATTCCCCAGCATAGTTAATTCATAAACTTTGTAGATACCTCAAATAGGTAATAATCATTTGGGTTATTCCCTTCTTTATTGCCAGACTTTAGATTCAATTTAATATCAGTGTCAACTAACAAGAGACCTATGTTTTGCAATAGAGACGACATTTGCTAACCAGCAACTTTCACATCTGTATTCATATGCTGAAGTAGCTTCAATAGAACATCAGGTATCAAAGTAGGCATTCCCAAAATATTCAATTAGCATTACCAGAAAAAGATGCCAAATTGAAGAACGTCAAGATTACATAATTCTCTAGCAATAGAGCAAACAAAATTATAAAGGTACATCATGCTTATACCACCAAAATAGTTTAAATTTTAAAGGTGCATCATGATAAGAATTCATCTAACAAAAGTTATTGTGATCTTTATCAACTAGATTGCAACTAAGACTTCCTTAAGGTGGTGGAGCAAAACTGGAACAGAGAAATGAGTATTAGCCTCATCGAGAACATCTGGAAGTTATGCTCAATATCAGGGGGAGCTTAGTTTATGTACTCTAGGAGTTGCCACACTATATTATGGTTAACTAAGTGCAGAAAAATAGTTAAACGGAATGGAAAATTAGGACGTGGAGGTGGATTTCTGGTTAGTATTGAGAGGATGAAAAACAGGTAGTTCATGCAAATAAGATGAGATGAAGTTCCACCTGGATCAATACATATAATACAACTTAGAAGTATCAAATTTTTCCCTTCACTTAGGAGTGCAAATATATCATATTCCATATTTTGTGGATTTTAAATTATATATTTTCTAATTTTTTACATGACATGCTTAAAGTATAAAATTAAAAAAAAATTTAATACATTTTACATACAGAATTTGAAAATTTTATTTATTTTTTTAATACTCGTGCGAAGTCAAAAACAAACAAATAAGTTAAAAGGGAAGGAGTATAAAGATTTTCAATCTTCCGGAGTATTTAATATAATTATCTGTTCTACTAAGTGCAGGTATGGGAGTTGGCTTTATGTCCCTAGTGCTGGGAACAACTTGGCTCTATTTTAGCTTCAAGAAACGAAAACTCATGAAACTTAGGGAGAAGTTCTTCCAACAAAATGGTGGATTTCTCTTAAAATAATGAATCTCCTTTAACGAGGGTGGTGTGGAAGCGACCAAAACTTTTACAGCTGAAGAGTTGAAGAAGGCTACTAACAACTGTGCTAGTGATAGAATTCTTGGTCGTAGTGGAAATGGAATTGTCTATAAGAAGTCTAAGTTTGTGGACGAGAATCAGATTGAACAGTTCATCAATGAGGTACTTATTCTTACTCAAGTCAACCACAGAAATGTGTGAGGCTGTTTGGATGTTGTTTGGAATCTAAAGTTCCTTTATTGGTCTATGAATACGTCTCTCATGGAACTCTTTATGAGCATATCCACAGTCAAAATGGAGCGCCATGGTTATCTTGTGAAAATTGGCTAAGAGTTGCTAGTGAGACAACAAGTGCATTTGCTTACCTACATTCATTTGCATTGATGCCTATAATTCACAGAGATGTCAAATCTACTAACATATTATTGGATAATGTTTGCACAGCAAAAGTTGCAGATTTTGGAGCTTCAAGATTAGTCCCTCTTGACCAAACACATGTTGCTATGTTGGTCCAAGGAATATTAGGGTACTTGGATCGTGAATATTTTCACACAGGTCAATTAACAGAGAAAAGTGATCTAACATGTAATGGTAAAGTTAGGAGAATCAAACAATGCATATTTTAAGCATGAATGAAATAACAAAATCCACGAGGAGCTGTTGTCGAGCACATTATGGCTATTAATCCTGATATACTTAAAAAAGCAACAATTTTGAAAAGAGAGCAGCAGTTGAAACTTATAGAACCAGTCACTTCCAGTTAAGTCTTCAAGCTCTAAATGATATCAGTGAACTTAAGAATAGTTGTGTTCACTATCAGTTGAAACTTAAAGAACCAGCAGTTATGCTCAATATCAGGGGAGGCTTAGTTTATATATGTTGACTTGGGGGATGCAAAAGCGATAAGATACAGATATATCATTCTTACATTTGATATTATGCCACTACCATCAAAAACGGAGGAGGAAAACTCAAATAGTAGAGCTAAGGAAAATATGAGTAGTATCATGAGGTGGAGTTTTTCAGCAACACTAGGTATTCTTGATGTTTGTGGTACTCGTTCTTGGCCACTGACAGCGTCAGGGATCTGATAAATATTAACATGTTAGTTAATAATACTTTTATAGAATTAAAATTTCACTAAAACCGTCTAAAACTTATGAAATGGAGTTACCTGTTCACTTGAGTCACCATTGATATTTTGAGGCATACATTCATTAGGAACATATTTGCGAATGAATTGTCTCATTAGGAGTAATTATGATTGCATCTTCTCCCGATTTTGTTTCATCTGATTCATTTCTTCATTTTGCTTCTCCTTTAACTCGTTTGTCTCATGTTCTAACTTTTGTACAACCTCACTAGATGAATCCTCTGCAATAATACCTCCTAAGGAAGATCGAGGACTCCATAGGACAGAAGGAGTTGGACCAAGCCCTAAACCACGAACATATCCATTTTTTTCATTTCCCAGGACCTGAGAATACACGTCGCCTTCCCAAGCAACACTGCGAGGAGGTTGATCAGTAGATTTCTCACTATTGTTCATCCTTTCATTTATCATATCCTGATAAAAAATCCATAATAAATTCAATTTGAAACTTTTGTTCTCTTTTAAGTTTTTTTTTGGTAATTGTTTCCCAATTTAAAAAAATAAAAGAAAGAAGAAATCTTACGATTGTCTTGGCAGATTTATTATCCACTGGTCTTCCATCCTTACGTTTTTAATGAGTTAATATAAAAATCTGTGCTCGTGTAGGCTCTATCCCATTTTCAGCATAATACAATAAAAATAATGTCAGATAAGTAAGACAAAAAAGGCATTAAACTAAATAGTTTATAATTTCCACAAGTAGGTCTACCTTTTCATCCATCAAAGTAGCAATACTTTTGGATCCTCCTGTGTGAGGCATCTTTTGCTTAGACCTATTATTTCTATTTGCTAAGGTACACCTCTATCAATAATACATTAAAAGACATCTTATAATATATAAATAAAAGCTGAGCGTAACTAAAATCAAAAGACTATAAAATGTAGCAACTAGGATTACTTTTTCAAGATTTGTTGATACCTTAGATTTATCAAAATGCCAATATGAGACAAGACCACTCCATTGATCCCTCGGTATGCGAGTTGGTCTATTTTTCAGCAAAGCATTTTTAGTCTTATACATTGACATATAGTCACCTTTTAAATCACACTTGTAATCTCTCCATTTCTTTCCTAATGACTTTATGACAAACTCTTCTCCGCGTCTTGGGATAGAGAACTTTTTCTAAAAACATAAAAGACAATAAAGAAGATAACATCATGTATAACAGATTGATCTTGTTCACATCTAATAATGACAATAATAACTCCATACCTTCACAAAATCCACTAATTTCTTTTTTTCCTCATTGTCAACACTTCTCCAATCATTTATATGTAGAGATGTTAGTTCTGGAGTTCTCGCAACAATGCCTAGAAAACTAGCAAGCTTTCGGCCCTCTTTCCCAACAGCTTGATTACGACTATTAAATTTCACATTAATTGTCTTCCCCGGAGGCAATTTCTAAATATCTTTTAGCAAAGTAGGCCCACGAACCTTTCTTTCCTTTGAATTACCTAAAACAAAAAAAAATAGCAAAGGAGAAAAACAAGCTGTCTTTGGCCATCAATATCAAATACAGCTACATGAAAGTAAATATCGATTCAAAAGTAAATGACTGATGACACAGGAAGTGGCCTTACATTCTTATAGAATCAGTGGTAACACAAGCTTAAGATTGGTAGTTGATCAGATCAAATACATTCTAAAGAAATGTGATTATAAATGAAGAGACTGACGCTCAGTTATATGGAGTAGTAAATGAAAAGTTTGTTGGCTTGAAAAACTACTCACAAACATCTTAAACTCGAATTAAAATGCAATTAGTGAAGTTCTCCAAAGAAATTATAAGGGGCTTGACATGATTCTTCCCACTGGTTGTAGTATTTATAATATCATAGTGTATTATTGTACCAAAAATAAAGAGATCAGCTAATATACATTGTATTTTAAATAAAAGGATCTCGTGTTTTCATAAATGTATGGTCTATACAGAGAGACACTTCTATCTGGGAAAATCCAGCTGAGTTCCATCATGAAAGAATTTTTGTACAATTAATGGGACTATAGTGGAAACGATTTCAATGATTTTCAGTTTGGTTCTGGCAAAAGAATCTATGCAGGGATAGCCATGGCAGAGAGGATGTTCATTATTCACTGGCTTCACTAGTTCATTCTTTCGACTGGTATTTACTTGAAGGAAAGACATTAGACCTTACAAAAAAGTTTGGGATTGTTTTGAAGAAGAGAATGCCTCTGGTAGCTATACCTACTCCAAGATTATCCAAGCCTACACTGTATGAGTAAAACTAAAATATGTTTGTTTTTTTGTTGAGATAACTTCAGCATTTTGTTTTTGTACATCCTTGGCTGCTTAAATAAATCAAGCAATTTACTTGAGGAACCAGGTAATTAAAGTTGGACAAAAGGCTCCAAACTTCAGTAACCATCATACTAACGACCAACAACTCAGCCAAATGTATTGCATGTGACTGCATCCAAGATGTTATTCTTAGGATAGAAATTTAGCTTCTCTAATGTTAGCTCCTCTGCATAAGACTTCTTCTACCACCTTCCTGATTATCATCCCAACACCCTCTGGATATATAATAAATGCAGCCAGCAAAGGAAATTCTGCAGATCTCAGCAGTTACATTCTTCATTTTCCCATGTGATTCTGCTGAAGCTAATTCATCCAAATTCTAGCAAATAGCTCATATTTCTCATTCTCTACATTACACAAAGGACTAACTTGGTTTTTTGTTATACTCCGTTAACCTTTAAGCTTCTTATAGTCATTGGAAACACAAAGTCAGAAAGGCAAACTAATTTCTTTTGCCAATTTCATCAGTAATCACAATTGGTGGAGCCTTTTCAGAAAATCTCAGAGAAGACCAAGTCTTAAATTAGACACGAGATAGATAAGTATTACCTGATTCAGTATTAGGTTGAACCTCAATGCCACCCGCAAAAATATTCAACTCATTTTCTTGAGTTTCAGAGTGATTCTGACTATTTATGAACTACTCAATATAAGGTTGGGCTCGAGTGTTGTTCTGATCATCCGTCAATTGCTCAATATAATGT
Organism: Datura wrightii; assembly: GCA_035772735.1. Lineage (NCBI taxonomy): Eukaryota > Viridiplantae > Streptophyta > Magnoliopsida > Solanales > Solanaceae > Datura > Datura wrightii. The sequence continues at coordinate 138,537,863 of JASDFA010000007.1, read as the reverse complement.
CGCACATCTTCATCATGGTGTTGTTGAATTTCTAATCTGTTGCGACCTCTTGTTTGCATAATTCCTGCACATAAATAAAGCCTCGTGGCAAATATAGTTTCCACAATAACACATATTGATGCAATAGCAGGAAAAAAATATCTAATTCATAAGAACACCTTGGTATCTCACAATTCAAGGGATACAACAACAAAATATAAGTGAAAGAAAGAACATAAAATTCACTTAAAACATTCACTGATCAACTAACACAAACATGGAAAAACTATAGCTGACTAACATGCATCTTCTACAAATGAAACTTATATTGAAAGAAAAGTATATTTTTATTCAATTTTCTGAATTAAAAAAATAACAAATCCCTAGAAGTTCTTCAATAACACTTGCAAAAAATATTTTCTAAGTATCACCTATCTTATTCAGCATCACTTTTATTTTCAATGTCATTTCCTCCCTCAACATTAGCTTCACCATTATTTGGAGAAACTTGAGAATCTATGTTTGTATCAATTTCTATTCCATCAACACCATTTCTCACCCAATCATTACATTCATACTCTAAAACACTAGCATTTTCTAATAGAGACAAGTCAACGCCATCACTCTGAATTGATGACTCAAACTGCACACTATTTTCTTCTCCCATATCAAAAATATTTCGAGGTTTAATTAACCTAGAGACAAACCATTTATGATCTACAGGATCTTGCACAAATATTACTTGTTGAGCTTGTTCTGCAAATATAAAGGGCTCGTGATGCTCTCGATCGCCTGAGTCTGTAAGGCGTGAGAAGTTCACGAGTGTGAAACCAAAGTCATCTTCCTTAACTCCTCTACCTTTGGTTATATCAACTCACTCACACTTAAATAAAACAACCTTAAATTCTTCATAGTAGTTTAACTCCACAATATCATTCAATCTACTATAATATGTGATATTTGCCGACTTTGGAGCATTGTCACTAGTACTTGTGTAACTTTCAGTCTTTGAAACAACCATAATACCACTATTTTGTGTCTCCTTCAACTCTTCACTTTGTTTTGTTTGGAATCGCAAACCAGTATTTACATTGAATGCGTTGAATCTTTCTGCAATATAACTCGGCCCCTTTGCAAGAACTTTAACATCCTTTCAGATGTTAGATGTGACCTCCAACTCCTTTACCTAATCAAATAGAAAGATATGATTATAAATGTGGATACAAGTGTAAGAAAACCATGTGAAACATAACCAATGAAATAGTCCTACTACTTATTTGCTCTTGGAACCACTCATGAAATGTATCAAAATAAACTCGATCAAGTAGATTTTGCGTCAACCGACACTTACGATGTGATCTCTTAATTTCAGCAATATGTTCATTATTCATGTAAATCGCATATATCAATTTTGATACCAAATAAAGTAACATACATATATTCAATAGAAGATATACCACTTACGTACTTTTTATAATTCTCAACCACTTCTGACTCGCAATTGAAAGGCACATGCCGATGTGCTTGCAACCATGTTTTCTCATCCAGCTCAAATACATCTACTCCTCCGTCTGATTCCCTAATAGTAGGAAAAAGACATTCTTCTTTACTTGTTTCATGCTCAATATCATCATCATATTTTCTTGAACAATAAGACCTTGAATCTCCACCCTCCAAATATCGTGAACAAAATATCAAGCACTCATTTTCTATGTACGCTTCTGCTATTGAACCTTCGGGGCATGCACGGTTACGAACATATGACTTGAAAGTACCCAAGAACCTATGAGACAAAGTAATGTTATTATTTTGATTTTAAAATATTCAACAACTAAATCTATGTAATAGCAATTTAAAGATATTCTTCATATCTCTCAATTGGATACATCCAACGATAATGTACTGGCCCCACAAGTTTAGCTTCAGTTGCCAAGTGAATAAGAAGGTATATCATAATAGTAAAGAATCCTGAAAGGAATAGTTTCTCCATCATAGATAATATTTCTAGAATTTTTTCTTCAAGTAACTTTAACTCTTCTATTTTAATCACTTTGCTACAAAGAACACAAAAGAATGTGCAGAGCTCAATTATAATAGAACATACTCTTTTATCTATTGATCTCCACAATGTAAGAGGAAGAAATTCTTGTATAATAACATGGAAATCATGAGTTTTTAACCCAAATAGTTTTTGTTTGCAAACGCAACATAATATATTGGACGCGTAGCCATGTGGAAACTTGGCATTTTGTAGTACTTCATAAAACAACTCTTTTTCATTCGGAGACATTGTGAAATAAGTAGGAGGAAGAGAAGTCCTCCCATTAGCCCGATACTAAGGCCATAAGCTTGGTCTTACGTTCATCTCTTTCAAGTCAAGACGAGCTTGTATATTATTTTTAGATTTTTTACCAAGATCAAATAGTGTATAAATTAAGTTATCACATACATTTTTTTCTATGTTCATCATATCAAGATTATGGCGCACCAAGTTATACTCCCAATAAGGAAGATCAATAAAAATGCTCCTCTTTTCATGTGTTTTTCATCACCCCGCTTACCCCTTCACTAGACTGGCCGAGAGTAAACTTTATGTCTTTAACTTGATTCATCACTTGTGACCTAATTACTGGACTAGGTGCAGGTCTTGATTCTTTTGTCCTATCAAATGATTTTGCATCATTTCGATATCTGTGTTCCCTCTTCAAGAAATGTCGATGCCCCATGTAACAAAATTTCTTACCATGTCTAAGTCTTCTAGAATGAGTATTTATGTTGCAATAAGGGCATGCAAACCGACCATAAGTGCTCCATCCAGATAGAGTACCATATGCTGGAAAATCATTTATAGTCCATATGAGAGTTGCTCGCATTTGAAATATCTCCTTAGTATAGGCATCGTATGTTTCTATCCAGACATTCCATAATTCCTTTAACTCTTCAATTAAAGGTTGCAAAAAGACATCAATATTATTTTCAGGCGCTTTTGGTTCCAGGAATAAGTAAAGATAGAATGAAGAACTCTTGTTTCATGCACATCCATGGTGGGAGATTATATGACATTAAAATCACTGGCCATGTACTATGAACAGTTCGCATTATGCCAAATGGATTAAACCCATCAGAAGCTAATCCCAGAAGGATATTACGAGGATCTCCAACAAATTCAGGATATTTATTATCAAAACTTTTTCAAGCTTCAGAATCTGCAGGATGTCGTAGAACCCCATCTTTGTTATGCTCTTCATGATGCCATCACATTTCTTTAGAAGTTTTTGAAGACATAAACAATCTCTGCAGCCTTGGTTTTAAAGGAAAATACCTTAGGACCTTGGCTGAAATTTTTCTAGCATTATTTTTCCATCTAGAAGTCCCACAAATTTTGCATTCATTGACATCCTTACTAGCAAATTCTTTCCAAAAAAGCATACAATCGTTAGGACAAGAATGGATCTTTTCATACTTTAAGCCCAAATTTTCAACTATCTTTTTGGTCTTATATAAAGAAGGAGGCAATTTTTCCCCTTCAGGCAAGGCATCCTTCAATAGTCCAAGCAAAGTATTAAAAGATTCATTTGACCATTTGAACATGCATTTTATACGATAGATATGTAGCAAAAAGGATAGTTTGCTAAGCTTCTTGCATCCAGGATATAGTTCTTCATTTGCATCCTTCGTGAACTGTTCAAACTTATCCACCTCTGGATGAGGTTGATTTTCAAATGGATGAGTAGTATTTCCTTATAGGTTTGGCTCCATATTACCACGTTCACCAACATCACTATCCATGAACTGTGTAAAGCCTCTAAAGGCATCATGTATCATTCCTCTCATATCATCACCCCTTGAAGTTCTTTGATTGTGGTCATTTACTTCAGTATTGTTTGATCCCTTTAGAGACTCCCCATGACAAAACCAAGTATCATATGATGACATAATACCATTAACCACAAGATGATAATATGCTATAGCCCGATTTACTCGGTGGATAAGCACACATTTCGTACAAGGACAAAGAATTTTTTCTCCATCTTGTTTTTTAGAAAAGGCATGGTTTATAAAATCCTCTACTCCATCCAAATATTCTTTATTAATTCTGTCATGATGCATCCATTCTTTATTTCTAAGATTTTCGATGACGTTCAATATATTTTTTTCTGCAATTACTTTAAGAGCTAAAAATACATTAGTAAAAGGGGAAGTTAATCAAAAATATAGTTTAGATAGAATATTCATCCTATTAATAGGTAATTACATAGCTCATAGATATTATTTTAACATTTAAAATGCGCATTAGCTTGGTGAAAATAAGATGTTACAGACGAAACAAGTAAAATATAAAAGAGTATATGAGTGAAAGTTTCACATCCTATTAACTGAAGATGAATATTATTTTATCGAAACAATTGTTTTAACACAAGGATTAAAAAGTTGGTGTTGATAATATGATTAAGTCAATTGAGCAGCTTCATAAGTGTAATGACCTACTCAAATAGTATTTGAAATAATTAAAAGGAAAGGAATTCATTAAGAAATTTATTATGTGTCCAAAATTTTACATCAACATCATATTCATATACAAGTCATTAATATAGTTCAAGTCAATTCTTAGTAGTGCATGATATTAAGCTCCTAAAGAAGTAACATTCACAATATTCTTTTTGTTGTATGCTAATTTTTTTTCCTATATTGCATTAATGTGAATTTCATCAATAATGCTGATGACACAATAGAGTGAAGGATCAGGATGGCTGAAGTTGGGAAGGAGATTCAAGTGGCTGTTGATGTCTCACAATTTGATTGTACAGTAGTCTTATCTATTGGTAGTAATCCAAATTATGATTATATTATTAAAGAGTTAATGTTAGCTAATCCTAATGGCGTATCCATTTAAATTTCTTTATAAACTACATCATAAGCACCAAATTAGGCACGTCTACAACTAGCTGGATTTGAACGCTCAATAAACACAGATTATCAATCTCGGCAGTCTACAAGCAGGAAAATAGAGCAGTCCTGACATATACACAAACAGAAGAACATTGTTGTTCCAGCAAGACAATTATGAACAATTTTGAAAAAATTAAGCATCAAGAGATATCTAATTCAAAAATCATAAAAGCAAGAATATTATGATCATTCAAGAAAACTTTATTCCTAAAAAATTCAAGGTGCACTAGCACCTAAAACACAAATTAAACATAAATAGGGGGGAAAATACAGTAGGCAAAACAGAATTAAAACAGAGGGAGAAACAGAGGAACAAATTCAGTCAATTGCCATCAGTAAGATATTGTAGAAACGATTTGGCACCAAACAAAGGTCGCAATAGTAGAACATCATAAACTACAAATAGACTTAATCTCAAGTTTTAATACCTGGTAATCAGATAACTTGACGAGAAAAACTAGAAAGTGAACGAGATGAATGATGTATTGAAACCTACATGAGAAGAGAAGATTGATAGGGAGAAGAATGAGATAGCAGCAGATCTTCAGCAGCAGCGACAATCAAAATCAAAATCAACATCAATAAGGGTGGGGGAGAGAGACGGGTTAGCTTACCTGGTGACTGGAAATGGTGGAAGTCGCAATTCTGGTGTCCGGAGATGGTGAAAGTTCTGATTGTGCAGCAGCGCAGTGGAGTTGTGTAGCAGAGCAATGAAATTGTAGCGGTGGAAGTCGCGATTCTGGTAAACCCAATGAAATTTTTGATCGTGCAGCGGCGCAGTGGAGCGATGGTAAACCCAAAAGAATTTTTTATCGTGCAGCAGCGCAGTAGAGGAAAATAAAATTTTATTTTATATATATTTTTTTGATAATTTGTGTTATACCCCGTAGGATTTCCAGCACCTAGATGACCTATTCGCACGTTGGTTAAGCGTATTTGAAGGCCATACATGCTAAAGGAAGGCCCGGGGAAAAATCGGATAAGAAACCTGTCGAACCATCGCGGAAGGAGCCGAGGCAGAGCCCCTCCGCGATGGCAGCGTGTCACGGAGGTGAAGCCTCCGCGTTGGCTCCGTGACACGTTGGCCCTGTCCAGGCTCAAGTATGTAAAGCCCACTTCGGTTTTAATTCATTTAAACTCATCATAATTTCCAGAAAACGCAAAGGAACAGAGGAGAACGAAGAGGGTAAACATATAATCGTTCGATTACTCTGCCAAACGTTGTCCAAACTCAAATTAACCTCAGATACCGAGGTATTTAGCAGCAGAGAGCATTCCTACGGATTTAGTTTCGCGAAATACGGCCGACGAATCGTCGAGCTACCGGACTAAGGTAAGTGGAATTGCTCCAAACTAGTGTCTATGTGTTCCTAGCTGTGGAGTGAATATTTCTCCCTTCTGGACTTCTGGAAAATAGCGAGTTTTCGACCGTCTTTCGATAAGCCCAAGTTTAGGCTATAATTATACCGAAAGTAGTGTCATCCTTCAGAATAAAGTTGTATTTAGTACTGATTGATATATATATGAATGCAGTTGGGAGGAATAGCTGAAATACTGACCAAGCTGCCAGTTAGTCGGGAAATCAGAAGCGAAGGTATGTAAAGCTAGTTTCCTTGGCAAGTTAGTAATCTCGGTATAGTAAAGTAATTTAAAGGCCAGTAGAATGTTCAAAAGTCATGTGTTATGTTTATTACGAATGTTGGTACGATATTAGAAGCATCAGGTTATAATTAGCACGAAACTTGCTAGCACGATATAGATTCTAATACAAGTGTTAGGAACTGCACAACATGCTCAGTATGTGATGTAGTACAGAATGTTAGGATATTATCGTATTCAGTTGAAACCCATTAAAGCAATGTAATATCTGTAAGGCATCTCAGAAGTAGAATGATAGGTTAAAATGAAGTTTAGAAAGCATATTAGAAATAGCAAATCATGTTACTATAGAAACTCAGTATACAGCATGGTTTTCAGCAGAAAAACTATATCTTGTTCAGCGTTAGACTCAGTACAGTATGGCAGAAGATTATATTTGTACATATATACTATTATCACTCTCAGCATGTATTAAGTACGTACATATTACTATCACTAGTCCAGCACACAGTATGTACAATACTTTACTACTATTAGCTTCAGTATGTCGGATATGCAGATAGTATTACTAGTGAGACCATTGTATTGTTTTGGGGTTGGATTACCTAGCGTCCATGACCGCCCTAGGGTTAATAGTTGTATCGACCCGTCCACCAGAGGACGAGGATACGTCGCTCTACGGAGTGGCATGCCGTCCCACAGGGGACAAAGATGGGATGCCAGTTTTCCCGATATTGTGCCTTGGTCGGCCCTTACACACCCCTGTCGAGCGGATACGCCCGGGTGTTGATTCAGGAGTCCTCCGGACTCAGGTACAGTTATAGTCAGGGGCTCAGCGAGCCCAAGTGCATACCCAGGGGACCGGCAGGATACTTATAGTTATTATAGGAGATGGGACGACCGGGGTAGGGGTATAGATTGCATGCTGTTTGTACCTCCCGGCTTATGGGGGCCGGGTAAGGTTTGTGTGTGCTATGTTGTGCTATGATATGTCGAGACACGAGTAGATCGACAGTAGAATAATATATCTTCAGGTATGGCTCCTACTCCTTCCAGTACAGTTAAGAGTAGGCATAGTTTACATTTCCAGTCAGTTAGTCTATTCCTTCCTATTTCAGTTCTGTCAGTTGTGTTGTTGCTTTCAGATATTTCTTTCAGTTATTGTTTTACATACTCAGTACCAGTGGTACTGATGCCCGGTGGGGCGCTGCATTACTTGCCTGCAGGTACTCATAGACGAGGGGCCGATACCTCGTGATTCCAGCCAGTTCACAGAGTCATCAGCTCCAGTCATCCGGAGCTAGATAGCTAGAGGTTTATCCCTTTTCTTTGTTGTACAGCATGGGTAGGTCGGGGCCCTGTCCCGACCATCTTATCAGTATTCTTAGAGGCTTGCAGTCTGTATATATTTCTCTGTGGTCAGTTGAGCCGGTCGTGTGAGGCCGTGCAGTTGTATAGTTATTAGTACTTTTACTTCTTTTGTGTTGGCCGTGTGGGGCCATAGCTTGACAGTAGTGGTGACCTTGCCGGTCACGTAGCTTTCCAGTATTTCATTGTTGAGTTACAGATAACTAGACAGCATGGTGGCCTCGTCGGCCCGCATAGGTTTCCCTATATTGAATGTGTTCTGGTTAGCTGATAGTACAGGTACAGGTGGCTATAGGCCAGTTGGCCGAAGGCTGTGTTTACAGCCGTTATATAGCCGGTTTGTCTCTTGGAATAGAGCCCGGGGCCAGCCAAAGCGCCAGATGTGCTTAGGCTGGACCATCTAGCAGTCCAGAGCCTAGCAGGCACCAGGTGCCCGTCATACCCTCCAAGGTGGGGTGTGACAAACTTGGTATCAGAGCAGGTCGTGTCCCAGGGAGTCTGCGAGCCGTGCTAAGTAGAGTCTTGTCTATGGATGTGTTGTGCACTACATACTATAGGCAGGAGGTTGCGAGGCATAATAGGATGGTTACCCTTCTTTCATACTCAGTCGTGCCATGGCACAGTACAGTACAGGGTTGGTCCTTTAAAAAAAACTTATCATATTCTTTGAATACAGATACAAGTCAGACCAGCAAAATCCTATCCCAGACAGAAGATCAGATATAGTAACAGGAGAGAACATCAGCCAGTTACAAGGTAACTACAGCAGCAGGAGGAGGTAACAGGGACCTCCCAATGTTATCTTTTAATGGTACCATCCCCAGTATATGTCGATAACTTCAAGATAGGAAGTCATAAGCATAACGTATAAATGAGTCGATTTATTTGTTAGATATATATATATATATAAGACCTGATTAAGATAGTAGACAATATTAGATTATCAGATAAGTGTGAGAAAGAGAGGGAAATGTAGGATTCCCACTTCCATTCCTTCAGGTGTGGTACAGTTCCATGTCTTCGTTTCGTTGCAGTAAGAAAAAGTCATTCCTACCCCTTAGTTTCGATCCCAGTGTAGCAAAGGGCATAAGGATTGAGACAATGTTGTCCAAAGCAGGCAGTAAGTGAAAGGTGGATTGGTTGATTCCAGAAAGTGTTAGAAAGAGTAAGAAGCCCTTATGATTATGTAAGTTGTGCAGACCTTCACGGTAATAAGTCAGAAGAGCAAGTAAGACTACTAGCTTACTCGAAGTGGGTGTAGGAGATCCGTCAATGATGGACTCCCAGTAAGAGTCAAGTTCAAGTCAGGAAAGGGTTGAATCCACCGTGGCATGCTAACGACGGCAGGGTATGTCTGTAAGATAATAGTTATAATCTTAGTTGTGATATCAAAAGACGGGGAGATTATATGAATAAGATGGGTCCGACTGCAAGTCAGAAGAAGTATAGGTTGGAACTTGACTGGCAACCTTATTGACAGTGTAAGGCAAGGTACATTGAACCCCATAGCCCAGTTTAAGAAAGATGAAGGTGAAGGGCATGAATACTAGATTTTGAGGGGAAATCAGAATCACCTGTAGATTGATAGAACATCGTGTATTAAGGACTAAACCTTAGACGAACAGTTAAGAGACAGTAAGGTTGTAGTTTAGAATGTTGCGGTGTGTCCGCCCAAGGAGAAGGTAAGAGGGTACCGAACCAAAGACTCCAATCTAGTGTGGCCCAGAGATAAGGTCCAACAGACAGTCACGGGCCTTAATATAATGCCAAGTAAGGCCACGAGGTTCGGATGTTGACCCCACATTGTAAGAGTGGCGAAATTTCAAATAGCAGATCATAGCTAAAGTGCATGTGTGTGTTGCTTCCTGAATGGAATAAAAAAAATCCTATGAAATGATACGAGAGGATATGAGATATCATTAGACCGTAGGAGCGGTATATCATGTGCAGTATGAAATTCAGTAAGGCATGTTAGAGATTACGTATCACCACAAAATTCAGTATGTATTGTACATAGTTGTTGATATATATATATCTACAGATGATAGATATGATGTAAGTAGTTGGCAATGGGGGTTACAGTCATACAGATTTAGGTTAGCTGCTAGGAAAAATATACAGATCGTACTGCAGGACCCCTCACCAAAAGAGAGGGGGGCATGTTAAGTGGTCGTACATCGTTTTCCCAGCCTTGTAGGTGAGAGTCGGCCTTAGTCAACCTAGCAGCTATTATGCGGAACACCCCGCAAGTCAGCCGACCGTCTCAGTCAGACAAACCTGTGAGCACCCCAAGAAAGAGTCCGTATCAGTAGTCAGTAACGGACTAGTACTTCAGCTGGTTCTCGTAAGGTATTCAGATACAGAGCCCTAACAGAAGGCCAGTCTTTACAGAATGGCTCATAAGACCGAGAATTTCCAAGAACAGTAATATAAATCCAAGGGGGGTACGAATAAGGCGTAAGAAATTGGTAGTGCTCTGCTAGCACAATGTTTACTAAGACAAGGAGATCGGTAGGTTCCCTATGAAGATCCAGGGACGGATCGCCTGAGAGTAGGTTGGACTAAGCACAACATCACAATTGTTCAATTAGGAGGACGAAACAGTTAGCCGTCCACAACCCCGCAGTTATGCATGAGCTACAGATGTCCGAGTAGGACATGTAGAGCATCGTTAGACTACTGTAGCATTCGGATCATCTAACCCAGCTATTTAGCTAGTCAAGATTATTCAGCCAGACTATTAGAGATCATGATCATTGTTAGGATCCTCTGATCAGATACGGGCACATGGTGTGCAGATAGTCGTTCAGGTTACCTTAGCAACAAGTAGCCTTAGCATGCGGCCAGAAGGCCAGATAAGCTCTAGCTATACCGGTAGATTACTTGTCAGATTCTCCGGTATAATAAACCAGTATGACCGTCAGTTATATGTCAATTTTTCTAGATGTAAGTTTTGGCTGAGTTCAGTAGCCTTTTTGGTCACATTGTGTCGGAGGCTGGTGTACAGGTAGATACACAGAAAATTGAAGCAGTGAAGACATAGCCCAGACCTACCACTCCGATCGAAGTACGCAATCACTACGGTTAGCCGGGTACTACAGAGGGTTTATGGAAGGATTTTCCACCTTAGCAGCACCTCTGACTAAATTGATACAGAAGGCAGCAAAGTTCCAGCAAACTGAGGCGTGTGAGCAGAACTTCCAGGAGTTAAAAGACAGGTTAACATCAGCCCCAGTGTTAGTATCGCCGGAAGGTAAAGAGGGTTGATGCAGCATGGTAAGTAATAGCTTATGCTTCAGGCAGTTGAAAAAAAACATGAAAAGAATTATCTTACCCATGACCTGGAGTTAGCTGCAGTAGTTTATGCCTTAAAGAGTGAATATTTTGTATCACCCAGGAAGGGCTAATGTGGTAGCAGATGCCCTTAGCCATAAATCTATGGGGAGTTGGCATACCTGCAGCCTGAACAACGAGAATTGGCCCGAGAATTACACCAGTTAGCCGGTTTAGCCGTTCACATAGCAAAAATAAAGGACAACAGAGCAGTAATACAGAATGTCGCAGTGTTGTCTTTAGTGGTGGAAGTAAAGGAACGGTAGTATGGGGACCCTAGCCGGGTTCAACTTGAACACAAGGTTCAGCAAGGAGAGGTGACATATTTTCAGGTAACCGGGGGTGAAGTGTTGCGATGTAAAAGCCGCATTTGTGTTCCAGATATTTTGAGGCTTCGCCAGCAGATTATGAGCGAGGCGCATTACGCCCGCTATTCCCTCCATCCAGGAGCAACGAAAATGTACCACAACATCAGAGACATCTACTGGTGGCCAGGTATGAAAGCTGAAATAGCTAAATTTGTATCTAGATGTCCTAACTGTCAGCAGGTGAAAGCAGAGCACTTGAAACCGGGCGGTCTGACGCAAGATATAATGGTGCCTACGTGGAAATGGGAAGCGATAAATATGGATTTTGTAACAGGGTTACCCCATACCAGACGCAGAAATGATTCCATTTGGGTAATAGTTGACAGGCTGACAAAATCAGCTCATTTCCTGCCAGTGAAGGCTACCTTCTCGGCTGAGGATTATGCCGAATTATATATCAGAGAAATAGTTAGATTACATGGAGTGCCGGTATCCATCATTTCAGATAGGGGAGCATAGTTTACAGCTAGATTCTGGCAGTCGTTCCTGAAGGGTTTGGGAACGCAGATTAATTTGAGCACAGCATTCCACCCTCAGACAGATGGGCAGGCTGAGTGGACTATCCAAACGCTCGAAGACATGCTACGAGCGTGTGTACTAGATTTTGGGGGTAGCTGGGATGAGCATCTTTCGTTGATTGAATTTGCTTATAATAACAATTATCATTCAACTATCCAGATGGCGCCCTTTGAAGCATTATATGGGCGAAAATGTAGATCGCCGGTGGGCTGGTTTGAAGTGGAGGAATCAGCGTTGATTGGGCCAGACATCATTCAACAGTCAGAGGAGAAGGTAAAGCTTATCATACAACGCCTGCTGACTACTCAGAGCCGCCAGAAGTCTTATGCAGATATGCGACACAAAAATCTAGAATTTGTGGTAAATGACTGGGTATATCTGAAAGTGTCTCCGATGAAAGGGGTGATGAGATTTGGTAAGAAAGGCAAGCTTAGCCCGAGATTCATTGGGCCATATCAGATTCGGCTAAGAATAGGCCGAGTTGCATACGAATTAAACTTGCCTCCGGAGTTAGCATCTGTTCACCCAGTATTCCATGTATCTATGTTGAGGAAGTTCGTAGGAGACCCTTCCACAGTTGTTCCAGTTCAAGATGTCCAGGTCACAGAAGAGTTAGCATATGAAGAGGTTCCAGTAGCTATCTTAGACAGACAGATTCGCAGGTTGAGGACTAAAGATATTGCGTCTGTCAAAGTATTGTGGCGTAACAGAAACCGTGAGGAGATGACGTGGGAAGCTGAAGAAGATATGAAAGCTAGATATCCTCACCTATTCCAGGTCTAGTCAGGCGATAGGTATGTCCGTATTATTACTTATGTAGTACCTTATGGTTGTATATGTATAAATGAGAAAGATTGATACTTAGCCATCTAGTGAATCTTAAAGTATTGCATACAGTACCTGTGTTGGACTTTTCTGCATTTCAGATTTTTGCTATAGTCCATATTACAGGGGAAACTCTGCCGAAATTTTTCTAGATAGTAAGTTGAGAAGTCCTCTAAATAAAAGTTTACATTCGAGGACGAATGTTCTTAAGGGGGGGAGGATGTTATACCCCATAGGATTTCCAGCACCTAGATGACCTATTCGCACGTTGGCTAAGCGTATTTGAAGGCCATACATGCTAAAGGAAGGCCCGGGGAAAGATCGGACGAGAAACCTGTCGAACCATCGCGGAAGGAGCCAAGGCAGAGCCCCTCCGTGATGGCATCGTGTCACGGAGGTGAAGCCTCCGCTTTGGCTCCGTGACACGTTGGCCCTGTCCAGGCTCAAGTGTGTAAAGCCCACTTCGGTTTTAATTCATTTAAACTCATCATAATTTCCAGAAAACGCAGAGGAACAGAGGAGAACGAAGAGGGTAAACATATAATCATTCGATTACTCTGCCAAACGTTGTCCAAACTCAAATTAACCTCAGATACCGAGGTATTTAGCAGCAGAGAGCATTCCTACGGATTTAGTTTCGCGAAATACGGCCGACGAATCGTCGAGCTACCGGACTAAGGTAAGTGGAATTGCTCCAAACTAGTGTCTATGTGTTCCTAGCTGTGAAGTGAATATTTCTCCCTTCTGGACTTCTGGAAAATAGCGAGTTTTCGACCGTCTTTCGATAAGCCCAAGTTTAGGCTATAATTATACCGAAAGTAGTGTCGTCCTTCAGAATAAAGTTGTATTTAGTACTGATTGATATATATATGAATGCAGTTGGGTGGAATAGCTGAAATACTGACCAAGCTGCCAGCTAGTCGGGAAATCAGAAGCGAAGGTATGTAAAGCTAGTTTCCTTGGCAAGTTAGTAATCTCGGTATAGTAAAGTAATTTAAAGGCCAGTAGAATGTTCAAAAGTCATGTGTTATGTTTATTACGAATGTTGGTACGATATTAGAAGCATCAGGTTATAATTAGCACGAAACTTGCTAGCACGATATAGATTCTAATACAAGTGTTAGGAACTGCACAACATGCTCAGTATGTGATGTAGTACAGAATGTTAGGATATTATCGTACTCAGTTGAAACCCAGTAAAGCAATGTAATATCTGTAAGGCATCTCAGAAGTAGAATGATAGGTTAAAATGAAGTTTAGAAAGAATATTAGAAATTGCAAATCATGTTACTATAGAAACTCAGTATACAACATGGTTTTCAGAAGAAAAACTATATCTTGTTCAGCGTTAGACTCAGTACAGTATGGCAGAAGATTATATTTGTACATATATACTATTATCACTCTCAGCATGTATTAAGTACGTACATATTACTATCACTAGTCCAACACACAGCATGTACAATACTTTACTACTATTAGCTTCAGTATGTCGGATATGCAGATAGTATTACTAGTGAGACCGTTGTATTGTTTTGTGGTTGGATTACCTAGCGTCCATGACCGCCCCAGGGTTAATAGCTGTATCGACTCGTCCACCAGAGGACGAGGATACGTCGCTCTACGGAGTGGCATGCCGTCCCACAGGGGACGAAGATGGGATGCCAGTTTTCCCCATATTGTGCCTTGGTCGGCCCTTACACACCCCTGTCGAGCGGATATGCCCGGGTGTTGATTCAGGAGTCCTCCGGACTCAGGTACAGTTATAGTCAGGGGCTCAGCGAGCCCAAGTGCATACCCAAGGGACCGGCAGGATGCTTATAGTTATTATAGGAGATGGGACGACCGGGGTAGGGGTATAGATTGCGTGCTGTTTGTACCTCCCGGCTTATGGGGGCCGGGTAAGGTTTGTGTGTGCTATGTTGTGCTATGATATGTTATGCCATGTGATACGAGACACGAGTAGATCGACAGTAGAATGATATATCTTCAGGTATGGATCCTACTCCTTCCAGTACAGTTAAGAGTAAGCATAGTTTTACATTTCCAGTCAGTTAGTCTATTCCTTCCTATTTCAGTTCTGTCAGTTGTGTTGTTGCTTTAAGATATTTCTTTCAGTTATTGTTTTACATACTCAGTACCAGTGGTACTGACGCCCGGTGGGGCGATGCATTACTTGCCTGCAGGTACTCATAGACGAGGGGCCGATACCTCGTGATTCCAGCCAGTTCACAGAGTCATCAACTCCAGTCATCCGGAGCTAGATAGTTAGAGGTTTATCCCTTTTCTTTGTTGTACAGCATGGGTAGGCCGGGGCCCTGTCCCGACCATCTTATCAGTATTCTTAGAGGCTTGCAGTCTGTATATATTTCCCTGTGGTCAGTTGAGCCGGTCGTGTGAGGCCGTGCAGTTGTATAGCTGTTAGTACTTTTACTTCTTTTGTGTTGGCCGTGTGGGCCATAGCTTGACAGTAGTGGTGACCTTGCCGGTCACGTAGCTTTCCAGTATTTCATTATTGAGTTACAGATAACTAGACAGCATGGTGGCCTCGTCGGCCCGCATAGGTTTCCCTATATTGAATGTGTTCTGGTTAGCTGATAGTACAGGTACAGGTGGCTATAGGCCAGTTGGCCGGAGACTGTGTTTACAGCCGTTATATAGCCGGTTTGTTTCTTGGAATAGAGCCCGGGGCCAGCCAAAGCGCCAGATGTGCTTAGGCTGGACCATCTAGCAGTCCAGAGCCTAGCAGGCACCAGGTGCCCGTTATACCCTCCAAGGTGGGGTGTGACAATTTGAATAGTTAATTATTGAGTAAAAGAGTTGGAGGGAACATAAAATAATTAGAATTGTTTTTAATTAGTGACTTTTACAGACAAATCATCTTTATTGTTAAAACAATAAAAAAAATTAGTGCTTTTAAAAGGATACCTTTTACTGGCTATTGTTCATTTGTCGCTAATATTTCAAGTTAAAAAATTTAATTAGCGGCTATTGTATTATTGCCGCTGAATAATTGTCGCTAAAGCCTTATTTTGTAGTAGTGATTTTTTAATTCATATGGTCATAGAGGCTCCATATACACAATGAGTCATGTTATATCTTTTGTCATTTTATTGAGATCGTATATGATAAATTTGAATAACTATTTCATATTTACAGTTTTACAAGTTTATGAAAAGAAAGTGTCAATATGCATCACAATCGCAATATAGGAGACATAATCGCAACTTAATCTAGTTTCTTCTCTCCGCAATAACGCTTTGGTCCTCATGATCAGGGCGCCTCTGCGCTGAGGCACCCTTCTGTAATAACAACTATTTTCCCTCGATTATGGTGCCTTGCCACCTGGTTTCTCAATATGATCGCCACATAGTGCAATGCGATTATGTAGGCGTGTTACTAGTCCAATAACTGTAGCATGATAATATTTTCTACCCCTCATAGCATGATAATATTTTCTACCCCTCATTTTGGACCTTTAGAAGCATTCCAAGACCTTATTATTTATAAATATTTTTCAAACATGATAACAATTAGGCCAAAAGTTATCACTTACCCGTTCAGAAAAGTATAAAAAATTAACAGAAAATATCTAATTGATATTGTGATCCTAGTTAACTGAAGAGGTAATGTGATTGACCGGAATAAGATAATTAATTAGGAGAAATTTTCATAAATAGCATTATCTCTGAAATTAATTACAAGATAGCGATATTTACTAAAATTACATAAAATAGTGATTCGTGTACCTTTTGATACCGTTTCCTATAAGGATTAGACTTGTATCAGAGTATCAAACCCCTAAAACCCTCCTTAATGTATATCGTCTGTTACACCAAAACAAACTCTGCGTAATCAATGTCATTAAATTCAAACCCTTAATTTCCTCCTGTAATGACTCTATGTAATATTTAATTAACTAAACTTGCATATTTAATGGGAGAAAATCTCTCTCCATTTTGATCTCGGTTATTTTTTTTTATCATATTTAGAAAAGTTAAAACAATTAATTCATATCGCAAAAACTTCAAAAAATCACAGATTTCGTGAGAAATTACTTTTTGATAAATCCTGATACTGATACATATATCTAAACTTAGCTACCTACATTCAAAAATTGTTACATGTATCTATACCGATACATGTATCAAAAACTCATCCATCTAAATGAAAGTTATGTGTTTCACTGAAAATATTGATACATACTAAAAATAAATACACAATCAAAGAGTCTATAATCTGTAAAATTCTATAACATTATATATTTTATAAAAATTGATACAGTTGTCATACATTGATAAACATGAGGGTAATTTCCTAATTTATAATTTATTCAAGATACTAATATATGGGCAACAAAGCAATAATAGGCAAAGATTCCCTAAAGTGATACACAAAGCACACATGGTAATTTACATCCACATATCACTGAAAAATATTGATACATACTAATAACAATTGGTACAAATGTATTGATACCCACAAAATAATACATTGGTGCATTACAATTCTGAAATTATAGAAAATATGATACTGATACCTGTATCAAATACTCACTATCTAAATAAAAGTTATGTGTTTCACTAGAAAATTGAAAAAATCTGATACTGATACATGTATCCAAAAGCCCTATTCTTGAAAAAAAAAGTTCTTTCTCCTCCATTGTTTATCTTCTGTTGTTCTTTCACAAATTGATTCTAAGAACATAAAGAAGAAACCCCATTAATTTCTCAGTTTTTTTTTTTTGAGAATTTTTGCAATTTCTTTTGAGTGTGTGCAGTGAAATCGAAGGAAAAGTCGCAGCTCAAGGATTTAATTCAGCGGTTTTGACTTTTTTGTGTTTTCAATCTTCTCAAAAAATCGAAATGGAGAAGAACTATTTTAAAATTTTGCTTTGATTTCTTCGGCATGGTGACCTTCGCAGGATACCTAGGTTTATCTTCACCGTTACAGTGTTGCCGACAGAACCCTACTCCGCCTTGGATTAGTCTTCTAGAAGATGATTCATCCGCCATTTTCAAGTAAGATTATACCTTGATAAAAACCCTAAAATTTTAAGATGTTAGAAAAGATGTATGAAGTAAGATAAATAAAATACACAACAAAAGGGGTAAAAACTTACACAAGAATCACAGAATAATGGAGGATCTTGAGAGAGAAAAATGGATGAAAATCGTGAGAGAAAAAATCGGAGGAAATATTGTGAGAGTTGTGAAGATGAAAAAGTGGTGTTTTAAATGGAGCAAAATATGGGTATTGAGATTGGAGAGAAGGTAAAAATGTTGATACATGGTAACCATATGGTAAAAGCTGTAATTATTTTGTTATTTTTT
Organism: Datura wrightii; assembly: GCA_035772735.1. Taxonomy (NCBI): domain Eukaryota; kingdom Viridiplantae; phylum Streptophyta; class Magnoliopsida; order Solanales; family Solanaceae; genus Datura; species Datura wrightii. The sequence continues at coordinate 138,519,589 of JASDFA010000007.1, read as the reverse complement.
TAATTTTTAAAAAATATAATTGTATATTATAAATATATAGTAAGATTTATTTAATTATATAATTTTTTTATTAATTAATCCCATGCTATTAAACTTGTTAAATTGTGTGACTAAACAAAAACAAATAGGTAACCAAACTTTTGGAGTGTTTAACAATAACATATTCAATCGTCTTGGTTTCAACTAATTAAACGAAATAGTTTTTTCTCTTTTTAACTTATAATTTCAATTTTTTTTCTTAAATAATCTCAATTTGACTTAGAAATATTGTTGCTTAATTTTAGATATGAAATATTACTAGAGTATATCATTTATTTCTTTTCAAACAATAATTCCATTTATTGTCCCATTACTTGAAAAACCAAAACAAGTTTAAGGTAAGTTACAAAGACATGTACATTCCTAAGAACCTAATAAGGTACTCTAATATACTCTATTATCGACGTATCCGAACTCCAATTTTCAAATTCATCGTCGATTTTTTTTCCAATTAGCACATCAAGAAAGCAGTATGAATGCGCCGAGGAGGCCGATCCAGGCTGTGTCAACATGGGTTCGACGGCAACCGCCAAAGGTAAAGGCTTTTCTGGCGGTGGTCGCCGGCATGGCGGCTTTGGTGCTGCTTCGTGCCATTGTCCACGATCACGACAACCTTTTCGTCGCCGCCGAGGCTGTTCACGCCATCGGAATCTCCGTCCTTATCTATAAGCTCATGAAAGAAAAAACTTGTGCCGGTAACAATCCACCATTGTATTTTGAATGTGTAAGCGTGCTTGTATATTAAAAAACGCTTTTTGATTATTGTCAAACACGGGAAGCAGAAAAATTGGTGTTCTCTTAAGGAATTTTTGAGAGATCTGTTTTGTCGACTATGTATCAGATTGCGTCTTTACTTGTATTGATGGGTGTCTTGGGTTGAAATTTAGAACCTTTTTGGACAAAGAACACTAATTTTATCAATCAATCAACTTAACCTCGATTTCGAACTAGTGGGGATTAGCTGTTTGAATCATCTGAACTGATTCCACTTTATTTAGTCTACTATTAGAATTTGTCGTTAGATTACTTTTACAATTGCAACCCTCCTCCTGTAACACTGTCTATGCTTAGCAAAGCTCACATAGGGGAATTTTATGGTCTTCTATAAATTTGTTTAATGTGTTTTTACATTGAATCTTGTTAATTTTAGTCGTATACTATGGCCTTTGTAGTCCAACTATTTCTGTATCTGATGATATAGTTTTGTTGTCTTTGATGCAACACATGTGACTACTTCTAAAACAACAATACATCCCGTGTATCCCTCTTGTGGGTTTGGGAAGGGTAGGATATATGCAGACGTTATTCCTGTCTTTCTGGGATAGACTCTTGTTTCAAAAAAGTGCAATCAAAGAAGGATAGAAAGGAAAATTAATGGAATATAACGACAACAAAATAATAAGATAAACAAAGCAGTCAAAGTAACAAGTAGTAGTAAAAATAAAGAATAAGATACTTTGTGAATACTAGGTAAGACCACTAAATACAGAGAAGATGAGAACCGGAGATTAGCTCCCTGCTCCTCCCTTGTAAAAGTACAACAACACACGATTGCCTACTATCCTTCTATTTTAATCCTTGAACTCCAAATCTTTCTATTTAAGGTCATGTCCTTAGTAAGATGAAGATGTGTCATATCCTATCTGATCGCCTCCTCCTAGTTCTTCTTTGTCCTGCCTCATCCTCTCCTATAACATGCTATAGTCAAACTTTCACACCTCCTTACTGGTGTCTCCAGACACCTTTTCTTCCCGTACCGGAACCATCTCACCTCTTGCTTCCCTCATCTTGTCGGCCATGGAGATCACTCCCACATTTTTCTGTATAACTTCGTTTCTAATCCCGTCTCTCTTGGTATGCTTGCACATCCATCTGAGCATCTTCATCCCTGCTACCTTCATCTTCTGAATGTGTGCGTTCTTGACAGGCCAACACTCTGCCCCATTCAATAGCTGTCAATTTTATGGTATCAATTTCATAGTTGGAAATTGAAAAAAAGTGTGTCCTATACCTATATTAACCTTTTCCTTTCATTTCCACCTTTGGGGTTGGTTGAAGCAGCCCATATTAGTCACGAATCATTTGCTTTTGTATGAAAACATACAATAGTCCATAAGGAGTATTGGAGACTGTTTTTGCTGCAACTACCTTAATGGATGATGATCTGGCACTCTGGCATCTCGTGGTTATTAGAATTAGATGGTGGGGAAATGATTGATTGATTCTTCTCAGACAATTGTGTCCTCTATATTCTTTTTAAATAAGCACAATGCTGGTGAAGAGGAGGTCGAATAGTTGCTTTCTGGCTCTTCGGTAGGACAGTCTGTTAGGATGAGATAAAGTAGCACAATTACCTGAACAATCGGGGTTGGTGAGATGAATCATACAACTTGGCATAGATTGATCATTCGGTCACTCAATTATGCCTCAACCTCAAACTAGTTATTGTTGGCTAGATGAATCCTCTGTATTCTATTTTGCTCTATTCATGCCCATTCATTTCAATACTAAATGATTGGTGTCCTAAAGTCAAATTTAGAGTACTTTGGATCTCAGATTACACAATCATGCAAGCGGCTAACCAACATAAAAAGACCAGAAATGTGTAAGAGTAGCAAGAACAACTGAGCTTTATAGCCCATTTGGCCAAACTTCTAAAATCTGCTTATTTTAAAAAGTGCTTTTCAAAAAAATATTTTTGGTGAGAAGGGGGTTGTGTTTGGTTAATAAATTTAAAGATCACTTTTAAGCAGCAATTAGTATTTGGCCAAGCTTTATAAAAATGCTTCCAAGTGTATTTTTCTCAATAAGTGTTTTTCAAAAAGGTACTTTGGGTAAAAAACTACTTTTTTTTTTTGAAGTTTCTGAAAAACAACTTTTGCTACCCCTATAAGCATTTATTTTCTCCCAAAATCTTAGCCAAACACCCCACTTTTTAAAATAAGCACCTTTTGAAAAAAAAAAAGAAACACTTTTGGCCTCCAAAAGCTTGGCTAAATAGGCTATTAATCTCAATTAGTTGGACTTCCTCTTTGGATCCTTTGCTTCCATTGTAATATGTTCTTAGCTAAATCCATATTAATTTCAATTTTATGCTTTCTATGACAATTTTCGTCCCTGAGATTTTAGGTTGGCCTCGTTATATCACCTTCAACTATATTTACTGTTGTCCTTGCATAATGATGTTACATAAGGACATAACTAGATTATCTGAGTCGACCTTCTCACATTTTATCATGTGTATGATATTTATACTCCTGTCGAATACGATCATTTATAGTCTTGTCCGATTTTGTAGAATTGCTTTTCCATCTTAACATTTGATTTCTGCAACATCCATTTTGTGGATTTATTGGGCCTTAGAAGCACAACATTTATTCCATATAGCATTGTTCATTGTTGGCATGACAATTCTTCCAAAATTTGCCTTTTACTTTGTTAGGTCTTTTCCTGCTGCATAAAGCTCCCATAACACTCGTCTAACTATCTATCGTATTTTCGTTCTCATGTCATTCTCTTGGATGACTGAACCTAAATATGTGATTCTCTATATTAGCCCAACAATCTTGTACAAGTCCAATTCACATTCAATCTTTTTATAGGGCTAAAATTGGCCTCTGGATATAACCTCAAAATTCCTTTTGATGTATGCCAATATAGATGGTGAGAGTATCTTTTCTTGTTTTACATTCAAAATAACTTCCACAAATGCCATTTTTCACAATTTCTGTGTTAGCTATTGCATTACTTCTATTTTTTATTTTATTTTTAATAATTCATGCATGATGAAAAATCAGTATGCCGTTGAGATGAGGTTATGCAAGGCTACAGTGGCAGCATTATTGATAGAATACTGTAACCTTGTAAGTGGACTCCTAATATTACTATTATTATTACTATTATTCATATATATAGTCAAACCTCGTTATAGTGGCAACGTTTGTCTGAAAATTTGATGGCTGCTATAGTGAGGTGCTATTATATATGTATACTGATATTTGATGTTTATATCTCATTTAGCTGTTATAAATAAAAGTATGCAAAATCTAGTTTAATGATTTTGTGTACCAAAAAGAATGAATATATTATTTGTTAACCAATTTAACCAAAAAAAAAGATATAGTGTTAATGTGAAAAAGACAAATACTATAGCCTTTCTTCGTGAAATTACGACCATAACTGGTGGACACTATTTTAATATGATTTTTTACTTTTACATAGCCGTACTTGAACATTAATATATGCACGACATTAATGAGATTATCATAAATATTTAATATTTATTTTCATACATAATATATTTTTTATAAAATATTATTGCACAATATTTGAGTATAACTGTTATAAAGAGGTAATTTTACAAAGAGTGAACCGCTACACTGAACGTCACTGCAGTTATAGGTAGCATGCTGTTATAGAGAAGTAAAATATAACATGAAAAATCGGTTCTGGAGAAAATCAGGTTGTGATAGTGAAATGCTGTTATAACGAGATTTGACTATATAAATATATATATATAAAAACTTATTTTTGCACTTCTATTTTTATTTGGTATGATGACATGACTTGAGCTTAAATGGAGAAGTGGAGATTCATATAGCCGATTCCTACTTGTTTGCAATTGAGGAATAGTTGTTTTTTTTTGTTAATAACCTGTGAAATATTACCATAACACCAACAAGTATTTACTAACTAAGAGCACCTAGTCTCCCTGCCCACATGCAAGAGAAACCAGGCCTCAAGCTAGAGCCATGAAGCGAAACCTATAACAATACACCTAACTACATATTCTGAGCAGCAGGGTGGGACATCGACTTACTTTCCTTGCATTACTCATCCTGCACTCTTCCCCTCAGTTCTCTTTGTATTTGTAGCACTATTCCCTCAATATTTACAGTTGTTTGCCTAAACAATTTCCAGTTCCTAGCCTGCCAAGTATAATAAACTGAAGCTCCACATATTGCAGCCGCCAACTCCTTCTTGAACTGCCTCCAATGTCTCTGTTTGATTGAGGCATACTTGTTGCTGCTATTGTGTCCTTATTAGTTTGCACATGAGAGAGCAATTATCTTATTGTTAATTCATTGGAAAAATTTCTCTGTACTATTCTGTAGATCTGTTAATTATAGTGCTTGAGTTTTCCCTTATATCCTCTTTCTATCCTTGTAAATTTGAAATTATTTTCTTACAGAATAGGAATCTATTTCTCAATTTTATCCCAAGTCAATCTTATGCCTAGGTTTTCTTGATTGCATTGTAAGTCTTTGGTTTTTATGTGCCACATCACATATCTCTCTTATTTATACCATTGCAGGGATTTCACTCAAATCCCAGGAGCTCACTGCTCTGTTTTTGGCTGTCAGACTGTATTGTAGTTTTGTCATGGAATATGATATACACACGTTACTTGATTTAGCTACATTGGCTACAACCTTGTGGGTTATTTATATGATCCGATTTAATCTTAAATCAAGTTACATGGAGGACAAAGACAATTGTGCAATTTATTATGTGGTAAGTCTTCAAACAACCTCACTTATGTATGTGCTTCATACAAGGTCTAGATTAGGGGGCATATTTGAGAAGTTCTTCTAACTTTTGTAGTCCATACGTTGATGTATTGATTTTTGATAGGTGTAGCTACTACCTGCCGCTTTTTGCCTGTATTAGCGATTAAGGAGAGCTAGATGGTATTTGTAATGATGTTGAATAATAATTTCAATTCATTTCATTTTCTTGGTTATTGACAAATGAAAAAGGTAGAGAAACCTAGGAATTCAATTAGAGAAGATCCATGTGTGCTGATATCCCTCTGTAGAACTCCATAAGATCAAATTATATTGTGATTTGAACAATTAAAAAAAAAATCTTGTGATTTGTACTAAAGCGGATTTGTAAGTTGATCAAATTTTTTCAATTAAGTCACTTTGTAAGAATGCATTTGAGTAGATAATGAAGGTTCAAGGAAAGAAATTTCATTCTCGCATTTGGCTGATGTCGAGTTGCGTAAAACTTCAACTAGAAATGATCTAAAATGCTTACTTTATCCAAAAAAAAGTGATCTGAAATATTTGGCTTTTTCAAAGAATAAAAAAATTTCCAATATTTGGAAATTGGAAAATTTTATATTGAGTTTAGTATGGTACATGGGCAAAATCACTAGAAACCTCTGTTTCATCACAACTTAGAAGCTTCCTTTCAGTTTCATATATCTTTAGCATTGTCAGAAAATATATCTTTAGCATTTCATAACAAGATTATTTTGTTACAACTTAATTGTTTGTGAGTTCTGAATATTCTTAGCCTATGTTGCTAGACTCTTCAAAAATGTTGATTGGTGGGTGCGTGTCGGATCCCCAAAAAATAGTGCAGGGAGGATCCGGCAGGGCTGCGGCAACATTTTGAGAGAGTCCAAGCAACATAAGTCTCAGCTCTGCTCCTATGAGGCTTTTTTAAGGTTATGCAGACATTTGATAAATGTTAATCCTTATTGTTCTTTGTTTTTTGTTTCTAGATTTTGGTTGCATGACTCTTTGTGATGCACACAGTATAGAGTTTTTCTCTGGCTTATCTTTCAGAAGTAAATTTTTTTAACGCACTTTTGTCCAGGTGATCCCTTGTGCTGCCTTAGCCTTACTAATTCATCCATCAACATCACATCATTTAATCAATAGAATCTTCTGGGCTTTCTGTGTTTACTTGGAGGCTGTTTCTGTGCTTCCTCAACTTCGTGTCATGCAAAACACTAAGGTATAATTACCGATCATTGTTGATGAACATGCACATTTTGCTCTCTTAAAACTAGGGAGTTGGATCAACTATGCTTGTAAGGTTTGACAACCTACTTGGTATATTGTCTACAGATAGTTGAACCATTCACAGCTCATTATGTATTTGCGCTGGGTGTTGCTAGGTTCTTAAGCTGCGCTCATTGGGTTCTCCAGGTTTGATTTGCAAACTTCAAAAAGATACACCTCACATAAATATCAATTACAAGTTTTTCATCTTCATATTTCGTATAGACTCAGTATCTTATTTGGCTGAATTTTTCAACTGATCTACTTTAGTGATTCAAACTAGTATGGATTTGAATAGTCTTTAGTTGAAGAAAAAATGAGTAGATTATATGGTGCTTTAGTTAATATTATGTTGTTCAAAATTTTGATGAGCGCCTTATGATGCCTATCTAAGCATCACTTTCAGAAGTTCATGCAAAATCAGGTTGTGCACCAAGTACTGACTACATTGTAAGGAACTGATGAAGGACTTTTAGAAATTTTTTCAGTTTTGTGAACAATGTATCTTTTTTTTTTTGGTGTGGTAGGTTGTAATTTGAGATTCTTAATTGGTTGAACAAATTTCATATATGAGGATATTGTTCATGGGCTTAAGTCAACGATTAGAGATTGAGGAAGATTGTCGCTTTTAGATCCATTTTTGCATGCATGCTATTCGATTCTACTAACCTTCTGATTTTTTCTTGGCCTGACGACAGGTTTTGGACAGTCATGGCCATCTGCTAGTAGCATTGGGTCATGGTCTATGGCCTTCAATGGTTCTTATATCTGAAATTGTTCAGACATTCATCTTAGCAGACTTCTGTTACTACTATGTTAAAAGGTTGAATAAGCTTCACATGTCCATCTGTTTCTTGAATATGAGCATCTCATGCCTCTCTTGCTTTTCACAATGCTTCTCTATTGACGATAGCCTTCTTCTTTTGTGAATGTATTGCAGTGTTTTCGGAGGACAGCTGGTTTTGCGCCTTCCTTCTGGGGTTGTGTAACTGAAGTTTGAGCTATGTGATGGACAATATTTCGCGTACCCCGCTTGCTTATTTTTTTTTGTATCCTACACTAGTCCAACTTGGTCTGGGTTTCTCCAGGGGTAAGATCAAGAGTGGATGTTCTTGTAAAGCTAGCACTATCTAAATGAAGTAGTTGATTTTGTGGCAATCAGAGTTTTAACTTTTTCTTTTTGAGCTCTAATTTTACGGAGTTACACTTGTAGTTTTCATGAACTCAGTTGATTGATTAATGATGCTGGACATTACTTACCAATTTCAAAAGGAAAAAAAAAAGATTAGTGATGATGGTTCTGACATAAGCTATAGTGCCTTTTTGATGACAAAATAAAACAACTTGCTCTTAAAAGCTTAACATTTGTCACCTTCGACAATCCATTTAATTACAAATTAAAATTTTTGACGCGTTGGTCCTTCAAACATATTAGATTAACTATATTTAAGTATAATATTATCAAATTGATTACTCTTTTTTGAAATTTTTTTTTATATATGTAGTTTTCTCAAGAAAATTGCATGCATTGTTTAAGAAACTTAAGAAGTTTTACAATGTTTTGTCTTTTTTTTTTCCGCAAAAATTAAAAGAAATGTGATTGACAATATTGAATTAAACAATGAAGAATAATTAAAGGATTCAAAGACTTAGTTTGAACATGTATCAAAATAAAGACTACAAATCAAATTAGAAAATAAAGGCAAATAATTGAATTACTACAAAAGTGAACACGTAGATTATAATCTAAGAGTGCAAAAGATTAATGGTATTGTAAAATTTTATGTAAAAATATATATGTTCGATTATACTTCTTAAGTAGGTGTTTATATTATCGGGCTCGAATATCTTCAATTTCGAGTTTTTTTATGTAAAGTGAACTTTTTGTAGACTGATCCAAAAGTGTAGATAATAGAAATTTTCTAATAAAAGCAGTCAACTTTGATTTATGAAGATTAGGTAAACCAAAGTAATCATCAAAGAAAACGAGAAGAATAAGTATGAGTCAATGATATAAAAAGATACAATTGCAGTCTCTTGGAACTGCTACTTGCAAATAATAGGTATTTTCATCGTACAAGTAGATTGTTGAAGTAGTGTAAATTAACACCCATTCAAAAGGCTCCGCCTCTGTACATCGACAATTGATTAAAAACACGATAATCCCAATGTATAAGATACATCAAAATAGAAATTTTATTTTTAATAAAATAATTTACAGTTACATAAATATGTGTGGGATATTTAATTTTAAATTACAAATTCAATTTTTAAAAATAAAAATAAAAATAAACGTGTTTAATCAAATATCATCGCGTGAAATAGGAATGGAGGGACAAATAATTTCAACAGAGATTGGAGATGCACGATATGATCTGTTCCCTAATTAAGAAATATGAGTGAGAGTCCACTTGACTACAATAATATCTTGTAATCATAAATGCTTCTACACTGCAATGCATGTGACCCAATTTATATGGTGTTTACGTTGTGTGTGTGAATATTTTACACTACATGGACTCATCCAACTCCACCATTCTAGTAGTTCATGACACTTCTCCCACTTTTATCTGCTTTCCCATCCCATTTAATGCAATCAAACTGTTGACTTTAGCCTTCCATCCCTATCCAACACAATGTAATGTACCAATATTGTTGGAGTAAATATAATGTCTCAATTGTGTATTATAATAAAATACTTATATCAATTATTATTACTTAAAGGAACGTGCAAAGTCCAAATTGAATTAAGTAAAAATTAAACGGAGGGAGTATTAACCTTTTTTTCTAAATGTTGTATTAAAAATTTACATGAAAGTTAGATATGTAATTCATCGTTCCCACTTATGGAAATATCAAGCATAACACTCAAAGTCAAAGCTACTTGAGAAACATATATATTCAATAAGTACTCTGACAGATTGGATAGTGTTCGGATAACGTTTTGGACAAACTCTATGTAAAAGTATTTTTGAAGGAAAAGTTATATAGCTAAAAAACTTTCCTTTTTCTGTTAGGTAAATGATGAAAACGGAAATTTGTAGTTGCAAGTTGCAACTAGAAAAATAACAAGCAGATGTTATCATTTTAGTTAATGAACATGAAAAGATAGTTGCTTCCTTTTTAGCTCGGCTCAGATTTACGATTTGGTGGGGTAGTGAATAGGGCTGCTCCTTTTTTAATGAGAGGTCTTAGTTTCAAATCCTAGATATAAAAATATTCTTGATAGAAAATGCTATCTTTGAATGGGACTTACTTGGCGCGAATTCGGAATAATCGGGCTTCAATGTGGGTATGAAACATCAAATAGGAAACCAAAGACGAAGAAGCTTTAGTTAGATTTTTCTTTCTTCTGCTTTTCTCTGGTGAAAAAATAAACCTCCGACTAAAAATAGGAAATTTTTTTGTAAGTATGTAGTAAGATTAGTGCCCTTTTTTGTAAAAGAATAACAATATTATTGTTTATGGGAAAAATAGTATAGTTAATTTAATACATGGTTAAGGATATATGGATTGATCTGGCGTTATTAAGTTGGTTAAAAGTAATAAATATGCTATTGAAATGATGAATGAATGCCGGTAATATATTATAATGACTTAGGAAAATAATTCAATTAATGCACTGATGCTTCAACTAAGAATCCGAATAAAACTTCAAGCAAAGCAACTTGAGAATAAAAGCAAGAAAACTCAATAGATTGTAATAGATCACTTAGTCTCCCAAATTCCAACTTTTTCACAAATGAATAGTGCCTCTATTTATAGACATCAACTTAAATAAACCAATCCATGAAATAATTTCATTTGAGTCCTACAGTACATCGTTTCATCTATATAATATCATTTTATGTGTCAGCTGCAAATCCACTATGATTTGAAGGATCTTTGTACGAACTTGCTGACATGTACTTGTCCTTTTGTTTTCATGATTTCGTGCAACGAATATGGCTTCGGGCCACATTTCTTTGGTTAATGAGTTCTAATCTTTTCCGGTGATAAATTCAACAAATCATTGCTACAGTTTAGTCTGATTTCGAGAATGTAATGGTTTCAAACGCTATCACTGGAAACTCCTTTCCTGTCTTCTATCATTCAATTTCAACACCACTTCGACTCTTCATGTCCTTATCTCGTATGTCCTTTTCCTTATACAGATAGTTCCCCTGGCTTTCGGATATTCTAACAAGTTATAAGGAAGCAAATAAGTCATTAAATCATTTAGGAAGGAGAAATCAAAGAAGCTTTTTGGGCAGAAAAAGGTAGCAGAAATGTCTTCTGTTGGCTCAAAAGACAACTTTCTCATCACATTAAATGGACTTGCCTTGCATTATTTAAGCTCTGATCCAGAAATAACGCGTCGATTGAGGTCATAATGATCTGTACTACCTGAAATTTTATAAATACAACACTTTTGCATAAAATTTCACTTTTCCATCTCCTCTGATTTTGCAAATTCTCCTTATTTTCTTCGAATTCTTATCTTTAAATCTTTAGATCTTCATATCATCAAATCTGCGAATCCTCATATCTTAAATTATGCAGATCTTTATACCTTCAAACCTGCAAACCTTCATATCTTCAAATCTTCTTGCAGCTACCAGATCTTCTTACCTTCATATTCTTTGATCATGTCTTCGTTCAAGAGCAATAATCAATCACATTTGACTTTTCTTTCTAGAGGCGAACCTAAAAAGGCAAAGGGCTCGAGGCTCCACCTCCAAAACCCACTATTGATATGATAGTCCCAAAGTCCTGAAACTTTATAAATGATTTCAAAACTCGGGCCACCTCGACCAATCAAGTTAGTGAGAGGAGCAAGCTTGTTAGCGAATATGTCTCCTCAATTACTAAGACCCATCTCCCCACAATTTGAATTGACTGTGGTTAGAAGGCTCACATATCTGCTCCCAGCATAATTGAGAGCATAAATTTCCACAAGAAGGGTCATTCTTATGTATATACGTACTTGTTTACTCTTGGATTTGGAATCCCAACTCTAAAAGACTTACAAGGTGTGTTTGGCTCAAGTGGGTCCTTCAGTTTGGAGGGCCGTAACATGTCTTCGCCATCTAGCCATTAAAGTTGGACAGTCATTCTCTCTTGATCACCTTATTCTTCTTTATTCTCCTTATTTTTTTTCCAAGAATCCTAAATTTGGCTCACCGAGGAAAGAAAATCATCTTGTCCAATTTAAACGATGACTTCAACTAGAGATGGATGGAGAGGTTTGTGGTGAACTCACTAAGGATTTAGTTCCGGGCTTCCTAATTTTGGAATCATGGAATCTTTCTCGTAAGTTTTTCATTTTGTAGATTACTCTTTCTCCCCCTACCTTTTTGACTTCTAATATTTTTCTATTACCTTTGATTGTAAGTCTACTATTCATTCCCTATTGGTCTCTTTCAAAGTATATCCCCATTAGGGACTGGGTTAGGAGCATCTTGGATGTCTCAGGTTCCATCAAAAGGACGTGGAAGTCTGTCACGCCCCTTCTTAAGTGGCGTAACTGGCACTTGATGCTATACTGGACCCTGAGCTGACTTAGCTGGACCTACATACCTATGATGTATACCAGCAACACATAAACAAGAAAATAATCAATTAAAACTTAGCTTACAGAAGCCCTTGGCTAGCAAGGTCGCAATACGCCTGCATAATTAATCAGCTGACCCAACAATTCATATCAATAATAGAATCCTATGTGGGCCAATGGGACCACCATGGTTTCTAAGCTCAAATAAGCTGAAGGTAGCATATATACACAAGCCATCAAGGCTGGCAACAATGCACAAAAGATAGGGCCAACTTGGTCGCTCGTTATCTATACAACCCTACGATTTGCACACCTCAAAGAAATATACTTGGTCGGAAAAAGGGCCTGACCTACCCATAAATTGCACAACAAAAGCAAGCAAACCTCTGAACTATGACAACTTTGAAAAGAGGGAGCTAGCCAATTTACTAAACTCGGTCTGCTCTACTCATGAAAAGGTCCTTGTACCTGTCTGTCTAGACCTGCAGGCAAGAGTGCAACCCCCCCAGGCTTATCAGTACAGTAATACACCGAGTATGTAAGGTAATAATAAGCTGAAATTGTAGCTGATAATGAGTACTGAAAGTAACCAGCTATAAGAGTCATAAGATAACATGATTAATCTCATATATATATACTGTACACTAACAAACAATAGTCAAACAAGAACCTAACCTGGCCCCCATAAGGCTGGCAGGTATAAGAAATCAAACAATAACCTACCCGAGCTCCCATAACCCTTGATAGGTATATTCAATCTATATACCCCTCTTGGTAACACAATAGAACCGTAGGTGCTCTGTAACTCAACTGTAAGTAGCCTTTCTTAGGATATCAGTGTATGTCTGTACATAGCCTACTTAGGCGATCTGTACCTCTATACATTACTTTCTTAGGCAATTTGTACCTCTGTATGTAGCCCCTTAGGCAACTGTAGGTGAGCATACAGGTCTTCTGTATTTGTATCTTAAGCCTTCTAAGCTCCTCTAACTACACTCAGAGCACACAAGACTCCACTAAAGGTCAGTAATTCCAACTTAGGCATAAGAAAAGTTCGTAAAGGTACAAGATTTCAAGTGACTCCCAGGCCTCAATATAGGCGTTCTAGACTTTATATTGCTCTGTAAGCATAACACATCCCCATAGGCATATCATAACTATATCTCGCTCCTTGGGTAGACTGTATAACATTTGATAGGCATGGTATTTCCACACTTTTCTTAGTGAGCATAGCCTATCCTCTGATGTGCTGTGGGTTTACAGCACTTTTGACGCTTAGAACTTAGGAAAAATGCTTGTTCTGTGTATGTTTATAAAGATATGAGGTGCTTTTATTTTGTTTTCAGAAAAATCATGTTTCAGAGTTGAATTCTAGAAAAGGAGAGGAAAAAGTGCAGAAAATGGGCCAAGTGCAGTCCTCAGTACGAGTCGTACTATGTAGTCGTGATGAGAACCAGAGGCTATGCACAAGTGTTGGGGCCAATTACAACTCTTGGTGCGAGTTGTACAATTACGGTACGGGTCATACCAAGGAGTCATGAAGCGAAGCAGAAGTTTGCACTTACCTGAGCTCTTGGTACGAATGAAAGGCACGAATTGTGAATATGTCAAGTTGGCAAGCCTCAAAGTACGAACTAGAACCACGAGTCTAACAACAATGTACCGAACTGGAACCACGAGTCGTAACAACAATGTACCGACTGTACCATGGTACAAGATCAGACCACAATAGGAAACCTATGACTCATAGTGTCATTGTACGAGTCATACCTTCTCCTAGGACTTAGAAGATTTCAAGACTTCCTGACATAGTACAAAGGAAAGCGACGACTCATAGCTTCATGCTAGACTCATAGGATCTGGCGGTGGCAGTTTTAGTAGTATCCCTGTTAATTTAGGAAAGGTTTCTAATTATTTATATAAATACTTTGTTAGTTTATTTTCTATAGAGGACCGATTCATTATGGTTGTAATAGTTTTTATTGGTTTTTCCTAACATTGCTTGGAGATCGAACTCAAGAATTGCTTTGAGATTCCATTGATTATTCTTGAATTGATCATACTTTTCATTGTGCAATGATCGACTGGGTTTTTTATTCAATCATCATTGTAAGTTGCTAATTATGCTTTCTTTCATGAAATTCAATTTTTCTATTGCAGCCATGAATAGCTAAAACCTCCACAACTAGGATTATGGGAACCATAGTGAATTAACTAACTAGGGTTAACATAAAAGTGATTCTAAATCCATATACATGTTTATATTGTTCATCTCTTCATCTTAAACATTTTTTAACGATGCACAACGTTAGGTCTTGCCCGAATTCTCTACTTGCTTGAACCTAGAGAGGTAGAGATTAAGAAAAGAGAAGAACAACAAAGCCTTGAACTTTATGTTTCATTGAATAACTTGAGCTGCAGTCGTAGGATAATTAATTTGGAATAGTTGATAACGGATAAATTGAAAACACTGAAGAGACCTAATCCGGTGATTGAGTATAGTTATCCAATAGGGATGAATCAATCATTTAGATGAATCTATGTTATCAATTCTGCAAGCTAAGTATTGGGATAGGTCACTAGTTTAAAAACTTGAAGTTGTTATGAATCCATGGGGAGCACTTCCCTAGTTAATTGCATAAATTTGATCACAACCACAATCTACTACTTTCTTACTTAATTCTTTCGTTAAAACCCCCCATTATAAAATAATTGTACTAAAAGCATAAATACTGGCATTATTCTACATCTTGACTCTATTCTCTCTGGGATCGACCCCAACCTAGATGGGTTCTTTATTGATAACGTCCGCGTCATACTTTTACAGGGGTATGACTTGAGCGTTATCAACCCCTTAGGCATAACATAATTGTTACTAGCCCCTATGGAAACCTATATACAATCCAACAAACATATTTCATGTTTCGATAGCTAACTAGACAGTTGTGGAGACAATTATGGCACCAACTAGCCTAGAAACGAAAGGGTGTCGTTTTGAGCGACTTGAACGATAATCTGAATGATATAAAAAGCTATAAGATCGCTAATATTAGGTATAGAACTCTACATCTATACTGTGTAGCCTACTAGGCAGCCACAACAAGTAGTACTCTGAAGGTAATCTATAGGACACTAAGAGTGGCATAACAGTACAATAATAGCCTTTAAGCGAACAATAAAGTCAGAAGCAATCAAACTGCATGGTTCCTCGCCTAAAATGACTACAGGGTTGCTAATAAAAAGATATGAGTCTGAGTAGCCAACCATAATAGCTTTATAGGTAGTAACAATGGCTATTAACCCAAAGAAAGAATTACAACACTAATATTCTAGCTCTATAAGCGCCAAGATACGCCAAAGGCCCGTAGGCGAGATTTATCACATATAGGCGTGTCATGAAAATGAAGTTCTATCGCCAAATTACTCATTATGCTTCCTAGTTTATCAATACATGCTCAACAACTAACCACAAATCCTCTATGGCATCAGTAAGGCAACAAGAGATCAATAACCAATCTAAGTGACAACAATTCAAATGAATTACTCTTATGCCGCTTCTAACAAAAGGAAAAGCTAGATATGACAAGTCCTGACAAAGGGATACTTATACCAATCAATAGGTTCAACTTTCAGCAGCTAACCGACCACCACAACACATCCATGAAAGCTATTACTAAATACAATGAGTCGTATCAACTATACGACTAAGAAACTTACCGAAGGAGGTTTAGCCTTAACATGCCAGGTAGGCAATTCAATAGCTCAACTTTCCTCAATCAAATTGTCCCATGATCAGCCATAACACAAATCACCAACATCTTATAGCTTTCAAGGCACCTAAAATAGTTCATTTATCAAGAAAAACAAAAAGATTTTTGACTTTGCTAGCTGTTTTAATATATACTGTAAACCTTCCAACTTTAATGACAAAGAGGGGTGTAAAAGTCCTTACCTTCCTCTAGATGAAGGAACAACACATATAGATGAAAAAAATAGGCTATTTCCTTAGAAAAACCACGACAAAACCACAACTAATGAACCCAACTTGAGCTTGATGCTTCTCATAATGATTACCATAATATCCTACCTTTAATTTGGTGAGGGAGGCTTGGATAATGACCTTATAATCTGAAAATACGCTTCTCAATTTATATCCCTTGAAAAACTATTGAGTTTTGAAAAAAAAGAGTAAAAAAGGAGTTTTAAGCTAAAAGTTATCTAAATAGGCATTTGCACCACCTGTCGTCCAGGTGGGGTTGCATCGCGTAGCCCATCGCAGCCGCCTATGCACGAGTTGCCTGCCTTCCGGTGCACGGGTTGACCTTCTCTATGTGCCAGCGCTTGTAGGGCTCCCTGCCGATGTGCAATTACGCATGCGTTTCTCCATCCGACATGCTGCCATTCGACACCCATGGCCAATTTTTCTCGGGCAACCTAATTTTCTTATTAGTTCACTTTGGGTCAATATTAAAATGAAAAATTATCTCATAAAATATATTTTCTTACTAGGTCCATTGATGCCTATTCATGGGGTGTTTCAAAGTCTATTTTTGCACCCAAAGGATGAGTGCAACAAATCAAACACCCAATCTGTATGCTCGAGAAACCCCATATAAATGATATTGACTGAACTAGCTAAATAAATAAGAACACATTTAATCATAAATTATTTATATTTAAAGAGATTACCAATGCAATATTGTGTGAAAACTCCAATCATTTAAATCTTCATTACTGAATGAAATTGGTTCTAAGTCTGAAATCTCTAGATGTCTCTTCTTATAAATGGTCAGTATCTTGGCCTTTTTGATGCTGAAAGCCCTACTCCACTAACTCCCCCCCCCCTCCCCACCCCGATTATTATGTTAATTACGTGTCAAGGTGGATATGACTTGATTTTGACAACTTATACTTCTTTTTCATAGCTTGTTTTTGGCTCTAATACTCAAAAACTCCTTTAAGTGACTATTTTTGATCAATATAGTTATTTCTTCTCGAAGATACCTACAGTTCCTAGTATCGTGTCTGTGTTTCCCATGGTAATCGCACCATATAAGGTGGTCCCTAAAACTAGGGTCGAACCTTATGGGCTAGGGAAGCGGGCCTCCTTTATATCCCTTATGGTTGTGACCAACTATACAAGACCATTGTTGAAGCAATGTTTTGAAAGTCTCGTGACTTCTTCCACTATGTAAATCGAGTTGGCCAGGAGGACTAAATGCTTTCTTATTTTTCATCCCTTGTGGTTTTGAACTTTGTCGCTCCATTTGTTGAATTGAAGCCTTTCTAATGGAAACTTCAATTATGTTGACTCGAGATCGATCTTGTGCTAGATAGATAGAGTGAGAATCGACTTCTCACAAGTTTCAGATTCGTTTCATACCTTAATCATCTTGTATGAGATTAAAAATAATAATCTTCAACTTGAATGTTGATTCATACTGATTGTGTATGTCGGCCCAAGTTTTAAACTCGAACTCTGTCAAACTTTCCTTCAATTTTAGCAATGCGATCGAACTATTCGGGTTCAAGCCCTTTGTAAAATCCTCCGTTGCCCAGTCATATGAGATTGATAGCAATAACATCCTTTCCTTTTAGAATCTGATCATGAAGTCTTAGAGAAGCTCGGAGTTGCGTTGCTAGATATTGAAGATGTCCGCTCTTTTTGCCAACACCTTCGTGGCTCCTGCATGTGCCTTGATAAAAAATCTACAAGCATATTAAATGAATCAATAGAATTTTTAGGCAGTAATGAATATCATATGAGTGCTCCTGTGACAGGGTTTCTCCGAAATTCTTGACTAGAATCAATTTAATCTCATCCTTAGTCAAATTATTTCCCTGTGACTGCTTTTGTAAAGGACAAGATTTGTTCATTAGGATCCCTCATTCCATCATATTTAGGAATACCCGATATGTTAAGCCTTTTCAAAATTATTCTTGGTATCGCACTGGGTTTGTATAATTGTTGGGCATATCTTTGAGAATCTGGCCATTTTAAGAGCACAAGTGCCCTCAATATATGGTGGGCGTGAAAATCATTTAGGACCTCATTCAAGCTTATCTTGAAATTTTCTCTAAAAGATTCTATCATTGTTACCCCAACTTAGGGACCTTTTCCTGACTTGTTGATTTTGTATTCCCCCGAATGAGTCTCAATTGTGAGGCCAGTTCTTGAATTTCTCCGTAGAGGAGTTGCTCTAGATAGCATCACCCATTTTAATATTTATGGAAGTTACCGTGGTCAATGCATTCTGCAATTCTGTCACCCTCCGATCCTATTGTAACAGATAATTCATCATAGATCTGTGTTGAGTAACTAAAATTTTCAGGATTTCTTTAAGATAGTCCAAATCCGAACGTTCCTAATTTTGCTATGAGCTCTCTCTCTCTCTCTCTCTCTCTCTCTCTCTCTAATTTTAGCGTGTTTTTAGGTTTGTCAAATCCACAACTTCCCGGTCAGTCCATACTATGTTTAAGTGCTCCTCATGATGACTTGTCTAATCTTGGACCCCACTGTGGAGTTCACCTTCTACCATGTTTTCATTGTTGCTTATGATTTCCATGAATTATTAATGAAAAACAAACAAATGGACCCAAGTATGTTAGCGAAATAAAATAGTGAGTCAAAACAATACCATAATTGCCCAAGCCCTATGATGGCTGCCAAACTATTTTTGAAAATTATATAGTTAAATTTAATACATGGCTAAGGGTACGTGGATTGATTTGACGTTGTTCAAGTAAGAATTTTCTACAAAAGCTGGCTAACGGGGTATTCCTGCATATGAGAACATAGTAATGGAGAAGGTAACAAAATAGGATTTTTTTTGCTAGGACCCCCAAATCAGTTATATATTTGATACGGGTTTGCCGTAATACTAAATTATGGCAAATGCATCTATCGTCATTGATGCATAGATAAAAATATCAATTGGTAGTGATTGAATTTCTTTTATGATTTCACATGAGAAACCCGTACAAATAATAAATATGTTATTGAAATGATGAATGAACTATGATAATATATCATAATTAGTTAGGAAAACAATTCAATTAATGTGTCAATGCTTCAACTACGAATCGGGATGAAAGTTCAAGTATCTGAAAGCAACTCGAGAATAAAAGCTATAAAACTCAATAGATTGTAACAAATCACTTAGTCTCCTTCAAATTCCAACCCTTTCACAAATGAATGATGCTTCTATTTATAGACATCAACTAGAATACATCAACCAATGAAATAATTTTATTTGGGCCCAACAGTACATTGTCCAATGAAAATATTTCATCTGTAAAATATCATTTCATTTATCAGCCGCAAATCTACCGTGATTCGCGCGATCTTCATACAAACTTGCTGACGTGTCTTTATCTTTTTCTCTTTATAACTTTAGGTCATGAATCTGGCTTTGGGACACAATGACTTCGAACAATGAGTTTTAGTCTTCCTCAATGATAAATTCAACACATCATTAGTTTCGGATGATATCACTGGAAACTCCTTCCCTGTCTTCAATCGTTCAATTCAACTTCTTCTTTTCAATACCACTTCGACTTCTCGTGGACCTATCTAGTATGTCCACGTGTTCGAGGTATTTTTCCCCATATAATTATATTTTTCAGAACATAGGATATATATTGTATGAGTGCATACATTGTCTATGTGTGCGCGCGCACGCTGATACATTATGTATATACTGATAGTATGTACGTAGTATGCGCTCACATATAAGAATTTGTGCATGCCTACAGTTTAGGAATACATATATCTATGCATATCTACTATAAAATATAAAATATAGCTATACTTTGTAATAACTTAAAAGTACCACCACAAAATATAATTATGAAGCATAATCAATTACATCAAGTAATTTTTCCTTAAAAGTATCCATTTTGAAAATTTAAACCTTTTTAACATTTTAATAGGAACAATATGTCCTTGTTTTTCTTTTTCTAAAATGAAAAAGGGTCGAGCTGTTCTTAATCTATTGGTTTGATATTGAAAATGCTCTCCGTTTACTTATTGGACGATTAAAAAGGTTCAAAAATGTCCCTCACCCTAAAGGCTACGTGAGAGTACATTTGAATCTTTTTGATTGTGTTGGTGAATATACCGTAAATTACAATAAATTACAGTTGAAAAATAGAATAAACAAAAATGAATAAATAAAATTCAGGCTGAGGCGTGAATATCTCGCCCTCTTTAAGGAAATTCAAGCCCACTGCGGTGTAATCTTCACCGATCCAGCAGTAATACTCTTGACTTGTTCCCTCCAGGATACAACAGCCCAACAACGTCGTATGACTCAAACAACTCCAGATTAGTTGAAGAGTCCAAAGCTCCACCAAAGGAACACCTTCCTTCAATATTAAATTGCTCTCTTTTGTGTAGTGAATTAGTTGAAGAATTAGAATATTTTTCTTTGTCTTAACTCTCTCTTTCACTAGACTAACCTCAAAACATACTATAATATTTTCCACACTTATCATCTTTCTCTATATTTTTCATCTACAAACACAAGGAAGAAGACAACCTTTATATAGGTGTAGTATTTCTTTCATATAGTAAATATCAAGAAGGTGGATAATAATTTGAGGATTAGTAAGGTAATTATTAGTAGGAGATAATGTGGTTAGTGGTTACATGAGTTACAACATTTTCTACTTTATTTCCACTAATTATCATGCACTTAATATTATAAATTTAATACTAAAATGCATAAACACCAACAGATTGTTTAAACGTACATTTGGATATTTCAATTGTTCGAGGATATTCTTACATTTATTGTTGAATATGTAGGCTCAAAGGTCATCAAGATGTGGATTTTCTTTGAAATTATTAATTACGTATACATAAGAAATATTTAGTAAAGCATATCAATTTCTTTTATTCATTAATAGTCGTTATATAAGAATATTTCTTCATTCGACTTGTGGAATAATTCAATTTCTAATCAGCTAACTGAGAATCCATATCCATTTTGACTGCTCTATTTTTAAATTTAAACATCAGACAATTAAGATCATTTATTTTTTAAATATTTATAATTTATTTTTATCTATAAAATAATTATGAATCTAAACATTTCAGTTAACTAGTTTAATTATAAAAGTGACCAGATAAAGTATAAAGGGTAAAAAAAAGAATCATTTTTTCTATTTATTTTATAAAAGATTGAGAGATCTCATTTTTCTGAAAACACTCTGTGGGACAAGTTGCTGCTATAAATTAATTAATAGTGAAGAATTAAAGAAGTAGAAAGCTTCGTGACCTGCCTAATGAATGAACCCAACCCAAAGATTGTTATCTGCCTCTTTATTCTGCAATAAGTCTCAACAATAAAAAGATTGCCCCACCTGTATCTTTAAATACCATTCAATTCTACGTCATCTTTCTTTTTTTTGTTTTCCCTTAAAAGAAAAATGAATTTGTCATTTGCTAATTTGTTGGAAAAGAAGTAGTATATAATATAGTCACACTCAATGCATTAGGAAAACTGTTTGATTTAAGTATATGAGCCAATACTAAGTAATTAGGAAAACTAGTTTTACAAATATAATATCAACAATTTACTCTTTTTTTTAGTTAGAGACCGACTTATATAAATGATCAAAGTTTATAAAAAAGAAGATTCACATATTCTTTCTATTTCAATTTTTGTGATTTTTTTTTTAATCAATCTAAAAAATAATAATACCTTTTTATATTTAGTACAAACAATTTAGCTTTTAAACTTTTTATTTTGCCCTTAATGAGGTGATTTATAATTATATAAATATCTACAACTTGCTTTTGACTACATGTTTCAATTTTATTTTATTTTTTTAATTCTTAAATTTCGTATTCACCGATCAAAATAAATTGAAATAAAGAAAGTACTATATCATAATACTCCCTCAGTCCATATTTACCTGTTCATATTTCACTAATTAGCACTTCTTAAGAAGTAATAAATAAAATGCTAAAACTTTATTATATCACCTCTAATTATTATAAGTCATTTAAATCTTGAAAAAATAAATATTGGTACTTAATAGTAAGGATAAAATATGTGTAAAAGATAAATTATCTCTTAATTTTTTTAACTAGACAATTAACTCCCTCTATTCCTTTTTAATTGATAGGATAAGGTTTACACGCCTTTTAAGAAAAAATTAGTAGGAGTTACAATTTGTCTAATATAACCTTATTAATTGATTGTACGTTTTGAAAACATATAATAATCTTTCTTTTCACATTCTAGAGTGACTTAAGTACTAAGAGAAGAGTTGAAAAAAAAAGGTCAATTATTTCTTGAGTTTAGTCATGTTCTCAAAGGCGTTTCCGGGGTGATGTCTCAGAGCGAGTCATAGGACAAGGCATACCAAAAACGCACCGAGGTGCAAATAAAAGGCGTAGATCCATAAACCGTAAGCCTTAAAATTTGGAGCGTAAGTTTCGGGCATAAAAACGTAAGTTCCAGACGTAAAAACGTATGCCCCAAGTGTTAAATTTGATTTTTATCATTCTAAAAATATTTTTGCTATAAATAATATTCATATTATTAGTGTAATGATATTTATACTTTATGCTATCATGTTTTCATATTATAGTGATTTTTTCTAAAATATATCAATAAATAAAGCAACTCTCATAGAAAATGACATTGTTATAAATAATTTTTTAGATGATTATGCCTAAAATTGATAGGAAGGAGAATTTCATAGTCCTATGTTCCTGAGACTACGTTATCTATATTTTTGTATTGTTCTTACATTATTTATCCTTATCCTTCTTTGAAGTATATATAAACAATAATCAATAACTAGCAGATGTGGAGGCCGATGATTTCATTTTAAAGATTATCTCAGCTATTATCATTTTTTATTGTTGTTACCTTTCTCAAATAATAATTATAAATTTGTTTTCAATATTATTGGTGACTTATTTGAATTTATTTATAGAATTATTGAAAATATTATTTTTGCTTATTTTCTTAGTAATAAAATTATAAAATTGAAGATATGATAATGCTCAAATCACACCCCTGAAAAAGTTTGATGAAGATGTTGTCAATAAAGAACTCAACAAAGGATGGGGTCAATCACACAAGGAATATGGTTAGGATGTAAAATAATGCTAGTATTTAGACTTTTAGTTCGATTATCTCCTAATGGGTTTTTTTTTTAAAGAAGCAAACACATAACAGTATTGAAGAGTTAAGTTGTTATCAAGTTGATGCAATTAACTAGGAAAGTGTTCCCCATGGATTCATAACTACTTCGGGTTTTGCACTCGTGATCTATCCCAATACTTAACTTATAGAACTAATAACATAAGTTTATCCAAACGACTGGTTCATCCCTATCGGATGACTATACTCAATCACCAGATTAGGTCTCTTGAGTGATTTCACTTTAACCGTTATCAATTTGTACTAAATTAACTATCCTGCGACCGCAGCTCAAGTTATACAATGAATCATAGAGTTCAAGGCTTTGTTGTTCTTCTCTTTTCCTAATTTATATCTCTCTAGGTTCAAGCAAATAGAGAATTCGGACAAGTTTTACCGTTGCGCTTTGTCAAGAAACGTTTAAGAGTGAAGAGAAGACAATACAAACATGCATATTGGTTTAGAATCACTATATGCAAACCCTAGTTTATTAATTCACTATGGTTCCCACTATCCTAGTTGTGGAGATTTTAGCCTCTCATGATTGTAAGAAGAGAATTAGCATTCATTAAAGAAAACATAATTAAGAACTTACAATGAAGATTGGAATAAAACCCACTTGGTTCTTGCAATATTCAACTAAGAAAAAATCAAGAACAATGGAAATTAATTCCAAGAATATTCGCAAACTCAATAAGAAACTCCAAAATATTCGAATTCTTCTCTAGGAAAGTCGTCCTCTAAAATCTGCTAACAAAAATAACCTAGAAAAGTATTTATACAAATAATTAGAAATCTTTCCTAAATTAACAGGAAAAACTAATTAACTATTGTTGCCTTCTCCTACGACTCATAATTTGATCATACTAATCGTAGCTTTACTCGTACAATGCCTAGTAGCTTTGAATTTGGCTAAGTGTTGGGAGTTGGTACGACTCGTATTATGCTCCTATGAGTCGTACATTCCTGTCGTGGTCTGAATTTGAGATATCTGGCATCCTCTGAATATTTTCATGAGTGTCTTGGTACGACTCGTACCTTGCTCCTACGACTCGTGGTTGCTTTCATACCATGAGATCTGCCTTTCAACAATCTTTCTGAATTTCACCACGGTTTCTTGGTACGGATCGTAGGTAGTCATCATGGATCGTAGTTGCTACCCGTGTCAGGAGACAAATCCAAGTGCATCCTTCTGAAGTTTTTCACGACTCACAGTACGGCTCGTACCAAGAGTCATAACTGGCCAACACCTTGTACATATCTTCTTAAATTTATTACGATTTACAGTACGACTCGTACTGAAGTCTGTACTTAGCTCAATTTTTGCACTCTTTTTCCTTCTTTCACAGCTTTCAACTCCAACACCTTATTTCTCTGAAAACAAAGCAAAAGTGTATCATATCCGTATAAACACACTTAAGACCATGCATTTTTTCTCAGTATTAAGTGTTGAAAGTGCTGTAAACCCACAGAACATTAAGACACATGAGATATTCCCCATGGTCTATACGACTAATATACCCTGCTGCATAAAACACCTCGCCTCCCCCCCTCTCCCCCCCCCCCCCCTTTTTAAAATACTGCTTAAATTTTTACATTGACAACTATTATAATTTGAAACAAATACTTTTAGTACATCTATCAAATAAAAAAAATAACCATATATTTTTGATATAACAGACACATAAAAGTGACGGCGAGAGTATCATCATCGTAATTTGTTTGGTGCATGAATTAGTGCCAAATGTATTTATGCAGCACAAAAATCAAGAAGCTAGTACTCACTTAATTTTAAAATAAATAATATTTTTAATTTGAATATACCTGTTTAGAAAATTACTCATTTCTAAAAAATAGAATATATATATATATATATTCTAACTTATTCTTAATAAATATCTTTAAAAAATACTTCCTCTCTTTCAAAATAAATAGTGTTTTACATGATCAAAAAAAATAATAATATTTTTCTAATTTAACCTTTATTTAAATAAAGAAAGTATTACATAAAATTAGAAGAATATGATTAATATCTTTTTGATTATGTAAAATATCAGTTATTTTAAAATAAAATAAAAAATAAAGACAGTAATTATTCTAAAATAAAAAAAAATACATCGGAGTAACTTTTTTTTTGTTTTTGTTTTTACACATTAAAAGCTTGAATGAGCATGGCTTCATTTTTATTATTTAAACCACAAATGTTGGAGCCAGCAATGCAAATCCCAAGTCTCCCGGTTGCTTATGCAACCAACAAGATTTTCATACAAATAAGGAAAAACTGAACACTAATCTCCATTGTTGTATCTTTCCATTATACTTTTAGCCGCAGCGGATTCAGAATTTTTAATAAAAGAATTTTAAAAATAAAAATGTAGGATTTGAAATTTAAAGTTAAAATTTTAAAATAAATTTTAAACTTATTAAGCCAACCTCTACTCTTATTTTCAGAGAATTCAAAATCTCTATATATACATAAAAATTTTAAAAATTATCTTATATAATATAATTTTTTACTAGGGAGTTCGAATGAATACCCTCACTAAAAGAGATCTCACTTTCGACGATTGAACTTGACTTTTATATCCAGATTGGAACTGAACTTAAACGTCTTTGGATCCTGCTTAGGGCCGGCTTTCACTCCACTTTCACTTTCATATCAAGAACGTCGACTTGCACTTGCAATATCGAATTTGACTTTCCGACCTTCTGGATCTTCCCTGACTCCTAATGTTGCAATATGCTCATAACAACAATTTTCCACGATGGCGTTCTTTAATACACACGTTTTAACATTTGGTGTAGTTTATCTATTTAAATCACTCCTCCAGTGCACAAAATCAATCGTCTTTGCATAGTACTGAATAAGTTTCAAAATACTTTTTAACTTTTTAAAAAAGAATTATACAATAATTAATAGATAATTTTAAAAGAGAGATGAATAATATTTTGTTGGTCCAAATTTATGTAAGAAGTCGATATATAAAGGTCAAATTACTTAACTTTTATTATAAATTTAGGTATAGGTTTTTTAATTTCTTAAAATAAATTTATATATTTAAAAATTACATAAAAAATACTACAAATCAACATAGATAATGATTCAAAATATTTTTAAAAAAAGTTTGAGAAAATTATATAGTCAAATAAAATTAAAAATTATTTGACTTCACAAATAATAACAACTTTACATCAAATGGGGCGGAAGAAAAAATACTTTAGAAATATATTTTTTGAATAATACTTTTAAATAATTTCTTCTCTTCATTTTACTTGTCATATTTTTCTTTGCACGTTTTTTAAAAGAATATTAATTAAAGAGATAATTGGACTAAATTATCTATTTACTTTTTAATTTCAATTGAATACTCCTTCTTTTTTCACCACATTAATTTCTCCCCATATTTGATTGAGTAAAAGTAAAAATAAAAATAAATAATTAATTATAGCTTGAATTTGTAAAATAAATAATTATTATTTTAGATGAATTATTTATAATATACACGATAACTAATTGAATAGGAAGGAATATCTTTCTTAAATGGCGAATACCTTTCAATAATACTTTTACATTAATAAATGGGGTGAAAAAGTTGAGCTTACTATTCTAATTTATTATTTCCTAATCATAAAATTTCAACTATTTTAATTAGGATGTGTCAACATCCTTATATGTAGTAGTAGAAGTACCATAAATTAAACAAATAAATTTAAATTAATAAAGAATTGACTCCTCTAATAAAATTGGCCAAGAGATCTCCATTGCTTGATTGAGATATACACATAGACAGAACTTAATTTCTTGTTTTCTTACATTTTAATAACAAAACAAGTTAGGTTGGGCAGTGGAGCGTTGTAGTTGTATTTATAGCCCATATCCATGCACACATTTTTAGGGAAAACTCATTAAAAGCTTTAAGCTAATAACAACTATCCCAAAATATGGCTTCCAATAATATTGGTCTTGCTGATGAAGAAAGCCAGATTTCTGGTGGGATTAATAGAGTTCAACCTTACTCTTCTACACCAAAAAAGTAAGTGAAATTAATTTCTTGTTTGATTTATCTTTCCTTTAATTTGTAGTAATTAATTATGTATAATTAGCAGGAGTATTGATCGTGAGGAGGGAAAGAAGCAAATTTCTCTTTCACTGTCTCAAAGGCTTGGCATTCCTGACTTCTTCTCTTTGGATGTTAGTATTACATTTCATCACTAATTAATGGAAGACCGTCATTGCATAAAAATTAATATAGGTATGGGGATTTATATAGGTATGGCGAGCATCAATGGGAGAACTCCTAGGCTCGGCGGTACTTGTTTTCATGTTGGATACTGTAGTGATCTCCACCTTTGAAAGTGACACGAAAATGCCCAATTTGATCATGTCAATTCTCATAGCAATTGTGATCACAATCCTACTCCTGGCAGTTGTTCCGGTGTCCGGAGGCCACATCAACCCCGTTATCTCCTTCTCGGCCGCGCTAGTCGGAATTATATCCATGTCAAGAGCCATCATTTACATGGTGGCACAATGTCTTGGTGCTATTTTAGGTGCATTAGCTCTCAAATCAGTCGTTAGCTCAACCATTCAACAAACTTTCTCACTTGGTGGTTGCACCATCACAGTAATTGCACCGGGCCCAAATGGGCCCGTTACAGTGGGCCTAGAGATGGCCCAAGCCTTGTGGCTAGAGATCTTTTGTACATTTATTTTTCTCTTTGCTTCAATTTGGATGGCTTATGATCATCGACAAGCTAAGGCTCTTGGCCTTGTCACTGTCTTGTCCATTGTTGGTTTAGTGTTAGGTCTTCTAGTGTTTATCTCGACCACGGTCACCGCGAAAAAGGGCTACGCCGGGGCCGGGATGAATCCGGCGAGGTGTTTGGGGGCAGCTGTTGTTAGAGGAGGTCACCTTTGGGATGGACATTGGATCTTTTGGGTTGGGCCTACTATTGCTTGTCTAGCTTTCTATGTGTACACAAAGATCATTCCACCAAAGCACTTCCATGCAGAATATGGATACAAGCATGATTTTCTTGGAGTTGTCAAGGCTTTGTTTGGGTCGGATGTATAAAGGCCCATATACAATTATGGGCCTTTGTTTGCCGGTAACAAACTAATGTGTAATAGGCCTAGCTTAATAGGACTTGTGTACTAAGTAAATAGAACATTATATATCATATTATCCCTACCCTCTCAGCTCGATGTAATTTAAGATTAAACTTATCAATGTTTCCACAAGTTTCTCTTTTTTCCCTTTCCTATAAGATTTGCTTGTTTTAAATGTCTTCTTTTATAGTTAAGTATAATCAACTTATGGTACTTCAACTTGTGATGTAGAACTTTAGATGCTATAAATAAATATTGTCATTTTATGAATATCAAAGTTTAAGTCACATTCACCTTGTGGGAAATGCTAAACTTTCTATTACAGAAACGAATATTAGTTAATAACGAAACTAAATTAAGTATCCCTTGTCATTTACATATCCAAAATTTTGATTGGCATGTATTTTGACACCAAAATTAAAGTAAAAGAACTCTCCAGATTATATAATTAGTTAATGGTATCAAATTTAGCATAGGTGTAAATTATTTACACCCTTAATTTTGTATTAAAAAATTAAGCTTTTCTTTCAACTATGACTAATAGACATGCTCCTTTTTATTTTTTTACTAAGTGACTTTTCTAAATATCTATTCTATTCTTACATTAGGAATGTTTATTCTTTTTTTTTTTTTTAATAAAACAATATGATATTTATATTTTTTTAATGTATGTAGCAGATTTCCTATAAAAGTACTATTTTTGTTTTAAAAAGATATTGATTGAACATAAGTTAATGATGTTCTACAGTGAAATAAATTAGTTTTATTAATAATAATTAAAATTATAGGGTGATAACCTTATAAACATGTTTTGATGCAACCAATACAAAAATAATTAATAAAAGTGAAAGTATATTTTGTTGAAAATTCTTTAAAAATTACCTATTCTATTTTGAATAAATTTTAAATTATAACTTAGAAAATATTTTCATTCATGACAATCAAAATTCGTTTATCTATATAGACAATAGAGAATAAAAGATAAGTTAAACTTAAATATGCATGCACATATATACATAACTTAAATATGCATGCAGATATATATATATATATACATACTTAATGCACGTTATATTAAAATAACAATTATAAAAAATAATTTTATAATTTATAACAAATTTATAAAAAAATTATTATACTTATAATGTTAATAAACTTAAATAAAAATTTATACCCAAGCTAAAAAAATGAATATATAATATATAAATATATTACATACATAGATGATTGAAAATGAGAAGGTAACATAAACATTACATGGAAAAAGTGTTAAATTTGAGTAATCAAGAAACAATGGTGAGAAATCAAAGCAAAACCCGAAAATATGCATTGGGCCCGCCATTGACATTATTAAGTGGGCTTGAACTAATAACAACCAACTAATTAATGCTAGAAATGAAGTGCAGAGAGACCAAACCAAAGTTTAAACAGTCACAAATATAGCGACAACCAATTTCTATATGTTTCGTGCAATCGCGAGTGATAGAATTTTTGGCAATGTGTAGAGAAAACCAGCTATAACAGTATACTAAAACAATATTATTATTAAAAAGGCTAAAGTCACTAAAGAGTCGGTTAAGCCATGAAATCTTAGCAACCATCAAGATCAATATTGAAAAGTAATATACCATGAATATTACTTTTGTGTGCTATTTCTTTTCCATCATAAATTGCTGCACAAAATGTTTGCTTATAAGTTTTTCACAAACGGGCCTAAATTTGTTTGATCATGTTACTCAGTTCTACTAATATTCTCTGATTCCCAAATATTTTATATTGTTTGTGTTTTATTATAGTCTTTAATTTTTCATGCTAACTAGGGAAAACTACTTTTTTGTCTTTTTCTTCACAATATTAAGAGGTAGTCAATGCGAAGCATGAGTTAGCAACTTGTTCTACTTTAGTATTGTTTAAGTCAAGTGGAGTAATTAGTACAACTATAAAAAAAAAACAGCTTGTAAGCTTAATTTGACAATATGCTACAATAGAAAAATTACGAATAACTCATGAGTTTAATTTTTTTTCCTACAAGAAATTGCTAGATGGATGACTTTATAGCTTATATTATTCAAGTGGTAACGTATTTTGCGCATTCATTTATTATTTGTGTTAAATATATTTTTACAATAAAATTTAAATTTAAAAATTAATTTGGTATTGTATTTATACCGTGTCCAATAATATCATCCGTTAATCTGCTTATTATTGATGAAATTCGAAAAATCAAAGAATCATTTATTACCCAATTTAAAGTTTCTTTAGTTATAAGTTCCTCCAAACCAACCAAAGAAGTTGTTGCAGTCAACATAATGGCAATCCTTACAATTGCATTTTTCATATACTCATCACATTTTGAAAAATAGCCAACATTCAACTCTATCGAAATATTGTAGAAATAATACTTTTTATAGCGAAAAAGTTACTCATGTCTATTAAAGTGTCACAGGAAGTTGGTAAACAATTCTCTATAACAAAAAAAGTAACTCTAACTTTATCTAAATATTATAGAAATAATATTATATCCCCAGTACCATGTCTTTTTAACTATAGGCTCCTCTCCTTAGGGTTGAGGGAAGGGTTTGGAAGGACTACTAATATATCTATTATATAGACATATGAAGAGGAGAATGATTAAGGGTATTATAGTTATTTTATCTTTTATTTGTTATTATCTCAAGTTTAATAATAAATTTTTAATAATAAAATAATCAAGTAAATTTTCTAAATGTCAAGTGTGCCCCTAATGATGGTACATCTCATGTGGATCCTACATTTTTCCACCATAATTTTTTTATATGGTGAAATTTTAACTATCTACAAAGATATAAAATTAATTAATTTTTAGTAATATATTTAATTATTGCATGAAATAATAAATATAATAAAATAATGTTTTTAAAAAATTTAAAAATACTCATTTATTCACACTATTTAACAGTAATTATAAATTATAAAATTTCATATGTTTAAAGATAATCTTAAAGTATGATTTGTTAAAACTCAAAAATTGATTTAAGCAATTTTTTATTTATTTATATTATATTAGGATATTATATTTTGTATTCTTAAATGATGCAATAATTTAATTCAAATAATATACTTTATAAAATAATGAATTTTTTATTGTTAGGTCTAAAGATATTTCTGGTAATTTTTCATAAAAAGAAATTTGTAATTTTAAAATAAAATAAATAAATTTAATAATGTAACTTTTTAAACTAATATTATATATGACATATGTTCACTTTTTTCATGAGTAATTTCTTATTTGATTTTTCATTCAATGTATATTATTTGTATTAGAGCCTAATTAATTCAAATATGTGTTGCATATGGTTTATTTGGGGAAAGCAGTCTCTACCACAGAAAAATAAACTTAATAATGTAACTTTTTTACACTAATATAATATGTGACATACATTCACTCACTGCTAAAAAATAGTAAAAAAATGAGGGCTAATTCCGACGGACAAAGTCTGTTTTTTACCTAAAAATGACGAAAAACCGACGGACAAAGGATCGTCGGAATATGTCGCTTCGAAAATAAAAAACCGGCGGACAAAGGATCGTCGGAATATGTCGCTTCGAAAATAAAAAACCGACGAACAACATCGGATAATACTGACGGACTTCCATCGGTTTGGTGAATTTTAATTCCGTGGGTTTTAAAAATATTACCCGATGGGAAAAAAAATTACCGACAGACACCATTGGTAAATCTTAATTATTAATTATACCGACGGACAATTTTAAAGTACATACTGACCGACACTATTGGTTTGTCCTTCAGTTTTCTGGGTTTCTTGTGGTATATATTTGTAGAAAATCGACGGACTTACCTACGCTGTCCGTTGATTTTTTGCAAACGCACCAGCAACAAAAAGCTGCAATTTCTGCATTCCCACCTGCCAAATTAAAAATCAATTCAATTTCAGCTAATATCTAGCACTAATTGCTGCCAAAACAATTCAAAATGAACAAGAACATCAGTAACATAGTAATTATCGAATTAAAACATCAAAAACAACACTAAATATCCCCAAAATGATCAACAAAGTTTAGAAATATCAAAATATATATACAAAGTTTATATATAATATTTATGAACTTACATAAGCTTGTTCAGCTCTTTGTTCGACCCATGTGTCAGCATCAGACTCATTCTTCTTCTTCTTTACGTGGGTAGCCCGAAATAGCTCCTCCTGAGTAGAGTCACGACCCAATTTTTTGGCCTGCAAACAAAATTAATGTAATCAAATTAAAACAATATGTAAAATTTAATTAAATTTATATAAGTATTAAATATAATAATTACTTATCAATTCTCTAATTATTGTCCCTTAGCTCTTTGCATCTCCAGTGTGCAACGAACCACCTTTTCCTTCACTCCTAGCCTTCTTACCCTGTTCACACTTTGCCTTAAATTCAGGCGTGTTCCAATATTCGTGAAGCTCCTCAAAAAGATGAGGTAGCATCCATTCAGGCCTCTTGTTCTTTAATCTTGCATCTCTAAACCAATTTGACATCCTTGAATTGCCCTTCCTCTCGTAGTTCGTGACTATCTTCTTATGGTGCTGAGGTAGCCAAGTACACAATATCTGTAATCAAGGATCAAAAGTGTTAGATGATATATAATAATCATGGGTCAAAGAAGAATTTTATGAAATAATAATTAATTTATAT
Organism: Datura wrightii; assembly: GCA_035772735.1. NCBI lineage: Eukaryota > Viridiplantae > Streptophyta > Magnoliopsida > Solanales > Solanaceae > Datura > Datura wrightii. The sequence continues at coordinate 138,486,265 of JASDFA010000007.1, read as the reverse complement.
ACCTTAAACTCATTAAACATGGACTGTTGAACCCGATGTGGTATTTCAGTCCAACTCGGATAAGGTCGATCATATATCCTCCGAATGCTCTCCCTTAGATGATTTCCAGCCTCTTTTCCCAGATGAAACCTATAAAAATGACAAGAAACATGTCAAGTCGTAAATATAACATTAAGATTAAATATTATAAATCTAAATCAAAAATAAAATCAAACTTACTCAAATCCATCAGGCACGATCACCATTCTACCGAGACTGTCTATATCTCCTAGCTGTGGCTCTCCAGCTGCTGGTGCTGGTGCCGGTGCTCTATTGACTGGGTCAAGGGTGGAGTAGTAAAAACACCCTGTGAGTCTGAGTCAGAGTTGCTATCTTTGAGTCGCAAGCCGTCCATGTCAGGAGATGATCCAATCGGGGAAGGAGTACCGGACGATGAATATGTAGAGTTTTTCCATGGTGGACGAATGTCAGGTGTAGGCATGAAAGTGTGAGAAGTAGTAGGAAATGGAGGCAGAGATGAATGTGCTGGATGCCCAGTACCATAGGAGGCATAGGACAGAGGTGGAGAAGAATGTGTATGTGGAGTAGATGAAAGGCCATCCGAAGCAGCACTAGAATCTAGTAGTCTCCTATGTGTTTTCCTACTACTCTTACTCGATTTACTACCCTTACTAGTTTGACCTCGATCACCTGACGACATCTGCATACAAGTTTACATGCATTATAAAATATAATTAAAATAATAATATAAGTATATATTAGATATAATAATTACTTAAAAGAATTAATTACGTTACTTGCTAATCATCATTCTCCCATTCTTCCCCTCACTTATTTCATTTTCATCATTCTCCCATTCTTCCTCATCACTTGTTTCATAATCATGATTTGATTCTTCTCCCTCACTTGGTTCATTTTCATTATCTGATTCGTCCTCAACATTTGCAATTACAACTATTACATCATCATCAGAAACTTCTTCTAATATGTGTTCAGGATGTTCTAAACTTTGTCCTAACTCAGCATCCACAGTTTGATGAACAACTGTCAAATCATTTTGGTATGCCACATCCAACACATTATTAATCTCTATCCGAACCACGGGCTTAGTCTTTATAACCACCCACCAATCAACCTTGTCTCTACGCAGAGGATATGGAGCATAATACACCTGCTTAGCATTTTGTGTAATGATGAAAGGATCATAACGATCATATTGTCTAGTGTACTTAACTTCAGTTATATTATTCTGTTGATTAACCCTAGTATCTCTGTGCAATGGATCAAATCACTTACACCGAAATAGTACTATCTTTTTCCTTGGCCATCCAGCATACTTAACTTCCATTATCTCTTGTATCACACCATAATAATCAATAGTTTGGCCATTACCGTCTACATCGCCTTTAACGCACACTCCGATATTATTGGTTTTCTTATACTTAGAAGTTTTCTCTGTTTGAAACTTGAAACCATTGAAACAATATTTATGTATGGACTGAATTTGACTATCAGGCCTGAGTGCAACATCACTCACAATTTTCAAATTCAATATTGTTATTTTCATCATGAACCTACATAGTGTTTAAAAAAATTATTTAAACAAATGATTATGTTGTATTTATATCATTAACATGATATTCAACACTTACATAGTCTTTCAGTCAATCAGAGAACCTCGTATATATGGCATCATTACTCCTACTGTCCTACAAAGTAATTGTTCAATAACATTAGTTTTTAAATTACTTTAAGCATTACTATTTAAATAATATTATCGAATAATAATATGTATGAACTTACTCAAGATATGATTGTATTTTGGGGCAATTAAGCAAAACGTGTGTCACAATAGATTGCATGTTCATACTACTCAAACCTCTTATGGTTCGTTTTTTAGAACCTCGACCTGGTTGATTAAAAATTGAAATCGGCGGGTAGCTTGGATCAATATAACCATCTTCATTGCGGGTAGGCCTATTTCTTAAAGTTGGCACTTAGTAAGAACAAAAAATGAGCAGTTTCCCTAGCAAGATAAGCTTCACAGATAGATTCTTCTATCTCAGACCACTGCTTAACGGTTCTTTTGCACTTGCCAATAGTTCTGTATAAAATTTTGATGTTAGTAATTTGATTAAACCAACTTTAAAAAAATGAATTCATTGTGTACAAAGTCATAGTTTTAGTACCTTTCGAATGGGTACATCCATCTGTATTGAACTGAGCCTCCAAGACGCGCATCATGTATGAGGTGAATCGGTAAATGTTCCATCACATCAAAGAATCCGCATGGGAAGATCTTTTTCAACTTAGTAGTAATCATAGGAATATTGCCATCCATCTTTTCTAAGTTATCCTCCCACAAAGTGTTACTACACAAATCTTTGAAGAACAAACTTATCTCTTTGAGTAGCTTCCATATCCTATCAGGTAGTCGGTTAAATGCAATAGGAATCAAAGTTTCCATGAAAACATGACAATCATGACTTTTCATATCACACAACTTCCCTTTGTTCATATATGCGCGCTTCCCCAAATTTGAAGCATAGCCCTCAAGCATCCACAAATTCTTAATCCACTCACAAATTTCACATTTTTCATCCAACGTGAATGAAAAGCTCGCCTTGGGCTTTAACAATTTATTATTGTGTATTTCGTGCAGCTCTAGTTCCTTTCTTCTGCAGTATTCTTTTAAGTCCATTCTAGCATTTAGATTATCTTTTGTCTTACCATTAACATCCATCACGGTGTTGAACAAATTATCAAAATAATTTTTTTCAATGTGCATCACATAAAGATTGTGTAGTAAAAGGTTGTCCGTCCAATACAACAACTCCCAAAATATGCTCTGTTTTGTCCAATTGTGTCCAACACCATATCTAGGAAGTATTCAAGGCGTAGCATCTGTAACCTTTGGCAAGTGACAAACTCTCTCCCAGATTTCACTTGCTGATAATAATGGAGGTGGTAGATCATTTTCAACATTATTCTTTCGGAAGGCATATTTCATTCTTCTAAACTCGTGATCCGCTGGCAAGAACGGACGGTGACAATCAAACCATGAATTTTTACGATCATATTTTAGTGTGAATGCTTTACTATTTTCCATGCAATATGGGCAAGCAAATTTTCCAGCGGTCATCCAATCAGACAGCATCCCATACGCCGAAAAATCATTTATAGTCCACATTAAACAAGCACACAAAAAAATTTTTGCTTAGTTGATATGTCATAAGTCACTACACCTTCAGACCACAATTATTTTAACTCGTTTATCAAAGGTTGTAGATAAACATCAATCAAACTTTTTGAATTGCGGGGACTCGGGATAATACAACTTAGAAAAATATTGGGACTCGTCATGCACATTTCAGGTGGAAGATTATACGGAGTAAGGAATACAGGCCAGCAAGAGTAGGGTGCAACAGAAACAGAGAATGATGTAAAACCATCTGCATACAAGCCTAATCTAATATTTCTTGGTTCACTAGCAAAATCAGGATAAGTTCTATCAAAATGTTTCCAAGCTTCTCTATCTGATGGATGAGACATAACACCAGGAGCCCTTCTATTCTCACGGTGCCATCTCATATGCGGAGCAGAAATCATCGAAGCGTACAACCTCTTTAACCGAGGTATAAGAGATAAATAATGCATCGCCTTAACTGGAACCATCTTCCCACCAGGAGTCCGCTTAAAACGAGCATGTCCACAAAACTTGCAACTTTGTAGATCCCCATCATTCTTATAGAACAACATGCAGCCATTTTCATAACAATGAATTCTATCATACGACAATCCTAACTTGAAAACCAATTTCTTTGCCTGATAGAAATTCTTAGGTATGTTCAATCAGGGTTAACGAGTTCCCCCAAAAGACCAACCATAGAGCCCATAGCAGCTTGAACAACACTCCAATCTGATTTGATATTAATTAGTCTAACTGCAACGAACAACTCAGAATGCGGACTCCCTACACATAGTGGACGACTAGCTTCTTCTAGTTGTTCGTAGAAACACATTGCTTCTTCATTGGGAGTTTCTTCAAAATATTGTTCGGGTTCCATCCCATATTGTATTCCGAACGCATCATTGATCATTTGATGCACTCTCTCATGTTGAACACTACTTTGATCATCTGCAGACCTACTACTTTCACCGATCAAATTATAAAATATATCATTCTCTCCAACAGTCTCACCATGATCAGTCCAAACAAAATATCTAGGCTTAAACTGATAACGATAAATATGAACTACAATATTATCAGGTTTAAAAACTTCATGCAATTGCATCGCTTACAAGGACACCTAATCAACCCATCAATTTGAAAGGGGTATAGCGACATTGCATGGTTGATAAATCCTCTAACACCTTCAACAAATTCATCTTTCATGCCCCCACGATTTGCATTAGTTCTATCATATATCAACAGACGATGATTCATCTAAAAAATTAAAGATATTTTAGATTACACATATAAATTAAAATTAATTAATTTGTATTGATAATTAAAAATTTTATTATTTAATGATCACTAATTATGCAACAAATATCCTCCAAAAGTAAGTCAAATTTTAATGAAATTATTGAATTAATATTTAATAATTAATTACTAAAATTATATGTGGTTAAGGAATTTGATTATTTAATGATAAATTTTTGTAATTATGGAATTATGAATATGAAATTTTAATAATTATTAACTTTAGATTATTATATTATTTTTGATATATAATTGTTATTATTAAATTTCTTAATTATTAAATTTTAATAGTTATTGTTACTAGTTATTTTTGATAAATTTCTAACTTAACTTGTAACAAAATTTTCAAACACAATGAAATCTAACAATTGTTCAATGAAATCTAACAATCTAACAAAATTTCAACTAAACCTAACAATCCTAACAATAACATTAACAACGAAATCTAACAATTTAACAATGAAATCTAACAATCTAACAAAGTTTCAACTAAACCTAATTAACAACCCTAAAAATAACATTAACAACAAAATCTAACAATTTAACAACAAAATCTAACAATGAAATCTAACAATTTAACAATGAAATCTCACAATCTAACAAATTTTTAACCTAACCTAATTAACAACCCTAGAAATAACATTAACAACAAAATCTAACAATTTAACAATAAAATCTAACAATCTAGCAATGAAATCTAACAAATCTAACTAATAATATTATCATGAATATAATAATTTAGCAATTACAATAACATTAAAATCTAACAATTTCACCTAAAATCTAATAATTTACTAATGAAATCTAATAATTCTAACAATAAAATTAATAATATAATCATTTAACAATAATAATAACAATTAAATCTAACAATTTAACCTAAAATCTAACAATAAAAATCTAATTGAAAAAATAACAACCCTAACTTTGCTATGGCAGTGGGTCGGGTACTAGGGCGGGGGAATGGGTTCGCCGATGGGGTGGGTGCGCCGGGGAGGAAGGACGGTGGGCTGGGTGGTGGTTCGCCGTTGGGGTGGGTGCGTCGTGCGATTTTTTGAGAGATTGAGAGAGAAGAGAGAAATGGGGAAGAAAGGACTGTCTGGTGAGATTATATTAAATAAACCGACGGACAGTGTCGGGTAGTCCGTCGGTTCTTTGGTCAAGATCGGCTCAACTCATTTAATTAAAAAACCGACGGACACATCGACACTGTCCATCGGTTTATTTAATATTAAATTAAAATAATACTTTTAAAAATATTATCTTTATATAAATAATTATTTTATAACAAAAACGATATTGTTCGTCGGTCACTTAATATATTTTTTAATTTTTTAAAAATATAAATCGACCGCATCCGTCGGTTATCAATTTCGCGAAAAAATTTGCGTAAAATACCGAGGGATAAACCGACGGACAGTGTGGGTTTAACAATAAAATAATTAAAAAATAATTAAAAATGACAAACACCGACAGACATAATTAGTTTTTTCCCAATTTTTGGGGGCCGATGATGTTCGTCGGTTCCTTTCCGTCGATTTTTGACCTGTTTTTTGTAGTGACTTCTTTCAAATGTCATTTCTTATTTGAATTTTCATTTGATATATCGTATCTTTAGTGGAGCCTGATTAATCCGAATACGCATCGCGTAGAGTCCATCTGGGAAAAACTGTCTCTATCATAGATTTTTCTATATCCAAAACTTGAAATCGAGATCTCTAGAAAAATAGTCTCATCCACTGCACTGTATTCTTTGGTAATTCATTAATAATTTTCAACTATCAATAAATTATCTTAAAATTTATCTTTTGTAATTTTATGTCATTTCATTATGAAATTTAATATATGGCATATTTATAAAACAAAAAACAATTCTTATCTCTTTACCATGAACTATTTTATTTACTTATTATCTATTAAATTAGTTAAAGAAGACTATAACTTTTTTTATTTAAAATAATAAAAATACATATTATTTATGAAATTATATGTAAATTTTATTATTTTATCACCAAGTGAAGTCATTTAAATGAGTTTTATAAAATATAATTTTAACTACCTTATTAAATTACTACAACTTATACCATGTTAATCTTTTTTGTATTTTTGGGATTCTCTTTGTTTGAGATAGTACATTAGCTCACCATGCATGCAATTTCCTTTGAAAGCTCTTTTTGCTTATTGTACTAAATTTTTCTCTTGATTTTATCATATATAAGATCATTTGAATTAAATCTATATATTTTTCTCATGTTTATCATGTTATAAAGAATAATGTGGTACATTTTAATTTTCATCAAGTAAGCAACACTTGCAAGATGAATTTATATTTATTCAAAATTAATTTAATGATAGATCGAAATACTTTTTGCTTCATCTAACTCAATGGAATTTATCAATGTAAATAAAACATATAATTTTAATCTACTTTTTATAAAAAATTTAAATATAGTGTGAAAAAGATATCATTTGATATTAATTAATTATTTGATACAATATATTTATTTGACATAACGATAAAAGGAATAGGACATCACTTGTGACATATAAGTTATAAGTTATTATTTGATTTTAAATTTAAAAAAAAATTGTTATTAAGTGGAATTCTGTTATCATTCTCAATCGTGCTTAGCTAAATAATTATGATTAATTTATTTTTATAAAAAATAATTAAACACCTATAAATAAAATTTAATATTGTAATCACCTTTATAACAAAAGTTAAAATTCCTGTCTCTTAAAGTTACAATCTTTTAGAATTGTCAAGTTCATAATTTTTTGATTATTAAAATCGTTCAAGGCTCTTATTGAAGCCAATATTTTCATTATGTATTTTATCAAGCTTGAAAGTAGTTGAAAGATTCAGAGAAATGAGATATATTGTTAAGATCTATGAGTTAGCAATACAAGCTGAGTCAATGGTGATATTATAAAAATATCGCGGTATTTGATTTTCTAGCCATAAGTCATGCCAGCAAGGGAGAGGAGTTTATTTCAGTAGCTATAGATGTACAAATAAATAAATATGAAAAAACATATTGCCTTGGCTACATCCGGTCGCAAAATAGGATTAAAGGTGATGATCACTCTTTTCTTTAGTTTAATTCCTGGCCAACACAGTCATATTGCATTATTTTTCAAGATAGAAGATTATTTTTTCATAACTTGAATATCAGTGTACGTGCATATTTTTCATCGTAAATTTTTTCATTTCTAATTTTATATTTTCCTTTTATCGTAAAATTACTTTAACTATATATCTCACGAAATTTTCTATTAAATATTAACTACAAACATGTAACATAAAATAAAATTATATTAAATTTCTAAAAAAGTACATAAGAGAGGCGGATTTAATACCTAGTCTTTCCATCCTACTTGAGTAATAATTTTCTGTAAATTAGGAATTTTTTCATTATAATAAATAGTTTAGTGACCATAAAAAACAGAAAAGAGAAAATTAAGTGATCATTCAAAATTAATTAACCCGAAATGTTTGCTTCTTTTTAACTTATTTTCGCAGATTTATGAGGCTGATTAGTAAGCAAGCTTACCTCAATTTTTTGCATAGTTAACGTACACATGGTCTGCTTTACCTTCTCTGGTCAATTATATTCTTGAAAAAATTCTATTAACATTTGACAAGCCACGGTGATAATGGTGATTAATTGGGCTAGCATTTTTCTTACACTACTACATTGAGGCTCAAATAACACTCCCACTTCCCCAAAGTAACACTCCACCAATCTGTCTCTTGCATATAGATATTTGTTTGCATATTCCACATATCTTTTCACCAGTACCTATAGTATGAAAGTATATGTAATCAGTTATATGTTGCATCTCATTACATATTCATGTCATTGAAAGGTTAAGACTAATGTGTACCTTGTAAGCTCACTAAACTCGCTGCTTTGGTGACCCTTTAAAATCTATATGAAATCAAAATAATGCAAATTTTATGCTGGAGCTATCATTAGAAAGAAATTTTCACGATGGAGCTAAGAAATAGAAGCAGACCCTCTATTCATGAGATGCGTGCCAGAAATATATGCTAATTTAGTAAATAAGGTGTAGTGGTTAGAGAAACAGAACCAGATCAGGCAGTAATGTTTCGGGAAAAAAGATTAATATAAGTAGCATGAAAAATAAGATAAGAGTATAAGGTAACATGTTAAAGTTGATTTATACAACTTAAATTGTAAATTAAAGATTATAAGAGTATGATACTGTGAGGTGAGAGAAGTGTGTAGGAAATGAAATAATTTCCCCAGACAGTTGAATGAAATTTTGCCAAGGGACGTTCAGTAGAACTGGCGGAAGAATCAACTACTACTTTTCTGTCTTCCTTCGGAGCTTCAGACATATGATGAGAGTTTAATTTGTATGATTCACTGGTACTCTCAGTTTACACCTAATTGTCCTCTTTGCTGTAGCTAACACCGCTAGTGCCACTTCCATTATTAATATTTTTAACTACTATATATCGCTACCACTCAGCAATTTATGTAACTGGTATATATAGGGTAGAGAGGTCCAACAATGGTACCAACTCTATAGTCCATCATTCATTTTGATCTCCCACGCCAAAGAGACAAAAACAAGCACAAATAAAAAAGACAAAATTATACTATATATCATGCATGTGCGGCAATAATATTATCTGTTATTAGAAGAGTTTTGATGATTTACTGTATTTGATAAAGCTTTTACAACTGACAAAGTGAACCAGGTTCATATGCATACGTGGGTGTCAACTATATTCATATGCGTACATATTTGTCATCATCAAAAGGGGAAAATTTGTTATCTGAAGATTTTGATGACTGACATAGATGAACCAGGTTCACTACACAGCTGAAGGTTTTGCAGGTACGAATTTGACTTGGATCTGGAAATATCAAATAAGAAAAATACGTGGAATTGAAGAAGTCCAACGTGTACAAGAAAACCAAATTCTTTTAGGATTCTTTCCAAGAGGCAAATAGTATTTTGACTAGGAAAAACCAGGTATGAAAAATCTGACTTGAGGAAATTAAGTCCTTTTCGGAATAATAAGATACGAAATGGTTTGAGGAAATAAAGTCCTTTTAGGATTCTTTTTCCTTATTTGAAACAAATCTAGGTTTGACAAAAACCACGTCCTTTGGTGCTATATAATGATCATAAAAAACCACAGAACGTTCAACTATTGCATTGGCCGTCAAGAAGATTATTCTGAAGCAATAGTTGTTCATAGCAAGAAACACTCTCACTAGATCAGGTTCCTGTAAACGAAGAATTGGAGCAGAAGAATTATCCTGTCTTGATTGAGTTTGTTATTTGTATTTTTGAGTTGTAACTTTCTCTTCTAGATTTAGTTGAGTCAAGTTACATTGGTGTGATTGAGTTGTACTTTAAATACTAGAGTTTATAGTCTTTGAATAGGTGATTGCAGTTTGAGAAAACTGTAGAGATTGAGGTACTAGAGTTAGTCCCTTTGATTGCGGAGTTGTAATCTAAAACCTGCTCGTGAGTTAAATAAAATCCTATTTGATAGGTCGTGTTTTTGTTACTCCCTTGAGCAAAGAGGTTTTTCACGTTACATCTGCGTGTTCTTTATTATTCTGAACTTGTGATTTAATTGAACCAGGTTCAATAATGTAGATAGCTGGTGGTGATTTCATTATCAAATTTAGTTCATGTTTTAATTTTTTACTTAATTTTGTCCAATTTTTATGTAAATTGAAAGTTACTTTTCATTTCGTAGCCCAACAACCAACAACACCGATCTCTTCCTCTATTCTCGTTTTTCTTCCTCTGTATTCTTATTTTTTTCGTACCCCGTCCGTTATTTTAAGTAATTATTATTTTTCCAATTAAAAAAATAATATAGAAATAAATTTTTATTTAAAATAATTTTGAAAAACGGATAGAAAGTGCCGTTTAGTCCATTGATTTTTTGATCAAGATCTGATCAATTCATTTAATAGATAAATCGACGGAGTACCAAACCCTGTCCATCGGTTTGACTAATTAAATAAGATCAGAGAAGTGAAAAACCCTCATTTCTCACTTTTCTTCTCTTTTTTCTTCCCCTCCGGCGAAAAATTCCTCCCACTCACCAATCACCACCCCATTCTCAGACCACCGACGTTCCTCTATCCAACCACCCGCCGTTCGTCTTCCCCCCGTCGTTGTCCTTCCTAGCTGTCACTCCATTCACTGTTTTAGCCCCAATTTTAAATGTTAGAGTTTTATTTTATTCATGTTATTATTAAATTAAAAATTAGTATGTTTGTTAATTGTTAATGTTATTGTTAGAGTTGTAATGTTATCGTAAATTATTGTTAGAATTGTTAAATTTTAGATAATGTTATAGTAAATTATTGTTAGAATTGTTAGATTTAGATAATGTTATTGTTAAATTGTTAGATTTAATTGAATTCTTTCATTGTTAGATTTAGTTGAATTATTTCATCCTTAGATTCAGTTAGATTTCATTGTTAGATTGCAAAGTATATGTACTTGTTTGTTCTCTAATTCGTTTGAAGTTGCTTGAGAATTTAGAAACTTAGAAGCAAAATTAAAAATTTAAATTTATATATTTAACTTACTTTTTGAGTGATTTGAGTTAGAAATTAAAATATAGTGATTGAGTTAGAAGCAAAGTTAGAAATTTATAATGTGTAAAAATAAAATAAATAAACTATAAAACAAATACAAAGTCTAGATTAATTTATGAAAAATTAAAATAAAATAAAATTAATTTATCCACTAATGTAGTGCTTTATATAATTTTAATAATTAATCAATAAATACTAAATACTTAATTACATCAAAATTGGACTTATAATTGAATAAAATTATATTTAATAAAATAATAAAATTTAATTATTAATACAAGTTAAATAATTTAAATTTATATGTAATTTAATTTATAATTGAATATATATATTTTTTGTAGATGAAAAATCATTTCTGGATGTATAATAGAACTAATGAAAATCATGGAGGCATGAGAGATGAATTTATTGATGGTGTTAGAGAATTTATCAACCATGCAATGACACTTTACCCTTTTCAAACTGAAGGGTTGATTAGGTGTCATTGTAAGCGATACAACCGCATGAAATTATTTAAACCTGATAAAGTTGAGTTCATATCTATCTTATAGGTTTAAGATAGCCTAGATATATTGTGTGGACTGATTATAGTGAGACTGATGGGGAGAATGATATATTTTATAATTTGATAGTGGATGAATGTAATAGGTCTGCACATGATCAAAATAATGTTCAATATAATAGGGTGCATGAAATGGTCAATGATGCGTTCAGGATGCAATATGAGAGGAACACGAACAGTATTTCGAAGAAACTCCCAGTGAAGAATGAACTTCTATCAACTACTAGAAAAATTAGTCGTCCGTTATATGTAGGGAGACCACATTCTACATTGCTTGTTGCAGTTACACTAATCAATATCAAATTAGATTAGAGCGTACCTCAAGCTGCTACGGACTCTATGGTTGGTCTTTTAGGAGAACTAGTTAACCTAAGTTGAACATACCTAAGAATTTCTATCAGGCAAAGAAATTAATTTTCAAGTTAGGATTGTTGTGTGATAGAATTTATTATTGTGAAAATGGTTTCTTATTGTTCTATAAGAATGATAGCGATCTAGAAAATTGTAAGTTTTGTGGACATGCTTGTTTTAAGCGGACTCCTGGTGGGAAGATGGTTCCAATTAGAGGTGTTTATGGTTCGATTTGGATTGGTTTTTGATCAAAATCAAAACCAAATCAATTACCTCTCATAGCAGGTGTATAAACGATGAGTCCGTCGGGTTGAGAGACCAGTGAACTGGGTGTTTTAAATTTTCTAAAATAAAATAAAATAAAATAAAAATTATCAGTTTGATTCTTGTCAGTTTGGTTTGGTATGATTCGATTTTTCGATTTGTAACTAGCTAATGATAAATTGATAATAGTAAAACAATAGAGACATGAGATAACTATTTCAGGTGAACATTAACTATCATAAGATAAATGTATCTGAATCTTCTATTATGTTCCAATACTATTTTCAAAATTTTAGCGTGTTTAAGTTACATAACTGTAAAGGTTCTTACTTTACACGTCTAATATCCACACAAAAATAATATAAGATTTTAAATAAAATGGTCAACCCTTCAAAAATCAAAGAGGCAAACGATTGAAGAGTAGATGGATGTCTTAGCAAAGAAAATTGAAAATAGACAATAAGCCACACACATATAGATAATTAGACTTAGAGTGTTGAGTTTGAACATATTTTTTAAGAAATAGAATTTAAAAGTCTTGCAGTGCATATGAAGTAAAATATACTAAAATCAAATTACTGATGAAAAGGCATAAACATTTATAATTATTTATGAAAAACTAATATCATATATTCAAATAATTATAAAATTGACGTATAAAATTTTATCAGTTCAATTTGGTTATTTCTTCAACTTTTTTAGTAGAACCAAAATCAAATCAAATATTATCGATTTTTAAATTTGAATCTAAATCAATCCAAATCAAATATCAATTTTTTTGATCGCTTTCATTTAGTTTGCGATTTGATTTGATTTTTTACCAAATTGTGAACATCCCTGGTTCCAGTTAAGATGATGTATTATTTACCTCTTATACCTAGATTACAGAGATTGTACATGTCGATGATTTTTGCTCTTCATGTGAGATGACACTGTGAGAGTAGAAGGGCTCATGGTGTTATGTCTTATTCATTGAATGGAGAAGTTTGAAAGCATTTCGAAGAACTTATCCTGATTTTGCAAGTGAACCAAGAAATGTTAGATTAGGCTTGTGTGCAGATGGTTTGATCACAACATTCTCTATTTTTGTTGCACCTTACTCTTGCTGGTCTGTATTCCTTGTTTGATCACAACATTCTCTATTTTTGTTGCACCTTACTCTTGCTGGCCTGTATTCCTTACTCTGTATAATCTTCCACTTGAAATGTGTATGACAAGTCTCTACATAATCCTAAGTTGTATCTTTCCGGGTCCCTGTAATCTAAAAAGTTTGATTGATATTTATCTACAACCTTTGATAGACGAGTTAAAACAATTGTTGTCTGAAGATGTGTGACATATGATACATCAACTAAGCAGAATTTTCTTTTGCATGCTTTTTAATGTGGAATATAAATGATTTTGCGTATGGGATATTTTCTGATTGGATGACTGTCGAAAAGTTAGATTGCTCGAATTGCATAGAAAATAGTAAAGCATTTACTCTAAAACATGATCGTAAAAATTCATGATTTAATTATCAATGTCGATTCTTGGCAATGGATCACGAGTTTAGAAAAACGAAACATGCATTTCAAAAGAATAACATTGAAAATCCGTCACCTCCATCATTGTCAGGAAATGAAATTTGGGAGAGAGTTTGTCACTTGCCTAAGGTTATAGAAGCTACACCTTCTAGACTTCCTGGATATGGTATTGAACATAATTGGACAAAACAGAGCATATTTTGAGAGTTGATGTATTGAAAGTATAACCTTCTACAATATAATCTTGATGTGAAGCATACTAAAAAGTTATTTTGATAATTTATTCAACATAGTGATGGATGTTAAGGGTACGAGAAAAGATAATTCAAAGGCCAGAACGGACTTAAAGGAATATTGCAAGAGAAAGGAACTATGGCTGCAGGAAACACACAATAATAAATTGTTAAAGCTCAATACAAACTTTTCATTCACATTAAATGAGAAATGAGAGATTTGTGAGCGGATTGAAAAATCTGAGGATATTTGAGGGATATGCTTCAAATTTGGTAAAAAACGAGCAAATATGAATGAAGGAAAGATGTGTGGTATGAAAAGCCATAATTGTCATTTTTTAGAAAATTTTTATTCCTATTGCATTTAACTGGCTACCTGACAAGATATAGAAGTCAATCACAAAGGTAAGTTTGTTCTTCAAAGATTTGTGTTATTTTGTGGGAGAATAACTTAGAAATGATAAATCAAAATATTCCTGTGATTACTACTAAGTTGGAAAACATCTTCTCATATGGCTTCTTTGATGTGATGGAATATTTACTAATTCACCTCATACATGAGGCGTGCCTTGGAGGCCTAGTTCAATACTACTGGATGTATTCATTCGAGAGGTACTGATTCTGACATAATATACCATGAGTTCCTAAGTTATGTTTTTAATTTATTACAAACTAACATCAAATTTAATAAAGAATTATTGGCAAGTTCAAAAGAACTATTAAATAGAGGTCTAAGAATGACGGATCTATCTGTGAAGCTTATCTTGCAAGAAAAATTGCTTATTTTTATTCTTACTATTTTGAACAACAAGTGCCAAGTATGAGAAATAGACCAACTCGCAATGATGACAGTGATAGTGATCCCGACCGACCGCCGATTTTAATTTTTAATCAACCAGGTCTATGTTCTAAAAAGTGAACTAGACATTATTTGAGTAGTATGAAAATGCAATCAATTGTGACACATGTTTTGATCAATTTCCCCGAGATACAACCATATCTTAAGTAAGTTTTGAATTATGTTATTGAATAACACCATTTAAATACTAAGAATTAAACTAATGAAAAACCTCAATTTATTGGACAGTTACTTTATAGGCTAGTGGGTAATGATGTCGTGTATATGAGGTTTTTCGATTGACTGAAAGATTATGTAAGTGTTAAAAATCATATTGAAGATATAAATACAATATATACTTAAAGAATATATTTTTTGTTCAACACTATGTAGGTTCATGCTGAAAATAGCACTATAGAACATTTGCAACTAGTGAATGGTATTGCACATGGGTCTGATAGTCAAATTCAGTCAAGGAGTAAATATTGCATGAATAGTTTCAAGTTTCAAATAGAAGAAATTTTTAAGTATAAGAAAATCAATAATAGTGGAGTGTGCGTTAGAGGTGATATAGATGGTAATGGTCAAACTGTTGATTATTATGGTGTGATACAAAAGATAATGAAAGTTAAGTATCTTGGATGACCGAGAAAAAAGATAGTGTTATTTCAGTGTAAGTGGTTTGATCCATCGAACAGAGGTTATAAAATGAATCAATAACATAATATAATTGAAGTTAAGCACACAAGATAATATTAGCGTTATGACTCTTTGATCATTATAAAAAATGCTAAATAGGTATATTATACTCCATATCCTTTGCTTAGTGACAAGATTGATTGGCTGGTGGTATAAAGACTAAGTCGGTGGGTAGAATTGAAATTGATAATATGTTAGATGCGACGTACCAAAACGATGTGGTAGTTGTTCATCAAACAGTGGATGCTGAGTTAGAACATAGTTTAGAACATCCTAAAAACATATTAGAAGAAGTTTCTGATGATGAGGTAACTGAAATGACAAATATTAAGGAAGAATCAAATAATGAAAATAAACAAGCGAGGGGAAAGAATCAAATAATGATTATGAAACAAGTGAAGAGGGAGAATGAGAGAATGACAACTAGCACGTTGATTTATATTTTTTAAGTAATTATATTTAATACTTGTAAACTTTTTTATATATACTAATGTAAACTTGTATGCAGATGCCGTCAGGTGATTGTGATCGAGGTTGTAATAATAAGAATAGTAAATCGAGTAAGAGTAGTAGGAAAGCACCTAGGAGGTGCTTCAGCTCAAATCTGCCTCCAGGTTCCGGTCTGCGAATGTTGGAGGTAAACATTGATAGCAAGTGGGATGCCACTTTGCGAACTAGTTTGTTGGCTATCTCTGCTGGAACAATCTCGTCCCGTTGAACCTGCTGGAAGGGATACAGAGTAGCACCCTCTCTTCTCAGTTGTCTCAACCTTCTTTCAGGTTCAGAGTGTGGTTCTACTAGCTCTCTATCCCTTGCCAGCTTGCTGCAAGGACCAACGTGTACCTGCAAGATTAGTGAATAAGACCAAGTGATCAGCACTTAAGAAAATCCAACAATAACATAAAAATAAGAAATTCACTGATTTTGCCAGTCCCCGACAATGACGCAAAAAACTTATTGCATCCGATGGCGCATACAAGTGCACGTGATCGTACAAGTAATATAGTGGCTTTTTTGAGCAGGATGTCGAAATCCTAAGGGATCAAAGACTTAGTCATTTTTTTATTTTAAGTACATACAATTATTTCACACAAGTATAAAAGTAACCCAAGAGTTTAGAAATTTTTTTAGTTATGAAAGTAATTAATTTCAAAGGCAGTGAATTAATGAAAGTAGATGTAATCAATAATCAAGAATATTTCAGGGTTGAGGCATGGAATGCAATCATTTACAACATGTGTTTTCCTTCAGCTAAGTTCTCTATCTGGCTGATGGTTTACAAGATTTAAGGCCTGACTATGGTCTTTCATACCCCTAATCATTTGCCTAAAAATAATTTTTGCAACTACAATCATTGAGCGGTGATTCAAGAATTCATCCTAGGTAGTACATCATTTACTCCCTTTTTCAACTGAATAAGACATTTTATGTATATTTCTATCCTAGGCGCGAAGCCTGCCTTTAAATTCTATCAAAGAAAAGAACTCATTCCCCCTATTCTTTGTCCTACCTTCATGATTCTCCTTTCGGAGTCACATCAAGATTACATATTTATCTCAAAATTGGCCAAACATTAAAATATAAAAAGTAAGAGTAAAAGAACAACCATTAATGATAGAGAAACTTAAACTGAGTTTTAAATCATAATATAGATTCATGCTAGAATGAGGGTGTTTAGCCACTCATTATCTAAATAAACATTACAAAATAGTTGTTAATCATAGACAAAATGAAAATAGCAGAGAAAGGAAGAAAATGAACCCTAAAATCTTCTTCAACGTAACTGTCATCTTCAACATGTCCAAAAAATAATATATAAAATGCCTAAGTGTTATATTATACAAAAGTGAAATAGCACAGCGACTGATTAGCAGCATGTCACAGAGGCCATCGCGGCCAACTTTCTTGGTGAAATGGGGGCTAACGCATAAAATCATTGGATAAGCAACTCAGGCTGAAAACACCTCATCATGTGAAGGAGGCTATCGCACCATCTGTGCTCCGTGACACAACTTTATATTGGACAGGCACTGGATAATCAAGTTACGCTTGAACTCTATCAGCATGGCACAGAACGGACGTGGAGGGCTAGTGTTTAGCGCCTCCTAATTTTCAATTTTTGGCTCCTTTCGCATCTGGTATGTCACTTTTTAGCATCCGTCTACACAATTCAACTCATTCCATTGCCTTTTTACCCTACAGATAGCTTAATCATATTTATTAGTCCACAAACATAAATCACTCAAAACATGCATGAATATATATATATATATATATTATCCTTAACTAAGCTACAATAAGGTTGAAAACATAGTATTTGATCGTATAAATATTTCAGGTGCTTTTTCATCTTTTCCACATATGCATTCTTCTCCACATGTGTCTTATGTCCCCTATGGCACTAGACATCCGTCATATTCTGCTGTGTTTTCATTTCCTACTACTTTTCACACTTTTATACCTATACCTGTCATGCTTTTACTACTGGAAAACTCGACGTATTCATTGTCGGGTACTCCTTTCTCGAGTGGTTCATCTCCTCACTTGTCTAGCTTGTGACTCGGAGATAGTAGCTCTAAGTCAGATACACAGGATACTTCTACTTCACCCTTGATCCAGTCGTATAGACTTCTGACACTAGCAACTGCATCAAGAGATGGAGAGCCACAACCAAAAAAGAAAGACTGTCTTAATAGAATGGTGATCGTGCCTGATGAATCTGGATAAATTTATTTTTATTTTTGATTTAGATTTATAATTTTTAATCTTAATATTTTATTTATGGCTTGACATGTTTATTGTCAATTTTGCAGGTTCTTTTAAGAAAAAAGAGTGAAAATGCTCTTAAAGAGAGCATTCAGAGGATTTATGATCAATCTTATCTGACTTAGAGTGAAATACCACATTGAATACGACGGGGCATATTTGATCAATTTAAGGTATACAAATTAATTATTATTTAGTTAAATTTTTCTTTGACTAGATCATTATATATCATTTAACACTAATGATCATTTGATTACAAACATTGTGTACTTGACTTCCATAGTACGATAAGATAATTTCCACGACTTATGAGAGGAAGGCCAGTTCCAGGATATCCAACTTGTTTAGAGATGCCAGGGAAAAAAATAAGAAACCTGATTGATTTCTACCTCATCTTTATGAGGCCATTCCGGTATATTGGAGATCACCAGAATTTTTGGCAAAGTCTAAACAGACGAAGAAGGCCGGGAGGAAGAAAAAAGTGACTCGTTGCACAATGGGGGTGCAAAGAGCCAAGAGACAATAGTTGAAGAATTGGTAAGTAACTTTTATATATATATATGATTAAATTTTATATATCGACTAACTTTGATACATTTTATTTGCAGGTCAAAAAATTAGACTGTCACCAGACTCAGGAGGAGTTCTTTTGGGCTGCCCACGTAAAGAAGAAGAAAAATGAATCTAATTCGAACACATGGGTCGAGCAAAGAGCATAAGAAGCCTATGTAAGTCCCTGCAAGTTATATATAAATAGTAATGTGTTAAGTTTTAACAAGCATATACTCACTCTTCTTTTTAATTATGCAAATGAATTATCAACGACTTTTGTCTGAGTAAAACAGACTCAGCAAGCCCAAGGCAAATCAATCCACCCTCCACTGAATGTCGCTATTCAGATCCGAACTAAAAAAGTGGTTAGAAAAAGACAAAAAGGTAGAGTCCACGGCTTAAGATCTACAAACCCAGTTCGACGGATCCTTTCCAGAATGGAAGTATTGGCTCTTCTAGCCAGGATGAGGCGGTTGATGGTGTTCAGATCATGCTATATCGCAGAAGATCGAACGCCTTACACATGTGTCGAACTCTTTTATCTTCGCCAAGATGCTTTCTCATCGATCTTTTCTCATCCTGAAGTTGATCTCCTGTCCTCTACTGACCCACACCAATCAGCATTACTATAGATTTCAACTCTCCCATGGACATGATTAGTATAGATCATACCTTTGCCAAGATAACCTTTGAGGTACCTCAAGATCCTGTATACTACATGTAGGTGTGCTTGACAAAAGACATATTTCTGAGAATAAAAACATGTGTCATATGGTCGAGGCTCTAAAGGCACAAGTGAATAGCCTCCTTGCTAATGGAATGCATAGACATGCCCGTTCTCTTCCCACTTTGGTTGAAGATGAGAGTTTGAGTGATGATGAGGATGAGTATATTGAATAGACATGTAGTTGTTAGGATTTGTATTATTGAACATTGAAAACAAGTTGAAACTTTGTAAATATTGAAATTTTTTAATTTTATTTGACTTTATAGATCATTTTGGTAAATATTTAATATTATTTTTGATATTTTAATTCGATAATTACTATGTTATTGATGTTGGTATTAATTTAGAATTGATTTTTTGGCATCAATTAGTATTGGATTGTAGCTGATATTGAATTTTTAATT
The DNA here is from genome assembly GCA_035772735.1 of Datura wrightii. NCBI lineage: Eukaryota > Viridiplantae > Streptophyta > Magnoliopsida > Solanales > Solanaceae > Datura > Datura wrightii. The sequence goes on along the minus strand of JASDFA010000007.1, from coordinate 138,466,252 downwards.
TGATAGGTGAAAAATATAGATATTGAAGATTTCTGCTTCTGTTTTTTTTTTTTTGCAGAAAACTGACGGACAGTATAGGTTAGTCCATAGGTTTTTTGCAAAAAATTACAGACAAAAATTCAGAAAACCAATAATGTCCATTGATTTGTTCTTGGATATGAAGAACATACCAATAGATAGAGTAGAATTGTTTGATTTTTCTTAAAAAATAATTTCATAATTAATTAAAATAAAATCGAGGATGTCCGTCGATAAACTATTTTTTTACGGCGGGTGGTATTTAAAAAAATTCACAAAGTTGAATTTTAAGAAACCAACGGACGTCCCTCAATATTAACCGATACTGTCCATCGATTTGTTAGTTTTGATGAGCTAAATTCTGAAGAATATCAGTCCGTCGATTTTGCGCAAAAAACCTACGCAGTCTGTCGGTGTTGGCCCTTGTTTTCTCTATAGTTTTTTCTAGCGTTTCCTTCCCTTTCTGTTCAGTTGGTATTGTTGTAAGCAAATAAGCATCCGTTATTGAAACTCAAAGCATCAAAGTTTAAAAATTAAATTTTTGTAAATAAACTCTATTGCGGAATGGTACTGTCGTAAAAGAGCGGGTACGTATTGAGTAGCCTAAATATAAAAAAAGGTGCTTTGGTATAGATTTTTAGGTGTTTTGGATGGATATGACGCTTGGATTCAAGGAAGAAGACAAAAGTCAGTTTGTTGTATAATGGTGTGTAATATTGTATAATGGTGTATATGAGTGTATAAGCACTTCTTATAATTTTGTATAATATTTATATATTGGTGCATAACATTATATATCGAGTTTTTTGATATTGATGTAAAAGAAAAAATATGAAGTTTTTATAAAATATTGTATCTCGGTTGTATATTATTGTAAATCAAATTTTTTAATCATTAAATTTACAAAATAGTAGGTTATGCGACTGAAAGCTTAAAAACTTGGCTATATAATCGCAGTGTTGTGTTGTGAATTGTATATTTGATCAATTATCCCAATAAAAAAATGTTAAGATATTCTTAATAATAATTGAATTATATATATCTTTTTTTAAAATTTTTTATTTTGTGTCTATACAACTAATACTAATCGTGTGAGTCCTTTTTTCTCCATAAAATTAATAGACCCAAAAATATAAAAGTTGGATCCATCACTTTGTGAGACAAAAATAAGCCTCACACAAAAATATCAGTTGGGGATAGGATTATTGCAATAAAGCTTGTATGGGGGAAGGAGACAATCAATATTATCAGTGTCTAAGCTCCGCATATAGGATTAGATGCAGAATCTAAAGCTAAATTTTGAAAGGATATGAATAACTTGATTCAGGAAATACTAAGAGACCAACAAATATTTATAGAGGGAGATCTAAACGGTCATGTAGATAAAATAACGATGAATATTTTACGAGTACATGGTGATTTTGGTTATGGTACTAGAAATAATAAAGAGAAGGTTATATTAGAATTTATCTTAAACATGATTTAGTGATAACTAATACATATTTTAAGAAGAGGGATTCTCACCTAATTACTTATAAAAACAGGGGTAATCACAGTCGAATAGACTTTATCTTTACAAGAAGACAAGATAGAAGTACTGTAAAGTGATTCCAGGAGAAGCGATGACCTCCCAACATAGGTTAGTAGTCTTAGATGTAAGGCTTAAGAGTAGGGTGAGAAAAGTGATGACGTACAATCAACCACGAGTTAGATGGTGGACATTAAAGGGTGCTAACCAACTAACATTTTAAGAAAGACTACAGGAGAAAGGAGATTGGGATTTAGAAGGAGACACGAACACATGATGGAAGAAATGTTAGGTTACATTAAAAAAAATGGCTACAAAAGTATAAGGTGTGTCTAAAGGATTAGGACCTCGACCATATGAATTGTTGTGGTGAATGAAGAGATAGAGAGAATTATTAAAGCTAAAAGAGAGTGTTAGCTGATGTTACCAAAAGCTGAAGACAGAAGCTTTTGAAAAATACAAGAGAGTTGAGAAGGCTATTAGTAAAGCTCGAAGGAGGCTTTAGATGACTTGTATCAAAATCTAGGGACACAAGAAGGAGAGAAAAAAAATATTTAAACTAGCACGACTAAGAGAAAACAAGGTCAAGGACTTAAACTAGGTGAAGTACATATATTAAGAATGATTCTCAACAAGTGTTGACAGGAGATTACAAAAATAGGGATACATGGAGAAACTACTTTGACCAATTGTTCAACTCGAACCAGGATAATAACATTTTAAATCTACACATAGTTGTGAATGATACAATACTCGTAGAGATAGGATGTCAGAGGTAAATGATGTCATGAAAAATATGAAAATTAGAAAATCTTGTGGCTCGGATAGTATCTCTATATAGAGGTTTTGAAGTGCCTTGGAGATGTAGGAGTGGAATGACTCACAAAGTTGTTTAATACTATACTAAGAGCGGATAGGATTCCTAATGAGTAGAAGAAGAGAACCACGGTTCCGATTTATAAGAATAACGGAGATGTTCAAAGTTGTGAAAACTACTATGGCATTAAGCTCATGAGTCATATGATGAAATTCTTTAAAAGAGTGATAAAGCATAGACTTAGAAATACAAAAGAGTGAAAGAGAACCAATTAGGATTTATGCATGGTAGATCTATAACAGAGGCTATTCTGAGAAGATTCATAAAAATCTATCCCGAAAAGAAGACATACCTATACTTGATGCTTATTGATCTAGAGAAAACATATGATAGAATATCATGCAAGGTCCTTTGGTGAGTGATGAAGAATAAAGGAATCCATATAAGGTATATAAATGCCACAAAGGACATGCATGAAGGAGTTGTCACTAGTGTGAAAACAATGGTAGGTAATACAGAGGAGCTGTTCTCCAGAGCTGCATATTGCTTCTTAGCAGATATCACATCCTCCTTCCCGCTCTTCTTTGCTTTGTTATTCTTTGAAATATTTTTTCCTTTGCCCTTCTTGTTGATCTTCTTCCACTTTCGAAGCGTTTTCAATAGCTTTTCCACTGATTAGTATGCTTGGGAGTGAACAAATTGCCTTGTAATCTTCTCCTATCTCCTTTTACCATTCTTTTTTCATTTTGCCTTCTTATGATTGAAACCCGTTCTTATACTCCTCCTTGTTCACTGTAAGTTCTGGGTGCACTATCCGACATGCATAGATGTTATGCCTTTGTAGTTTACACTCCCTATAATATTTTGGAAAGTAATCATATTGGATGTTAACCTTGATAGTTCTTATAACCTATGTTGCCTCATCATCAATGTTCATCCTCACATGTTTCAATAAAGTAGACATAGATCCACTAGTATCTTAACTTTAGCATAACTTAATCTTGTTTTGTTAATAGTGGCAATATCTCGATAGATTGGGGTTCCGATTACAGATGCCAATGAAATTAATGATTCTTTCTCAAAATATATTAGTAAAAGATTAAGAAATAAAATCCATGTCATTGCCATTATTGTTTCTTCCTCCAATGTGAATTTAGCTTCATAGATTAATGATCTCATTTGGCATGAAGACCCATCTTTGAATTTAATATAGAAGTTGCCTTTGACGTCAGGTTAATAAAATCTTCTTTCAAAGATAGTTTAATAAGAATATGACGATTTCGAAAAAAACCTATTTGGCAATCTCCTTTAATATTATACTTGACAGGAATTATGGTGCAGAGCTCCTCCAATTCTGGCCAACCATATGAGAATTTTTACGGTACAACATGTTGTAGATTCTCAATCACATTCATGGTATTTACCTTTGATTTGTACCACTTCAAATATGATTCTCCATGCAACGTAGTAATTAGTTTCATAGAAATTGAAGACAAACTTTCGTTAGGGCACGATTTCGCTTTGTTGAGTAGACTAGTTTTCAGTAACTTAGATTAAACCAGAATATCCTGTAGTGTCTATGGTTGTGGGTATTTTGAGTGGTACACCAACTAGTGGCCATATTGGCCATCATCGATGGACAATTAAAAGATTGCTAGGATTTTAGCTGCTAGAGAAAAGTTCCTACCAAGTTAATCAAAAATTTCGATCATCTATAGTGACTTAGCTTATTTTATTTAATAAAAAAAAATTTAAAAAAATTAATTTTGATAATTAACGAACAAGTATACGGCTAAAATCAAATTTGTGGACTTCGTCACCCCAAAAAATTATGAACTCGACCAAATTAAATAGTTACTTTTGCTAAAAGAAATCTTTTAAACAAATCAAGTACCTTAGTGTCCACTTCAAAATCCAATCACATTAGGCAACAAAGGAGAGACCCCGTCTTCCAGTAATAATTTCTGTATGGAACAATTTTGCAGCAAATAGCTGGAGCAAAAGAAAAAATTCATCATCAAAAAAGACAATGCATATGCAAATTAGGAAAATGTTTATTATGTGTCTCACACTAGTTATGTAAGACACATTGTGAACTCAAAAATTTTTATATCCAAAAATGTATGAGGTGTGAGGCCCATAATAAAAGAATTTCATCAAGTCGCTTAAAATTACAATTATAGACCTGCACAAAGATATTCTAACTAAAAAAATTCATTCAGAAAATAAAATTATAGAAAATATCATATACCTACTTAGTCCTGATTACCTACAAAGAGCGAAGGGAAAAAAAAAGAGGTCATATCGAGAGCAGCAGGTGGCATAGTTTAGATGAATTCAAAATTTAAATTGAAATTCAATTTTTTAAAATATTTTGGATTAGATTTTTAAATTATGAATTTTATTTTTTAAATTTATGAATTAGATTGGATATTGGATTTAGTATTATGGATTTTTGGATATTCAAAAATTTAAAATTTTTATACCTTATATTTAACTCACTCAATTACTCATGTCATATGTGTCCAATAATAATAAGTTCAATTTTTAAGATCCAATAGATTAATACTTACTACCTATTACAATATTAAATCAATATGAAATTTTTTATTAATCAAATACAAAATGTAAAATGTTTCATGAGTAAGTAAAATTTAATACACGACATGGGTGATAGAATTACCTCAATTCTTGTTAATTGAAGAAAGTTACAAATTTCAAAAAGCAAACTACTAGGTAAATTAAGGTTGTTAATTATTATGATCTACCTAAAAGACTCAAAAGTCAAAATCGAAAATTTCAAAAAATTCAAATCAATTAATCTGAACCGAATTTAAAAAATTCAATCTAATCTAAATTAATTTAAATAAAATTTAGATCATCTTTTTTTAATTTAAAAATTAAATATCGAAGTTAAAATTCTCATATCCGGATTGTCCAAACGCTCACAAACAATAAAAAAGCGATGACCCATATTACCCTTAATGATGACAAATTAAAGAAGACCAATAAAGAAAGAAAGATAGTAGAAAAAACTCACCAGCGAAGGAAAAAACTGTGAAAAGAGTAGTAATCATGAGAGAGAATAGGCTTTGCTTCACGTAAGGAAGGAGGGGCACAACAGCTGGACAAGTGAAAATTCCACAAATACCCTGTCAACAACTCTTCACTTATTTGAGCTTCTTGCTCAACTGCTTTTCTGCTCAACTACTATTGTTTTCAGTTTCCACGCATCACAGTTTCTCTCCCTTTTACTCTCTTCACAACTATGGCGCAACAACAGGCGTTCGCCAATGCTCAACCGAAGAAACCATCAGCCTCATCTCCGGGAATTCCTTGGAGGACGCGTATTGCGCTATACTTCATCTCTGCCGTTACCGACTATTCTCGCCGTCAAAACGGCACTGTTAACCGCCGATTTCTCGGAATATTCGGCCTTAAAACTTCAGCCAATCCTAATCCGGTTAACGGCGTTAAGTCCTTTGACGTCATTGTCGATCCTTCCCGCAATCTCTGGTTCCGGCTCTTCGTTCCAACCACCGATGAATCCCGGAATTTGAGTTCACTTCCCATCATCGTCTTCTTTCACGGCGGTGGGTTTGTGTATCTCAGCGCGGATACGAAGACCTACGACGCCGTTTGCCGCCGTTTCGCCAGGAAATTCCCGGCCGTCGTTGTCTCCGTTAATTATCGGCTGGCTCCGGAACACCGGTATCCTGCGCAGTACGATGATGGCTTTGATGTTCTAAAGTTCCTTGACGATGAGAAGAACCGAGAGCTCTTGCCGGAAAACGTTAATTTGTCTTGCTGCTTCCTTGCCGGAGATAGTGCCGGAGGAAACCTCGCTCATCATGTGGCCAAACGGGCATCGGAACTCACATCCAACTTCGATGCACTAAAGGTATGTTCTCTCTCTTCCATTATTTTTTTGTTTTTTTCCTCATATTGCATGCCCAAATTATTACATTATATTGTTAAATATATAACCTTTGAAAAGTTATTTGATATTTAATTTAAATGTAATTGAACTTAATTATATAATTTAATTATTTATTTATTTGATCAAATAATTATATAATTAGCAAGAAATCAAAGTGTAATCGAAAGAGGATGATTATACTTTTCAATTTTCACCAATTTTCACGGAGATGAAAATTACAAATATTTAGTTATGCGGCTTAATTGCAAGGACATCTTTAATTTTCTTTATTTTTGTTCTAATTTTAATTTATTTTAATTTATTTTTATTTTTATTTTAAAAATATTTATTATTTTTATATTACTTATTTTTTATTTTCTTTCTTCTTATTTGACAATTTTTATTTCTTGTGATTTCATGTAATTGCTCATATTTTTTTATTTAATATAAATGTATTATTATTCTATTTTTGAATTAAAGTACAATTTTATTATTAAATGGTGTCATAGATTTATATTTTTTTTTGAATTATATTTATTTATGTTATATTAAAACTTATTTTAAGTTATGTTTGAACTTGATTGAGTATTATATTAACTTTTTTTCGTAGTTTAAATTTATATTATATTTTCTATTATAATTTTTTGCTTTAATAGTAATGGCTTGTTATTTCACATTGTGCGCTATTCATTTTGTAGTTAGAATTGATAAATTATTTTTGATCAAATATTTAAATAATTTTATGACATTATATTTATAAATTAATATTTAATTTTATCAAACATGTATTTCATAATGTTCTTAATAAATATGACTTAATTTTTATAATTAATTAAATTAAAATATAATTAATTTGAAAATGTATATAAATTAGCTTTTTATAACATCAGTTAAAAATATATATGTATTAATTAATATATTTTTCAAAAGACAATATGTATCTTAAAAATATAATTTAATATCATTTATAAAGGTATTTAATTTTAAATTTGTATAATTAATTATTATTTTAAAATTTTAATCTAACTGTATAATTACACTTGTGCAACCAAACAGTATGCTTGTAATTACAATGTAATTGTATCAAAACAAACAAACAAGTCATCATAATTACTATTACTGTATAATTACTAGGCTGTGTAATTACACAAATTTCAAGTACTAGGTGGCTTTCCAAATAGATCCTTATCATTAGATAATGATAAGAGTTTTATTTTGTGTCACGATTGATTTGGTGTAATCGCATCTTTACTTTTTTTTTCTTCATTATGTCTTATTATTTAATAATCCCAGTTTATTCTTTGCCCTATTTTTTTATAGTAATTTTACTTTGTGCCATACTTTTTCGATAGATTTATCGCTTGAATTATTAATGTGTGAAATTATGTGGCGACAGAAACTAATACACTTTATATAAATATAATATTCATTAAAACAATATAGTACAATATAATATAATATATTATTTATAATATGTAATATCCATCCAAACATTACTTGTGATATTTCTCTTTTACATGCTTATTAAAAATATATTAATTAGAAGAGGTTTTTAATTGAGAAAAAACATAGTTTGCACCCTATATTTATAAAAAAAAAAAAAAAAACCTCATTTACACACTTAAATCGATCAGGAGATCTAATACCCCTTGGTCTTATTTTAACTGAAACTAATATTGTCTGCCACACATAATTAGTCACTTGATAAAAGATGTATACTTGCGTCATATCATTGCTATGTTATTGCCACATCAAATGCTATGTCAAATTTTAAAAACAAAACATTCCTGTCACCTAATATCTTCTTTTTCACTATGCACCATCAAAAACACCATCATTATTACCATACCATCACTAAATTCACGTATTTAACCACCAAAGTTTTACCATTTACAATTACATCTATCCCCGATATCACACCACCACTATTATAACTAATATCGCACCATCACCACTATAACTAAAGAAAATCGTAAAGAATTATCACAAAATTCTCAACACTCATATATATCTACACATTATAGGAAATTACATCATTATTATTGCCACTATCAGAAAGTTACAAAGAAGCACAGTAAATTCCACATCCATCATCGAACTCATCATTCAAATCACACTACCTAACATATTTACTGAAAATTTGAGTAATATATATATAAATATTTTACACGCATTTATATAAACAAATTAAAAATTTATTAATAAAAAAATAACTTTGATAAATAAATTATTAAGATAAACTTTTATTCATTTCTCACATATAAAAAATAGCTAAATAAATAAATTAATAAAAAAATTTTTAAAATTACCATAAAAAAATAAAAATATCAAAAAATAAATCTGTGTATAATATAAATAAATAATATTATTATATTTAAGCCATTAAGACCAAAATCATTTTGGCGAAAAGAATTTTCCCGTTACTAATATTGCTAATACGCCCTTCAAAGTTCCTTTGCATTGGGAATATTGTACGGAGCTTAACTAAATTTGACAAAACCTATGAGCACACAAGATCTCTACAATTTTCTAGTTAAAGGCTACTTCAAGCCAGAAAAAACAACGGAAAATTAAGTAGCTAAAATTATTGACGGAATTTTTTTTGGCTATAATGATTTTGGTTATAATGGCTTAAATATAATAATTTTATTTATTCACATTATAAATAAGTTTACTTTTGATATTCTTATCCTTTTATGTCAAATTTAAAATTTCCTCATTAATTAATTTATTTAGTTATTTTTTTATACATGAGAACTTTTTAATATATGGGAAATGGACAAATTTTTCTTAATAATTTATTTATGAAAGTTTTTTATTTATTAGTTATTTTTTAATTTATTTTCATAAATACGTATAGAAAGTTCATACGTATATACAATACTCAAATTTTCATTAAACATATTTTGCATAGTGAAAGTTTTAATGCACAGAATTGCCTTTTTATATTTTGCACGTTTATTAGTAAATTAATTTATTTGTTTATAATTAATTATTTTTTATTAGTTTTTCATTAGTCAAACTTTAATCTCAATGGTTAGACAAATTTAATTATACCTTATAAATATACATATTTTTTTCTTTCTCAATTACTTTCTTATCTTTAGTGAATGCGACTAAATAGAAGGAATAATTTTATAACCATGACTTTTAGGTTTGAAAATTTATGTTTACTTCAAGGAAAAGAGGAGGAAGCCGATAACACCACTATATATATTCTTCGTTGTATTTTTTTCCTTTTAAAATAATTGAACTTATTTGAGTGCATTTAAAGGAAGTTGTATATCTTTTTAAAAGAAAAATCATTATATTTATTTCAATTTATATTATACAAAGAGTAATAAACTTTTGGCATTCCTAATAGTCAAAATATTTAGCAGACAAAGGATTTCTGTTACACTTGATTTTTAGAGTCTAGGGGATAATAATGACTTAATTTTGTTTTGAAAGAAAAAGGTTATTATGATCTTTTAATGTTTGTAGCAATATTTGTGCCTCATAATTATGGTCATTTAGTAGCACTCATTAGTAAAACCACAGTAACTTAGGTTTATAAATATCTAGTTAGTTACTATGTTCATAGTTCGGTTGATTTAAATTTTTTAAATTAAATTAATTATGTTGAATATTAAATTTATAAATCAAATCAAATTAATAAAAATTGAGTTTTTCAATCACAGTTTATTTATTTATATATTTTTGAATTTTTCAGTTTTTTTTAGAGTTTTTGAATTTTTATTTCTAGTAAAGTCTTTTATATAAAATATATAAGTTGGACTTCAAATATTTCTTTAATTCTTGTGACATACAACTATCTAAGAAAATTTTTTATTAGAAAGATAACACAAAATATGAAATGAGTGATGACATTATACTAAAAGATAATGAAATCATTTAAATCAAATATTGCTAATTAATAAGTAATAATGGAAATGATCATATTTTAAAAATACTAAGTCATGGCAAACTAAGTAGAGTTACATAACTAAACATTAAAAAAAATAAGTTATATATTTTCACTATGTAAATTAATCAAAGAAAAATTTAAAAAAAATATCTAACATTATTATATTTTTAGTGTTGAAATCATTTTTTTTTTGTTAGCATTAGTATTAATTTGAGTTAATAACATGAATCTATGAGTTATAAAATTTACTTGATCATTTGAAATTTTAAGTTAAAATTTGATATAACATATTAGAAGATAAAAACTATGAGAAACATTAAGAAATATTTGTAAATTATATAAAATATTTATAAAAATTATACACATGTAATTTGGGATTGTTCGGTTCGATCTGTATAAAGTTTTAGTTTAAATCAAACTAAATCAATTGTGATCAGATTTTAATTTTCAACATCAAATCAAATCAAATCACTAATCAAATTTTTTTCTCAATATAATTTGAGTTATTAATTTAATGTAATTTATTAAATTTTGTTATATATCCATACACAGAAGTATGAAATTTAATTAAACACAAATATTATAGTAAGAGCGAAACTACCTGGGATAAAATCGAACTGATAATTGCGAAGTGGAACAAAATCAAAACTTTTATTTGAGTTTCCTTTACTATTCGCAAGTTCACCTGAAATTCCAGTTACTTAAAAAAAAGAAGATAAAAATCATTTACATCCTCTGATTTTTTTTCTTTTTAAATCAAATTGACCTTGCAATTTTTAAATAATAGATATTTTTCCTCTTTTATCTTATAAAAAATTAATTTTATTTGTGATATTTTCAATCATTAATTTATATAATATTTTTTAATATGATATAAAATATTTACTTTTCAGTTTTAGTCTTTCATTTATATTTTAAATAATTTTATATATTATTATAGATTTTTATTTAAATTCGTTAATATTATAAATAGAATAATCTTTTTATATAGATAAACAAATTTTAATTGTATATTTTCTAAATTATAATTTAAAATTCATTTACAATATTGATAAATAATCTTTTAGAAATTATTATAAAATATATCTATATATTTATTAATCATTTTTTTGCATTATCTATATTAATATATATTTATAAAATTATGACTATTATTTGCACCTGCGTAAAGAAATATTAACGTCTTGATTATTGTTAATAATATTAAAAGTTTTAATTATATTTATTTATTTTATTATAAATCATCATTAATTTGTATATTCTATTAATACTTCTCACTTTTTTCATCTCAAAAATAATATTTATTTTTTTATAGATAAATTTATTTCATAGATTATATTTTTTATGTCTATTGTTTAAAGTTAAAAAGAGAATTTGATTTTCAAAGAAAAGTTGAAGGATATAAATAATTTTAATTCTTAAGAAACAATTAAAAATTTGGTATCAAACAAGAGGGATTGCTCATGTGGTAAGTATCTCTATCTTTAATTTTAAGATTTTAAGTTTGAATCATTAAAATACTTTTTAAAAAAATAAAACTTTTCAGGAATAAAAACAATTAAGCAAAATAAAAAAGATTTTTATCGCTTTCTCATCTCTCTTACACTATATTGGTTGTCTTAAGCGCTTCCTATTGCTTGAAATAAAATCGCCATAACTATCTCTATTTTTGTTTTAAGCATTCAAATTTCAAAGTCATCTTAACCCTTGGGTTTAGTTGGTGCGTCTTTACATCAATTTTTTTGATTTATTAATGACTACTTACCTTGTATTGGTTTAACTTCTTTTCTAGTGCATTAATTTAAAAACGAACCTTTTCATAAACCACTACTCCTATTAATTTATTTGCGTAGTAAAAACTAAATACGACAGGTCTTGAGTTCTTTTCTTTTTAGTAAGTAGAATTTCTACGTTGTTTTCACAAAGTAGACAAAAGAATTCTACCGTTGAAGCACTTATGAGTTGTGACTTTTTAACACACGCACTATTAATATTGTAGGTAATAGGACCATATTTTGTCAGAAGTATTTAAGAGCCTGCATAGAAAGTCATCATATAATTAAAATTAGGCATAATTACATAATTTTGTACTGTTTATTTATTTAATTAATTAATTATTTAATCAATATAAAATTGAATATAGTTATTAAGGGGGAGTAATAATACTTTCTAATTTTTAGTAGAGACGAAAACTGCTGGTGATTACATCGTAAAATTATAATGTAACTTTTAATTTTTATTTTTCAAAATATAACTTTTTTTATCCTCTTTCTGTTTCGTTTCAATTATATGAGTAACATCTGTTGAAAATAATTTAGTGTTTTACTAGCTTTGTTATTTAGAAAAAACTTTCTAAAGTCATGTCTATCTTTCCTTTTATTTTAAAAATACATATTTTTATATCTAGTAAATAAAAATATTTAATGTTTCTTATTAACATGTATTTGTCACACTATTTACTTGTTCATATTAAAAATATTTAATTAGATAATATATTTATATAATTAAAAATTATATTAAAATTAAAAAAATAATTGTGTTAGGACAAACAAATATATATTTGTACGCATCTCTTTCCTTGCTTGCCTTTCCATTTGTTAACCAACAATCTACACTTATATTTTGGTCCTAAGACTGGAGAACATTGCACGACGAATGTCCACTTTTTTCCACTTTGAACAAAATGAGATGAATTGAACAAAAGTGGCTCGACATCTATTTTTGGAATCTCACTTCTTCACTTTTTTCACGTCACTGTTGGTTGCGTGCTTGATTCTAATTAGGGGCCTTTCGCCACACGTAGTAACTTAAATGAAATTTGCCTCCATTAAGTAAAGAATATTTCTTTTCTGTGTTCCTTTCGTGTCCCTATTCTTTCCGGAACTCAATAATATTGCTGGTCAAATGATTTAGTAAGTGTTTGGACATATATTTAATTTGAAAGAAAAAGTATTAAGGAGTCGTTTGGTTCGTGGACTACATTATTTTGGAATTATATTTTTTGGATTAATTTATCCTATGTGGGAGGTGGAATAAAATAATACCAAGTTGGATGAGATAACATGGAATATTCAATATTAAGTTTGAGACTAAATTTATACTTTATTTGATTGATCAAATAGTAAATTTATACTTTCAACAAATAAAGTATAAATATAATTGTGAGATATTTCACCTTATTCCATGAACCGAATGAATCCTAAAAATTTTACGAGTTAAAAAAAAGAAAAAATTCCCCTGAAAAACTAGTCAGAATTACTTTTTAAACCTGAAATTCATCTTCAAAAAAGAAATTGAAAGATCAGTCAAATGTATCTGTTTTGGAAAAAAAAAAGAGGAATTTTTATTTATTTTATATCCATACACCCCCTTAGACTTGGGAACTATGAAATAGTGGTACTTTTAAATATGTATAAGCATGTTAACGATATAATGAAATTGAAGGCCGGACAATTTTCCCTGATTCTGGATTTGCCATTTACCGTATTATGTGCTTCACAGTACTCTTCTAGTTGAATAAATACATAATTATCAGCCTTTCAAAAATATGATTGAGAGATGATGTGACTCTTAACAGGTAATTGGACTGGTGGCTATACAACCCTTTTTTGGAGGGGAGGAACGAACGGAGGCAGAAACAAAACTAGCACATATAGACTTATTGATATCAGTGAGTCGGACAGATTGGATGTGGAAGGCATTCCTGCCACCTGGTGAAGGAATGGACCGCGATCACGAGGTTATTAATGTTAGCGGCCCAAGGGCTGCTGACATATCAAAGCTGGATGACTTTCCGGCAACGATGGTAGTGGTGGGTGGTTGTGATTCCCTTCAAGATTGGCAAAGGAGGTACTATGAGTGGCTAAAGAAGTCTGGCAAAAATGCATATCTATCGGAGTATCCAACCATGGTGCATGCTTTCTACATTTTCCCTGAGCTTCCTGAATCTACTCAACTGATTTCTGAGATTAAAGACTTCATTCATAAGCAATGTTCTAAGGTTGTCAAGAATTGATGCGTTGCTTCTTCACCAGATAAGATATCAAATCATATGTACGTAAAAATTATAAGGTTCGTTCACATTGAGCTTAAACAAGTAAGAAGCATATATTCTGACTGATAGACGGGCCGGTATATATGTGCTGCTATTGTAATAACAAATTATTGCTACTTTTTATATTATTTATGCCCAGGTTAGTTTAATCATTTTCTCCAGATCCCCAACCCTCCAGGGGCTCCTCTGGAAAAATCTTCATTTTATATGTGTGTGTATATATATATTACTCCCTTCATTTCAAAATAAGTGGTGCTTTTAGCTTGGACACACCTCTTAAAAAATAAATATTTTGGAAAAGATGTAATTCTTTAATATTTTCTTGGTTATGTAAAAACTCTCTTCATTTAAATAAGGGTAAAATTGGAAGAACATCATTGATGTCTTCTTGATTATGTAAAACACTACTTATTTTGAAACAAAATCAAAAGGCTAAAACATCACTTGTTTTCAAATGGAGAGAGTACTATCCTAATTGCATACTCCTTCCCTCCATTTTAAAAAAAAGGGGTGATTTTAACTTGGACACACCCCTCAAGAAAACTACTAATTCCTAGAAAGTAAAATAAATTTTTACTTACTTACCCTTAACTGAACCAATAACTCAATAGCTTAGGACAATAAATTAATAATCAAACCATTAAACCAATAACTCAAATTGTTAATTTAATAATTTAATTATCAGTTTAGGTTATTGATTTAACCGTTAATGCACAACCCGAATTATATATATTATTAGTCTAAATTAGAATTCAAATTTAAGTGACGATAACTTATTATTGAATATAGAATAGAATTTTCAATCAAAAAATAAAAACAAATCAACAATAAATTCAAAAAAAAGTACAATATTAATTTTATTAAAATTTTGAATTTTTAAATTAAAATATTAATTACATTTTGCACCACCTGTAAAATAATTTTTAAGTAACTATGTCTATAAAAAGTTTAATTACATAAAATTAATTAAAGAAGTATAAAATTGTAAATAATAATTATTAGATTGACATTTTGCTAACTTAATTAAGATTAATGAATGACCTATAGTTTTAAGGTAGACATTACTTACATGAATAAAATGAGTCAATCGAGTTGAGTCGAGCCAGCTCAACCGAGCCTGAGTTTTATCGAATCTAGTTTTAACTAAGCTCAATCGAGTCAAGGTGAGCCAAGCTAAATGCAGGTGAGCCAAGTCGAGCCCTAAGCCGACTCGACTCGTTACGTAGGCCTAGTTACGACCAAAATTTACGTGATTGATACCCACACGCTACCCAAGCCAATCAAACTCGTATAATGCATCAGATCATCTGCATGAAAATCAAATTAATAACGGAATCCATTTCAATATCACATACATTTTCAAATCAAATTATGTATCACAATCCAATTTATCTTAAGCGACATCTACCCACCAACCCCATAGTCCACAGGCAAATCAATTCATATTAAATCATTTTTCATTACTAAAAAATAATAATGATCATTTAAATAGTCAAAAGTCATGATGCATAAATCAAAAAGTCATAAGTATGGAAATACAATAAATCCCACCAAAAAGTAGCAATACAAGTCAAGATCATCTAACTGAGAAATGATACATAAGTCTCAAATCAAAACACTGTCCGAATGAAAATAGACAGAAATAAATAAAGATAGAGGAAGGTCCATAGTGTTGCAAATCATCAAGCAAATCGCCCTAAATCTCCAAAATCCTTGTTATACACACGATCATGGACACCGCTACCACAAGGATCATTATCTACACAAAAAGTGTAATAAGTGCACTATGAATACAAAATTAATGCATACTCAATAACTATTATTAGCCAACCCCAATAAGAAAGTAGCAAGGATTGACTTTCAAAATACTTACCTTAACATTTACAGTTAATATGATCTGAAAAAAATAAATAAAAGAAATGATACAAGTAAACCAATCAAATTAGCATAGTAATTTATGCATAAATACAACATATGAGGTAATATGCACTATAACAACCCTTATGATAGTTTTGTGATTTTCACCTCTTTTTCTCTGTTTGACTCTCTCCGTAACTTTTGTTAGCTGCTTATGACTTAAGGGAGTGGATGGCATGATTTCCGAGGTGATCGAATGCGTTTCAGAATTTTTTTTTGAGTTTTTGAGGTTTAAAAGTTGAAAAGTTTAGCCAAAGTCAATATTCTTGGTTAACGAGATCGAATTCAAATTCTGACAGTTTTATTAGGTCCGAAAGATGATTTTTAACTTAGTTGGATGATTGATAGAGATCTCTATGTGTTGGGGAGTGTTTTGAGCCTTTGGTTGAATTTTTAAAGTTTAAGGAAATTAAGGTTGATCACGGTTAATTTTCGATCAAGATGACCTTAGATAAGTGACTTGATGATTTCAATAAGTCTGAAGTATGGTTTGTAGTAAATTTGCATATTCGATTTATTTTTGTAGGGTTCCTAACGAGTTCCAAGGGGTGATTTTGAGAGTTGGCTATTTTGGATCCGTACAGGTGAAGGCGCTTCAATAGAAAATATCCGCTTCTGCCGAGCCGCTCTTGCGTGTTGGGGGTCGCTTTTGTGGAACCTGAAAGAGATGGCGGAGTCTGCTTCTACGAGGACATCTTTGCTTCAGCGAATTCATGTCGGCAAGTAGCGGGCGCACTTCTATTCGCTACAAAAACTTGCTCAAAAAACGAGGGTCAAAATCGAAGGACAGAGTTGATATTTTGAGCAAAATCGACGTTAAACCAATGCATTTACTACCGTAGAAATTCGGCTCTTCGGAATTGTGAAACCGACGGACAGTATCGGTTAAAACTGATGGAAAACCGACCCAGTTCGTCGATTTTGAAAAATTAAAAATTAATTAAAAAAATTTAAAAAACCGAGGGACAGGGTTGGTTTGTCCGTTGATTTTTTGAAAATTTATATAAAAAATGCAACTACTTAGATATGAACCCGGGTATTTATTATGACATTAGATAAGTTTACCACTCGATTATACATGCTCTTTGATTAAGTTTTTACTTCGTTTTAGTTTATTCTCTTCAATTGCATTTTTGCACTTCAAAAACCGATGTTGTCCCCCGGTTTTATTAAAAAATAATAAAAAAATGAGAGACAATGTCGGTTTTATTTTTAAAAAAATATATTTTTTTTTAAAAAAATTCGCAGATTTTTGCGTGAAAAATATTGAGGGAAAACCAACCCCGTCCATCGATTTTTTTTAAAAATAATTCAAAAAAAATAAATATAAAAACAAAAACGACGGGCTGAATCAGTTTTTCCTCAATTTTTTATACTAACTCTATCCGTCAGTTTTTGTTCCCTCGATTTTAGTAATATTTTTAGTAGTGATTATCTGGGGTGCGATGGTCTTTCGTTTCGATAAGGTTGGATAGCATAAGTGGCGTCCACCGTTATGGGATTTCTTCCACTCTTGATGAGTCTGCAGGCATGATGAGAGTTCCGTTTCTGTGGAAACGACTGGGTATGAACATTATTTTCTTCCAAATCACGAGCTCACTTTACGAAACATGATTCGGGAACTTAGGAGAACAATTTGAGGTGATTTTTAGGAGGTTTTTCTAGATTTCTTCGTATAATAAGATTCTAACCCTCAAATTATGTTTTCATGCTAATCTATCATCAAATTAGTGATTTAATGAGTGTTTGGGATAAGGGATATCGGCATTTCTGCCTTAAGCTTGATGTTTTGAAATTCATCAATTTGGGGAGTTGATTAATTACCTTTTAAAGCTGATTTTCAATGTATGGCATATTCCCCAATCTATGATAAATCAATTTTGGAAGAAAATTTTAAATTCGACACCGGGGTTTGGGATTGACTTTTTGACCGGATTTTGAGCTGATTTTTATATTGCAATATGGGTATCTAGACTCATATTTTCATGTAGATCATAATTTTTATAGATTGGGAGTGTCCTAAGGTGATACTCAAAGTAAAAGTAGTGGTGTTAGGGTTCATGATGCGTTTGCTCAGTCTTCGAGGTAGATTATGGGTTACTCTTTTAGACTTGGCTTGGGTAATGACTTATGGTAAAAAACATGTTATGGATTAGGTGTATCGATGAGATTGGAGAGTTAGAGGAATGTATAATTATCAAGATACCACACGTACTGATAGATTTCATTTGCCTACTAAATTTAGTTAACGCAATAATATAAAATCAACATGCAATCAATTAACCAGCTCCAAACAATAATTACAGCCTACAATTACATTCTATCGAGTTCCACAAATCAGTTTATTAATTCATATAATTCGAACAATATTCATATGGCTTTTCCTAAGGACACAAGCCATCACCCTAACCTATATTCTGTTTTCTTATTTCGCTGCAGCGGTTACGCGCCTGTTACAGCGGTCTCAAAACAAGAAAAATTATCTGCTGCAGTGGTACCCTGTTCAAGAGGTAGCTCGGTAACACTGGTACCTTTTCTTTTCCAACACACCAATTTAAAACTATATTAACCCCTTAATCATTCCATATAGAAATTCCATCACCCACGCCCGTTTCAGCTACAAGGATTTCATTATCCACTCAACATAATATTAATAATGTTGGTTGCCCATTAACTAATCATAGCTAGTCCTTAATGTATTATGCCGTCTACTTAAGAATCTTAACCCTACTCTTATTAACAGAACTATTTCCCCTGTCAGACTAATCCATCCAAATCATCACAATCAATCATAAGATATGTGTAAATATATTGATATATAATCCTCTGCAGCCATCAAGCCAACACAAGTAAATCATTAACTGTAAAACAATCAAAATCAATTTGATGAAATCATGTCCACACTCGAGATATGGATACATGTATCTATCCGCATCCTTTCAGTCTCACTCTGTACACATCTATATCTATCTGTATCATCACGTATCATACCTATATCATATCAGTATATCTCATAGCATATATGTATGCCTCAATCATACCCGAATCATATTGGTATATGACGTACCATATCTGTATATCTGTACATCTGTCACAAATCTGAATACTTGTATACATATGGCAAAGGGTCTTGTTTCTGTTTTTCCAATCATGACCTGTAGGGGACTCTAGAAACTCATGTACTGTATCGGCGTGGTACCTGCTCCCACTCATCTGCTCCCCATTGTACATGAGCCACTCATATCACAATTGCTCGCCCAGATGCTCACCTCGGGCACGAGCCACTCATATCATAATCGCTCGCCTGGATGTTCACCTCGGTCACGAGCCACTCATCTCAAAGAAACGGTATATTCCTCAATCAACACATAATTGCTCACCTGGATGCTCTCTTCCGGCACGAGCCTCTCATCTTGAATAAGTATGTATTGTCCGACATCATTCACCATATTGAATATGCTATCAATCAATCAATCATCACATAGGATAAATCATAAGTACATGTTGTTAACACATTTGCACTTTCACTTCATGAATAATATTCCTAGATCTATACAATGTTCAATTACTATCCCATCATGCTTACCGAGTACTAACACATACAAAACTTTAAACCAAGTCTGACTCCACCTGAAATCATAATTACATAAATAGATGCATAGGTAATTAGATCTACCCTTTAGACACAGAGGGTTAAGAAAATTTCAGGTATGTAACATTACGGCAAGATCTCAACTAGTTATTAGTCCGGTCTCATAAGACTCCACTATTCCAGAACAATACTCATTATAAATATCCCAACAGCCGTGATCTTTCTTTAAAGTTTATCGAAAAAATTAACTCTTCATATCAATATATCTGTTACTAGTACCAAGAATATACCATCACGAGTATATGACTAAGAATATACAGCCTAAGCATAGCAAGAATATTTTCATAAAGATTACAAAATCAAGGACTTACAACCCCTGTCAATTACAATTCGGATCTCACCACTTCTTCCTTGTCCTATAGCTAGGATTAGTTTTCCCAAACTTATAATGGTATTACTGCGGTTCTAACAAGCATTCATTGTATAATATGCATTTATGTAAACTACTCAATTGTCCGTTGATATAACACGCATATATGAGTTACTAATTGAAGTCTAACTAAAAGGTAAGTCATAACCTACCTGGGTGCCGAGCTATTGCTAAGAAATTGATCTTTCGTTCTTGACCCGAGTCTGGCGTTTCTTGAAGAAAGTCATCGGGAAAGATGGTGGGAATCTTGTTTCCTTTAAGCCACCCTTCCCTTTCCTTGGCTAGAATATGAAAATATCACTCAGGGCGTTTTTAATAACTAATCCTTGTTTGAAGAGGAACTGGGTCTTAAAATAGTCTGAAACTTGGAGTTTTGGTCCGCATCATCTGCTGTGGCGATGGCTTTTCTGCTGTAGCAATCCCTCTATGGCGAGGAGATGTCCGTTGCAGCAGCCTAGCCGTCTGAACCCAGTTGATTTTAACTTGGTCCTTTTAGATTCTCATCATCGTACACTATCTTCCCGAAATATCAAATCAACTTAGCGAAAAATCTAAGTTTTACGCCAAATGTTGTCAAAGCCCTATAACGATCGGATGAATCATTACAATTTTGGGATACACCTACATCGGTGAAATCAGAGGTGAATCTAGAATTTGTAAAATATGGGTGCACCACTTTAAAAAAAAAGAAGGACAAGATATAATAAGTGGAAACCGATCCCTAATCCTCTAGGTAAATAGCTCAACAATCAATCACATGCACCACTTAACCTTCTTGTAGCATGGATGCCAACAAATAATATTATACTAATTTTAAAAAATATATACATAAAATATCTAGTTTTATGGAGAGACCACCGGTTCACGTGACTCATTTTTTAGGCATAAATTCGCTCTTGATTGAAATATCCTTAAGAATAGTTTCACGAGCACACCTCATTACCTCAACTAAGACATCTGTGCCGACAGAACGCATACATGATATCATTTGGAAAGACGTATTGTTAGCATTAATAATGCAGGGTTCACTTTGCATGATGCCAGAAATAAAATCAGGGGGTTGTGCAACGCAGATCATGTGATTGTTTTCGTTTTAAAGAAAAATTGCACTGCAAAGCCACGATTTCAGTGTCTGAATGATCGCTTACAAGTTTGATTCAGTCTGCTGGATTAGTATCAGATAGCCCTCAAAATAGAAGCAAAAAAAGTAGTGTCTGTCTACTTAGTTGAGTAATGTTTACAATTCTACAGAAGTTGGTCAGACTTTAGAGAAGTTTGTTGATTTATTATCGACTGTAGTAGCATCCCAACAGTTGTAGGGCCAAAAATCGCCCTAGCTTTTCAAGTATTATTGGGGCAGAGAGCTCTCTTTGGTCTCTAACTTGTAGCTGTAAGATGAAAGATTTTTCTTGATTTAACAATACATTTATGGCACAGCACTTAGTTTCCTGTTCAAAACCGTGTACTTCTACGTAGACTCAGTCTCTTCCTATTTCAATAATTTGTACTTTTGCTGCTCTGTTTGATCTTATTATTATTATTATAAATTAAATTTAACATTATTATATAATTCATAAATTTTCAATTTCAAATTTGTTTCATTTGGTTACCCTCCGCAGCTTCATAGATCTGTGTTGCAAAGTGAGGATATATAACGGATTAAATTAGTCCGTTATATATATATTTATATATAGTGAATTAATTTTTAATTTGATATATGAACTTTGACGACATTCAATTTTAACGTTAAAAAAAAAGTACATAACAGACTAATTTATCCCGTTAAGCTTATTTTAATATCAATTTTAAAAAGTAATTTATTTCTATATTTATTAAATTATTATGGCTTATTTTGATTCCAAGTTTCATATAAGCAGAATGTCCTAACTTCTAATCTTATAGTGGCACTACTATCCAGTTGCATCAGAATACATTGGTAATGAATATATTGTAAATTATAATAAAAAATAAAATGAATAAAAATAAGAAAATAAATATTCAAGTTGAATATATCACGCTTTCTTTAATGAGATTCAAGTCCATTGAGGTGTAATTTTCACGGATTCAGCATTAATACTTTTAACTTGTCCCTTCTAGGATTCAACAGCCAAACGACGTCGTATGACTCAAACAACTCCGGATTAGTTGAAGAGGCCAAACTCCACCAAAAGAATACCTTGTTTCAACATAAAATTACTCTCTTTTTATATAGTGAATTAGTTGAAGACTTAGAATATTTTTCTTTGTTTCAACTCTTTCTTTCGCTACACTAATCTCAAATTACACTAAAATATTTTTTCACACTTCTCATCTTCCTCTTCTACATAACACAAGAAAGAAATTATCTTTTATATAGTTGCAGAATTTCTTCCGCAGAATGAACTAGAAATTAGTGGGATATTAAAAGAGGTGTGATGGAGTAATTTGTAGGAAATAATAATTAGTGTTTATATGAATTACACCAAAGCATAATCCCACTTTCACTACTTTCTTGCCAATTTATGACCATTAACATCACAAAATAATATATTTTAATATTATAAATTTAAAATATTAAAATTCACATGCTCCAACTGCTAGCTCTAGGCTTTTTTTTTTTTTTTTTTTACAGTTATGTTATATACCCACCACCTGTTTTCTATTTAAATAATTAGTTGAATACATATATCTGCCCTACTAATTTGGATATGTACTTTTCTGAAGAGCACATGTCCCGTGGGTACAACTATTGTAGTGCAAGCTGTTATATGGATTCAATACTCATGAATCATTGAGAACAAGTTAACTGTCCACTTGTGACTTCAAAGACATGTTAATCATCATGCATTTAATCTTTGTACTTTGTGATAAAAGATTTGCATGGTACTAAAATAGTTAACGTCCAAAAACACATTCAAACTATTTGCTTTTGTGAGTTTAGTATTTGGACTATTCGAAATTTGCTTTTAGTACTTAAATTATCACTCTAAGCTTACAAAAATACATCTAAATGCTGACTGTACCAAAATCGTGTGTTCAATTGCTCCCGTGCGCATAATTGATATTTTAGCCATACAAAATCGCCTACACAACATTACAATGACGACAATTATTGAGTAAATTTTTTTTAAAAAAGTTTTTCACCTCTAAAAAGAAGTCTTCTTCTTCATGTTTTTATGTAAATTGCAGATTTCTGTTGGGATCGAAATAACAGGGCGTCATGCAGAAGCTAATAATTGCAAATCTTGATGGACGATAAATCAGATGACGAATAAAACTATACTAAAAAAATATGATAATTTAATATGGTTTAATCAATTGATCTATATATTAAAAATTAATATAAAAGCATGAAAACTATTGAGAGAATAATCTCTCCCTCAATAAAATTCTTTGACCGACTAAATGGATGTTATTGTGTTATGTATGAAAATAATAGATCTTCTATTTATAGAAGTCCAAAACTTATTTTTCAAGAAAAGGATAGATCCAGAAGAGTCCTGTTCTACCAAATAAACCTCTTGTACCAAGAAAATCTTTTTGAATAAAAATACAATTGTGATGTAGAATTCAAGTAGGATACGAAATTCAGGACAAACTCTAACAAATCTCCCTTTGACCTGAATTTTTTGGTAAAATAATCTTGATCTTCGTTGTTCACATAATCTTTATCACGGTTGCTTGCCATGGTTAAAATAAGCTAGGCTAAAATATTATGAGTTAAAATGATTTAAAAAATATTTTATTTTTTTATTTTTAAAGATGCAACAACAAAAATATTGAAAATATGGTTGAAAATTCATTTCCACATGTAACACTTCGAATAAAATCTTCATTATCGTGAAACCATTTGCAACTTAATTTGAATTCGCTTTGAATTCATCTTCAACTTCGCCAAACCACTGGTTGAACCATTGAGTGAACCATCGACTCTGATATCACTTATTGTGATTGAAATAGTAGTGCGTCATGCGGAAGCTAATAATTATAAATCTTGATGAATGATAAATCAGATGACGAATAAAACTATACTAAAAAATATATAATAATTTAATATAGTTTGATCAATTGATTGACTATATTGTAGATGTTATTGTGTTATGTATGAAAATAATAGATCTTTGATGTAGAATCCAAGTAACATAGAAAATTCAAGACAAACTCAAATAATTTCTTTCTCCTAAAATGATAAATGTTTTTATTCTCTGAATCTCGTCTTAAAATGTTAGCATGGATTTTACATATTAATTAAATAAACAAATTAGCAAAAATTTATATTCCCACAGTATGCTGGCCCTCGCCGATTCAAATGGCTCTTGGTAACAGTGGCAATAATGAAAGCCACGGCGCGACACCATCGTCTCGAGTCGCTGATCGATCAGGATGCAAAAATACCCTAGGTGTCGCTGGCCAGACGTCTACATACTTAGCAGAGAAAAGGAATAAACAACTTGCTTATACACAGAGAAGAAGTCAGCAGCTGAGAAGGCTCCAGCCGCCAACGATAAATCAAAGGCCGGCTAGAAGCTTCCCAAGGACGCTGGCGCCGCTGCTGCCGGAGACAAGAAGAAGAAGAGGGCGAAGAAGTCGATTGAGACCGCTAGGTACAACAAGAAGCCCACCATCACTTCTCGGGAGATTCATATATACCGCCATCCGGTTGGTCCTCCCCCGTGAATTGGCCAAGCACGCCGTCTCTAAGGGTACTAAGGCGGTTAATAAAATCACTAGCTCTTGAAATCTGTTAGTGTTTGTACTGATTTCTCTGTTAGATTTTTGATTTCAGCTGGGATTTGTTCATCTAAAGATGAGTGGCATGAGTGGAAGGAAAATAAATTAAGGAGAAAAAAAAATTGCTTATACACGTAGTATATAATTTATTTAAGTTTTACCATGCTAAAAATAATTATACACGTGGAGTGCCACGTGAAATTTAAAAAAAAAAAACTAGCGAATGTATCACGCGGAAGAAATACAAATGTTCAGGTGTGTTTTTGTAAGTTTAAGGTGATAGTTCAAGTACTAAACGTAAATTTTGAATAGTTCAGATACTAAACTCACAAAAAGGGGATAGTTTGAGTGTGTTTTTGGACCTTTACTCTACTAAAAATGTACCACTATAAATAGATTTGCTTTGGCCTGACTTAGGATAAAACATAAAGTAAGGGGTCGTTTGGTTTCAATACAAGTTATGATAAAATTAGTTATGTTGGGATTAGTTATACCAATATAGTTATCGTGGAATTAGCTATCCTAGTATTATTTCTTATTGATTGTTTGGTTTGTTGTATTAAAAATAATATACATTATATAATTTTATAAGAAGACATTGTTTACAAAAATATCCTCCATCTTTTTTTTTTAATCAAATAAATTGTTTTCAATAGCTCAAAATAATCTATCACCACGGAATTGAAACTATTCCTTTTGAATAGCAAATACAAATATCTCCAATGCATTATTGTTTAAAGGAAATAAGAAAAAAAAACTAGAACTAAGCTCTCTTTGTTATTCATGAAAAGTAACGTAGAAAAAGATGAAATGTAATGTAGAAAAAGGGTTTGAAGGGATATTTTTGTTATTTTATTATTTTATTCATGGAATAACTTATCCCAACATTATTATTCAATCCATGTGGAGGAATAACTTATCCCAGTACCAATTTCTAATCCTGGAATAAATTATCCCAGACTTTATAATCAAACAAACAATTAAGAGTTATTAAAATTTATCCCAGAATTATTTTCTCCTCTCCGTCGTACCAAACCACCCCTAAGAGTTTGATGTGTTAATTTTGCATATGAGGTTGTGCTGTTTAGCTACTCCTATTTACTAATAGATCAATCAAGATTTTCTACAGATTAAATAATCATCTTACCATAACTTCTTGCCATGCCAAATGCTAATGAGAGAGATTAACTACCTGCGGCTTCTTTGATTAAAAAAACAAATAACTAAAATTATGAGATTGTCACGAAATAAAATCAATTTCTTTATACTCTTTTTATCTGGATTACTTCACCTTGAATAAGTTTTTCAAGCATTGACACTCGCCTCAAGCTAATTAGCTCCATATTGATGCTTTAGCCGAATTTCGGAAAACTAAAAGTGCTCAAAGTATTTGCACAAGTGGAATATAGTATCCTAATAGATATAAAATCCCATAAAAAAAATTGATTCTTTTCCACTAGTCAATATTGCTTACGAAATAACTTTAATGGTTCCATAACAATTATCTCAGCTAAAAATGAAGTTTTTCGAAAGTAAAATTAATAAGACCTTATATAAGATCAACTTCTCAAAAAATATTAAATAGATTGGTTATATTGTGAATTGAAAAAAAAAAATTACATAAAAAAAAAGAAGAAATTTTTTACATAGGATGTTCATTGACTTAAAAGAAAACATAAGATATAGTATCGTGAAAGAGCGCATGGTTGTGAAGTCACTATTCGGGTATTGCTTTGGTTCGATCGAATTGCTTTCGAAATTGATTGCTTACAAGTTTTTCACTATTGCAGCTTAGTTGATCGATCACATGCAAATGTTGGCAATGTAAAGCCGTTATTAGTAATAATAGTAACTATTTGCATTAAAAAAAAAAAAAGTTAATATATTCTTGTATTAGAGAAACATGTGCAGTTCAGATAATCAATCTCCAGTCCCTTTTGCAAGTGGTTAATAAGATCCTAAATGAATTTCTTGATTAAATATATTGCGCATAATTACTGCTCAGCAAAGCCGGCTATTATATATTTTCTATAGATTTTCTGCAGAGGCAAATTACAGAGAAAAGCACTGTTTTTCCATTTTCTTGTCTGTAGCTCTCTCTTTAACTTTAACAAGCTTTAAGTGATATATATATGTGTTGTGAAAAAAATAAGCTTATGCCTTTTGCAAATGAGTACTTTGATATATATAGGGATCGGATTGGTTGGACTCTTGGATAAGTTACTTGATTTTTGTTTGCAGTATCGCAGCAGTGGACTCAGTGGTGTTACATTATTGTGTTAGAGAGCTTTCTTTGCTCCCCAACTTGTAGCTGCCAAAGACAGGATAAAGCTAGTTGGATTTAACAATACATTTCTGATGTACGTAGCACTTAGTTTTTGGTTCATAACCATGTACTCTACGTAGACTCAATCCTTTCCTTCTCAAAAGTCTTTTTCTGAAAATAATTTATTGCTTTTGCTACTCTATCTTTTCAGTCTTGAGACGAAGATACATGTACTCAGTACGTAGGATAAGACAGATACGGGCCCTGGTTGTTTGGTTGTAATGCAAGTTCATATTTCAGCGGGTGCTACTCAAATTTCATTGTATTTGCAGCAGCAACTCATTAATAAGCATAATTATGGTATGAGTTAAGTATGGGATTTCATATAGGAACTAATAAGCCAATTGTGATGGAGTGTAAATGAGAATTATGGAAATATACGGAGGTAAAGAATTTTCTGAAAGATCAGAGAGGGACACAATGGATTTGGCGAATAGATGGAAAGATCACTGCTTTTGTCAATTAGTAGCCCTCAAATTACTTTTTTAGCAAGTCCATTCACCAGCTGTTCTTTACTTCAAAAATTGTGATATATCAATGTTTTGGGCCCTCAATGATTCAATCAAGATTGATTCTTTCCTGTTATCACAATAATAGTAGTTTATTATGACCTCCATATCTGCCCTACCAATTTGGGTTATGTCTTTTTCTACCCTTGAACAAGAGAACATTTTCTAGAGATGAAATTACATATTAGATAATCTGAGTACTATTTGGTGCATATTTCTATATGCATCTAATAATTAATCAATCATTGGTCACGAGTTTTTCATTGCTGTGGCTTCTTTTAGACAAGTTATTCACGTATTTACTCTTGCAGTATTAAGTAATGAAGATTTGTTGTACCAAACAAGTGCTAAACAGATTTGATTCAGTTAGTTTTAAGATAAAGCATCGGACACTTTTGTATTAGGTTATGTTAGTTTTACTTGTTATATTGCTTGAGATTTTATAACATAAGTGTGAGAATGACTGCTTTTTTAACAGTTGTGCAGAAGCAATATGGAAGAAGGTGA
Organism: Datura wrightii; assembly: GCA_035772735.1. Classification (NCBI taxonomy): domain Eukaryota; kingdom Viridiplantae; phylum Streptophyta; class Magnoliopsida; order Solanales; family Solanaceae; genus Datura; species Datura wrightii. Next base: position 138,438,018 of record JASDFA010000007.1, on the reverse strand, counting down.
AGAAGCTGTGTCTTCTTTAAGCTAAATAATTAATGGAACAGTTTTATTTTAGGGGTGTCTTTCTAGGAAGAGCTTGGAGAGGGGTGGTGCGTGTGTTGGAGGGATTCTGTAATTTCTATAGAACCTGCCGAGTAATAATCAATATGGATATTAATCGCTGAAATGGAATAATCTCTAGCGATTGGAAGAAAATTAAGATATTCTCATAATAGAGGAACATAGTTTATCAGATAATTATAGATTAGCATAATCAAACTACAATTCCTCTGCAAGTGGTTAACAAGATTGTACATGAATGATTTGATTAAATATATTGTGAATTACTGTTAATCAAAGGGTAATATATGTGAACATTTTTCTGCAGAGGAAAACTAATAGAAAAGCGCTAGATCCTCACTGAAGAGGCTGTTTTTCGTTTTACTGTAGATAGCTCTTTCGGTCACTCTTTCTTGTGTCAATGTATATGGTTTATTCACTCTTTTCTTGTCTCCACATTTGCTAGATGATACATGAAATTGTACATCTGTTGTTTCTCAATATTAGGAAATATTTTTACTACCACAATATACAGTAGGGAACGGAGGTTAGTGAAATAAACAACTCTTGCATTGTTATACTGAATTTACATAGAATTGCACTTGTAGGTTAGGGTTGCAGTAATCTATGAGTAAGCTTCTAACCTACAAATATACATGATGGTACAGATTGAAGAACTATAAATTGGTAATGACATTCAAGTGAGAAGTGACACATAGAAATGCAGTCTCACTACATGGGATAGTAAGGGCTCCCATTGGATAATCAAATCGGTATTCCTCCTCTGCATGCCTCAACAAGTCTTGAAATGAAGGATGCTTCAAGCAAGAGACGGGAACCACAAATCTATGCTTATTATTATGATTCTCTCCAACATAAACTGCCATGTGACCCTTGGGAACATCTGATAGCTTTGTTGATCCTTGGCGGAGAAGAATATTGTGTTTAGCATGATGAAAGATTGTCTTGAGATGATTCCTCATGATTGATGAACTTCTCTTCAACTTTTAGCTGCTAAGAGTGCTGCAAGAACTTCAAAACAAGGTTCAAGAGATATGTAGTGTGAAGAAAGAAACTTGCTTTCTGACTTTATATATAGGGATTCATCAGAAAAAATTGTTGATTTATCTGTAGTAGCAGGGCGACAGCGTGGGACCAAAATTCACTCTAAGAGAGCTATGTTTGCTCCCCAACTTGCTGGTGTAAGATAAGAGGAACTTTCTTTTGATTAAACAGTACATTGATGGCATTGTGCATAGTTTCCTGCTCAAAACCGCATACTTCTATGTAGATCCATATTTCTTTTCTATTGATAATATATTGTTTTTTCTACTCTATATTTTCAGTGTTCAAAACTGAAGATACATGTACTCAATTACTGATAAGTTAATATGGGGTTATGATAGTTATCAAAAGATTTCCGAGACTTAGAAGTTAACCACATGAGATTATTGGCTAGAATACTGACCTTCCATAACATCTTTAGCAACTCAAACAGTGATTGTCTTGGTCCTGGGACAATGCATAACCCACCAAGCTGAAAATTCATGAACTAAATTTGCTAAAGTGTTAAACTAACATGAGAAAGCAGGAACAGTTAGGAACATGGTTATTACACGACTTTTATAGAAGGGGAATAAAATTTAAAAAAGAAATAATTTCATTTTCAGTCAATCTTTTTTGTTCATTCAAATTATACAGGGGGATTCATTCCCAAGGGACATTTTACTCAGAAGAGGTCACTTCTGCCCAGTTGGATTTCCGTTAGGCTCTTTACTAAGTGCAAAAATATCCATATACAAATCACTGATCCATCTTTCCTCAATCTTTACTAGTATCTGAGTAATGCTTCAGAATATATATACATTGGTGATTAAGCCAGCAGTTTCCTCTGCTTATTTTATAATTCCTCTTACCAGCATTTTCTATTTTAAGCATTGTGAAATATCTCTCCTAGTCCCTCAATTATTAAAATCAAGAGTGATTGTTTACCTGCTGTCACAATGACTTATTAATTGTTCAACCTGACATATTTGCCCTACAAATTTGGATATGTCATTTTCTACATTTCTTCTCTAGAGTACATGTCCTATAGGTACAACTACATGTGATTATGAGGTCAGTTTTACTTATCCGGATGCATTCAATATTCAACCATTGATAACAAGTTGTTAACTGTCCTCATGCGACTTTAAAGATCCATTACTCATCATTTAATCTTTTATTTAGAGATAAAGATTTGCTTTGTACTAAAAATTGTAATAAACAGATATTCTTCAGTGTATCTTCATCAGATCTTGATGCCTTAATTTGTTGTATGTGGTTAAGCTAGTTTAACTACTGCTACTGTTATCGGCTATGGTCTAGTCATGAGATGGGAGAGGGATGGGGAGCCTCACATGGCTTTGATCATATATCTGAATAAAAAATGCAGTATCTTGCATCAGCCTGAAGTGGTCAAGTGGCTAAAGAACATCACCCATTCATATAAAGTTATCTCATCGCTTTCTCTAATACTATTACTGATGCCTCGGGAATAGCTGGTCATACGACGAAAACTTTCATAACAATACTAAGTGATGATGGAAATGCAACTATCAAAATCACCATGCAAACACCATCTGACCTCCATACAATTCACTATAAATAGGCTTCTATTACTTTGAAGATTTTTCTAATGTACTGGCTTGGAGTTTTTGAACAATATCAATACTTTTAAGCTTCGATTCATGGATACATTAAATTGTAAAACCAGTTAAGGAGATTGTAGTAGTGATGGCCCATAAAAGACAGTTGTGTTCAAGTCAGACTATGATATAGCAAGTTTAAAATAGGCACCATTCTGTTAGCATCAATAGATTCTGTTGAGTTATATGGGTCGACCACCTTACTCAGGACCAGGTCCCTCTATCAGGTTACACAGAGGCAGAGACACATGTACACGAAAATACAACAGTAAGAAGAAGACACACGAAGTTTTACGTGGAAAACTTCCTTGCTCACTGGAAGTAAAAAACCACGACCTACCTCGTAGGATTTCTCAAACTCCACTACTAGATCTGAGCAACAAAAGTTACAAAACCTAGTACACAACTAAGAGGTTAACCTCCTAACCTCCCACTTGTAATACCTCTATTACAAGACTTCAATATTCTCTACTTCAGCTAAAACTCAACTGAAATACAAGGCTAACTCTAGCCAAAATGTCTACTAGCTCTAGCAGACCAGAACGAGAAAAACAACTCATGAAAAACAAGAAAATAAAACTTGTACGAAATACAAGGTTTCTGTTTTGCAGTGCACTTCTTCTCCTTCAATGGCAGCCTCAAAACTTGAGTTATTTTTCTTTGATTCTTGCTGTGAAACAAGGAAACAATGGCTGCCTTTTGAGAGAAGAATAAGCTTATTTTTAGATCAATTTTTCTGAATGATTTCTCTTGATGGAAAGAGTTGTTGGGTTCTATCCTTTATATCTTTTCAGCTTCCTTTCATCCACATGGGTAGAAGGAGAGTGTATTGATGATACCCACTAGCCACATGGATAAAAGGAGAGAGCAGTAATGATACCCACTAGAAAGCTCTCTTTTTGGTCAAGCACATGTGACCAACTTGGCCTAGGTGCTGCTATGATTCCATGCTGCTCTGTTGCACACTATTGTCTTCACCAACTGACAGCCAAAAAGCAAACTTTCCAACTGTAAAGTCTTTTCCCTTCCAGCTCAAAATTGAGTCACACCAGCACAAGGGATCAGGTCCCTGTATGAGGTTGACAGCATCAAAACCAGTAATCTAACAATTTCCCCCTTTTTGATGATGACAACCTTGACAACCTTCTTTGCACATTTTATCTAACACACTTCACAGTCTTCCCCCTGTCAGCATAATTCCCCACGTCTTAGTATCCGCGTCTTCCCCCTGTCTTAGTATCCCCTGTCTTAGTATCTTCCCCCTTTGGCATCATAAAAAAGAAGAGAACAGTAAACCAAGACAAGAATGCATAGATGAGTTAACTCATGGCCACTGGGGCAACACTGACACTAATGGAAATAAGAAAGGCAGAAAAACAAATAGACAATAAGAACAATGCAACAGCCAACCCCTGCAATCAGAAAAGTATTACATTATCACTTAGCATAACAAAAGAGAATCATACAAGAACTGTCCATAATCGTGGGAAAGAGAGTAAAGCAGGAAGGAGATAAGAGAGCAGGAAAATCATTTAGAGTCGGGTAGTCTGGGTAAGAGGGCTGAGAGGCGATCATTGAAGGTTTCATGGGTAAGCAATTTCTTAGTCAAGTCCTTGACCTCAACCTTCAGGGCTTCATTTTCTGCTTTGAGAGGATCACTGACAGTAAGCAGTTTTTGGTTTAAATCTTTAACCTCAGCCTTTAAAGCTTCATTCTCTTCCTTGAGGGAGGAGATGGTGCTATGGTCCTCTACTGGGTGCGCCTTCAGACAAACTATTTCAGCCTCATTGGACTTCTCTTGCGAGGCAATCAAGTCCTCTTCTCTGCCCTTGGTAGAAGTACTTTATTTACAAACTCAAACAGCAGTTTATACACACCCTTCATTTGTTTCTTGAGAACTCTCTCCCCTGCGACTCTGTCAAGCTTGGCAATCATGGAAATAAAACGCCTTTGCGCACATTCTCCATCGACAGACCTTATCCCTCTATTAGGAACCTTAAGGATGGAACTTAGAACCTGCTCATTTATCATGAAGGTGACTCCACTCACCTTACTGTAGATCTTGGTACCATTATCAGCAAATTCCAGCTCATGATAAAATTTCCTGACCTCATTCTCATGTAAAACAGGAACTGGAGGAACAAATAAGTGTCGCCAACTTTGGTAATTGACCATTTCCACCAGCTCATCCATGCCTTCCATGTCACAAATTTCAGGATCAAATACCCTGCCCCGTAACACCTTTTGGTTCTGCAAGATAAGCTGCCTGGCTTCCTTGGACAGCTCAGTAGACTCATTGGTCCTATATCTGGAAGAAATCTGGTGAGTAAGAGATGGAGGAATAGGAAGTTTGAAGAGGTTATTTGCAGAGAGCAGTTTAAAGAGATGAGAGGAAAGATGGAAGGTGGAAAGGGTTTTAAGAGGGGTTATGACACGTCTAATCAGAGAGACTTTTGAACTGGATGTAGATACAACACTTACTTTATGACCGGATACCGGAAGAAACAAGCGGTAAGGGCAGTTCTTACAATATTCTCAAGTTATGTTTATAAGTGACAAAGTAATACTGACCTGATAGGACCTGGTCCCCTTATGAGGTTGAACAGGCAGTCCAAAGTCCCTGACTTGTCTAAGTCCAGCCTTCCTTACATCCACCATGCGTGTATACCTAGGGAGGTATAGAACTGAGTTAGACGCATCCACAGCAAACTAGCAAGGATACCTGCATTCAGATCATAGCCAAAAACGAGAGTCAACACTTAGATAGAGAAGAGGGAGAATTTAATTCATTTTGATTAAGCCCAGCCTTAATCTGTTTTTATCAAACTGGTCCCTATTCAAGGCTTTGGTAAAGATATCTGCAATCTGATCTTCTGTCCTGCAAAATTCCACACGAATATTTCCCTTCTCAACATGGTCTCTAAGAAAATGATGTCTGATGTCAATATGCTTAGTCCGCTTGTGTTGTACTGGATTCTTAGCCATATTCAGAGCACTGGTGTTGTCACACATCAAAGGGACACACTCGGTCAGGACTCCAAAGTCTTCCAGTTGCTGCTTAATCCACAGTAATTGAGCACAACATGAAGCAGCAGCCACATATTCTGCTTCAGCTGTTGAGAGTGCCACTGAATTTTGTTTTCTTGATCCCCAAGAGACCAGTGAAGAACCCAGAAAATGAGTCATGCCTGAGGTACTTTTCCTATCAACCAGGTACCCAGCATAGTCAGCATCAGAATAGCCAATAAGTTCAAAGGAACCTCCAAATGGATAGAAAAGGACTAAATCAGAGGTCCCCTTAAGATATCTGAGAATTCTCTTAGCAGCCTTCAGATGAGATTCCTTAGGACAAGCTTGGAATCGAGCACACATACCCACACTAAACACAATATCTGGCCTGCTGGCTGTTAAGTAAAGCAGGGAGCCAATAATGCCTCTGTACATAGTTTCATTTACTGGAGGACCGGGTTCATCATTATCCAGTTTTGAAGCAGTCCCAATGGGAGTGTCAATTGGTTTGGCACTTTCCATATGAAATTTTGTGAGCAGGTCCTTGATATACTTCTGCTGACTGATGGCTGTTCCAGCTTTGTCCTGCTTGACCTGTAACCCCAGAAAAAATATAAGTTCTCCCATCATACTCATCTCGAATTCACTTCCCATGAGCGTTGCAAAATCCTCGCAGAGTGAATCAAGAGTGGCTCCAAATATAATGTCATCAACATAGACTTGAACAATAAGCAGATTTCTTCCTCTTGTTTTGAGAAAAAGAGTGTTGTCAATTCTTCCTCTCTTAAAACCATTATCAAGAAGAAATTTTGATAGTCTTTCATACCAAGCCCTTGCAGCCTGTTTCAGTCCATACAGTGCCTTGTCCAGCTTGTATACATGATGAGGTCTATCAATATCCTCAAAACCAGGGGGTTGTTTCACATACACTTCTTCCTTCAAGTACCCATTTAGGAAGGCACTTTTGACGTCCATTTGAAACAATTTAAATTCCATGAAAGAGGCAAAGGCAATCAGCATGCGAATGGCTTCCATTCTGGCTACTGGAGCGAATGTTTCATCATAATCAATCCCTTCCTCCTGGTTGTACCCTTGAACAACCAGTCGAGCCTTGTTTTTGACGGTGACCCCTTGCTCATTTAGTTTGTTCCTGAAGACCCACCTGGTTCCTATAACAGTTCTATCAGATGGTTTTGGAACCAGGTGCCAGACTTTGCTTCTTTCAAATTGATGCAGCTCCTCCTGCATAGCATTCACCCATTCCACATCCTTCAGTGCCTCCTTGATGTTCTTGGGCTCAATCTGTGATATGAAGGCTGATGAGGCAAATGTGTTTCGAGTTTTGGATCGGGTCTGCATTCCTGAGTCCAATGGAGACATTAAGTTGTCAAGAGGATGAGAAGATTTGTGTTTCCAGTTAGATCCCTTTACAACAGATTCTCCAAAATTGGAACCAGTTCCAGCAGATTCTCCAGAATTGGAACCAGGTCCCTCTTCTGGGTTGCCTTCTGCATCATCTTCCTTCTCTGCCTCCTCTTCTCTGATGTGTTCTGTTGCTTCATCATGAGTGGTCTGATCTCCATTCTGCAGGGAGTTCTTTGTGATGTCAGGTTTTTCAGATGAATCATGATTGACATCATCTCTTTGGAACAGCCACAGTTCCTCAAATTCATCCGTACCCAGTGCTTCTGTGCTCTTCAGCTTCCCATTTTCATCAAATACGACATGGATGCTTTCTTCAACACACTGAGTCCGTTTATTATAGACTCGGTATGCTTTGCTATTTAATGAGTATCCTAGAAAAATTCCCTCATCACTTTTGGGATCAAATTTCCCTAGATGGTCCTTGCCGTTGTTTAGCACAAAACACTTGCATCCAAAGACTCTGAGGTAGTTCAGCATCGGCTTCCTTTTATTCAGCAGCTCATAGGGAGTTTTTCCAAGTAATGGCCGAATTAGACACCGATTGACCACATAGCAGGCCGTGTTGACAGCTTCTGTCCAGAATGACATTGCCACACCTCCATCTATGAGCAATGTTCTAGCAATATCTGCAAGAGTTCGATTCTTCCTTTCAACTACTCCATTCTGTTGTGGAGTCCTGGGAGCAGAAAAGTTGTGACTGATTCCTTTGGCAGCACAGAAAGCTTCAAATTTGGCATTTTCAAATTCAGTTCCATGATCGGACCTGATCCCTGCAATGTTGCAGTTCAGCTTTACCTGAATTTGGTTTGCAAATGACTCAAAGGTGGGGAATGTTTCATCTTTAGTGCGAAGAAACATCACCCAGGTATATCTTGAATAGTCATCAACAATTACAAGGATCAACTTCTTTCCTCCACGACTTGCAACCTTTACAGGTCCACACAGATCCATGTGTAGTAGCTCCAGGGGTCTGGAGGTGCTCACTTCCTTTTTGTTCTTGAATGAAGACCTGGTGTGTTTCCCTTGAACACAAGCATCACAGATCTCACTCTGAGCAAATTTCACCTTTGGGAGTCCTCGAACCAGGTCCTTGGATACTAGCTTGTTGAGAAGAACAGAACTTACATGTCCCAACCTTCTGTGTCACAAGGTAGCTTCATCCTCCACCACGCTTAAGCAGTTAAGCCCATTTCTAGCAGCTGAATCAAGATCAGCAACATACATGCTCTTGCATCTGTTTGCGGTCAAAACAACTCTTCCTGATTGAAGATCTGTCACTGTACACTGGTCTGAAACGAATTTGACTTCATTTCCTTTGTCGCAGATTTGTGAGACACTCAGGAGGCTGTACTTCAGTCCATTTACATAGAAGACATTTTCTATGGCATGGGCAAGTGTCTTTCCAATCTTCCCAACACCAAGAATGTGTCCCTTTTTGCCATCCCCAAAAGATACTGAGCCTCCCTGATATGCCTTGAGTGAGAGAAAATTATCAACATTTCCAGTCATGTGCTTTGAGCAGCCGCTATCCATATACCATTTCCGACTGCTTTCTCTCACTCCTTCCTGCACATATAGATTATAGATTAGACTTGGGAACCCATTTCAGCTTGAGTTCCCAGTACCGAGATAGAGGATAAATCAATTTTCTTTTGGACCACTCAGGCAGCCAGATCTGAGACATTTTGGAACCAGATCCCCTTATGGTCCCTAATTCTCCTTTACTAATCACCGTCTTTCTTAAGGCTGCTTGCCTCGATACACAGTTAGACTTAAGGTGCCCATTCCTACCACAGTGTGTGCACAACAAATTATCAGGATTAGATCCATATTTACTGTGAGGATTATAAGGAGGACTACTTTTCTTATAACCTAACCCTTCACCGGAGTTAGATCTTTGTCCGGTTAATTTTTGTAAGATCTGTGAAGAAGCATTCCATTTAAGCGATCTCTCAAGCTCAGCATTCAGTTGGATCACATTTTTCTCAAGCTCAGTGTTTCTTTTCATTATTACAGTGAGCTCATCTTGTGACCTTTTCAGTTCAGCTTCGAATTCTTTTTGAGCATTTTTCATGTCACTAGTCCCTCCCTTTTTAATAAAGGCATTTTGCTCATTGACTAGCTCTTGACATTTCTCTTCTAGTTCTGCCAAACTTGAGATCAAGTTCACCTTTTCTAGCTCAAGTTTATCTATATATTGATTCAGACTTTCCTTTTCTTTGGTAAGATCATAAAAAGAGTCAATTAACACACAAGCTAGCGACCTCAATTCTTTCCCATTATAGTCTTTTAGATACTTTTTAATGTCAAGGAAAGTTACCTCTTCATCTTCATCTCCATCCGAATTTGCCATGAAGGCAAACATTGAGTCAAAGGGTGAGTCATCATCCTCCACAGCCATCATAGAAGCATCTTTCACAGCATCCTCCTTATCAGATTCATCTGAGGAGTTCCCCCAAGCAGCTAGAGCTTGCTTGACTATATTGTCGGCTGCAGCTCTTCTTCTGAACTTGTCAGGGACTCGGTCCTTCTTCTGGGCCTTTTCGGCAGTGGTTCTCAGATACTCCTTGTAATCCATCTTATGCATCGGACAGTCCTTGATAAAGTGACCTGGTTTGCCGCATTTGTGACACAGATCATTGTAACCAGGTCCCTTGTTCGAGCTTGTCCTCCTAGGAAGGCTGCCACTTCGCCTAATCATTTTCTGAAACCTTCTTGTTAGGTAGGCCATATCTTCATCTTCTTCGCTGGAGCTTGCTTGAGCTCCTTTAAGAGCTAATCCTTTGTCCTTCTTCAGCTCACTCCTGCTCTGGTCCTGCTGCCTCTTGAGCTCATAGGTTTTTAAATTGCCTATGAGTTCATCCATCGTGAGGACTTCCAGATTTCTAGCTTCAGTGATCGCATCAACTTTACTCTCCCAAGACTTAGGGAGGACACTGAGTACCTTCCTGACCAGCCTGCTTGGCTTGATCACTTCTCCCAAACAATAGAGCTCGTTAGTGATGGACGTGAGTCTGGTATGCATCTCTTGAATAGATTCACCTTCCCTCATGGAGAACATTTCGTATTGAGTGGTAAGCATATCCACTTTGGACTGCTTGACCTGACTGGTCCCTTCATTAGCGGTTCTGAGACAGTCCCATATTTCCTTTGCAGTTTCACAAGTAGAGATTCGATTATATTCATCCGGACCAATACCGCAAACAAGAAGCTTCTTAGATTTGTAATTCTTTTCTATGAGTTTTCTGTCATGATCATCAAACTCCTTTCGGGTTTTGGGAATAGAGATGGTTGTCTCTCCTTCCTTTACGGTTTTCATTGGCACATAAGGTCCATCCAGTACCACATCCCACAGCTCACAATCTTCAGCCATGATGAAATCATGCATTCTTGTTTTCCACCATCCGTAATATTGGCCATTAAACCTGGGAGGTCTGGTAGTAGACTGTCCTTCTTCTAAATTTGGTGGTGCTGCCATATTTTACAGGAGTCTTTCTAGGTGTTAACCTTTTAGAAAGCACCTGCTCTGATACCAATTGTTGAGTTATATGGGTCGACCACCTTACTCAGGACCAGGTCCCTCTATCAGGTTACACAGAGGCAGAGACACATGTACACGAAAATACAACAGTAAGAAGAAGACACACGAAGTTTTACGTGGAAAACTTCCTTGCTCACTGGAAGTAAAAAACCACGACCTACCTCGTAGGATTTCTCAAACTCCACTACTAGATCTGAGCAACAAAAGTTACAAAACCTAGTACACAACTAAGAGGTTAACCTCCTAACCTCCCACTTGTAATACCTCTATTACAAGACTTCAATATTCTCTACTTCAGCTAAAACTCAACTGAAATACAAGGCTAACTCTAGCCAAAATGTCTACTAGCTCTAGCAGACCAGAACGAGAAAAACAACTCATGAAAAACAAGAAAATAAAACTTGTACGAAATACAAGGTTTCTGTTTTGCAGTGCACTTCTTCTCCTTCAATGGCAGCCTCAAAACTTGAGTTATTTTTCTTTGATTCTTGCTGTGAAACAAGGAAACAATGGCTGCCTTTTGAGAGAAGAATAAGCTTATTTTTAGATCAATTTTTCTGAATGATTTCTCTTGATGGAAAGAGTTGTTGGGTTCTATCCTTTATATCTTTTCAGATTCCTTTCATCCACATGGGTAGAAGGAGAGTGTATTGATGATACCCACTAGCCACATGGATAAAAGGAGAGAGCAGTAATGATACCCACTAGAAAGCTCTCTTTTTGGTCAAGCACATGTGACCAACTTGGCCTAGGTGCTGCTATGATTCCATGCTGCTCTGTTGCACACTATTGTCTTCACCAACTGACAGCCAAAAAGCAAACTTTCCAACTGTAAAGTCTTTTCCCTTCCAGCTCAAAATTGAGTCACACCAGCACAAGGGATCAGGTCCCTGTATGAGGTTGACAGCATCAAAACCAGTAATCTAACAGATTCCTTGAGATGAAGTCACTTTTTGGCGAGTCTAAAATACTCTTTTAACTTTTGAACTCCTGTTATATCTTTTCCCTTTGATGGTGCATGATCCAAATGCTCGGTTACAAGCTTTTCACTCTGCAGGACTTTCGTTCCAGATCGCATTTTAAATGGCATGGCAACGTAAAGCCGTTACTTACACTATTTAGTAAAAATAACTATATGCATCAAATAGTTCGAGACACCCCCAAGATTGAAGCAAAAAAGGTAGTGTTTGCCTACATAGCTGAGTAATCTTTACATCTGCAGAATTAGGCTATGTATAGGATTTTTATTGGGTCTATGTTTAACTAGTTGGGGTGAAGTTCTTACAAAATGATTTATGTCTATCTTCCTTCTCATGTCTTTCCTGTGTCAATGTAAATGGCATGTGCACTCTTTCAGTTATTAACTCTTGAAATAAAGAAACTAGAAACTCCACACTGCCCTGCTGCTATAATGATGTCCATGCATGTTAATTAGGCAAGTGGTGTATTGTGAAGTTTCTGGAAAAGAACAGGAGAAAAGCAACTGTAATATTAAAATAAAATATGTTCAATGACTAGGTAAAGCTGGGACTGCTGTAATCTTTTAACTTGTGAACTTCTAGCCTAAGATATACTTGGTGGTAAACTTGGAGAATTAGACTTGTAGTCCTCCTTTGTTAATTGGTAATGACATTTAAGTGAGAAGTGACACTGAGAAATGCAGTCTCACTGCATGGTATAGTAATACCCCCTGTTGGATAATCAAATCTGTATTCTTCTTCTGCATGCCTCAACAAGTCTTGAAACAAAGGATGCTTCAAGGAAGAGATGGGAACCACGAACCGATGCTTATTATTGTGGCTCTCTCCCACATATACTGCCATGTGACCTTTTGGAACATCTGCTAATTTTGCTGATGCTGATGAAGTGGTTGTAGTTGATGTTTGGCATTGGCGGAGAAGAATATTGTGTTTGGCATGCTGAAAGAATGTATTGAGATGAATCCTCATGTCGATGAACTTATATTCAACTTTTAGCTGGTAAGAGTGCAGCAAGAAATGGAAACAAGATTTAAGTGATATGTAGTGTGAAGAATGAGGCTTCTGGTTTTGGCAAATGAGTTATCACTTATCCTTTTATATATAGGGATCGGTTGGATGAGTTGCTTGATTTATTTGTAGTAGTATCCAAACAGTGTGGGACCAAACTTCACCCTAACAAAGCATGACAGTGCGGACTCTATTGCTTTACATTATTGTGGCAGAGAGCTCTATTTGCACCCCAACTTGTTGCTGTAAGATAGATGAATTTTTCAATTAACAACACATTTATGGCATAGCACATAGTTTCCATGAGCTTGAAACAGTGTACTCCAATGTCGAATCAGTTTCTTCCTTAATTATTTCTTTTTAACTTGATAATTTATTGTTTTTTCCTAGTGTATCTTTTCAGTCTTCAGACTAAAGGACATGGTGAGTTGGTCCCAAACAAGTTGGGACCCTTGTTGTTTGGTTCATTAGTTGCAGCAACTCTTGCCGAGTAAAACAAGCACAATTCTGAGTCACTTAATATGGGGTTTTGACAGTTATCAAAATGTTTTGAGAAGACTTTGAAGTACCGATAAATGATATTTTCGACAGGAGTCCTGACCTTCACAAGCTCTTTAGCAAATCATGTCTTTGTTCTGGGACCATGCATAACTACACCATGTAGAAATATTAATCTATATTTTACCATGAGAAAGCATGAACAATTAGGAACATGGTCATTTTATTCCTTGCAGAGAAGGAGCATAAATGTTGATACAGGTGGTAAAGATTGATATCTGTTTGATTCCAAAAAGAAAAATCTATTTTTAGTATTGTTTTGCCCACTTAATTTTACAGGGAGCCTCATCACAACAGGTAGTTTAGTTGCTAATTAAATACCTCAATTTAAATTAGCGTCAGAAGTTCAAACCTTAGTGGTTCCAGGTCACCAGTTTGTTGGGCTTGTGGAGGCCTGATTAATTAGGCCCGTTAGAAACCCTAATAACCCTAATCTATTTCTATAAATAGATAGCTTGTACTTGTAATCTACACACCACAAGAGAGAAAGTAATAAAATTCCTCCTAGTTGCAGTTGTGGACTAGGTTGTGAGACCGAACCACGTAAATTCTTGTGTGTCGTTTGTGTTCCGTTTTTCTCTATTTTCTCGCAGTTAATTTGTGAATGTGTTTATTGTTGTTGTTCCGTTGTCCCAACAATTGGTATCAGAGAGAGGTTATACACACGAAAAAAATTAGCGAGAAAAGATGTCTGATGCAGAGTGGGCAGGTTTGGATCGGAAAGCCATGGCGGTTATCCGACTCTCGTTGACCAAGAATGTTGCGTTTAACATTCTGAAGGAGAAGACAGCGAAAGGTGTCATGGAAGCGCTGTCTAACATGTACGAGAAGCCATCTGCAGCAAACAAGGTCTTTCTGATTAAAGAATTGGTGAACACAAAAATGAAGGAAGGCAGTTTAGTTACCGAGCACATAAATACAATGAATTCAATCTTAGCCAGACTTACGTCAGTGGGCATTAAGTTCGATGATGAAGTTCAAGCCTTACTACTGCTATCGTCATTACCTGACAGTTGGTCCGGAACGGTTACAGCAGTTACCAGTTCAGCGGGACCCGATGGATTCACTTTTGAGAAGATTCGTGATCTCATTCTAGGCGAGGATGTCAGAAGAAGGAGTTCTGGGGAATCATCGAGTGAATTGCTAAATGTCAGCAGAGGAAGGAGAAATAGCAGAGGTAGTGGGAGCAGGAACAGAAAAAGGAGTCAGTCGAAGACTTAGGATTGCTCAGATGTAACGTGTTGGACGTGCAAGGAGGTGGGGCATTTCAGGAATCAATGCCCGAATAATAAACAAGTTAACATTGCAGGAGACTATGCTCATAATGATCTCTTGATATGTAGCGTGGAGAGCAGTGTGGATTCCTGGGTCATGGATTCTGGTGCTTCATTTCATGCTACCCACAGCAGTGAAGCATTGCAGAATCTGAAAGAAGGGGATTTTGGAAAGGTAAGACTAGCAAACAATAAAGTTCTTGATGTAACGGGCATGGGTGACATGATTCTGAAAACTTCAGTCGGTTCGTGGACTTTAAAGGATGTCCGAGTGATTCCAAGCTTGAAGAAACGGTTGATTTCTGTTGGGCAGTTGGTTGATGAGGGACACGATGTTAAGTTCGGAAACGGGCAGTGGAAGGTGATGAAGGGGAACTTGGTCATAGCTCGAGGAAAGAAACGGAGTTCGCTGTATATGGTCTATTTACCATCTGAGGGAGTGACTGTCCCAGATCAGAAGAGAAACAAAATCCGGTTCACAGAGTCTCGTGGGCAGAAGAAGGTTAGTTTTGCAGGAGATAAACCCAGAGCCACAGGTCAGATTCAGGTTGAACGTGCTTGGAAAGGTTCAGGTAAACCAGTCAGGGATTTTCGTGGCAGTGGGAGCACCGGCAGTCAGCCAGTTAAAACTTCAGCCAGAGTTACCAGACAGTGGGTTAAGAGAACCAGTGTTCCAGCTGTCAAAGCCTCTCCGGATGATTACCTGCTAACTATGGAGAGTATTGTTTGTTCTCAGAATATCCCAGGATTCGGCAGTTTGTGCAAGTGGGAGTCGGTAGGGACAGAGGACGAGTCAGGGGCAGTTTTAGCCGTGACTGATGTTGGAGCTTGGGGAAGCTTCAACGGGCCTTCAGGTTAACTGATGAAAAGGCCGCTGCAACCAGGAAGATGAGGAGGAGATTACTAGACGTACAAGTGCTCACAGTGGATGGCAGTTGAAGATTATCATGCCTCCAAGTGGGAGATTGTTGGGCTTGTGGAGGCCTGATTAATTAGGCCCGTTAGAAATCCTAATAACCCTAATCTATTTCTATAAATAGATAGCTTGTACTTGTAATCTACACACCACAAGAGAGAAAGTAATAAAATTCCTCCTAGTTGCAGTTGTGGACTAGGTTGTGAGACCGAACCACGTAAATTCTTGTGTGTCGTTTGTGTTCCGTTTTTCTCTATTTTCTCACAGTTAATTTGTGTGTGTGTTTATTGTTGTTGTTCCGTTGTCCCAACACAGTTAGCTTTCTACTGCCTCTTAACCATGTACAAAAGTATCTATATCTAGCTTCAGAAGTGCAAATAACTGATCTATCTTCCTCATTCTGTACTAGTTTGGTGATGAAGCTAGCAGCAACCGTTTGCTATTTTCACAATTCCATTCACCTGCGGTTTTCTATTTCGAGCATTGTGAAATATCTCTCTTTTCGGTCATCAATGATTAAATTAGGATTGATTCTTTACCTGCTATAACAATGACTCAGTAGCTGTTCATCCTGACATATCTGCCTTACCAATTTGGTTTGTCCTTTTCTACATTTCTTCTCAAGAGCACATGTCCTAGAGGTAAACTGCATGTGATTATGAGGTCATTTTCAATTACCCCGATACTGTCCTGGCGCAGGTTACTAGGGCATTCAATATTCAATCATTAATAACAAGCTGTTAACTGTCCACATGTGACTTCAAAGACGTCTTATTATGCATATAATCTTGTATTTAGTGATAAAGATTTGCTTTGTACTTGTTTTAAGATACTGCAGCAGCTATTAATTAATATTCTCTACAGATTAAACAATGATCCTACATAACACTAGTTGGCATCGAAATGCTTATGTGAGAGCCACAAGAGAGAAATTCATACGAAAAGATGATTAATTTCATCGGCAACTCAAGCCTATATTGCATAGCTTAAGATCCCAGAATGCTGATATCAATAAAAGATATCACCAGACGCGTTTTTCCGACTAGATTTATTCTAACTGAAAATTCTTCAGGAACTATTGTTATTTTCAGCATTAGCTTCTAGTATTACCAGATGGTTCAAACTAATTGTTCTTGATCTGGTGGTCTAATAATTTCTATCTTTTCAATGTTAGCATGTGGCAAGAAGAGCTTTTCAGACACTAGAAAGTCTTTCATCAATCTATTATCTCCCTCTGAATTCTAGCAGTAGATTTCCTGGAAAGCAGAGAAGAATACTTGATCAGTTAATTCCCAACAGATGGTTGATTTATTGAGATATTAAAGTATCCAACATGCTTGGCACTACAAGAATATATCTACAATTCAAGTAAGGTGAGGACTTGTGTAATCTATTACTAGCTAATAAACTTCAAAATATACACGATGGTACAGATTGTAGAACTAGAATTGAACACCTGTATTAATATAATTGGTAATGAAATGACATTAAAGTGAGAAGTGATTGAGAGAAATGCAATCTCACTGCATGATATAGTGATGTTGGACATGCTTATATATGTTTTAATATTAATTTACTCGCTTTTTTATTGTGTTTGATATTGACTATGCCCAACTAACTAGAAACGGGGATACCCACGGCTGAGAACTATGACGCAGCAAAGAATACAGGAGACAAGTTTCTAGTTAATTTTCTGTCCAGGGTTTTGATGGAACTTTTTGTGAGAAAGGAATTAATTTATTTCAGTTGATTGAATGTCTATTAAACCTATTTACTATGTATTGTTTGAGAAAGAATGCATATTTAGATTATTATTGAACAACGTCCCTCCTTAGGTATATGAGAGATCAATACTGTGGGTTTAAAGACCGCATTAGAGACAAAGGAATTGTGTCTAGTAAATTATGCTCGAGAGAGACTTGTGTTAAGTAAAGTGCTCATGATCCATAGAGAATATATTGGTGAAACTATTCTTGATGTAGCAAAAATATTTTTAATCATTGAGGAAATCATAACTCTGGGCTTCGACTCCGGACAAAAACAGTGTGGGAGCAAAATTCAGTTTAACAAAACATGACAGTGGGACTCAATTGCTTAACATTATTGTGGCAGAGAGCTCTGTTTGCTCCCCAGTTTGATGCAGTAAGATAGAAGAATTTTTGTTTTGATTAGACAATACATTTATGGCATAGCACATAGTTTCCAGCTCAAAACCGCATGCCCCTACATAGATCCTTTCTTTAATTATTGCTTTTTGATAATTCATTGTACTTGCTACTCCATTTTTTCAGTCTTCAGACTGAAAACAGATTTAGTAATGAAGCATGAATAGGGCCTTTGTTGTTTGGTCTAGTCCCTTCTGGTTATTGATGGAAGTTCCCTACAAGTAAAATTATATGGGGGTATTGATAGTTATTGAAAGGTTCTGAAAAGAAATAGAAGTCAACTAAATCAGATAGTTGATGAAGCTAGCAGTGCCCCTCGGCTTATTTTACAACACCACTTACCCGCAGTTTTCTTGTTCAAACGTTGTGAATTACTTAGAGTGAAGGTTTAAAAACACAGTTAAGGTATCAGATTTTTTGAGTTTCCTATCCGAACTATCACGTGTTAACTTTTTTAGGTGTGTTTCAATAAACGTTTGGTAATAGTTCACATAGGAATCTAAACACCTGATGGTTCAGATATGAAACTCAAAAATCGTGATATTTAGGTGTGTCTTTCACTCTTTGCTCAATTACTTATCTCCTTTTAATCCTCAATGATTCAATCAAGATTAGTTTATTTTCTGCTGTCAGAAATGAATAATATTTGCTCATCCTGACATATCCGCCCTACCAATTTGGGTGTGTCCTTTTCTATATTTGTCCTCAGAGAACATGTCCTATAGATGTGATTATAGATTATCCAGTTACTATTTTATTGCAGGTTGGCATATGCTCCAATATCCAATCATCGATAGCAAGTTTGTCATCCTGTGGCCTTTTTGTTAACTGTCCACATGTAACTTGAAAGATATGTTATTAAATTAATGCATTTAATCTTTTATTTAGTGATAAAGATTTGCTTTGTGATAAAAAAAAAGTAATAAACAGATTTTCTCTGGCTTGTATTGAGATACAGCATCAGATTTTGATGTCTTAAATCTGCAGTATGGAGATTGATCTAGTTTAACTATTGATATTCCTCTTGTTTCTTCATTTACTGACAGATCAATCAAGATTTTCTACAGATTAAATAATCATCCTAACATAACTTCTACTTGGCATGTGAAATGCTCATATAAAAGCCATGAAATATATAGAAATTCATATCAAAAGACTATTAAATTGATTGCAAACTAAAGCCTAGATTGCATATCTTAAGATTCTTATATTATTGGATGCTGGTTTTTTCGACTAGGTTTATTCTAGCTAAAAATTCTTCATGAACTGTGGTTATTTTCCACATTAGCTTCTATAATTACTACTATACAACTTTTTACTCTGGTTCGAGCTAATAGTCCTTGATCTGGGGATCTATTTGTTTCTATATTATTCACTATCTTGATTCTTGACCCTGTGTAGCGTGTGGCAAGAAGAACTTTTCATCTTTTAAAAAGTCTGTCATTAATCTATTATCTCCCCTGACTTCTAACACTAGGTTTAGCCTTTTATTGTTATTGATTTATTAAACCAACTGAAACCTATGTGGCCCACAACTTACAACAACCTGCAGATCTAAATTGAAAATCAATTGCTACACTAAATGTGAATTCAGGATTACCTGGCAATTATGCTTATGGAGATAGCATATTTCTCCATGGATTAGTTGAGGCGCGCACAAGCTCTCTTGGGTACTACGGTCGTAATACAGAAGAATACGTGATCATTGCACAGATAGGAAGTTTGGCTATCCATTTTAAACAGACAACAAACAATTATAAAGATTTCATTTGTATTCCTTGTTAACTTTGTACATAAGTTTACAACTCTTGCCTAGCAAGATGAAAAACTAAAACTGAAAATTCTAAGCTCAAATCTGATGTCTAGAACACTATATTTCATGGTTCTTGATTTCATAAACTCAATCGAGAAGTCACATAGAAAAAGTCATCCTCATTGCAGGGTATTGTTAGACCACCCATCGGATGATGAAATCCAAACTCTTCTTCTGATTTCTGTAACAAGTTCTGGAAAGAAGGATGGTTCAGATATGTTATCGGCAACACATATCGTTTCTTCTCTCTCTCACCTACATAAACTGCAAAATGTCCTTTTGGGAACATCCGAATGATTTCTTGTAAGAACGGACTGCATTTTGTGGATTTTCTTGGCACCGGAAACCATAGGTAACAAACGAAACCCCATTACTTCTTGATATGTAAATATTGGTGGAATTTAGGTTGAACTGGGACTTGTTTAGATTGAAAAGGATCTTGGCCTGAAGTCTGCACAGGAATACGTTATATTTATATAGCTGCTAGCATACATTGCCATCCCATGTCAGCTGTTGTTATGGCCTATGGTTCATGTGCGTGTGTGGAGGGGGTGCGGGGGAGGCTATCTCACATGGATTTGGTCATAAAGTTCAATAAAAAATGCAATGTATTCAATACCCCATAAATGCATCAGTTTGAAGTGATCAAGTTTCTAGGAGTCCGATGAAGTTATTGCATTATGGCCTGCATCAATTCTAGTGCTGATTCCTTGGAATAGCTGATCGTACTACGATTTCACAACAGTACTAAGTGATAAGGACGCGAATATTAAAGTTACCATGCAGAACATCCAGAAATGGTGTCAAACAACATGTGACCTCCATACTTCACTATAAATAGGCTTCTGTTACTTCTTAGACTAATTTTTTCATGTATTGGATTGGGGTTTCTGAAGAAGGGTAATATAATCTCAAGAATTTAAAAAGAATTAGATTTCACTGTGCAACCTCATATACACTTGCCCAGGATTTTGAGAATGATAAGTTAACATGCTTAAAGACATTACAATCAGATTTAACAGTAGAGTTTTAATTAAGCTTCAATTAACAGAGGTGGCCGTCAAAGCTCATAGATTACTTTGGACATGTTCTGCTCTTATAAAATTTTGCTTCTTTCTATCTTATTTTATTTTCCTTTAGGATTAGACTTCTATTGAAGTCTGAATACACTTTGATAGACACATGTTTGTGAAAGTCATTCTCGGGATATTGCTTCGGTGCAATTGGCTTCACGGTTTCAATGTCACAATGACTGCTTTCATCTTTTCCAGACTGCATGAATTTTGGTGTTAATTGCTCACATGCATGTAACTTTGGCAACATAAATCCGTTATTTACATTTTTACTAATAATAGTAACTATTTACATAATTGCATCTGCTAGTTCAAGACAGCCTCCAAGATGACTGCAGAAGAACTGGTGTCTGCCTACCTAGTTGAGTAATGTGCGCATCTCTATAGTTTTCACGCGTGCGTAGAGGGATTGGTGAGAGGTGTCACTAAATTGTTTAGTCGTTCCCAAAGATGCGGGACCAAATCCACCCTAACACTCTGTTCGATTCCCAACTTGTAGATGGAAGAAAATTTCCGGAACATAATATTTCAGGAATAGCACATAGTTTTGAGCTCAAACGGTATACTTATATGTACGTAGATTCAGTTACTATTTCTTTTAATATTTCTTATCTGTTTGTTAGTTTATTGGCTTCTGCTACTATATCTTTTCAATGCAAGTATTTTTTTTTTTTCCTTCTCAGCTTGTGCTAACAGTTCATTGTACTTGCAGCAGCCGTCATCACTCATTTATGGTGTGAGCTTTATATAAGCATAATTGCTATGTCACTCTCTGCAACAAACAGGTCGACCAAATGAATTGTTGCCTAATCCTTAACTCTCTGCAACTTACAATAATCAAATCAGAAGTATCTGACCTGGATCAGGCATAGCCCATCACGTAGAAATATTAAACTATACTTGCGGAATTCCATAACAATATTACTGCAGTGAAGATGCAGGATTTATCATCAGAAGTAAGATCAATTAGTTTATTGTTGGAGATGCGACAGTAATGAATTAAAATTGTACTTGCACCTGAATAATACATTGTTTATGTGGCTAGAATTTCCCCTCAGATTATTTTACATTTCTGCGCACCCACTGTTTTCTAGTTCAGGTTTTATGAAAATAACACTCAGTATCTCCCTTTTGGCCCTCAATGATTCAATCAAGATTGATTTTTCCTGTTGTCACAATCAATAATTTGTTGTTTATCATGACTCCCATCCGTAACTGCCCTACCAATTCGGGTTATGTAATTTTCCACCTTTCTTCTCAAGAGCACATGTCCTGGATCTACAATTACATGTGAGCTTGTGGTCATGATCTTACAATATTTGAGTACTATTTGATGCAGCTTGCTGTATGCATCCAAATTTGTTCAATTATTGATCACAAGTTTTTCATTCTTTGTTAACTGTCCACATGTGCATGTTATCTCATGTAACTAATCTTGTATTTAGTAATCATGATTTGGTTTGTATTATAAATGTAGTAATAATAAACAGATTTGCTTCAGATGGTCCCGAGATACAGCATCAGTTTTGTGATCTCCTAATCTGCTCTATATTATTTTTCCAACTTAATTTGTTGTATATGCTTGAGTTAGTTTAATTGGGTTACTTTTATATCCTTATTTTCTCTATTTACTGACACATTTTTCTAGATCTTCCACACTTTGAATAAACATTTTAACATAACTATCAGTTGGCATGAAAAATGTTATGAGAAAGCCAAAGAGATTCTGATCGACTGCTAACAGAAATTCTGCAGAAACAAAAATTAAAGAAGAGAATGTGCCTTCTTTAAGCTAAATAATTGGTAACATTTTATTTTAAAATAATTAATGAAACTGTAATGCGCATTCATACATCTCAATTAGAATCTGACATATAACTACAATTAAAACTGAGATGCCCTCAGTAGTCAAAGAAGTAAGTAAAATTTTCTAACTGGTTTTTATCTTTTTCTTTTTCTTTTTTCTTAATTTTTAACCCCTTTCTAGGAGCTCCCACATTTTTTACTCCTTTGATGACTCAAACCCACAACCTCAAGATTGGAGGTGGAGGGTGCTTATCATCCGAGCAACCCCTCTTGTCAACTAACTGGTTGTTAAATACTGATAATTTCTTAATTTCCCCAAGATGTGAATGTAGTATTGTCATTCTGTTATTTAGTGGAAATTCTTTATTCTTATTTGTTCTACTCTTGTTGCAAGACTCTGCTGTTTTTATCAAAAAAGGAAAGCATAAAAGAAATGATAAAACTGTATTTGAGTACACAATTAAGGCTAGATTGTAGATCTACAGATTCTTGGTTGCTGGAACTTTTTAATATGTTGAATCAACTGAGAATTTTTTTTTTTTTTCTACATTTGCTTCTTGAATTACTAAAGCTTAGTATGCAAGTTCAAGCTTGTAATTCTCTTTAATTATGCTCTTTTCCTTAAAAGCCAGAGAAGAATATAATTCAGTCAAAAAATTTGGCTATCCCTTTTTCAAAGACAAAAAAGATTGGTAAAGATTTCATTTGTTGAAGGCTTTGTACATAAGTTTACAACTCTTGTATGACAAGAGGAAAAAGCAAAAGTGAAAAATTCTAAGCTCTAATATGAACTTTTAAGAAGTTGCTTCATGGTTCTTGATTTCATAAGCTGTTCAATTGAGAAGTCACATCAACAAATGCATCCACATTGCAGGGTATTGTTAGACCACCCATTGAATGACGAAATCCAAATTCTTCTTCTGATTGCCTCAATAAGTTCTGGAAAGAAGGATGATTCAGGTATGTTATGGGGACCACGTATCGTTTCTTCTCTATTTCTCCAACATAAACTGCAAAATGTCCTTTGGGAACATCGGAATGATTCCTTGTAAGAACAGACTGCAGTTTGTAAATTTGTTTGGCTCCAGAAATCATCTGTAACAAACGAAACCCCATGATTTTAATTTCTTGATCTTAACTTGGTTAGATATCTATAAAGATTGGTTTTTTCTTGTTGCGAATTTTGCACTGGAGAGTTTATAATTTATATAGCTGTTTGCATATGTATTGCCACCCATGTCAGCTGTTTTTATGGGCAATGGGTCATGTTCTGGGCTACTTCACATGGCTTTGGTGATATAGCTAAATTAAAAATGTACTATCCTTAGTTCCATGTGCATGCATCAGGGTGAAGTGTGACTAACGTCCGTTTCCAACAACTATTTTTTTTAGTATTCAAAATTGTTGAAATGTTAATGAAAATTATTTGAAGAGTATTTCAAATTAAATAATAGTTTTCACGCATAAAGCTTTAACTTTTGTTTGAATTAATTATCAATTGATTGAGTATTTAAATTTTTATTTTATCGGTGAGGATTCAATTTTCCTTCTTGTAACGCGTTTTCCTACCCCAATTTTTTTTTAAAAGAAATGTTTAATCACAACTTGTCAACTTTCAGCTACTTTTTTCGGCTCTAATTTTTAAATACTCATTTTCCAGCTTCAATCAAATGATGTATAAATGCCTACTGAACGGCTCCTCTCAATACTACTTCCTGATCTCAAATTATTTATCATGGTTCTCTTTTATATGTCTTTTAAGAAAAAAAAAAATTAATTAGGACGAGTTTTGACTATTTTATTTTATTTATGTCTTAAGATATAATTTTTTTTATTGTATATTTACTTTATTTATGTGTCGTCTCCCCATAATTGAGGTATCTGTAGTCGATCTTCAAAAAAATTACTATTAAAGCTAAAATGGGAAAAAAATAATCAACTTTATCTTGAAATTCTAAAATGACAAATAATTTGAGATAGTTATTTTTAGAAATCACGATAAACAATTCTAAACCAAACAATTCTCCCTTTTCAATTCAGCCACTCGTGCAGTTGCAGTATGCAGATCGAAAGTCATCTGAGTTACAGGTTGCTTCTCTTTTGAACCTGGTACATGCTGCAAAAGATCACACTCCTCCAAAAAATTTTCCATGTTATACTCTGTACAACTCACCCTAGGCACTTACAAGATGTCACCAACTAACCATTTTGTCAAGGTGAGATTTACTCCATTCACCCTTAAGTCTACTTTTTTATTTTCATTCTTTACTTCCTCAAGATTCATATAGAGATCCACCATTTTAGACTTACGAACTCTGGGAAGAGGGCAAGAGTGGATGGGGTAGGTTTTTGGAAAGAACCTGGTGCAATCTCAGACACTGCTGATGGATGTTCCCCCTGAGTTGGTGGAGGGGCTTCTTCTGCCATGGAAACATTTAACAGAGAGGGACTGGTAGAAAGATTTTTCATGGATACTTGATAAGAAAGAATTTGGACAAAGCGAGAGAAAAAAATAGGAATATTACACCTATGTACTAGAGACCTGTTGTTATGGGTCAATGGAGAAGTGGGTCAAGTTTTGCAGCCCCTTTTTTTCTTTTTCTTTTTTTTAAAAGATGGTGTCAATACTTGTGGTGTACCCAGAGACAAGACACTGGAGAATGGACCTGGTTTAGTAGAATAGTGGTTGTAGATTCAACAACAAAGTTGAACAAAAATGCAAGGAGATAAGTACGTACCACAATGGCCTGTAGAGGAACTTAGATCCTCCTGTGATTCTTTCCTTGAGTCTTGTCCATATTTTCAGCAATTAGAAAGTAAGGGTCACATCATCAATTTTTAAATATTTCATTGTAGCCTGCCTGAGATGTGTACCTAATCAAAGGTACGAGACTGGATTAGCAATTAAAATGCAATGAGACTTGATAAGCATAAGAATAAACAAATTCTAGTCAAAAGAAAGAGAAAATGGTAAACAAAGTCAATAAAGTTTGATTAGTCATGGTTCCATACGAATTCTTTCATCTGATTCTCTTCCCAATGCTTTGGTGAAAATGTCAGCCACATGATCCTCAGTCTTGCAAAACTTCATCAAAATATTTTCCTTTTCCACATTATCCCTCAAAAACTGATGGCGAACATCAATCTGTTTTATTCTTTTGTGATGAACCTGGTTCTTCTCCATACTCATTTCACTGATGTTGGCACAATGGAAAAGTATGCCATTCCAGATAGGTTTTCCTGTCTACCATGAATTCCACATAGTCTGCATCTGCATATCACTGGCAGGATACCAAAGAACCAGGTCCACATTCTTTATCAGAACGATCAGTATGTTCTTCCCCCTTTTTCTAATAAAGAATGTGTTGTCAATTCTTAAGAGAGGCAAAGTCATTCATGATTTTGTTCTTTTTCGATAGACAGAGTGTTATATTCATCAATAAGAACAAGAGAAAGAGACAGTAACTTCTTTTGAGAATATGAGTTTAACTTTGATTTAAGTTCAAAGAAGCTTACGTCGTTGTTGTCTTCTTCACTGTCTGAGTCTACCTCAGCCATTAAGGCCAATACATCTTCATCATCTGAGTCATCCATGGCTAAGAGGGAGCAGTCATCTTTTTTAGTAGCAACTTCAAATTCATCACTGGAGGAATCTCTCATAGCGGCTAGAGCTCGCTTCACCACACTATCTGCTTCTTTCTTGGTGAGTTTTTTGTTGGGGATTTGAACCCGATCCTTCTTTTCTTCCTTGAATTTTTCATTTAGGTTACGCTTGTGTTCTAACTCCCATAGAGGAAATTCTTTCATGAAATGACCAGGTTCACTACACTTGTGGCAAATAAGATCTCTAAGATTTTTCTCAAAGGACTTTGATGAATTCTTCTTCTGAGTGTTAAAGCCTTTCTTAATGATTCGCTGAAATCTTCGAGTGAGCAAGGCCATGTTGTCATCCTCAACAGTAGACCTGAGAACATCACACATTTTTTCTTCTTTTAGCTCAATCTTCAACTTACCAACTCTCCTTTCTTCTCTCTTACCTATTGCTTTTCTTTTATCTTTTTAAGCACATTATCACATGTAACTAGTAAGGAGTGATCAAATATTATCAATTTTTTTCAAATTCTTGCACCTTTTTTTTATCAGGTTTCCTCCTCAACTATCGATCCCCTTCTTCAATTTTCAAACATCTTTCTAGTGCTTATTCACAATTATTTTAGGAGATATAGGTCAAATTTAAGATCAATTAGAACAACAAAAAAAAATTAAGCTTAAGATGTAGTTATCAAATGAATAGGCTAAAGGCTAAGCGGTGTAACTGGGCATATCACATGGAGGTAGGTAAAGAGGAGGCAAAAAAGTATGGCTAGTCAAAGAAATACCTATATCGTCTCCTAGACTCAACATCTTCATTTCGCTTTGCATACATATCAAACAAGTTCTAGATATTAACATGAAAGCATGAAATATCAACAAAATCTCTCTCATACACATGGAATATGCTCGACTCAGGATGGTTCTATATCGATCCTGATTAAGCAAACATAGCAAGAATTCAATACTAAGTTGATACAATCACAAAAGAGTGAAGAAAATGAGCATAGGTCTCTCAAAAGAGGTCATTCACTTTTTCATAGCATGTTTTCGAATTCAATACCAAGGATTGCTCATTCTGTCAATCTTTCTCCTAACCGGAACACCTAACATTCAAATAGCCCCAAGGATTAAAGTCTCATACCTACTACCTAACAATTAAATTCCCTCAAGGCGGTCACCAGTCATCCATCGTAGGAAAAAATCTTTTCTAATACTATAATGATTATCCTAAAAATGAAAAAATTACTTATTTCGAAGATCCCTCCTCGAAAAAAAACTGAGGTCATAAAAACAATCAAGGGGTGGATGAGATATACCACTTACACAAAACTAAAATAAAAGCCAAATCTTTTTTTATATGTCTAGGAAAAAAAAAGGCTAAGGCATACTCATCCTCTGACCACCAAAATATCGAAAAATGCTCATCCCACAATTCAAAGCATGCTTTAGCCTCAAAGAATCTATGAAACAAAAAGAAAAAAACAAGGGTGAGAAATACTCCTTGAGACACTCCAAAGTCTAGCTAGCAGCTTGCTTCCTCACTCATCATTTAGGGTCGCACGACCCCACACTTAGCCAACAGCTCCTCAGCTTCAGTTTCAGATACTCAAACTTTCCCTAATTTGTAAAATAAAACAAAACAAAGCATGACATTATAAAAATAACAAATAAAAATACTTTGAGCTATCTCTCAAGAAGCGCCTTAGTTAATTTCGTGGCATGATGCATGTCCTACGACAAGACCAACACTTTCGCTTCTTCCTCTTAAGAATTGCTTTCCTTGTCTTCCTGACACTGGAAGGCTCATCCACGTCAATTCTTTTTTTTTTCTACTACCTCGTACAATTCAGCTGAAGTATTCACATGAGGTGTACGGGCATTATCTAGGAATGCATAATGAAAATGGAAGGTTCAACCTCTTTCAACCTAGAGTTCTTCTTGGTCACTTTTTCCATCCACCACTCTAATCATGCATAAATTCTCATTATGTGAAGGGTTGAGATTATAAGGATCATGGCAGTATATAATTTTTATTGTGATGGTATCATTGAAAACTAAGAAGTTTCTTACTGAAAAATCGAAGCAGACCTTAATGATATCATGTTAGTATATAGATATACTATGATGATCTCATGGAGATTGAGTTGTGTCTCACTGAAGAACTGAAAGAGACCTCAATGATATCATGATAATATATAGATATATTGTGATGGTATCATGAAGGACCGAGGATTCTCACTGAAAGACTGAAGTAAACATTAATGATACCATCCAGTATATAAATATACTGTGATGGTATCATAAAGTACTGAGAAGTGTCTTATTGAAGGACTGAAACAGGCATCAATAAAAATAACCAGAAATTAAAAAATAAGAATAAAGCAAAAATAATGAATAAAGATAGATTATGGAGAAAAAAATTAAATAAAAAAGAACAAATGAAATTATAAAAACCATAAACTAAATAAAATTTAAAAAAAAAATAGAAAATAATTTGTTTACGGTAAAAATATAAAGAATAATATGATTCGAGTGAAATAAACAAATGAACCAAAAAAAGGAGAAAGGATGAAGTATAAAGAAAAACAAAATAAAAAGAAAAAGAAAAAGAAAAGGAAAAGGAGTTGCAAAATATAAAAAATGAACAAGGAGAAAACAAAAAAATTAAGAAAAGAGATGAGTCGAAATTGAGCATGGAATAAGATTATGTTTAAAAAATAAAAAATTATGATTTGAAAAAAAAAATAGATGAATAAAAATATAGTGATGGATGATTTTTTCCTTCCAAAAATTCAATAGCCAGATCCTAAATTATCAAGGTTGTTAGCAACCAGATGATAATAATTTGTTTATCAAAATCAAGTCTCATGTATTTCTAGGTTTATTCAAAGATAAACTCTATCATATGGTAGATTTCACTTCTTTCTTTTTTGAAGTAAATATTTTTGTGGTGCGTTCATTTTCAAAGTGGTGTTGCTTGTTATTCAACTTTGTGAATTTAGATCTTGCGAATAGATACACTGTAGGCACAATTAAGATCCTATATTGGATGAAGAAAGAAGTGTTGAATTTTTAAAAATTAGGTGCGGGTTAATGGATTGAATCATGAATTGATTTGGGTTCAATTAAATATGAACCAATAAAAACAATGCCACATGTTTAATTTTAAAAAAATTATATATTTCACACTAACTTCTGGTAAAAGGAAGAATAATTTTAAACTTGAATTTAATATTAATTAAGAGCATTTTTTATTCAAACAAATTTAAAAAAAAAAGACAAATTTGATTCCATAAATTAAAAAATACATATATTTTAAAATCATTGCTAATACGTAGAGGACATTTTCTTTTACCCTTTTTCATTTATTATATAACCAACAATTAAGCAAAACGGGTCCAAACCGATCTCTGTTAGTCTGAAGATTAAAAAAATTGGATTGTTTATGATGCGTAGAATTAGCTATATCTGAATGTGCAACTGGATCTTCCCTACAACAACTACCATATCTTTTCGTAAATTTTGTCTGTCCTTGTTAATAAAGTCTCGCTACTTTCTCCCTTCACTTTATTTATCACGCTTTATAAAAAATTAATTTAATTAATTTTTAAAATTAAATTAAATTAAATTAATATTTTAAAATTAAATATCTAAAAAAACTATATAAAAGATATTATTAGTTACAATTCTTTTAGTTATTTTGTTTTTTATTTGATCAAAATTAAAATTTCTAAAAACATTTCATCATATCGAGTTTTTTTTCCGTATTAATATAATTTGGTTAATTTTTTTAAAAAAATTATCATATAAAAGTTACAAATAGAAGTTAAAACATAATACTATGCATGTCTACTTTCATAAGAATTTGATGAAAATTTTTTAGAAACTTTTACTCTTTAAAGGTGATAAATCAAGGGAACATGAAAGTATAACAAGAATAGAGATTCATCTCATTATTTTATAGTATTAAAAAATAAAGTTAAACAAAGACAAAAATCAAGAACACACAAGTGGAAAAAAATTAATCCAGATATATGACACTTAAAACTATCTACTAAGATTGAATATCCAATAAGAGAAATTGGGATTATACAAGAGAAAGATATCCAATATCTTGTAGCTAGTTACACAAGATTATTGGAACACCTTGTAGATTACTACTCAAGATGTTAAAATTAATTTAATTTCGATACGAGTAGCATAATAAGTTAACTTGTAGTCATTTTCATACCCAAGATGAATTATTTAATGTTTCATTATTTTTAAACTTAATATGTAAAATAGATTGTACAGTTGTCAAAATCTTTTTGATTTATTTTTATAAAAGTCTAAGTAATTATTTGATGTGAGTATAAATTTATATAAAAACCTATAATTTTTTAAAAGGAATTTATTAATCGGTTCAATACAGTTTGATTCGGTTGGTTAAATCAGTTTTTAAATAACCATTGATACCCTGAATTCATTGCATTATTTCTTGCATAGAATTGAAATTAAAAAACTAGTATATCACTATTTATAAAGAATTAAACGGACTAAAATAAAAGAAATATTTTATTTATTTACAGATTCTAGCCTAAAAGAAAAATAAATATTCTATAACTAATGTAGATCCCAAACTTAGAATGAAAGTAAATATCCAATAAATTATTCCTAAACTAAAAATAAAATAAGTATTTTATCATTAATCATACAGATCCTAATAACTAGAGGGAATAAAGTAGATATCTAAAATATCTCTAGTTATATTTTTAACAATTCTGACAAGAATAAAGGATATGTAGCAAATATTGGACATAAAATAAACATAGTAACATGAGTTCAGAAGCATAATGAGACAAAAAAAAAGAAACATTTTATTTTGAAGAATGTATTTTGTATGTACAAATTACAAGGAAGCTGTATATGAGACAAAGTTGAAGAGTCATCTCTCTTTCAGCCAATCTCCCATTCAAGAGGCAGAAAGAAAGAGGAAAAATTATAAGATAAAAAGCAGTAGTATGTATGCCTATGATGACTTAAGTAAGGAAATGAGACTAATGAAGTAATCTTCACTGCATGGAATTGTTAGGCCACCCATTGGATGGCTGTATCCAAACTCTTCTTTAGCCCAATGTAACAAATCTTGAAATAGAGGATGATTCAAATATGCTATTGGAACAACAAATCTCCTACATGTTTCACCAACATAAACTGCAAAATGTCCCTTTGGAACATAATTAGTCGTGGTTGCTGGTGATACGCTTCTATTTTTATGTGAAATTGATGGCCGAATAAGCTTGTTTTTGGCATGAGCTATACCAACTAAACCCCTTCCCATTTTATTTTTATTGAGAAAACAACAGGGCAGGTGCTAGATAGCTTTTATCGGAGGAAGAAGGAAGGTTCAGGTCACCAGTCCACTTGACCGAGAAGAAAATTTTCTAAGTGTAGGAATAGAATTGACTAGTGTTTGCAATGGTAGCTTAGTAAAGTAGAGTGTTATATATATAGGGACACTTCATTCATCAAATTGTGAATAAAGAAGAGTAAGTGAATTTGGTAAACATATGGGTAGATATTAGCAAAAAGATCACATGGTTTTGGCTTAATATATATTTTAAGACAACATGTGCTACCACTTTAGGGCACAAAGAAGAATAATAAGCAGATTGCACTAGTTAAAAAAATTGATATGCTAATATATGTATCTACTTATTCTCTACATGCACTTACACTCACTACATTTCAAAAATCTACGATTGTTTGTTGATACCTAATAAGTGAGAATCCCAAAGAGTTTGTTCTCTATTATAGGAGCATTGAACTTGAACTTGCATTATTTAGTGACATATTTACAATAAAAAGTGAGTGGGGTCATTGGGATAATTTATTTAGATTCTTGATATTGCAGCCTCACCTCACCTTGCACATTTCTTTTTGTCTATTAAGTCAGGTTTGTTGATCAAGATTTGCACTTGAAAGCTCTGTTCAAGATTAATATTCCAACTGATCTGTTCAAGATTGAAATTGCCTTAATTGATAGAGATTTCTTGTCCAGAATTGGATTTTAACTTTTGAACATGTTTGTTTTGAGTTAGGGTTTATACATAGTTTAATAACTTTTTTTGTTCTAATAGTTTTATTAGTTCGTCCAAAGAATATGTATAGATAAGCCCTTTTAAACTGCTGAATTTGAAACTTATAAAGTATACTACCTGTTATAACATGTGTAAATGACATGATAATGTATAAATTATTTACGATAACGATGAATATTACTTAAACTCTAGTTTTTGTTAGATGTACTAGTTTTAGGGTACACGTCTCGTGCGTGTCGTTCATATTAATAAGAATAATTTTTTTTAAATAGCATAAATAATATTTAAAAGATGTGTTTGTGTAAAATATAAGAATTTAGAAAGAAAATTATGAATTTTAAATTAATAAATAATTATGTTTAAGAGTTTGATACAATCTAATAGTTTATTCTTTAGTTTGTTCTAATACTTATTTCAATGAATAAAAACGTTATGGAAATAGCGTTTGATTGAAAAGTAAAAAAGATGTCCGTTTTTACATGAACACTTAAATGCATGCATTATATGTATATTTTTCTTGTTAGTTATTACAAAAATTTTACTACACTATTGACAGATTAATATATAATATAAATATTGACATTACGAAGACACGTGTAATACAAAGTTGTATAGTAGAATAGAACATATAGTATAAATTATTAGTTTAAACAATTAGCACTTACAAACATACTGACTTGTTTTGACACTAATAAATCGATATCATATCACAAATTTATTTATTTGTAATTGGTCATCCAAGTTAATAAAGACTCATCAAAATTAGTGAAAACAACCATTAATATTTGCAACGGATAGAGTGTTTATATCACACTCCTTGGGCGCGATCCTTCTCTAGACCCTGCTAACGCGCGATGATTTATGCACCGGGCTGTCCTTTTTCAAATTATATTTTCAAAAGTCCTAAAAACAAGATTGATTTGCATAGTATAATTTTATTCAATGTGTAAGTATTTCTTAAAAGATAAAATTCTTAAATTTTAATATTTTTTATAATTCAAATAAGGAAGGATTTAATACATAAAATTTATTTAATTTAAAATCCTAAATATTAGAAAAATTATTAAATAACTATTTTTTCAAGTGTGAACTCTATCTTTAAAAGGGTAAAACTGTGAATGATATTTCATTATGAGGCTTCGTATTTTAAATATTTAATAATAATTTAATTTTAAATTTTTTATTTTATCTTTATGAGAGGATTTCAGCTTAATTTTTTTCTATCTCTCTCTTAATATATGTGTCTGGTCAAACATCTTCACATAAATTGATTGAAAGAAATAGTGTTGACTTAATTAAAGAAAGTGAATAACAAGAACACTCGATTAATTGAAACAACTTAAAGTATGTTGTGTTTCTATATTCTTTTTTTTTTCGATTTTACAAATTTTTCAAAAAAAAAAAAGAAAAAAAGAAGAAAAAGAAATTTAATGTATTAATGCATGATAAAATTACACTCTTTAATTTATTTTCTCACACCCTAAGTTGAAAAATTGTGATAGATAATTAGTTAGTTTAGTAAATAGAGGATTAATGTAAGTTAACATAATTGTAATTTAGTTTAAAGTCTTAAATGTTTGAATTTTTAATATAGTTCAAATAATTTAAGAAGCAAAATTTAGTTTAAAGTCTAAAATGTTAGGATAATAATTAAATGATAAATATTTTTAAAAATAGTAAATGACAATTTATCTATTGTATAATTTGTTAATGAAAGACAAAAAGTTCAATCAACGTTTCTAAGGACTTTTAAAGTTTTGATATATATAGTATAGATAGATATGATATGATAATTACTTTACTTTACTACTATATATATTTTAATATAGTATAGATAGATAGAGATGATGATTACTTTACTTTACTACTATATATATTCTAAGGGAGAATAGAGAAATTACAAAAGACTGTTCAATATAATGAAAAGTATAGCATGAACTTTTGTACCCTGTAAAAAATTAAACTTTAATGATAAAATATGTATGTGTATGTGTGTGTGTGTATATATATATATAAAAGAACTCAATCATATATTTAAAAATATAAAATATAAATATAGAATATAATATGAAAAAGAATTATTACCTCTTTGTCAACTAATATAGTCATTCAAGTGTCTTCCTTTGCTCCCTTTTTATACTCTTTTACCAATTCAACTCCAATTATTAAAACTTTTATAATCCAATGAGAATCGTATTACCTTAAGTTGTTAATTGACACAATTTCGTTCACAAAATCCTTTTAGATTCCATTGCTAGATTATCTAAAATAAATTGTGTACAAAAGTTATAATTAATAATTTATAATTTCATAAAAACAGTAATTTTATGAGATGAGGAGATTACTTTACCTGAATAGATGAAACTTGTTAATGTATGAGCAAATGAAGAATGTCAGTTACAAATAACATAAAGTTTAAATCACATAATATCACAATATGAAAGAAAAAGCTAGATTAACACGAGTTGATATAGAAGAGTTGATGAATTAAATTGTGTAATTATAAATCCTTAATAAAAGTAGAAGAATTTATAAACCAAAAAAAAATTTAAAAGTGTAAGAATATTAAAATAATACTTATAAAAATTTGTAACTATCAAAAAGGAAAAAAATTATGACTATCAAAGAAAAAATTTTTGTGACTATCAAAAAAAGAAAGGAAAAAAAAAGTAAAATTTATACCATTGAAAAGGAAAAAAAGATAGGAACTCCTACGAGAATTAGCCTTCTTTGAAAACGAATTTTTTTTTTTGATGGAAGGAATCTTTTTTTTAATTATTTTTTTTATTTTTAAGTTTCATCTTAAGTAGAGTTATGTCATAAATAGAAAATATAATAGAATAATTAAAAATAATAATTTAAATTAATAATTATGTAAAAATAGTAAATGACCATTTTGTCTATTATGATATCTTTTAATAAAGGGTAAAAAAATTCAATCAACATTTCTAAAGGCCTTCACACTTTTAATATAATATAGATTATTAAAAAATATAGCATGAACTTTTGTGCCTTGCAAAAATTAAACTTTAACGGTCATATATATATATATATATATATATATATATATATATATATATATATATATATATATATATATAATAAAACTAGATAAGAATTCAAACACATATGTAAAAATATAAAAATATAATATAAAAAAATTATAAATTTATAAAAATACCCTCATATTAATAAGAATAAATTTATAAAAGTAGCATATATAATAATTAAAAAATATATTTGTATAACAATATCGGATTTTAGAAAAAAAAATTATGAATTTCAAATTGATAAATAATTATATTTAAGAGTTTGATCACCAATCTAGTAGTTCTTTCTTCAGTTTGTTCTAGTACTTATTTCAATGAATAAAAACGTCATAGAAATAGCATTTGATTGAAAGATAAAAAGATCGTTCGCTTTTATATGAGCACTTAAATGCATGCATTATATGTATATATAAATATTAACATTTTTTTATATATTTCAAATAAAGAATAATTTAATAAATTAAATTTACTTAATTTTAAAATTTTAAATACTAGAAAAATAATTAAATAACTATTTTGTCAAGTGTGAATTTTATTTTTAAAAGGGTAAAAAGGTGAATGATATTTTGCTACGAGGCTTCGTATTTGAAATATTTAGAAATAACTTAATTTAAACCTTTTATTTTATGCTTTATGAGATGATTTCAGCTTTATATTTTTTTTCTTTCTCTTAATGTATGTGTTTGGTCAAACACTTCACATAAATTGAAACGGCAAAAATAGTGTGGATTTAACTAAAGAAAGTGAATAACAAGAGCATTTGATTAATTGAAACAATTTAAAGTATGTGTGTTTATATATATTTTTTCCGTTTATATAATTTTTTTTGAAAAAAAAAAGAAAAAGAAGAATAAGAAGGAGGAGGAATTCACGTATTAATACATAATAAAAATACAATCTTTAACTTACTTTTTCATTGAAATACTGTCATGGATAATTAGTTATTTTAATAAATAATGAATATATATATATATATAAAGTTAACAGAATTGTAATTGATTTTAAAGTATTAAATGTTGGACTTTTAATATAAGTTCAAATAAGGAAAGATTTAAGAAGTAAAATTTTAGTCAGTTTTAAAATACTAAATATTAAGAGTTTTACCTTTTACAAATTAGTAAAGATCTACAATAATTAAATAACACTAATTGAGGAAATAGGTAAATGATAATTCTGTCTATCGTAGAATCTTTTAATGAAGCGCAAAAAGTTTAATTAACATTTCCAAGGACCTTTATGCTTGTATCTACAAAGAATATTTTGTAAAGTAAATATGAGTAAAATATTATGCATATATTGAATGTTAGATTAGTTGATGAAATCTAAAGAAATTACTAAAAATTGTTTCATCGAAAGATTGTATTTCATCTTCAAACGAAACAAAATTATTTGAAAAAGTAATAGTAGAAAAGTGACTGTTGATTTCCTGAACTATAGTGTTGTCATTGAATTAACCTCTCAATCTCCTTGTTTACTGAAATAAATTAGGATTAACACTATTAATATGTTCATTTATGATGTAACAAATCTTGTCTTGTTGTAAATATTTTTTTTTATTTTTTAATATAATTATTTAAAAGTATAGCACGAACTTTTGTGCCCTGCAAAAAATTAAATTTTAATGGTCAAAGAACATATATATAAAATATAATAAAATAGATAAAAACTCGAACATATATGTAAAAATATAAAATATAAATATAGAATATAACTCGAAAAAGAACTATTACCTCTTCGTCATTTGTGTGCGTTCCTTTATTATCTTTTTATATCGTTTACCAATCCAACTCCAATTATCAGATTTTCATTGCAAGATTATCTAAAATAAATTGTGCACAAATAATAATTTATAATTTTATATAAAAAAAATTATTTTATGAGATGAAAAAATTACTTTACCTGAATAAATAAAACTTGTAATTGTATCTGGAATAACAATTACAATTGTCTTTCAAATTCACAACATACAAAAAAAAAACATAACATGAAAAAAAAAGATAGATTAACACGAAAACACATCAGGTTGGAGGTTGAATCAAATGTGTTGATGTAGAAGAGTTGATGAATTAAATTATACAACTATAAATTTGTTTATAAAAGTAAAAAATATATAAAAAAAAAAAATTAAAAAAAATATAAGAATATTAAGAATATATATATATCAAAAAGGAAAAATAGATATTTTGTAAATGTTCCCTGCCATTAGAAAAGAAAACAAAATAACTTTTCCAATTAACAAGGAAAGAAAACTTTCGTGGAGATTTTAAATTCTTTTAAAAAAAAATTTACACTATAAATAAAATTATGTCACAAATAAAAAATATAATACTATAAAATAAAGTGATGAAAATAATTAACAAATAATAATTGTGTAAAAATAGTATATGACAATTTAATTTATTGTGATGACTTTTAATAAAGTGCGAAAAGTTCGATCAATATTTATAAGGGTCTTCACACTTTTAATATAGTATAGATTATTATGATTCCTAACAACTCAGTTTCCACGTAAGCAGAAATTGCCATGTCATCATCAAAGACATTAATTTCCACGTCACAGCATGACACGTGAAATCACCGCCTTCACCCCGATCACCTGGGGCACCTGGGCGGTCGAAGAGTAAGGCCTCTATAAGGCCCTTGCTTTAGGCTCTCAAGTTTTAGGGGGCTCATTTTTAGTAGTAGTTGTGTATATGTTATTTTTTAAAAAAAATAATAAAAAACTATAGTACTCTTTCTATTCTAAAATAATTGGTATATTACCTTTTTTGAAAGTTAATTTGAGTAATTTTTAGATCTAAATTAAAATAGGTTATTATATTAAGAAGTTATATGTTTTTATACAAAGTGTATACAATTCGACTCTCTAATAACTAAAATATAACAAGTATTTTTGGATGAAACGAGTATAATAAGAAAGAAGCCTTTTGAAATTATGAACTGTATTATCGTTGAAAAAAGTAGGTAATAGAAATAACTCATTTAGATCATTACGTCACCTTTG
Source organism: Datura wrightii (assembly GCA_035772735.1). Taxonomy (NCBI): domain Eukaryota; kingdom Viridiplantae; phylum Streptophyta; class Magnoliopsida; order Solanales; family Solanaceae; genus Datura; species Datura wrightii. The sequence continues at coordinate 138,399,999 of JASDFA010000007.1, read as the reverse complement.
AATAAAAATCTTTTGGGGCCATTTACATTTGACAATTGGATTAAATGATACAAATTATGTCTTTCTCGTTTTTTCATTCTTACAAGAAAATTTTATTTTTTATGTTTTTTCTTCATCCAAATAAGAAATTATTGCATTCTCCTTGCGGAATCGCACATCACCACTACACCTAGGGGTGGCAAACGAGTGGATTGAGTCGGATATGAGTAAGTGGAAAATGAGTCAGATGAAAATAAATAAAATATTCAGCTTGCTCATATTTGACATGGGTAAAACAATGGGTAATATGGACATTCAATAGATAGCCTTATAATTATTTGCTTCTTATTATGAAAAGAAATAAGTACTCCCATATTAAGAATATTTTTTCTTTTTGTTTTTCTAATTTTAGGATGTGTTTGATAAAAAGAAAAATATATTCGTGTTATCATAAAAAAAATAAAAAATAAGTGATTATGAGTTGGTGTCGGGAGTCAGGTCTCGAGTTGAGATCGGGGTCAATGTCAGGATGTGGGGTCAAAAGTCATAGTCAGGGGGTGGGATCGAATCTCAGGTTGAAAATGGGGTCGGATGTTAGGTCTCAAATCGACGTCGGAGTGGGGCCTCAGGTAGAGGTCGGGTTTCGAAAGTCGGGTTGAGGATCCGGGTCAGGATTGGGTGTCGAGGTCAGAGTCGGGTGTCAGGTTGGTGTTAGGTGTTGGATCAGAGTCAGAAGTTGGGCCGGGGTAGGTTGTCGAGTCAGGTCAAAATCGGTCGTCAGGTCAAGGTCGGTTGTCAGGTCGGGGGTCGGGGGTCGGGTGTCGGGTTAGGGTTTGGATCGGTGTCAAAAGTCAGCTCAGGGTCGGGGTCAGGTGTCGAAACTCGACTCTGGATTGAGGTCGGGGTCAGGTTTTGGGTTGGGTGTTGGGTGGTGGATCGGTGTTGGGGTCGCGGTTGAACATTGGGTCAGTGTCGAGGTTGGGGTCAAAAGTTGAGTCGGGTATCAAATCGGGTTGTGTTCAGGCCGGTGTCGGGGTCAAGGTTTGGGTCGGGTTTTGAGGTTGGGGTCAAGTGTTGGATCGGGGATCGGGTTCGGGTGTCGAAAGTCAGCTCAAGGTTCGGTCGGGGTTTGGTGGTGGAATGGTGTTGGGGTTAGATTTGGGGTCGGGTGTGGGGTGGTGGGTCGATGTCGGGGTCAGGTTTGAGGTCGGGGTGTCGAGTCATGTGTCGTGTCGGGGTTAAAAGTTGGGTCGAGTGTCAAGTGGGATTCGAGGTCAGGTTTCGGGTATCGAGTTGGGGTTTTCGTTTGGGGATCTATGTCAAAAGTGATGTCGGAGTTGGGTGTCGGGTCTAGGGTCGGGTTGAGGGTCAAGTTTGGGGTCGGGTTCGAGGTTGAGTGTTAGGATGGGGTTGGGTCGGGGTCAAAAGTTAGGTTGGGGGTCGGGCGTCGTGGGAGAGGTGTTATGGTCAGGGGCCGAGGAAGAAGTGTCGGGATCAGGGTCGGGATCCATTTTGGGGTGGTGAGGTTTAAGAAAAGTTTTGAAAACTATTTCCCAACTTTATGTAGGAAAGTGATTTTTCTTAAATTAGAGAAAAATAAGTCAATTTGCAAAAAATAAAAATAAATCAAAACATTTAAATTAACCAAACATGAGAAAATTGAAAAATATTTTTCTTTGTACCAAACACACCCTTATTTTGTATATTTTATAGGTTCCTAATTCTTTAAGGTGAGTGTAATTGGTAGATACCCATGAGTTATTCACATTTTATGATATATGAATTGGTCCATATTTGATCCACTTTTAAATGATTGGATACCTAACCCATTTAAAATGGATTGAATCGAGCGGGTAACCATAAATTTTACCCATTTTGCCACCCACTTCGATCACATCCAAACTCGTCTGGTAACTATATATTTGAGTCACAATTTGGTTCTTTCTTCTCGGTTTCTATTTTCATGATCTGGGTTTCTATTTTAAGAATTTTCAATCAACAAAATCTAACTAGAGCTCTTCCCCGGTGACTAGTAAACCATAATTTTTTCAGCTTTCTTTCTTTATAATCTCCATTTTTCTTTGTTTTCTTCTTATTATTATTATTGCATTTATTTTGAATTTTAGGGAGAACAATGTTCAACTGATACTGTTCTGACAACCCTAAGAGAGGAATGTGAGGCGACAAGAGGCGACGTGTGCATCATTGGAAATTGCATGACATCTCAGGTTCTATCTTCCAATTTCTAGTTCTTGTTTGATTCTGCCTTAGTTTTATAGTTCTTGTTCATACTGTTTTCAGTTCTTATCTCGATTTTATACATCTCTTCTAAAGTTCGTGTGCATACTATTTTCTTGTTTCTTGTTCGATTCAACCCTATTTCTAGTTCTTATGTATATTATTTTTTATTTTCTTGTCGATTCATCCCTTGTTTCTAATTCTTATGCATATTGTTTTCTAGTTTCTTGCTAGAACTATTTTTAGTTCTTGTTTGATTTCTGCCTTTGTGTGCTAGTTTCTTGTTTAGCTCACTTATTTCGTCAGGAGTTTATGTTTCAATCTTTTATCTTGACTATTTATTGTCTTAGTGAAAACCTAGTAAAACCTATATTATAACAGTTTATAGTTTATTGTGGCTTTGATGAATAATGATAGAGTAAACTTTTGTGTTCTGGTGGGGCCAATAGTGGCGAGGGAATCGCTAGGCTGAGAGGTTGGTCTTGGAACAAGGGACTTTGATGGGAAAGTCCACAGAGTTAGTGGAGATTTTCAAGAAGAGGAAGATCAACATAACTTGTTTTAGGAGACCAAATGGGTAGATACTAAGGCTAGAGATATAAACGAGTTTAAATTGTGGTACTCGAGAGAATCGAGGAATAGGAATGAAGTAAACATTTGAGTAGATATAGAACTTAGGGAGCAAGTAATAGAGGTTATGAGGGTGAATGACAGGATGATAGTGATTAAGCTAGTCATTGGAGGACTTATCTCGAACGTATTTAGTGCATACACCACAAGCACACTTGGACGAGGAGGTTAAAAAGCAGTTTTAGAAGGATTTGAATAAGGTTGTGAAAGGTATCCCACACACTGATTAACTATTCGTAGAAGCTGATTTCAATGGCCACACAGCGGACAACTTCAAGGGGTTATGTTGATGTACATGGTGGTTTTCGTTTTGGGCATAGAAACAAAGAGGAATTTCACTTTTGCACTTTGCAAAAGCTTTTGATTTAATGATAACTAATTTGAGTTTTTCGAAAAAGAAGGATCACTTGGTAACCTTCTGTAGTAGGTGGCTAAGACTCAGATATATTAATTACAACTTAGAAAGTGTGATAAGAGTCTTTGTAAGGAATGTAAGTTATTACAAGTAAGTATCTTACAACTCAGCATAAGCTCCTGGCAACAAATTTAGAGATTAAGAAAAAAGAGGAAGAAGAGGGCCTTGTATGAACTATTGATGATCAACTAGAGTGGCTTGAGTACCGCCAAAGCTCATGAGACGGGGGAGAAGTTGATGGAGATGTGGGCTTGGGGGTAGTGGGGATAATAGTAGTATGTGGGATAGGACAACTAGTTACATTAGGGAAGTCACTAGAGAGGTGTTAAGAGTCTCGAGGGGTAACACTAGGCATTGAGGGGATTAATGGTTGAACAGAGCGATCAAAGAAAAGTGAAAGCCAACAAAGAATTTTATGTGGAGTTAGTGGAGAGCAAAGACGAGGAGAAAAATAGGGTTAATAATGAGAGGTATAAGGTGGCGAATAAGGAAGCAAAGTTAGGAGTTATAATGGCTAAAACGGCAGTGCTTGAACGCTTGTATGTAAACCTTCAGGATAAAGGTGGGGATAAAAATTTGTACAGACTTGTTAAGGAAAGAGAGAGGAGGGCCCGAGACTTAGACTAAGTGAAGTTTATCAGAAGCAAGCTGAATGAATAAGGAAAAGTCATTAGAAACAAAGTAAGGTTGTTTCTCAAAGTTATTCTTAACTAGAAGGTATTTGCTATGATGAAACCTTTGCTTCGGTAGCCCGATTAGAATCTATTCAAATTTTACTTGCTTATGCATCTTTTAAACGGTTTAAACTATTTCAATAGATGTCAAAAGTGCTTTATTAAATGATTTTATAAAAGAAGAAGTGTTTGTAAAACTACCACCCGGTTTGGAAAATCCCTCTTGTTCAAATTACGTTTTCAAACTCTCTAAAACTTTTTATGGTCTTAAACAAGCTCCTAAAGCGTGATACGAACGCTTGAGCTCTTTTTTAAATAATAACAATTTTCAAAAAGGAAAGGTTGATACTACTCTATTTATTCAATGATCTTCATCAAATATTCTGATCATTCAAATATATGTTGATGACATTATTTTTGGTAGCTCTGGCCCTCTACTCTATAAGAAGTTCGTTGTCATGCCCCACCTTGGGAGGCATGACTGGCACCTAATGCCACACTGGGATCTGGGCTGACCTGACTGAGCATATGCACCTCTGGTGCTTACCAGCTACTCAAACTTAAGAAAACAAACTGCTATATCTTGGCTGTAAACACAGCCTCGGGCCAACAAGGTCGCACAACCACCTATAAAAGAAAACAGCTAACCCAGCAACACAATCGTAAAGGGATCCTATGCGGGCCAACAATACCATCATGTTGTCTAGTCATAACGGAATGGAAATAGACAGTCATACTCATACTATAGCCAATAAGGCTGCTAACTGGAAGTTATACTAGCCCCATGGCCAACATGTAGAATAACATACTTAGGCCCCACACGGCCAACAACAACCACTAACTAAAGACTGTAGTCTGCAAGCCTCTAAGAGTGAAAAATATTGGTCGGGACAGGGCCCCGACCTACCCAAATGCTATACAAATAAAAGATAGATAAGCTTCTACAACCTGGCAACTCCGAACGAAAGGAGTTGGCGAATCTGCTGACTTCGAATAGCTGCTAACGGAGGTCCCAAATCCTGTCTGTCCAAACCTGCAGGCAAGTATGCAGTGCCCCATAGTTGGACATCAGAACAATATGTACCGAATATGTAAGACAGTAAATAAAGTTGAATAGAAGCTGATAAAGAACTGAAAGTGAATAGCAAGAAGGGACAGGAGTTAACCTGTAAGCTTTTATAATCATGGCCTGCACCCGGTAGACAACTATACATACAAGAGCATAAGTTGTACGATTAAACACTTATAGGCTATACCTAGCAAGCAAGTGTACAAACAAGAACCTAATCTGGACCCCATAAATCGGGAAGGTACAATCAACACAGAGATAACCTACCTGGGCCCCCATAAGCCCTGCTAGGCTCCAATCAGTCTATATACCCCTATTGATACCCTTAGGCCCTGCATGTAACTGTAAATGTATCTGATCCATCTGGGCTCTTGTGAATGTATATAATCTGTCTAGGCTCCTATAACTATATATGAGCCATCTGAGCTCCTGTAATTGAATTCGGTCCTTTCCGTCCCTGTAGCTGTACCCCGAGCACACGAGGCTCTACGAAGAGTCTGTAATGCCGCTACGGCGTAAAAGAAGTCCATAAGTGGATAGACTTCAATATGGCCCCGTAGGAGATTCAGTAGTTCCATAAGCAAAGCAGCATCACAGCTCCGTACGCAATCTATAGCTCCACAAGAACTGATGGCAGCATCGTATCTCCCTAAGTAGTTTATAGCTCCAAAAGCAGTTCGTACATCTAGCAGCCTCTTAGCTATTCATGACGAAAGGCGGTACAAAATAATCTACCCCAACTAGGGATACTATGTTACAATCTACAAATCTAGTCATTCGAAGGCATATCTGGCCCCTTAGGCCTAGCGCGATCGCTACTCTTACTAGTCCCTAGACTGGTCTATATAGTTTCCAACAAGCACAGTCTGTGTGCCTACACCTGACCAGAAGGTCCTGACAGTGATCATAATTTCCAATGATCTAGACAGAATAGGGCAAGGCCTAGAGTGGCCTAAACGATACTATGAATGTCATGCTAATACAGTGATAGCTCATAAGCGAACAGTAAGGTCGCAGGCGACCAACTATCTAGTTTCTTCACTTAGAACAATTGTAGGGTTGCTACTAATTGGACATTGTTATACCCCGTAAAATTTCCGACACATAGATGGCCTATTCACGTGTTGGTTAAGAATATTTGAAAGCCATGCATGCTAGAAAAAGGCCGGGAAAAGATCGGACAAGCGCCAAGTCGGCGCGTCGCAAGGCAAAAATACGATTTATAGTGTCCAAGTATATGGAGCTCGGTTTGTAATGTAATTTCATTTAATTAATAATAATTCCCATAAGGTAATTTCCTTTAATTAATAATAATTTCCTTTAATTAACAATAATTTCCCTTTCATTAATAAAAAGCTCCCTTTAAATAATGATCACTTCCCTTCATTTAAAGATAATTTTCATTGTAATTTCCAGAGAACACAGAGCGAGAAACAGAACGAAGGAGGGAGTTATATAATCGTTTGATTACGCTGCCAAACGTAGTCTAAACTCAAATTAACCTTAGGTACCGAGGTATTTAGCAGCAGGGAGCATTCCTACGGTTTTTGTTTCGTGAAATACGACCAGCAATCGTCGAGCTACCGAACCAAGGTAAGTAGAATTACTCCAAATTAGTGTCTATGTGCTCCTAGCTGTGAAGTGAACACTTCTCCCTTCTGGACTTCTGAAAAATAGCGAGTTTTTGACCGTCTTTCGATAAGCCTAAGTTTAGGCTATAATTATATCGAAAGTGACGTTGTTCTTTAGAATAAAGCTATATTTAGTATTAATTGACGTATATATGAATGCAGTTGGGAGAAATAGCGGAAGTACTGACCGAGCCTCGTCCGACAATTGGATAACCCAAGGTTAAGGTATGTAAAGCTAGTTCCTTTGGCAAGTTAGTAGTTTTAGCCCTGTATAGTACGATAGACTCCGTAATAGAATTCCCGGAGTCGAATGTTAAGTATTGTGCAAGTTCAGTAAACCTAGTTTGCGTTGTTATATCGTATCTAGCCTGAAAGTTAGAAAAGCATGCGCTCAAGGGCAAGTTAGTAGTTCAGATCCAGTATAGCCTATTATGTGATTAGCAAGCATGTTGTAGGAATAAAAAGAAACAGATTTTCATAATAAAAGTCAGTAAAGAAAGATCAGATAGATAGACAGTTATGGCTACAGATTAGCCATTCAGACAAATAGTATCTTGGCTACAGATTAGCCATACAGTTAAACAGAGATAACAGAATCAGTATAATTAGTAAAGAATCAGTTCAGTATAGAAACAGATCAGAATATGAAGTTAGAGTTTAAATAGTCTTTTCAGTTATCCATGCTTGCTATTTGTATGTGCTATTTGTTTATTGAGACTTGTTGTGGTGTGAGGGCACCTTATTGAGCGTCCTCGCCGCCCCTGGGTTGGTGATCGTGTCGCCCACTGAGCGGGTGGGTTCACGTCACTCCAAGGAGTGGCATGCCGTCTCCAGCTTGGACGAAGATGGGATGAAGCTTTCCCCATAGCAGTCTGATCAGCATTACAGGTACAACTCCGGTATCAGATAGCCTTGTTGAGCAGTGTCCAGGGAATCAGACCCTATCTGTTACTGTCTGTACATTCAGTTATTACAGGTGTAGCTCCGGTTCCAGATAGCCTCGTAGAGTGTGTCCGGGGATCTAGACCCTATCTGTTACTGTCTAGACAGGAGTCCTCCGGACCCAGACACGGTTGCTTATATCGGAGGCTATGGCCCGAGCCGGAGACCCAGGGGGCCGGTAGAGGAGCTCCGAAGTGAGTAGATGAGTGGAGTGACTTATTTTTGGTTGGTTTTGACCCGGGTAGGGGTATATAGATTGTTTGCTTGCTTGGCGCCATCCGGCTTATGGGGGTTGGTATTGGCTCTTGCTTGCTACTTGTATATCTATTTATGTGCTATATATATTGTATACTAGCCACTAGACAGTAGGTCGTTGCGTCTACAGGTACGCCTCTGCCTTATCAGTACAAAAAGCCCGATCCAGTTTATGTCAGCTTCTTCAGATTCAGTTATCTCCTGCTATATAGGAATGCTAGTTATGCTATCTTTATTCAGTTGTTTTCAGTTGTATTATTTCAGTTGCTTTGCATACTCAGTATCAGTGATACTGACGCCCGGTGGGGCGCTGCATTACTTGCCTGCAGGTACTCATAGACGAGGAGGCGATCCCTCGTGATTCCAGTCAGCTATTGAGTATTAGCTCCTATCATCCGGAGTCTGATTTCTAGAGGTGTGGCTTTTTTCCTTTTTGTACAGTACGGGTAGGTTGGGGCCCTGTCCCGATCGTTTCTGTTATTATTCCTAGAGGCTTGCAGTCTGTATATATTTCTCTATGGTCAGTTGAGCCGGTCGTGTGAGGCCGTGCAGTTTGCTGTAGCCGTTTAGTATTTCAGTTTATGTTGGCCGTGTGAGGCCTTAGTTTGACAGTAGTGGTGACCTTGCCGGTCACGTAGTCTTACAGTAGTCTTGTGTTGCTATTACCGATGACTAGACAGCATGGTGGCCTTATCGGCCCGCATAGGTTCCTTGTTATGAGTGTGTTCTGGTTAGCTGTTATTACAGGTACAGGTGGCTATAGGCCAGTTGGCCGGAGGCTGTGTTTACAGCCGTTATATAGCCGGTTTGTTTCTTGGAATAGAGCCAGAGCCAGCCAAAGCACCCGATGTGCTCAGGCTGGACCATTTAGCAGTCCAGAGTCTAGCAGGCACCAGGTGCCTGTCATACCCCCCCCCCTAAGGCGGGGCGTGACAAACTTGGTATCAGAGCAGGTCGTGTCCCAGGGAGTCTGCAAGTCGTGCTAAGTAGAGTCTTGTCTATGGATGTGTTGTGCACCACATACTATAGGCAGGAGGCTGCAAGGCATGATAGGATGGTTACTCTTCTTTATCAGTCAGTCGTGCTATAGAGCAGTACAATATAGGGTTAAGTCCCTAACACTTATCGTATTCTTTGTCTACATATAAGAATGGCAGATCAGCGACACCCTGCCACAGGCGGAAGGCTAGACACAGCAGCAGGAGAAGGCACTAGCAGAGTGCCTCAGATTCAGATAGAGTTAGCCCGATCTGAGGGCGACATAGAGGCTTCATCACAGCCCTCTCAGCCGTTCCCCTCTCACCAGGAGCTGTTCGGAACGACACCACCCCCGATAGCTCCTGTTCCTTCGCCATCAGATCAGGAGGTTCGTAGCGCTGTGGTTATGTTGGCGCAGATGATGGCCACACAGCGCCAGTCAGTGCGACCTGTGGTAGCAGAGTCTTCAGGTGGGCCAGGCAGTTCCAGAGTCCGGGAATTTTTGGCACTGGGTCCCCCGCAATTTACAGGGTCAGATCCGGCAGAGGACCCCCAAGACTTCCTAGATCAGATGCAGAGGATATTTCGAGTGATGAATGTGACCCCTTCCGAGTCTGTTGAGCTGGCAGTGTTCCGGTTAAGAGATATAGCTATTCTGTGGTACGAGAGTTGGGAAAGGTCCCGAGGAAGAGATGTTACCCCTCCGACCTGGACCAGCTTCTCGGAGGCCTTTCTAGATCATTATTTGCTACGAGAGATCCGGCAGGCCCGGATGGACCAGTTCCTACATCTGGAGCAGGGGGCGAGGAGTGTTCGTGAGTATGCTTTACAGTTTGACTCCTTAGCCCGTTATGCTCCAGCCTTTGTTGATACTATGCCAGCAAGAGTTCACAGATTCATCATGGGCTTGAATCCGGAGTATATTGAGGCATGTATGACGGCGACGTTGTGAGAGGATATGGATATTGCCCGAGTACAGGCATTTGCTCAGACTATAGAGGGCCTTAGATAGCGACAGTAGAGTAGTAGATAGATCAGTCAGGAACAGCGCCGCAGAGATAGACCAGATGAGATACAGAGGGAAGTTCAGAGAGGACCCAAGCCTCGACTATCAGATAGACCCCCTAGACCCCCACCTCCACAGCAGCAGCAGCGAGGTAGGTATGTTCGTAGAGGGCAGTCAGGGTTCAGTGGCAGTTCCAGAACGGTAGATTCCCCGCAGCAGAGAAGGGGGGAACAAAGTAGATTTGCACCCTTACCCTGCTCCTATTGTAATCGACCACACTCTGGAGCTTGTAGATATGACTCCACAGGGTGTTATATTTGCGGGCAGGAGGGGCACCAGATGAGAGACTGTCCGACCAGAGGTCAGGGGAGCAGAGGCAGTCAGGACAGGGGATCCGCAGGGCCACGAGCCCCAGCAGCCTCAGTGGGGCGTGGGCCTTCAGGTTCAGCAGGCAGAGGCTGAGGTAGATCGGGAGCCTCCAGTTCAGGTACGGGTTCAAGCCGTACTTATGCTTTGCCAGGCAGACAGGATTCAGAGGCGTCTCCAGTTGTAGTAACAGGTATGCTGACCATCTGTTCATGCCCTGCTTATGTACTGATTGATCCAGGATCCACCCTGTCATATATTACCTCGTTTTGTGGCACGAAAGTTCAATATTGCACCAGAATTATTACAGCAGCCCTTTGCAGTATCCACGCCCGTCGGTGACTCTATTATAGCTAGCAGAATTTACCGAGGGTGTATAGTAGAGGTTGCTGACCGTCAGACTACAGTAGATCTGGTCGAGTTAGAAATGATAGATTTCGATGCCATAATGGGTATGGATTGGCTAGTGTCGTGCTTTGCCAATGTTGAATGTTGGACCAAGACGGTCCGATTCCACTTTCCAGGAGAAGCAGTGCGGGAGTGGAAGGGCAGCACCGCTACACCAAAAGGTAGGTTTATTTCCTACCTTCAAGCGAGGAAATTGATATCTAAGGGATGTATTTACCATCTGGTCAGAGTTCAGGATGTCCGAGCAGAATCTCCGACGCTCCAGTCTATTCCGGTGGTGAACGAGTTCCCTGATGTGTTTCCCGATGAGTTACCTGGTATTCCCCCAGAAAGGGAAATAGATTTTGCTATTGATTTATTACCAGGCACCCAACCGATATCGATTCCTCCTTATCGCATGGCTCCTGCAGAACTCAGAGAATTAAAGGAGCAGCTGAAAGACTTGTTGGATAAAGGTTTTATTAGGCCGAGTACTTCACCATGGGGTGCGCCGGTTCTGTTTGTGAGAAAGAAAGATGGCTCACTCCGTATGTGCATAGATTATTGGCAATTGAACAAAGTTACAGTGAAGAACAAGTACCCGCTTCCCAGGATTGATGACTTATTTGATCAGTTGCAGGGAGCCAGATATTTTTCTTAGATTGACTTGCGGTCCGGATATCACCAGGTTCGAGTACGTGAGAGAGATATTCCCAAAACAGCATTCAGGACCCGATATGGACACTTTGAATTCCTGGTTATGTCCTTCGGGTTGACGAATGCCCCGGCAATATTCATGGACCTGATGAACAGTATTTTCAAACCTTTCCTGGACTTGTTCGTAATAGTATTTATTGATGATATTCTGGTGTATTCTCGCTCTGAAGCAGATCACCGAACTCATTTGCGGACAGTGCTCCAAATCCTCAGGGACCGCCAGTTATATGCTAAATTTTCTAAGTGTGAATTCTGGCTTAATTCAGTGGCCTTTTTAGGGCATATTGTGTCGGATGCTGGTATACAGGTTGACACGCAGAAGATAGAAGCAGTCAAATCATGGCCTAGGCCTACTACTCCGACGGAAGTCCGTAGCTTTCTGGGTTTAGCAGGTTATTACCGGAGGTTCGTTGAAGCGTTCTCGACTATTGCGGCACCTCTGACCAAACTGACACAGAAAGCAACAAAGTTTCAGTGGACAGAGGCATGCGAGCAGAGCTTCCAGGAGTTGAAAGATAGATTAACCTCCGCCCCAGTGCTAGCCTTGTCGGAAGGTACAGAAGGCTATTCAGTATATTGCGATGCATCAGGTGTTGGGTTGGGTTGTGTGTTGATGCAGCATGGTAAGGTGATTGCATATGCTTCCAGACAGCTGAGGAAACACGAGAAGAATTATCCTACCCACGACCTGGAGTTAGCCGCAGTGATCCACGCCTTGAAAATGTGGAGACATTACTTGTATGGCGTCCATGTTGATATTTTCACAGATCACAAGAGCCTACAGTATATCTTCACTCAGAGGGAGCTGAATCTGCGGCAACGTCGCTGGTTGGAGCTGTTAAAGGATTATGATGTAAACATTCTGTACCACCCGGGAAAAGCTAATGTTGTAGCAGATGCTCTCAGTCGAAAGTCCATGGGGAGCTTGGCGTATTTGCAGCCCGAGCAGCGGAAATTGGTCAGGGAGATACATCAGTTAGCTAGCCTAGCCGTTCGTGTAGCAGAAACAGAGGACGGTAGAGCAGTAATTCAGAACACCGCCGTGTCATCATTAGTCGTGGAAGTGAAAGAACGGCAATTTGAGGATCCTGACCTAGTTCAGCTTAGAGATTATATTCCGCTAGGCAAAGCGCCAGAATTCCAGGTAACAGAGGATGGAGTGCTGCGTTGTAAAGATCGTTTATGTGTTCCCAATGTTTCATGCCTCCGCCAGCAGATCATGAACGAGGTACATTGCGCCCGATATTCTCTCCACCCTGGCGCAACAAAGATGTACCATGATATCAAAGAAAATTACTGGTGGCCAGGTATGAAAAGAGATGTTGCTGAATTTGTAGCCCAGTGTCCTAACTGCCAACAAGTGAAAGCAAAACATCAGAAACCAGGCGGTTTGACTCAGGATATAGTTGTGCCTCTCTGAAAATGGGAAGCTATAAATATGGATTTTGTGGCAGGATTACCCCGTACTAGACGCAGGCATGACTCTATATGGGTAATAGTTGACAGGTTGACTAAATCAGCTCATTTCCTGCCAGTAAGAACTACCTTCTCGGCCGAAGATTATGTTGGGTTGTATATCCGAGAAATAGTCAGGTTGCATGGAGTACCCGTATCCATCATATCAGACAGAGGAGCACAGTTTACAGCTAGATTTTGGCAGTCATTCCAGAAGGGTTTGGGAACGCAGATCAATTTGAGCACAGCATTCCACCCTCAGACAGATGGACATGCTGAGCGCACTATTCAGACGCTCGAGGACATGCTGCGAGCGTGTGTGCTAGATTTTGGTGGTAGCTGGGATGAGCATTTGCCGTTGATAGAATTTGCTTATAATAATAGCTATCATTCGGCTATTCAGATGGCGCCTTTTGAGGCTTTATACGGGTGAAAGTGCAGATCGCCGGTTGGTTGGTTCGAAACAAGGGAGTCAGCGATAATTGGGCCAGGCATTGTTCAGCAGTTAGAAGAGAAAGTAAAGCTTATTAGAGAACGCCTATTGACTGCACAGAGTCACCAGAAATCATATGCAGATGTACGGCACAGAGACCTGGAGTTTAATATGAATGACTGGGTATTTCTGAAAGTGTCTCCGATGAAAGGGGTGATGAGATTCGGCAAGAAGGGTAAGCTCAGTCCGAGATTTGTTGGACCTTATCAGATTCGTCGAAGGGTAGGCCAAGTAGCATATGAGTTGAACTTGCCCCCGGAGCTAGAATCCGTTCACCCGGTCTTTCATGTGTCTATGCTGAGGAAATGCATAGGGGACCCGTCCAGAGCAGTCCCAGTCCAGGATATCCAGGTTACGGAAGAGCTGGCCTACGAAGAGGTTCCGGTAGCTATCCTAGACAGACAGATTCGTAGATTGAGGACTAAAGATATTGCATCTGTCAAGGTATTGTGGCGTAACCGGAACCGAGAGGAGATGACGTGGGAAGCAGAAGAAGATATGAAAGCTAGATATCCTCACCTATTCCAGGCCTAGTCAGGTGACAGGTATGTCCGTGTTATTACTTATGTAGTACCTTATAGTTGTATATGTATAAAATGAGAAAGATTGATTTTAGCTATCAAGCGAACTTTATAGTATTGAGTGGAGTACCTGTATTGGACGTTTCTGCGTTTCAGGATTTTTGGGGTAGTCCATATTACAGGGGAAACTCTGCCGAAATTTTTCTAAGTAATAAGTTGGGTAAGCTGAGAAGTCCTCTAGATAGCAGATTTCATTCGAGGACGAATGTCCTTAAGGGGGGGAGAATGTTATACCCCGTAAAATTTTCGGCACATAGATGGCCTATTCACGTGTTGGTTAAGAATATTTGAAAGCCATGAATGCTAGAAAAAGGCCCGGGAAAAGATCGGACAAGCGCCAAGTCGGCGCGTCGCAAGGCAAAAATGCGATTTATAGTGTCCAAGTATATGGAGCTCGGTTTGTAATGTAATTTCATTTAATTAATAATAATTCCCATAAGATAATTTCCTTTAATTAATAATAATTTCTTTTAATTAACAATAATTTCCCTTTAATTAATAAAAAGCTCCCTTTAAATAATGATCACTTCCCTTCATTTAAAGATAATTTCCATTGTAATTTCCAGAGAACACAGAGCGAGGAACAGGGACAAAGGAGGGAGTTATATAATCGTTTGATTACGCTTCCAAACGTAGTCTAAACTCAAATTAACCTAAGGTACCGAGGTATTTAGCAGCAGGGAGCATTCCTACGATTTTTGTTTCGCGAAATACGGCCAGCGAATCGTCGAGCTACCGAACCAAGGTAAGTAGAATTACTCCAAATTAGTGTCTATGTGCTCCTAGCTGTGAAGTGAACACTTCTCCCTTCTGGACTTCTGAAAAATAGCGAGTTTTTGACCGTCTTTCGATAAGCCTAAGTTTAGGCTATAATTATATCGAAAGTGACGTTGTTCTTTAGAATAAAGCTATATTTAGTATTAATTGACGTATATATGAATGCAGTTGGGAGAAATAGCGGAAGTACTGATCGAGCCTCGTCCGACAATCGCATAACCCGAGGTTAAGGTATGTAAAGCTAGTTCCTTTGGCAAGTTAGTAGTTTTAGCCCTGTATAGTACGATAGACTCCGTAATAGAATTCCCAGAGCCGAATGTTAAGTATTGTGCAAGTTCAGTAAACCTAGTTTGCGTTGTTATATCGTATCTAGCCTGAAAGTTAGAAAAGCATGCGCCCAAGGGAAAGTTAGTAGTTCAGATCCAGTATAGCCTATTATGTGATTAGCAAGCATGTTGTAGGAATAAAAAGAAACAGATTTTCATAATAAAAGTCAGTAAAAAAAGATCAGATAGATAGACAGTTATGGCTACAGATTAGCCATTCAGACAGATAGTATCTTGGCTACAGATTAGCCATACATTTAAACAGAGATTAAAGAATCAGTATAATTAGTAAAAAATCTGTTCAGTATAGAAACAGATCAGAATAAGAAGTTAGAGTTCAGATAGTCTTTTCAGTTATCCATGCTTGCTATTTGTATGTGCTATTTATTTATTGAGACTTGTTGTGGCGTGAGGGCACCTTATTGAGCGTCCTCGCCGCCCCTGGGTTGGTGATCGTGTCGCCCACTGAGCGGGTGGGTTCACGTCACTCCAAGGAGTGGCATGCCGTCCTCAGCTTGGACGAAGATGGGATGAAGCTTTCCCCATAGCAGTCTGATCAGCATTACAGGTACAGCTCCGGTATCAGATAGCCCTGTTGAGCAGTATCCAGGGAATCAGACCCTATCTGTTACTGTGTGTACATTCAGTTATTACAGGTGTAGCTCCGGTTCCAGATAGCCCCGTAGAGTGTGTCCGGGGATCTAGACCCTATCTGTTACTGTCTACACAGGAGTCCTCCGGACCCAGACACGGTTGCTTATATCGGAGGCTATGGCCCGAGCCAGAGACCCAGGGGGCCGGTAGAGGAGCTCCAAAGTGAGTAGATGAGTGGAGTGACTTATTTTTGGTTGGTTTTGACCCGGGTAGGGGTATATAGATTGTTTGCTTGCTTGGCGCCATCCGGCTTATGGGGGTTGGTATTGGCTCTTGCTTGCTACTTGTATATCTATTTATGTGCTATATATATTGTATACTAGCCACTAGACAGCAGGTCGTTGCGTCTACAGGTACGCCTCTGCCTTATCAGTACAGAAAGCCCGATCCAGTTTATGTCAGCTTCTTCAGATTCAGTTATCTCCTGCTATATAGGAATGCTAGTTATGCTATCTTTATTCAGTTGTTTTCAGTTGTATTATTTCAGTTGCTTTGCATACTCAGTATCAGTGATACTGACGCCCGGTGGGGCGCTGCATTACTTGCCTGCAGGTACTCATAGACGAGGAGGCGATCCCTTGTGATTTCAGTCAGCTATTGAGTATTCAGCTCCTATCATCCGGAGTCTGATTTCTAGAGGTGTGGCTTTTTTCCTTTTTGTACAGTACGGGTAGGTCGGGACCCTGTCCCAATCGTTTCTGTTATTATTCCTAGAGGCTTGCAGTCTATATATATTTCCCTGTGGTCAGTTGAGCCGGTCGTGTGAGGCCGTGCAGTTTGCTGTAGCCGTTTAGTATTTCAGTTTATGTTGGCCGTGTGAGGCCTTAGTTTGACAGTAGTGGTGACCTTGCCGGTCACGTAGTCTTACAGTAGTCTTGTGTTGCTATTACCGATGACTAGACAGCATGGTGGCCTTGTCGGCCCGCATAGGTTCCTTGTTATGAGTGTGTTCTGGTTAGCTGTTATTACAGGTACAGGTGGCTATAGGCTAGCTGGCCGAAGGCTGTGTTTACAGCAGTTATATAGTCGGTTTGTTTCTTGGAATAGAGCCAGAGCCAGCCAAAGCACCCAATGTGCTCAGGCTGGACCATTTAGCAGTCCAGAGTCTAGCAGGCACCAGGTGCCCGTCATACCCCCCCCCCCCAAGGCGGGGCGTGACAGACATGCTCCTGAGTAGTCAGCCCTAACCTTCCACAGGCAGCTTACTGTAACCCTTAGCTTAAAGGTAATACCATACTACTATGATTCTATTCCTTTAGACACTAACTTGGTCTGTTCAGATTTCCTAAGACTTCTCTGTGCGATTCTTATACCTGGATGTCTATAAGAGCAGGCTGGGATGTTGGCCTCACATTCGACTACTAATAAAGTTTCCTCCTTAGAGTACTCATAGGTCTATCTGACTTGCACAACTGGAATGACTTCCTGGGCAACCTGTATGACAAGTACTAAGTCGAATGAAACTAGCAGTCACTGACAGTAGCCAATTATATAGCAGGTTGTCACTTAATTCACTAGGCAACCTTGATGTCGCTGACTCTAGGGTAAGACCATCCTAACCAAATTCTGTCCCTGGAGGCGTTAAGGTACGCTAGCGGCCTTTGGGAGAGCTTTACTGACAATATAGGCGCCAACCTAAGAGTTATATCGCCCGACTACGCCCTATGCTATCCAACTTATCAATTCAGGCCCCACAACTAACCATAGACTTCTAAGGCCTTGGCATGACAGCAAAACATCAGGATACTTCTAAATATTAAATAAATGAACTGGAGGAATATCTATGACGCTCCTAGCGTTAGTCATATTGAACATACCCTTCCCTAAGAAGGGATACTATGGTATAACCTCATTACGTCTTATAGCAGCTAACCACTACATTCATAATCATTAACTACTTGCAGCAGCTAATCACAATATATAGAATCATTATCTACTTTCAAAAGCACTGGTCGTATCACTATACGATGAGAATAACTTGTCGAAGAGCTAAGCCTTAACATACCTCAAATGCCGACTTTCATTCACCCGAACAGTTTCCAACTTGAAGCTAGTCATTCCACTCACTAGCAGCTCCTACGCTGAGAGAATAAGGCTATTTCAATACTGGGAGTCAGCCAATGACAATACCTTTCAAAAGCATTAACTACAACTCAAACGTCACCTAGTTTAGCCGTAAACTTATAAATTCCTGAGAGTTTAGAAGGGAGAAATGCTTACCTACTGCCTGTAGCCACTTAGGAATTAATTTGAAGTAATTTTGACAACCTTTACTCAGCGGAATTTCAGTACACCAAGCAAATTTTCAAGAAATAACTCCGCAGAGATGCTTCTCGTAGGCCTATAACTCATTATCCAAGGTGAATTTGTGTTTGGACGGAGTTTAGCAGCGTAATTTGACAGAAAATGGATGAAACACACTCCTAGGATCCATTTACTGTCAAGGGAAAATATAAAAAATGAATTCACCAAACGTGAGGGAGCTTTATATATAAGTGAGGCGGTGGCAGGGGGTGGCATAGCGTGCCGGCCACAGCGCCAAGCCAAGGGCGCGACACGTCGGCCATAGCACCGGCTTGGCAGAGCCGCGTGGCGCCCAGAGCGCCTGGCCTTTGGCCCCGGCCTCCTGCTCGCTCAATGTCGTGCTCGTATACTCAACCCCCGAGCCTTTTTCCATATGCATCGTACTTCAAAACTCTCAATATATGTATACACGCATCGGTTAAATGATAGAAACTTATGGGGTGTAACATTCGCAGATTTAATGAAAGGAGAATTTGAGATGAGCATAATGGGAGAATTAACATTTTTCCTAGGCCTATAGATTCGACAATCGACTGAAGGAATTTTTATAAGCCAAACCAAATACACCAAAGAGTTGATTAAAAATTTTGGTCTTGAAAAGGGAAAAGCGACTGGTACTCTCATGAGTCCCTCAACATGTATTGAAAATTATGTCTAAGAAAAAAGATGTAGATGAGAAACTATATCATAAAATGGTTGGATCTTTGCTTTATCTTATAGCCAGTCGGCCAGACATCATATTGAGTATATGCAAATGTGCCAGTTTTTAGTTGACTCCCGAAGAATCTCATCTAACTGCAGTTAAAAGAATAATTTGATACCTTATTGAAACTCAAAACTTTGGATTATGGTATCCTCACTCTGACATTAATTGGTTACTCAGATGCAGACTTTGTAGATGATAAAAATGATTGAAAAAGCAAGAGTGAAACCTTTCAAATTCTTGGAGAAGTCATCACCTCCTAGCATAGCAAGAAACAAAGCTTTGTGGCCCTTTCAACCACTGAAGATGAATATTTAGCACTTGATAGTTGTGGTACTCAATTAATATGGATGAAACACCAACTACTTGATTATGATTTAAATTATGAACGTGTACCTATTTTATGTAATAATACTAGTGCAATAAGTCTCTCCAAAAATATTGTGCATCACTCTAGGGCTAAACATATTGACATCAAACATCATTTTATTAGAGATATTATTGAAAATGGTGATTTATTTTTAGAATTTATTGATTCTGTAAATCAGTTAGCGGATATTTTTACTAAGTCTTTATTGAAAGAAAGATTCCATTTTTTAAGAAATTGTTAGGAGTTATTTCGTTTTCTTAATGAAAGCAGTTTATTTATGTTTTCAATGAACAATTTTTTTCCTTTTTTTTTCTTCTCTTTCCTTCCTCATCATAATTTGTGCATCCTTTCATTCTATCCCTCAATATTCCACCATTTCAATTTCTGCACACTGTCGTTTTTTTTTATCTTCCTTAAGTCTATTTATCTCCCCTTTCATCTTCCTCCTTCTACATCCCTCTCCTTTTACCCTTACTCTTTCTTCTCCTTAAAATCTTTTCTTCATAGCTACATCTCCGAGAAAAACACTTTTTCATTTCAACAAAAGGCTCAAAAGTCTTTCTACCTCTTCTTCTTCTATGGAAATTTCAAACTCATCTAATGACGATTTTCCTGAATCATCATCATCTATGCAAAAGAAATCCTCTCTCAAGAAGCTTAAAGTTGATTCCTTCATCGATTTCAATCCTGAAGACATGTAGCTCTTCTGGAGCATTGCAGAGAATTCAAATTTCTTGCCTTCAAAGATAGACCATTTGCACCCGAATGAGTCATATGTCTTGAGCAACTGGGACACTCTCATTGTTCGATCAGTAAGTACTTTCATTTTCACAAACTGGATATTTTGATTTTGCTTTGTGATAATGAAGTTTTGAAGAACTTGTCAAACTATTTTTTTTCGGATCTGAGGCTTTCTTAAAATAACAGTGAACTGAAAAATCTGATTTTAGAAAATCGGACTATGTTAAGTCAGTTCTTGTTTAAAAAGTTTTTGATACAAATTTTTGTGATAAAATGCCATTTTTAATAGATTGTGTCCTAATGATATTGAAGTTTCTTTGGATAAGGCCAAGACCTTCATTGCTGGAGAAGGAACAAATCTCGCCGAGTTTGGTCCCTCTACAATCTGTTTTCAAAAACCGCATCATTGCTCACATTGTTGCTACTACTTTGTTACCCGAAAAGCATCTCTGAGCTTTCTATCTGGTAGAGACATCTTTGTGATTTGTTGCTTTCTAAAAAACTTGAGAATCAATTGGGCCGAATGGTTTCTTGGTTACATGCTGGTGAGCTGCCAAGATACAGGAGGAAATATTAATTTACTCCATGGAATGATGATTTCTCGTATCCTGAAGGACATTGAAAAATTGATTTGTCAAACTATCTTATCAAAGAAGCATCTTCCACTTATGACAATCAGACATTCACCAGCATAGGGTATGTTTTCTTTGAAGGAAAGTGGATTAAGAAGGCGGGGTTCAAACCTAACATTAAGGTTGTTGTTGAAGAAATTCCCTCAATAATCAATTCTAGTGACGCTCTTAAGGTCTCTGTGGACAGTCTCTTAAAAGAAGTTTTAAAACGCAAGGTGAATTTGGGTGCCACGGTAGATGACCTGCACAAAATTTAATCTCTCTAGCACAAGTAGTTTTAGCAACATACAAAACTGATGAGGAAATAGCCAAGCTGAAGAGTCAGCTTATTCATCTTCTGCATGAAGGAGTCAAATCCTTCAACCTGATTCACAAGCCGACTTGGTTGTTGCTAGAGCTGAACTCTCCAACCACAAACTCATTGTGGTTGTCCAGAGCTCCTATGGCTTCCTCTCTAAATGAGTTCAAAAAATCCTAGCACTCCTTCTCATAATGCATTACTAATACCCTCAAATATTTTTCGGGTAGATCTTAATTGTCCCCGTCTCTTTTGTGGTCTCTTACTAAACTCTTTGCCTCTGTTGTGGGAATCTCCTAACCTCCTTTTCTATTTCTTGTTATTATTCCTTTTTGATGCCGAAGGGGTAGGTTATGAATGTTTTTTTAAATTTTTGTTTATCTGGTTGATGAATGGTAGGTTTTTGTTTTGTTTTGTTTGGTTGATGAATGGTTTGCTTTATGATGATTATTTGCCTGTATGTTATGTTAAATACTTGCTCCTGCTATATTGTAATGTGTTTCACTAACCAGTTCATTACAGATAGTAGGTTCTTGTGGTTAGTTAAAATGTGATCCACACTTAGCATTTTTTAGGTCCTTAAGACAGGGGAGCATCACTAAGTGGAGGGGAACCTACCCAAAAGGAATCAAATTCTCTATACTCAGGGAAGTAAAAACTTGTATGCTCCTTCATATGTCATTATCAAAGAGGGGGAGATTGTTAGCATTAATGCTCCCTAAGATGTTTTAATAATGACAATTAACAAGATCTCTTAATATAGTGCAAGAATCAGAGAATATATCACGATACTAGTAATCAATCAAGAATCTGTTCTAGAAATAGAATAGAGCAAAAGCAGTAGTAATCAATCAAGAATTTGTTCCAAGCATAGAACAGAGCAGAAAAAGATCGAAGGACAGAAAAGAAAATCAACCACGCAGATGCAAAAAGATTCTATCAACTTCTACAAAATAAAAGTCAACTCAGTAAGACCAAGGATGTAAAATCTGTCAGTAAAGAAAATATTTGAATCAGACTTCAAAGAAGGAAAGTCAAACCTCATCAAGGACACACATGGAAAGAAAATATCAGACACATCATCAAATCTAAACTATCAAAGGAATCCACATCTTTAAAGAAGGAAAGCCAACTCTCATCAAGATTATACATGAAAGGAAGATACCACACACATCATCAGAAATTTATATTATGATGAAGATAGCAAATCAAGCCTCCATCAAGATCTCAATCACATACTCTTATTAAGTGTGATTGAGAAAAATTCCTTGGGTTACCCTAAAGAGCTAATTGATCAAGATCAAAGGAATTGATCTTCCTACCTTTCAAGATAATCCCAAGACTCTACAAAATGCGAAAAAGAGTAAGAAGAAATGTGTGCAACTTCACTTGATTAAGCCTGACAATTCTACTTCTTGCAAAATCACTATAATAAAAAATAGTTATTAGTGAAAATAAAAGAAAGAATAGTTATGTAGATATACGAGTAGATGCTGCAACTAACAAAATTTGGAACTAAATCTTAGTCAATTCCACAAGCTGCTCGAGAATCTCTTCTTGTAATCACACTTTCAACAAAACTTTAAGGGAACCCTTGTAACCCAAGGGAATGGGACTAGGCACCACCCTGGTGATGTGAACCTTATAAAAATTCTGTGTCTCAACTCCTTCTGCTTATATTTTCTCTATTGTTTTTAGATTGTTACTAACCCTTCTGCAGGATCATAGTCAACTCAAGATATTCTATAGTCGACTAACTATTTTTGTTTTTGAGAAATTAAATTCACACCCCCTCCTCAATATCACATTTATTTCCTTAATTTATTTAGTAGGAGGAAAAGAATAGTTATACATAGACCATGAAAGGTCTTGATAACTTAGTCTTTCTATTTTTTATTTTTTAAAGTGTCATTCTCATTTAGTTTAGTAATGTATTTGAATATATTCAAATTTTTAATATAAAATCTATATTTGTCTATCTATATATAGTAAGATGACGTGACATAATTTTTTGGCCAATGATTTACTCTTTTTGGCTCTTTCATTATTTTTTTCTATATTATAATTATGGTCTATAATAAAATAATGTAGCATAGTTCTTTAGCCAAGGATTCACTCTTTTTGGCACTTTTCACTACTTTTTTCTTTCATTCAATTCACTCTATTTTGAATGATGTGACATATTTTATTTTAAGTATTTTTCTGTTTTTGTATTTAATATATTTACAAAGGCTTGCTACTCAAAATAACTCATATCTCTTCAATTTTAACTCATAATATATATATATATATATATTAGCTATAGAAAAAGTGATATGGCACCTCTCAAAGTATTTTTCTCCTTTTTTTGGCATTTTTCTCCCTCTCTCTATACAATAATATATCAATATAGTACTAACTAAGAATAATAATAATAAAGCTAGAAATATAAAAAGTGATGTGGCACCTCTTTGGCCAAGAAATATAAGTACCTTTTTTTCTCCGTTTTTGAGTTTTTTTTTCTCATTTTATGTGCTACATTTTTTTTAAAAAAAGATCAATCTTTTTATTCTCTTAATTATATTAAATATGAAATGTTAAAAAACTAAAAGATCATTTCTGTAAATTTCTTATACGTAAAATTTAATGGTCTTTAATTTCCTTACTCCCACAACTTTTTATTATCATAACTCCTACAATAATTAATAGTCATATTCATGACATTATTTGATATTCATATTGTAGTCCAATAAATAGAGACATTGTGTGATTTTGTAGAAATGATCACATTAGTCTTTTAAGTTGTTATATTTTCGGTGCTTATTATATTCATATTTTAGTTTGACTTGAAGAATAAGATGAAGGCTATTGAATGGTGATCGGCTTGTGGGAGTAGATATCGGCAAGAGATCGAAAGATTGTGCATTAATTTCGTATTTTTTCTTTTTTTTATTGATTAAGGTTGTAAGAACGATGTTGCATTTTTTTTTTTTGGTATGCTCTCCCTATGATTTTCTTTATTTCATATGTATATAAATTTCTGATTGTCATAAGTTTATAATTTATTTTGGTTCAATACCAGCTTATGACTTTGTTGGAAGTCTGCTAACTACAATCCAAATATTTTTTCTCTATAAATCAACTATATGTCTAAGTGATTTATATATAATAATAAAGTTAAGAATAGAAAAAGTAATATGACACATCTCTTTGGCCAAGAAATACAATTATCTTTTTTTTTTCTTGGGCTTTTCTCTATTTTTTTCTTATTTATGTGTTAGATTAAAAAAAAATTAAAAATCACTCTTTTAACTCTATTAATTATATTAAATATGAAATGTTAAGAAACTAAAAAGTCATTTCTTTAAATTTTTCTTTAACGTAAAACTTAATCATCTTTATTTTCATTACTCCCATAACTTTTAATTATCATAACCCCTAAAAAGATTAATAGTCATATTCATGAATGTTACACCCCGTAAAAAAGTATCAGCTAGTAGGCATACGCGTGGGTTGTGACGAGTAAAGAAAGCTTGTTGCGTGTGGGAAAAGCCTCGGAAGGGGGCTCGTACAGGACCAACGCGCACAGGGCCAGCACGACTCGCCAGCCAGCAGTGCACTGGCCAGCGCGCCGCGCCAGGCCTGCTGGCGCACGGAGGGGCACGTCGCGGGGGCATCCTTGCAGCTTTGGGTGGCGCCCCCCCCCCCCCCCAGTCCACCGCTCTTAGCTATATATAAGCCCTCTTCTTTAAGTTTAAATCATTTCATCAAATGAACCCTCGTCCAGAGAAAGAGAACCACGCAACTCTCACACAAATTTCTTCCGATTACACTGTCAAACGCCGTCCAAACTCAAATTAACTTGAGATATCGAGTTCTAAGCCTGCATGGAGCATTTATACGAAGTTATTTTCTCGAAATATGCCCGGCAAACCGAAACTCTGCCGAGTAGAAGTTATCAGAATTGCTCCAAATTGATTTCAAAGCATCCACAGGCTTTAGGTAAGCATTTATCCCTTATGAACTCTCGAAAAATTATAGGTTTTCGGTCGTATTTTATGAAGTTAAATTATAGTTGCTATTGGTATCAAAAGTTATCGGTTTTTTTCGAATTTAGTATTGAAATTAGACGCATTCTTTCAGTATTAGAGTTACAGTTGAGAAGAGCTGACAAATACAAGTTGAAATTCGTTAGTTATTCAGGAAACGACAATCGAGGTATGTTAAGGCGAATTCATTCGGCAAGTTACTTTCTATAGCATGTAATACAGCTCGAGCCCTCGTAAGAAAGTCAAAAGTATGTTTATTATGGTTAGATGCTATTGTTAGTTGAGACCGGTACTTCATGTTTAGTTTAGGATTGTCCATGCCCTGTATAGCCTTCCGTGACCAGCCCTAGGGTTACTAGCTGTGCCGTCGCCCGCCAGGGGCTATATGACGTTGCTCCAAGAAGCAACATGCCGTCTCCAGAGATGATGCAGAGGGGCCAAGTAAGATTCTTGTTTGCACCATTTACTGGTAGATTAGAAAACAGGTCGTTAAGCTATCCAGGTTGTATCTCTATCCCTTCTATTCAGTTGCTTTCAGTTACATTTCAGTTTTATTCAATCATTTTTACTTGCTGCCTTACATATTCGGTACATATTGTACTTACGCCCATCCTTGGGCGCTGCATTACTTGCTTGTAGGTGCGGATAGACGCGGATCAGGACCTTCTTACTTTCAGCTAGAGTCAACAATACAGTTGGCTCCCTTCCTCCGGAGCTAATAGTTGGAAGGTTTGCTCTTTTTGATTGTACAGTTTATGGGTAGGTCGGGGCCCTGTCTCGATCATTATTCCACTTCTAGATGCTTGCAGGCTACAAATTTCCAGTTGTTAGTTTTGTTATTGGCCATGTAAGGCCCATGTATATTTTCTTCTGTGTGTTGACTGTGTGGGGCCTATTTAGCTGTTAATTAGCAGCCTTATCGGCTATAGCACAGTTTGAATGCCTGATTTCATTTCAGTTATAACTAGACAGCATGGTGGTCTTGTCGGCCCGCATAGGGTTCCCTTTTATTGCTTGTTGTTGGTTAGTTGTTTTCTCTTACAGGTGGCTATACGGCCTTGTCGGCTGGAGGCTGTGTTTACAGCCAGGATATAGCTCGTTGTTTTCTTGAATTGAGTTGCAGGCTTGCACCAGATGTGCATAAGTCTCGCCGGGTTAGTCAGATCACAGTGTGGCACTAGGTGCTAGTCATGCATCCCAAGGTAGGACGTGACAAAGACATTATTTGGTATTTCATATTATAGTCCTATAAATAGAGACATTGTATGACTTTATAGAAATAATCACATTAGCCTTTTTTAAGTTGTTATATTTTCGATGCTTATTATATTCATGTTTTAGTTTGACTTGAAAAATAAGATGAAGACTATTAAATGGTGACCGACTTGTGGAGTGGATATCAATAAGAGTTTGAAAGATTATGCATTAATTTCTATTTTCTCTTCTATTTTTTATTGATTAAGGTTATAAGAATGATGTTGCATTATTTATTTTTTTGTATATTCTCCCTATAATTTCTCTTTATTTTGTATTTATATAAATTTCCGATTGTTATAAGTTTTATTTTTTTTAATTATATATATTGTAACTGCCTCTTTTATCTATATTGTATTTAGTAAAACTATTGATATCATATTATCTTTTATAATCATATAAAACACAGACAAATTTATTATTCCCTCTGTTTTATTTTAATTGTTAGAATAAGATTTACATACCCATTAAGAAAAAATTAATAGGGATATTAATTTGACTAATATAACCCTATTAATTTTTTTGAAAACATACAATAATATCTTCACATGTTAGTATGGCTTTAAGTATTAAGGGTAGAATTGGAAAAATAAGGTCAATTATCTCTTGAATTTTGAAAGTAGTAAATATTTTAAAATAATTATTTTTAATATACCTAACAATTAAAATGAAACGGAGGGAATAATATAAACAAATATATAAAGACCAAAAAGTCGAGAAAAGAAATATTTTGAGTTGTAAATGAAGCAGAATATGAATGCCCTCAATTAAATTCATTGAATTGAGTGTTAGTATTAAAGTTGTTTCTCACTTGCAATTCACTAATTCAGTTCATATAATTAAGAAATTATTTAATTAAAAATCTTTTTTTACTGTAGAGGTAAATGATTACTCAAATTTGAAAGAAAAATATTTTATTTATAAATTAATAAATTTTTTAATTCTCTCTGCAATTCATAATTCTCACATCATTTTGCGTCATTTCTCACTACAAGAAAATATGTGACAAAGCACTATTTATTTATAATAATAAAAACCTATTTTAACTCAAATTAGGAACACCTATTCCTATATGATTTAACTATCAATTCATAACTAGATATGAATTAAATAAACTACCAAATATAAAATTCTAAACAAACTTGATTTCCTATAATTTTAAATTATTTTCCCAACATTCTCCCGTAATGCAAAGTTGTATACTCCTGTCTTTTTTTTGTTATTGTATTGGAGCAGTTCTCTCTAATCTTCCAATTTCTTGTTTGTATTAGAGCACTTCTCTCCAATCTTTTAATTTCTTGTCTGTATTGAAGCACTTCTCCCCAATCTTCCAGTTTCTTGTCTATATTAGAGCACTTCTATCCAATTTTTCATTTCTTTTAGTGTGTGTTGGAGCACTTTTCTCCGACTTTCAATTTTTTTCTTTGTTTGTGTTGGAGCACTTCTCTCCTACATTCAATTGTTGATGCACTTCTCATCAAACCATCAATTGTTGAAGCACTTCTCTTCAACTTTTAATTGTTGGAGTACTTCTCTCCAACTTTCAATTTTTTTAAACCAACTACTTATCTCCATCTTTTAGAGAAAAGCTTCTTCCTTCTTGTGTCATGTTTGCTTCCACCTCTTTAAATTTGCAATCTTTTCATCTTTTCCTCAGCATGATTGTTTTTCATACATACACCATTGGCCCAACTTTTGCTAACATATTTATGGGCCGGACGATTTTTCAGCAAAATCATTGGTCAGAAGGGCGACACATCTTGGCTAGTGCCGCCCACCAGCAGCGGAAGCTATTTGATTTTCTATCTAGATCGTAGAAGCTCTGATACCAATTTGAAGGAAAATATTTTATTTATATTTAACAAATCTTTGCATTCTCTCTACAATCTCCACAATTCTCATATAACTTCAGACCGCTTCTCACAACAAGAAAATATATGACAAAGCACCCCTATTTATAATACTAGAAACCTACTTTAACTCAAAACAGGAACACATATTTCTATATGACTTTGACTATCAATCCTAACTAGACATAAATTAAATAAACTACCAAATATAAAATTCTAAACAAACTTGATTTCCTACCACTTTGAATTGTTTTTCTAATAAAATTTTAAAAGATATTATTGCAAATTAATTTTAAAGATAGAATCTTCATATTTTTAGTACAAGTTATTATATTATTATATTATTATAATATGATAATATTTATTATAATTAAATATGTATTTATATTTTTGTTCATGAATATTATAACTTTAATGTTTAATAGAACAACAATAATGTCGTTCAATTTTATAAGGATATTTTTTAATTTAATTTTTAATTTGAGGAACTTTTTGAGAAATTTACATAAATCACCGCAATTTGATCGAAAATATATTTATATAGCAACATTATCATTATTTATAATTTATGACAATATTTAACGTGTCATCCGTTGTATTCTTAGTTTTTCAAATGATCAAATACGAGTACAACAGTAATTCTATTGAGAGATTTAAGGATTTTATTTGTTTAAAAAGGTAGTTTCCTTGATTGATACTATTATTAAAACACAATCTTCAATACTGATTTGGACGCTGAAAAATAGATGAAATTAATATTTATATTTGTACTTATCCTTAAATCAATTTCTCATTAATTATCAATATTTCATATATAATTGGACTCTAAAAAAATAGTTGTGACATACTTATATTTATATTTTCATATTATTATGTATAATTTTTTTAAAAAAAAATTATTTTATGAATATTTTTTTACCAAAATTAAAATTTGATACATCTTATGCATTGAGTCAATATATACACTGATACACATTAATGGTATTTGTATCAATTACTTTATGACATGTTATTTTGTGATATATATATGTGTGTGTGTGTGTGTGTGTGTATTTATTTATGTATGTATAATGTGTAATTTGGTTGTACTATTCCCTCTAATTTAGATTGTATTTATTCTCTCTTGTATCACGTGTATTCATTCGCTCTTGTGAGGATTGTATCATTCGTATTTGTGATACAAAAAATATAAAAAAAATAACTTAGAAATAGAGAGGAGAGAGAGAAAGAAAAAAAGAAGGTGTCTGGTCTGCCAAGGAAGAATGCTACTATATTTGTTGTATCATTACATATGTAATTTAACTGTTGATTAGAGAAAAAAAAGAGGTTATAGAGAAGAGATGGAGGATTGTCCATGGTGGTTGCCATGAAGACGAAAGAAGAAGAAGAAGAAAAATAGATGATAGAACTTGAGAATTTATTAAATGATGTAGTGGAATCAATTTTCTCTAAAATTTCCTTGAAATTTCTTGTCCGATTGCAGGTTTTCTCCAAAACATAGCAAAATTCAATCAACAACATTCGCCATTGTTACTCTCCCACAACTTCTACTGGTCTCGTCCTCTTCCTCAAGTACAAAACTTGTCAAGAATCGACTTTTATGAAGTTACAGACCAAAACCAGATTTGATTTGATTTTTGATACCTTTTAAATAGGGTAAAAAGTGGGTTGAAGATGATTTTCATAAGATTTAGGTAATTTGAGAGAGATGGGATTAGAGGAAGTTGATTGATTAATTGATGACATATAATACAACTTATTTATGGTGGGTAATGATAAAAGGAATCAAATACATAATTAAAGTATATAAATGACCAATAAATTGAAATATAACTAAATATTGTAATTATTTAAAATTGTGGCCATATTTTATAATTATTTTCATAATTGTGCTATATTATATAATTTTTTTTATTTAAAATATAGTATGATTATTATTGAGAAATTTTCATAAATAGCACTGTCCCTGAAACTAATTAGAGAAAATATATTTACTAAAATTACATAAAATAGCGATTTTTTTACTTTTTTTATACCGTTTCCTATAAGGATTAGACTTGTATCAGAGTAACAAATCCTTAAAACCCTACTTAATGTATGTCATTTGTTACACCAAAATAGATTATGCGCAATCAATGTCATTAAATTCTAATCCTTAATTTTCTCCTTATTCTATTTAATATCTAATTAACTAAACTTGCATATTTAATGGGAGAAAATCTCTCTCCATTTTGATCTTGGTTTTTTTTTACCATATTTAAAAAAAATTAAAACAATTAATTCATATCCAAAAAAAAACTTCAAAAAAATTGCAGATTTTGGGGGAAATTACTTTTTGATAAATCCTGATACTGACACATATATCTAAACTTAACTACCTACATTCAGAAACTGATATATGTATCTGTACTGATACATGTACCAAAACTCATCCATCCAAATGAAAGTTATATGTTTCACTGAAAATATTGATACATATTAAAAATAAATACACAATCAAAGAATTTATAATCTGCAAAATTCTATAACATTATATGTTTTATAAAAATTGATATAATTGTCATACACTGATAAACATGAGGATAATTTTTCAATTTATAATTTATTCAAGATACTGATACATGAGTAACAAAGCAATAATGGGCTCCCCTAAAGTGATACACAAAGCAAATATGGGTAATTTACATTCATGTATCACTGAAAAATATTGATACATACTAATAACAATTGGTACAAATGTATTGATACCCATAAAGCAATACATTGGTGCATTACAATTCTGGAATTATCAAAAATCTGATACTGATACATGTATCAAAAACTCACTATCTAAAATAAAGTTATGTGTTTCACTGAAAAATTGAAAAAAATCTAATACTGATACATGTATCCAAAAGCCCTCTTCTTGAAAAAAAAACTCTTTTTTTCTCCTCCATCGTTTATCTTCTGTTGTTCTTTCACAAAATGATTCTAGAAACAGAAAAAAGAAACCCCATTTATTTCTTAGTTGTTTTGTTTTTTAGAATTGTTGCATTTTTTTTGAGAGTGTGCATTGAAATCGAAGGAAAAGTAGCAGGTCAAAGTTTTAATTCAGCAGTTTTGACTTTTTTGAGTTTTCAATCTTCTCAAAAAGTCGAAATGGAGAAGAACTATTTTAAAATTTGCTTTGATTTCTTCGGCATGGGTGACCTTCGCCGGATACCAAGATTTATCTTCACCGTTACAGCTTTACCAACGGAACCCTACTCCGACCTTGGGTTAGTCTTCTAGAAGATGATTCGTCTGCCATTTTTAAGCAAGATTATACCTTGATAAAACTCTAAAATTTTAAAATGTTAGAAAAGATATATGAAGTAAGATAAGTGAAATACACAACAAAAAAGGTAAAAACTTATACAAGAATCATAGAATAATGGAGGATCTTGAGGAGAAAAACGGATGAAAATCATCAGAGGGAAAATTGGAGGAAATATTGGAAGAATTCTGAAGATGGAAAACGGTATTTTAAATGGAGGAAAATATGGGTATTGGGATTGAAGAGAGAAGGTAAAAATGTTAATACATGGTAACCACGTGATAAAAGCTATTTGTGTAATTGTTTTACTATTTTTTATAATTATTTAAAAAATTAGTTATATATTATAAATATATAGTAAGATTTGCTTAATTATATAATTTTTTCATTATTATTTGGAGAATTCAGAGTACCCTCTACTACAATTATTTCAAACATTTTCCAAGTATTTAAGTTACAAAATTTGTATAATAATAGTAACTTTTTATGTAATTAGACTTGCCATATATTCATTGAACTAGGGTAAACATGATGCAAATAAATTTTTGACCGCTTTATAGTTTCCATTCACGTGATGTTTTGCGAAAATTTTTACAGGCATTCAATTTTACATCACATTCGTAATTGTAATGCCCAATATGTGTTTGCAACTAAATTTTTATCACTTTTAAGTATGATTAATTAAGTATACCTTCTCATATCATTTGATCAGTTAACCATAATAAAAGTTAATTGTATTTGTACAAACACAGTATCTTCCTTTTTTGTTGAAGGGATTATTTGACTATGAATTTTGACACAGAAATTTATATTAGAGTAATTATTGAAAGCTTGCATAGCCTTGTATTAGGGGTCAAAAACAATCACTTTGTCATTACTAAACTGACATGAATTCAGATATGCTCACTCAATCCCAGTTTGAAACAGCACCAAACTCTTCTTCCATCACTAACATCTTTCACCATTTTTGCAACTCAAAGAATCTGAGAGCCATTAAAGTATTTCATGCACACCTAATTAGAACAGGGTTAATCTTCATCTCCCCTAATCTTCAGTTCAAACTCATATCTACATGCGCAACTTCACTTCCCAACAACAACCACCGTCAGACCTTAACCAACTTCTTCAAATTCCTCCAACCCAGAAACCCGCTGCTCTTAAATTCAATTCTTTCCCATTTTTCCCAAAATGGGTTTCATTGTCTCGCTCTTCATACATTCTCTTTCATGCATTTCGGTGGTATCGACATTGATTCATACACGTTGTGTAGCTCCATTACAGCTTCATCGACTGTGAAAAATTTGAACTTTGGGCAAATGATTCACACTCTTGTGCGAAAATCGGGTTGGCTTTCTAGTGTTTATGTGGGGTGTGCTTTAGTTGATATGTATGCTAAGTCGTTGTGTATCAAGAATGCAGCTATGTTGTTCGATGAAATTCCTGTGAAAAATACCGTGTGCGTGAATGCACTTCTTTCCGGTTATTCTGAAGCTAAGATGTGGATGGAGCAACTGGCGTTGGTGAGGAAGATGCCATGTTTAAATCTATCTTATGATAATTTCACTTTTTCAGCTGCTTTGCGTGCTTGCGTTGGGCTCTCTGCATTTGAATTGGGTAAGCAGGTTCATGGATGTGTTATTCGAAAAGTTCATGACATGGAATCTGATGTGTTTCTGCAAAGCTTGTTGATTGAAATGTATGGAAAATGTGGGTCAGTGGAGAAGGCTAGGCATGTATTCGACATGGTCGGCTTTAGATATGGAGAAAGAAAGAAGGATGTTGTTCTGTGGACATCAATGCTCGGTGTTTGCGGAAGAAATGGGAAATTTGAAGAGGCGATTAGTCTGTTTAATGACATGGTAATGGAAGGAACCAAACCAGATGGTGTAGCATTATTGACTGTTCTCTCCGCTTGTAGTCACACTGGCCATGTAGATCTTGGAATGCAGTACTTTGAATCAATGGCATCTAATTACAGTTTGGAACCCAGCCCTGAGCACTGCAGTTGTGTGATTGATTTACTTTGTCGTGCAGGTGAGTTGGATAGAGCATGGAATTTAATCAACGACTTATCTTACAAAGAAAATGATAATTTCACTGTTACCATGTGGGGGGCCTTGCTTAGCGCCTGCCATAATTTTGACAATGTCGAACTAGGTAAATTAGCTGCTCAAAGGGCACTGGAGTTGGACCCTCAAAATGATGGGGTTTATGTTCTGCTATCGAACATGTATGCTAGGAATGGTATGTGGAATGAAATTGAGATGTTGAGGGAACAGATAAAAGAGAAGGGATTAAAGAAAGACATAGGACATAGTTTGGTAAGTATCACTAGATGAGATAAAGGCAATGATAAAAAATAAGCCATGTTCTTCTTCTCATGGATTGGTTTAGTTAAAAGAAATGGTTTAAGAGGTATCACTGGCACAGATTTTGAGGGTCCTTGATTCCCATTTTGTAAGATACATAGCTAAAACTGATTAGAGCACACTGTGAGCGCAGTTTGATGTCCAAGGCGGCTCACACATGGGAGTGCTGCTACAAGTCAGTAGCTCAAGTCAGATTGTTGAAAGACCATGCTTCAATGAGGACTAGTTTCTTGAATGTGCGACTGCTGCGCAAGTAAGGCAGTACGGTGCTTGGGAGTAACCTTTAAATTCCAAATGTTCCAGCACAAGGAAACCAAATATAATGATCAAATTGACATTAAGCTAAACAAGGAGCTTCTAAAGCAGAAGAGTGCCCCTTCCATCTCAATAAAGAGCTCCCTGAAAGAAATCTTGATTCTATTGGACAGGAGACGTTCTTAAAATTCAGTTTTCATTAGAGCTCTTGAGAATTCTGTTGGACTTGAGGGGATGAACCGAATTCTTATTTGTGAAGTGACAGCAGAGAAAAAGGATTTGGGCTGGGCCATGGCTTTGAAATGCTTGGGCTAAATGAGCAATGTAGGGAGAGTTCTGTAGCAATGAAAGATGATGGAATTACATGCAGGCTGAGAGAAGGGAGGAACTAGAGGAGATAAAGAGAAACTCTTTCACTTCCATGTAAAATCTGTGGGACACACCAGTAATCAGGGCTGCATGAAGCACACACGATGACAAGAACTAGCTCATCTGGAAGAGTAACCATAATCCTTTGTAAGTTTCCTCATATTGGAAGTATAAAGATTACAACTGAATATCAGGAACTAACTTACTCTTTATTTTTAACTTCTGTGATGGTCAGGAATCAAAATGAAATGGATCCTAATTATAGATCCTTGACATATAATGGACAGATGAGCTATATGAATGGAATACCAAATCATATTGTGATACTAAATATGCTTGCCTCCTCAGTGAAGGATGAATTTATTGCTTATTTTGTCATCATTGTGCATTGAGATTCATTTGCTAAATTGTGGAGGAATGGAGTATCACTACTAGTCGTTGGAAGTTAGAGAACTTTCAAAACAATGACAATATAGAAGTTGTGAAACCTGATCGTTATATAGGTATAAGGTGATCCTTATGGTTCAGTTGGACATGTTCAGCTTTCATGGTATAGCAAGATTCAGTTCATGAAATAAGTTGGGGTTGGATCTTCTAAATCCATGTATCTAGATGGAATATGAGCTATGCTGTTCAAAGATCTCCAGATATCTCCAAGTGTACTACCATTAGCTACTAATGCATAATTCATCCAAATAAAGATTGTACCTCAACAGTTTTTTGCTGTGAAATTATTTTATCTATTTATTGTAATAAATAGAAGATATCGTTTGATGGTTTATTCAGTGCTGGAGTTGCAATTTCATATTGCAAGATTCAGAAGGTGGTTGAGCATGATAGATGGACGGCATCTACATCTTAAACCTGCCTCTGATTGTGAATTTATTAGAACTATATGTAAAGCAATTGTCGTTACTCTGGCCAGAGTTTTGATGTAAAATTTCTTTTTCATTTTTATCTTGATATATGATGTGCTTGTAATATACTGCAAAGTAGAGAGTCATGAAAAAGAAGGGGATCCTTGGAGTAGCTGGTAAAGTTGCTGCATGTGACCAGGAGTTCATAGGTTCAAGCCGTGGAAATAGCCTCTTGCAGAAATGCAAGGTAAGACTGCTTATAATACACCCTTGTGGTCTGACCCTTCTCCGGACCCCACGCATAGCAGCAGCTTTAGTGCACCGAGCTGCCCTTTTTTTTGTTTAGAGTCATGAAAAAGAATTACGACTGTACCAATCTACAAGAAGAGAGTTGCACTAAATGTTTCTGAGTGGAGTGATACAGAGCTTACTCCATTAATTGTGCTTTGCTAGCATAATGAATGAAACTTGTTTTCTTTTATTTCATGGAAAATCATTGACTGCATTTGGTACAGAACCTCATTTAAATGTTGCGTTCTGTTAATATGAATTGATTCATAAGTATATGGATCTCCAGTATTCTGCAACCATAGCAATTTCTTACTATGATAGTAGTCTTATATGCCTAGGTTCAAGTGAAGAGAAATTCAAAAGAAAACACATAATTTGTTGGTTTCAAATGTTTGAAAATAACCAATATAAAATGAATATTTTGATGACACCAGGTTAATTTGTAGAATTGTGGGTACCAAAAGAAATAAGTCTCAACATATGTGATTCTCCTTATCTTGTAGCCAGTCCTTTTTTTCCTCAGTCACTCATGGTTGCATATCTGATTGCTTATGGCTGTAATGGTAATCTGTTGCAATCTAATTTCAGAAAAGATGCTTGAGTAAAAGCTGTGGTTGTGATTTATGAAACTTCAAAACCTTAAATGTTCTAAAAGTTTCTTGGGCTTCACAACTTTGCTAGGGTCACAGGGCCCACGAGTTGCAGTAGGTGCTCGTCCATGGCAGAGGTGAATGCACACAAAGGAGGCGCTGCACCTGCAGATGGTACAATGCGCATCCGATGTGTCTCAGAAGTAGCATGGAGAGCAGTCTAGAAGATTCTATAAGTTTCCAGAAATGCTCATCTCATGTAGGAAGATACTAGAGTGCACAGGATCTCAACTGAGCACTCGAAAGAGAGCTCTGAGTGACTTGAAATCAACACTTGTAAAGCATAGTTGTGCAAACAAGGTTTTATTCTTTCCACACATGTTAAATGTTTTCTTTGACAATCTGCTAAATACTTGGATGCTTTGGCTTGTTTGGACTACCAAGCTATTTAAGAATTTAAGCGGCAAGCTTGCGCACCTGGGGGAGAAGCTGAACTCAGCGCCTATGAAGAGAATTTGTTTTTGATAGGTAATATGACACCAGCCTATGAAGAGGGTAGTCGACATGGTTGCTGCTCAGTTAAGTTGGAGAAGTTCAAGACTGTGATGAAAAGGTATGAAATGGAAAGCTATTTCGCTTTGGTTTTCTAAATTTCAGATGATTGTGCATGTGCTATCTGTGGTCGTCTCATTCTACTTAGTTGCTGCTAGCTTGTGCCTTTTTTGTTCCAAACCAGATGTGAAATCCTAATTCTTTCATTTACAAGATTTGCTGCAGGCCCGAAGAGTTTTTCCTCGCCCTATATTTTTAAGCCATCCTTAAAACTCTCTCTCTCACTATGATGCTGTGTAAATGGTTGTGGCTTAGATATTGAGGCTTCTTGTATATAGGACAAGTCATATGGGTATGTTGAACTCTCTCGAAAACAACTTACGTTGGATGCTTTATCATTTAGTATCCCTCTTGAATTTGGGGTTTGATATTATAGATCGTGATCTATAATATGCTTTAAATTGAAAACAGGAGTTCAAAATCTCCACTCACCCCCTCCCACAAACCCAACAAAAAAAAAAAAAAAAAAAAAAACGTTTTTGCATGTGGGGTGGTTGATGGTCTATGTAGTTTAATCTTTGATGACATATCAGTTAATAAAAGACCAATTTCTACAGCCTTCGCAGTAATTCAGCGATTCTTATAGTAGTCAGTTCTAGTGAAAGAAAGCCAACTCCAACTGGTTGACACTCCCATAAATGTGAATATTCTGATCGAGTTCAATTTTCTTTTTTTGCTTGGCATTAAATTTATTATTTAATTACTTAGATTAAAAAAATAAAACAAGGAACGTGTCTCAGGTAGACTGTTAGACTTTATGAGTTATAGGACCATCTACAATTTGAATGTGGCAGTTAAGAGCATATGAATGAGGTAACATCCAAGTTGTTGGGGCTGATATAATAGGGCCTCACAATAGTCTTTACTACTGGAGAAGAACATTTTTGAAGGGACAGGCTGCAAGAGTAACATGGCATTCATGTGGTATAGAGAAGCATGAGTCACCATCAAACTCCAAATAGAAGAGAATTGTGGTTCATAATTAGCTTTAGGCATAATTTCATTATGGTGCGTACAAGGAAACATTCATCTCTCCCCCATCCCCCTCTCTCACCAATTCATTCTTTAATTACTTTTATTCTTTTCGTTTTCTTCATCCACACTCAATTAATTTACTTACAGCGACACTCGTTGGCCATTTTTGATTTCAGTACATTCGATTTTCAGCTACCTGGATCTGGTCCTCTCTCTTTCTTGCATGTGAGATTCTAGTTATTTTATAGTCTAGAGTATAGAAACTGACGAACTAAAGAGACAAGAGTCATTTTTATAAATGTTCTGGGTTGTTGGTGAATACATTGCTACTTCTACATTGTGAATATTATTTATTATTATTCTACTCTCAAGTTCATATTAATTAACGTATCTTCTGGTTACTTTCACTAACTCATAGGATGATATTTTATCATATCTTGTTACTAGTTTATTATAGTTTGAATAAGTCTCCTGATGTTTGGAGCATAGTTAGGAATAGTTATTTGTTCCTATTATCAGGGAGTTTCTTTAGCAGATAGTGGCCTGCATTTTAGCTTCAGTTGAGTATAGATTATGTATTTAAAAGGTTGATGCCAGATTAATATATTCATTCTTTAATCTTCTTCACATCTGAATCCGTATATGATATCAGAGCTCTCGTAAGCTCCACCGAGTTGGATCCATTCACTCTCCTTAAGCTTATTTATCTTTGGCTTCAGTTATTGATGCTAATACTGCCAGCAGTTCTGCAGTTTCTGCCACCACTTATGTGGTACTATTTAATCCTGTTGCTCAGTTAACTATTAAACTACAAGGTAATCTTAATTTCTCAACATGGAAAGTAAAACTTGTGATGCTACTAAATGGGCATTAACTCATGGGACATCTTGACGGAACCACAACTGCTCCATCACCTACCATTACTAAAAATGATCTTAGTGTACCAAATCCCAATTATCAGATTTGGTTCTCTCAGGATCAATTGATCCCACAAGTAATGGCGACATCAATTAATCCTCCCATTGTTCCAGTTGTTATTGCAGCATCATCTGCTAACAAAAGTGTTAGAACTCCTTCACACAGCTTAAGCTAACAAAAGTGATACTCGCATCTTTAGCTTGCGATATCAATTGCCAAATGCCAAGAAGGCTTCTAAAAGCGTTGTAGAAAACTTATAGGAGGTTCGTTCTCTCTCTGATGCTTTCAAAGTTGTTGGTTCACCTGTCAATGACAATGAACTTATTATCAAAATTCTAAGTGGCCTTGGCCTCGAGTATCGTGAAATTTCTACAGCGATATGTGCACGAGACTCTTCTTTAAGCTTTGAAGAATTATTTCACGAGCTCATAAATCATGAGCTTTTCCTCAAACACTCAAGATCTGGAAAACCATCCTCTATTATCACAACTGCTGTTGTCCAGAAGTCCAACACACCTCCGTAATTCGACAGGAATAATCCTCACTTCAACAATCAACCACGAAAACCATCGTCTCAACAATGGAATTCCAACAACCAACAGTCAAATTCCAATAATCAACAAAACATGAGACAATTTAAGCATTTTGACAAATGTCAATTGTGCCAAAAGTTTGGACGCATGGTAGATGTTTGTCGCTCCAAGTTACGCAATCATTTGAAGTTAAGGCTAACTTTGCATTTGGCCTACAATTTTCTGGAAACTGTTAGGTTCTAGACTCCGGTGCAACTCACCATGTCACTATCAAACTCCACAACCTTGAGGAGTATACAGGAACTAAAGAAATCTCCATGGACGACGGTAAAACCATTCCCATCACTCATACTGGTTCAAATCTAATTCAGGCATCTAAAATTGCTTTTAAGCTTTCTGACACACTTTGTGCTCCATCAACTAAAAAAAAACCTCATTTCCGTTTTTAAGTTTTGTCATGATAACCTCATATCTATTGAAATTTTTCTTTTTACTTTTGTTGTGTAGGACTTGCATACTCTGAAGCCACTAGTACAAGGCCGGAGTAAAAATGGACTGTATGAGTGGCTGCATATGCAATCCAGGAAATCGTCCATTAACCTTGCCTTCATAAAAGCCCCACTTCAACTCTGGCATTATCGATTGGGTCATCCTTACTCTACAATTTTAAATTTTATTTCGAAGAAATTTCCTTTACCTATTGTTGCTGGTAAAGAAAAGTTTGAACTTTATTTTTTGATAACTGTAACTTGTATTATATTTTCAAAAACAATGTTTAGGCAGCACTGAAGCCATATCTACAAACAAACCCTGATATCCACTATACTTTGATTAGATTGAGTCTAACACATCTATTATAGCTACAATGTCATTAGAATAAATCTAATTACACCAAAAACAAAGCAAAAGGATGAAGTTCAGCTTGATCTTCCGCACATTATTCTCTATGCTTTCAAAACACCTAGAGTTCCTTTCCTTCTAAATTGTCCACCATATGCATCCTGGGATCATTCTCTATCTTTTCTTGTCCTTTGCTTGTGGTCCTGCTTCCTCCCAACTTATTAGAGCTTCAATTGCTTTTCTTGGCATTGTCCATGATATACCTTTGATGTTTAGGATGATGCTCCAGAGGTGTCCTGTAACTTTGCAGTGCAAAAAAAGGTGATTAACTGTTTCTACTTTCTTTTTGCATA
This sequence comes from Datura wrightii, assembly GCA_035772735.1. Classification (NCBI taxonomy): domain Eukaryota; kingdom Viridiplantae; phylum Streptophyta; class Magnoliopsida; order Solanales; family Solanaceae; genus Datura; species Datura wrightii. The sequence goes on along the minus strand of JASDFA010000007.1, from coordinate 138,359,989 downwards.
AGAAACATCTTGAGCAAAGGATGTGCCCCCTCCTTTTCAGATTGTCTAAGGTGAGGACAGTCTCTCTTGCTACCAACCATTTGAAACAGGCTATTTTTTGTGGTACCCTGGCTTTCCATATTTGTTTCCATGGCCAGTTGGATGCTTGAGAGTGCCTTAGCTCCATCAGCTTGTTGCCCTACTAACTTTGAAATGCCCTTTCTGGCTTCCTGTCTACCAAAGGTTGTCTTCTTCTTGTTCTACTCCATTAAACTTTCCGATGGTACTGAGGAAATTGGCCACCTTTCTCATTTCCCAATCATTGATCTGCCTTCTGAAGTTTATATTCCAGCCTTGAGATGTCCAAAGTTCAGCAATTGTCTTCCTTTGATGGGGCACTAGATTAAAAATATCAGGATAAACCAAGTCTAATCTTCCTACCTCATGCTAGTTGTATTTCCAGAAGTATGTTCTTCTTCTATCCTTAACTCTAATCTTTGTTTGGGCTTTCAAGTCAGTCCACAAAACTCTGATAGATCTCCATAAACTGATCCCATAGGTAGAATTGACTTCCTTAATCATCCATTCATCCTCTTGTTCATATTTGGCTTTGATGACTTGCCTCCACAATGCTAGATGTTCATTGGAAAATTTGAACAGCCATTTCATTTTTAGTGCATTGCTATGATTCTTCAGTTTTTTAATGCCCAAGCCCCCCTTCCTTTTCCTAGAAGTGACAGTTCTCCACTTGACCAGATTGTAACCTTTTTTTCCTGTCACCTTGCCATAGAAATTTCCTCCTGATGCTGTCCAACTTGTTGATGACTCCTATAGGTATTGGAAATAAAGACATCATATAAGTTGGGAGTGCATCAAACACTGCTTGTATGAGTCACTCTACCACCCAGAGACAGGTATTGAGTCTTCCATCTGGCTAACTTTTTCTCACATCTCTATGACATTGTTCTATATCTCGTTGGACTTTGATTTTGCCCCAAGAGGCATTCTAGATAAATAGTAGGCAGGGATCCCACTTCTCCCCCTAGAACTGCAGCCAGTTGATTCATATCTGTTACTTCATTAATGCGATATAGGAAATTCTTCCTCCAGTTTATGTGCATTCCTGAGACGCCTTCAAATAATAGTAGAATGACCCTGAGATGTCTCAACTGGCTAATCAGAGTATCATCTGCATACTGTAGATGAGTCACCTCCAAACCCTCTCTACCAATTGTGGCTACTTCAAAACCCCTTATCCAACCATAACCTTTTGCTGTTGTGATCATGTTGTTTAGGTCTTCCATAGCTAATACAAAGAGGAGAGGGGACGGAGGACCCCCCTGTCTGAGTTCCCTCTGTGCTTTGAAAAAACCCACTGGTGCCCCATTGATGAGAATGGAGAAGCTTACTGTTGAAATGCAGAACTTGATCCATCTAATCTATTTCTTTTCAAAACCCATTTTCACCAACATGTTCAGTAGGTAGTTCCAATTGATATGGTCATATGCTTTTTCTATATCCAATTTGCATAGAATCCCAGATTTCTGAGACTTTTGCCTTGAGTCCACTGCTTCATTGGCAATCAAGCCTGCATCCATGATTTGTCTATTCTTAATGAAAGTCATTTGATGAACATCCACTAGCTTGGAAATCACTCCTTTTAATCTTTCTGTCAGCACCTTGGAAAACAACTTGTAGATACTCCCTATCAGACTAATGGGCCTGTAGTCCCTGAGTTCTACTGCGCCTTTCTTCTTGGGTATGAGGGCAATGAATGTAGCATTTAAGCTTTTTTCAAAAACTTCATGATCATGGAAGTTTTGGAAGGCTTTCATGATATCCTGCTTCAGAATCTCCCAGCACTTGATGAAGAAGCCCATGGTAAAGCCATTAGGATCTGGGGCTTTATCAGCTGCACACATTTTCAAGCATCTCAGTACTTCCTCCTCTTGGAAGTTTCTGTGCAGATCTTCCCTCTTCTCTGTTGTTAATTTTAGGCCATTACTGGACTGGTTGAGGGGCTTCCTGTGGATTGTTTCATTGTATAAATTCTGATAGAATTGAGTGATCTCTTCCTCAATTCTGGCTGAGTCCTCAGTGATCTCCCCAATGATTGATAATTTATCAATGTTATTGTCTCTCTTGTGTGCATTTGCTGTCCTGTGGAAGACTTTGATGTTCTTGTCTCCTTCCTTCAACCACAGAGCCCTTGACTTTTGCCTTTAAGATATTTCTTCATTCTTTACTAAGGTCTCATACTTTAAGGTTAAAACTGTCTTTTTCTCTTACTCTGTTATACCCCGTAGAATTCCCGGCACCTAGACGACCTATTCGCACGTTGGTTAAGCGTATTTGAAGGCCATACGTGCTGGAGAAAGGCCCGGGAAAAGATCGGACGAGAAACCTGTCGAACCATCGCGGAAGGAGCCGAGGTAGAGCCCCTTCGCGATGGCAGCGTGTCACGGAGGAGAGGCCTCCGCGTTGGCTCCGTGACACGTTGGCCTTGTCCAAGCCCAAGTATATAAAGCCCCACTTCGGTTTTAAATGATAAAAACATTTAAAATTTCCAGAGAACAGAGGGCAAACGCACAGGGAGAAAGAGGAACGAAGAAATTATATAATTTTCATCCGATTACGCTGCTAAACATTGCCCAAACTCAAATTAACTCCAGATACGGAGGTATTTAGCAGCAGAGAGCATTCCTATGAATTCAGTTTCGTAAAATACGGCCGACGAATCGCCGAGCCACCGAGCTAAGGTAAGTGGAATTGCTCTAAATTAGTGTCTATGTGTGAAGTGAATATTTCTCCCTTCTGGACCGCTGAAAAATAGCGAGTTTTCGACCGTCTTTCGATAAGCCTAAGTTTAGGCTATAAACTATATCGAAAGTAACATTGCTCTTTACAATAAAACTGTATTTAGTATTAATTGACGTATTTATGAATGCAGTTGGGAGAAAATAGTTGAAGTACCTGCCGAGCCTCGTCCGACGGACGAATAGTTCAAGAATAAGGTATGTAAAGCTAGTTTCCTCGGCAAGTTAAGTAATATCGGTGTAGTATAGTAATTTACAGGCCAGTAGAATGTTCAGAAGTCAAGTGTTACATTTATTGTGAATGTTGATACGGTATTAGAAGCATCAGGTTGTAACTTGCGTGAAACTTACTAATACGACATAGCTTCTAACACAAGTATTAGAAACTGCTCAGCATGCTCAGTATGTGATGTGATACGAAATGTTAAGATATTATTGTATTCAGTTGAAACCCCGTAAAGCGATGTAATATCCGTAAGCACCTCAGAAATAGAATGGCAGGCTAAAATAAAGTTTAGAACGCATGTTAGGAATAGTAAATCACGTTAATACAGAAACTCAGTATACAACATAGGTTGCAACAGAAATACTATATTTCGTATAGCATTTTCCCCAGTACAGTCTGGCAGGAGACTATATTCATATATATATATATATTTACCAGTATCATCACGTATTAAATACGTACAGAATACTATCATTAGTTCAGCATGTAATATATACGATACTTTACCCCTATTAGCCTCAGCATGTGAGATACGCAGACAGTATTACTAGTTGAGACCATTGTATTGTTTGGGGTTGGATTACCTAGCATCCATGACCGCCCCAGGGTTAATAGCTGTATCGACTCGTCCACCAGAGGACGAGGATACGTCGCTCTACGGAGTGGCATGCCGTCCCCCAGGGGACGAAGATGGGATGCCAGTTTTCCCCATATTGTGCCTTGGTCGGCCCTTATACACCCCCGTCGAGCGGATACGCCCGGGGTGTTGATTCAGGAGTCCTCCGGACTCAGGTACAGTTATAGTCAGGGGCTCAGCGAGCCCAAGTGCATACCCAGGGGACCGGCAGGATGCTTTCAGGGTTATAGGAGATGGGATGACCGGGGTAGGGGTATAGATTCTGTGCTGGTTATACCTCCCGGCTTATGGGGGCCAGGTAAGGTTTGTGTGTGCTATGTATGTTATGATATGTTATACAGTGTTATAGTAGATACGAGTAGATCGACAGTAGAACGATAAATCCTCAGGTATGACTCCTACTCCTTCCAGTATGATTAAGAGAAGGTATGACTTACATTATCAGACAGTTAATCTATTCCTTCTACTTCAGTTTCATCAGTTTATATTATTGTTTTCAGATATTTCTTTCAGTTATTGCTTTACATACTCAGTACCAGCGGTACTGACGCCCGGTGGGGCGCTGCATTACTTGCCTGCAGGTACTCATAGACGAGCAGGCGATACCACGTGATTCCTGTCAGCGATCGAGTATTCAGCTCCTGTCATCCGGAGACTGAATTCCAGAGGTGTACTTCATTTTCTTTTGTTGTATAACACGGGTAGGTCGGGGCCCTGTCCCGATCATTTCTATTGCTATTCATAGAGGCTTGCAGTCTGTATATATTTCTCTGTGGTCAGATGAGCCGGTCGAGTGAGGCCGTGCAGTTGTATAGCTGTTAATACTCTTTCTTTCTTTTATGTTGGCCGTGTGGGGCCATAGTTTGCCAGTAGTGGTGACCTTGCCGGTCACGTAGCTTTCTAGTACGTCAGGATTGAGTTATAGATAACTAGACAGCATGGTGGCCTTGTCGGCCCGCATAGGATTCCCTAAATTGATATGTTTCTGGTCAGCTGTCAGTACAGGTACAGGAGGCTATAGGCCAATGGGTCGGGGGCTATGTTTACAGTCGTTATATAGCCCTTTGTTTCCAGAAATATGAGTTAGAGCCAGCCAGGCACCAGATGTGCCCAGGCTTAGCAGTCCAGCAGTTCAGGTCCTAGTAGGGCACTAGGTGCCAGTCATACCCCCCAAGGCGGGGTGTGACAAACTTGGTATCAGAGCAGGTCATGTTCCAGGGGGTCTGCAAGCCGTGCTAAGTGGAGTCTTGTCTATGGATGTGTTGTGTACCATATACTATAGGCAGGAGGCTGCGAGGCATGATAGAATGGTTACCCTTCCTTCTAAGTCAGTCGTGCTTTAGAGCGGTACAGTATAGGGTGGAGTCTCTAAAATCTTACCGTATTCTTTGATTACAGATACAAAGGCAGATCAACATTATAATATCACAGGCAGAAGATCAGATATAGCAACAGAAGAGGGCATCAGCCAGTTACATGATAACTATAGTAGCAGGAGGAGGTACTCGAAACCTCCTAGCATGATACCTTTATCGGTACTATCCCTAGTATATGTTGATAACGTCAAAATAGGAAGTCAAAAGTGTAATGTACATACGAGTTGATTTATTTATTAGCCATATAAGATCTGATTAAGATTACAGACAAGGTCAGACCACCAGGTAAGTATAAGAAAGAGAGGGAAATGCAGGAATCCCAAATACATCTTTTTGGATATGGTACAGTTAAATACTTTTATTTGTTGCAATAAGAAAAAGGCTATTCCTACCTCTTGATTTTGATGCCAGTATAGTAAAGGGGCATAAGACTTGAGATAGGGTTGCCAAATCCAGCGGTAAGTAAAGATGGGCTGATTGATCCTAGTAAGTATTAGAAAGTATAAAGAGCCCCTAGGATTACGTAAGTTGTGCAGACCCTTATGACAATAAGCCAGTAGAGAAAGTAAGACCGTTAGCTTACCCGAAGCAGGGGTAAAAGACCTGTTAGTGATAAATGTCGGGTAATAGTCAAGTTCGAGTCAGAAAAAGGCCAAGTTCGTTACATATGCTAACAGATAGCAAGACAAAGACATACCTGTAAGATTGTAGTTATGATCCAGTTATGATATCGAAAGGGTAAGGGGTCATGTGAATCAGATAGGTCTAACTGCAAGTCAGGGGAAGTATGAACTGATACTGGACCAGCAATCTTGTTAACAATGAAGAGCAGGTACCTTGAACCCTAGAGTTCAGCTTAAGTAAGATGAGGGAAAGAAGCAGGAATGTCAGATCTTGTAGGGAAATTAGAATTACCCCCGAATTGATAAAATATCGTATTAAGGATTAAGCCTCGGACTGACAGTAAGATTGTAGTTTAGAATACCGCAGTATGTCCGCTATGGAGAAGTTAAGAAATTACTGATACAACAATTCTAATCTAGTGTAGCCTAGAGATAAGGCCCAGCAGACAGTCATGGGCTCTCAATATATGCCTAGTAAGGCCACACGATTTGAACGTTGACCCCACATCGCAAGAGTGGCGGAATTTCAAACAGCAGACAATAACTAAAGTGTTTATGTTTGTTACTTTCAGAATGGGGTGACAATACAATGAAATGATAAGTTAGGGCAGGAGATATTATTAGGCCGTAGAAGCGGTGTATCATGTACGGTATGAGACTCAGCAGAATATGTCAGAGATTATGTATTACCGCATAATTCAGTACATATTGTACGTAACTAGCGATATATATATATATATATACAGATAATAGGTATGCTGTGAGTAGCTGCCTAAGGGGTATAATCACGGATACTGATTAGTAATAGAAAGCATGTACAAATTGCATTGCAGGATCCCCTTGCCAAAAAAAAAAGAGAGAAAAAGAGAGAGAAGAGAGAAGAAAGAAAGAAAGGAGAGAAGAAAGGAGAAAGGGAAAGGAGAAGAGAAAGGGCAGACTAAGTGTGAATTACGTATGAAGTCATAGGAACTATCTCAATTCTCAGTTATTAAGTTAATAGACTTATGTGTTGTTGCCAGATCTAGGCTCTAGGAGCTTATCAGAGTTAATGGCCTAAACCAGATGACTAGATGATAAGGGCGCAGTTAGACGGTCTACCGACCAGCTGGCGCCTGCATTAGCAGGGAAGCATTCCTGAAGATCGGTAACATTAGTGCATATGCTAGAATCAGGATTAGAGGCCGAATAGGCAAATTTCAGAGATTAGCAATACCAGAATTGTTCTAGTATGTTAGGTGGTCGTACGTCATTTTCCCAGCCTTGTAGGTGAGAGTCGGCCTTAGTCAACCTAGCAGTTATTATGTGAAACACCCCATAAGTCAGCCGGCCGCCCCAGTCAGAATACCCGTGGGTACCCCAAAGAAGGGTCCACATCAGTAGGCAGTGACAGACTAGTACTTCAGTTGGTTCTCGTAAGATATTTAGATACAGAGCCCTAGCAAAAGGCCAGTATTTACAGAATAGCTCATAAGACCGAGAATTCACCAGAATAGCAGTATAAATCCAAGTGGATACACACAAGGCGTAAGAAATTGGTAGTGCTCTGCTAGCACAGTGTTTACTAAGACAAGGAGATCGGTAGGTTCCCTATGAAGATCTAGGGACAGATCGCCTAAGAGTAGGTTGGACTAAGCACAACATCATAATTGTTCAACTAGGAGGACGAAACGGTTAGCTGTCCACAACCCCGCAGTTATGTATGAGCTACAGATGTCCGAGTAGGACATGTAGAGCATTGTTAGACTATTGCAGCATTCGGATCATCTAACCCAGCCATTTAGTTAGTCGAGGTTATTCAGCCAGATTATTAGAGATCATGATCATTTTCAGAATCCTCTGATCAGATACGGGCACATGGTGTGCAGATAGTTGTTCAGGTTATTTCAGCAACAAGTAGCCTTAGCATGCGGCCAGAAGGCCAGATGAGCTCTAGTTATATCGGTAGATTACTTATCAGATTCTCCGGTATAATAAACCAGTATAACCGTCAGTTATATGTCAATTTTTTTTTTCTAAATGTGAATTTTGGCTGAGTTCAGTAGCCTTTTTGGTCGCATTACGTCAGAAGTTGGTGTACAGGTAAATACACAAAAAAATGAAGCAGTGAAGACATAGCCAGACCTACCACTCCGACCGAAATACGCAATCCCTGCGGTTAGCCGGGTACTACAGAGAGTTTGTGGAAGGATCTTCCACCTTAGCAGCACCTCTGACTAAATTAACACAGAAGGCAGTAAAGTTCCAGAAGACCGAGGCATGTGAGTAGAACTTCCAGGAGTTAAAAGACAGGTTAACATCATCCCAGTGTTAGTATCGTCAGAAGGTACAGAGGGTTAATGCAGCATGGTAAAGTAATAGCTGATGCCTTCAGGCAGTTGGAGAAACATGAAAAGAATTATCTTACCCATGACCTAGAGTTAGCCGTAGTAGTTTATGCCTTAAAGAGTGAATATTTTGTATCACCCAGGAAGGGCTAATGTGGTAGCATATGCCCTTAGCCGTAATTTATGGAGAGGTGACATATTTTCAGATAACCGGGGATGAAGTGTGGCGATGTAAGGGCCGCCTCTGTGTCCCGAATGTTTCAGGGCTTCGCGGGCGGATCATGCATGAGGTACATTATGCTCGCTATTCCCTCCATCTAGGAGCGACGAAAATGTACCACGACATCAGAGACATCTACTGGTGGTCAGGTATGAAAGCTGAGATAGCCGAATTTGTATTTAGATGTTCTAACTGTCAACAGGTGAAAGCAGAGCACCAGAAAACCGGGCGGTTTGGCGCAAGATATAACGGTGCCTATATGGGAAGCGATAAACATGGATTTTGTAACAGGGTTACCCCGTACTAGACGCAGAAATGATTCCATTTGGGTAATAGTTGACAGGTTAACAAAATCAGCTCATTTCCTCCCAGTGAAGGCTACTTTCTCGGCTGAGGATTATGCCGAATTATATATCAGAGAAATAGTTAGATTGCATGGAGTGCCGGTATCCATCATTTCAGATAGGGGAGCACAATTCACAGCTAGATTCTGGCAATCATTTGAGAAAGGTTTGGGAACGCAAATTAACTTGAGCACAACATTCCATCCTCAGACAGATGGGCAGGCTGCACGGACTATCCAAACGCTCGAAGATATGTTGCGAGCGTGTGTATTAGATTTTGGGGGTAAATGGGATGAGCATCTTTCGTTGATTGAATTTGCTTATAATAACAGCTACCATTCAGCTATTCAGATGGCGCCTTTCGAGGCATTATATGGGCGAAAATGTAGGTCGCTGGTGGGCTGGTTTGAAGTGGGGGAATCAGCATTGGTTGGCCCAGACATTGTTTGGCAGTCAGAGGAAAAGATAAAGCTTATCCGAGAATGTTTACTGACTGCTCAGAGCCGCCAAAAGTCTTATGCAGATATGCGGCGCAGAAATCTAGAATTTGCGGTAAATGACTGGGTATATCTGAAGGTGTCTCCGATGAAAGGGGTAATGAGATTTGGCAAAAAAAAGGGCAAGCTTAGCCCGAGATTCATTGGGCCATATCAGATTCGGCGAAGAATAACATACGAATTGAACTTGCCTCCAGAGTTAGCATCTGTTCACCCAGTATTCCATGTCTCTATGTTAAGGAAGTTCGTAGGGGACCCTTCTACAGTAGTTCCAGTTCAGGATGTCCATGTCACAGAAGAGTTAGCATAGGAAGAGGTTCCCGTAGTTATCTTAGACAGACAGATTCGCAGGTTAAGGACTAAAGATGTTGCATCTGTCAAAGTATTGTGGCGTAACAGGAACCGTGAGGAAATGACGTAGGAAGCTGAAAAAGATATGAAAGCTGGATACCCTCACCTATTTCAGGCCAAGTCAGGCGACAGGTATGTCCATATTATTACTTATACAGTACCTTATAGTTGTATGTGTGTGAATGAGAAAGATTGATACTTAGTTATCCAGTGGATCTTAAAATATTACGTGCAGTACCTGTGTTGGACTTTTCTGCATTTAAGGTTTTTGCTATGGTCCATATTACAGGGGAAACTCTGCCGAAATTTTTCTAGAAAATAAAGTAAGTAGTCCTCTAGATGACAGTGTACATTCGAGGACGAATGTTCTTAAGGGGGGGAGAATGTTATACCCCGTAGAATTCCCGGCACCTAGACGACCTATTCGCACGTTGGTTAAGAGTATTTGAAGGCCATACGTGCTGGAGAAAGGGCCCGGAAAAGATCGGACGAGAAACCTGTCGAACCATCGCGGAAGGAGCCGAGGTAGAGCCCCTTTGCGATGGCAGCGTGTCACGGAGGAGAGGCCTCCGCGTTGGCTCCGTGACACGTTGGCCTTGTCCAAGCCCAAGTATATAAAGCCCCACTTCGGTTTTAAATGATAAAAACATTTAAAATTTCCAGAGAACAAAGGGCAAACGCACAGGGAGAAAGAGGAACGAAGAAATTATATAATTTTCGTTCGATTACGCTGCTAAACATTGCCCAAACTCAAATTAACTCCAGATACGGAGGTATTTAGCAGCAGAGAGCATTCCTACGGATTCAGTTTCGTAAAATACGGCCGACGAATCGCTGAGCCACCGAGCTAAGGTAAGTGGAATTGCTCTAAATTAGTATCTATGTGTGAAGTGAATATTTCTCCCTTCTGGACCGCTGAAAAATAGCGAGTTTTCGACCGTCTTTCGATAAGCCTAAGTTTAGGCTATAAACTATAACGAAAGTAACATTGCTCTTTACAATAAAACTGTATTTAGTATTAATTGACGTATTTATGAATGCAGTTGGGAGAAAATAGTTGAAGTACCGGCCGAGCCTCGTCCGACGGACGAATAGTTCAAGAATAAGGTATGTAAAGCTAGTTTCCTCGGCAAGTTAAGTAATATCGGTGTAGTATAGTAATTTACAGGCCAGTAGAATGTTCAGAAGTCAAGTGTTACGTTTATTGTGAATGTTGATACGGTATTAGAAGCATCAGGTTGTAACTTGCGTGAAACTTACTAATACGACATAGCTTCTAACACAAGTATTAGAAACTACTCAGCATGCTCAGTATGTGATGTGATTCGAAATGTTAAGATATTATTGTATTCAGTTGAAACTCCGTAAAGCGATGTAATATCCGTAAGCACCTCAGAAATAGAATGGCAGGCTAAAATAAAGTTTAGAACGCATGTTAGGAATAGTAAATCACGTTAATACAGAAACTCAATATACAACATAGGTTGCAACAGAAATACTATATTTCGTATAGCATTTGCCCCAGTACAGTCTGGCAGGAGACTATATTCATATATATATATATTTACCAGTCTCAGCACGTATTAAATACGTACAGAATACTATCATTAGTTCAGCATGTAATATATACGATACTTTACCCCTATTAGCCTCAGCATGTGAGATACGCAGACAGTATTACTAGTTGAGACCATTGTATTGTTTGGGGTTGGATTACCTAGCATCCATGACCGCCCCAGGGTTAATAGCTGTATCGACTCGTCCACCAGAGGACGAGGATACGTCGCTCTACGGAGTGGCATGCCGTCCCCCAGGGGACGAAGATGGGATGCCAGTTTTCCCCATATTGTGCCTTGGTCGGCCCTTATACACCCCCGTCGAGCGGATACGCCCAGGGTGTTGGTTTAGGAGTCCTCCGGACTCAGGTACAGTTATAGTCAGGGGCTCAGCGAGCCCAAGTGCATACCCAGGGGACCGACAGGATGCCTACAGGGTCATAGGAGATGGGATGACCGGGGTAGGGGTATAGATTCTGTGCTGGTTGTACCTCCCGGCTTATGGGGGCCAGGTAAGGTTTGTGTGTGCTATGTATGTTATGATATGTTATACAGTGTTATAGTAGATACGAGTAGATCGACAGTAGAACGATAAATCCTCAGGTATGACTCCTACTCCTTCCAGTATGATTAAGAGAAGGTATGACTTACATTATTAGACAGTTAATCTATTCCTTCTACTTCAGTTTCATCAGTTTATATTATTGTTTTCTGATATTTCTTTCAGTTATTGCTTTACATACTCAGTACCAGCGGTACTGACGCCCGGTGGGGCGCTGCATTACTTGCCTGCAGATACTCATAGACGAGCAGGCGATACCACGTGATTCCTGTCAGCGATCGAGTATTCAGCTCCTGTCATCCGGAGACTGAATTCTAGAGGTGTACTTCATTTTCTTTTGTTGTATAGCACGGGTAGGTCGGGGCCCTGTCCCGATCATTTTTATTGCTATTCATAGAGGCTTGCAGTCTGTATATATTTCTCTGTGGTCAGATGAGCCGGTCGAGTGAGGCCGTGCAGTTGTATAGCTGTTAATACTCTTTCTTTCTTTTATGTTGGCCGTGTGGGGCCATAATTTGCCAGTAGTGGTGACCTTACCGGTCACGTAGCTTTCTAGTACATCAGGATTGAGTTATAGATAACTAGACAACATGGTGGCCTTGTCGGCCCACATAGGATTCCCTAAATTGATATGTTTCTGGTCAGCTGTCAGTACAGGTACAGGAGGCTATAGGCCAATGGGCCGGGGGCTGTGTTTACAGTCGTTATATAGCCCTTTGTTTCCAGAAATATGAGTTAGATCCAGCCAGGCACATGATATGCCCAGGCTTAGCAGTCCAGCAGTTCACGTCCTAGTATGGCACCAGGTTCCAGTCATACCCCCCAAGGCGGGGTGTGACATACTCCTCCTCTATCAAACCTCGAGTACTTTGGATGCTGTCCACATGTGCCAGTTGACTCAGCAGATTCTTTCTTTGCAATCCTAAGTTTCCCTCATACCTTTTACTCCACTCCTTAAGTTTGGATTTCGGAGCTTTTAATTTGCAAACTAGAACATAATCTAGTTTTCCTTCAAAATTAAAGGAGTTCCACCATTCTTGAATTCTTCCCAAGAAATCTTGAATCCCCAACCACCAATTTTCAAACTTGAAATAGCTTCTGCCCTTGTGCCATGAGACCCCCTGTAGTGCTACTGGTGAATGATCAGAGGCTAACCGTTGCAGATTCCATTTCTTTATATTATTAAAGCCTTCGTCCCACTCTTCTGATAACAGAAATCTGTCAATTTTGGATGCAATGTCTAAAATTTTCCCTTTGAACCAGGTGAAGTTGTCTTTTTGTAACTGTATATCCACCGGCTTCATGTCTTCAATTAAATTTGAGAATTCCATCATCCCCTTTGTCCTTCTGTTGCAATTCCTCTTCTCCGACGTGTATCTGGTGACATTGAAATCACCACATACAACCCAAGGCCCTTCCATCAAACCCCTAACAACACTGATCTCATCCCAGAACTCCCTCCTTTCAATATAAGAATTTGGGGCATATACCCCTATTACATGACAAATAAAATCATGCTGCTGTGCCTCGCATTTGCGGGTTAAAGTTTGTGTGCCTGTTTCCAGTATCTCCCCCTTCCATGTTCTGCTGTCCCACATGAATATTATGCCTCCTTTTGTACCACTTACTTCTAGACATGCAAATTGTACCCATCTGCCTCCCCATAATTGCTTTACTATTTATGTAATGTCCCCCTGTAATTTAATTTCCTGGAAGCATATAATGTCTGCCTTCCAGTCAACTACCAAGCTTCAAATGATTCTCCTTTTATTCCTATCGTTCAGTCCCCTCACATTCCAGGATATTAATTTGCACTGCATGAGGTGTTTTCTATCAATTTCCTCCCCTTCTTCCTTCGCTTATTGCTTTTGCACTTGACATCAAACTTACTAAATTCTTGAGTTCTTTCATCCCTTTTCCTTTATTTTTCCCGATCGAACTATCAGCCTCCATTCTCCTGACCTGTCTGCAGCTATCAACCTATAACAATAATTCTAGGGCCTCCTCCTCGTGCCCTTGGAAATCGATCCCAAGTAATTTGCTTAGTTTGATTAGATTTTGTTGCACCCACTTGGAAGACTCCCTCTCTTCGAACTTGTGTTCTAGCTGATACTGGGTAACTAGAGAAGTAGCTTCTCCAACCTCCCAGTTTGTTAGGGTGGTTATCGCATTATGAATTCCTGCTTCTCTCATATCTGCGTCGCCCCCTTGTTCAGCTTCTGTGCTCCATACTTGCATTTCCTTCTCTGCCGCCATCTGTATGTTTATTTCCCCATTACCACCTCCGTTATGTTTAACACCACCTTATCCCCAATGGTGGTGGGAGCCATCAGAGAAGGAATATGTGATTGATTCTGTTGGTAGGATGGCTCTAGATACTCTAGGGACTTTGTAATGGACAAGTTTGTTCGTTTAAGGCCACTTTATGTCATTAAAAATGACTCGGCCCACAGTATCAGGCCCAAAACCTTTTTGTCTGTTCATTTGGCCTAGACTCGATAAATCACTTAAGTTGCACATACATTCCTCACGTGCGTCTGTTGAGTGATAACTTCCAGCTGGCCTAGGTCTCTCACCCACGTGCTTACTAATTACAGAGTCCCTTTTCAGCAGCGATATGTGTCCTTTTCTCCAGTTGCTTGCTTGCTCTTTCCTCTGGGTAATAGCTTTAACTGGATCATACGCATGACCTTCTTCCCCGCTTAGGCTCCGGCAATTCTCCGACAAGCTTTCATATCTGACCTTGCTTTCCGGCCAGATTGGGATGTAGAATCAAATTCCCCCTTCTGGTAATAACTACCTCTCTTGGAATGCTCCTGCTATCGTTCTTCACCAGAATTCTAGCCTATTTCAGATGATATTTGAGTTCCGACTCCTCCTCCGTCAATATCCGCCCCCACATAAATCTCCAATTTCTTGGAAGATTTTTTGAGACCACAGGTGTAGTGTAATGCCCACCGCCTTTATCCGTGTTTCTTGCACTAGAGTCTCGTTTGTGATGCTCCCAGCCAGGGGATTCCACTAATCCAGATGCATTCTCCTTCCTTTCCAAACCCATTCTCCTTGAAAGATTTGCTCCACCATGTGTCTGTTTGGGAATTCAAACAGGAATCTCCCATCATTCATCTCATACAAACTTACCCTGAAGGATTTTGTCCAGGTTGAGGATGACCATCTCCTTATGTTATTTAAGTGGGCTTTCTTGCTAAGTCCCCTTCAAAGTAGCCTATTAAACACCTACTTAGCAGCTCACTTTCCTGATTGCCTGTGTCCTCAATTAGAATTTGCCCTTCTTTGCTGTTCACCTTTGCCTCTCGCAAACTTTTGGATTGCCATTTACTTTCCTGTACTGCCCTAGAGTATGGGTAACTATGGTCTGTTAGTCTTGGTTGTACTTCCCCTCCTCTAGCTCTTGAACATTTAATGGAACCCTCTGTCTTTAAAGCTATCGCCAAACACGTTTTATTAAGTGCTGGTTTAGGAATAATCAGGATCGACCTTCCACTGCTATTTAATGATATGATGCTTATGTATCTTCCACATCTATTACTTTTCCTATTGCAGAAGTACTCAGTACCTTGATCTACAAGCTTCTATCTCCTACTCCTTAGGTCCTTATCCTTTGATGCTTCTTTAAGAATCTCACAAATCCATCCCATACACTTGATGCTCATGGTCGATCGTCGCATCATTTACGACTCCTCTCCACCCACTCGAACCTAATGGATCCCACTGAAGACCATCTAGTAATTTCATAAGATTTAAAACCGGCATTGAAGTATATTCTGTTTTCTCCCATCTTCTGGATTTGGAAGAAAGATACCTATGACTAAAACTGCTGAACAAGAAAGAAAGTTGGGTTTTCTACTTTTCCGGTGGTGTTTCCACCGGAAAAAGATGGGTTCCCTCTCCTAGGAAGTAGGAGAGAGAATGTCCTTGGGAATTGTGCCTGAGAGCATTTTTCCCTTGTTATGTGGTTAGAAATAAATTAAGTTTAAGTTTGAACTTTGTAATATGTGTTCTTCTAATAAAGCACATCGTTTGCCATTCCAATGACTCACTTTGTCCAGTAACATTCCTCTCCAAATTATCTTTAGTGATTTATGGGGACTTCACTCGTTTTGTCACTAGACAAAAAGTTATATTACTACATTTTTGTTTACCAATACACCAAATATACTTGGTGGTATACACTTAAGAATTAAAGTGAGGTTGCGTCAATATTCCCAAAGTTTCATCCTTTAATAGAAAATTTCTTCAATTTATACCGACGAAGGGGGTGAGTTCATCAATCTATAGCCCTATCTTCAAAAACATGGCATTGGTTACTTAATTTCACCTCCCTACACACTATAATGTGTTGCCATAGCTGAACTTCGACATCATCATATTCTTGAAACTGCTAAACTCTTCTTCATGAAGCATCTTAACCACCTGAACTTTGGTCTTTTGTCGGTCATTATGTTGTCCACCTTATTAGCCGACTTCCCACTCCCATCCTGAATAATGAGTTGCCCTACCAAAAATTATTTGGTCTATCTCCTAACTATATCACTCTAAAATTTTTTGATTGTTCTTGTTACCCATGACTTAAACCTTATACCAAAACTAAACTTGAACCTTGGTCCATCCCGTGTGTATTTACGTATCTCTCAGACTCACCATGCTCACATTTGTTTTGACCCAGTCCAATCCAAAATTTTTGTAAGTTGTGATGTTCAATTTTTTTAAAAAAGAATTTCCTTTTTAAAAAAATGTTCATATATTTACGTAAATATACTTCCCAATTAAGTTTGGAAGTTGTTGACTCCGAAAGAGGACACAACAACAACACTTCAAACACCTCTTTTTATTCCACTACTTATTCTAGTCCATGTAAAGTCCAACTCCAACAATACAACCTATTCCCTAGCGATGCTCACTCCAACAGCAACGGCCAAGTACCAACAACTGCAGAGATGTCAGGAAATATGCAATACCCTGCTCCTTCTTGTTCACAACTTCCTGCCCCTTCTTCCTCGCACGACACTTCTATACATAAGCCTCTGCTCACATACCAGAGACACAAAACACAACTAGCAACCTGCAAACCCAACAACCAATCCCAACCACTAGAGAAGCCTCTCTTTCACCCCTACCGTTCCAACAAAGTTCAAATCCCACAACCAAGCAATTGATCCCTCTCCTGCAATACCTGCTGCCCCGATTCCTCCACCACCCTCAAATTGAATTATAACTATGTCCCAAAATAATATCTTCAAGCCAAAAAGAAAACTCTCTTTTCTGACCCATTTGACTCCTACACTTATAACTTTCAAATAGTCCAATAAACATGAAGAATGGAGACAAGCAATAAAAGTAGAGTATGATGATTTAATAAGAAATCAGACTTGGGAACTCGTACCGAAAAAGCTGTACAAAAATGTTGTGGACTGCAAATGTTTGTATAGGTCAAGAGAAAAGCAGATGGTTCTATAGACCATCTCAAAGCTAATCTAGTTACAAAAGGATTCATACAACGTCCTGACTTAGATTTTCATGAGACATTCAGTCCCATTTTCAAACCAACAACCATAAGATTAGTGCTATCTATAGTTGTGCAACACAATTGGCCAATGCACCAACTTGATGTCAATATGCTTTCCTACGAGAAAGATTGGATGAAGAAGTTTTTATGTCTTAACCTCGAGGCTTTATTAATCCCTAACTTTATACTTATGTCTGCAAGCTGAAGAAGGCTATTTATGGCCTGAAACAACCCCCGGGGCTTGGTATAATTCTCTACGTGAACATCTACTGAGAATGCACTTTGTCAAAATAGAATCTGGCACCTCTTTATTTGTATGGAAGCACTTGGCTGTAACTATTCATGTGGCCGTTTATGTTGACGACATCATAATCACTAGAAACCATCCACGAGTGATTAAAATTATCTTCAGTTCCTTGGCAGAAAGATTTTCACTAAAGGATCATGAATATCTGCAACTATTTCTTAGGTGTTGACGTTAAGCAAGTGTCGGATCGTCTCGGTCTTTCTCAATCAAATTACATTTTGGACATTCTTTCCGGACTGGATAGACAATTGTAAAGGTATTTCTACTCCCATTGTTCTAGTGTACCACTTCAGGTAGTTGATGGTTCGCCACCTACTGATGCCACGTGCTACCGGCATACTCTTGGAAAATTGCAGTATTTATTTTTCACTCGGCCTGACATATCCTATGCAGTCAATAAATTATTGCAACTTATATATGGTCCAACTGATGAACATTGGAAAGAGGTTAAACAATATTGTATCTCAAAGAAATTGTGAGTTCAGCAGTTCACATCCTTCACAGCTCTGACTTTAATTTGTATATGTATGCTGATGTAAACTAGGCTGGCGATTCGAATGACAGAATCTCTACATGAGGTTACATTTTTTTCTTTAGACCAAATTCAGTCAGTTGGTCATCAAGAAATCAATGCGCAGTGGCTCGCTCATCCACCGGGACAGAGTATAAATTAGTAGCCAATGCACTTGCAGAGATCACTTGGGTGCAAAACTTACTTTATGAGTTACATGTCACTATTCGAAGACGCCAACAATTTACTGTGACAATGTTGGACTTACTTATTTATCTCATAACCCAGTGTTTCATGCCCATATGAAACATGTTGATTTTGCATATGTCTGTGACCAGGTTCAAGCTCATCGAGTTCATGTTACTCATACTCATGCTTGTGATCAACTTGCTGATACCTTCACCAAGCCACTACTTAAATTAACCTTTACTAGGTTTGTTTCCAAATTAGGCATCGTTGCATTGCCTAACTTGAGGGGGTGTATTAACTATCATATCTCCTGGTTGCTTTCACTAACTCATTAGATGATATTTTATTTATATCTTGTTATTAGTTTATTATAGTTTGAATAAGTCTCCTGATGTTTGGAGCATATTTAGAAGTAGTTATTAGTTCCTATTACCAGGGAGCTTCTTTAGCCGATAGTAGCCTGCACTTTAACTTCAATTAGTTGTATATTATGTATTTAAAAGCTTGCTGTCAGATTAATATATTCATTTTTTTGACCTCCTTCACATCTGACTCCTCATAGTTCAATCAATCAACACTGCAATCCCAAAGTAGCTATGGTTATCTCAGAGGATTCTAATATAATTAGACTTTTTTTAATGTTGTCCATCGACATACCATTGCCCTTGCTGTCTCTACTCCCTAGTTATGGGAATATTATGAGAATTAGACGTTGGAGGGGATTCCAATTTCTTTATTGATGGACATATATAATATGTATGGTTGGGAATTTACTTGTTTATTTCTTCTGTGGCTTTTTGAAGAAAGGATATTGTGTTAAGGACTTTGAAGGGCATATGTAGGTATTTTTCTTTCTTTGTCCTTTCGAGGGCTGGATGTTGCATTTTCTTTATGCACAGAAGGGGGTGGGGGTGGGGGTCTATATATGTATATTGTTATTCTTTTTGAAAAGGAACAAAAGAAGAAGACAGAAATGCTGGAGTGACTGTATTTAAACTGATAGCTCTGTGGATCATTTTCTGAGCCTTGGAACATGCAAATAAATACTAGTATCTAACCCCATTTCCTCATGATGGAGCCAAAGGTTTCCCCTTTTCTTCTTTTGGGGTTGGGGGGTTGGATGCAGATACGGATGGAGCCTTGATCAATGGGTTCAACTGAAATTAATTTTTTTAATGCGAAACATAAATATATGATAAAATTATTAAATATTTTGATAAATATTCAATTCTAAATTCATACCGAAAGGTTATTCATTAAATTTAAATTTTAAATTCATCTCTAAACGGTAGGTAAAATTATTGGATTTAGAATGGGCTCACAGTCTGATAACTACAGTTCTGCAAATGGTGCTGCTGCAACCTGCAAGGGAGAACCATTTAGAGATCTCAATCCTATCTTATTTCTAGTGACTTCAAATGCTTGATTTCTCTTTCGTTACGTTGTCATCAAGAATCCATAGCAACATATTCAACCCTTCCCAACACCAAACAAGTTGCAAAATGTGTAAGATATTTCTCCTAGAAAAATTAAAAAAAAATTAATCAAGCTTTAAACGTTTGTTGAGCTCGAGTTCAGTCTCAAAATCAGTGCAAGTAGAAGTATCATCGCTTAATAGGGTTGAGATTCGGAATTATATCACAATTCATCTGATGATTTACTGGGATTGAAGTTAATTATCGATACCTGCTTAGTGAATTTTTAAGTTAAAGTTATTGAGTTCGGATGAATCTATAATTGAAAATAGCCAACACTCTAGTTCCGCCCGTGCCTCTGTCCTCGCTAAAAGAGATCAACGCTTACCGCTTAAGTTAAAACACACACACACTCTTTCTTAGCTAGTATTTGTTGATAGATTTTCAAATATATTTGAAAATTTTTTTTTGGATAAAGCTTGAATTTAAGTTTCAAAATATATGTTATCCTTTTCTTTTTTAAAAAACATGAAATATGACTTATTCCTTTTTAAAAACTATCAAAAATGTATAATCCAATCAAATAAATATGCTTGCTAATTTCAATTTATATAGAACGTTCATTGATAACGTGATTATGATTATCAAAAATCATAATTTTATACGCGGATAATTGAGTTTGGCATAAAATTATCATATTTATAATGAATTAAATAATACATTATCCTAAAAGCACAATACAATATTGTAATAAAAAATAATACAATTATTAGCTATTATAATTTGTCAAATTACAATTAGTTTTGAAGAACTATCGGTGCGAAAAAATAAATAATAACATCAGTAGGAGATGAAAGACCTCATATATTAACAAAGATTTACAAATTTAAAGAGAAAATAACAGAAAATAAAAGGCCTCATACAATTACAAAAGTTTACAAATCAAAAAAAAAATAATACAAATCAAGCAAAACAAATCTAAAGTAAATAAATTCATACAAATCAAGCACAACAAATCAAAAGTGATAGTAGATGGTGTTTTTTTTAATGAAATCCCAAACTTTAAAATTTTAAAAATCAACAATTATATCTTGGCCTAAAAACAAGTTTGAAATAAATTTTTAAATTTTAAAACTTATCCCACAAAAAACTAAATTTTTTTTATAGCCAAACAAATATTAAAATAAAAAAACTCCAAAATATACTTCTAAAGTTTATAACCAAACTGGTCTAAGTTTTCTTAATTGTTGGAAATGAGTTTAGTGTTTAAGAGAAACTACAAGTAAAGTCGTAGATCGTAGATTAACAAGATGAGAAGAGTAAGCGCTTGGTCATGCAATATAGGATCATAATCTTAAATTTGTGTTTGGTTATGTAATTTAGAATTATAATTTCAAATTCTAAATTTTTCAAAAAAGAAAAAAAAAGAATTTGATATTTCAAATTGTGATTTAAAATTTTTTAAATGTAAATTTTGATTCATAAGTTTATATTTTATAAAAAGAAAAATTCATCATTTTAAAATTTTGCAAAAACAGACTCATACTCGGCGTGAAGAGATTGTCCATACCATGTGAAAGAATTATTTAAAAAATAATTAGTCACTATTATTATTGTAGTAGATCTTTATAAAATTATGTGTACTTAAAAGTTTATATTCACAGACATTTATATAAAAAAAGAACATATAGTTATGTGAATTATGAATGAAGCATCTTATGATATTTTATTTATGTATTATAATTTACTCATTAATTTGATAACATTGTATAAGAAATATGAAAATTTTTAATAATTTTCACTATTCAAATCAGATTACAAACTACTATCAAACTAGGCATGAATATCTCTCGTGAAAACTTAAAAGTGTAAATAATGATGTAGTGAACGAGTCAAAATCGCAAAGTCGCACATGAATTTCTATCAAAAATATTAGACCAGACGACAAGGAAAAAAACGACAACAAGTAATGTTTTTATTTTTATTTTTATTTTTATTTTGACATGCATAAAAAGACTATTAATATAGTATGTATGTTATTGTAATTATGGTAAATTATATATATGTGATAGCTATGTATTTATAAGAATGTAATTATTGGAAAAGAAATTATAGTCTGATTAGAAAAGAAATTATTCTAGTCCTATTCTGATAAGGGAGCCTACAATGATTATTGATTATATAAAAGGATGTAATATTGTGAATATTGAATAATACAAGAGAAGAGTTCTCCCAAAAGTTTATTTCTTGTTTCTCATTTTCGCGTTTTTAATTTTACATGGTATTAGAGTCACGATAAAAAGAAAAATATAAAATCTTCGAGAAATAATAGAAGGAGATGGTAGCAAAATAGCCGGAAATAGTGAAAAACGGATTGTTGCTGAAGAAGACAAGAATTAAAGGAAGACTATTTTGACATTTGATCTCATTATGAACGATAGTCCGAGAATTGTGATAACACAAATCCTATTGAAGAGAGAAAACTATGAGGAATGAGTTAGATCCATGAAGACAACCTTAAGAGTAAGAAAAAGAGTTTGGCTTTGTTGATAGAACAACCTGAAAGCCAAACGAGGAATTGTTGAATTTGAAAGATTGGTGGGCTATAAACTCATTGTTCATGTCATGAATTCACGACATAAATCCTGTTAAAGAGAGAAAATTATGATGAATGAGTTAGATCCATGAAGACAGTCTTAAGAGTAAAAAAAAGTTTGGCTTTGTTGATAGAACAATCTGAAAGCCAAACGAGGAGTTGTTGAATCTGAAAGATTGATGGACTATAAACTCATTGTTCGTGTCATGAATTCACAACACCATCTAACCAACGCTTCGCTCGACTATATCTCATAGAGAGTAGACAGAGGAATTGTAGGCTAGTATCCGAGATCGCTTCAAGGTTGTGAATGGTCCCAAAATGCAATAATTGAAGGCTGAATTGGTCGAATGAAAGTAGAAGTATATGACTATAGTTGATTATTATTGTAAGCTGACAAAATTGTGGAGGAATTGACTAAATATAAATAGATCTGAATATGCACACGCAGGAAGTGCACTTGCAATCTGAGAGAAATACTAGAAACCAAAAGAGAGGAGGAAACAATACATTTTTTCTCATAAAATTGGATAAAGCAAAATATGGGATGATAAGGTCTAATATATTGTGCAAGACCTATTGCCATCCTTGAACAGAGCCTATTTTAAATATGATCCAGGAAGAATGAGTGAAAGGAGTCCACTCATCGGAGCAATGACCAGAGTGAAACCACAACATTCACAATACAAAGCAGATAGACTTACCAAGATTAGGAAGAAAGAAGAAAAATAACGTGATTTGTTCGCATTGCAAGAAATCAGGGTATGACGCTGAGATGTGCAACCAACATATAGAATACCCAAAATGGTAAACAAACAATCCAAAGTATGAGAGGAAAACAAGAGGCCGAGGTAAGAGGCCAACTACAACAGCAGAGTGGGGGTCCAAGAATTGGCTAAAGGAGGGCAATAATCGAGCTAATATTGTATTGGTTAAAGCTGGGACAGTAGTGGACATAAGATCGGCGAACTCAGGCCAGATGAAACCCCTCGAAATGAGCCCCAAGGAATAGGGAATTGTGATCGGGATATTGAAATCTCAAATATCAAATTCAAAGAAAAAGATGAATGATAAGCCTGAAATTAAATCCTGGGTCATTGACAAAGGCACCACCAATCATGTGATAGGTGATCTGGAAGGATTATGTGATCAATGGGATATTTTGAAATGTCTGATTATACTTCTGAATGGAAGCTACCCGGTGGTCATCAACGAGGAATC
Source organism: Datura wrightii (assembly GCA_035772735.1). Taxonomy (NCBI): domain Eukaryota; kingdom Viridiplantae; phylum Streptophyta; class Magnoliopsida; order Solanales; family Solanaceae; genus Datura; species Datura wrightii. The sequence goes on along the minus strand of JASDFA010000007.1, from coordinate 138,336,712 downwards.
CATTATATGAATGATTCGATATGACTAAAGGATGTCCTAAAATTGATAACAATCAAAGTGGTAATGTCTATTACATTCGATTTGGTTTGATTTTAATAATTTAAAAATCAACTAAATTGATTTGATTTTAGTTTTAATCAAAATTCGTTCCAAATTAAACCGTGAACACCCCTAGTTCTCGTTACCTTTTTCCAACAGCCACTTTACCATATCCTTAATCTACAGATCAATCTTATATTTTCAATCAACATCCTTCACTTCATTGCTCTTATTAAATTCATAAATAGAAGTTGGCTCATCATAATAGGAGTTTGGGAAGGCGCAAGACAAATAAACACAACTATTAAAGTAACCATCATGACAATCACATATATCACACACACACCATATATAAGATTGAGGAGATACACAATAAGAATAACCATTATCCAATCACCCATAGTTTTCATATGTCATTTATTTATATTTAATTATTAGATACAAACAAATACGAAACCTAGAAATCATTCATACTAGCTAACCTATCAATATTTTCTAGCTACAACTAAACCGTTAGTTCCTCAACAATGATGATAAAATTTGATCACACTCATAATTCATCCTAAAAAGATAAGTAGTTGCTATAAATATAATGTGGTCTTTAATCCGGAGTCAAACCTGTGACACCCCATAAATTTTTATCATTTAACCGATGCATGCATACATATGTTAAGAGTTTTAGGGTACGACGCATGCAGAAAAGGATTCGGGGACTAGAAGGCGAGCATGGTATCGAACGAGAAGGGGGCTGGAGGCCAGAGGCTGGGAGCGTTGAGCGCTGCATCGTGCTGCCTGCCCAACGCCATGGCTAGCACGTCGTGCCCCTGGCCTGGCATGATGGGCGGTGCACCGCGTTCCCTTGCCCACTACCTCCTATATATATATATAGATATAGATATATGTTATAATTTCAATTTTCATTCACTTAACATTTCCCAAAAATCAGACCCTCGAGCCTAGGGTATTCTCTCTTAATTTTTCATTAGTTTTTAGCAAAATTACACTGTTAAACTCCGTTCAAACGTAAATTTATCTTGGATAACAAGTTTCAGGCCTGTGAGGAACATTCCTATGGAGTTATTTCTTGAAATCTCGCTCGAAGTGTCAGAACTCCGCTGAGTAAAAGTTGTAGAAACCACTTTTAATTGAGTCCTAAGCGGCTACGAGTGATAAGTAAGCACTTCTACCTTCTAAACTCTCAGGAATTTATAAGCTTTCGGTTGAATTAGATAGAGGTTGAATAGTAGTTGCTATGCTTAAAAGGTTATTGCTATTTGCTGATTCCTACTATTGAAATAGCCTTATTCTCTCAGCGTAATGGTTGCAATTGGGTGAAATTATCGGCTTCAGGTTAGAACTGTTTGGGTGAATGAAAATCGGCATTCAAGGTATGTTAAGGCTAATCTCTTCAGCAAGTTATCCTCGTCGTATAGTTAATCTGACATATGCCTTGTAAGTAAGTTGCAAGCATGTATATTGTGATTAGCTGCTACAGATAGATTTAAGACTAAAACGTAGTACTCCGATCGGGATTGACCCCATCTATTATAGCCTTCCGTCGGCCAACCTTAGGGTTGCTAGTTGTGTCATTGTTTACAGGGCTATAGATCACTCAGAGGAGCATTATGACGTCTGAATGGACTATATTCAGGCCTATAAGGCCATATTACATCCATCCATGAATGGACTTCTTTTATTCCATGACGGCTTTACTGACCCTCCATCGAGCCTTGTGAGCCCAGGGTGCAGTCACAGGAGGCTAGAAGGCTCAGTTGCAGACCCAGAGGCCAGGTAGGTTGGCTATAGTTACCTATCGCATCATATTGACCAGATTAGGGGTATATAGATTGAACTGTACTTGCCAGGACTTATGGGAGCCCAGGTAGGTTATTCTGTGCTGATTGTATGGGGGCCAGGTAAGGTTCTTTTTGTATACTTACTTGTTAGCTATACTTCAGGATTTGAGGCTATTCAGGTTATAACTCTTATCCTTCTTATTGATTACTTTCAGTTCTTTTATTAGTTTTATTCAGTCATTTTCATTACTGTCTTACATATTCGGTACATATTGTACTGACGCCCATCCATAGGGTGCTGCATACTTGCCTGCAGGTATGGACAAACGTGTTTCAGGACCTTCTAAGCAGTCATCCAGGGTTAGCAGATCAGTCAGCTCTTTTTCTCCGAAGTTGATAGTTAGAAAGGTTTGCTATTTTGTTGTACAAATTTTGGGTAGGTCGGGGCACTATCCCGACAATTATTCCACTTTTAGAGGCTTGTGGACTACAATTTTTAGTTGTTGGTTGTTGTTGGCCGTGTGGGGCCTATGTATGTTATATTTTGCGTGTTGGCCATGTGGGGCCTAGTTCAGCTATTAGTTAACAATCTTTTCGGCTATAGTTTATATATGACTGCCTGTTTTTCTTTTGTTATGATTTAGACAACATGGTGGTCTTATCGGCCCGCATAGGATCCTTTTATTGTCATGTTTGCTGTGTTAGCTATTTTCTTTTACAAGAGTGTCCTTGTCGATCCGAGTATGTTTTTACAGCCGAGATATAGCTATTTGTTTTCTTGATTCTGTGTTGCTGGAAGGTACTAGAGGTGCATATGCTCAACTAGGTCAGTCCAAGTCCTAGTGTGGCATTATGTGCCAGTTATGCCTCCCAAGGTGGGGCATGACAAACTTGGTATCAGAGCTATGTCGTATCCTAGAGAATTTACAAGTCGTGTCTAGTAGAGTCTTGTCTATGGGTGTGTTGTGCACCACATTCTATAGGCAGAAGGCCACGAGGCATGATAGTGTGGTTACCCTTCTTTCTTATTCAATCGTGCTATAGGGGTATGTTGAATAGGGTTGAGTTCCTAAGCTTACGTTATTTTGCTTATCTATAGAGAAAATATCTTATGCACGATAGACTATGGCTAGTCGGGAGTTGGACACCGCTGCAAGAGAGGGCACTAGCAGAGTGCCACCGTAAGAGCTAGCCCGACCTGAGGGCGAGAGGGAGACATCATCTTGGTCTCCCCAGCATTCACTGCCACACCAAGAGCCCTCCAGGGCAGCAGATACACCAGTACCACCCCCAGTTATTCCTATACCATCGGATCAGGAGGTTAGGAGCGCAGTTTATATGCTGGCCCAGATGATGGCCGCTCAGCACCAGCCAGTGGCACCTGTTGTTGCTGAATCTAGTGGAGGACCCGGAAGTTCGAGGTTCCAAGAGTTTCTTGCGCTGATCCTCCGCAGTTTACGGGGATAGACCTCGGAGAGGATCCTCCGGACTTCCTAGATCAGTTACAAAGAATATTTAGGGTGATGCATGCTACGCCTACAGAATCAGTCGAGTTGGCAGTATTTCAGCTACGAGACATAGTGGTGTTGTGGTATTAAATTGGGTGAGGTCCCGAGGTAGAGACGTACCCCCTTCAACTTGGTCCAGTTTTTCAGAGGCCTTCATAGATTACTATTTTCCTCGAGAGATCCGATAGGCCCGGGTGGATCAGTTCTTGCACCTAGAGCAAGGTACAATGAGTGTTCAAGAGTTCGCGATGAGGTTTGACTCTTTGGCAAGATATGCGCTAGCATTTGTGGATACCATGCCAGCCATTATACATCGATTTATCATAGGGCTTGTTCTAGAATATTTGGAAACCTGTGTTACAACTACCTTATGGGAGGACATGGACGTTGCGCGCATTTAGGATTTTGCTTAAAACATCGAAGCGATTAGGTAGTGTCAGCATGAGGTAGAAAGAGCAAATCAAGAGCAGCGTCGGAGGGCCAGGCCCACTGATATGCAGGCAGAATTTTAGGGTGGACCCAAGCTGCGAATATCAAGTAGTCCACCTAGACCTACACCTTAGCAATAGCAGGGCGGTAGATCAGATCATCGTGGATAGTTAGGTCCCAGTGAGAGTTTTCGAGCATCAGGTTCTAAGCAGCAGAGAGGATTAGAGTAGGGCAGGCCCATTGCATCGCGTTGTAGCGTTTGCGGCCGACGACATTTAGGGAGGTATAGATACGACTCTACTACTTGTATACTTATGGGCAAGAAGGTCATATGATGAGGGATTGTCCGACCAGGGACCAGAGAGATCGGGACCAACAGAACAGGTTTTTAGCATGATCACATGTTCCAGCACCTTCGGCAGGGCGCAGACCCTCAGCTCCATCTTGCAGAGGCAGAGGTAGAGTAGGGGCATCTAGTTCTGGCAGTGGTCCGGATTGCACTTACGCCCTACTAGGGCGACAGGAGTCAGAGTTGTCACCAGATGTCGTGACAAGTATGCTGGATATTTGTTCTCACTTGGTTTATGCTTTAACAGATCCAGGTCCTAGCTTGTCTTATGTTACTCCACCAGTGGCACGAAAATTTGGTATAACACCAGAATTGTTTCAACGACCATTTTCTGTATCCAAAACTGTTGGTGACTCTATTATTGCTAAGAGAATTTACTGGGGCTGTACAATAGAGGTTGTTGGTCATTAGACTTTAACAGATTTGGTTAAGCTAGAAATAATTGATTTTGATGTAATTATGGACATGGATTGGCTAGCACCATGTTATGCCAATGTGGAGTGCTGGACCAGGACCGTCCGATTTCACTTTCCCAGGGAGGTAGTACTAGAATGGAAAGGCAATGCAGCCACGCCAGAAGGTAGGTTTATATCCTATCTTTAGGCGAGAAAGCTAATAGTGAAGGGCTGTATTTACCATATTGTTAGAGTTTAGGATACGCAGGCAAAATCCCTGACTCTTTAGTCCATTCCCGTGGTCAGTGAATTTTTAAATGTATTCCCGGATGAGCTTGCTGGTATTCCCCCAGAGTGTGAGATTGATTTCTCTATTGACCAGCCACCAGGTACACAACCTATATCCATCCATCAGTACCAAATGGATCCCACTGAGCTGAAGGAATTGAAAGAACAGTTGAAAGATCTACTAGAAAAAGACTTTCTCAGGCCTAGTGCTTCGTGGTGGGGTGCGCTGGTTCTTTTTGTAAGAAAGAAGTACAGCTTCGTACGAATGTGTATAGATTATCGGCAATTGAATAAAGTTAATATTAGGAATAAATATCCTCTTTCAAGGATAGATGATTTATTTGATCAGTTGCAGAGGCAAAATATTTCTCCAAAATCAACTTAAGATCTGAGTATCATCAAGTGTGAGTTTAGGAGAAAGATATTCCGAAGACAGTCTTAGGACCAAGTATGGTGTTTTTGAATTCTTGGTCATATCCTTCGGATTGACGAATGCCCCAGCAGTGTTTATGGATTTGATGAACAACATCTTCAGACTATATTTAGATTTGTTTATGATAGTGTTTATTGATGATATTCTTGTATATTCACTCTCAGAAGCTGAACATAGAGATCATTTATAAACAGTACTCCAGATCCTCAAAGATCACCAGTTATACGCGAAGTTTTCAAAATGTGAGTTTTGGTTAAATTCTGTAGCTTTCTTGGACCATATTGTGTCAGATGTAGGTATCCAAGTTGACTCACAGAAAATCGAGGCAGTAAAGACATGGCCTAGACCCAGGACTCCTATTGAGGTTTGTAGTTTCTTGGGTTAGCTGGGTATTACAGAAGGTTTGTGGAAGGATTCTCTGCCTTATCAGCACCGTTGACCAAATTGACTCAGAAAGCAGTTAAATTCCACTAGACCAAGGCTTGCGAGCAGAGTTTTTAGGAGCTAAAAAATAGATTGACATCTGCACCAGTATTAGCCTTACCGAAAGGTTCAGAGGGCTATGCCATATACTGTGATGTTTTAGGCATTGGGTTAGGATGTGTTCTAATGCAACATGGCAAGGTGATTGCCTATGCTTCGAGACAACTGAGGAAGCATGAAAAGAACTACCCCACCTATGATTTAGAGTTAGCTGCAGAGGTTCATGCTTTGAAAATATAGAGGCATTACTTGTATGTTGTGCATGTGGACATCTTCAGTGATCACAAAAGCCTCCAGTATATTTTCATGCAAAAAGAGTTGAATTTGCGACAGCGTCGTTGGCTAGAATTGCTGAAAGACTACGATGTGAACATCCTATATCACCCAGGGAAGGCTAATGTTGTACCCAATAACCTTAGCCGTAGATCCATGAGCAGCCTAGCATATTTGAGGCCAAAATGGTGGGGAATGGCCCAAGAATTTCACCAATTAGCCAATTTAATCATCCGGATAGTAGATTCGAAAGATAATGGGGTCATGATCTAGAATACACAGGTTTATCTCTAGTTTTAGAGGTGAAAGAGATGCAGTACAAGGACTCTTGCCTAGAACAACTCAAAGACAAGGTTCAACAGGGCAAACTATCGGCCTTTAAGTTATTGGGAGACGACGTCTTGAGATTCAGAGATCGACTCTGTGTTCTAGATATAGCAGGCTTCGCCAGTAGATCATGGTAGAGGTACATTATTCTCGTTACTCTCTTCACCCAGGTTTGATGAAGATATACCATGATATAAAGGATATATATTGGTGGCCTGGAATGAAGAAAGGTATAGTGAGTTTGTAGCACAGTGCCCTAATTGCCAGCAGGTGAAAGCTGAACATCAGAAACCTGGCGGACTGACTCAGGAGATAGTTGTACCTATGTGGAAATGGAAAGCCATTAATATGGATTTTGTTATAGGGTTACCTCGCACCAGGCGTAAATTCGACTCCATTTGGGTCATCGTCGATAGATTGATGAAATCAGCCCATTTCTTGCCAGTCGGGACTATGTTTTCGGCCAAGGATTATGCTGAGTTATATATTAAAGAAAATAGTCCAACTGTATGGCGTCCCAACATCTATTATTTCTGACAGAGAGACACAAGTCACAGCTAGATTCTGGCAATCATTTTAGAAAGGTTTGGGGACGCAGGTTAATTTGAGTACAACTTTCCATCCACATACTGACGGTCAAGAAGAGCACACTATCCAGACGCCCGAGGACATGCTATGGGCGTGTGTGCTAGACTTTGGAGGGAGTTGGGATGAGCATCTACCCCTTGTTGAGTTTTTATACAATAACAATTATCATTCTACTATTCAGATGGCGCCTTATGAGGCTTTTATGGGCGGAAATGTAGGCCCCCTATAGGATGTTTTGAAGTAGGGGAGTTAGGGTTGATCGACCTAATATGATACATCAGTTTGAAGAAAAGGTGAAACTTATCAAAGAGCGTCTGTTGATAGCCCAGAGTCATCAGAAGTCCTACTCCAATGTTCGGCATAGAGACTTGGAGTTTAATATGGACGATTTGGTATTTCTTAAGGTTTCCCCTATGAAGGGCATGATGAGATTTGGCAGGAAGGGCAAGCTTAGCCCTAGGTTCATTGGCCCGTATCTAATCCTTCAAAGGATAGATCGAGTAGCATATGATTTAGAACTGCCTTTAGGGCTAGAATCTATTCATTCAGTTTTTCACGTGTCAATGTTGCGAAAATGCATAGGAGACCCATCCCGGGTTATCCTGGTTGAGGATGTTCAAGTTACTGAAGAATTATCCTACGAAGAGACTCCAGTTGCCAAACTAGATCAACAGGTTCGTAGATTAAGAACTAAAGATGTAGCCTCCGTTAAAGTCCTATGGAGAAACAGAGAGGAGATGACTTGGAAAGCTGAGGATGACATGATGTCTAAATATCCTCACTTATTCCAGGCTTGACCCAGATTGTATAGTTGAGGTGAAATTGGGGTTGAATTATTGTCTTGTTGCTTATATTATTAGTATTAACTAGTTGCTCACTTTCATGTTATGGAGTAGTTGTTTGTAGTGTCCTATGAGACACCTATGTTGGACTTTTCTGTTTTTCAGGTTTTCAGATAATCCACATTATAGAGGAGACTCTGCCAAATTTTTTTTAGCAATGGTTAAAGGAGTTGAGTCTCTTAAGCTTAAAATTACATTCGAGGACGAATATTCCTAAGGGGGGATGATGTTACACCACATAAATTTCTATCATTTAACCGATGATGTGTACGTAGAGAGTTTTGGGGTACACGCATTTGGGAAAAGGTTCGAGGACTTATAGGCGAGCACAGTATCGAACGAGCAGGAGGCTGGAGGTCGGAGGCTAGGCGTCATGCCGTTGTGCCTACCTAGCACCATGGTTGGCACGTCACGCCCCTCGCCTGGCGTGATGGGTGGCGTGCTGTGCCCCCTTGCCCACTCCCTCATATATATATGTTATAAGTTCAATTTTCATTCACTTAACATTTCCCAAAAATTAGACATTAGACCCTATAGTATTCTCTCTCAAATTTTCATCAGTTTTTAGAAAAATTACGTCATTAAACTCCGTTTAAATGCAAATTTATCTTTGATACGAGTTCCAGGCCTGTGAGGAACGTTCCAACAGAGTTATTTCTTGAAATCTCGCTCGAAGTGTCGGAACCCTACCAAGTAAAAGTTGTAGAAATAACTTCTAATTGAGTCCTAATAGGCTACGAGCGATAGGTAAGCACTTCTACCTTCTAAACTCTTAGGAATTTGTAAGCTTTCGGCTGAAGTAGATAGAGGTTGAAATGTAGTTGCTATGCTTAAAAGGTTATTGTTATTTGCCGATTCCTACTATTGAAATAACCTTATTCTCTCAGTGTAAAGGCTGCAGTTGGGTGGAATTACCTCCTTCAGGTTGGAATTGTTTGGGTGAACGAAAATTAGCATTCGAGGTATGTTAAGGCTAATCTCTTTGGCATGTTATGGCTTATCTCTTTGGCATGTTATCCTCGTCGTATAGTTGATACGACCTATGCCTTGTAAGTAAGTTGCAAGCATGTATATTGTGATTAGCTGGTACAGATAGATTTTAGACTAAAATGTAGTACTCCGATCGGGATTAAGCCCATCTAATATAGCCTTCCGTCGATCAACCTCAGGGTTGCTAGCTGTGTCATCGCCTACAGGACTGTAGATCACTCAGAGGAGCTATATGACATCTGAAAGGACTATATTCAAGCATATAAGGCCGTATTACAGTCCATCCATGAATAGACTTCTTTTATTCCATGACATCTTTACTAACAGTCCGTCGAGCCTTGTGAGCCCAGGGTGCAGTCATAGGAGCCCAGAAGGCTCAGACACAGCTACAAGAGCCCAGTGGGCTCAGTTGCAGACCCAGAGGCTAGGTAGGTTGGCTATAGTTACCTGTCGCATCATATTGACCAGATTAGGGTATATAGATTGAACTGTACTTGCCAGGGCTTATGGGTGCCCAAGCAGGTTATTCTGTGTTGATTGTACCTTCTAGGTTTATGGGGGCCAGGTAAGGTTCTTGTTTGTATACTTACTTGTTAGTTATACGTCAGGTTGTGAGGCTATTCAGGTTATAACTCTTATCCTTCTTATTGATTACTTTCAGTTCTTTTATCAGTTCTATTCAGTCATTTTCATTACTATCTTACATATTCGGTACATATTGTACTGACGCTCATCCATAGGGCGCTGCATACTTGCCTGCAGGTACGGATAGACGTGTTTCAAGACCTCCTTAGCAGTCATCCAGGGTTAGCAGGTCAGTCAGTTACTTTTCTTTGGAGTTGATAGTTAGAAAGGTTTGCTCTTTTATTATACAACTTTTGGGTAGGTCGGGGCACTGTTCCGGTCATTATTTCACTCTTAGAGGCTTACAGACTACAGGTTTTAGTTTTTGATTGTTGTTAGTTGTGTGGGGACTATGTATGTTATGTTTTATGTGTTGGCCATGTGGGGCCTATTTTAGCTATCAGTTAGCAACCTTGTCGGCTGTGGTTTATATATGACTCCCTATTTTCTTTTTTATGACGTAGACAACATGGTGGTCTTGTCGGCCCGCATAGGATCCTTTTATTGTCATGTTTGTTGGGTTAGTTGTTTTCTTTTACAAGTTTGACATGTGGCTTTGTTGGCCCGAGACTGTGTTTATAACCGAGATATAGTTGTTTGTTTTCTTGATTCTATGTTGCTGGGAGGCACTAGAGGTGCATATACCCAACTAGGTCAGCCCAGGTCCTAGTGTGGCATTAGGTGCCAGTCACGCCTTGTAATAAAATCACACAGAAAACTAAGGTTAACTATAGTTATTCAAAATCACTAAGAAAATAAGATTATTCAACTTCTCAAGGCTTATTATATCTGAATTTTGTATGAACTAACAAGAATAAAAAAAATATTTAAATAATCAAGCTATTGATGACTTTTTCTTTAAGAATAAAAGATCTAGAATGATGACTTCACCAACGTAGGTAAAAACTCTAATGTGTTACTGTAATCTAACTAAACTAATCTCTATCAATCATGAATCTTTTCTTACCACAAATATCTCTCGACCAAGTGTAATAATTTTCTAACGCTATTCTCTCGAATGAACCCTAGCTAACTAATTGATCTATTCGCCTCGATCGGGTTAAAGATTTGTTATCTCTAACCTTCACTTTTAATCTCAGTTATTGATCTCTTAATGCTTTGAAGTGATGGTGCTAAACCAAAACATAATTTCACAGTCTCTCTCGATAACTGTAAGATAAAATTGCACCATTAATCCAGGGATCTTTAATTAATAAAATCAATGAGTAGTTAAACAGATAAAGATAAAAAGAATGACTTGTTTATAATTAAGCAAAATCATAAGTTCCTCCAACAAGTGGTTCCATCAACATTCTAGAAAAAAATTCTAGCTACTCATACTAGTGTTTAAGAGTATAGCATGGATTTTCAGAATGAACAAGTAAGAAAAAAGAAGAGATTTAAACTCTAGTAAGAAAAATAGAAGAGATTGAATTTCTAAGTTGAATTCCAGTCTCTTCTGCTCCTTACGTTGTTCTTGCCCCTAAAAAGTCAGCATGTACCTCCTTAGGTTAGAAGTACCGCCTCCAAAATCAAATGTAAACCTTCACAAATCAGTTATTGGTCTATTTATATCGTGTACAAAGAATTCTTGGACTAAAATATACTTAACATAGACAAAACCTGAACTCTATCGAAACTAAGCCTGGCAGGAAGCAGGCCTCATAGAATGGTCGTGTCATGCACACCCAATTTTACATACTCCTAATTTTTAAACATATGTCATCATCTCAAAGTTGAGCGGCGCGGGCCGCGTAGCGTGGCTGCCTCACACATGCTTTATTGCTGCGTGTTTTTAGTTTTCTTCCTTTTAAAATGTTCAATTGGTTCTTGAACCCCAAACTCAGTCTTCATTATTTTTCTTATACTGTTACTCATACTTCAGAGCTCCAAAGTAAATTTTATCTCCACACATGCTCATTAGCTCAAAAATCAGTCCTACACAAAGAAACAAATGGAATATGCATAAACGATTACAATTGTAATCAAATGACTATAAAAGAACACATATGAGGACTAACTATCGGAGAAATGTTTGCATTTTATACCGAATATCAAGTACCCATTATATGGACAAGTTAATCATATAAAGTATGCATCCTCATTTAATTATACACATCAATATCAATTGAATCATGATGATGAGTTACGATTTATTAAACTAATGCTTACAAATAAAGGAGGTGACACATTTTAAGTGGTTAACTTGTCTATGAAATTGGTGATTGAGAGCATGCGTAAAAGATCTTTTTATAATTTTGATTTGAAAATTTCTAATATGAACACTTTATCCTGTGTTAATGCACTCAACATAAAAGTAATTCATATATCTATATGAAATACACTGAAAAATTTAATAGATTGTCGATATATTCTTCGCAAGGAGAGAGCTGAGATTTGTTCAAATTTAATTTTCTTCTACTTTATGATGTACATTGATGCTATAATATTTACTTTTTAACCTAGAAATATTGTAGAGTATCTACTTTCCTTTCAAGTCTAGATTTTATATTAATTGCATAATATTTAATTTTTTTAGTTTATTATCTGTTAGAAAAATAATATATTCTTTTTATTTTATTCTCTTTAATTACTTATAAAGAGTGATGTACTCTTCTATCAGAATTAATGAATCAATATATATATATATATAAATGAGACTTAGAGGTATGCTGATGTGGCATGCCTCTAAGAACTTTATTCATATTTTTATTTTTTTCTTATTTTGTTTGAATATTTTTTATTTAAAATTATTTTTTAAATTAATTTATTTAATTTTTGATGTCATTTAATGTTATCACAGTATATAAAGAGTGCTAAATATAATACATTTAACATAACTAAGAAAAAAATTGTAATTAAGAGATTTAAAAGATTAATTTTTTAAAATATTTTTTTATATAACACATCTAAATCTATCTATCTATGTATAATCTATATCTATCTATATCTATATATAATATAAAGTTAGGCGTTAGAGAAGTGATATGACATCTCTCTTTGGATAAGAATTCAGTTTATCTTTTTTCTTCTTCTTTTTTTGATAATTTTCCTCAAATTTTTATTTATTTATTATTATACAAAAATAAGTGTGTAAATTACTACTCACTCTATTTATTTTTATTTTATTATAAAAAATTAAATATTTCAAAATTTACTACTTCACTTATTTTTATTCTTTATCATAATATTAAAAGCCTAAATATTTACTACTGCAACCTTTCATTTTCTCTATAAAAAATAAAAATATGTTAAAATGATGTGTGTGTGTGTGTGTATCATATTACTATATAAGTGGAAAACCCCTTAGTTGAAAAGTTGAATTACCAAAATGTCCATTAAATAAAAAACGACCATTTTACCTATATTTAAAAACTGCTCCTATTAATAATTTTGTACAAAAAAGTAAATTTAAATTTTAATAATTGTAAATATGCATATAAAAGACCTAAAGTATAAAACTAAAAGGACCAAAATAACCATCATAAGTTAAATGACATTTTTGCCGTTCAGTCAAACACCAATTCTATAACATCTTTGTGTAGAATTATAAATAAACATCCCAAATTAATTATTTTTATCTATTTTTTTCTTGATTCCCTCATTTATTACTTGAATTTTGTATTATTTTAGTTTGAAGCCGGTGGAATTTGAGAAGAAAATACTTAATGAATAATAAAAATCTAGAATATTTATAATTATGATATGATGTTTGAGTTTCTTTCAGATTTTCCGATACGAATATGAAACTCCAATGTCTTCGTTCTTTTATAAACTTAATTATAATTATTGTTGAAATTTAATGCATAATGCATATGGTACTAATTAGAATTTTTGAACGTTATATCTATAATTCTGGTCTTATGACCAGTGAAGTGTCATACTTCTATGATTAGAAAACTATGTTTTTCTCAACTTTTTGATGATTTCCTATTTCCTTAACTTTTAGTTTTCTTGGTGATTAATTATGAATACAAATATCCTTTTTTTTTCTAAATAATAGTAAATAAGTTTGCATTAAAATCCAATTAAAGGTTAGAGCATTTGTAATAGTTTTTAATGTGTATTAATCTCTTAATAATTAAACGTTAATTAATTCTTGAGTCTCTTCATATTATATTTTTGGTGTTAATTCTTGTGCCTCTTCATATTATATCGGGATTCATCTTTTTTGGTCTTTTTCTTCACTTTATACTTTTTAAATTTTTGATTTTGTGAACTTTTTTTTACCATTTATTTTGTGTTAAAAACTCAACAGTCCCTCTTTTAACTCACTTAATTATGATGAAACACTTTTTAGAGCCTTTTTCCTCCCCTGAAAATAATTATTAAACTCAATTAATTTATCACCTATAACTTAAATATAGTTGCAGCAGTGACAACCTAGAAATAACAGGCCTATAAATATTATTCAAATAGCTATTATTTTTTCCTCCTTTGTGTATTCCTCATTGCACTCATCGCCTTTTCCAGATCACTTTCTATTTATTTTTATCAAAATTTGTTTGAGCATGTAGAATAGTTATATATATAAATGTAATAAATAATTTTATAAGTGGAAATATTTTTATTTTTTTTATTTTACAGATAAGAAGATACGTGCACAATGATATTATAAGGCTTGGTTATGCTGAGAATTTGATGGATTATTCTTTTGTTCAAGTGAGTGATACTCTCAACTATTCTTCTTTTATACCAATTAGTCTTTGAATTACCTTAAATATAAAGTTTAATCTCATATCCCTAAATTATTAATTAGAGATTTTAGATCAAACTTTGAAAACAAGATCATCTTTAAAAAAACATTATCCAAAGTAGAATTACCTTCATGAACTCGCAAACTCTATTAATCACTCCAAATATAAGTACCAATACAGAATCGAAAATAAAACAGAATATAATCACTATTTAATACCAATTTTTGGGATAATGCTGGAAAGATGAGGAGCCGATGAATTGAAGAAAAATGTGAAGGTATAAATTATGAGAAGGTGATGAGTGGTTTGAAAGAGATAAAAGAAACTAAAAATGATTTTTTTTTTCAAAAAAAAAAGGAAAGAAGAGAAACATAGAAAATAACTAGGAAAAAATGATAAAATTTTAAAAGAGAAGAAAATAATTAAGTTTTACCAAAAAAAATCTTTTTAACGACACATTTCTAACGATGAAAAGTAGAGAAAAACATTCTTATATTTTATTTTAAAAATAATCTTAAAGTAAAAAAAAAAATTAGCGTGGTGATTGTGCTGTCACGGCTTCTTCTTTTTATTTTTCCTTAAGATTATGCTTGGCTTTAAAATTTTAGTTTCGGTTTTAATATTAGAAGGACAATTCGATGGACAACACAATCAATGTCTAAATATAAATTTGTGAAATACTTCTGAGTTGGAATTATACATTTTAACTTTAGATTCTCCTATTACAAGATAAATTTAAGATATTTTCAATTGTTGCAAACTTATATTTTCAATCTTTATTTTAAAAAAAAGGAATTTCATAAGTCTTTTGCTGCCTAAATTTCAGTATTATCTAATTGTAAGATAAAATTTAAAATATTTTTAATTGTTGTACACTTAAATTTTTAGCTTTTATTTTTAAATATTTTCATAAATTAAGTAAACTTCTTTGTAACTGTGCGAAGCACGAAAAAATTTACTAGTGAATCAATACAAAGAGTTTTTATTCATTATCTCTTAAATTTTTTCTTTAGTTCCTTCAATTTATATAAGTGGTATCAGAGTCCTCCATTAATCAAAATGGTTTTGTGAGTCATTAAAGAAGAACTTTCAACCACTTTTTAACTCATATTTATTTTTAACTCAATTTTACCCTGCTTTTATTTTTAACGCATGAGCTTCAATATCAATTTTAGCTCATTCTTATATTCAACGCATGAATATTGTTTTTAATTATCAATACCAATTTTTAACCAATATAAATTTAATACATACCTATTTGAACTTTGAAAACATCAATATTTCTTTGAGAGTCCCACATATTCATCGATGACAAATCATCAAAATTGATCGATAAAAATAAAACTAACATGTAACAAAGTGTTTAAAAAGAAAAAGATGAATCAAGTGTTCAAATACAAATTGAATTACCAGCTTGAGTTTGAGCAAAAATCTTAAAATTTACTTTTTTCTAGTTTATAATTTACATTAATGGTAATATATTTACTTTCTTTTTCTTTTATGAATATTTATTTTCCTATTAAATTTTGATTTTACATTAATTGTATAATATTTAGTTTTGTTTTAGTTTAGTATCTACAAGAAAAATAACATATTTGTCACACCTTAAATTCGAGGAGCCGTGATCAGCACCTGATGCCTCACTTGACTGAGCAAACCTGTAGTTAATCAACCAACAACACACCTAAGCCAATGAGGCTTGGGATTACAACACAATATCATAACAACAGAAATAAAAAAACAATTAACATCAGAGTTTGTTAACATCAGAGTTTGTAGTGAAAGTTGGCCTCCAAAGCAACACTTGTATACCGTGGCTGAGTAGGTCCAACCTAAATGAAAACAATAGTACAATGTGGCCAATCAGACTTACAACAGTTCAACAACCCCAAAAGGACAGTCTACGAGTCTCTACGAGTTCAATAAGATAATATATATGGTCGGGACAGGGCCCAACCTACTCAATATATACATATATGCTCTAAAAACAAAAAAAAACTAGTAACTTCAAACAACCCGGAGCTTACCAACAACTAGAACTCCTGCTCAGCTACATTGGTCACAATCTACTTGCCGATCAACACTTGTAGGCATGTATGCAGTACTCCCTAGCTCGGAGAGTCAATACAGAAATGTACCAAGTATGTAAGACAACATAATAATAAGGTATAAGATAATAGGAAGGGGACATAAAGATACCAACAGAACAACCCAACTAAAGCAATAGTGACCTACAATACCTCACAACAACTCAGCTGCTCCAATCCTAGGCTTTCCAATAACAATAACAATTCTTAGACAATTTCGTAACTAACTCACAGCTAACCAGAACAAGTACCAATACAAATTACAATATAAAACAATAACCAAACAAGAATCGATTACAAGCCTTGCCAAAAACTTTCACGGCTATATAGGTTATACCAGAAGTATTCACGGTCTTACAAGTCGACTATGAACACGAGCTCAATCATACTAGAGTAACTACCATGACCCAAGAAAATCTCAACCATGTTAGAAGTATCATGAACATGCACAAGCTCGAATTTATCAGAGGAATATCATACCTCGTAGGCCAACTTAACCTTAGGCTCAGCCTATCGCCGAAATGACTCTTGCGCATTGGGTACTTGCAAACCTGAGGGCACTCATATTTAGTACATAGAAATCAACACATGAATACACAACATAAATAAATACAAAAAAATCATCCTAAAACCACAAATAATACTCTACCACCAAATCTCCCCAACTGCACAACCAAATTACGTATCCAACCAACCCACCATTATGCCATAAACAAACATATCTATATGACAACTCGAGCTGCACACTCGACTTACAAATTCCACTACAAACCAGAAGCCCAACAAGGAGTAATAACACAAAATAAAAGGCTATAAAAACAGCCAACACGTATGACATATCGATTATACGAAGTTCAATGAAAAATATGTCCAAAAGAGTGAAGACGAGACTTAACATAACTCTTAATCGATGATCAACAACCTAGCCAAACCTTCATGCTATAGAGTACCAAGCTACTACAACGAGTAGATCCTCAACCAACCAATATGAAGCCACAACTAATCTACAAGAGAAAACACGTACGATACCTAAACGATAAGATTTTTATGGATTCAATTATATGGACTCCAAAATGAAGATGTATCAACTATCACAAGTCCATAACTACTATATCTCAATAAAAATCAAGAAGAGAGGTCACATACCCAATTGGTCTATAAGAAACATCCACGAAACCATTGGAACAACGACGAGAACATGAGCTACACGAAGGTTATAATAATTTGACCACCAAAATAAGCTAGGATCATTAATTTCTAGCTCAGGATCATCAAGAACATGGAGGATATGTAGGGGAGAGGGTTTCCACCACTTGGGAACTTGGAAAATATACTTGGAATGAAATAAAACCAACCAAGGGTCAATATATATATAGTTCCTGCCCGACTACACAACTATGATACGGGCCTCCTAGCATGACGCATTGCAATAGGCCATTTCTCTGGCTTTCTGAATTGTTTTCCATCGTTTGATTCTTCGCATGCGATCTTGATCCCCGTCCTTCCCTCGATAAACAATGCATAGCCACAAAACTAAACTTGGATGTTCAAAACATAGAAATATAATTGATCTAAATGTATAGGGTGTTACATCCTCACCTATTAGAAATATTCATCCTCGAATGTTGGTGATACACATGAATCAATTCTAAGATTTATTGCAACACAATTAAACTCACACAAGCAACCAGAATCTGTAGATCTATGACGAAATGACATCAAATAACATAATGCATCCCTGGACCTACGAAGGTATAGATAGATACCAACGCAACCAAATAAAATGAGTACCTGAGGCATCACATATACTTGTTGATCTGTTAAAGTAAAGATATGGCCTGAAGCTCTCTCTATAGTAGTTGCCTTACCACTATGCTGGCCTCTGTCTATACCAGACTGTAAACCCTGCTCAACTGCGCCTGCTAGAGAAAACGACCCTACTATTAACCCTGTTGGTCATGCCATACGACTTTGTCCTTAGATAGGACAATCCTTGATCTTATGGTCCTTACTGTCACACAAAAATAAGCAATTGGCCTTCTCCTGGATCTACTAAAGTTCCTCCTGTGACACTGTTTACAATATGCTCGGGAGCCTTCTCTTAGCTCAGTTAGGGTACCATATAAAACCCAACACCCAGCAATAATGGTAGGGAAAATATAGATGGTTTGCCCTGGTAATATGGCCTGGGGCCACCTTGTGAAGCACCCTAAAAGTCTATAGGCATAGATATCTTCGACTGCTCTCTTAACCTCCTATCTCTAGTGTTTGCTCATCGAGACTTTGAGCAAGTTCTTATATCTGAGATATATCCACAGGTTTCTGCATTGAGGTGATCTTATAATGCTCCATATTCTTAGGTGCCAACCCATTCACATGTTTGTCTATCTTAGCGTATGTAGTGTCGATGAAAGATGGAGCATATTTGGCCAAGGAGTCAAATTCATGTTCATACTCTCGTATACTCGTGTTTCCCTACTACAGGGACAAGAACTAATTAACACGAGCCTCCCGCACTTCAAGCGGCAAGTAATGGTCCAAAAAGCATCAAAATAGTTTGCCCATTTAGATGGAGGTAGATCTCGACCCCTGGACCTCTCTCAACCTTCCTATCATAATACAGCTATCTCACGTAGTCTGAATGCAGCCAACTCTACCACCTCAATTTAGGTTGCATGAATCACTCTAAATATACAATAAAATTGATTAATCGAATTCTATGGATCATGATTCACATCAATCCTAGAGAACTCTAGAGGACTTAGTGCAAAGAACTCACGAGTCTTGGAGCTCCCTGATCTCTCAGATGATCTGACACCATTCGACGCCCTAGATCCATGTTGTGTTCTCACTATTCTAGTTAACAGATATACCACAGTATTTAGATCTTGATCTATAGCAACCATAGGAGGATCTAGAGGTCTTGTCGCCCTCGAGACATCCCTAGGTGGAGGTACATATGGAGGAGACGGAGATGGAGCTTCTCCTTGAGCCTTGGATAGGTTAGTCTCTATATGTTGCACTTTGTTGGCACCCTCACCAACAGTTATATCTAGCCACTGATCAGCTGCCATTTTGTGTGTCATTGGAATTTTCTACATAAATTAACAAATATGAGTCTAGACCCAACTCTTATGACATCTGACTTACCGCATGATTTCGATTAGAAAGAAGGGTAACAATCCTAGATATCATATAACCTGTTGTTTATAAGTATATTACACAACGTACACATAAATAAGACTCTACAAGCATGACTTATAGACTCTCTAGGACACGATCTATTTTGGTATCAAATTTTTCACGCCCCAAACCCAAAGAGGCACGACCAGTACCCAGTGTCTCACTTAATTGAGTGAACCTATAGCAACTAACCAACAACAGACTTGAATTGATAAGGCTCAACATTATAACTCAATATCATAACAACAAAACTAAAGACAACAACTAATTTTAGAGTCTGTAGAGATAGCTGGCCTCCAAAGCAACACTTATATACAACGGTCGACAAGGCCCAAACTAAATGAAAATAACTATACAGTATGAACAACCAGACTTATAATAGTTCAACAACCCCCAAAAGGATAGTCTACAAGCCTCTACAAGTTCAACAAGATGATATATGAGCGGGATAGCGCCCCGACCTACCCAATATATACATATGTACTCCAAAAATAAAATATCTAATAACTCTGAACAACCTGGAGCTTACCAACAGCTAGAACTCTTGCTCAACTACGTGGGTCATGATCTACCTATCGACCAACACCTACAGGTATGTATATAGAACCTCCATGCTCAAGGTATCAGCGCGAAAATGTATCGAGTATGTAAGAAAATAGAATGATAAGGTATAAGATAACATGAAGGGGATAGAAAGATATCGATTAAAAAACCAATTTGTAACCAACCGTACCTCACAACAACTCACCTGCTCCAATCCAGGCTTTCCAATAACAACAATTCTTAGCCAATTCACGTATCCAACTCACATCAACCAAAACAAGTATCAATAAAAAATACAATATAAAACAACAAAACAAGAATTGATCACAAGCTTTACCAGAAGCTTTCACGGCTATTGTAATACCCCAAAAGTCCCTAAGACGAGACCCAAGTCTTGTGAGTTGAGATATTTTAACGCCTTGAACTTTCAGGCTAAGTTTGAAATCGCTCTAACTATGTGGATAGACTCGAGCTCGATGAATTTTATGGAAAACTAGGTGTTAATATCAATTCTTTAGTGCGAGAAGTGCATAGCATACAAATTAAGGTCATAAGGAATCTCTAGCACAAAGTTGAGTTGAGAGCCTTCTTACCTATTGAGTTTTCGTAGAAGTTCTTACAACGGTTAATTTCAAATGACCATTTCTCCCATTTCCTAAAGTATTTTTGGGTGATTCAACACATCAAATTGAATCCCTTTGGGTCTCTTTTCCAACGCATTCGACCTTGCGTCAATCAAAGTACAGAGTAAAAAGTTATGAGTAGTTTAATGAAACAGGAAAAATGGCACCAGGCATTGATGAACCTCAGCACGTGTTGTACTATTAACCAATGACTCATCCCTTTGGTCGTTGGTTCTTCCAGTTTCAGGTTTTATTTCAGCAGTTCGGAGGTATTTTGGTAAACTCCTACTCTTTTAACTCCTTAATGACATCGTTTTAGGTTATCTAAGGGTTAGATTAAAGGGTTTAACTTAGCCTAAATCCCTACTCTCTTCAACTATCCGTAGATTGAAGATTCTTTCTCAAGTCAAGCTAGAGTTCATCACCTCTCTCATCTCAATTTCTCTTGGGTTTATAACCTCTCTCATCTCAATTTCTCATGGGTTTTGAAGGCAAGTTAGGGAATCATCTACCCAGGTATGTAGGGTCATGAATGGGGGAAATCCTTCCACCCTCATGCCCAATTTCACCTCTAATTCATGAATTCAAGTCTCCAAGTATGATTTATGAAAAAGCTACTGTTAGACCCCACTTTTACAAAATCTCTCATGGTCTTCTACGAATTCGATTCTCTCATGTTTATATCCATGATTTATGATTTTGACGCATGTTTTCAACTAGAATTTCTCATGAATCAATGATTTACAAGTTATAATGATTTTACTCAAGTATTCATGATTTAACGAATTTCAAGTTTATGAATTATGGCCAACTCACGGATATTATTTTATTGCTATTTTATGTATGTCAAGCATGATTATGATTTCATGATTTGTACCAGCACATGCTAGACCAAATAGTTTTATGACGATGATTATAAGCCATGTGCATATTTTTGGGAGTAAGTGTCTAACATTGAGTAGGCTGGGGTATAGGCGAACCTGGTCTTAGAACTACGTGTCACTATAGGTATATATTCATGTTCAAGCCCTACGAGGATTCATGAGTGATATCAGTCCTTAATCGTTCCTTGCCTTGGCAAGCTTGGAACGGCTCTGCCAACTTGAGCGAGATAGTTGGGCATCATGTAAACTCTATCATGATGGTGTCGTTTATGATGAGTCTCCCTATCACGCCCCACCTTGGGAGGCATGACTGGCACCTGGTGCCCTACTAGGATCTGAAATGACTAAGCTAAGTTGTGCACTCCTGGTGTAGGCTTACTTCTCAATTCAAGAAAATAATGGGCTATATCTCGGCTGTAAATACAACCTCCGGCCGACAAGGCCTTATAGCCACCTGTAAAAGAAAACCAGCTAGCCAGAAACAACAACAACAGGGAATCCTATGCGGGCCGACAAGACCACCATGATGTCTAGTTATGACTGTAAAGTAAAACCAGTGCTAAGCTAAACTATGGCCGACAAGACCGCTAATCTGCCAGCTAAGCAAGGCCCCACACGGCCAACACGTAAACTAAAATAGATATGGGCCCCACATGGCCAATAACAACTAGCCACAGGGAAATATAAATAATCTGCAAGTCTCTAGGAGTAATATAATGGTCGGGACAGGGCCCCGACCTACCCATGAACTGTACAATCAAAAGAAGTAAACCTTCTGTCTACAAGCTCCGGAAGAAAGGAGCTAACTGCTCTGGCGATGCTGGATGAAAACTATGAGGGACATGCTCCTCGTCTATCTGTACCTGTAGGCAAGTAATGCAGTGCCCCAGAAAAGCGTGTCAGTACAATATGTACTGAATATATAAGGCGATAACTGTATATGACTGAAATAAAGAGATAGAACTGAGAATACTGAAATGAAGGGGTAGAGATCATACCTGAGTAATAGAATTTCTTACTATCTAATTTATTAATAACTAAAGCAAACAAAAACCTTACCTGGCCCCCATAAGCCGGAAGGTACAACCAGCACAAAATAACCCACCTAGGGCCCTCATAAGCACTGGTGAGTACACTTCAGTCTATATACCCCTATCAATATCACACTAAGTCAACTAATAGCTATTGCTATCCTACCAGCCTCTTGGGTCTGCAATTGAGCCCACTCAGCCCCTGACTGTAGTTGTGTCTGAGTCCAGTGGACTCCTGATATCTGCACCCTAGGCACCAAGATCGACGAGGGTGTATAATCCAACCACGACATATGAGGACCTGGGACCCCATCTTCGTTCCTGGCAGACGACATACCGCTCCGTAGAGCGACATCATCTCTCCCTTGGCGAGCGTTAACACAGCTAATAACCCTGGGGTTGGTTATAGAGGCTATACATGCATAATCCATCCCAAACTAATATGGAATACTGATCTCAGCTGATAACAACAACTAATCATAATAGACATGTTTCTGGTATTCTTACTGAAATACAAACTGAGCTATCATACTAAAGGAACTAACTTGTCGTAGATGGAGTCAAATTTACGCCTGGTACAAGGTAACCCTATCACAAAATCCATATTAATTACCTCCCATTTCCACATAGGCAATGCTATCTCCTATGTCAGTCCGCCGGATTTCTGATGTTCGACTTTCACCTGCTGAGAATTAGGATATTGAGCTATAAATTCTGCTATCTCCTTTTTCATCCCCGACCACCAGTAATTTTCTTTTATATCATGATACATCTTTGTTGAACCCAGATGAAGAGAGTAACGGGAATGATGCACCTCGCCCATAATTTGCTGGCAAAGTCCTGTGGTGTTCGGAACACAGAGGCGATCCCTATATCTCAAAACTTTGTCTTCGGTTACCTTGAAATCTATTACTTCCCCTCGCTGAACCTTATCTCTGAGATGAACCAGGTTAGGGTCTTCGTACTGCCGTTCTTTCATCTCCACTACCAGAGACGATACTGTTGTATTTTGGATTACTGCTCTACTGTCTCCTGAGTCTACTATACGGACGGCTAAACTGGCTAACTGATGCAGTTCTCGAGCCAGCTTCCGCTGTTCTAGCTTCAGGTGTACTAAACTCCCCATGGATTTACGGCTAAGGGCATCGGTTACAACATTGGCTCTCCCTGGATAGTACAAAATATTTACATCATAGTCTTTCAGCAGCTCTAACCAGCGACGCTGCTGCAAATTCAACTCTTTCTGTGTGAAAATATACTGGAGACTCTTATGATCAGTGAAAATATCTATATGAATGTCATACAAATAGTGCCTCCATATTTTCAAGGCATGAATCACCGTGGCTAATTCCAGGTCGTGGGTGGGGTAGTTCTTTTCATGCTTCTTCAGCTGCCTGGAAGCGTAAACAATTACTTAACCATGCTGCATCAGAACACATCCTAACCCAACGGCTGAAGCATTGCAGTATACTGCATAACCCTATGATCCTTCTGGCAAGGCTAATACTGGTGTTGATGTCAACCTGTTTTTCAATTCCTGAAAACTCTGCTCTTATGCTTCAGTCCAGTGAAATTTAGCTGCTTTTTGAGTTAACTTGGTCAAAGGTGCTGCTAAGGTAGAAAATCCTTCCATGAACCTTCTGTAATACCCGGCTAACCCCAGGAAACTGCGTACCTCAATCGGAGTGGTAGGTTTAGGCCATGTTTTTACAGCCTCAATATTTTGCAAATCTACCTGAATGCCAGCATCTGACACAATGTGGCCCAAAAAGGCCACTGAATTCAGCCAGAATTTGCATTTAGAAAATTTAGCACACAACTGGCGATTCCTAAGAGTATGGAGCATTGTTCGTAGATGATCCCGGTGATCTGCCTCTAAATGGGAATATACCAGAATATCATGAATAAATACTATCACAAACAGGTCCAGATACGGACTGAAGATGCTGTTGATCAAGTCCATGAATACTGCTGGAGCATTCGTCAGCCCAAAGGACATGACTAGCAATTCAAAGTGGTCATACCTGGTCCTGAAGGCAGTCTTTGGAATATTCTCTCAAACCCGAACCTAATGATACCCAGATCTTAAATCAATCTTGGATAAATATTGCGCCCCCAATAACTGATCAAACAAGTCATCTATTCTGGGAAACGGGTACTTATTCTTGATAGTGACTTTATTCAGCTGCCGGTAATCTATACACGTATGGGGGAGCCATCCTTCTTTCTCACAAATAGGACCGGCGCACCCCATGGCGAAGTACTCGTCCTGATGAAGCCATTATCTAGCAATCTTTCAACTATTCCTTCAACTCTCTGAGCTCAGCAGGAGCCATTCGGTACAGAGGAATAGATATAGGCTGAGTACTTGGTAGTAAATCAATTGCAAAGTCGATTTCCCATTCTGGGGAATGCCAGGTAATTCATCTGGGAATACATCTAGAAATTCATTGACTACTGAAATGGACTGAAGAGTCCGAGATTCAGCTTGAACATACTGAACCCTGACAATGTGATAAATACATCCTTTCGCTATCAACTTTCTAGCCCGAAGATAGGAAATAAACCTACCTTTTGGCATGGCTGCACTACCTTTCCACTCCCGTACAACCTTCCCTGGAAAGTGGAATCGGACAGTCTTGGTCCAACATTCAACATTGGCATAGCATGGCGCCAGCCAATCCATACCCATAATTGCATCAAAATCAATCATTTCTAGTTCTATCAAATCTGCTAATGTCTGATGACCAGCAACTTCTACTGTGCACCCTTGGTAGACCCTCTTAGCTATGATGGAATCACCGACGGGTGTAGACACTTAAAAAGGTCGCCGAAGTAATTCCGACATGATATCGAACTTTAGAGCCACTAACAGTGTAACATAAGACAAGGTGGATCCTGGATCTATCAATACATAAACAGAGTGAGAGCAAATATCCAGCATACCTGTCACCACATCCGGCGACGACTCTCACTCCTGTCATCCCGGTAAGGCATAAGTGCGATCTGGATCGGTACCTGAGCTAGAGGCCCCTGGTCTGCGTCAGCCTCTGCCGGTTGGAGCTAAGGGCCTACGCCCTGCTGGAGATGCTAGGGCACGTGACCCTACTGAAGATCTATCATGTCGGTCCCGATCACTCTGACCCCTGACTGGACAATCTCTCATCTGATGACCCTCCTGTACAAAGGTATAACATGCTGTGGAACCATACCTGCATGCCTCAGAGTGACGTTGAATGCAAACGATGCAAAGCGGCACGGTAAATCTACTCTACTCCACCCCTCTCTGCTGCTGTGAACCTGCTAATCGTGAGCTCTCGCTGGGTCCTGACTACTCCTGATGACCAGATCCACTCCCCTGCTGCTGTTATGGGGGTGGGGGTCTGGGTGGTCTGCCTGAAAATCGTGGCTTGAGTCCACCCTAGGACTCCACCTGCATATCATTAGGTCTGGCCCTGCGGCGCTGCTCCTGATTTGCCCTCCTTATCTCCCGTTGCCGCTGTCTGATCCCTTCAATATTCTGAGAAAAAGCTTGAACGCGGACAATATCCATGTCCTCTCACAGAGTGTCCGTGATATAGGTCTCAACATATTCTGGATTCAACCCTATAATAAACCAATGCACCCTAGCTGGCATGGTATCTACAAAACCGGTGCATATCGGGCCAAGGAGTCAAAATCTTATAGCGTACTCCCGAACACTCATCGACCCCTGCTCTAGATGTAGAAACTGATCAACCCGGGCCTATCGAATCTCCCGTAGAAGGTGGTTATCCAGAAAAGCCTCTGAGAAGCTGGGCCAAGTCGGAGGGGAAACACCTCTCCCTCGGGACCTCTCCCAACTCTCGTACCATAGTATTGCGATGTCCTATAGCCGGAATACTGCTAACTCCCCCGACTCTACTGGTGTATCATGCATCACCCTGAAGATCCGCTCCATCTGATCCAAGAAATCCTGAGGGTCCTCCGCGCGATCCGTTCCTGTGAACTGCGGGGGACTCAGTGCGAGAAACTCCCGGACCCTCGAACTACCGGGTCCTCCTGAGGAATCTTCTACTATGGGTGCCACTGGATGATGCTATGCAGCCATCATCTGAGCTAACATAACCACAACACTCCTAACCTCCTGATCCAATGGTACCGGTATAGAGACTGCTGGTGGCGGTGTCTTCATATCTGCTGCTCCGAGCGGCTCCTAGCGTGGTGGAGAGTGCTGGGGAGATCGAGATGAAGTCTCCCTATCGCCCCCAGAATGGGCTAACTCTGACTGAGGCACCCTGCTAGTGCCTTCCCCTACTACAACATCCAGTCTCCTACCAGTCGTGGTGTGTCGCGGGTCTGCCATTTCTCTGTAGATAAAAGAATATAGTAAGCTTAGGGACTCAACCTTATACTGTACAGCTCTATAGCATGACCAGATAAGAAGAAAGAGTAACCATCGTATCATGCCTCGTAGCTTCCTGCCTATATAATGTAGTGCACAACACATCCATAGACAAGACTCTACTTAGCACGGCTTGCAGACTCCCTGGGATACGACCTGCTCTGATACCAAGTTTGTCACGCCCCATCTTGGGAGGCATGACTGGCACCAAGTGCCCTACTAGGATCTGAAATGACTAAGCTAAGTTGTGCACTCCTGGTGTAGGCTTACTTCTCAATTCAAGAAAACAACGGGCTATATCTCAGCTGTAAATACAACCTCCGGCCGACAAGGCCTTATAGCCACCTGTAAAAGAAAACCAGCAAGCCAGAAACAACACAACAGGGAATCCTATGCGGTTCGTCAAGATCACCATGATATCTAGTTATGACTGTAAAGTAAAACCAAAGCTAAACTATGGCCGACAAGGCCGCTAATCTGCTAGCTAAGCAAGGCCCCACACAGCCAACACATAAACTAAAATACACATAGGCCCTACACGGCCAATAACATCTAGCCACAGGAAAATAGAAATAATCTGCAAGCCTGGAGTAATATGATGGTCGGGACAGGTCCCGGACCTACCCATGAACTGTACAATCAAAAGAAGTAAACCTTCTGTCTACAATCTCCGGAAGAAAGGAGTTAACTGCTCTGGTGATGCTGGCTGAAAATTACGAGGGACCTGCTCCTCGTCTATCCGTACATGCAGGCAAGTAATGCAGCGCCCCAGAAAAGGGCGTCAGTACAATATGTACTGAATATGAAAGGCGATAACTGTATATGACTGAAATAAAGAGATAGAACTGAGAATACTAAAATGAAGGGGTAGAGATCATACCTGAGTAATATAACTTTTTACTATCTAATTTATTAATAACTAAAGCAAACAAAAACCTTACCTGGCCCCCATAAGCCGGAAGGTACAACCAACACAGGATAACCCACTTGGGACCCCCATAAGCCCTGGTGAGTACACTTCAGTCTATATACCCCTATCAAGGTCGCACTAAGTCAACTAATAGCTATTGCTGTCCTACCAACCCCCTGGGTCTGCAACTGAGCCCGCTCGGCCCCTGACTGTAGATGTGTCTGAGTCCAGTGGACTCATGATATCTGCACCCCAGGCACCAGGCTCAACAGGGGTGTATAAGCCAACCACGACATATGAGAACCTGGGACTCCATCTTCATCCCTGGCGAATGGCATACCGCTCCGTAGAGCGACATCATCTCGCCCTTGGCGGGCGTCGACAAAGCTAATAACCCTGGGGCTGGTCATGAAGGCTATATAGGCATAATCCCTCCCAAACTAATATGGAATACTGATCTCAGCTGATAATAAAAACTAATCATAATAGACATGCTTCTGGTATTCTTACTGGAATTCAAAAAAAGCTATCATGCTAAAGGAACTAACTTGCCGAAGGAAACTGCCTTAACATACCTCATTCGCCGATTACTAATTAACTGGCGTGTTTTAGTTTATATTCAACCGTTCTTCTCAACTGCAATCGTATTACTACGGGAAAATGACCAGTTTCAGTATTAAATTCGGAGAAAATGATAGCTTTAATATAAATATTAACTATAATTCAATTTGATGGAACACAGTCGAAAACTCATAATTTCTCGAAAGTTCATAAGGGAGAAATGCTTACTTTAAGCCTGTGATCGTATTGACACTAGTTTGGAGCAATTCCAACAAATTTAGCTCGACGGGATTACGACTCGCCAGGCGAATTTCATGAAAATAACTCTGTAGCAATGCTTCCTGCAGTCTTAAACTTCAATACCTGAAGTTAATTTGAATTTGGCCGGAGTTTCGCAGTGTAAACAGATGAATTTTTAACTTGTTTTCTTTGTGGTTTCTCAAGTCTGGCCATATATCATATGAAATGAAATAAAATCAAAGGATGGAACATATATACACTTGAGGCGGTGGACAGGGGTCTGTGGCATGGGCCCTATCGCGCCAATCTAGGGCCGTGTCACGGAGCCCATCGTGGAGGGCATGGTTCGTGCCACGCTGCCCCTTTGGGCAGTTGGCCTGGCCTCCTCCCGCGCGGTCCCGGCTCTGTGCTCGTTCAAACTTTCCCCTGGCCCTTTTCTTGCACGTATTACACTCTAAAACTCTTAAATAACGTACGAATAGGTCATCTAAACATTGAAAACTTACGAGGTGTAACACTCCCATTGTTCCTCATGTTTTAAGGTATTCATATTCACGATTTACGATATCATGCTTTATAGCGTAATTGACCCATTGATCAGTTTATGGACTTTTACTTACATTTTCAAACATGTTAAACCATATGTTTTTACTTTCAAACCTTGGGTCATTATGCTTCAGCTTACGATGAATAACTCGTGTTTATGACAAGCTCACATTCATGATTTTACCATGTTGTCCTTACTCTCATGTCAAATGCTTACTTTATATTCATGTTTTTTTACTATCGTTTTACTAGCATGTTTTACTTACCTTATGTATTCAGTACATTCAAAGTACTGACCGCATACTCTATGCTAAATCGTCTCATGATATAGGTTCGGGTGATCAGAATTAGCCCCGATGTTAGCACCGCTCCCGCTCCGATTCAGTTCAGTTTATCTCCAGTATGGGTGAGTCCTCATCTTCTGAGGACACTTAGCAATTTTATATTTTTGTCTATGTCTTTCAGTTTTAGATTTAGCGAGCTAGTTGGGGTGTTGTTCCATCAGCTCATTGTATGATTAGAGTCTTTTCAGACAACTATGTATTAGATAATTCAACCTTGATGTCTGCGCTTATGTTCTATGATATTCAGTCTTACACTCATGTTATGTTTATGCTTCCTTACCGCTTAGTTTGTGCTCTCAATATGCTATGCATGTGTCATGGGTTAGCTTGGAGTCATTCGTGGTTCTGGGTCCCGTGTCGCGGTTCGGGGTCCATGATCGGATCGTGACAGCTATACGACTATACGGGCTATGCTAGAAGTATTCATAGCCTTACAAGTTGACTATTCACACGACCTCAATCATATTAGGAGAACTTCCACGACCCCAGGAAAGCTCAATCATGCCAGAAATATCACCAACATGCACAAGCTCGACTTTACTAGAGGAAACATCATACCTCATAGGCCATCTTAACCTTGGGCTCGACTCGTAGCCTGAACGGCTCTCACATGTTGGGTATTTGCAAAGCCTCTAAGGAACTCATAGTTAGTAGATAGCAATTAACACATGAACACAACACAAATATGTACAACAAATCAACCTATAACCACAAACAATACTCTACCACCAAATCTCCTTAACTGCACAACCAAGTTATGTATCCCACCAACCTACCGTCTACCACGAACACACGTATCTATACTCCAACTCGAGCTACACACTCAACTCCCAAATACCACCATAAACCAGCAACACAAGAAGGAGCGATAACACAAAATAGAAGGATACAAAGACAACCAACTTGCATGATATATCGACAGTATGAACTTCAACAAAAACATGCTGAAAAGAGGGAAGATGATCCTTAACATACCTCTCAAACAACAGCAAGAACTTAGCCAAATCTTCATGCTACAGAGCACCGAGCTATTACCATGAATAGATCCTCAACCGACCAACACGAGGCCAGAACTAATTTGATAGACGAAAACATGTACGACGTATACGGTAAGATTTCTATAAATTCAATTCTAGAAACTCCAAACCAAAGATCTATCAACTATCACAAGTCCATAACTACTATATCTAGATGAAAATGAAGAAGAGAGGTCACATACCCAACTGGTTTATAAGAAACAACTATAAAATCATCGGAACAACGAGTAGAACACAAGTTACATGATGGCTACAACAATCTAACCACGACAACAAGTTAGGATCATCAATTTCTGGCTCAAGATCATTAAGAACATGGAGAATATCCATGGGAGAAGGTTTCCCCCACTTAGGAACTTGGTAAAATAAACTTGGAATGACTTAAAACTAACCAAGGTATATATATCCTGCCGACCATACTACCGTCACACGAGCAGCCTAGCATGGTGTGTCGTGGTAGGCCATTTCTCTCGCTTTTCGAATTTTCATCCATCATTTGATTCTCCACACGCAATCTCGACCCATGACCTACCTTCGACGTATAATGCATAGCCATAAAACTAGACTTGTATGTCCGGAACCTAGCAACAAAATCGGTCTAAATATATGGGGTGTTACAATATTCTCCTTATTTTATTCTCTTTAATTACTTATAAACAGTGATGTACTCTTCTATTTGAATCATTTTTTTTTATTTACTCTCTCTTTAATTTATTTTTCTAGATTCTTCGATTTCATTTCAAGCTTCCCTCCTAAATGAATTCAACGTATCCAAAAATATGAATTAACCGAACTAGTAAATTTCAAATATCATATTATTTTAATAAAACGCACAACAAAAATGAGAGAAATGAAAGATGAAGAAGAGGAGCCACAAAAAGAAGATACGGAGCAAAGACGTGAACCTCTATTCATTTGAAAAAGAAACTTGAACAGAAGGTGAGACAGAATAATGGAAATGGAAACAAAAACCATTAAGAGTATGGACGTTGAAACTCAGGAGCCAAAATTCGGCAGTGAAAGCCAAGTTTCTGGCCATCATAAAATATACTAGTGTGTTTGCCAAATACAACATAACAGAAATCAAATACAATGTTCCAACACCTACTTGAGGTATTGTTAATCCAATGGACTACATTTTACTTTAGGAATGAGAAGGGACCGCTTTGCCATAAGGAGGGGCAGCAATACCCAATGGGTTTTGTCCTACCTCAACTACACATACACCAACATATCCTATGTCTTCTGTCTTGTACATGCTCGTATTATTTCATATATACCTTATTATTCGTCTTTCCCCATGATTACAAATTAAAATATATGGAGTTCAAATCTTATCCACCGAAAATATATAGATATTTTGCACTATTAAATTTGACCGATAACATATAACATATACTCCCTTCGTCTCAATTTAATTATATGTGATATTTCTTTTTTTTTTCTTTAGCCAATTTACCTCTGAGACAGAGGTAAGATGTGCGTATATTCTACTCTCCCCAGATTCCACTTTGTGGGACTACATTGAGTTGTTGTTACTGTTTTTTGTTTTTTTAATCAATTTAAAAAAATTATATTTTTTCCATCTCAAATTATTTATTGTGTTTCTTTTTTACACGAGCATTAAAAGAATCCCTAATTAGGAGGGGTTCTGACTATTTTTTTTCTTATTGATGTTTTAATTTATAATCTCTCTTTGTTGAATGTTTATTCTACTTATTATATATCATTTTGATGTGTCTCAAGAATAATTACTACTAAGGGTAAGATGAGAAAAAAAATAATTAATTTTCTGTTAAACTACTAAAATGACAAATAATTTGAGACAAAGAGAGTAACATATATTTTTATATTTAGTAAAAATTTAAAATTAATTTTTTTATTTTATATGATTTATAACCTCACAAATATCTATGATTTATTTTAAACCACAAATTTAAAAAGTCTTCCTTCATTCTTAGGGCTTGTTTGACCATGCGATATGAAATCATGATATGAAATCATATGAGACGAAGTTGAAGTTTTGTTTAGACATACAATTTGGAATTCTTAAGTTGTATTTTTTCTCATGAACATAAAACCCCATAAGTTGTGAAAACTATCTAAATTTCCTCTTCTTATACAATCTTATCAAATTAAGTAAAAGTTTATAATAAAGTATAATTCACTATCACCAAGTCATTCTAAAAAATAATACAACACTTATTGATCAAACTTTAGATCAATAAAAAATAAAATTGAACATGAGTTATAGTGTAGTACTATTTAATATCATTCTCCCACATAGTTGGCAAATGTATTCTGATATAAATGGTTTGCAAATGTTAGTAAGAGTAATAATATCAACAATAAAATTTATTTATATCTGAAATAAATGGTTGGTATGGTGGGTTTTTTTATATTAAATATAAACTTGTGCATCAAATTTTGTAGTTGAAAAAGTCCATCTCATGATTTGAAATGCCAAATGAAGCTTTTTTGAGAATTTGGGATTTCATATTACATGTCCAAACGCTAATTTCAACTTGCGATTTCGAATCACGACATAAAATTATATATCTAAATGCATATTTAAATTTCATCCATAATTAAACACCATCACATAAATTAGAACAAACAAAGTAATTCATATTCATAACAAAGCTAGTATGACAACCAAAAAATTATTGTACAGTAATTACTTGCTACTCCATAATCTATTAGTAAGTTGCATTGATTTTATAAAAACTACTCCATTTAAGCTGCGAATATAGAACTTAAATCCAATATAGCAATGGATATATATTCCACCTGTTGTTATAATTAGAGCTAATAAAACAGCATGTGGTGTTATGGTCCCACAGCCTCTCACTTAAAAAAAGAAAAATAGAAAAAGAAAAAAGATCATGGTTGGGGTCTTCCTTCATAAATAGCTGCACAATATCCCTTCTATTATCACACAAGTCACTTTTTAGCATCTCTTTTCTCTCAAAGGAAAGAAGTGTTGTATTTGTTCCTCTTGATAAACAAAATGGCCATCAGAAAATCAAACAAGCTTCCACAATCTGCAGTGTTGATGAAACAAATCTTGAGAAGGTGTTCGAGTTTGGGAAAGAAGAATAATAGCTACGACGACGACGACGAAGAAAATGGGCTTCCGATTGACGTGCCGAAAGGTCATTTTGCTGTGTACGTAGGAGAAAACCGAAGGCGATACATCGTACCTATTTCTTTCTTGAGTTACCCACAGTTTCAATGTCTCCTCCAACGTGCCGAAGAAGAATTTGGATTTGATCACGACATGGGCATTACCATTCCTTGTGAAGAAGTCGTTTTCCAATCATTAACTTCGTCCATGTTGCGCTAGATTCAGAAATAGAACCATCTGATTTAATTCCACGAGATTTAAGGTTTTCAGTGAAGAGAGATGGGCTCAAGATGAAGCAATATATATTGTTTCTCTTTTTTCAACAATCTTTCTTCACTGTATTGTTTTTTTATTTTTTGGTTTAGTTGACATCCTCTAACGTCGACCCAAGAAGCACATGAAATTGTTTACTTTTTTATGGGTCAGATTTGTAAAAAAGAAAAAAGCTTTGTAATTTTTCCTTGTAGAGGTGTACTACCACGCCCTGTGAGAGAAGCTAATACTAAAATGTTCCTCATCCATTCATTTCCTAAGGTTATTTATGATTTTAACTTTAGTTGTACTTGTATACACATTGTGTGAGTCAAAAGTTTGCTATTTTTGCGTATAGGCGAGTGATAGATTTAAAATTTAAATTTTATGAGTTTAATTTTAAGATTTTTTTAATATTAAATCTTTTATATTTTTAAAATTATGAATTCTTATTTATTATATTTATTGTATTTTTACACATAAATTTATGCTATGCGATAAAAATACAGGGTATGAATCCAACATTTGTGCTTTACATATGCCCCTATATTATAGGGTAAGTTATAATTTTTATATTATTATCTATCATGCTTAGGTAAAGTGTCTTATTTTTAAAATTATAAATTTCATATTTTAAAAAAATTTAATTATAGATATTCTTAAAATGATCTGACAATATTAAAAATTTTTACACTAATTTATTATATAATTTAAAGTTATAAACTCTTTGGCGTAATCTGAAAGACTCTAAAAACTTACACAAATTAATCTTCTATATTACAACTTAGATTTACTGTAAACAATTTTTTTGCATACTATGTAATTTTTATAGTATGTAACTACGACTTTTTCTTTTTCAATTGCAATGAAGAATGATAAAAAGACTTATGACTTCACCAAATGATAATGCAAAATATAAAGCTCAAGAAGTCAAGATAGACATTACACAATATGGGCCTCACACCATCCATCAATTTAAAGCTTTAAAAAGTTGACTATTTCTCTCAATTAGCCATCTTTCCTCAGCTAAATTAAATATTTAAACTTTTATATTATATAATAATAGTCTTTACTTTTTCCCTTTCACTCGTAGTGTGGGAAAAAAATCATTATACATTTTCTTACAAAAATGACATAACATGTTCAAAATTATTATTCATTATTGGTATATTATATACCATTAACGGTTTTAGTTTAAGATTTTAAAATTTAAAAATTTTCATATTAAGTAAAATTATGACAAATAAAATGAAAGAAAGGATTTAAAGCAAAAGATGGCTCAATTTTTTCACACACACATATTTCCTAGCTCCGTACACTAAAATATGGAGGTATCAATAGATAGGGTAGCGTAGTAGAAATTTTTTTGTCCACACTAATTGGAATTGTTGTTACATATAACTTTTGTCCTTCTTTTCCACTTAAAGGACAGATAGCCACCAGTACCAGTTACATGATACAATACTTCTTTTTCAAAAATTTGATCAATCCAATATGGAAAAATTAAAATTATTCGATTTATCAAATTTTTGAAAAAATATTTTTCATCTTCATCGAACACACCCTAACTCTAATGTATAGAGAAATCTTCCAGTTAAGTTCCTAGTGGTTTCCTTCGATCATAAATCCAAAAGAAAAATATTAGGGATGGCAATGGATAGTGCGGATGTAGGGCGGAGCGAGTTTAAACAGATGTGGGGCAGGGCGGCTTTAGACATATGCGGGTGCGGAGCAAGTGCTGGGCGGGTCTAAATTTAAAAAGTTAAATTTTTGCAGATGTGGTATGGGTGCGGGTGTGAGAATTCCGTTTCTGCGTCAGTTTATGAGCCGACAACTAAGTTAGCATGTAAATTGCGTAAATACTTCACGTATTGCTTGATTAAAAAGATATCAAATATACTGCTATTTAATTTGTAATTATATACTGCTGTTTTTAATTTTGTGTTTGATTTTTTGGGAAAATAATATTGCAAGTTGGTCTGCAATATTAGAAGAATTGTAATGTTATTGGTTTAATATGATCTAATAAGAAGTTTAGATAAAATTATTCATGTAATTAGTAGCAGATTTTTGTTATAAATCAACGTTTCTTCATTCAAGATTATTAAATTTTTATAATCAACTGATAATAAATGGGCTTGCATGAGTATCAAAAGCAGTTAAAAGGAAAAAAAATTACAATATTTTTGCAGGACGGGCGAGTTTATGCCGGGTGGATTTATGTGGGGTGGAGCGGGGGGGTTGGGGTTGAAAAGAATAAATTTTACTATGCGGGTGGGGCGGGTTAAAATCTTCGCCGGTTTATACATATTTTTCCCACAATTGCTCTACCCGCACCGCTTGCCATTCCTAAAAAATATGTTAGACACAAAAGAAAAGACCAGGGGAATATGTAGTACTCGAGTAGTTTCTGGAGCTAGAGAAAAATATACTTTTATTTATTTAATTAGTCTCAACATGCCTTTTTATGTGTTGGCTTAATTCTTTTTTGTGAGTCAAATACGTAAAAAAAAATTTATTTTTTTATTTTTTATAATGAATGACAGTGAAAATCGAACTGAAAACCTCGATTCGCTCTAATATCATGCTAAAGCGTGCAGCCATTTTATTAAAAATCTAAATAATTAAAAAAGACACATTTTTATTTACTTAATTATATTATCAAAACATAGTTAGAGGCACAACAAATTGTTTGTTTTGATAGGTCAAATTTGTAAAAGGAACAGATTGCAAGTATTTCCTTACAAGAGGTGTTGAGAGAAGTTGGTGTAATTTGCCTTGTTCATTTTGAGCCATAATATATATTTGATTTGGAATTTAAGATTATATTTACCTATCAATGCTGATAAACTTACAGTTCTAAAATGTACAGCTTTCTTTTTTCCTTTGGAGGAATGGTTAAAGACCATTACAAAAACTACTGGTGGTACTAAATAAATAAAAAAACACAAAGAGAAAAGAGAAATAAAAGATGAACAACTGGAGCCACAAATGTAAGCAAATATCATTAGTCTTTAATTTGAAAAAGAAAATTCAGCAGAAGTTGAGACAGAATGATATATGGAAATGGAAACAAATATCATTAAAGTCCGGATGCTGAAAACTTGCAACCAACCTTCGGCAATGAAAGTCATATGTCTGGCCATCATAAATAGAACATTAGATAGACCATAATAAAAATCAAATTCAATGTTCCAAAACTTATACTTCAAATAAAATCCAAAGGACTGTCCAATATATTTTCACTATATAGTGAAAACTATTATAAAAAATATATGATATAACATAATATGAAAAATTAATTTCACAAAATATATAATTATTATAGTAAAATATTATTACAGAAGATTGATGTTATAAAAATGTTTGATTGTATAACGAAAGAAATAAAAGAAATTTAGAAGGGAACGTAGAATGACAAAGTATTTTAAAATTTGGGCCCATTTGCCATTAGGAGGGCTAACATACAAATGTAAACCCAATGGGTTTTGAACCCCACCTTGTCGTTCTCGAATACACATACACTCAATTACCTAAAAAAATTGAGAAAATTACGGCCCCAAAACTAATTAACACTTTAAATTATAAAATATAATAACATTTTTCCTTATTTATAAAAAATAATAAATATATTACAAAACATAATATATTTTAAAAAAAAAAAACTATTTCTCTCCTTCTCCTTCGTCTTCTTCTTTATTTCTTTATTCTTTTTTCTTATTTCTCCAATTTATTAAGTTTTTCTTTATAAATTAAAATCTCGAGTTTCACCATTGATGAATTTCTTTTAAAAAAGAACTATTTTCCTTCTTCGTCTTTTTTTTTTCTCCAATTTATCAAATTCTTTTTTGTAAATTAAAATTTTGAATTCCTCCATTGGTGAATATTTGAAACTTCAAAATTGAAATTTGATTTTAAAAAATTAAAATAATTTCTGATTGGGTGTGGTTTCAAGAATTTGAGGATATCTTAGGGAGTTTATATCTCAAATTTAAGATGATTTAGTGTAGATTTGATATGGTTTTGAATAAAAATTTTAGATTCAATCTTGAACTCCACTATGGATGAAACTTGAAGCTTCAAAGTTGAAATTTGGGTTTGAAAAATCAAAATAATTTCAAAATAGGTATGGTTTCAAAAATTAGAGAACACCTTGGGGAGCTTATATCTCAAATTTAGGATGATTTAATGTAAATTTGGGGTGGTTTTGAATGAAATTATATTAAAGTTGTATAAATTTAAGTTTGTGTAGTTGTGGTCGTATTAAATTTGTATAAAAATTGTATACAATATTTTTTGTAGATGTATTAAATTTTTAAAAATATAATATTAATTTTTATACAAATTTTGTATTATTATATATATATTTCATACTAAATTTGAGCGAGACATACCCGTTTTATACTGATCTTATACAGTTTTTATACACAGAATTTTGAGCGAGATATTAACATTTATACATTTTTATACACAAACTTTTGAGCGAATTTTTTTTTTTTTAAATTGATGTTATGTTTTATAAACTGAAGAAATCTTGATATATTTTGTAATATTGAGTTCTATTTATGTGTATATATGAAATTTGCCCAAAACAATTCTAAATCAATATTATGAGAGTATTACTCTATTTATACATCCCTATTTTGTGACACAAATACAAACTCTCTCTCAGTATGTACATGTTTGTACCTGTAGCCAGGGGCGGGACCACATTGGTGCAAGAATGATCAATCGAACACCGTTTATCTGAAAATTACACTATATATATAGAGTTTTTTTTTGTTTATCATATATATAGAATTTTGTGAGTGCCCTTGACATAGCAACGAGCAGTAGCTCCGCCAGCAAGAGCTTTCATAAACCTGTCGGGTGCGTAGGTTTGACTCTCCATGGCAACATATTGTTATATAATATTTTGTGGCCTGTTTTTTGTCTTAAAACTGGGCCTAAGCATCTGCAACTAAGATGGGCCAAAAACACAAATCCAACCTTAAAAGACATGTTTTAATTTATAAAAAGAGTTATGTTTTATTAAAATTATTATAATTGTTAATTCTGTTAAATTTTTTTTATAATTTAGTTAAATATTGTGCAGTTTGATTTTAATTTTTTGGTGTATTCAATTATCGATTTTTTTTATTTACTATTTAAAGTTTGAACACCATTCATAAAATTTCTAGCTACGCCACTACCTGTAGTCACAAACAAAGTTGTACGACTTACCAAATACAGTAGTCTTAACCTTAAAATAAAATTAACATAAAAATAATTCAAAGTTTTGATTCCTCTAAAATGTCTCAACTTTCTTTTCATTTACAACTTCGTAACATCAATAAAATGGCCATCAAAAAAGCAAACAAGTTGTCACAAGCTGCCCAGTTGAAGCAAATGTTGAAAAGGTGTTCGAGTTTGGAAATGAAACATGGCCTCGAGTAGGAAGGTGACTGTTGAGTATTATAACATAATTCAGTAGAAGTTTGCAGTAACTTAGCCTTCCAAGCATGATCAATAAGAAGTTAGTTAAAGGCTCAAGTTAGTTAGAGGATCAGGTTAGTTAAGTTAGAGAATCAGTTAGTTAGTTACTAATTGTTGCTAACTTGATCTCTATTCAGCCTAAGGTAGTAGTATCTGTATATGGAGAACAACACTTACCCTACTAATTTTAATCTGCTTCCCCTCACTTTTCTCTTCTCAATCTGTTCCTTCTTCTTCTTCCTCTATCTCATACATGAAAGAGATACTCCATTGAAGGATGCACTCCATTTATCTTATTTCTTATTAACCTACATAGTATCAGAGCTTTGACTAAGAATTTACGACTCAAAGATCTGTGAGTATCTTTAATTCTGGTTTACATACCTTCTTCACACTGTGAAACTTCTGTTCCTCATCAAAAAGTTCCCTGAAAGTCTAAAATCCATCGAGAATATATCTGAAAATCACTTGCTTTTGCAACATTCAAGATCAAGGTTCTGAATTACAAAGTCAAGGCAACCATGGGAACACAGACTACTCAAACTGATGGAACAACTACATCCTCTACTCAGGAATTTGGTATTGACTACAATCATCTCTCGTTTCTGCATTCTTCTGATGTAAGTGAAATTTAAATAATCTCTTTTCAATTGACTGGAATAGAGAATTATGTTGTATGATTTAAGTCTAGGAGAATTGCATTACTAGGATGAAATAAGTAGGGACCAGTTGATAGAAGGGAGATAATGAATGCAATTATATTGTCTTGGATAACGAACTTAATTTCAAAATATCTACTTGGAGGAATCATGTATGCTTCACATGCAGAAGCTTTTTGGAAAGATCTACAAGAAAATTTCACCAAAGTTGATGGTTCAAGAATCTTTAA
The DNA here is from genome assembly GCA_035772735.1 of Datura wrightii. NCBI lineage: Eukaryota > Viridiplantae > Streptophyta > Magnoliopsida > Solanales > Solanaceae > Datura > Datura wrightii. The sequence goes on along the minus strand of JASDFA010000007.1, from coordinate 138,296,535 downwards.
TCTTCACAAAGAAATTGTAACTCTAACTTAAGACACTAAATTTGTACCTGTCTATTTTTCAAAATTGAAAACTCTCTTGGAGTAGTTTGATGCATCAGTCCCAACACCTGAATGTGAATGTGAAAGATCAAAGGACTTCATACTCCATTTATAAAAGCTGAAACTATTGCGGTTCTTAATAGGACTGAATGATTCATATGGACATCAGATTCTACTAATGGATCCTACTCCAACTGTCAATCAGGCATATGTTGTTGGAGTTAAGTGTTGAAATGGAGAGAAATAAATTGGAGGGAAAAGAAAGTTGAAAAGTTTCTTTCCCAATGATAGTCATTCCGAACAGACACCATCTGAACAGGTGTCTTCACACCCCTTCACTTCAGATCTTTGGCTATAATAAAGGCCTTTTGCCTTTATTTTTGAAGTACTTTTTTGAGACTTTTGCTAGCAAATTTACAAAATCATTCTGCATATTTTGAAAAACCAAAATCGAGTCTATTGTGTGATTCGTTACCCGTTCTTCGAGTTTGACGAAGTTATTGGTGTTTGAGGTACTACTACACCATTAACAGGTTAATCCATTTTATCCTAGGAGGAAGGAATCCATAACCTCGAGTACAAAAACAAAGTAAGACTTATAGTCAAAGGGTTTAGACAAAAAAAAGGTCTTGATTACTTTGATATGTACTCACCAGTAACCAGAATTACATCCATTCAGGTGTTAATAGCGTTAGCGCCATATACGGTCTTGAAATCCATCAAATGGATGTGAAAACCACCTTCTTAAATAGAGATTTGGAGGAAGAAATTTACATGAAACAACCTGAAGGGTTTGTAGTTTTTGAAAATGAAAAAAAGGTGTGCCGACTTGTAAAGTCCTTGTACGGACTAAAACAAGCGCACAAACAATGGCATGAGACTATGTTCTCGAATGGTTTCAAGATTAATGAGTGTGATAAATGTGTTTATATTAAGAACACTCAAAATCAAGTCATCATTGTTTGCCTATATGTGGATAACATGTTGATAATGAGTAACGACATTGCTACCATAAATGCTACCAAGCGTATATTTGCTAGTAAGTTTGAGATGAAAGATCTATGAGTTGCTAACTTGATATTGGGAATTAAAATTCTCAAAAAGCCTTAAGATCTAGCATTGTCTCAGTCTCATAATAACCAAACAATACTTGAAAATTTAAGTATTTGGATTTCAAAATTGCAAAGACACCGATTGATGTGAATCTTGCTCTTTCTAAAAACAAAGGTGAAAGTAAGTTCCAATTAGGCATGCAAGAGTATTGTAAAGTCTGATGTACATCATGAACTGTACACGATCAGATATAGCTTGTGCGATAAGTAAACTTAGTTGATACACAAGTAATCCCAATCAGAGTCATTGGATGGATATGAAACGAGTTTTACGGTATTTAAAACATACTCAAAACTTTGCTTTATATTACAACAAGTATCCAGCGGTTGTTGAAGTATATTATGATGCAAATTGGATTACCAGATCAATTGAAACAAAATCCATAAGTGGATATGGGTTTACCATTAGTGGAGGAGCAGTTTCTTGAAAGTCATCCAAACAAACATGTATTGCTCGCTCTACAATGGAGTCTGAATTCATAGCTTTAGACAAGGTTGGTGAAGAAGCTGAATGACTCAGGAACTTCCTAGAAGACATTCCCTTCTGGCCCAAACCGTTGGCATCAATATGTATACATACCGATAGCCAAGCGGCAATTGGAAGGGCTAGAAGTGTAATGTATAACAAAAAGTCTCATCACATACGATGGAGACATACACTGTTAGACAACTAATCTCTAGTGGAATTATCACAATTGACTATGTAAAGTCAAGAGATAATGTGTCAGATCCACTTACAAAAATTCTAACTAGAGAGGCGGTTGAAAGATCATCGAAGGGAATGGGACTATGGCCGAGGATAATTCATCGTGGCGGTAACTCTACCTAGAAGACTGGAGATCCCAAGATCTAGGTTCAAGGATATCAAACAAAGTCATTGATGACGGTTCAACATTCAAAATAACTTTTGGTCCATTCTCGTGATAAGACAATGTTCAGTAAGCATTCAAGTAGCACAGTTAGGGCATTGTTAGGTTACTGCCACATTCGGGTCATTCAACCCGACTATTCAGTTATTTAAGGTTATGCAGCCAGATCATTAGAGGTCATGGTCAATATCAGGACCCCCTGATCAGATACGGGCACATGGTATGCAGACAGTCGTTCAAGGTTACCTTAGCAACAAGCAGCTTTAGCATGCGGCCAGAAGGCCAGATAAGCTCTGGCTATACCGATAAACTACTTGTCAGATTCTCTGGTATAATAAACCAGTATAACCGTTAGTTATATGTTAAATTTTGTAAATGTGAATTTTGGTTGAGTTTAGTAGCCTCTTTGGTCACATTGTGACGGAGGCTGGTGTACAGACAGATACACAGAAAATCGAAGTAGTGAAGACATAGCCTAGACCTACCACTCCGATCGAAGTACGCAGTCCCTGCGGTTAGCCGGGTACGGCGGAGGATTTGTGGAAGGATTTTCCACTTTAGCAGCACCTCTGACTAAATTGATACAGAAGACAGCAAAGTTCTAGTAGACCGAGGTGTGTGAGCAGAACTTCTAGGAGTTAAAAGCCAGGTTAACATCAGCTCCAGTGCTAGTATCGCCAGGAGGTACAGAGGGTTGATGCAGCGTGGTAAGGTAATAGCTTATGCTTTTAGGCAGTTGAAGAAACGTGAAGAGAATTATCTTACCCACGACCTGGAGTTAGCTGCAGTAGTTTATGCCTTAAAGAGTGAAAATTTTGTATCACCCAGGAAGGGCTAATATGGTAGCAGATGCCCTTAGTCGTAAATCTATGGGAAGTTGGCATATTGAACGGCGAGAATAGACCCGAGAATTTCACTAGTTAGCAGGTTTAGCCGTCCACATAGCAGAAATAAAGGATAACAGAACGATAATACAGAATGTCGCAGCGTTTTCGTTAGTGGTGGAGGTAAAGGAACGGCAGTATAGAAACCCTAGCCAGGTTCAATTTGAACATAAGGTTCAGTAAGGAGAGGTGACATATTTTCAGATAACCGAGGATGAAGTGTTATGATATAAAGGCCGCATTTGTGTTCCAGATATTTTGGGGGCATCGCCAACAGCTTATAAGCGAGGCGCATTACGCCCGCTATTCTCTCCACCCAGGCGCGACGAAAATGTGCCATGATATCAAAGAAAACTACTGGTGGCCAGGTATGAAAAAAGAAATAGTTAGATTACATGGAGTGCCGGTACCCATCATTTCAGGTAGGGGAGCACAGTTCACAGCTAGATTCTAGCAGTCGCTCCAGAGGAGTCTGGAAACGCAGATTAATTTAAGCACATCATTTCATCCTTAGACAGATAGGCAGGCCGAGCGCACAATTCAGGCGCTCGAAAACATGTTGCGAGCATATGTGCTAGATTTCTGTGGTAGCCGAAATGAGCATTTGCCGTTAATTGAATCTACCTATAGGAGAGTCAGCGTTGGTTAGCCCAAACATTGTTCAACAGTCGAAGGAAAGGGTAAAGCTTATCTGAGAACGCTTAGTGACTGCACAGAGTCGCCAGAAATTATATGCAGATGTCCGGCGCAGAAATTTAGTGTTTGATGTAAATAACTGGGTATTATCCCCGATGAGAAAGGTAAGCTCAGCCCGAGATTTGTTGAGCCATATCAGATTCGGCAAAGGATAGGCCGAGTTGCATACGAATTGAACTTGCTTCCAGAGTTAGCATCTGTTCACCCAGTATTCCATATATCCATGTTGAGAAAGTTCGTAGAAGACTCTTCTACGGTTGTCCCAGTCCAGAATAGGTTACGAAAAAGCTGGCCTACGAAGAGGTTTCATTAGCTATCCTAGACAGACAGATTCGCAGATTGAGGACCAAAGATATTACGTCTGTTAAGGTATTGAGGCGTAACAAGAACCGAGAAGAGATGACTTGGGAAGCGGAGAAAGATAGGAGGACCAGATATCCTCACCTATTTCAGGCCTAGTCAGGCTACAGGTATGTCCGTATTATTACTGATGCAGTACCTTATGGTTGTATGTCTGTGAATGAGAACGATTGAGATTTAATTATCCAGTAGACCCTAGAATATTGTGTGCAGTGCCTGTGTTGGACTTTTCTGCATTTCAGGTTTTTGCTATAGTCCATACTACAGGGGAAACTCTGCTGAAATTTTTATTTTGAAAGTAAAGTAAGTAGTCCTCTAGATAACAGTGTACATTCGAGGACGAATGTTCTTAAGGGGGGGAGAATGTTATACCCCGTAGAATTTCCGGCACCTAGACGACCTATTCGCACGTTGGTTAAGCATATTAGAAGGCCATACATGCTAGAGAAAGGCTGGGAAAAAGATCGGACGAGAAACCCGTCGAACCATCGCGGGAGGAGCCGAGGCAGAGCCCCTCCGCGATGGCAGCGTGTCACGGAGGTGAGGCCTCCGCGATGGCTCCGTGACACGTTGCCCAGGTTCAGGCCCAAGTATATAAAGCCCCACTTCGGTTTTAATTGATAAAAACATGTTATAATTTCCAGAGAAGAGAGTAAACCGGCAGAGGGAGAAAAGGAACGAAGGAAATTTAATAATTTTCGTCCGATTACGCTGCTAAACGCTGCCCAAACTCAAATTAATCCCAGATACCGAGGTATTTAGCAGCACAGAGCATTCCTACAGATTCAGTTTCATAAAATATGGCCGACGAATCGTCGAGCCACCGAGCTAAGGTAAGTGGAATTGCTCTAAATTAGTGTCTATGTGTTCCTAGCTGTGAAGTGAATATTTCTCCCTTCTGGGCCACTGAAAAATAGCGAGTTTTCGACCGTCTTTCGATAAGCCTAAGTTTAGTCTATAAACTATATCGAAAGTGACGTTTCTCTTTACAATAAAGCTGTATTTAGTATTGATTGACATGTTTATGAATGCAGTTGGGAGAAAAAAGTTGAAGTACCGGACGAGCCTCGTCCGACAGACGAATAGTTCAAGGATAAGGTATGTAAAGTTAGTTTCCTTGGCAAGTTAAGTGATCTTGATGCAGTACAGTAATTTAAAGGCCAGTAGATTGTCCAGAAGTCATGTGTTACGGTTGTTACGACTGTTGGTACGATATTAAAAGTATCGAGTTACAACTTGTGTAAAACTTGCTAGTACGATAAAGACTTTAATATAAGCATTAGAAATTGCATAGTATGCTCAGTATGCGATGTTACACAGGATGTTAGTATATCATTGTACTCAATCGAAACCCAGTAGAGCAAGTAGTATTGGTAAGACAGCTCAGAAATAGAATGATAAGTTGAAATGAAGCTAGAAAGCATGTTAGGAATAGTAAATCATGTTACTATAGAAAATTAGTATACAGCATAGTTTCAGCAGAAAGATTATATCATGTTCAGCATTTGCCCCAGTACAGTCTGCCAGGAGACTATATTCATATATATATTTACCTGCCTCAGCACGTATCAGATACGTACAGATTACTATCATTAGCTCAGCATGTAATATATACGATACCTTACCCCTATTAGCCTCAGCATGTGAGATACGCAGACAACATTACTAGTTGAGACCGTTGTATTGTTTGGGGTTGGATTACCCAGCATCCATGACCGCCCCAGGGTTAATAGCTGTATCGACTCATCCGCCAGAGGACGAGGATACGTCACTCTACGGAGTGGTATGCCGTCCCGCAAGGGGACGAATATGGGATGCCAGTTTCCCCATATTGTGCCTTGGTCGGCCCTTATACACCCCCGTCGAGCGGGTACGCCCGGGGTGTTGATTCAGGAGTCCTTCGGACTCAGGTACAGTTATAGTCAGGGGCTCAGCGAGCCCAAGTGCATACCCAGGGGACCGGCAGGATGCTTACAGCCATTATAGGAGATGGGATGACCGGGGTAGGGGTGTAGATTCTGTGCTGATTGTACCTCCCGGCTTATGGGGGCCGGGTAAGGTTTGTGTATGCTATGTATGTTATGATATGTTATACTGTGTTACAGTAGATATGAGTAGATCGACAGTAGAACGATCAATCCTCAGGTATGACTCCTACTCTTTCCAGTATGATTAAGAGAAGGTATGACTTACATTATCAGACAGTTAAGCTATTCCTTCTACTTCAGTTTCATCAGTTATATTATTGTTTTCAGATTTTACTTTCAGTTATTGCTTTACATACTCAGTACTAGCGGTACTGACGCCCGGTGGGGTGCTGCATTACTTGCCTGCAGGTACTCATAGACGAGCAGGCGATACTACGTGATTCCTGTCAGCGATCGAGTATTCAGCTCCTGTCATCCAGAGACTGAATTCCAGAGGTGTATTTCAGTTCCTTTTTGTTGTATAGTACGGGTAGGTCGGGGCCCTGTCCCGATCATTTCTATTTCTATTCCTAGAGGCTTGCAGTCTGTATATATTCCCTGTGGTCAGATGAGCCGGTCGTGTGAGGCCGTGCAGTTGTATAGCTGCTAGTACTCTTTTTTCTCTTTTATGATGGCCGTGTGGGGCCATAGTTTACCAGTAGTGGTGACCTTGCCGGTCACGTAGCTTTTTAGTACTTCATGATTGAGTTGCAGATAACTAGACAGCATGGTGTCCTTGTCGACCCGCATAGGTTTTCCTGAATTGAGATGTTTCTGGTCAGCTGTTATTACAGGTACAGGAGGCTATAGGCCAATGGGCCGGGGGCTGTGTTTACAATCGTTATATAGCCCTTTGTTTCCAGAAATATGAGTTAGAGCCAGCCAGGCACCAGATGTGCCCAGGCTTAGCAGTCCAGCAGTTTAGGTCCTAGCAGGGCACCAGGTGCCAGTCATACCCCCCAAGGCGGGGTGTGACAATAATACATTTAGAAATCACCTATATAAGTGTGAAGTGTAAGCCGCTTCAAGGAGAATTCTGTAAGACCAATTCTCTATGCACTTACAAAACCAGGTTGGGTTCATGGCTGAAACGAACAAAACAATGAGAACCTAAGACTGTTAAAGGATTAATTGTGTGATTTATGTTGTCTAGATATACATCAAAGCTCAACGGTTCAAAGATATCAAAACTACTGATTGACCGAGTATATCCGATATATGTTCACCATGGAAAGTTCAAGGGGAAACCCCTGTGGACTTTTGTTGCTCTCCATGGAGCTTTTGGCCTAATAGGTTTCATGCTACGTCAATTCGAGCTTGCTCGATCTGTTCAATTGAGACCTTATAATGCATTAAAAAGAATTTATATAGTCATTCCCCATTCATGTGGGGAATTGTTGGAGTTAAGTGTTGGGTGTGAATTGGAAAATGAAGAGAAATAAATTAGAGCAAAAAGAAAGTTAAAAAGTTTCTTTCCCAATGGTAGTCATTCCGAATAGACACCATCTAAACAGGTGTCTTCACACCCCTTCACTTCAGATCTTTGGCTATAAATAAAGGCCTTTTGCCTTCATTTTTGAAGTACTTTTTGAGATTTTTGCCAGAAAATTTACAAAATCATTCTTCATATTTTGAAAAATCAAAATCGAGTCTATTGTGTGATTCATTACTGCTTTTCGAGTTCGATGAAGTTATTGGTGTTTGAGGTACTGCTACACCATTAACAGGTTAATCCATTTTATCCTAGGAGGAAGTAATCCAAAACCTCGAGTATAGTAAGGGGATTAAATTTCTTAAGGATACACAGTGAATTCTGTGGACTCGGATGTTATTCTTTTCTTGTTTTACATATTTGAACACAGTACATCAACATATGCAATGTTCATTACTAATGAAAGCTAGAAGTCTGTGGCTTCTGCTTATGGAATCTTGGGGGCCATGCCTTCTACTAGCTCTCAAAGTTATGATACTGTTATATACTCTAAGACAAATGATGGTAGAGGTTTAAGAAGAACTACAATCTCTATTGTGGTCACTAAAAAATAAAAGGTCATACACATGAGAATTTCTGAAAGATAGTAGGATATCCTAGAGATTTCAAGTTCAAGAAAAGAGGAACTCCAACTAGCAACAACAATCATAATGGAGCCTACAATGTGTCTTATGACAATCATAATGAGTCAAGGTCCAACAATACTAATCATTCCTTAGTGGGATATGATCAACCAAAAGGTGTGTGTACAAATAGTGGAACATCTAGCTCAAATAGTCAGCATTCCTCAAGCCAACCAAGTCAAGCAATAGGTGGTGCAGGGGGTATATTCTCAAAAGAGCAGCATGAACAAATTGTGCAAACTTCGAACAAATGCAATCTTGTTTCAACCAAGTTGAACAATAACTCTTCTGTAAATATAGAAGGTATGGTAACATTGAAATTGGTAGGTTAATAGGTATAGATAAATCTATGGCAATGTTAGTTCCTAACAGTCCTGAATGGATTGTGGACACAAGAGCCACTAATCACATAGTGTTCAATCTGAACATAATGAATAAGTCCACAGTGACTAAAGCTACTGATCCTAAGAGGGTGCATCTACCAAATGGTGATATATCCTTAGTAACACATATAAGATCTAACACTATTTCAAAAAGAAGTACCATAAACAATGTATTTTATATATCACAATTTGACTATAACTTGCTGTCTATTTCAAAAATCACCGAAGAACTTCATTGTCATGTCTCATTTTCCCCTGACTTTTGTATTATTTAGGATCTCTTCACTAGGATGTTGAGGGAGATTGATAAAGAGGAAAATTACTTGTACCCACTAGTGAGTCAAACTGAAAATCATATCAGTCTAGTTGCTAAACACTTTGACCTCTTATCAGGATTAGATATTATTTTGTGGCCACAAAGACTTGGTCATACATCTTCTGTAGTACTAAGAAATATGTTTCATGTTAACCTTCATAATATTGAGGATAAGATAACCAACTACACTGTATGTCCATGTGCGAAATGCACAAGATTGCCACTTCAAGCTAGTAGCATCAAGAGCACTAGTTCCTTAGAACTTATATATGTAGATCTATGGCATCCTTATAACACACCTATCTTTGATGGGAATAAATACTTTTTAATAGTTGTAGATGAATTTTCAAGGTTTTCTTGGGTGTTCCTACTGAAATAAAAGTCTAATATGTGTATATATTTACAATATATTTTGAACTATTTTAGGATTCAGTTTGATAAAACAGTAAAAATTATAAGAACTGATAATGAATCAAAATTCATTAATCATGTCCTATGATTCTATGTTTAAACAGTTAAGTATTGTTTATCAAACTACTTGTGTATACACTTCTCAATAAAATAGGGTGGTTGAAAGGAAACAGATGCATATTAGAAGTAACTAGATTGTTAGGTTTCTATTACATATACTTATTGATGTTTGGACAATGAGAATGTGATCTTTATGCATTGCTATGGTTAGATGAGGTGCATATAATAAAGTGATGGTGGCTCCTCAATTGAACAAGAATAAAAAAATACTGAAGAAACTCTGTCAAAGTATGATTTTATCATTTTTAGCAAATCTTTTTAAATGGAAGTTTCAATTGAATACGTCTTTTCAGTAATCTCATGGAATATATTAATTTAAAGTTTTGTGGTTGCTCCCCTCTTTCCCCGGTGTGTTTTAATTTGATTTAAATTCCTCAATTAGTCTTTAGTATGATACAAATACAATCAATAACGGTATTTTTTAAAAATTATTGATTTGACCAGTAATTCAAATCAACAAATCTATATCTAATATTAGCTTGCAGTATTATTTTTCTTATCTTTTGATTTTTACCTTTAATGTATTAAATAATTTAATGTATGTGGTACCTAATGTCTTGAGACATAGTCGACTTCTCCAGCAATAAGTTTTATGACACTTTAACCTTGCTTACATTTTTTGGATTACAAAATTGATTTACTCTTTATATATTTTATCTGTCTTTTCAATAGTAACTTTGTTCTTAAAGTAATTATTATAAATTATTTTATTTTGTGAAGTTAATGCATGGTAACTTTTATTTCTTACCTGGTGTTATTATCTCAAACGTAATATTACAGTTATTATGAATTAAATGTACATCTTATAAAAGCATTTTTAGATTACTAAAGTAATGCATTAAAATACACAACACAAAAGTTTTTAAAATTTTGTATCACAATGGCAAGAAGAGTATCTTCCTAATGCATTCAAATAAATAAGTTTGTATTTTATTTATATGACTTTTCATCTTTCCAACATACAACTAAAAGTACTTCAAAAATAATCCACAACACATCATCAAAGCCTCAAATGCAGCAAGTTCCGCTTAAATGCTAGCTCTTAAATGACATGGTCCCTAAATATCCATAAAGGTGTCGTAACAAATTTTGATCCCACTTGGAGATCCTAATTCGAATTTTAATGTAATTTTCATTTGAATAATTGGAGAATCAGGAAGTGATGGCTATCATGAGTGAAGGAATGACTATAGAAGAATTTTGTATACATCTTATAAATTAATTAACAAAAAATTAACTATCAACAATGTAATAGGAGTCGTCTGTGATTTGGTGGAAAAAAAGTACATTCTGAAGTATAAATCGGGGTTTAGTCGTTAATAATTATGTGAAAGAAAATTGAAACAACCTATATTATAATGCCTTTTTTTTCTTAATCTTGTTTGTAACTCCAAATTCTCAGTTGCAATAAAAAGTTTTGGTACTGTAATATAATCAAGCCCCTCTTTCAGATTAAAATTATTTAATATTCGCTTGAAAATAAAATTCTCACCATAAAGGCTTGTGGTTTGTGCAGGTAAGTCATTGATATTCGACACCTTTGGACAAATATTATAATACTAATATAAGAAATTATGTAGAGTCAAAAGAAAATAAGAAGTAATAGGAAAATGAATCGCTATTCAATATCTGAAGCTACAATATAAATCTAATTTAGTATAAACTTTGTGAACTAAACTATAATCAAAATTTATGTGGTGTTGTTGAATTTTGTTGTCATTTAAAATATTTTAGTAAAATGACATTCTTGTACTCCATATTAGACACACCCTTAGATTCTTTTGGACCATAAAAAAGCAGAAAATAAAAAGTTATATATGAGGAAGAAAAGAGAAAGGGGAAACAAAGTAGATAAAAATATTTCTTGAGCAAAAAAGAGTTGGCAATGATCGTTGTCGTTCTTACCGACTTATATTTTTATACCTTTGAATGGATAATTTTGTTGTATTACCTTTCAAGCATCAAGAATATAAAGTTCAAAACTTTTAACTATTTCAAAAACTCTAAAGCACCTAAAAAAAATAAAAACTTAATTAGTTATTATCTCATCAAAAGAAAAATAAAAAACCTAATGTTCAAACTTCAGACTATTTCGATAAAGGAACAGTGGAATTAGGGTAACACATTTATGTAAAATAGAGATTTTAACCTGATGATGTGACATGCTTCATTGATCAGAAAAATTCTTTTTTCTTTTTTCTTTTTTTGCATTTTCTTCTCAGATTTTGAGATTTTTAGGTGCTTTATGAAAAAGTCAAAAGTCACTTTTATTAACCCCTTTTCATTACACCCTTTCACATCCCTAACTTTTGCATTTCCCCAATAATTATAATGATCTTTTCTTTTCCTTAATTTTTTTCAACACACTGAAAGGTTGTTTCTCTTCTCTCTAGAAGTACATACATCTTCTGTTTTCAATGGGGTTTTAAAATAATTTTTTATTCTCTTTTCATCTATTACATATGATCCATATTTTATGTTTTTAGTTGACCCAAAAAAAACTTTCAACTGTGTAAGTCAGTTTATAATAAAAGTTGGTAGATTATTCATACCTTATTAGACTGTCTTATTTTCAAGTTTTATGATGAATTGGAGATAATTTAAGGATCTTAAAATGAATTTTAAGATTGAGAATTACTTGAATATGGGAAAAGAGAAGATAGTTGCACAATGTTGTCATCCAACTTTGTGCCTCTACAAGAAGCTTCATAATAGGGACCAAAAAACATAAACTGGTAGGCCAATAGTTTTTAAATTCTTCTTATGGTCCTTCTTTCCTAATTTACTTTTTTATTTTATTCTTTTATTTTTTTTTATTCTGTTATCCTTCTTGACATGACATCATGAAATATAAGTTAGCCGAATGATGAATATTCATATTTTAGTGATCCTTATTCAATTTGTGAAGGACCCCACTTATGAAAACACTGTCATAGTTTTTCTGGGAGCAGATTGTTTGCACCTCCCGAATTTTTCATGAGAAATATTTATAGTATATGTGGTGGTCAGAATGATCACTGGAGTGGTTGTCCTAACTCTTACTTCCCATCCCCAAGCCCCCATTATGATTTGTCTGTTGGTTGTGATGTTGACAGGAATAATAAAGTGATGGATGATATTGGCGACTCCCAACTACACTCAAGTGTACGTGATTGTCTAAGTAATATAGAATTTTTAAGTCCGGATGCCGAACTCAAGAGACTTGTGATTTAGCAACTTCTAGTAAATTCTATTACTATAAATTAAATCAAGTACAAAAAGTAAGTAAAGAGAGTTTTGAAGGTTAATCTATGCTATGAATAAAAATAAAGATGAGAGAGCAATTAAAAGTTGTGATCACTATTAGTTACGTAGTCTAGGGTTACGACTTTGTTGTGCAATCATAAATAGCATTAAATTTTCTTGGATGACTAATTTATATGGTTGTTGGTTTATGGGGTTAATTGTATGATTATGATCTTCTGAACCTCTAATGATCTATTCACATGCAATTCTTTGTCTATATTCCTTTAATCAAGAGTGAATAATGAGAATGAATTTGGCTTCTCCTGTTTAAAAATCAAGCAAGAAGTTCTAAGTGTATTCTATCCTAGCCACAAATTAAATCAAGGGAAAGGGGGAAAATATGTCCCTCAACTTTGTGATTTAGAGCAAATATATCTCCCGTTAAAAAAATGGTGCAAATATGTCCCTTATGTTTATCAAATGGAGCAAATATACCCTTCTTGCTTACGGACTTTCTTTTCTGAATTAAAAATTATTTATTTTTATATTTTTAAATGGAAAAAGAGGCAAATATATCCCTCAACTATGTGATTTAGAGCAAATATATCTCCCGTTAAATAAGTGGTGGTTCTTAATTAAATATTAGTTATGACTTTTCATTAATTAAAACACACACAAAACAATAAAAAAATTTAATGGGACAAATAGAAAGGATGGATAAAATAAGATTGAATAATCAAAAATAAAAAAATCGATCCTCCAAAAAAAATTAAAAAGTGCAAATAGACAAATTAATACGAAGTGAAATTAAAACGTCTAAATTTCCGTACTATAAAATAGAATGACTTGTCTGCATGTAATAAATTACGGTGAGCGATATATACTTTTTTTTGTTTTGGTAAATATGCACACCTGTATAAGATTCTTTCTTAAAAAGCCTCCTGATACATCGCCACACATGTATTGCTACACTAATAATGAAATCATCCACCAACTGTGAGATAAACTAACCCCAGAATAATATATACTCTTTTGAAACACCTGCTTTAATTTATACCTCAGAATGTCTCATTATGCAGTCCAAGCACAAATGGTTCAGTGCTTCATGGTACGAGAGTTAAAAGAAAGTAATGGTGATGCACTTATTATGAATGTCAATGATACTACATTATGTTTTACAATGAGGGAGTTTGCCCTAGTAACTGGATTGAAGTGTATTGATGATGTATTTGATTTTGCATATGATAAAAAGCAGTCTAACAAGTTTGTGAAGATTTATTTTGGAGGATCTAAAATCGTAAGAAAAACAGAGTTGGTATATATATGAATGTATGTATGTATATATTATCCAAAGAGAAGAATACAACATGTAAACAAGCCCAAAGGTAGGTTCTTAAGTCATGCATTTTATTTTGAATTACTCTCCATTTTTAGATACATCTAAATAATAATTATATTTGTATCTTATCTTAGAAAGGAGAATGAAGAGCATTATAAAAAAAAAGTGTGCACTATCTATATATATGAATTTTGGAGTTCAACTTATCAAGGACAAAAATTGATTCTACTTTATGTCGTTTGATGGACAACTGTGAAACAATGAGGTTAGATATATCATTAATTTTATTGAAGTTATATTTTTTGTTATATTCATCTATATGTCGAATAATATTTTTAATACTGTCATTAAACTATATCCACACACATTCATCCTATCTAATTTTTATTTCATGATCATTTGATTTCATAATTTAGCATATGGACATTTTATTTTACTACCTGCAAAAAAAAATACAAGTATGACATAAAAGGGCACATACATGGATACACTGTCGATTGTATTTTCAAAACGAGAATTGCAGAAATTTTTGACAAGTATAATGATCCAAATATGGATGCAAGTGTAGCTAGAGAAGAGGATGTAGTATATGAGTATATTAAGGGAAGTAGGTTGATTAGTAATGTCCCTTGGCATACCGTTGGCAATGTTCTTATCCCAATCAATGTTAGGGACAGACATCATTGGGTTTTGGCAGTGTATTGTTTAGGGTTAGATATATCAAGATATATGACTCGTACCGATCAAAAGGTCACGACACAATTGTTAAGGCTGGAGTGTATAAATTGGCTAAGCTCCTACCTCTTTAATTACTTGTCTATCAGTGGTTTTTACAAAGAAAAAAATGCATTGATTGGTCAAAAGAACCAGCATACAGCGACAAAGCTTAGTCTGATTTATATGAAACTGTGCCTATTGATAATCTTCCACAACAAAAATAGGGAGCATGTATATTTTCATTTAATATAATTTATAAGTTTTATTATTTAGTTATTTCTCTCTTAAAATTTATAAAATTGTCATGTCTTAGGATTGCGGTGTGTATGTGGCATCATATGCAGATTATTTGATTGGTGGTATAGATATTTTAGCAAAGTACTTTGATGCTAATTGTTCCGCACGAGATATGGAGCACTTTTATGGGACTACACTATGCAGAAGCAACACGTCGAGGCAATTAGTGATAATGAAGCACCAACAATGCCACTTAGGTCAATCATCCATTCTGATACACATGAAAAAATTATCATTAAGTAGGTTTTTAATATTTTGAAATGTGATACAAAATCGACCCGAAAAGAATCAAAATCTACAGTCTGTTGAACCTCTTCCTGCAAAGATGGAAAATAAGCCCCTCTTTGTGTCCATCAAGAAGCCAGATCTAACTAATGACAAATCAGATGAGTTGTCTTTATTAAGGGCAGATCTTGACTCATTCAAGAAATCGATAAGTAGTATGTTTTAATTATCTTAATAACTCTACTTTTATTTGATTTTTTTTGTATTTTTTAATACAATTTTATCATTTTTTTTAATTGGTATATATAAAGTAGGTTGAGGACAAGTTCAAAGATCTTTGGAATTGATCAATGACAACTTCAAAAATAATATTGAAGCTATTAAAGAAAACTATAATTCAGCAAAGGTACTTGAAATCAAATAAATACATAATATATTCAGATTAAATAAGTCAATAGCTGCACACACACGTTATGTATATATATATATATATATATATATGTATAATTAGTCTACAATATAACTAGATGTATAATAATTTTTTTGGATACACTTAGACTGACAAATTTTTTTGCATAAACACATAAAGTGATTTTTTTTTTATAAATACAAAAAAGAAATACAGATATACACACCTTCTAGAATTTGACCTCTTTACCTTGAATTAAAAACTTTCAGTGATTACGTATTTCGCCATCACAATCATTATGATTTTTTTATCCTTATATATCTTTCATTCCATTATCTCCTTTCGATTTTGGTTCGAGATAATCAAATCGTTGGCCCCTTCAAATATAACAATTGGTTTTGGTGAAGATGATGTCACAATCACCACAGTATCAATTGTATCTATACATTGTGTGTATTCAACTTGTGCAATATCATCTTGTATCACACCATCTGCTAACAAAAAGTATTTCATGCGATTGTTGGTTGTAGTTTTACACAATGGATACACCCCGAGATCTCTGTTCTCCTTCTTCAGTTCAACATACACCTTCACATCCATGTCATTGTGTATTTCCATAGGCATACAACTACCTCTACACTGTATTTAATTTGTAAAGACTTGAGACTATTATCGATTCCTAGTTGCTTTGAAATAGCAGCGACAATATCACCATAACAAGAATTCTCCTTGATCACGATCTCCTCAATAAAGTAATTGACATAATAATTTTCTTCGGTCCAGTGCCCAGAGTGACGAATTAAGACCGTTATGCTTGTCATTGTCGTATTAAATTCCAAATTTCGGATTGAGATACTTCAATAGAAATTTCAGACTTTGTAATTGATAAGCATAAAAGGAATTTATGCCTTCAATTATGAATTATGCTCTTTGACGAAGGATTGATCAATCTATTTATGAACTCTCCCTTTCATGAATCAATGGTGAAAAAAAAAGTCTATCTAACTGAAATGATATGAAGATATTTATTTTTCTTTGTTGATGAATGCAGGTAAAGCTTACATACAATTTTATTTGGGAATATAATTTTTCTCTTATGGTAGAATTGAAAAGGATTTGATAGCAAATCTTCCAATTATCGCTAATAAAAGAGTTCGTTCTAAATATAAATCATGTCCAGTAATTTTAGTATAACAAATTATCTATATAACATAAGTATTACATTAAATGGACATAAGATTATTTTACGTACTCATCAAATCCTTTGAAACTTTTTTTCAGCACACACATGTGAAATTAGGTCTAATCCCATGTTACTAGGGTAAGCACAATTATAAAGGTTATCATTCACCATCAGAAATTCGCCTTTTTTCTATTATAATTCCAACCATAAAAATCACTCACTATTTTTTAATTATAATAATGAAAAATTTAAATATTTTTATTTTTATTTTTCTTAAATATTTCTTCAACACCATTTCCGATAGCTACAATCATAAAATTTGGCAAAAAAACTAATGGGAATGAAATATTTCGAAGAACGTTCTCTCCGTCAATGTGTAAAAGTAGAAACCATAAATCTTTACGATGTCTATCAAATTATGCATCTTTCTAATCGTTCAATAATCTTTAAAAAAATTAAAGGTTCAGAGTTTGAAATCGTTCTTTTGTGTCAGTAACAAATATTTAAAATATGTATAAGTAGTTCTTTGCTGAAGGTAAAATGTTTAAATATTCAGGTTATGATTCCACATGTAAATATAACTTAATATACACCAGGATCTTCAATATGATAATCTTACAAGAAGACGTTACAAAGAGCATACCTGAAGTGAAAGACATTTTCACAAGCAGAAGTGTTAAGTGAAATTGATTTCTACCTCCTTGCATGCTTAGCTTTATGTTACTAGAACCGTCATTGATGAAAAATTGTAGAAAATATGTTGTAACCCTAATGGATGGAGGGAATATCAATTTATAGATGTTAAGACTTAATCTGATACATCCATCAGGTAACCGGTCTAAAGGACGAGATTTGTTCTTCATAATTAAATATTAGTTATGAGCTTCACATTTATTAGGCTACGCCCAGATCAATTTTTGAAAAAGATAGTCCAACCAACCAAACAAAAAGAATAGATAAAATAAGAATGGATAATCAAAAGTTAAGAAAATAGATCCTCCAAAAAGATTAAAAGGTGCAAATAAATAATTGATATGAAGTAAAGTTAAAGACGTCCAAATTTCATAATATTATAAGAAAGAATGGTTTCTTTATATGCGATAAATTGCGATGAGAGATATATACTTTTTTATTTTGGTGAAGATACACTAGTGTTAGCCGTTTTAGCACCAATTTTTTAATTGAATAGACTAAATCAATATTGGCATAAATAGAAATTTGAATTAACCATGATTAAGTCTAAAATAAATGCATTGTACCTATGAAATAATTTGCAAAATCAGATCAAAAGATAATATAAGACAAGTCAAGAGGAAAGTAAGAGGAGACCTTTTGGCATTTCGACAAAATTTTATCAGAAATTGACTCATAAATCATTGCAACAAATTTCATTATCTGTGATAAATTATTTTGTCACTTAAAAGTCATATTTCATCACAAAAAAAAATGATAAAAATAATTTCTTCAATCTTTCATCCCATAAACATGGGTCACTAAAAGTATATGAAGACAACTTAGTATTTGTTGCTAAATAAAATATATTAAATACAAAATAATCCGTTGCTAAATTCATAATATTTATGATAAACTTATTTGTCATAAATAGCTTTAAAAATTGTAGCTAAAAACACGATAACAATACTAAAAAGATGCTTATTTGTGTATCGAAAATGCTGCTATTAATGTCACTCCCAAACTGTTTGCAAGCTAATTTTTGGTACACTTCTTACAAGCTTATAAAGAACACACTACTAGAAATAGAGATTTTTTTATCGCATATCAGTGAAATATTTGTATTATAAAATATGATTTTTTCATTCATTTTCCACTGAATTAGTTCATTGGGAAAACATATCATGGAAAAATGATTCTCACTAAAGTAGTGGAAAAATTCATAATTTTTTCATTTGAAAATACTATTAATTTTTCTTTTCCCACCAATATCAGTGGAGATAGAACACTTAATATTTTTAATGAAAAATTTCAATGAAAAAATAATAATATTTTAGTAATTACATAATTATTATTTTTCTAACAAATAATTGATACCCAATGAATTTTATCCAAATTTCTCAAAAATACCAGTAATCTAGAAAATACGAAGAATGTGTTTACAAATGAGATAAGACATGTCTAAAACTTAATAAAAAATTACATTAATTCCCACTATATTAAGGTTGGTCTAAAGGAAAATCACAATCATAGTGTTCATTTATTGTAGTTTTCTTTACATCTTTACCTTTGGGACTTCAACACTATTTTCATTACTTGGTGTATGAGTCAGATTCACCTCTTTATTCTTTGTAATAAACCTGCTATAAAATTAAGGTATATAATTATTATAGCAACCAACAAAAATGAAGTTAACATCACTTAAATACAACATGGCTTAATCTTTAATATTTTATTTATTTCAATTTATTTATTTTGCTTTCTTTTTTAGTTCATTCAAATAAAGAATGTCTTTTTTTTTATAACTCTTTCATTTTAATATTTCAAGTGTAATTTTAAAACCACAAGATTAGAGAACACTTTAATACACTATATATATGTTTAGTTTAATACCACAAGATTCAAAACTATTTTAGTTTTTGATGCAGAATTTTTTGTATCAACAAATATAATGTGTCACTAATAAATTTATTCATGGCTAATAGTACTCAATTAATAAATGTCAGTCAAATCAATTTTCGGAGGAAAACTTTAGGATATAAAATTTTGCTACAAAATTTTTTCTTTCGTCACTAGAAGTTTCTTGTATTCAAATATGAATTATAATTTTGTGAAGAATTGATGACGAATTTTACATATATATATATATCATATTTATTGTAGTGTGCTGATTCTCTTAAACTTTTATCTTAGATATATAACGCAAAAGAAAAATGAAATATTTTATAATCGTAGACAAAATTAAAATAGTACAAAAATGCTTTAACCTCACTTGTTCTATGGGCAAATCTTCGAGTTCAACGCGATTTAATTTTTTATCATGAAAATTTGTGTAAGAGACCAGAAAAAATCACAAGTTACAGTCATTGGATTTGCTTAAAATCAGCAATGACTAAAAGGCCCGAAAACAGACTAAAAGGCCCTAAAACAAACTAAAATGCCCTTTGTTCCAAACACCCATCTATTAATAGGATTGGGATTACTCACTTTTCAAGCCCTACAATCTTTCATAATCTTCCGCCGCCCTAGCAATGGAGGACACACATACTTCCTCCGCACCATCATCTCCACGCCGGAGCTCGTACAAGGAAAAACCCACACCCTCCACCAGATCTGCCGAAGAGGAATCCAGTTGGTGGTGCCCAAGTTCATTTCCCCATCTCGAATGATGTTATTGAAGTATTCATTGATAGATACGCCGATGCTGCAACCGCCGAATGTGTCTTGTTGAGGTTGAGAAATCTCCAAGCCTGTAGCTTCTTGTTCCAAGCAGTAGTTTATCATGGTATGTATTAGTAAATCCAACTTAGAAGTTTTTACTAGTATTACTTGGACCATGACATGAATTGTTTGATTAGTAACTTCAATTCGAATTAGTTCCAAAACATTTGCATCTCATAACGCAACATCCTTTTGGAAAGGCTTTGTTTTGAAACTTGAATCATATCTGTGAATGGAAAGTCATCTAGAATAGGCTAATATTGCTCCATTTTTGTTTCAAGTAGCGCAACAATAGAGGATCTGTGCCAATTAATAAGGACACAAAAGTTGCACCTAAAGTCATCCCGTTACTCCGTACAATTCCAAATGATAAGCTTCATTTGTCTCAGTTGGTTTGATGTTACATGTATCATTTCCTTGTTATAGTGGATTCGCCATTTGCCCCATAACATTCAGAGATGGTGTTAGAATCACTGTGAAGTTTTCTGATTTCGACATCGAAAAGGATAAATTTCTTTTTAAAAGTTTCAAAACGGACATTGAATTTTTTGATCTACCAAAATGGACACCCCGTTGCCTCAGCAACGAGGTTCTCATAATTTATTTTTTAAAAAAAAAAATTAAGGGACCTCATTGTTGAGACAACGAGGTTCTATCTTTTTTTTTTCTTAATTTCGTTATGGTTCATTAATTTATTTTTAAAGATTAAGGGACCTCATTGCTGAGACAACGAGGATCTCTTCCGGGAAATTCCTCTTATTTTCTTGGTGCTTCCTTATCTCTTTCTTCCCAATTTTCACTATTCTCCTAAAAGAAAAGGATCTCCACTTCTTCCACAAAGTTTTATTCAAATACACTTCACATGGAATAGGAAAATGGGAAATACCTCTTATTTTTTTGGTGCTTCCTTCTCTCTTTCTTCCCAATTTTCACTATTCTCCTAAAAGAAAAGGATCTCCACTTCTTCACAAAGTTTTATTCAAATACACTTCACAAGGAATAGGAAAATGGGAAATAGAAAGAGAACCTCGTTGCCTCATCAATAAGGTTCCTTTTTTAAAAAAATTTAATGAATCATAATTAAATTTAAAAAAAAAAAAGAGAACCTCGTTTCCTCAACAACGAGCTCCCTTAATTTTAAAAAAAAATATGAGAACCTTGTTTTTGAGGCAATGAGGTATCTGTTTTGAAACTTTAAAAAGAAATTTTATCCGTCTCAGTGTCGGACTCAAGTTGTCTACTACTGAATTTTGTAAAATACGTATATCTATATTTTCTTGAACTAATTTCCTTGGTCCTAAGAGATAAACACATATATCTCCCTTAGTATATATCTCTGTACGCGTCTCACTGTAGTTTTGAAGAATATCTGCTAGTTCCGCAAGGTTTGACAAGACGGGGACTACTTGGTCTAGCGGAAATTCATCAAAACCGCAGTGAGACGTGTATATAGATATAGGTATTGAGGAAAATACATGTGCTTTTGTTCCAGAAAAGATATGAAAAAAATAATCATCTTAGGATCAAGAAACTTTGTTCAAGCAAAATATAATATCCGTTCTCTACAAAAATCTAGTAGTAGAAACTTCACTGCGATTCTAACACCATCCCTGAATGTTATGGGGCAAATGGCGAATCCACTCCAACAGGAGGAGATGATACATGTAGCACCAAACCAACTGATATAAATAAAGCTCATTCTTTGGATTGTAAGAGGTAATAGGGCTAACTTTGGGTGCAACTTTCGTGCCCCTTATTGACTGACACATAATCAATATTGTTGCACTATTTGAAACAAAAATAGAGAAACACCAGCCTATTCTAGATGTCTTTTCATTCACTGATATAATTCAAGTTCCGGCAGAATGCCTCTCCAAAGGGATAGTTGTGTTATGGGATGCAAATATTTTGAAACTAACCCAAGTTTATGTTACTAATTAAGCAACTCATGTCAAGGTTCAAGTAATTGTTAACAAAAACTCTTGGCTTTTAAGTTGCATTTACGCAAGTAATACATACAATGATAGACTACTGCTTTGGGACAACATATGTCACATTAGAGATCAATTTAAAGAAAAATGGGTAGTGATTCTAGTGGAATTCTTAGATCTTCTGATAAATGGGGAGGTCGGACTATTAGAATTAGTTGAGCCAACTCCTTTTTATGTTATTTAAATTATTATAAGGATATGGGATTTAAGAGCGGTAAATATATCTGGACTAATAAGTGATTTAAAAATAAAATTACCCTCATTTCTGAAAGACTTGATAGATCTTTTGCTACTAATTATTGGCTTATTGATTATTCAAATGCTCAAATTTGTCATTTACCGAGTACACACTCAGAATGTTGTCCTTTATTGATGTCTCTGTATCATGATAATTGCCCTATTAGAAGTCGCACATTCATATTTGAATCTATATGGGTTGATCATCTGGATCTTGTTAATATTAGCAATAATTATTGACTAGTAATATCTCAGTTCTTATTAACGGCACTCGAACAACTTTTTTGAACCCTTTGGAGGCATACACCAAGGGGATCCAACGTCACCTTAGGTTTTCATTATGTGTGTGGAGAAAAAATTGTAATACCATTATCACCTTTCTTAACAGCTACAATGCTGCTTCAAGACAGAAAATAAGTTTTGCCAAATCAACTAAGTTTTTGAATATGGCAGGACACACTGTTCTTGCTAAATCATCTCTCAATAGCATCCCCAACCACGTTATGCAATATATAAATCTCCCTAAATGCATCACAAATTTCATCGATAGGAAACAAAACAGGGTCGATGATGTACTAACTAAGAAAGGGACTAATGCTTTCTTTGTTTGTTTTGCCTAGTCTAACGGCAGACAAGCTAGGCACTTCATTTTACTAGAATTATTGTAATATAAATCAGCGAACCTATCGTAATACTTCAATAAGCACCTACTCTTGTTATGATGCATATTAAATATATATAAAATATCTATTTTAACCAAAAAGAAAAAAGTCATGTTATGCATGTGTATATTTTCAACACTCTAGTTTGGCCACTGTGATCACTAACATATATAAACAATAAACATTAAGAGTGAAGGGAGAAAAAAACACCTTAAGTATCACGATTTTGTGAGTTTCATACCTAAATTATCAGGTGTTTGAGTTTTCTGCCTGAACTATAACTAAATGTTTATCAAAATACACCTAAACTATCGGTTGTTCTCTTTGCCTACCTAAATAATAATGATATTTTCGGTAGGAAAATAATAACTGATAGTTGAGGTGTGTTTTTATAAATATTTGGTGATAGTTCAGATAAGAAACTCGCATACCTCATAGTTCAGATATTAAACTCAAAAATCTGAATACTTTAGCTGTACTTTTTATCCTTCACTCAAATATTAAAGCATATATAATATCCATGCATGTGCATCCTATGTGTGTGCATAATTTAATCATTCTAGTTCGAGCATTTTTGTGACTAACAAGCTATATAAGTATAATCACATACATAAAATAAAATAATAAATTAAATAATTTTATGTATGTACAAATCATAAATTTCTAGTTTAATCACTTTTATGATTAACAAACTATATAATATACATATACATTAAATGAACATAAGATTATTTTGTGCATGATGATACCTTCCACATTCTAGAAAAAAAAAACAGTAATAATATGTTTACATGCCACTAAGTTCATATTTCGTTTTTTCATCACAAACACATGATTTTAGGCCTAGCCCCATGTCACTAGGGTAAGCACAAACTCAAAGCTTATCATTTACTATTAAAAATTAGTAAATTTGTCCGTGTTTTATACTATTGTAAAAATATTAATTAATTTATTTCAAAGTTAACACGCTAATAATTATTTATAAATTATTTTTTTATAAAAAAATATTTATAAATAGCACATATTTGAATTACTTAATAATTTTTTTTTAATTTAGACAGATATTTATATACAATATATTTTATGTTTTATCTTATTATGTAATATTTAAAGAGTATAAAAACGTACAAAATTTCAAACTAAAATAAAAAAAATACATAAATTTCTACTAACATGTCTCCGGAATAAAATGTTTTGTATGTCATCTGTAACCATAAGAAAATATGGTTTCTTTAATTATCGTATTCCGTTGGTGTAGTCTCACCCTTCTTCTCAGAAATGTTATAACTTGTAAAGAATTTTTCTCTGTTTCTTAATCCATCTAATTATATTATTATCTAAATCTCCATAATATTAAATTCAAAAAACTAATTTGGTGTTTTTCTTTCAATTTTCTCCTTTTAAAGCCTAAGTATCCGGCCTTCAAACTATTAAAATTATCGAACGGATTGATAATGGTACTCATAGATACTTATTTGTAATGTGTAAAGTATTTAAGTTTTATCTGATTAAGAAATATTTAATGTACAAAACTCAAATTAAAATAAAAAATTTACATAAATTTCTACTAAGAGTTTTGTATGGTTTAGAAAATTTTATATGTTATTTATAACTTTAAGGCGGCATATTTCTTTGGTTGTCCTATTTTTGTGGTAAAGTCTCATCCTTTTTCTCAGAGATGCTATGTAAATTCTCTTTTTTCCTATTCATAAAGTCATCTGATATTATCATTATCTAAATTTTCATAATACCAAATCCAGAAAACTTGATGTCAGCTTTTCAATTTCATCTTTTAAATCTCAGAGTTCCTACAGATTTTTAAAATTGTCGAACGGATAGAAAATTATACTCCTTCAAGAAGTTTACCAAGATAGTGTGTTCCTAAAAAAACCTCCAAAATGTGAAAAATTTATATATGCATTTTATGAAAGAAACTACAGTACTCATAAGCGACAATTTTTATTCATTTTCATAAAAAAATAAAGAATCTGTCTCCAGTTTTTAAAGGAGAAATAAATACTTTATATATGGTATTGAATAAATTATTAAATCAATATAATATAAATAGTATTATTATTAAGTGATAGTATTATTATTAAGTGGTGCGTGTTACTACTACTTGTAATACTATTTACCTGTTTTATATTAGAAAAGAGAAGAGCCAAATATTTGTAAAGCAAATATAATTTCTTTTAAATCCCCCTATTTAATTCTTAAGGTTACACTTTCACTTTCTCATCGCATCTTCCTGACCCTTCGATACTCGCTTGACCTTAGTTTTCCTTTTAAGAAAAGTTTATTTTTTCTATTTTTGATGAAAAAGGCCAAGGAGAGAGAAAAATAATTTAGTTGCTTACTTAATTCCCAAGACGTTACTTAGGAATATGTGGTATGACCACCTATCAAATTCATGAAAAAAAGAAGAGGAGATTTAAGAACACATGAGAGTCGAGATTCAAAAAGAGAAAAAATTTGGAGTAGTTGTGATGTTATGTGTAACTAAACTAACAAAATTAAATTTAGATGATACAATAAAATATCAAACTGGATAAATAGAATAATTATGCGTAAGTGCATCAAACATAAATTAACATATGATCCAATTATAATGTTACATAAAACTTTCATTTTATAGCAACTTTATGAAGTTAATAATATCTCAGTTCACCAAAATATTATACTAATGGATTGTAAAATAGAAACTCATTACTGCATAAAGAAAATTAGTATTAAGAAATAACACAGAATGCACATTTAAAATAGATAATATCATACTGTAAAAAAATATATTCAACACTGTGAAAAAAAGAAGAAAAAAAGAACTCATCTCACAAGTGCTTCAACCCTTCAACTGGAAAGGAGCCTCAATTCTCAAAAAATAATTCCCTGTAGCGTGAAAAAAAATCTTGAAAAATATTTGATATTTTTTATACACACGCGCACACACACACATTTTTTGGTTTAATTCTGAACTTGAGTTTAGAGGGTAAAATTCAGTTTAAGAGTTGGTGTAGAGAGATAATATGAATAAAATGAGTGATCTAACATGGGGGATGTAAAGTTTTTTTTAAATTTTTTTTATTGACATGGGATATTAATCCAATTATGAATATCACAGAAAACTTTTATTTTATAGCAGCATGATGAATCTAATAATATCCAAGTTCACCAAAATATTATACTAATGAATTGCAAAATAAAAACTCATTACTGCATAAAGAAAACTAATATTTCTGAAAAACCATAGAATGCACATTTAGAATAGTTAATATTATACTATAAAAGAATATATTCAATGTTGCGAAAACAGAAGAAGAAAAGAGAATTTATGTCACAAATGCTTCAAACATTCAACTGAGAAGAAGTCTCAGTTTTCAAAAAATAATTCGCTGCAGCATGGGAAAAAGTCTTGAAAAACATACTTTCTTTTAGTTTAATTCTGAACTTGAGTTTAGAGGGTGAGATTTAGTTCAAGAGTTGGTGTAGAGGGATAATATGATGAAAATGAGTGATCTAACATGAGGGATGCAATTATTTTTTCATATTTCTTATTGACATAGAATATTAATCTGTCCTTAGATAGGGAAAAGTACCGGCATAATATGAAGGAATCAAAGAGTTTTATCATTGTTTAACAAAAAAATATGTAAAGGCATGAAAAAAGAGAAGGACCAAAATATTTAATACTTGTGAACTTATTAAAATGAAAAAAATGAGAAAATGAGAGAGGATACAGCAAAACTGGAGAAGAAAGAACCAGGAGTCCAAGACTATTGTTTTTGGAATTGATGTAATCACAAGAAGTAAAGAAGTAACTATTGTTGAAAATAAATCAATACAACTGTTAGAAAAATATATACAATAAAAGTTGTAATCGTGCGAATTATTTTTACTGTTTTCAAAAGGTGCAACAAATAACTGATTGAGAAGGAAAAAAATAAGAAAAATCTAGAAAATTAGATAAATAGCAACTAGGGACTAGGAGAGTGCCATGTCATTGGGCTGAAGGCCCTCTTTTATATGAATATATATTACACCCCCTAAATTCTTGACATTTAGATGACCTATTCGCATGTTGGTTAAGAGTTTTAGAATGTCATACATGCTAGAAAAAGGCCCGGAGGAAAACCGGACAAGCGCCACGTCAAACCATCGCAAGAGGAGGCTGGGCAGACCCCCTCCGCGATGGCCAACGTGTCACGGAGGGCTCACCTCCGCGATGACTAACGTGCCAGAGGTTCAGCCTCAACCATATAAAGCCCCCACTTCGATTTTTAATGATAATTATCAAATATTTCTAGTGAATAAATCAGAGAGCAACCAGAAAACAGAGGGCACGAGAGTTCCGTTGAAATTTTCTTCCGATTACGCTATTAAACGCGGTCCAAACTCAAAATAACTTCGGGTAGCAAAGTATTGAGCTGCAGAAAGCATTCCTACGGAGTTAGTTTCGTGAAATTCGGTCGGTGAATCATCGTCCTACCGAACTAAGGTGAGTGGAATTGCTCCAAACTAGTGTCAATATACTCCTAGCCCTAAAGTGAGTATTTCTCCCTTCTGGACTTTCGAGAAATAGCGAGTTTTCGGCTGTTTTTCGATAAGCCAAGTTTGGGCTATATATATATTCAAAGTAGTACTTTCTTCCAGAATATCGATGAATTTAGTTCTAATTGCTATGAATAAGAATGCAGTTGGAAGAAATAGCTGATTAATGGCCGAGTTACGCCAGTTAGCCAGAAAGCCGACAACTGAGGTATGTGAAGCTAGTTTCTTCGGCAAGTTAGTAATTCTAGCATAGTAAAATAGAGTAAATTCCAGAAGAAAGTTTCAGAAGCCAAGTATTATGCCCAGTGTGAATTCAGTAAGCATGTCTGAGTTATTATGCCGTATTCAGAATAAAAGTCAGTAAATTAGTATAAAACAACGAGATATTATTTCAGACTCAGTGTCAGATTCAGCTTAATTCGGCAAGAGATACAGAACAGAATATCATATCAGGGACAGTATTATCAGGTTTATTATACATGTTATATGTGATTATTGTTGTTTGTAGAGACCTGATTATTTTATGTGGGCACCCCTAGAGCTTCCTTGCTGCCCCAGGGTTAATAGCTGTGTCGACTCGCCCGCCAGAAGGTGAGGATACGTCACTCTAAGGAGTGGCATGCCGTCTGCAGTAGGACGAAGATAGGATGCAGCATTCCCCATACCAGGATGATCAGCATTATAGCATACCCTATTGAGCGCTTGCGCTCAGGGTACAGATTATAGACTACAGAAACAGATCTCAGATTACAGTTACAGGAGTCCTACAGACTGAGATACAGTTATAGTCAGGGGCCCAGAGGGCCCAATCTGCATACCCAGGGTGCTGGCGGGATGCTCGAAGTTATTAGGTGAGTGGAGTGAATTTATTTTTGGATGGCGACCCAGGTAGGGGTATATAGATTGCGTGTTGATTGGCACCTTCCAGCTTATGGGGGCTGGTATAGTTTCTTGTATGTTATATATATATATATAACATATATATATATATATATATATATATATATATATATATATATATATATATATATATATATGTTACTTATTAAATTGATAGATAGCAGGACGCCGCATCGACAGGTATGATTCCTATCTTCTTTCTAGTACGGTTAAGCTCGATACAGATTCTGCTATTCCATACAGTTTTAGCTATCCTCTATCATTTCAGTAACTACCAGTATACTGTTTATCTTCAGCTATGTTCAGTGTTTCTTTGCATACTCGGTACCAGTGGTACTGACGCCCGTTTGGGGGCGCTGCATTACTTGCCTGCAGGTACTCATAGGAGAGGAGTCGATCCCTCGTAATTTCAGCCAGCACACAGAGTCATCAGCTCCTGTCATCCGGAGCTAGACAGCTAGAGGTTAATTCTTTTTATTTTGTTGTACAGTATGGGTAGGCCGGGGCCCTGTCCCGACCATCTTATCAGTATTCTTAGAGGCTTGCAGATTGTATATTCCCTGTGGTTAGCTGTACCGGTCGTGTGAGGCCGTGTGTATGTTTTAGTTTATTTATGATGGCCGTGTGGGGCCTTATTCAGTGGGTAGTGGTGATCTTGTTGGTCACGTAGCAGCTTAGAACTTGTTTTCTTGATTTAGAATAACTAGACAGCATGGTGGCCTTGTCGGCCCGCATAGGTTCCCTATTGATTCAGTTGTTCTGGGTAGCTGTTGTTTTCTTACAGGTGGCTATAGGCCTAGTCGGCCGGAGGATGTATTTACAGTCACTATATAGCCCGTCGTTTTCTTGAATCAAGAGTTAGAGCCAGCCTGGCACCAGAAGTGCTTAAGCTCAGCTTGTCCAGCAGTCCAGGTCCTAGTAGGTTACAAGGTGTCAGTCGTGCCTCTCAAGGCGGGGCGTGACAATATATATATGTATATATAGATATAGATTTACCTTTTCCTGATTAGTAGTCGAAAAATATATTTTTTTTATTTTTACTTTCTTAAATATTTCTTCGACACCACTTCTGATAACTGAAATTATAAAAATTGGCAAAAAAATTATGGGAATGGAATATTTTGAAGAACGTTCTCTTCACCAATGTGCAAAAGTAAAAAATCATAATTTTTTATGATTTTTATTAAATCATGCATCTTTCTAATTGTTCAATAATAATACGTAATTAAAGATTTAGAGTTTGAAGTCGTTCTTTGGTGATTGTAATAGATATTTAAAATATATGTAGTTCTTTTATGAAGATTAATTATTCAAATATCTTGTCTCTGATATCACATGTAAATGTTAAGTGAAAAATGAAATATTTTATAATCTTAGAAAAAATTAAAATAGTACAAGAATGCTTTAAACTCGCTTTTTCTATAAGCAAATCTTCGAGTTCAACACGATTTTATTTTTTATCATGAAAATTTGTATAAGAGACAAGCAAAAATCGCAAAGTTACAGTCATTGATTTGCTTAAAATCAGCAAATGACTAAAAGGCCCAAAAACAAACTAAAAGACCCTTTGTTCCAAACACCATCTATTAATTGGATTGGGATTACTCACTTCTCAAACCCTATATTCTTTCATAATCTTCTGCCTCCCTAGCAATGGAGGACACACATACTTCCTCTGCACCATCGTCTCCACACCGGAGCTCGTACAAGGAAAAATCCACACCCTCCACCAGATCTGCCGAAGAGGAATCCAGTTGGTGGTGCTCGAGTTCATTTCCCTATCTCGGATGATGTTATTGAATTTTTCGTTGATAGGCGCGCTGATGCTGCAGCCGCCGAATGTGTCTTGTTGAGGTTGAGAAATCTCCAAGCCTGTTGCTTCTTGTTCTAAGCAGTAGTCTATCATGGTATGTATTAGTAAATCCAACTTAAAAGTTTTTACTAGTATTACTTGGACCATGACATGAATTGTTTGATTAGTAACTTCAATTTGGGTTAGTTCCAAAATATTTGCATCTCATAACACAACAACTTTCCGGAAAGGCCTTGTTTTGGAACTTGAATCATATCTGTGAATGGAAAGTCATCTAGACTAGGCTGATATTGCTCCATTTTTGTTTCAAGTAGCGCAACAATAGAGGATCTGTGCCAATTAATAAGGGCACAAAAGTTGCACCTAAAGTCAGCCCGTTACTCCGTACAATTCCAAATGATAAGCTTCATTTGTCTCAGTTGGTTTGATGGTACATGTACCATTTCCTTGTTATAGTGGATTCGCCATTTGCCCCATAACATTCAGAGATGGTGTCAAAATCGCGGCGAAGTTTTCTGATTCCGACATCGAAACGGATAAATTTTTTTTTAAAAAGTTTTAAAACGGACATTGTATTTTTTGATCTACCAAAACGGAAACATTGTTGCCTCAGTAACGAAGTTCTCATAATTTATTTTTTTTAAAAAAAAATTAAGGGACCTTGTTAATGAGACAACGAAGTTCTCTTTTTTTTTCTTTTTAATTTCGTTATGATTCATAAAATTTTCTTTTAAAATTAAGGGATCTTGTTGTTGAGGCAACGAGGTTCTCTTCCAGAAAATCCCTCTTATTTTCTTGGTGCTTCCTTATCTCTTTCTTCACCATTTTCACTATTCTCCTAAAAGAAAAGGATCCCCACTTCTTCCACAAAGTTTTATTCAAATACACTTCACATAGAATAGGAAAATGGAAAATAGAATAGGAAAATGGGAAATACCTCTTTTTTTTTTTGGTGCTTCCTCCTCTCTTTCTTCCCAATTTTCACTATTCTCCTAAAAGAAAAGGATCTCAACTTCCTCCACAAAGTTTTATTCAAATACACTTCACAAGGAATAGGAAAATGGGAAATAGAAAGAGAACCTCGTTGCCTCAGCAATGAGGTCCTTATTTTTTTAAAAAAAATTAATGAACCATAATTAAATTTAAAAAAAAAAAGAAAGAAAGAGAACCTCGACGAGGTTCCTTAATTTTAAAAGAATTATGAGAACTTCGTTGCTGAGGCAATGAGGTGTCTGTTTTGAAACTTTTAATAAAAATTTTGTCCGTCTCAGTGTCGGACTCAAGTTTTCTACTTCTGAATTTTGTGAAATACGTATATCTATATTTGCTTGAACTAATTTCTGTGGTCCTAAGAGATAAACACATGTATCTCCTCAGTACATATATCTCTATACGCATCTCACTGTAGTTTTGAAGAATATCTGCTAGTTCCGCAAGGTGTGACATGACGGGGACTACTTGGTCTAGCGGATATTCATCAAAACCACAGTGAGACGTGTACATAGATATATGTACTGAGGGAAATACATGTGCTTATCTTCCAGAAAAGGTATGAAAAAAAATAATCATCTTAGGATCAAGAAACTTTGTTCAAGCAAAATATAAATATCTGTTCTCTATAAAATCTAGTAGTAGAAACTTCACTGCGATTTTGACACCATCCCTGAATATTGTGAGGCAAATGGAAAATTCACTCCAACGGGAGGAGATGATACATGTAGCACCAAACCAACTAATATAAATAAAGCTCATTCTTCGGATCGTAAGGGGTAATAGGGCTAACTTTAGGTGCAACTTTTGTGCCCTTATTGAAAATTGCATGTGGTGAATTGTCTATATCTTTTTTATCCCTATAAGAAAATACATGTTGTTTGTAAAATTAAGTTCATGAAGATGAGATCGTCGTTGTATCCCTATACGTCAACCTACTTGAATTGTGTCAATGCTATATTTGTATAATTTGCTGGTTTTTTTAAAACTTGAAGAGTAAAAATAATTTTTTTGATTGAATTTTGGTATTGTATGAATTTTACAAAGGTTGAACCAGTGATCAAGTTACAACCAATATTCATGAGGGTCACAAAGCTATGCAATAAATTTTACATTTAAAAGTATAAGAGAATTATCATTGTTTCATTATTTCACCAAGCTATTGAAATCTGTTAATAATAGGTATTGAAATTTATTAAAAATCTTTCTCCTTTTTATTTTATCTTACTTTATACCTCTTATGAATTGTTTAATTTAGTTTGTAAAAGCTAAAGCAAAAATCTCAAATCTAAGACTATAGAGGGGCAAAAAGATTAGAGAAGATTTCATAAAGTACAAATAAAAAAGGAAGAGGAAGAAAGCTATGATGATTTTCAAAGACTTTTATCGAGGTTTGATTCTCCCTTCCCTTTGAGCTTCTATAACTCGACTTGTACAAATTCTCTATCCCTTATCCGTCTTATAATTTTTTTTTTCATTGAGCTAATTTTTTTAACCTTTAGTTGCTGAATTAGTGAGTTTTATAAATTTCTGATTTTTTAAAGATCTGACCTCCATATATACTTGCTTTTTTTGATTTTATTAAGATTTATTTCTGGTAAAGATTGATGTAATTTTATTTAAAGGTTAGATATTTTTAATCATCTTTATGACTTCGCTACTGTAGTTTACAGGAGTCATATTTCTATTAATATAGCTAACAATTATTTACATCAACTTTTGAATGATACGAAGTCTGTTAAAGATATAATAAGAGATTGTATATATTACTATAAAACTTTTTAGCCCAGACATGAATATTAGAAGTCAATATTCCTTATTAAATAGGATTACACAACATGAATAGCTAATTTCAATCAGAAAAATCACAATGGGATGATTTTTTCTTCTTATTTTGGAATAGTGAACGTTCCTCCTCTAATTTTATGTATACTTGCATTATTGCATGCATTAGTCTACAGTGTCTGGGTTATCTAATTTTTCTCTATAATAATTTATTTGTATTTTTCTTGTGCAGGGATGATAGGATATATATTGAAGGTCAATGTCATTTATCATACCTCTGAATTGATAACTGATGTTTGCTAATTGAGTATTTGCGTTGTGTTTTTGCTACTGAAATTGCTGAAGGTATAATCAGGCATCTCTTAAAGAGAAATTCAAATTTGGTATGCCCATGGTAAAAACATAAAGAGCTTAAAAAATTTCAGCCCTTGATGTGCTCCGTGAACCATAACAAGAGGATGAGAAGTAACAAAATTTGACATGGCTTCAAGGATATTCTGTCAGATGAAACATTAGGAACATGACTGGAATGAAGCTTCTCTAATCTCAAGACGTAGATTACTACACAATAAATTATTTGCTCACATTCAGCATATAAGTGTGGATAGATTTTTAAGTTAAACTGCAAGTTGTAAATGACTCTTGAAGTAATAGATGTGTATTTCTGGACTGACATTGGAATAAAGTGTTGTTTCAAATTGAACTCTATCACTTTGGAATCATGATTATTTATAAAGCACCTAAGAAACTTATTAGTTTATTGAAATATTTTTCCTCTTCAAGTATATATACTTAGTTGATTTTTTGTACAATCATGACACGTACTCTTTTTTATTTTTTATTTTAATAATTTTTTTTGAGTCATTTAAATGAAGAAACATTTATATCATATATGTAATGCAAAAAGGAGTGATGAACTTTCTACAAGGAAATATCAAGTTAAAACTAGAATATCTATTTACCTTTTTTCCATCTTTCTATTGTTCCTTTTATCAATAATTATTTATTTATTAAAAAAATTAATATTTCACGTTGACATTTACTTGGTTCTTCTAAAATTTCAAATAGTAACACTTCCCAAAAGCAAAAGACTAAGTTATAAATAAAATCAAAGATGATCGATTCAAGGATGAATGATATATGTTATTAACATTTTCTTTTTTCACAATTAATGTTTGTTACTATAATAGTTTAATATGTAAGGTATATATTATTATAGACGGCTGGATAAATTTTCTGACTAATAGCACTGACCAGTTCATTAGCTGAAACTTGAGTGAATCTTAGATTTTCTATAGCTTTTTCAAATGGAAAAGTTATAGAATTCTTTTAATCTTCGAACAAATTGAAAATTGCATATGGCAAATTGTCTATATTGCCAACGAATTTACAGTCCGTCCCCATTAACTGCTCGGGCATCGACCCAGGAAGAATCAATTTTAGACTTATTGGTAATCCATGATCAACTTCCTTTCGTAGTACCCTACCCCCAGGGGAATTCGAATCCCCGCTGCCTTCTTGAAAGAGAGATGTCCTATCTTTTTTATCCCTATAAGAAAATACATGTTGTTTGAAAAATTAAGTTCATGGAGATGAGATCGCCGTTGTATTTCTATACGTCAACCTACTTGAATTGTATCGATGCTATATTTGTATAACTTGCTAGTATTCTTAATACTTGAATAGTAAAAATAAATTTTCTTTAACCAAAAAATCAAGTATTTTTTTATTCAATTTTTGTATTATATTGAATTTTACAAAGGTTGAACCAGTGATCAAGTTACAACCAACATTCATGAGGGTCACAAAGCTATTCAACAGTTAAAAGTAGAAGAGAATTCTTATTGTTTTGTTATTTCGCCCAAGGTATTGAAATCTATTTATAATAGGTATTGAAATTTATTAATACTCTTTCTTATTTTTATTTTATCTTACTTTATACCTTTCATAAATTGTTTAATTTAGTTTGTAAAAGGAGAAACACCAGCCTATTCTAGATGTCTTTCCATTCACTGATATAATTCAAGTTCCAGCAGAATGCCTCTCCAAAGAGATAGTTGTGTTATGGGATGCAAATATTTTGAAACTAACCCAAGTTTATGTTACTAATTAAGCAACTCATGTCAAGGTTCAAGTAATGGCTAACAAAAACTCTTGGCTTTTAAGTTGCATTTACGCAAGTAATACATACAATGATAGACTACTACTTTGGGACAAAATATGTCACATTAGAGATCAATTTAAAGGAAAATGGGTAGTGATTTTAGTGAAATTCTTAGATCTTCTGATAAATGGGGAGGTCGGACTATTAGAATTAGTTGAGCCAACTCCTTTTTATGTTGTTTAAATTATTATAAGGATATGGGATTTAAGAGCAGTAAATACATCTGGACTAATAAGTGATTTAAAAATAAAATTGCTCTCATTTCTGAAAGACTTGATAGATCTTTTGCTACTAATTATTGGCTTATTGATTATTCAAATGCTCAAATTTGTCATTTACCGAGTACACACTCAGAATGTTGTCCTTTATTGATGTCTCTGTATCATGATAATTGCCCTATTAGAAGTCGTATATTCATATTTAAATCTATATGGATTGATCATCTGGATCTTGTTAATATTATCAATAATTATTGACTAGTAATATCTCAGTTCTTATTAACGGCACTCGAACAACTTTTTTGAACCCTTTGGAGGCATACATCAAGGGGATCCAACATCACCTTAGGTTTTCATTATGTGCGTGGAGAAAAAATTGTAATACCATTATCACCTTTCTTAACAACTACAATGCTGCTTCAAGACC
This sequence comes from Datura wrightii, assembly GCA_035772735.1. NCBI lineage: Eukaryota > Viridiplantae > Streptophyta > Magnoliopsida > Solanales > Solanaceae > Datura > Datura wrightii. The sequence goes on along the minus strand of JASDFA010000007.1, from coordinate 138,260,743 downwards.
TAAAATAAGTTTTGCCAAATCAACTAAGTTTTTGAATATGGCAGGACACACCGTTCTTGCTAAATCATCTCTCAATAGCATCCCAACCACGTTATGCAATATATAAATCTCCCTAAATGCATCACAAACTCCATCGATGGGAAACAAAACAGGGTCGATGATGTACTAACTAAGGAAGGGACTAATGCTTTCTTTGTTTGTTTTGCCTAGTCTAACGGCAGACAAGCTAGGCACTTCATTTTACTAGAATTATTGTAATATAGATCAGCGAACCATCGTAATACTTCAACAAGCATTTATTCTTTGTTATGATGCATATTAAATATATATAAAATATCTATTTTAACCAAAAAGGAAAAAGTCATGTTATGCATGTGTATATTTTCAACACTCTAGTTTGGCCACTGTGGTTACTAACATAAACTATAAACATTAAGAGTGAAGGGAGAAAAAAAGCACCTTAAATATCACGATTTTGTGATTTTCATACCTAAACTATTAGGTGTTTGAGTTTTTTTACATGAACTATCACCAAATGTTTATCGAAATATACCTAAACTATTGGTTGTTCTCTTTTCCTACCTGAATGATAATGATATTTTCGGTAGGAAAAAAATAACTGATAGTTGAGGTGTGTTTTGATAAACATTTGGTGATAGTTCAGGTAAGAAACTCACATACCTCATAATTCAGATATTAAACTCAAAAATCTAAATACTTTAGCTGTGTTTTTTATCCTTCACTCAAACATTAAAGCATGCATAATATCCTTTGGGTCAGTAGTATGGGCTTGGATAACCAGCGATTTTCCTTTGGGCAACAGACGGACAAAGAACTAAATCCGACCTCGGGAGGGAGGGAGAGTTCCATCTTTTAGTGTCGTGATAGGAGAAGAGATCCCAGTGGACCCTTTTACAGCCCCTAAACTACTCCGGCAAAAATATTACAACAACCAATCAAGCCCAAAACCCCATTTGGGAAGCTTACAAAACTCTGATACTATAGGACCACATAGATTGTACATAGGTGCAGGGAACATAGTCTTAAATGAATTCACAAATGTACGAATGGGATCATCAGTAGTAAATTTCTTTTCATCATCTAAAGACATAAAAAGCATTACCAGAGATGCAGCAGCTGACGAGGAGACAAACAACTTGATGTGTTCTGAGGCTTTTTCCATGTTATTCTCCGGAGTCATAGTTGTAAACTGTATAAGCAACATTGCTATACGATCCGAGTCCAAAAGAACAACAAAGATTACAACTTTTCAAAATTCCGGAGATTATTAAAATTAATTCAGTGATGAGTTGACAGGACTTAGGATGATCTGTACTCCGCATTCGACTGACTAGCTGCATAGTCGTGTCGTCTTGGACGTCACAGCAGAATCCCAATGTTTGTTCAAACCGGAGCTGTTTTCCCTTGTAAATTAGCCGTCGTTGGTCTTCTATGGGTATACCAGTGATCGACTTGATTTTATGGTGGATGAATTCGGTAGAATGGGCTCGGATAACTAGGGTTTTGCCTCTGGGAATAGAACGGACGAAGAACTGAATAGGAGTTGGAGGTAAGGGCCATTTCGTTTTGTTTTACGGGATGAAGAAGTGGTTGAGGAGGATTCAGATGAAGTAACTTGATCAAGCTTTCTCTTGTTATTGGCAGTGGTGATGCGGTTGGAGACGGCATCGATCATGGCGAAGTGAAGTATAAGGGTTAAGTGATATGCGGAAGTGAATTCACACTTATAAGGCGAAAATTTAAGAGAAAGATGGTAAGGAAAACAGAGGGTAGTGTGAGAGGGTGGTTTACGTTAAAACTTAAGAGAAAGATGCATGTAATCTCTCTCTCTCTCTATATATATATATATATGACACTAAATTTACTCGTGCTTTCACGCGATTATAAAAGATCTAAATAATATATTTCCCAGTAAATTGCTTCAGTGTGAATCTATGCGTTTTCTCAATGAATTGCTTCAGTGAAAAAATCATGTCGTATAATACGAATTTTTCATTAATTTGCTGTGGGAAAAACCTCTATTTCTAGTAGTGAAAAGACAGTAGCTACAGTTAGGAAGAAGGTTCAACTAGCACCAGTGAGAGGCTTTCAGATACTTACCTCTCCTAACTGTGTATCTACTCGTGTTCGTAGCTTGACTGTGGTTCGACATTGTTTTACTTACGCCTTGAATCAAGCTTTTACTGCGACATGTTATGCTCTCCCTCGTTGTTAGTAGGTTGATGGATCGCGCGCCCAGTAGATTGTACGATTTTTGAATTTGATTCTATAAAGATTCAAGTTTCATTTTTTAAATGAAGTTAGACAATACAACTCTTATTAGTTTAATAGTTTACTCGAAAGTTACTCGATGAATTTATTGGAATTGAAGGATAAATATATGTTACATATGATGAATCAATGTCTTTTACGATATAATTTTATATTTTTTCTAACCTTTCAATATTTTATATTTTGAACTTCACAATTCATTAACTTTTACATTTACGTTTAACTATAGGTATATATTGAAGGGTGTTCATAACACGCAACAGAAGACAAAAAGCATTTCTGGACAAATCTACTTGTGTTTAAAATTTATTTACATCTAAAAGAATAGATTTCAAGACAAATCTAGTGACGATAGTCGTAATTGAAAATTCTTCCATAGTACAAAGACTCAATGCATATCCACACCGAGATCAATCTTTGTTATCAACTCGTTGATCAACGGGAGAAAATCTCAACCCATAATAAATATAACAAGAAAACAATTTTCTTGTTAATAATATTCTCTCTTAATTTGATATAACACTTATATACTTTTAATAAAGTGTTTTTCTCATAATGAAAACCTTTTTTTTCATAAACTTGTAATGAAACTTTTTCTATCACCTATAAAAGTTTAATTTCATAATTAAACTGATTTTCATTGAACAGCAATTTGATCCAAACCCAATTTGGATTCCATCAGATACTGCGTACGTCCTTTATGGACTCTCACATGAATCCAATTCAAATTGGAACTCACAATTTCAAATCTCCTTAATAATATTTTTATATAACCTATATAAATAAATATTGGATATATATCACATATATATTTCAATCAAGAGATATAATTTAATTTTTATTCTAAATAGAAAATTTTTTAATTTATTCACAATATTAATTATATTCTTGGTGCTAGCAAAGAATATAATAATATTCCATTTGGACTATATAGTAATTGATTTATTTAACTAATTTAGTTATCAAACAATAAATACAATTAATTCATTAACAAAGATAGGAACACTCGTTAGTGTGCGACCCCATAGGTTCATTATAAGCCAGTAGTAAATTGATCATATCAATATACTAATCAAGGTTGGCGTCTAGCAACACTCCTTAACGACCGGATATCATGAAGTATACAATTTACTCTCAAGAACCTTTAGAAAAATAATGTAGCATTTTCTTCTATCCTTCTAACTCCGGATCACCCTAGGATATGGTCTAACTGTCAAATCACAATAGGTGATCAATTATGTATATATGTCAAATTATAATCGACCATTGAATGACCCAAGAATCTCTTTTCTTCTTTCATTCAATTGACCTGGCCAAGGTCTTAATTAGTCATTTATAATTCGTGACAACATAGAGCTTAAACTCATTACCAAGAGTTGATAGAATCCATCTTGTTCAAACATTATTCTACAAGCATTTAATCATACCCACTATCCTTTCAACCATTTCCATATGGCCATGGGTGTCAGGTATCAAAATATTATAAATAAGCTATTAATTATTATGATTATCTCAGGTCAAAGGAAACTCTTACATCACATTCTTCAAGATAATATCCTAGTGACAGTTTGTGGTAATTCTAACTATTAAGAATTATCCAATGAGTCTGTTTAATGATCATATCTCCATATGCATCATCTATGTATGTGATTTAGTTAATGAAATCAACTAATCTTTATCTTATAAAGACCACCACATGCATATTGATCTAACCGGATCACTAATGTCCTATTTAGTAATCCTACGATCAAGAACAATTTTAGATTTAAGTTATAAGAAACGTGACTCTCTCGTTATCATGATCTCCATCATAATGTCAAGTCTCAAAACTTAATCAAGGATCATATCATATTCATCAAACAATTTGATAATAACTATGATAAAATAATATTAGATGCCATATAATTCTATCAAATAATATTTATAAAAATATATTCAAATCATCACATGTGAGATTGGATCTAAGGCATATCAACTATATCCCTAACTATATATATAGTCTATTATTGTAACATCTATAAGAAGTGAAAAATATTATAAAAATGGAGACTTTCATATCAAGCAAGGGCTTAAAACAATATATAATCTCAATTATCAAGCAATAACTGTATAAATAATTATTAAGATATCATAACTAAGATCACAATTAAATGCAGACTCATCGATAAAGAGTAACACAGCAAGATAATTTTCTCATGTGAGGCTGAATTAAACTGAAAAATAATAAAAGAATTGAGGTAATAAAAAAGTATATATTAAGCTGATTGGTTATAAAAATAATAACATATTCAATATATTTCATAAATAAGGGTCGGAATTAAAAATATGATGCAATGATCCCTCAAAATTAATCATTTTAAGTTGTCGCAAAATTTCTGAACAATTATACCTAAGAAACCAAAAATTCATGCGTAATATAATAACACAAGTTTTAATTAAAAGTCATACTTATTAACTATTTTTGTTGCAAAAGAACAAATAAAATATGCTTGCCATCTTGCATCAAATTTCTGCTTCTTAACCCTGTACAATAAACATAGTATCCTATTGAGTAAACCAAACTATATATATATATATATATATATATATGTTGGTTTATGTTAAGAAGTCTCCTATACAGGCGTAGTTAGGTATGTTGAAAGGTGGTCAATTGAATATCTTTTATGAAAAAATTATATTATATATATAAATTAATTATAATTGTTCATACTAATAAAACTTGAAAATATCTTTAAACACCCTTATCAAAATTATTTCTAATTTCGCCGTGGCTACAAATATATGTCCCTTGGTTTAAATCTAAAATTTTAAAAGCAAAAGTGATTGTTCCGAAGGTTGAACAAACAAAATGGACAGATAGATACTATGACTTATTATTAATATCTTTCAATCTCTGATAGGTAATTGAAAATTCTTAATGAAACATACCAGATATCTTTGGATATGTAAATATATTTGACTAAAGAATATAACTTTGCCTCATCATGTTCACTCATCGCAAAGTAATTAATTCACCTTTGAATAAATTCGTAAGCTCTAACGATAGTGAACATCAATTTATCTATTTATGTTCAACCAATAGACGTTTCATTCTATCATGGATAAATAACAAATTTCACTTTTGAATATACTAGTTTGGCCATTTTGGTTTCTAACAAACGTTGAACATAAGTACATGCATGAAATACACGTTAGGTCACTTTATACATGTGTATATTTTCAATACTCTAGTTTAAACACTTTGGTTACTAACAAACTATAAATATTTAGAGTGAATGGTGAAAAACACACCTAAAGTATCATGATTATTTGAGTTTCATACTTAAACTACCAGGTGTGTGAGTTTTCAGTCTGAACTATCACCAATTGTTTATCGAAATATACCTAAACTATCAGTTGTTGCTTTTTTCTACCTGAACGATGATGATATTTCATGTAGGAAAAATGAGCAACCGATAGTTAAAGTGTGTTTTGATAAACATTTTGTGATAGTTCAAGTAGGAAAAGTAAACACCTGATAGTTCGTGTAGGAAACTCAAAAAACTCGAATACATTATGTGTGTTTTTTATCCTTCACTCAAACATTAATTCAAGTGTATTATCCATGCACATCCATTGTATTTCTCTGTGCAATTTAATCATTAATCTATGACTAATAAATTATATAAGCATAATCACATATATAAAACAAAACAATAAATATTTTTATGTATATATAAATCATAAATATTCTAGTTTGGCCACTTTATATGACTATCAATGTCACGGGGTCAAAATCTAGACCACGCGGAGCACCCAATCGTTGCCTCAACTCTGCTAGTTGTCACGGGGTCAAAATCTAGACCACGCGGAGCACCCAATCGTTGCCTCAACTCTGCCTTGAAAGGGTTCAGCTCTAACACTTAGCCTTGCTAGCTAAGAACCGTTTACGCTTGGCTATTCACACGAACTTAAGTATGGAAGATTTGTAAGGAGAGAGGATTGGTGGCAAATGCCAAAGAACTCTTTTATATTGCAAAGAATGCTTTACAAGTGAAGGACTTTACTTGCTTGCTTCTTGGATGGTTGCAAATGAATGTCATCCTCCCTATTTATACTAATCTATGGAACATCCTAGAACACACCTAGATATTTACAAGGTGGGACCTTCTAGAGATGCTTTGTCTTGCCTAGAGCATCCTAGACTAGCCTAGAATGTTCTAGTGAGTGTTGGGGCGTTTCTATGCCTCCTAGCATTTCCTAGAATGTTCTAGGTCATGCTAGATGACTCTAGTGTACTCAAGAACGCCCTAGATCCTTCTAGAATAGTCCGGGGCCCTAATTTCAAGCCGGGTGGGTACAGACTCCCCCACCTGAATCGGCGACGTCCTCGGCGCCGTGTTGCTGCTGCGACTGCTGCTGCTGCTTCAGGAACGCATGTACTTGGTCCTTGAACTGCCATAAGTCTTCATAGCGTTCCCAGGTTTCTTCTTCTGGAGACTGGCCCTTCCAGTGTATGAGGAACATCTCTGCTCGATTATTCCAACCTTTCCCTCGAACCAGCTGGTAGTCCATGATTGCCTCAATCTGCTTGTCTATAGCAGGCGGGGTGATGACAATCTGGCTTCTTTTGGCCTGACCCCTCTCTGCGTCTTCCTGGTCTTCGTGAAACGGTTTGAGTGGACTTGCATGGAAGACTGGGTAGATCTTCAGATGCCGAGGCATGTCAAGCTTGTAAGAGATCTTGCCAATCTTGGCAATAATCTCGAAGGGACCTTCATAGCGCCGGATTAGATGTTGGTTGACGCCTCTTAAGGACTTGAACTGTCGAGGGTTCAGCTTTACCATGACCTTGTCTCCGATTTGGTAATGCACGGGACTCCTCTTTCTATCGGCAAACCGCTTCATCTTGCGGGCTGCCTTGTCAAGATAGGCCCTGGCCATGTCTAGCTGCTCTTCCCAGGCTTTGGCCATGTAGTATGCGCCTGGGTTCCTCATCCCAAACTTGTGCGGGCAGTGACTATGGGGTGTTGGGTTGTTGCCCCGTAGCCAATTCGAATGGGCTTTTACCAGTCGCCTCACTCCTTTGTAAATTGTACGAGAACTGGGAAACATCAAGCAACTTGGCCCATTCTTTCTGGTTGGCGCTCACATAGTGTCGCAGGTAGCATTCTAACAAAGCATTGATTCGCTCCGTTTGCCCATCAGTTTGGGGGTGAAAGCTTGTCGAAAAGTATAACTCTGAGCCTAGAAGGCTGAAGAGTTCCCTCCAAAATGCTCCTGTGAACCTTGGATCTCTGTCGCTAATTATGTGCTTGGGCACACCCCAATGCTTTACTACATCTCTTAAGAATAAGCGGGCAGCTTCCTTGGCCTTACAACTGGCGGTGGTGAGAGTGAATGTTGCATACTTTGAGAATCGATCCACCACGACCATGATGGTGCCGAAGCCCTCTGAGTTGGGGAGACAGGTGATGAAGTCCATCGTCACGCTGTCCCACGGCTTTTCTGTGACGGGCAGTGGCTCCAGTAATCCTCCAGGGACTTTATTCTCAGTCTTGTCTTGCTGGCAAACAAGACAGGTTCGCACATATGTTTCAATGTCGTCCCTCATTTGTGGCCAATAATACGATGCCTCGATCAAAGCTGCCGTTCGCTCTTGCCCTGGGTGCCCTGCCCAAGTGGAGTCATGTCCCTCCTTCATCAAAGTACGTCTCAAGTTTTTCCACTTTGGGACATAAATCCTTCTACCTGTTGTGTATAACAGGCCTTCCTCGTGCCAGAACCTCTTGGTCTTGCCTTGCTTGGCAAAGTCAAGAAGTTGCTTTGCGACAGGATCGTTCAGCATGCCCTCCTTGATGGTGTCTATGATATTGCTACCTACTGAACTGATTAGGGGTGCTAAGATAGCCTTGCGGCTTAGCGCATCTGCTACCACATTGGCTTTTCCCGGCTTATATTCCAAGGTGAAGTCAAATTCTGCCAGGAAGTCTTGCCATCGTGCTTGCTTAGGAGTCAGCTTCTTTTGGGACTGGAAGTAACTGGTTGCCACATTGTCTGTCTTTACTATGAAATGTGCTCCCAAAAGATAGTGGCGCCACGTCCGTAGACAATGGACTATGGCCGTCATCTCCTTTTCATGGACGGTGTATTTTCTCTCAGCATCATTCAGCTTCCTGCTTTCAAAAGCAATGGGATGACCGTCCTGCATCAGCACTCCTCCAATGGCAAATTCTGATGCGTCTGTCTGCACTTCAAATACCTTGGAAAAGTCGGGTAGTGCTAACACTGGTTCTTTTGTGATAGCATCTTTGAGATATTCGAACGCCTTTTTACATGCATCGGACCAAGCCCATTCTCGGTCCTTTCGCAACAAGTCAGTGAGCGGGGCGGCAATGGTAGAATATCCCGCTATGAACCTTCTGTAATAGTTGGCGAGGCCAAGAAATGATCTCAATTTGGCTACTTTCGTCGGGGCCTCCCAACTGCGGATAGCTTCGACTTTATCGCTATCCATTTTGATTTGCTCTTGGCAAATCGTGTGCCCAAGAAATTGTATTGACGACTGGGCGAAGCTGCATTTCTCCCTTTTTACGAACAATTCATTCTGCCTTAGCACCTCAAAAACTTTTCGAAGGTGCTCCAGGTGTTCCTCCAAGTTGTTACTGTAAATAACAATGTCATCCAAATAGATGACCACAAACTTGTCCAAGTATGGATAGAACAGCTTGTTCATCAGCGTGCAGAATGTGGCGGGGGCGTTGGTTAGTCCAAACGGCATGACCAACCATTCGAAAGCTCCATATCGGGTGACACAAGTTGTCTTCGCTTCGTCCCCTTCGGCTATGCGGACTTGATAATATCCTTTTCTCAAGTCCATTTTTGAGAAGATCTTTGCTTGCCCTAGTCTGTCAAACAAATCCGCAATGAGTGGAATGGGGTACTTGTTCTTAATTGTGACTTTGTTAAGGGCACGGTAGTTGATACAAAGTCGTAAAGTACCCTCCTTCTTCTTTTGGAATAGCACCGGCGCTCCAAACGGTGCTTTTGATGGCCGAATATGGCCGGCTTCAAGTAGTTCTTGTAACTGCTTCCGGAGTTCTTCCAGCTCTGGTGGAGCCATACGATACGGGGACATGGCAGGTGCCTTAGCCCCTGGAACAAGCTCTATTTTATGGTCCACTTCCCTTCTCGGCGGTAGCTTTTTGGGAAGTTCATCCGGCATGACATCCTTGTTTTCTTCCAAAACTTGCAGCACACATTGAGGTATCGCTTCGGCTTCCTGGGACTCCTGTGAAACCTCCTTTATGGCAACAAGAAAGGTTGGTTCACCCTTCTTGACGCCTTTAGCCAGTTGTACGGCCGATAGGCGCATTCCATCTTGCGGAACACGGATAAGCGGCACGACGCAGAAAACTCCCTTTTCAAGGATTAGGAGTTGGCTGCGGCATGGAGAAATCCATGCGTCCACATTGTACCAGAAGTCCAGTCCTAGTACAATATCGAACACGTCCATTGGCCCGATGACAAAATTAGTGTGCCCCTTCCAGTCTCCCAAAGCGATCGGTACCTGAGGAGCAATGCCGCTGACTGTTGCTGGTGGTGCATTAACAGTTTTCATCATGCCATCACTTGCACCATATTTTAGCCCAAGAGCTTCTGCTTTGTCCTTGGTTACAAAGTTGTGCGTTGCTCCTGTGTCAACAAGGATGCGTGTGTGTTTCCCATTTACTACGGCTTCAATAAACAGTGACTCTCTTGGCTGGGCACGAAGTGGCTGAGCCGCCATGGCCATCAGCTTCATATGACCGTTGAGAGTCATCTGGTTTGGGAAGCCTTTACTTGAATTGACTGCTTGTTCCTCCGATGGTTGCACCTTTTGCTGCTGGCTGGCAGCAATTATGGCTCCGAGTTTGCCCCAATTGGAACATTGTCGGGCTAGATGGTCTCCTCCGCAAATATAGCACCCTCTGAATTGTGAAGGGGCCGTCTTCTTCCTTTCCAAATAGCTTTTGCGGAAGTCTGTTGTTGAACTCCGGTAGTACTTACTGTTGCTGGCCTTGTTCCTATACTTATCCCCCGTTTCTACCTTGGCTGCGGCAGACTTGGCCTTATCCTTGGCCTTAGTGGACTCCGAGCGAAAATCCTTCAGTGACTCTGCTACCGCAATAGCCTCGTCGAGTGATCGCACTTTCCTCCTTTCTAGCTCTTGTTGGGCCCAAGTCTGTAGGCCGTCCAAGAAAAAGAATAGCAAGTCGTCCTCGGTCATGCTGGGCGCTTGAAGAGAGAGTTTGGTGAACTCTTTCACATACTCTCGGACGGTGGACGTTTGCTTCAACTCCCTTAACTTATGCCGTGCCTCCCTGACGGCATTATGCGTATAGAACTGCCTCTTGAGTTCTTCCTTGAACTGCCCCCATGTCCCTATGGTGCAGTCTCCTTTGTCCATCTCCGTCTTCTTTCTTCGCCACCACAACATGGCCATGTCTCCCAAGTACATGGCTGCTGTTCGGACTTTGGTAGCCTCCTCCTCAATATCAAGATGCTCGAAGTATGTCTCCATCTGCCAGATGAAGTTCTCTATTTCTTGGGCATTCCTTTCGCCCTTAAATTCTTTCGGCGGGGGAGCCGTTACTCGGGGTGCAGGAGCACGTTCAGCTCTACATGAGCCTGCTTTTAATTCCCTCTTGCAGGCCTCCAACTTGGCTTCAAACTCTTCCTTTAAAGAAAAGAGAGCTGCCATGAGTTTGCGTTCGAGGGCCGTCATACCCTCTTGGTGCTCTACTTTTAGGACCCTGATGCCCTCGCGATGTTCTTCGGCCAGCTCTGCGACAGTTTCCTTGATGTCGTCCAACCCATCAAATGCTGTCGACTCCAGGTTGTTTAAGTTGCTCTCCACCGCTTCTAGCCTTTGCGCTTGCTGTCCAAGAAAGGCTTCAACACCAAGTATCCGTTCTTCGGACATGTCAATGCCTGAAGAAGGTTCGGCCTCCGTGGCCCTAACGTCGGTGATCGGAGGGAGAGTTGGGTCCTTGGTTTTACTCTTACCACGACCCTTTGCCTTGTCCTTCTTAGAGAGTCTGGCTTCCACGACCTCTCCCTCACGAACCTCCTCCTCGACATGGTGTGATTCCTCAGCCATTGCGCACTAACGACCAAAGCTCTGATACCAGTTGTCACGAGCTCGGACTCCAGCACGCTCCGGAGGCCCGTGCGGCGCCTCGCCCCGCGAGGCCAGCCTCTCTCACCGGGACAATACACTGGCCTCGCGGGGCGAGGCGCCGCACGGGCCTCCGGAGCGTGCTGGAGTCCGAGCCCGTGACAGATGGTATCAGAGCGGTGCCGGCATTGTTTCATAGCGTCCTGCGCTCGCATGGAGAAAGGTGGTGTTGAGTTGAGGGATCCTCACATCACGAAGTGTCGAGTTTGTCAAGGGGTGAGCATTGTCGGACGATCCTTGGGAAACCTTCCCCTCGGCCTCCGAGTGTGTTGTGGTGTTGTAGGCACCCGGTGTAGAGGGCACTCCGAGCGGCAGAGGGCCGCAAATCGGGCAGCTCGGGTGAGTGGCCGTGTACGAGGGCGTACACCGAGTTGGGTGGGGGAGGATGTCACGCCCTAAATATTGGGGTATCTTATGGCGGACAATATGCTGGCGGATGTATCAAGATGCTGACAGAATGGCTTCAGAAAGGTGTGGCGTAGGGACGACTGTGTCCCCTTCCTGAATTGACGGTGAAGAGGGGACTTGGCCAACCCTGCACAAACCTGGTCGGGAACTGGAGCCGTTCTCCTGATGAGCCCGTGGCAGGGCGAAACCAGTGTATTGTCCCGGTGAGAGAGGCTGGCCTCGCGGGGTGAGGCGCCGCACGGGCCTCCGGAGCGTGCTGGAGTCCGAGCCCGTGACAATCAAACTATATAATATAAATATATATATATATATATTAAATGAACATAAAATTATTTTATGCATGATGATATTTTACACATTCTAAAAAATAATGATAATAATATGCTTCCATGTTACTAAGTTCAAATCCTTTGAAAATTCTTTTTTCAGCACACATATGATTTTAGACCTAGCCCACATCACTAGGGTAAGCACAACTCCAAAGGTTAACATTCGCTAATAGAAATTCGCTTTTTTCTTATTATAATTCCGACAACAAAAATTAGTCGCTATTTTTCTATTATAGCAATTAAAATATACAATATTTATTTTTATTTTTATGAAATATTTCTCCAACATTACTTCCGATAACTGCATCCGACTAAAAATTCTGGGAATAAAATATTTTGAAGAACATTTTCCGCGTCAGCATGCAAAAGTAGAAACCATAAATCTTTACAATTTTTATCAAATAATGCATATTTCTAATTTTTCAATAATCTTAAAAGAAATTAAAAGTTTAGAGTTTGAAATCGTTCTTTTGTAGCAACAAATAATATTTAAAATATATCTAGTTCTTTGTCAAAGATAAAGTGTTCAAATATTCAGATTCTGATTCTACAAAATATAACTTAATATACACTAGGATCTTGAATATGATAATCTTACAAAGACATTACAGAGAGCATAGATGAAGCGAAAGACATTAACACAAAGCAGAAGCGTTAACTGAAATTGATTTCTACCTCCTTGCATGCCCTAACTTCACGTTACCACAACCATCATTGATGAAAAAATTAGAGAGAAAATCAATTTATAGAGGTTGAGACTTAATCTGATACGTCCATCAAGTAATCAATCTAAAAGACGAGATTTGTTCTTCATTAAATATTAGTTATGGATTTTACATTAATTAAGCCACTCACAAAATAATAAAAAGTCTAACAGAACATACAAAAAGGACAAATAAAATAAGATTGGATAATTAAAAATAATAAAAATGATCCTCTAAAAAAATCAAAAGGTGCAAATAAACAATTAATATGAAGTAAATTTAAGACGTTTAAATTCCCGTATTATAAGAAAGAATAACTTCTCTGCGGGTGATGAATTGTTCAGAGATATATACTTTTTTATTTTAGTGAAAATGCACGAGCGTATAAGCCTCCTAAGCATCATTCTTTTTAAGCAAAAAAAAGTTAATTTGATAAACCTTAATTTAAATCAACATTGGCATAAATAGAAAATTGAATAAAACATAATAGAGTCTAAAGTGAATGCATTATACCTACAGAATAAATCGCAGTATAATCTTTTAATAAGATATTATTTTGCACAATTGAATCAAAAGATATACCTACATACTATAAGATAAGTGAAGAGGGAAGTGAAATCGCAGTATAATCTTTTAATAAGATATTATTTTGCACAATTGAATCAAAAGATATACCTACATACTATAAGATAAGTGAAGAGGGAAGTGAGAGGAGATCTTTCATTTGATATTTCAATGAGCGAAAATTTTATAAGGAATTAACTCATATATGTTGACTTTCAACATACGTCCATCAATTTATAGAGGTTGAGATTTAATCTAATACGTCCATCAGGTAACCAATCTAACAGACGAGATTTGTTCTTCATTAAATATTAGTTATGGATTTTACATTAATTAAGTCATACACAAAATAATAAAAAGTCTAACATAACAAACAAAAAGGACAGATAAAATAAGATTGGATAGTCAAAAATAAGAAAATTGATCCTCCAAAAAAATCAAAAGATGCAAATAAATAATATGAAGTAAATTTAAGATGTTTAAATTCCCGCATTATAAGAAAGAATGACTTCTCTGCATGTAATAAATTGTGTTGAGAGATTTATACTTTTTAATTTAGTGAAAATACACAAGTGTATAAGCCGCTTAAGCATCATTTTCTTAAAAGCAAAAAAACATTAATTTGATAAATCCCAATTTAAATCGACATTGGCATAAATAGAAAATTGAATAAACCACAATAGACTCCAAAGTGAATGCATTATACCTACTGAATAAATTACATTATAATTTTTAATAAGATATTTTTGCACAATCGAATCAAAAGAAATACCTACATATTATAAGACCTTTTGGCATTTTGATGAGCGAAAATTTTATAAGAAATTGACTCATATATGTTGACTCTCTTAAAGTTTTGTCTTAAATATGTAATTTAAAAAAATGAAACTAAAAAAATATACCAAAAAAATGATTTATAATAGAAAACAAAATTAAAATAATCTAAAGAATGAAACTTGATACGTGAAGATCAATTAATGTAGGAATAAAGTTGAACACGTTATAGATAACATAGGCGAATTCAAAATTTAATTTCAATTTCGATCCTTAAAATTGATCTTAGCATCAAATAATATTGTACTCAATTAATTCAAAATATAATTTTTTTTTGGAAGTTCAATTAGTAGTTTTTCACATAGATATATATTTGATTTGTATAAATGAGAACAAATAGAATATGCTACTGTTTTTTCTGCACAATATTTTTAACAAATAAATTAAAATAATTATCTTAATTAATTAATTTCTATAAATTCTATCAATAAATTGTCGTACTAACCCAGGACAATTGGCAGAAAAGGAGGAAGAAGAAATGTTGCAAACCCAAACTAGTACTCTTATGAAAGGCATTTGAATTAATTAGCAAATAATTAATCATATCAAAATCAATAAATAAAAATACTTAATTAGTACTTTTTCGGTTTATTTTTATTTGTTTATTATTAATTTGTCATATCTTTTAAGAAGCAATAAATAGAATAATAATTTTACTATATCACGCTTTGAATATAATAAATCTAATATTTTGAAAAATGCATTAAGAGATAACTATAATTAATAATAAATGTAAAATTAGGTATCAAATGATAAAATATCTCTTAACTTTCTAGATTAGACAAATAAAAATGAACATCTATTTCTAGTATAATGGACAATTAAAAGTGAATTGTTTGAGGTGTAGATGGAGTTGTTTCAAAAAAGTAGAAAAGAGGAAGCAATTGCAGAAGAAATGTCTTTTTACGTTTCACACACACACACAATATCGTTTGAGGTGTAGATGAAGTTGTTTCAGAAAAATAGAAAATCAAGGAAGAAAATTTATAGAAAAAATTAAATACGTTTTCAAATCAATAAGGCATTTCATATCACCAAGTTTGAAACAAATTTTAGGAATAGGACTGAAAAAAGAGAAATGGTTATTAATGTTTGGTTTTTGGTCTTATTTGATCCTTAATGTATTTCAAATGGGCTAAGTGCACAAATATTCATTTTTTGGGTTGCTATTAATTTATGCGCACTTCCTAAATATTTTTGCAGATTTACTAGTTTTAAGAATAATTGATACGTGTGAAATTAATATAAAATATATGTGCTTGATTTCAATCATATATAACATAATACAGTTGGCTCAAATATTTTACCAAAAATTGATCTTGAGTGGCTGAACTTACAATACTTTATAAATTAACCTCGAGCGGTTTTAAAATCATGTGATTTACAGAAATGACATTGAAAATAGTCGTCTTGAACTTTTAACCTCGATAATTATTCTATGGGAAAATCATCAAGTTCAACACGTTTTGACTTTTGACCTTGAAGATTTGCCCAAGAGTCAAGGGAAAATCACCAATTCAAGATGGTCATTGGGTTTGCTTAAAGTCGATAATCTTAGAGGGTGTTTTGCTAAGCTTATAAACTTGTCAAACTAGCTTATAAGGGTAAATACTGAAAGCGCTTATGAGTCAAATGCTTATTTAAAACAAGTCATAGGTCATAAGTTGGTCACCTCCAACTTATGATTTTACAACTTATAAGCACTTTTAGTTTGATCAATCCATTTATAATTTTATCTCTAATATTTTTATGTAATCTTCTACATACGTTTTCTTAAAATAAAATTTTGAATACTTTTCATTATTTTATTTCCACCTTTATTCTTTTAAACCTAAAATTTTCTCCACCTCTTTAATGTTAATAATTATTCGGTTCTTTATGGCATTATTTGGATGTAACGAATTTCTCTGTATGTTATAAATATATTTGTATTATAGTGAATGTCTATAAAGGTATTTGTATAGTGAATATATATGTTTATATTATAGTGAAAGTCTATCTTTTGGAAAAAAGTTAGGAGGAATTATCCCTATAAATAGAGGGGTTCTCCTTCATTATATTTCATCCCATCAAAAGAATTAAGAACTTCTCTCCTTCTCTCTTTCTCTATAATATTCTTGTTCTTTCTTTATTATTTCATAACACGTTATCAACACGAGTCTCTACCTTGAGCACTCACTTTGAAAGATCTAAGGTAAGAAAAATTAAAATTTCTTTTTCGAAAGATGTATTACTTAACCACAGGAGTGATATTCCTTTGGTGATATTGTTGCTCTACGACTCTACTGTCTCAAAATTTGAAGGCCAAGGTATTATTTTCTCTTTCTTTTAATATGGCTAACCTTACGAAACTTGATTTCGTTGTCTTTCAAAGTTCGGGCAAGAACTACCTTTCATGGGTGTTGGATGCTGAAATTCTGTTATACCCCGTAAGATTTTCGGCACCTAGATGGCCTATTCGTGCATTGGTTAAGCATATTTGAAGGCCATACGTGCTAAAGAAAGGCCCGGGAAAAAGATCGGATGAGAAACCTGTCGAACCATCGCGGAAGGAGCCAAGGCAGAGCCCCTCCGCGATGGCAACGTGTCACGGAGGTGGAGCCTCCGCGTTGGCTCCGTGACACGTTGGCCTTGTCCAGGCCCAAGTATATAAAGCCCCACTTCGGTTTTTAATCAATCATTCTTATAATTTCCAGTGAAAACAGAGAGGAAAGACCATAGGAAAGAAAAGAACGAAGAGGGTAAATATATTTTCGTCCGATTACGCTGCCAAACGTAGTCCAAACCCAAATTAACCTCAGATACCGAGGTATTTAGCAGCAGAGAGCATTCCTACGGATTTAGTTTCGCGAAATACGGCCGACGAATCGTCGAGCTACCGGACTAAGATAAGTGGAATTGCTCCAAACTAGTGTTTATGTGTTCCTAGCTGTGAAGTGAATATTTCTCCCTTCTGGACTTCTGAAAAATAGCGAGTTTTCGACCGTCTTTCGATAAGCCTAAGTTTAGGCTATAATTATATCGAAAGTGATGTCGTCCTTCAGAATAAAGTTGTATTTAGTACTGATTGATATATATATATGTGAATGCAGTTGGGAGGAATAGATGAAATACTGAGAAAGCTACGTCGGTTAGTCGGGAAATCAGAAGTGAAGGTATGTAAAGCTAGTTTCCTCGGCAAGTTAGTAGTCTTGGTATAGTAAAGTAGTTTAAAGGCCAGTAGGATGTTCAGAAGTCGTGTGTTATGTTTATTACGAATGTTGGTACGACATTGGAAGCATTATGTTATGTATAACGTGAAACTTGCTAGCACGATATAAATCCTAAAACGAGTGTTAGGAACTGTACAACATGCCCAGTATGAGATTTAGCAAAGAATGTTAGGATACTATCGTACTCAGTTGAAACCTAGTAAGGCAATGTAAATACCTGTAAGGTGTCTCAGAAGTAGAATGACAGGTTAAAATGAAGTTTAGAAAGCATGTTAGAAATAGTAAATCATGTTACTATAGAAACTCAGTCATACAGCATGGTTTCCAGCAGAAAAACTATATCTTGTTCAACATTAGACTCAGTCCAGTATGGCAGGAGATTATATTTATACATATATACTATTATCAGTCTCAGCATGTATTAAATACATACATATCACTATCGCTAGTCAGCATACAGTATGTACAAATACTTTATTATCATTAGCTTCAGTATGTGGGATATGCAGATAATATTACTAGTTGAGACCAGTGTATTGTCTTGGGGTTGGATTACCTAGCATCCATGACCGCCCCAGGGTTAATAGCTGTATCAACTCGTCCGCCAGAGGACGAGGATACGTCGCTCTACGGAGTGGCATGCCGTCCCACAGGGGACGAAGATGGGATGCCAGTTTTCCCCATATTGTGCCTTGGTCGGCCCTTATACACCCCCGTCGAGCGGATACGCCCGGGTGTTGATTCAGGAGTCCTCCGGACTCAGGTACAATTATAGTCAGGGGTTCAGCGAGCCCAAGTGCATACCCAGGGGACCGGCAGGATGCTTATAGTTATTATAGGAGATGGGACGACCGGGGTAGGGATATAGATTGCGTGTTGTTTGTACCTCCCGGCTTATGGGGGCCGGATAAGGTTTGTGTGTGCTATGTTATGTTATGTTATGTTATGTCATGTTACACTAGATACGAGTAGATCGACAGTAGAACGATACATCTCCAGGTATGACTCCTACTCCTTCCAGTACAGTTAAGAGTAGGCATAGTTTTACATTTCCAGTCAGTTAGTCTATTCCTTCCTATTTCAGTTTCATCAGTTGTGTTGTTGTTTTCGGATATTTCTTTCAGTTATTGTTTTACATACTCAGTACCAGTGGTACTGACGCCCCTTGGGGGCGCTGCATTACTTGCCTGCAGGTACTCATAGACGAAGGGCCGATACCTCGTGATTCCAGTCAGCTCACAGGGTCATCAGCTCCAGTCATCCGGAGCTAGATAGCTAGAGGTTTATCCCTTTTTTTTTGTACAGCATGGGTAGGCCGGGGCCCTGTCCCGACCATCTTATCAGCATTCTTAGAGGCTTGCAGTCTGTATATATTTCCCTGTGGTCAGATGAGCCGGTCGTGTGAGGCCGTGCAGTTGTATAGCTGTTAGTACTTCTGTTTCTTTTATGTTGGTCGTGTGGGGCCATAGCTTGACAGTAGTGGTGACCTTGCCGGTCACGTAGCTTTCCAATATTTCATTGTTGAATTACAGATAACTAGACAGCATGGTGGCCTTGTCTGCCCGCATAGGCTCCCCTATATTGATATGTTTCTGGTTAGCTGTTAGTACAGGTACAGGTGGCTATAGGCCTAGTCGGCCGGAGGCTGTATTTACAGCCGTTATATAGCCCGTTGTTTCCCTGAATCTGAGTTAGAGCCAGCCAGGCACCAGATGTGCTCAGGCTCGGTAGTCTAGCAGTTCAGGTCCTAGTAGGGCACCAGGTGCCAGTCATACCCCCCAGGGCGGGGTGTGACAAATTCATATGGATGCAATGGGTCTTGGAGACACCAATTAAAGTGAAAATAAAGCATCAAATCAAGATCGTGCTAAGGCTATGATATTCTTGCATCATCATCTTGACGAGATTCTTAAAATTAAATATCTCACGATTAAGGATCCACTTGTTTTGTGGAATAGCCTAAAAGAAAGGTATGACCACCTGAAGATGGTCATCCACCCAAAGGCACGATATGATTGGATCCATCAAGACTATAAGTCTGTTCATGAATATAGCTCATCAACATTCAAAATTATTTCTAAGTTGAAACTATGTGAAGAAACTATTAATAATGTTGATATGATTGAATATGTGGTAGTACACAAAATTAATTGAGAGCTTCGGAAGAGCTAATGTATTACTACTTGAAAGAATAAAATTATTGTAGTAAGTCTCAAAAGGAAACTTATAAGTTTCAAGGACATTAAAAAAAATGAGACTATAAATTATGGGAAGATTTAATATCTTCATGCTACTACAATTGAAGCGGGTTATAAATATTTATGTAAATTATTACCTACCGTTTTTTTTATTTATAGTACATAAATATGGGTATGATGATGAAATCACATACGAAAGTAAACTAGTTACTAAAATAAGTTGGCATCACTGGTTGGCCATCCCGGTTCAAATGTGATACAAAAATAATTGAGAATTCACGTGGCTATATGTTGAAGAAATAAAAGATTCTTCAAGAATTCTCTCGTGTTGCTTGTTCTCATGATAGAATGATCTTGATCAGCTAAGATTGGAATTATATTTTCTGAAATTTTGGAACTTATAAAAGGTTGAATATGGGCTCATTCACCTACCATGTGAATCGTTTGCTAATAAATGCATCTACGGTATGGTCACATGTGTTTTGATATCAATTTGCAATTGATTTTTGTAAGGTTATTGCTTGAATTATTAGATTAAGAGCAAAGTTCTAAATTATAAAATCATGTAGATAATGCTAATTCATATCTATGTTGGTTTAGCAAAAATTGTATGCCTCCAATTATAGCTAAATCATTGGTTATGAGAATAAAACTCCCAAATAAAATTTGGTATGAGATATGTTTATTTAACATGTAGCAATACTTGAATGTATCAAGCCAACAAGGTTTCCCTATCACAATTGGTTCAGGGTTAGGAACCAACTAATTCCATCTAAAAATTTAAATGTGCGATATATGATTCAATTGCTCCACCACAACACACAAAGATGGGTCCCCAAATGAGCTTGGGGGGTAAATATTAGTTTTTCTAACATTAGGGGGAGAAGTGATTAGCAGCTGAAAATTGAGTGTAGGATGAATTATCTAGATCCTCGGGAAAAAGAATAGTGAACTTAAAGTTCAATAGATAATTCACTTATATTGCAAATCAATTGCCAGATATATTTGCTAACTCTATTTTATAATTCAGTTGCAACTCCAATGAAAAAATCCTTGAAGGATAGGGTCTATGAGATACCTGAAGCGTGATAGAACAAACGGTTCCAAATATAGAACTCCTTGAAGAAGGAGAGGAGAAAATGATTAAGATGGTCATAATGATGATGTAAGTGCTTTAAGGAAGCACCACGACATAAGACTTCATAAAACCTTGACAAAGGTTCAGGTACCTGAAAATGACGAAAAATGAAGAGATCTTAATAAGTTATGTCGCATTGGAACTGATATCATAATGATCGTCGACGATACCTTTGATATAATATAGCGCTCAATATTATAAATATTGACGAGTATCTTGAATTCAAATCTGTCAAAAAGTATGGACAGATAAATGATTGTCCAATTAAAAATACGCAATTCAAGTATAATGCCAGTGAATATAAATGAATTCTTGTGGCATAAAGATTTTTCGTAAATTCTAACAATATTATATGGAGAGGTCCTTTTGTGGTGGATGTAATTATTTTGAGATTCCTCATAAGTCTGGCAATATATGAAAAACTTGATATGCGCATAATAAAATTATTTTCATGTCTAGAGAGACTGAAGGATATATGAAAATACTTGAACAATTTAAAAGAATAAGGAAATTCTTGGTCCTGAAGATATAGTTTGCTCCTACTAGGAGACATTGGAATGGGATCAAACACATAATGCGGTATCTAAAAGGGACTACCGATATGAGCTTATATTATTCTAACAATTGCAGTCCCGATCTTGTTGGTTATGCTGATGCTAGGTATTTAACCCACACAAAGCTCGATCTCAAACTGGCTACGTGTTCATATGTGGAGGTACTGTCATATCTTGGAGATCTACAAAGCAGTCTCTCGTAACTACTTCATCAAATCATGTTGAGATAATAGCTATTCATGAAGCAAACCAAGAATGTGTGTGGTTGAGGTCCATGATACATCTTATTAGAGAATAATGTGGTAAAGACCCACAATTTTATATGAAGATAATGCAGCATGAATAGCACAACTAAAAGGGAGGATTCATAAAAGGAGATAGAATGAAGCACATCTCGCCGGTGATATCAATGTGCAACAGATTCGTTCAAGTGATAATGTGGCTGATTTATTCACCAAATCTCTACCAACTGCAACTTTCAAGAAGATGCACAAGATTGGGATGCAATGATTCAAAGATATTCTCATTAGGGGGAGTTAATACGTGTTGTACTCTTTTTTCCTTACGAGGTTTTGTTCCACTGGGTTTTCCTTGTAAGGTTTTTAATGAGGCAGCCAAAATGCGTATTATTAGATATGTGTACTCTTTTTCCTTTACTAGATTTTTTTTCACTGAATTTTTTCTAGTAAGGTTTTAATGAGGCACATTATCTATCAAATAGACATTCAAGGGGGAGTGTTATAAATATATTTGTATTATAGTGAATGTCTATAAAGGTATTTGTATTGTAGTGGATATATGTGTTTATATTATGGTGAAAGTCTATCTTTTGGAGAAAATTTAGGAGGAATTATCCCTATAAATAGAGGGGTTCTCCTTCATTGTATTTCATCCCATCAAAAGAAATAAGAACTTCTCTTGTTCTCTCTTTCTCTATAATATTCTTGTTCTTTCTTTATTATTTCACAACACTCTAATATTTTTTAGTAGTTCTTCAAGTTTTACGGCTAAAACATGGAATCCTTCTTTAACTTGACATCAATATCGTTGATTTATAGATTTTGTAAAGCATGAAACTCTCTCTTACTTCTCCATATTCTAAGATATTTATTATCAATTTCAAGAGTTAATCAAATTTAAAAAAATATTATTAATAAACACAAAATACGAAAATTCAAAAAATAAGTAAAACAGAAAACACAAAATCCTTTAACATTTGGATGACAACTCGTCATTTGATCGCTAAGAATATTTATGATAATTGAATATTTTAATTTAATTAGAGAAAAAATCGTTAAATACTTATTTTATGTATACAAATTTTGTGTACCATTTAAGTATTTTTTTTACTAAAATATTAGTCAAATTCTTAATTATTATATTATATCTTGTGGTTAAATTTTAGTTTATATAAAATAATTTATATTTATAAAAATAATTTTATCGAATGGATTTTGAATTTAAAATAAATGAGACATAAATTATTTTGTATTGAAATGAAACTGAAACCTAAAATCTTATAAAAATTACGTCGTTATCAGTATAAATAACTTAAAGGTTATTTAGTAAATTTAACAAAAAGAAATGTTTACCAGCGCCTTTTTGCCAAACATTCCAACTATTTATTATTAGTTTCAACACTTTTATCCAAATAAATAACTACCTAATTATTAAATTAATTTCAACACTTAATATTTAGGGGTTCCTATTATTTATCAGTCATTTTAAATCAGTTAAGTCAAACGGACTCTTAATATCTTGTGCATGGCCCAAAAACAAACTAAAAAGCCCATTGTTCCAAATAGGATTGGGGTAACTCACTTCCTACATTCTTTCATAATCTTCCGCCGCCCTACCTCCACAACGCCGATGTCGCAGTCGCTTGTACAAGGAAAAACCTACTCCCACCACCAGATTTGCCGAAGAGGAACCCAGTTGGTCGTTCCCAAGTTCATTTCCATAAGGGTATGAGTGTGCTTCAGGATTGTGAAACTTTCGGCGTTGACATTTCGAGATTTTGTAACCATAACTGAATGTGTCTTGCTGGAAACTATCGAATGTGTCTTGCTGAGGTTGAGAAATCTCCCAAGTCTGTTGCTTCTAGTTCCAAAGCACTAGTCTATCGCGGTATGTATTAAAGGGTAAAAAATACCCCTCTATTTTAGTATATTAGCTAACTTTTTCCCTGGTTATATTATAGAGTCAAATATACCCCGCCGTTAATAAAGTAAATAAAATTGCCCCTCAATTGGATGGAATCACCCAAATTGATTTAAAATATTCAATTTCAATTAAATTATCCATTTTTTCTTTAAATCCGAATCTGCGCACACTAAACTAAATAAATTCATTAGGATTTAATTATTAAAAGCAAAACAAGTTCTCAAAAAATTTTCAAAAAAAAAGCCTTAAAAACAACACAAGAGCGATCATAAACTTATTTCTCCTCTAAAAATATTGGAACAAACAAAATAGCAACCAAAGATTTACCAAACCAGGCTTTATCATTCTTAATATGAAGAGATTTTGGTAAATATTTGATATCTATTTTGTTTGTTCCAATATTTTTGGAGGAGAAATAACTGTATGATCAAACTCCTTTATTTCTAAGGTTTTTTCTTTGAATAATTTGAGAACTCTTTATTTTGAATAATTAAATCCCAATGAGTTTATTTAGTTTAGTGGGTCAGGTTCAGATTTAAAGAAAAAATAGGTAATTTAATTAAAATTGGGTATTTTAAGTCAATTTACGGAATTTCATCCAATTGAGGGGCAATTTTGTTT
Organism: Datura wrightii; assembly: GCA_035772735.1. NCBI lineage: Eukaryota > Viridiplantae > Streptophyta > Magnoliopsida > Solanales > Solanaceae > Datura > Datura wrightii. Next base: position 138,236,527 of record JASDFA010000007.1, on the reverse strand, counting down.
ACTTTGTTAACAGTGGGGGTACATTTGGCCCTGTAGTATAACTAGGGGCACAGTTAGCTAATATACTAAAGTAGAGGGGTATTTTTGACCCTTCTCCCATTTAAAAAATCAAAGAGTTTTTGTTAGGCATTATCTAGATCTTGGCATGATTTTTTTGATTAGTAATTTCAATTTGGGTTTGTTTCAAAATATTTGCATTTCATAACACAACATCCTTCTGGTGAGATCTTGTGTCGAAACTTGAATCATACCGATGAATGAAAAATCATCTAGAATAGGTTGGTGTTCCTCTATTTTTGTTTCACGTAGCGCAATAATAGAGAATCATGTTAGTGAAGAAGGGCACGATAGTTGCCTCTAAAGTCAGGTCTGTTAGCCCATTACAATTCAAGGATAAGCTTCATTTGTCTCAGTTGGTTTAGTGGTACATGCATCATCTCCTCATCATGGATTGGATTCGTCATTTGCCCCGTACCATTCAGAGATGGTGTCAGAATCGCGACGAAATTTCCTACTATTAGGTTTTGTGTAGTTTGAATATCTATACTTTCTTGAACTAAATTCTTTGGTCAAAAGATGATTAACTTTTGTGTTTTTTCAATCTTTCCTGGAAGATAAGCACATGTATCTCTCTTACTACATATATCTCTATACGTGTCTTACTATGATTTTGAAGAATATTCATTAGTTCGGCAAAGTTTGGCAGGTCAGGTATTACTTGGTCTAGTTCGTCTAGCGGATATTCAACAAAACTAAAGTGAGACGCGTGCAGAGATATATGTACCGGAAAAATACGCGTGCTTATATTTTAGAAAAGATACAAAAAAAGTAATAATCTTAAGACCAAAGAACTTAATTCAAGCAAATATAAATATCTGAACTTCATAAAATCTAGTAATAGAAAATTTCGCCGAGATTCTGACACCATCCCCGAATAGTACAGGGCAAATGTCGAATCCAATCCATCATGAGGAAATGATGCATTTATCACCAAACCAACTGAGAAAAATAAGCCATCCTTTGGGATTGTAAGGGGCTAACAGACCTGGCTTTAGGCGCAACTTTCATGTCCTTATTCACTGACATGACTCTCTATTATTGCGCTACGTGAAACAAAAATAGAGGAATACCAGTCTATTCTAGAGTACTTTCCATTCATCGATATGCTTCAAGTTACGGCACAATGTCTCTTCAGAGAGATGTTTATGTTATGAGGTTGCAAATATTTTGAAACTAACCCAAATTGAAGTTACTAATCAAGTAATTCATGTTAAGGTCCAGATAAAGCCTAACAGAAACTCTTGACTTTTAAGTTGCATTTACGCGAGTAATACATTCAATGATAGACTACTGCTTTGGAACTACATATGACACATTAGAGATCAATTTAAAGAAAAATGGATGGATATTTTAATGAAATTCTTAGAGCTTTTGATAAATGGGGAGGTCGACCTATTAAAATTAGTCAAGCCAACTCCTTTTTGGAGATTTTAAATTATTGTAGCTTTATGGAATTTAAGGGAGGTAAATACACCTGAACTAATAAGCAGTTTAAAAATAAGAGCGCCCTTATTTTTTAAAGACTTGATAGATTTTTTACTACTAATGATTTATTCAGATGCTCAAGTTCATCATTTACCGTGTACACACTTGGATCATTGTTCTTTATTGATGTCTCTGTATAATGATAATTGTCCTATTAGAAGTCGTATTTTCGAATTTGAATCTATGTGGGTTGATCACCTGAATCTTGTTAAATATAATCAATAATTATTGGCTAAATAGTCACAGCCTTATTGTTGCAACCCGTGCATTTGAAGAAGATATTTCATATAGGAACACTCACACATTCGATAATATCTTAAAAAGAAAACGTACACTACTCGCACACATTCGAGGAACTCAGGCTTCAAGGAACTCTCCAATAGCCATTTCCTCACTAATCTGAAAAAAGAGCTTATTTAAGAGTTTAATGTTCTTCGAATGGAAGAAGACTTCTGAAAACTCAAATCACACATCAATTGTTAGTGGCTAGTAATTAGGGTGGTGATAGTTAAGTATTAGTGGTGGTGATAGTTATAATGATGGGGGTGGTAGATGTTGTAATGATTGACGTGATGGTAACGATTGGTAGAGGTGGTTGTGATGGTGAAATTGATTGATGTGAGTAGTTCAAGGAACTCTCCAATAGCCATTTCCTCACTAATCTGAAAAAAGAGCTTATTTAAGAGTTTAATGTTCTTCGAATGGAAGAAGACTTCTGAAAACTCAAATCACACATCAATTGGCTAGTCGAGGGAGACGCCAATACAAAAAAATTTCACATCTCTACGATCACTAGGAGAAGGCGCAATATGATCCTCTACTTAATGGATAGTAGTGGTAACTGGATTTATGACTCTCATGATACCCATCATATCACTCTAAATTATTTTTGACAGTTGTATACTAATGATCATCTCGTCTCCAAAACTTCTATTTTTTTAAATAATAATACTATGAAGTTGACCTTGGAGGATCAACAACACCTAGATAGACGTCTAAACACTCAAGAGATCACAGTTGCTATAAATTCTTTCAAAGCTCCAGGACTAGATGGTCTCCACTCTTTTTCTATAAGAAATACTGAAATATTGTTGGTGATTCAGTTTTAAAATTTTATAATGATCTTTTGAACAATTATACTATTCCTTCGGACATAAATACAATGCACTTATGTCTCATCCCAAAGTGCAAGAATACCAGCTCACCAAAGAATTATTGATCTATCAGCTTATGCAATACCATCTATAAAGTCATTACAAAAATCATTGGTCCTTACCAATCCAACTTCCAGGCGCATCGCTAATAATGTCATCATTACCCAAGAAATTATTTCCCATTTCAAAAAAAATAAAAGGGAAAGCGGCTAATATGATTCTTAAAATCAATCTGGAAAAGGCTTTCGATGGTTTCAAATGGTCTATCATTAGATACACCCTCATTTATTTTAATTTTTCTACCAATTTAATTAATTTGTTTATGTCTTGCATCACCACGTGTAGTATCTCAGTTCTTATTAATGGTATTCGAAAATTTTTCTTTGAACCCTCTAGAGGCATACGTCAAGGATACCCAACGTCACCTTACATTTTCATTATGTGTGTGGTGGTACTATCTCACAACATTACAATCTATCAAGATCTCCACCAAAGGACCAAATATCTTTCATCTTTTCTTTTGCAGATGATCTAATCCTTTTTGCCAAAGCAAATACCAAAAGTTGTGATTCCATTATCACTCTTTTTAACAACTACAATGCTGCTTTGGGGCAGAAAATAAATTTTGTCAAATCAAAAATTAATTCTATTTCCCAAGCTATGTGCATTAAACCTAGTTCTACGTTTGGCAAATATCTTGAATTCCCTATCTTACATAAAAAGCCCACTAAATCGGATTTTCAATTTATCATCGACAATTTAAATTCTAGACCAGCTATCTTCCCCATACAACTCCCCTATTGACAGAATTGAATGCACTCACATTGGGTCTGCGTATGGCTTTCAAAAAAAAACATACTCCACTGAAAATAGAAGTGGATTTCTTAAATCTTATATCTTTGTTAAAACATGAAAGTCTAATATATGGATCTTTGATTTCTGAATGTTTGGTTGTTATTGTGCCTTCCGAAGAACCCATTGATTAGACACTGTTTCAGGAAACAAAATAGGGTCACTATGTACTAGCTAGGGAAGGAACTAATGTCTCTTTTGTTTGTTTTGCCTAGCGTAAAGGCAAACAAGTTAGGCTCTTCGTTTGCCAGGATTACTTCAGATAGGTATCTTTTTGTTCAAAGTTTTGAGTACCGTGATATAAATCAGCAAACCCATCATAATGCTTCTACAAGCACCTACTCTTATTAGGATGCATATTATATATATACATATATATCCCAAAAAAAGGAGGTCACATTATGCATATATATATATTGTTAACACTCTAGTTTGGCCATTTTGATTACTAACAAACTATAAACATTAAGAGTGAAGGGTGAAAAACACACCTAAAGCATCACGATTTTTTTAGTTACATATCTGAAATATCAGGTGTTTGAGTTTTCTACGAAACACACCCTAACTATCCGTTGTTCCATTTTCCTACCTGAATGATAATGATATTTCAGATAGAAAAAGAGAACAATTGATAGTTGAGGTGTGGTTTGATAAACATTTGGTGATAGTTCAAGTAAGAAACTTGCAAACCTAATGGTTCAGATATGAAACTCCAAAAACTTGAATACTTTAAGTGTGTTTTTTATCCTTCACTCAAACATTAAAGCATGCATAATATCCATGCATGTGCATTCTATGTATGTGCACAATTTAATCATTCTAGTTTCGTCATTTTGATGACTAACAAATTATATAAATATAATCACATACATAAAATAAAACAATTAATAATTTTATATGTAGGAATCATAAATATTCTGATTTAACTTTGATGACTAAAAAACTATATAACATAAGTACATACATTAAATGAACATAAGGTTATTTTACGCCTGATGATATTTTATTCATTGTAGAAAATAACAATAATAATATATTTTCGTGCCACTGAGTTCATAATTCTTTTTTCATCACAAACATATGATTTTAGGCCTAGCCCCATGTCACTAAGGTAAGCGCAGATTTAAAGGTTATCATTTGCTATTAAAAATTTACCTTTTCCTGACAACGTCTATTTTTTTTTTAATACACTAGTCAAAAAATATAATTTTAATTAATTTTATTTTTAAAAAAAAGGGTAAATATATTCCTCAATTTTGTGATTTAGAGTAAAAATAGTGCAAATATATCCCTGGCGTTTATCAAGTAGGGCAAATATACCCTTCTTGCTAACGGACTTTCTTTTTTGAATTAAAAATTATTTATTTTTATATTTTTAAATGAAAAAGAGGCAAATATATCCCTCAACTATGTGATTTAGAGCAAATATACCCCCCCCCCCCCCCCAGTTAAAAAAGTGATGCAAATATGTCCCTGTCATTTATCAAATGGGGAAAATATACTTCTTGCTAACGGACTTTCTTTTTTGAATTAAAAATTATTTATTTTTTATTTTTAAATTAAAAAATCTACGTGGCTTTAAATTAAAAAATCAATCTCTCTTCTCTCACCCTACCCGAGCCACACCCAAACCTACCAAAACCCACGACCCAAACTTTAAAAAAAGAACGAAATTGAGACTAATTTTCATGTATTGCTTGAGATAAGCATCGATCCTAGGTTTTCATGTTAAAAAATGAGGCATTAAAATTGTGTGTGAGGAAGAGAATGAACTGGGTTCCTTTTTTAAAGTTTGGGTCGTGGGTTTTGGTGGGTTCGGGTGTGGGTCAAGTAGGGTGAAAGAAGAGAGACTGATTTTTTGATTTAAAGCCACGTGGCTTTTTAAATTTAAAAATATAAAAATAAATAATTTTTAATTCAAAAAAGAAAGTCTGATAGCAAGAAGAGTATATTTGCTCCATTTGATAAACGGCAGGGACACATTTGCACCATTTTTTAACCGGGGATATATTTGCTCTAAATCACATAGTTGAGGAGTATATTTGCCCCTTTCCCATTTAAAAATATAAAAATAAATAATTTTTAATTCAAAAAAGAAAGTCCGTTAGTAAGAAAGGTATATTTGCTCCATTTGATAAACGGCAGAGACATATTTGTATCACTTTTTTAACAGGGAATATATTTGCTCTAAATCACAAAGTTGAGGGATATATTTGTCCCCTTTTCCTTAAATCAATTCTAAATCATCCACTAAACATTCATGCTTCTAGCAGTAACCCCAGAACAAGCGTTTTTAACCACTCATGTTTAAGCAAAAATACAAGAATTGAATGTGTTCATACAAAATAAAGACTAAAGAAGTAAAGAAGAAGAAAAACCTAATGTTGAAATCTCTCTTGCCTCTTGATGCTTGCTAAACAGTGACCAACCCCCACAAAAACATCATAAGCAAATATATATAATAGTGGAGAATACCTTCATATCCTATGTTGGTCTGGACTACCAAATTTAAAAGAAATTATTTCGGGATAGCTTCTGGCGCCCCGCACCAGCCTGCACTCTTTTGATTTGGTCTGAAGTTTGGCCTCTGGCGTAGGGCGCCAGCTATGGTGCCAACCTAATCCAAGTTGACTTCTTCTGAAGTTTTGGCTTTGACTACTATCGGTGATGTCGAAGTATCGACTGATTTGCAGGTCTTGCCTCTTGATAAAATTTATTTTTTAGCGTATGTATAATTTTATGGTGTACGGTTGTGGCTCGTTGTGGATCAGAATGAGACGTTTGAATAGAGAAGAAGGATACAGAAGATTCATATAACTAGGCTCAATTAATTTGGGATATATAATGCCTAGTTGATTCAATTGTTGATTGCTTATAAAACTTAAGCAGATAAAATGCTGCAACCTGATAGTTTCCTGATGGGCACTTTGAGAGAGGATTTTAGTTGTTCTATGTAACGAATGTCATGCATTTCTCTAGATTTAGGTACGTACTACTTACCATAAATACGGTTAAAGTTTCTGTGCCTTTTCTTTTATGTGTTGGAGCTTCAATTGGGTTCTCATTTTAGCTCTCTTAATTTAATGCATAATACCTATAAGAAATAATAAATTGATGCACCTTACTGCCTTTAGATGAGGTGGTCTTATCATTGTATCGTAAGGTTCGAGTTTTGTCATCATTCGTCAACAAAATACCTTTACTCACTTGGCCACAAAATAAAAAGAGCTAGGCTGCATAGAATGTGTTGAATACCTAAAATAAGCACGTAAAAGTGTTCCTTCTCTAACAATTTAAATCTCTTAGATAAGATGGTTCACACAATTCATCCGTGTTTGTGTTTTTAGCAAGCGAGGATAAATCAGTTGCCTACATAAGATGGCTATTGAATGGAAATTGTATATTCTGGTAACTGTTGCGGATACTTGGCGCGCTTAAACAGATACCCAGAAATATAAATGATAAGGGACAGGTGACACTGATTTTTTGTTTGAAGTAATCTAGAGAAGCTTATTTTCTTGCTATATGCTTTTCTCAAGTGTTGAATTGATGACAAGATTAGGATACTGTATGGTTTTCTCAAAACGGTGTTGAGGTCGTTGGAGGAGAAAGTAGAAAGCTACATAGATTAGATTAGCTGGTCGTACATGAACGTAAAGAAGCACAATTATGCATAAGATTTAGATGCTCATAGAACTAATTATTCAAGTGTGCATATTTGACAACTAGGTCTTATGATAGTCTTTTTTAGTTACTGCCCCATCTTCAGTAGATATAATGCTGTGACCACTGGTCTGATAGTTTTTTAATGAGCATTCGGTAGGAAATTTCAACGGGAAAATAGTGATTTTTCAATAGTAAGTTGAATTCAAATAAAAAATTAATAAAAGACGGAATCACTGAAATATTGTTTCATCTTCACTGGAACTTGAGTAAGAGTAGACCTTTTCACCTAGGGATTTGCTAGAGTTTGAAAACTGAGTAACTCCAAAATAATTTTGTGAAGTAGCATGAGTACCTAACAAACATAGTTCATTTATGGCATGTGGGTGCTTAGATAAAGGTTGTTTTAGCAATATTTATATAATAAGAAGCTTAGGAGTTAAAAAACGGTGGCTTTCACCAATTCAAGGTCCCTGTTGCAAACTGCATGTTTACATCTCATAGACAGACGGTCATCCTGCTCTATGGAATTTGACAGACTTAAACTATGTTGTGTCTCTCTCTGTACTACTTATCCTGATGTTTTGAGTGGTTCCATAGTTGTTCCCTAGTTTTCAAGCTACTGAGCATAAAGACCTAACTTTAAACATACTAAGGTGTACATGTGCTTTAATTTATCTACCAAGTATCAGACTGCTTGGATCATCACCGACTCACTGTCCAAGAGAAACTGGCTAGAAGAACCCAATCTCCAAGTTAATCTTTCTCAGGATTAACTTGTTAGCTGTGTCTGCCCATCAGTATCTTTGGTTGGCATGGAAATATGGGAGATGAGATGAGATGGAAAAATAGAAAAGAGTTATCATTTTTTTAAGGGAAGTACGTTTATTTGTTACTACTTTTGGACAAAATTACTCTTTGATCTGAGATCTCTGAGGATGATATATGTCATTTAACAAATTTACATTTGGTCTTTCTTAAAGATGTTTTTCCCCTGCCACTGTAGATCGTTAAAAGTCTATGTCTCTGTTTTTGGAGATGTAAGAGGAAAGGAGGTGGCAATTTCTGGGTTTGAAGTCAAAAGCCGAACATGTCTTCTGTTAATCACATCTCAGGTACAGTTGGATTGGAATTTGCATAATGCTATAATTCAACTTGATGGATTATCATATTTCTAGGCTCTTGCAGGAAAGCATAGAAAATTATCAATCAGCATCAATTGGTTGAAAAATTATAGCTGAGTTATAAATGTGCAATAACATTATAATGAACCATATGCGTTGTGCCTTCATTTTCTTGTTACGGAGCATAACTCGTTCAAGCTCTGATACCACTTGGTAGGATCGAAATAATCAGGTGTCATGCGTAATGTAACATTGCAAAACTCGAAAGACGCCAAATAAGAAAACAAACGAGAAATATACCAAAAGAGACACAATAATTTAACGTGGTTCGGTCAATCGACCTACATTCACAAGAGGAGATGAGCAATCCACTATATAAAAGAGAGTACAAAATATCAAGAGAATTAACCTCACAATTCACTCAGAATAAAAAGAGGTTCACACAAGAACTACCACTTGTGTCTCACAAAATTCTCCCCCCAAACAAAACTCTCGAAGCCCTTAAGACTACATTGTGAATGCTACCAAGTTGGGAGGAAGGAGCCTCAATTTATAGAGTCCAATACCTTTTTCCTAAATAAAAAAGGATTAGCCAAATATGAAAACCTTTTAGGAAAAAAAAAACCCAATTATGGTAAGAAAGTCAAGACAGAAACCCAACACATTTTCCAGTCTTCTCTATTCTCACAAATGATATTCAATGTTCATTGGTTCTAGGCTTGTAGCATTTTGTAGGTTGATCCTATTATGACTCTTTTTAAAAGATAATCAACATGACTTTTTGGACAACTAATACAGCCATGGAAGAAAATTAATTCTCACTTTTATGCTATGTTGTTCAGGCCCTTCAAAATCCCTTCCTCACCCGTGGTGATCCGGCACAAGTTGAGTGTGGATGTGGAATCTACACCGGATTTGGTCTACTTAGCTTGGGTGCTTTGATTGCATTTACGACCAAGACGTAAAGATTGACTTGGTACTTGGTTTGATTTTTGGCCCTTTCCTAAAGGGTTTGAAGAAGACCCATTGGCTTGTTTTGCTAGCATGAGTGCAACTTTATAATCAGCATTTTCTGTTACGACTCTGTTGTTGCCATGTGCATTGTGCAGTCATGCTTAACTGTTGCATAAAATCCTTTTCAGGTTATTGAAATACTGGACGGAATAAAGGATGAGAGTGAGAAAGGGAACGCAGATTCTCGAGGTGATGATGACCACGAGTCATGGGACCAAAGTGATGATGTGGACTGGGAGAGTGATAGACCCAGATGAGGAGGGCATTATTTATGCAAAATAGTTCTCCCTGGAGCTCTTGAAGCAGCAATTGACTTCTAATAGAAGAGAAATAAGTTTCACTTTGGTAAGTCTCTCATGGTTCATAAAGATTAGATCCTAAATGAGCACAGCTCTCACTTCACTGAACTCTCCTCGTCTTTGAGCTTCATTAATTGTATTCTCAGTGAATACGATAGGGAGATGTGAAGCTACACAATACTATTTGAACATCCTTTTTTCAATCTAGCATGCATGAAGCTTGCCTTAATCACAGACAGATCTAGGATTTAAACTTGACTGATTCAAGCTTTGAAGTTCTTCGCACCAAGTTTTTTGGACTTTTGAAATTATGGGTTTAGAATGTAATATTTGCTAAAGTTTTACTGACTTTTACATATATATATTCATGTTCCCTTTCGACATATTAAGTCCGCTTAGACCCATGACTAATAAGCTACATCTGTCCTTGGCCTTTAGTTGCCACCCTAATTGAAGAGTAGCTAATACTTCTCAAAATTTTATGCATCTCCATTGATTGAGCTTATTACTGTATGCTCTTTGAAAACAAGGGCGTCGACTAATGAGGGCTTCTCCTTCTTACAGTTGTGCAAATAACATTTGCTCAGCTCCCCCAAAAGTTATTCGACTGTTCGCATCCAAATTTTTACGTGAGGTTCACCAAATTTACGAGTAAACTAATAAGTGCAGTATCAATTCCGACTATACATACACAAAATTTATCATTTCAATTTCTTTTGTATCATGTATACTACACAATATTATCAGTACTGGCCTATGTGCAATTAGAATTATTCCCACCCTGCTCGACTTATTTCTGCTTGTTTTATATTTTGTGATAAGTCTGTCTTTTCACTCCCTCTTTTCGCTCAGTCATAACAAGGCAAGCAGGGGACAAAGGGAGGAGGGAGATGCTTGAGAAAACAAAGTCTCAGAGGGAATCACTTATATTGTTTTTGCTTATCCGTTTTATCCCAACTTGCCTGCTGGCCTTTGCAATTTGACAGGGTTAGCCATCCATCTGAGGCAAGAAGTTGCAGCGGTGTGCTAAATTAAGAGCTCCGGGTCTCAACTAACTGGATAGTACTTCTTAGTACATAAGTTTCAACCTAGCAAGGAGATCAGTTACTAAACACTCGAAAAGGGCGGTTGTGTTTAGACAACACTACCCCGGAATATAAAAATAATAGTAAAAAGAACTCTGCCAGGTAGATAACACTCGATATAAACGTCAACAAAGTCGAAATGACGGGCATTTCCAGATTGTCGAAGCACCATTTTATAACCAATCAGCATGCCTGAAGGAATAGTAAGAGAATGCAGCCTTCACTCCTCAATGGAGTAGAATAACAAGAAAAAAGAATGTGAAGAAAAGGCATTTCACATATTTGATGCGTTCATTCACTTAAAGCCTTTTTCTCATCAGGTGTTTTGTCTAACAAAAAAGATTATTTTGTAGTCAGATCTATGATGCAGAGACTTTAAAAATGGATTGCCGAAAAACCACTGAACCATTAAAAACTACAAACTACCTAAAAGCTCGCAACACAATATTGAACTGCTACAAGTCAGAATCTAATTATCCTAAAGCATCAGGTGAAAAGTGATACAGCTTAATCGTCATATCTTATTCTATCAGCAAACTACAAATCCACCATGCGCTATCTTTCAATGATGTGCCTTAGCTTCAGCCTTCTTTTGAGACTTGGCCTTTGCCTAGAAAAGAGTACAGAGGGTGAAGTGTCACAATTACTCTGATTGAAAAAGGCAAATCAACTAGAAATAACTATCATTACAAACATCTCTATAGAAAGAAAAAAAATAGTAACGGCTGATACAGGGATAAGTAGCACAGAAACTTCCAATAAAACAATGTCATTCTCACAGCGCACCACTTTTGTGAATTTCTAGGTGGCATTAACAATATGTTATCAAGTTGAGATTTGGAAACAAAACCCAGATAAAAGCACCCCTCCACTATGAAGGGGGAGGAGGAGGAGCTCACCTAACCTAAATAGATCCATCTCAACTAAGGTGATAAGCACTTGTTGAAAAAAATAAAGAACCAGAGAGCACCAAGATATTAGTTCTTGAAGCAAAAAATAAGCAGGACATATGAGCCATATGCTTGGACAGTAATGATGTTCAACTATTATCAAAAATGGAGATTCTATTTATTTATTCTTTGATAACCGAGAAATCCTCAATCACTAGTGGCATAAGGTTCGAAACTCTTTTGGATAATCTGACCCCTTCCCTCCTAGTTGAAGGAGTGGCATCCCAGAAAAAAAAGCAAAAAATAAGAACAACGGCAGTAAAAAGAGAACTTCACGACAATATACAACAAAGATGAATTTTAGGAGGCTCTGTCCTTTGGTCTGGCGAGAAGAAAAAGTTTCTCTTATAGAGGTGTTTTTGCTCTTCTAAAAAGGTGATATTCTTCAAGAGAGCTTCCCATTCAGTATGGAAGTTTTCTCTCTCTTGCATCTCCAATTTGGCTTGGTGTTTCAAGTTTAAAAAGCTATGAAAAATGATGTGCTTGAGTTCCTTTTATATCAGTATTAAAGGGGGAATCTAGCTGCAGTTATTCTGTGATGAAGTAAAACAATCCTGGTGCCCATATTCATGTCCTACCTGGTCAACAATTTTGGTTTTCTTAAGTTTCAGTCGCAGTTGAAGAAGGTGGATATTATGACACAGAAAAGATGGTGATGATGCATAGACCCTATTTTTATATCTTGTTTACTATTTTGTGGCAAAATTTCTTCTTTTTGGAGAGAAGATCCTCAAGTTTTACCTGGATGATCCATAGACCATTCCTTCTAGTTTCACTTACTCCATGATCTAAAGTGAACCAAATTTTCGTTCTATTTACCAAGCCCATCATATCATTGTTAAGCACTATTTGCAGGGGAAATAACCCAGGTCATATACTAATATCAACAAAGTTACCCATCTAAAAATTGCTAACTTGGTTATAGATAAAACAATAGCAGCACACAAAATCTTAGCCAGCCATTTTTTCTCATTCGCAATTAACAACAATAACGTACCCAGTGTAATCCCACAAATGGGATCCCGGGAAGGGTGGAGTGTGCGCAAGCTTACCCCTACCTAGTGAAGGTAGTGAGGTTGTTTCTGATAAATCCTCGGCTCAAGTAAAGCATATCAAATCAGGTATAGAAAGGGAATATCTCATTCGCACTTACAATTATTATATTGGAGTAAATCTTGGGTTGCTAAAGTCTAACAAATCTCCAAAGTGGGTGTTGTAACAATATGGATGTTAAATGGATGTGCAGTCATAGAAGACTAAACAAGATTAGAAATGACCTCATTCATGAGAAGGTTCAAGTAACAAATCGAAGATGATATGAGAAAAGATCGTTAAAGATGGAATGATCATGTCGTACGTTGATTGCTAGATGCCCCCATCCTTAGATATGAAACCATGCTAAGTGAAGTTGCTACAAGGGAGCAGGTAGACCTAGAATCACTTGGAAGGAAGTTGTCTCGAAGAATCTTCAGTTTCTTGGCCATGCAGCGTGAACAAATGATAGAGCACAATGGAAGAAAAAGATCTAATAAGAGATACCTCAACAACAACATACCCAGTGTAATCTCACAAATGGGGTATGGGGAGGATGATGCATACGCAGACCTAACCCCTACCTTGTAAAGATAGAGAGGTTGTTTCCAAAAGACCCTAGACTCAGGTAAAGCATATTAATAAGAGATACCTATTAGTTGAAAACATGTTTTAGTGTGTTGGCACTTTTATTTTGTGTCCTATGTTTTTCTAGGAGTTGTTTAGCCTTTTAGAGATTTAGTACCTATTAGTTGAGAATATATTTTAGTCGTGTTAGCAATTTCATTTTATCTTATCTTTTTTAGGAGTTGTTCAACCTTTCAGAGATTTATACATCAATAGAAAATATAACAAACAACTAGTACTTATTTTGATTTTTATTATTGTTTCTTTTTTAGAAACTAATTTTATCATTATTTCTAGTTTATATTTTATATAATATTGGTCTTAGATGAGTTTAAATGGAGTAACATGGTAAGTGAAGCTTTATATAGCTGACCCAACTTGTTCGCGACTGAGGTGTCGTTCTTGTTGTGCAATTACAATTGTAAGGTGTTTAAGTCTTGGATTGTATCAATCAAAATTGTGTTTTGCCTAAGTTGGGTGTGCCAAATGTAAAGAGATGTGTATTACTAAAATACAAAAATAGAAGAGAATAGACGATTCTACTTAGGAACTAGATGATAAAGCGCAGATGACTGCTTCCACCAATCTTGTCTAAAAATCTAGAGTTCTGATGCTTCAAACAAGATTGGGGAAAGTAGTGGTTTCCAATAAAATATTTTATTTTTTCAATACCAGCATTTACATTTAGCAGCCACGTGAGTAGTATATCTCTAGTTGCTGAACTCAGTAGTTTGACAATTTTGGTCACAAGCTTAGCAAGTCGAAGGATTATTTAGGTCATTTTTACTGATCAACTATGTGAGATTTTAGGCAACAGCTGGAGGATCATTTGGGCTAAAATCTTCACAGCAAAGCCAAAGTAGAAAGACTAGCATTCCCCAGCAGCTGAACAGAAAAAGAAATTAAGGCGGAGGGAGGGCCAGGAGATTGAGAAATGAGAAAACACACTGCAGAACCAGCTGGTGTATTGCAAAATCAGAAACCCTTAAAAACGATAAGTTTTACGGGTTTGGCTTATTTGGAAAGAGATCATGCATAAACAGAGTTAGTGTATATGGTGAGTTGATCTTTATCCTATCTATGTAGTCAGCGGTTGCTTGTAGATCAGTTTCATTGAACTAGCCAAAAGGAGTAAAGCTTAATTTCAACAGATTTAAACATGTAGTACATCAGGGATTATCTTCTACATTATCCATTTGCCGTCCCTAGATTTCAAAATCCAACACACCCAGTATTTTAGAAAGGTGCAATACCTGCACACTCTGCACTTCATGTGACATGGTCCAGACTTGCCACACAATGCCAAAAGAATGATTTCAAATCGTCAATTTATTAACTAGAAACAAACCAAAACACAATTTTGACATCACCAGTCACTGAGAAGTGACAGATGATGCAGAATAGCACTTCCATAAAGGAATCTACTTGGCCTATACGAAAAGGTTACAGTGGCTCAATTTTCAGCTTGTATTCTCATTACGTGCGTTTTGAATTCAAAGAGAGTACTCCTAATTCTGCAATCGGTCCTTGAATTCATACTTATTCCATCTGAAGCTGTTATCAGGTTCTTCAGAGAAACATTTAGTTTCTACATAATTTTCCTTTAGGAAATTAGGAAGTTAATCTTGTCTTATTAGTCACCTCATTAACAATAATATCTAGCAATTGATCCACTCATCTACTTAGGAATTATTTCAACGGGGCTTATTATCATACCTGCAACAAAAAACTTTCAAAATAATCAATTAACCAACTATGCCTCAATTCCAGACTGGTTGAGTTGGCTGTATGAATCTTACATATCTGTTCTGCTCCGTTCATAAGCCAGTTTAATTTTATATGAAACTCTTAAAAGCCAGGTTGCAGTTCAAAGTCTATCAATCAACCAACTTGGCAAATCCTAAACTATCTAGGTTGGCTATTTTAACAAACTATGTCTATTCTGCATTATACGGCATACGCATGCCCATTTCATTTTATATAAGGCACTAAAATTCCGGTACATGAAACTTAAAGTGAATCATAAGATTTAAGGAACTTCAAGTAAAAAGATAGGATGAACAAAACCCCGTGTCAATATCTGTATTAATCAATCAGAACGAAACTTTTTTGTAAAATAATTTAATCGGTCGACCAGCTATGCCTTAATCTCAGAATAGTCTACATAAATCATCTATATTAATCCTGCTGTTTTCATATAGTGTTTGAGTAAATTAAAAAAAATGCTTTCAAGCACTTGTTTTTTAGCCAAAATAACAAAAATAAGCTAAAAGTAATAAGTTAGAAACCTGGCTTTTGGCTTCTAAGGCATTAAGTCATAAGCCTATCCAAACAGACTCTCAGTCCCATTACATTTCAGTACTCTAAGTAATCACTTATCTAAAATAAAAACTCAAAAGAGGAGGAGAATACCTTGAGATACTTGAGCTTAATACTTCCATAAGCGAGTCCGAACGTGAATGCCGATGCGCGCGCCACCTGCCACCAATCAAATCAGCCAACAACCAAAATATTTCAAGATCAAAGAATCTTCAAAAAAACAAGAATTTTTATTCGGATGTACACTGAGATGGTAGTACACGGATTAAAGTGTAGAGGAAAGAAGAAAAATGATTACCAGAGCAAGAGTGCTAGTTCCTGAGTATGGTGCTGGAAGAGGCGCCATTGTCGACTGCAGATCGAGAAAATTGGGATCTGAGAAAGAAGCTTCTAGATTTCCTTTATAAGCCCTAGACTTCGCAAACCCTGAGAATACAGGTTTCGTTATAACGAGAGAGCTGCAATCGAATGTCAGCACCCGCCTATTAGGAACCCCAATGGGTGGTTTGGTAAATAGATAAATTTGGCATAATACATAAATAGGCATTTAAATTTACATTAAGCAATCAAATTTTAAAAATACACATCTAAGCATTTTAGTTTGGTTTCACTATGTCGGTTGAGCACTCTAATTTACAAAATGATTATTTAGGCACCCCAACTTGATTTCACTGTGTCATATGTCACGTCAGTATCGTGTGTCTACAAGATATAGTTGGGGCTAGTTGGAGTGCTTAGTTATTAGTTAAAATCAAGTTGAGGTGTCTAGATGTGCACTCTCAAAGTTTGAGTGTTAAATTGTCAGTTGAGGTCAAGTTTAAATGTCTATTTATGTATTGTACATCATTTCATTTGGGATAAATTATATCACCATTAATAATTAGTATTGAAAAAAAATATTTATATTATATTAATTTTAGTATATGCATGTCTTTCCGATTGGTAAAAAATAATTTTTTTAAAAATAACATAATAATATTTAAAAGATATGCTTATGTAACAATATAAGAAAAATAAATTATGAATTTCAAATTGGTAAATGATTATATTTAAGTGTCTAATCCAATTTAATAGTTCTTTCTTCAATTTATTCTAATATTTATTTCAATGAAAAAAAAAACATCATGAAAATATCATTTGATTGTAAGGTAAAAAAATCGTATGTTTTTACATCAGCACTTAAATTTTTATACATTACGTATATTTCATGTTATTATTAAAAAATTTCTATTGCTGTACTATTGATAGATTAACATTTAATATAAATATTAGCATTATTAAGATATATTATAATACAAATTTATATAGTAGAATAGAACATAAAGTAGAAGTTATTCGTTTAAATAACCAGCACTTATGAAATCATATTGGGAGTTATTATTGGTTTGTTTTGGCACTAATAAATTGATATCATTCACAAACGCATTTATTTATTTGTAATTAGTCGTCCAAATTAAGAAAGATTCATCAAAAGAAGTAACAAACAACCAGTAATGCTTGCATTAGGGTAAACTATCTATATCACATTTTTTGGAAAGTGATCATTCTCTGGACCCAGTTAATGCAGGATGATTTGTGCACCGGGCTGCCCTTTCCAAACTGCATTTTCAAAAGTCCTGAAGATAAGATTGATTTGTATCACACGTACAATTTTATTCCATGTGTAATTATATTTTAGAAGATAAGATCTTAACCGCTTCTAAATCTCTAAATATTAATTTTTTATATATATTTCATATAAGGAAGGATTTAATACATAAAATTAGTTAATTTAAAATTCTAAATATTAAAAAATAATTAAATAATTATTTTGTCAATTTGAACTCTATTTTTAAAAGCTAAAAAGGTTAGTAATATTTTGCTACGAGACTTCGTACTTTAAATAGTTAGTAATAACTAAATTTTAAACTTTTCATTTTACCATTTATTAGATGATTTCAACGCAATCTTTTTTCACTTTTAATCTACGTGTCTAGTCAATATCTTTATGTAAATTAAAACAGAAAAAATAATGTAGATTTAACTAAAAATAGTGAAGAGCAAGATACTTGATTAATTGAAATAACTTAAAATATGTTGTATTTTTTTCTGTCTATACAATTATTTTTTTAAGAAGGAATTCAATATATTAGTGCATAATAAAACTACCCTCTTTAATTTAATTTTTTATATCGTGAGTTGAAAAAATTGTGATGGATAATTAGTTAGTTTAATAACTAAAGGATTGATATAAGTTAACAAATAATTGAATCAAAGTCGTAAATGTCGGGATTTTTAATATAGTTCAAATAAGAAAAATTTTAATTTCTTAAATTTTAGTCAATTTTAATGTTACACCCCGTAAATTCCCGGCATATAGATGGTCTAATCGCGTGTTGGTTAAGAGTATTTGAAAATCATACATGCTAGAAAAAGGCCCGGGGAAAGATCGGACAAGCGCCAAGTCGGCGCGTCGCAAGGAAAAATGCGACTTATAAATCGCATTCCCTGAATGCGACTTATAAATCGCATAAGTCCCAATTATATATAAGCCTCCAACTTCGGTTTTTGCTCCATTTCACTTATAATTTCCAATAGAAAATAGAGAGCAATCATAGAGAAGGGGAAAACGAAGATCTCCTACTAAAATTCGTCCGATTACGCCACCAAACGCGGTTCAAACTCGAATTAACCTCAGGTACCGAGGTATTTAGCAGCAGGGAGCATTCCTACGGATTTTGTTTCACGAAATACGGCCGACGAATCGTCGAGCTACCGGACTAAGGTAAGTAGAATTGCTCCAAACTAGTGTCTATGTGCTCCTAGCTGTAAAGTGAATACTTCTCCCTTCTGGACTTCTGAAAAATAACAAGTTTTCGATCGTCTTTCGATAAGCTTAAGTTTAGGCTATAATTATATCGAAAGTGACGTCGTCCTTTAGAATAGTGTTGTATTTAGTACTAATTGACGTGTATATGAATGCAGTTGGGAGAAATAGCTGGAGTACTGACCGGGCCTCGTCCGACAGTCGGATAACTTGAGGTTAAGGTATGTGAAGTTGTTCTTCGGCAAGTTAGTAAGCCTTAGCTTGGTAAGTCATAGTAAACTCCATATTTGAAACTCTCGGAGTTGAATGTTGAGAATTAAGTAAGTCTAATAGATTCTGAGTTGTTTTGCCGTATCGTATTCAGTCCGAAAGTTAGCAAAGCATGCGCCAAAGGGCGAGTTAGCATTCCAGATTCAGTATAGCTTATTATATGATTAGCAAGCATGTTGTAGAATAAAAAGAGACAGATTTTCAGAATAAAAGCTAGTAAAGTAAAATCAGATAGACAGACAGTTTTATCGCTACAGACTAGCCATTCAGACAGATGGAATATTGGTTACAGGTTAGCCAACAGTTAAAGAAGGATTTCAGAATCAGTATAATCAGTAAAGAATCAGTTCAGTATAGAAACAGATCAGAATAAGAAGTTAGATTTCAGATAGTCTTTTCAGTTATACATGCTTGCTATTTATATGTGCTATTTGCTTGTTGAGACTTGTTGTGGCTTGAGGGCCCCTTATTGAGCGTCCTCGCCGCCCCTGGGTTGGTAATCGTGTCGCCCACTGAGCGGGTGGGTTTTACGTCACTCCAAGGAGTGGCATGCCGTCCCCATCTTGGACGAAGATGGGATGAAGCTTTCCCCATAGCAGTCTGATCAGCATTACAGGTGCAGCTCCGGTTTCAGATAGCCCTGTTGGGTTCTGTGTCCAGGGAACCAGACCCTATCTGTTACTGTTTGTACATTCAGTTATTATAGGTGTAGCTCCGGTTTCAGATAGCCCCGTTGAGTTTGTGTCCGGGGATCCAGACCCTATCTGTTACTGTCTACACAGGAGTCCTCCGGACCCAGACACGATTGCTTATATCAGAGGCTATGGCCCGAGCCGGAGACCCAGGGGGCCGGTAGAGGAGCTCCGAAGTGAGTAGATGAGTGGAGTGACTTATTTTTGGTTGGTTTTGACCCGGGTAGGGGTATATAGATTGTTTGCTTGCTTGGCGCCATCCGGCTTATGGGGGTTGGTATTGGCTCTTTCTTGCTACTTGTATATCTATTTATGTGCTATATACTAGCTACGAGACAGTAGGACGTCGCGTCTACAGGTACGGCTCTGCCTTGTCAGTACAGAAAGCTTGATTCAGTTCATATCAGCTTCTTCAGATTCAGCTATCTCCTACTATACAGAAATGCTAGTTATGCTCTCTATATTCAGTTGTT
This sequence comes from Datura wrightii, assembly GCA_035772735.1. Taxonomy (NCBI): domain Eukaryota; kingdom Viridiplantae; phylum Streptophyta; class Magnoliopsida; order Solanales; family Solanaceae; genus Datura; species Datura wrightii. Next base: position 138,216,622 of record JASDFA010000007.1, on the reverse strand, counting down.
TTCAGTTGTATTATTTCAGTTGCTTTGCATACTCAGTACCAGTGGTATTGACGCCCAGTGGGGCGCTGCATTACTTGCCTGCAGGTACTTATAGACGAGGAGGCGATCCCTCGTGATTCCAGCCAGCTTATAGAGTCATCAGCTCCTGTCATCCGGAGCTTGATATTCAGAGGTGTATTTCATTTTCTTTTGTTGTATAGTACGGGATGGTCGGGACCCTGTCCCGACCATCTTATCAGTACTCCTAGAGGCTTGCAGTCTGTATATATTTCCCTGTGGTTAGTTGTGCTGGTCATGTGGGGTCGTGCGTGTGTTTAGCTGTTTAGTATTGTTGATTATGTTGGTCGTGTGGGGCCATAGTCTGATAGTAGTGGTGACCTTGCCGGTCACGTAGATACACAGTATTCTTTATGATGAAGTTACAAATAACTAGACAGCATGGTGGCTTTGTCGGCCCGTATAGGTTCCCCTTTATAAGTATGTCTCTGGTTAGCTGAAATCATGTACAGGTGGCTATAGGCCCAGTCGGCCGGAGGCTGTATTTGCAGCCGTTATATAGCCCGTTGTTTCCAGAAATCTGAAATAGAGCTAGCCAGGCACCAGATGTGCTTAGGCTCACCAGTTAGCAGTCCAGGTCCTACTAGGGCACCAGGTGCCAGTCATACCCCCCAAGGTGGGGCGTGATAAACTTGGTATCAGAGCAGGTCGTGTCCTAGGGAGTCTGCAAGCCGTGCTAAGTAGAGTCTTGTCTATGGATGTGTTGTGCACCACATACTATAGGCAGGAGGCTGCAAGGCATAATAGGATGGTTACTCTTTCTTCATATCTAGTCGTGCCATAGAACAGTACAATATAGGGTCGAGTTCTTAAAGCTTACCATATTCTTTGAATACAGATACAAGTCAGATCAGCGATGTCTTATTCCAGGCAGAATATCAGAGATAGCAACAGGAGAGGGCACCAACCAGCTATAAGGTAACTACAGCAGCAGGAGGAGGTATCAGGGACCTCCCAATATGATATCTTTATCGGTACCATCCCTAGTATATATCGATAACTTCATAATAGGAAGTCAGGAGCATAGCGTATAAATGAATTGATTTTATTTGTTAAATATATAAGATCTGATTAAGATGATAGACAATATTAGATTATCCGATAGGTGTGAGAAAGAGAGGAAAATGTAGGATTCCCACCTCCATCCTTTTAGATGTGGTACAGTTCCATGTTTTGTTTTACTGCAGTAAGTTCCTACCTCTTAGTTTTGATTTCAGTATAGCAAAGGGCATAAGGATTGAGGCGATGTTGCCCAAAGTAAGCAGTAAGTGAAGATTGATTGGTTGATTTCATAAAGTGTTAGAAGGAGTAAGGAGTCCCTATGATTACGTAAGTTGCGCAGACCCTCACGGTAATAAGTCAGAAGAGCAAGTAAGACTACTAGCTTACTCAAAGTGGGCTTAGAAGATCCGTTAGTAATGGGCTTCCAGTAATAGTCAAGTTCGAGTCAGAAAAAGGCCAAAGTCCATCATAGCACGCTAACAACAGCAAGATATACCTGCAAGATAATAGTTATAATTTCAGCTGTGATACCGAAAGGTAAGGGGGTCATGTGAACCAGATGGGTCTGACTATAAGCCAGAAGAAGTATAAGCTGGGATTTGACCAGTAACCTTATTAACAATGTAAGGCAGGTACCTTGAACCCCAGAGCTCAGTTTAAGGAAGATGAGGGTGAAGAGCATAATTACTAGATTTTGAGGGGAAATTAAAATCACTTCCAGATTGATAGAATATCGTGTATTAAGAACTAAGCCTCGGGCTGATAGTTAAAAGACAGTAAGATTGCGGTTCAGAATGCTGCGGTACGTCCGCCTACGGAGAAGTTAAGAAACTGCCGACACAGAGACTCTAATCTAGTGCGGCCTGGAGATAAGACCCAGTAGACAGTTGTGGACTCTCAATATAATGCCAAGTAAGGCCACAAGATTCGAATGTTGACCCCATGTTGCAAGAATGGCGGAATTTCAAAAAGCAAACCATAATTAAAGCACAAATGTTGTTGCTTCCAGAATGGGATGAAAAAAAATCCAATGAAATGATACGAGAGGACAGGAGATATCATTAGACCGTAAAAGCGGTATATAATGTGCAGTATGAAATTCAGTAAAGCATGTTAGAGATTACGTATCACTACAAAATTCAGTATGTATTGTACGTAGTTGTTGATATATATATGTACAAATTTTAGATATGATGTGGATAGCTGTCAATAGGGGTTACAATCACACAGATTCTGGTTAATTGCTAGGAAGTATATACAGATCATATCACAGGACCCCTCGCCAAGCCATAGGAACTCTCTCGGCTTTCAGTTTATTGAGTTAATGGACTTATATGCTTGTTGCCAGATCTAGGCTTCAGAAACTCACAGGAGTTAGTAGCCTGGGTCAGGAGGTCGGTGATACGGGCGCAGTTAGACGGTCTCACGACCAGCTGGAGCTTGTATTAGCAGGGAAGCATCCCTAAAGATCAGTAACATTACCGCATGTACCAGAACTAGAATTAGAGACTGAATAGGCATACTTCAGAGGTTAGAAATACCAAAATTTTTCCAGTATGTTAAGTGGTCGTACATCATTTTTCCAGCCTTGTAGGTGAGAGTCAGCCTTAGTCAACCTAGCTGTCATCATGCAGAACCATCTGCAAGTCAACTAGCCGTCTCCGTCGAAAAAAAAAAGGAAAGGGTCCACATCAGTAGTCAGTGAACATGAACTTTGTAGCAGGATTACCCCGTACCAGACATAGACATGATTCCATTTGGGAAATAGTTGACAAACTGACGAAATCATCCCATTTCCTGCCAGTGAAAGCTACTTTCTCGACCGAAGATTATGCCGAATTGTATATCAGAGAAATAGTTAGATTACATGGTATTCCAGTATCTATTATCTCTGGCAGAGGAGCACAATTTACAGCTAGATTTTGGCAGTCATTTCAGAGAAGTCTGGGAACGCAGATTAATTTGAGCACGACATTCCACCCTCAGACAGATGGACAGGCTGAACGCACCATTCAGATGCTCGAAGACATGTTGCGAGCGTGTGTGTTAGATTTTGGTGATAGCTGGGATGAGCATTTGCCCCTAATCGAGTTTGCTTATAATAACAACTATCACTCAGCTATCCAGATGGCACCTTTTGAGGCATTATACGGGCGAAAATACAAATCGCTGATTGGCTGGTTTGAAATAGGAGAATCAGCGTTAGTTGGGCCAGACATTGTTCAGCAGTCGGAGGAAAAGGTAAAGCTTATCTGAGAACGCTTACTGACTGCACAGAGCTGCCAGAAATCATATGCAGACGTGCGGCGCAGAAACTTGGAATTCGATGTGAATGACTGGGTATTTTTGAAAGTATCCCCAATGAAAGGGGTGATGAGATTCGGCAAGAAAGGTAAGCTCAGCCCAAGGTTTGTCGGGCCATATCAGATTCGTCGAAGAATAGGCCAAGTGACGTATGAGTTGAACTTGCCTCCAGAATTAGAATCCGTCCATCCAGTCTTTCATGTATCCATGCTGAGGAAATGCATAGGAGACCCGTCCAGGACAGTCCCAGTCCAGGATATCCAGATTACAGAAGAGCTGGCCTATGAAGAGGTTCCAGTAGCTATCCTAGACAGACAGATTCGCAAATTAAGAACTAAAGATATTGCATCTGTCAAAGTATTGTGGCGTAACAGAAACCGAGAGGAGATGACGTGGGAGGCGGAGAAAGATATGAAAGCTAGATATCCTCACCTGTTCCAGGCCTAGTCAGGCGACAGGTATGTCCGTATTATTACTTATGCAGTACCTTATGGTTGTATATATATATAAATGAGAAAGATTGATGTTTAGTTATCGAATGAATCTTATAGTATCGTGTGGAGTACCTATATTGGACTTTTATGTGTTTCAGGATTTGGAGATAGTCCAGATTACAGGGGAAACTCTGCCGAAATTTTCCTAAGAACAAGTTAAGATAATTGAGTAGTCCTCTATATAGCAGTTTACATTCGAGGACGAATGTTCTTAAGGGGGGGAGAATGTTATACCCCGTGAATTCCCGGCATATAGATGACCTAATCGCGTGTTGGTTAAGAGTATTTGAAAACCATACATGCTAGAAAAAGGCCCGAGTAAAGATCGGACAAGCGCCAAGTCGGCGCATCGCAAGGCAAAATGCGACTTATAAATCGCATTCTCTGAATGCGACTTATAAGTCCCAATTATATATAAGCCTCCAACTTCGGTTTTTGCTCCATTTCACTTATAATTTCCAGTAGAAAACAGAGAGCAATCAGAGAGAAGGGGAACGAAGATCTCCTACTAAAATTCATCTGATTACGCCGCCAAACATGGTCCAAACTCGAATCAACCTCAGGTACCGAGGTATTTAGCAGCAGGGAGCATTCCTACGGATTTTGTTTCGCGAAATACGGCTGACGAATCGTCGAGCTACCGGACTAAGGTAAGTAGAATTGCTCCAAACTAGTGTCTATGTGCTCCTAGCTGTAAAGTGAATACTTCTCCCTTCTGGACTTCTGAAAAATAGCAAGTTTTCGACCGTCTTTCGATAAGCTTAAGTTTAGGCTATAATTATATCGAAAGTGACGTCGTCCTTTAGAATAGTGTTGTATTTAGTACTAATTGACGTGTATATGAATGCAGTTGGGAGAAATAGCTGGAGTACTGAACGGGCCTCGTCCGACAGTCGGATAACTCGAGGTTAAGGTATGTGAAGTTGTTCTTCGGCAAGTTAGTCAACCTTAGCTTGGTAAGTCATAGTAAACTCCATATTTGAAACTCTCGGAGTTGAATGTTGAGAATTAAGTAAGTCTAATAGATTCTGAGTTGTGTTGCCGTATCGTATTTAGTCCGAAAGTTAGTAAAGCATGCGCCAAAGGGCGAGTTAGCATTCCAGATTCAGTATAGGTTACTGTATGATTAGCAAGCATGTTGTAGAATAAAAAGAGACAGATTGTTATACCTCATAGGATTCCCGGCACCTAGATGACCTATTCGCACATTGGTTAAGCATATTTGAAGGCCATACGTGCTAAAGAAAGGCCCAGGAAAAAGATCGGACGAGAAACCTGTCGAACCATCGCGGAAGGAGCCGAGGCAGAGCCCCTCCGCGATGGCAGCGTGTCACGGAGGTGAGGCCTCCGCGTTGGTTCCGTGACACGTTGGCCTTGTCCAGGCCCAAGTATATAAAGCCCCACTTCGGTTTTAAATCATTTTAAACTTATAATTTCCAGTGAAACAGAGGGGAAAGATCAGAGGGAGAAAAGGAACGAAGGGGGTAATATAATTTTCATCTGAATACGCTGCTAAACGTTGTCCAAACTCAAATTAACCTCAGATACTGAGGTATTTAGCAGCAGAGAGCATTCCTACGATTTTGTTTCGTGAAATACGGCCGACGAATTGTCGAGCTACCGAGCTAAGGTAAGTGGAATTGCTCCAAACTAGTGTCTATGTGTTCCTAGCTGTAAAGTGAATATTTCTCCCTTCTGGACCTCTGAAAAATAGCGAGTTTTCGACCGTCTTTCGATAATCCTAAGTTTAGGCTATAAATTACATCGAAGTGATGTTGTTCATTAAAACAAAGCTATATTTGGTATTAATTGACATATTTATGAATGCAGTTGGGAGAAAATAGTTGAAGTACCGGCCGAGCCTCGTCCGACAGACGGATAGTTCGGGGATAAGGTATGTAAAGCTAGTTTCTTCGGCAAGTTAGTAAGCTCGGTATAGTAAAGTAATTTAAAGGCCAGTAGAATGTTCAAAAGTCACGTGTTATATTTATTACGAATGTTGGTACGATATTAGAAGCATCAGGTCATAATTAGTACGACACTTGCTAGCACTATATAGATTCTAACACAAGTGTTAGGAACTGCACAGCATGCTCAGTACATGATGTAGTACAAAATGTTAGGATATCATCGTATTCAGTTGAAACCCAGTAAAGCAATGTAATATCTGTAAGGCACCTCAGAAGTAGAATGATAGGTTAAAATGAAGTTTAGAAAGCATGTTAGAAATAGTAAATCATGTTGCTATAGAAACTCAGCATACAACATGGTTTTCAGCAGAAAGACTATATCTTGTCCAGCATTAGACTCAGTACAGTATGGCAGAAGATTATATATTATACATACATATTATTGTCAGTCTCAGCATGTGTTAAGTATGTACATATTACTATTACTAGCTCAGCATATAGTATGTACAGATACTTTACTACTATTAGCTTCAGTATATGGGATATGCAGATAGTATTACTAGTTGAGACCACTGTATTGTCTTGGGGTTGGATTACCTAGCATTCATGACCGCCCCAGGGTTAATAGTTGTATCGACTCGTCCGCCAGAGGACGAGGATACGTCGCTCTACGGAGTGGCATGCCGTCCCACAGGGGACGAAGATGGGATGCCAGTTTTCCCCATATTGTGCCTTGATCGGCCCTTACACACCCCTGTCAAGCGGATACACCCGGGTGTTGATTCAGGAGTCCTCCGGACTCAGATGCAGTTATAGTCAGGGGATCAGCGAGCCCAAGTGCATACCCAGGGGACCGACAGGATGCTTATAGCGATTATAGGAGATGGGATGACCGGGGTAGGGGTATAGATTCTGTGCTGGTTGTACCTCCCGGCTTATGGGGGTCGGGTAAGGTTTGTGTGTGCTATATTATGTTATGTTATGTTATGCCATGTTACATTAGACACGAGTAGATCGGCAGTAGAACGATACGTCTCTAGGTATGACTCCTACTCCTTCTAGTATAATTAAGAGAAGGTATGATTTACATTATCAGACAGTTAATCTATTCCTTCCTACTTCAGTTTCATCAGTTGTATTGTTGTTTTCAGATATTTCTTTCAGTTATTGCTTTACATACTCAGTACCAGTGGTACTGACACCCGGTGGGGCGCTGCATTACTTGCCTTCAGGTACTCATAGACGAGCAGACAATACCTCGTGATTCCTGTCAGCGATCGAGTATTCAGCTCCTGTTATCCGGAGACTGAATCCCAGAGGTGTATTTCTTTTTCCTTGTTGTACAGTACGGGTAGGTCGGGGCCCTCTCCCGATCATTTCTATTGCTATTCCTAGAGGCTTGCAGTCCGTATATTTCCCTGTGGTCAGTTGAGCCGGTCGTGAGAGGCCGTGTAGTTGTATAGCTGTTAGTACTTTTCTTTATTTTATGTTGGCCGTGTGGGGCCATAGTTTGACAGTAGTGGTGACCTTGCCGGTCACGTAGATTTTCAGTATTTCATTGATGAGTTACAGATAACTAGACAGCACGGCGGCCTCGTCGGCCCGCATAGGTTTTCTTATATTGATATGTTTCTGGTTAGCTGTCAGCACAGGTACAGGTGGCTATAGGCCTAGTCGGCCGGAGGCTGTATTTACAGCCGTCATATAGCCCGTTGTTTCCTTGAATCTTAGTTAGAGCCAGCCAGGCACCAGATGTGCTCAGGCTCAGCAGTCTAGGAGTTTAGGTCCTAGTAGGGCACCAGGTGCCAGTCATACCCCCCAAGGCGGGGTGTGACACAGATTTTCAGAATAAAAGCTAGTAAAGTAAAATCAGATAGACAGACAATTTTATGGCTACAGACTAGCCACTCAAACAGATGGAATATTGGCTACAGGTTAGCCAACAGTTAAAGAAGGATTTCAGAATCAGTATAATCAGTAAAGAATCAGTTCAGTATAGAAACAGATCAGAATAAGAAGTTAGATTTTAGATAATCTTTTCAGTTATACATGCTTGCTATTTATATGTGTTATTTGCTTGTTGAGACTTGTTGTGGCGTGAGGGCCCCTTATTGAGCGTCCTCGCCGCCCCTGGGTTGGTAATCATGTCGCCCACTGAGCGGGTGGATTTTACGTCACTCCAAGGAGTGGCATGCCGTCCCTAGCTTGGACGAAGATGGGATGAAGCTTTCCCCATAGCAGTCTGATCAGCATTACAGGTGCAGCTCCGGTTTCAGATAGCCCTGTTGAGTTCTGTGTCCAGGGAACCAGACCCTATCTGTTACTGTTTGTACATTCAGTTATTATAGGTGTAGCTCCGGTTTCAGATAGCCCCGTTGAGTTTGTGTCCGGGGATCCAGACCCTATCTGTTACTGTCTACACAGGAGTCCTCCGGACCCAGACACGGTTGCTTATATCGGAGGCTATGGCCCGAGCCGGAGACCCAGGGGGTCGGTAGAGGAGCTCCGAAGTGAGTAAATGAGTGGAGTGACTTATTTTTGGTTAGTTTTGACCCGGGTAGGGGTATATAGATTGTTTGCTTGCTTGGTGCCATCCGGCTTATGGGGGTTGGTATTGGCTCTTTCTTGATACTTGCATATCTATTTATGTGCTATATACTAGCTACGAGACAGCAGGCCGTCGCGTCTACAGGTACGCCTCTGCCTTATCAGTACAGAAAGCTTGATTCAGTTCATATCAGCTTCTTCAGATTCAGCTATCTCCTACTATACAGAAATGCTAGTTATGCTCTCTATATTCAGTTGTTTTCAGTTGTATTATTTCAGTTGCTTTGCATACTCAGTACCAATGGTACTGACGCCTAGTGGGGCGCTGCATTACTTGCCTGCAGGTACTTATAGACGAGGAGGCGATCCCTCGTGATTCCAGCCAGCTTATAGAGTCATCAGCTCCTGTCATCTGGAGCTTGATATTCAGAGGTGTATTTCATTTTCTTTTGTTGTATAGTACGGGTAGGTCGGGGCCCTGTCCCGACCATCTTATCAGTATTCCTAGAGGCTTGCAGTCTGTATATATTTCCCTGTGGTTAGTTGTGACGGTCATGTGGGGTCGTGCGTGTGTTTAGCTGTTTAGTATTGTTGATTATGTTGGTCGTGTGGGGCCATAGTCTGATAGCAGTGGTGACCTTGCCGGTCACGTAGATACACAGTATTCTTTATGATGAAGTTACAGATAACTAGACAGCATGGTGGCTTTGTCGGCCTGTATAGGTTCCCCTTTATAAGTATGTCTCTGGTTAGCTGAAATCATGTACAGGTGGCTATAGGCCCAGTCGGCCGGAGGCTGTATTTGCAGCCGTTATATAGCCCATTGTTTTCAGAAATCTGAAATAGAGCTAGCCAGGCACTAGATGTGCTTAGGCTCACCAGTTAGCAGTCCAGGTCCTACTAGGGCACCAGGTGCCAGTCATACCCCCCAAGGTGGGGCGTGACATTTAAGATACTAAATATTAAGAGTTATTACCTTTTGCAAATAAGTGTAGATTTAATAGCTATAACATTAATTAATTTCAAAGTTCTAGATAATAGGATAATAATTATTGAGAGAAAATAGTAAATGACAACTTTGTCTATTTTAGAGTCTTTTAATGAAGGACAAAAAGTTCAATCAACGTTTTAAGGGTCTTCACGTATTAAATATAGTGTAGATTAAAAATATGAAGGTCCTTAAAAATATTGATTGAACTTTTTGTCCTTCATTAAAAGACTTTGCAATAGACAAAATTATCAAATTTACTATTTTTTTAAAATAATTTTCATTTAAATAAAAAGTGTATAATCAATATATATATATATATATATATATATATAGATATAGATATAGATAGATACATAGATAGATAGGTAGATAGATAGATAGATAGAGAAACACAACATACTTTAAGTTGTTTCAATTAATCAAATACTCTTGTTATTCACTCTCTTCAATTAGATTTATAATATTTCTTCGTTTTTAATTTATGTGAAGGTGTTTGACTGAACATATTGTTTAATCATCTCTTAGAGGGTAAATGAAAAGTTTAAAATTAAGTTATTACTAAATATTTAAAGTACGAACTCTCATAACAAAATATCATTTACTTTTTTTACTCTTTTAAAATGGAGCTCACACTTGAAAAAATAATCATTTAATTATTTTTTTTTATATTTAATATTTTAAACTTGACTAAATTTTATGTATTAAATTCTTCCTTATTTGAAATATATAGAAAATTTTAATATTTAGATATTTAAAAGTGACTAAGATTTTACTTTTAAAAATAATTACACGTTGAATAAAAACTTATAATGCAAAGCAACTTTATATTTAAAATGTTGAAAATATAATTTTAAAAAAAAGACAGTTCAATGCACAAAACATTCAGCATTAACAGGGTCCAAGGAAGGATCACACCTCAAAGAGTATGATATAAATATTCTACCCTAATATAAGCATTAGTGGTTATTTCCACTAATTTTGATGAATCTTTCTTAATTTGATGACACAATAATTTCCTTAATTAACGATCAATTATAAATAAATAATGCATTTGTGTATGATATTAATTTATTAGTGCCAAAATAAGTTAGTAATAAATCACAATACAATTTTGTAAGTGCTAATTGTTAAACGGATAACGTATACTATATATTTTAATTACTGTACAACTATGTATTGCTTCTTCGTAATGCTAATATTTATATTAAATGTCAATTCATTTATAGAGTAGTAATACATATTTTATAATAATTAACATGAAATATGCATATAATTCATGCATTTAAGTGCTCATGTAAAGGCAAATGATTTTTTTTTTTTACCTTTCACTCAAACGTTATTTCTACGATGCATTTGCTCATTGAAGCAAGTTTTAGAACAAATTGACAGAAGAACTACTGGATTCGATCAAACTCTTAAACATGACCATTTATTAATTTCATAACTTTTTTTCTAAATTTTTGTATTATTACACAAAGATATTTTTTAAATATTATTTAGACTATTTCTAAAAATTCGTTTTTATTAACATGAGGGATACGCGCGAGGCGCGTACACTAAAACTAGTTTTCATAAAAGAATAAAATAATAGCAACGAAAATAATTATTTAAAAATAAAATAACTAAAATGACAAAAATATTTCTAAGATTCATCAAACCCTTTTTCTACTAAATAAAATAGAGGATATCTTTATAAACAAAAAGTTCTTCTCTAAAATCTATGCGGTGCATGGTATTTTTAATCAACAAATCAAACAGTCAGAGGCGGGTCCATATGAAAGAGCAGGGGTGTACTTGCACCCGTTAACTTCAAAGAAAATTATGTATATACATACATATACCTACAGAAGGACTATATATTTGTTTGTGTACCCTCAAATACAAAAGCCAACTTGGTGTATCCTTTTGCGCAAGCTTAGTTGATTGTGTTTGAATACCCATGATTACAATTTTCTTATCATTGTTAATTAAAATGCAAATAAAAAAAGCATGTTGCAAGTTTCAAAGTAGGAACATTAAGAGGTAAATTGAGTACCAAAACCATCAAATTGCAATAATCTATCTCGATTAATTTATAGTTATCAATAGCATATTGAATTTTATGTGTGTTTAATAACATTTTTCAATGATGTCGTATCAGTGCTACATGACACCATTCTGTCTAATATGCATCCGTCTTTAGTGGTGCCCCCGTCATCTTCAAATCATGGTTTGACCTCTACAAACAATCAATAAGTAATTTCAAAATAATAAATCTCATCACAACTTGTCTTCAAACCAAACAACCCCGAATTTTTTATTTATTAGAGTTTAAGTTGTATATAAATAATTTTTACACCCTGAGGTTAAAAAATATCAATACTAATAGTATATATTTAAACTTTTTTGGTTAAAATTATAAGTTAATAGGTAACGAAATTTCTAATTTAATTATTATGTTTTTTTCAAGTTCTATATTATTATTTATTCGTCTAAATTACACCGCATAATGAGATATAAAATAATTGTTCCAAATATAATAACTCAAGAGTAGGGGTACATATCGGTCGGTTCGATTCGATTTAAAAATTATCGATTATGTTTATCGGTTCTCAATTTTATAAATATGCCAAACCATTAAAAACTCATTAAGATATCGATTTATCAGTTATCGATCTATCGGTATTAATCATTGTCGATTCAATTATCGGGTTAACTGTTAATATTTCACACAAAAATATTTTAACGAAAAACACTTAAAAAAAGTGCAACTAAGACTCACAAACATAAAATGCACACTGTCAGTCACTGATGTGAATGCACCTGCTGCCATCGCCTAGCAGCAAGTTGATGGAAAGCACCTGCATTGAATCACTCCAACAATGTATATTAAAATTTGTAGTGCATTAAAATGTCCTCTACAGCTCCACCACACAACTTTGATATTATGATACAAATCAATCATGATAGAAAACACCTGCATTGATTATAATAACCCTAAAATAAGGATCAAACCAACAACTTCATGTTCTATAAAACTATTAAAAAAACTGATTTAAATAACAAAATTATAACTTCTACAGGCTGAGCATATAAGCAATATAAATTAGCAGCGGCAGTAAACTATAAACAGCAACAGTGCAGGTATAATCTTTTCAGAACTTAATCACTGCAGGTCAACACATCACATGATCAAAATCTAAATACTAAAACAACACTATATCAGCAGTAAACAGCAGCAGTGCTGGCACAATTTTTAGAATTTAGCCGCTTGCAGCAGTCACATTGTCACAACACTTGAAAATTGTCCAGCAGACCAACAAAAATAAATAGAAAGTTAAAATAACATCACAACTTAAAGATTAAGTCCAAACACAATACTAATAGTTCATATTCATGTAAACAAAATAATAACTACTAAATCCGAGTTACACGCTCCTACTTCATGTTATCCAAACAAGGCTTAACATGAGATTTTAAGGAGGAAGTCCTACTATGCAACGAATGATAATTAGCAATACGATCACAATGAATACATTTTACTTTTCACCCTCCATCATCATTTTCTTCAAGTTTTTTATAGTGATTCCAAATAGGTGATCGAAATTTAGGACAACGAAGACGAGACATGGTTAAACCTACTAACAAAGAAGTACAAAAGGTATTAGACTAAGTAATTTAATGGTTAAAAATGAAAGAGACCAATCCACTAAAGAATTAACAATTAGAGAACCCTCGGGCCTTAATAGAAGAAAAAGTCAACAAGTTCAAGATACTATTTATTCTTCTGCAAGCAAAAACCTACAAGCTCAATTACCTTACCAAAGTTTCATCTCTTAACAATTTGCAATTCTTCATGTCATCAATGCAAGGTTCCGATTCTTTTTCAAGTTTCTCCATATCTAAAAATACTTACATTAACAAGTCAAAGTTCAATCAATAAAAGAATTAAATAAATTATTCACAATTTTACATCAATGCAAGGTTCTTTTCTTACCTTGTTCAAGTTGCTCGGGAAAATCTAAATCTTCCTCAATACTAATAGGTCGTGGTTCATTCTGAAGCCAATCTTGAAGGCACACTAGAGCTTGTACCAATTTAGGAGTTAATGAACTCCTAACTGAATCAAGAACGCGTCCTCCGGTACTAAAATGCATATTCAGATTCCATACTTGAAATAGGAATCGCTAAAATCAATACCTCCTAATATCAAAAATCAGCCAAAATCAATCAAGAATTCATCTTTTACCCATATCATGGCACCTGTGCTTGCATAAGTACTCTTCATCTTACTTAAACGGGACCCCCATTACATGTAACCTATCAATTAAGTAATTACCAATACAAATACTTCATAAGAGTCTAAAAAGTCTCAACCTGCCTCAAGTCCGAATCATAAATAATCATGAAATAGCGTTGACCTTCCTTAGAGCTTCCCAACAATGTCAATATATTCAAATACGCAATCTACATAAGCATACGAATATATATGTAGACACCCACCCATATTGCTATACTTCTATTCCGGTCCCAAAAAAGTCAATTCAAAAGTCAATTTCGAGATCCCGAGGTCAAAATTATAATTTTATTTCAAAATCAGTTTACTCATGACACAAGGGATTTAAATCTCAAATTTCATCAAAAAGGATCGACCCCCAAATCAAGGGCATCTAATTTCTAGATTTAGGGTAAAATTTTAAATTTCTAACACCCAAATACAAATTATAAAAGTAAATAATATATGAAATATTGAAAAAATATCAAAATTAAGATTAGAATCTTACCCTCGAGTAAAAACGAGAAGAACACTTATCCTAGATGACTTCGACGAATCGGATGGGACACTACAAAAGCGGCATCGTGGATGCGGCAAGCCTCCGCAAAAGCGATAAGGACCATTTTCCTCCAAAGTGGCTCCACAGAAAGAAAAAAAAAATGGCTGCACCAGCGACTGTTCCAGATGCCTGAAATCAGCCCATACAAAAACTCAAGAAAACTTCAAATCGAACTTAACTCATCTGGAACCTCCTGGATATAAATCTAATATACAAATCAATCACAAAATATGTTTCGGACCTGTTGGAATCATTAAAGCACTGATTCAAAATCGTTTTGACCAAAAGTTGATCATGATCAAATCAAACTTATTAAAATAAACTAGAATGCAAGTAAAGATCAAAACCACTCCCGACCACCTTGAAATTCATACAAAACTTCCAACGAAGTCATAAATTACCTTTCGCACCTAATAAAACTATCGAAATTCAAATCCGACCTCCTTAACTCAAAATATTAACTTTGGTAAAACTTCTCCAATTTCAAACTTTCAAAACTGAAAATCTTTTCAGAATCTCGGGAATTATGTCGCTTATTTTCAAAATGAAAAAAAAAATGTAAAGCACAAAACGATCAGTTGAATCGTTACAAGGAATTATGACTGCACTTGATTATGCTGCAAACGCAAGGTACCATTTTAGCTAGGTTTAATAAGGTCACACACACTATATATATAGGTTCAATATTTAATATCGATCGAGTCATCCTAAATATATAACGAATTCAGAGTGAAGCTTGACAAATATAGCTTCTTGTTACTACTATGGTTAGTAACAACCTATCCACTCAAAGATCAAAGTGAAGAGTATTGGAGACTCTATATATGAAGGCTGTCAAATGTATTACTATTAGTAGAATTTAAAGAGCAAAGATTTTCAACACAAAAAAGAGAGGGTCACAAATTTTTAGGTATTTCTTTTTATGGTGTCATCATCGAAAATAATATCAAATTCAAGATTTTCAATGAAGATTTAAAAGATTTAGAGTTTCTTTTAAAAATTATATTTTTTCTACTAAACTTTTTGGGGTGGTTCAAATTTTTTAAATATTAAATTAAATCAATTATAATGGATTTTAAAATTTATAAATCAAATTAAATCAATAAAAATAAGGTTTTTCAATCTCAAAACTAGTAAGTGAAGTCTATATTTGTTAGATTGCGCTATTCATAATCATTTAATGACATTTTGCTGATATAAACTATAATCATATCGAACTAATTTAGAGGACTAAAACGAACATAGAAAATAATAATAATAATTAAGGTAAAGGCTATACTTGATAAATGATGTTATTCATAATCATCTATTGATATCGAAACTTGATATCAAAACGGACAAAAAAAAATCTGAAAATTTTAAAACGGACATTTACTTTTTGGTTTAACCAAATAGGATACCTCGTTGCTGAGGCAATGAGATTCTAATAATGTATTTTTTAACAAAAATTTCACTTGAACCTCATTGGACAAACAACGAGGTTCTCTTTATTTTTTTTCCTTTTTAATTTCGTTCAACTAAAGTAAAAATTAAAAAAAAAATTGTTTATAGAACCTCGTTTGTTGTCCAACGAGGTTTTTTAATTTTTTTTTTTAAAATTTTTGCTTGACTTAAAGAAAATTAAAAAAATAATAATAATAAAGAGAACCTCGTTTGATGTCCAACGAGGTTCCCTTAATATAAGTACTCTTTTTACTGTTTTGTTTCCTAAAGTTAGAGCCTAAATTATTCTTTTTGAATTATTTAAATCAAAAATCAGTTTTTCTTTTGAATTTTTTTTTAAAAAATAAAGGACCTCGTTGGACAGCCAATGAGGTTCAAATGAATTTTTTTAAGGTAAATTATCGAACCTCATTGCCTCAATAACGAGGTGTCCTATTTGGTTGAACCAAAAGGTAAGTGCCCATTTTAGAATTTTCGAAGAAAATTGTATCCGTTTCGATGCCGGACTCATTGATATCCTGTAAATTGTTATAATATTACATTGAGATAAAATATGTAAGATGATTTATTTTTCACAAAGTTATTGAAAAGCATGTGCTAATGCGATATGATAAATATTTGATGAAATTATTAAATTTTTTACCCACTTCAATCTTTGATGGATTGAGTTAAACTTATACTAATCGGAAATGATAAATATCTAATTGAATAGTCCAAATAAAGTGTCAAAGAATGAAAAAGTTCCAAATCAGTTGTTAATGAGATGGATAATCTCCTTATATGGACTCGGATAATTCTCCCCTTATAAGCTAGCTTTTGGGGTTGAGTTAGATCCAAGACCCATTTATTTATATGGTATCAGAGCAGGACCCATCTCATCTGATGTAGGGCTCCAAATTAAATTGGCAACACACCAGATGTCCAGTCCTGGCGTTAGGTGGGGTGTTGAAGAATGAAAAAGTCTCACATTGGTTGTTAATGAGATGGATGGTCTTCTTATATGAACTTGGACAATTCTTCCTCGTAAGCTAGTTTTCGGGGTTGAGTTAGATCCAATATCCATTTATTTACATAAAGCAAGCTTATTGAACTATTACTTTTATGAGAAAAATTGGATCCGACTCCTCTTTATTTTTTTAATTATTTTTATTTTCTCAAGTTCATAGTGGTATGAGAGACCCATGACATAAATTAAGTAGATGTTCGGTCATGAAAATCAAATATTATTTATTTTATTTGAAATTTTTGAAGTTGGAGTTAGAGTTGTGTTTGGTCATGTTTTTTGTAAAAAATATTTAGAATTTTGAATGTATTTTTTCTAAATATGATTTATACTCTCCAGGTTATAACATTTAGCAAAATCACTCAACTTGACTAATTTATTTAAAAAATACCAACCAAAATTGTTCTAAAAAAGTAATTATCTCATAATAGATAGTCACATAAAATCATAGATTGAATCTCATATACGAATTACTACATATATTACACTTCGAACCTCCCCTTGTACATATGCCCCGTCAATTACACCAACACAATCCTTCTCAAACTAAATAAAGAATTCATCAAATGTTACTACGCATGCCCTATCAAAATCAAGAAAAAGCCAAATTATGGATTAGTACACTCATTTATTTACTAAAAATAAAAGAATAGAACTAATAAATAAAATAACAATAAATAGGAAATAAAAGTAAAATCGTAGAGATCTTTTTTACCAGTTTGTAAAGAGAGAGAATTTATTGAAATTGAAACAACTTATTAACATTTTGAATTCTAGCTAAACGATAAATAAATGGTGTTATTTTTATGAAAAAAAAAAATTGAAGCAACATTTGAAATAAATAATAGTCACAAAGTGAAATTAGGTTTTGACATATTTTCCAAAATTTAAGTACAATTTTAAGTTGTGTTTGAATGGTTAAACATTAATTTTTAAAATAAAATTTCAGCAAAAAGTCAATAATTTTTATGATCAAATGAGAGCTTAAATTATTGATTAAAATTTAACTAACATTAGAAAAGATCATAAGAGAGATTAAAAAAAGAAAACAGAAAAAAGGAAAGACAAAGAAAGCTGAGTCGGTGAAATGAGAAGAGAACAAAAGAGAATGTCAGAAGTGGGATTTGAACCCACGCCCTCTTACGAAGACCAGAACTTGAGTCTGGCGCCTTAGACCACTCGGCCATCCTGACTTGTTGGCTTCTTATGCAAATAGAACATATATATAACTCTAACATCATAAAATTTTGAGTCGCCAAAAATGTAGTCTTTTTTTTTTTTTTAAATTTATAAAAATGTGCTTATTAAAAAAAAATAGGTATTTGATCAGGCTTTTGAGAGAATAAATGCTTTTAGAGAGTAGGAGATGTTTTTCAGAAGTTAAAAAAAGTAGTTTCTCCCTAAAAACACTTTTGAGAAAAATACATTTACAAACATTTTTTAAAAGTCAGACCAAACATTAAGTGCTGCTCAAAATTTCTTTTTAAATTTTCTTTTGATAAAATGTAAATTGTTTCTCACCACTAGAAATATTTTTTTAATAAGTACTTTTATAAAAAGCACTTTTTCAAAATAAGTTTGAATTTAAAAGTTTGTCAAAACTGGTTATTAGGCGGTCGTTTGGACAATCTTCTCTACTTAATTCTCAGAAAAGGATTTTTGGAGAACAAGCTTAAGGCAGGCCAAGAAAAATTATTATTATTATTATTATTATTATTATTATTATTATTATTTGAAAAACAAGTGAAGCAAATATATCTCTGAAAACCCTTTCAAAAATGTTTTCGGGTCCAATAGTCTGGAACATGAGTAAATTACGTAGATGAAAATAATTCATGCAAGAAAATTAAAATTAATTATTTCCATACAAAATGAGTTTAGGCTTTGTGAAATGTATAAAAAGTTTAATAATAATTCATTGAACAAAACAAATCTGTTTATGAATCCAATCACACTAATTAAGGTCGATAAATGATAGATTGCCATGAGATTAATTAGAAGAGTTCCTAAATACTTCCATCATTTTGATAAAATTATCAGAGAATTCTAAAGTTACAGAGACAGTCAAACACACGGATTCTAAGCAATGCTCCACCCATACATATCATAATAATAGCATTATTACTCTACATGTTCAGCTTTGTATAACACTATTTAGGGAGTTTCACCACAATTATTTAATATAATCTTTTTAATACTTTTAACTTTTTCATAAATTTTAAAAGATTAAAATATTGATGTCTAAATTGAGACTGAAATTACTTCATTGGTAGAGTTGTGAGTTGTCTGATTCTCATTTTCCACCTTATTCTCTTCTGGTTTTACCAATTGAAAAGAAAAAAATCAACAACTTTTTTCTCGGTGATACTTCGAAGTTAGATATTTTGTATTTGTTATTTCGATTGTAATAGGATTAGAATATCTTGAATGGTCATACTACAATTATGTAATTTATGTATCAATTCTAAACAATAATGGAATATCAATGGTCCCTAATCCTATTATAGAAAGTAGGGGTATTCACGGTTTGGTGAAAAAATCAAATCAAACCGCAAATCAAATCAAACCGGCTAAAAAAATCGACATTTGATTTGAATTGGTTTAATTTGATTTTAAATTTTAAAAATCAATTATATTTGGTTTGATTTTGGTTTTACTAAAAAAAATCAAAGAAATAACCAAACTGAACCGATAGATTTTATACGTAAATTTTATAATTATTTGAATATATGTTTGTAGTTTTTCATTAATAATTATAAATATTTTATATCTTTTAATCATTAATTTGATTTTAGTATACTTTATTTCACACGCACTACAAGACTTTTAAATTCTATTACTTATAAAATATGTCCAAACCGAATACTCTAAGTCTAACTGTTTATATGTAGTGTGATATATTGCCGATTTTTTTTTATATTCTTTTGCTAAGACATCCATCTACTCTTCAATCGTTTACCTCTTTGATTTTTGAAGAATTGGTCATTCTATATGAAGTTGTATATTGTTTCTGTGTGGATATTAGATATGTGAAGTGGAAAAACCTCTATATTTATGCAAATTAAACATGCTAAAACTTTGGAATAGTGTTGAAAAATAATAGAAGATTCAGATACATTCATCTCCTGATAGTAGAGAGAAATTTGTTGATTCCTAATGTTCACTTGAAATAATTATCTCATGTCTCTATTGTTTTACTATTATTAATTTATCATTCACTAGTTATAAATCGAAAACCTGAATCAAACCGATGGTTATTTATTTTATTTGATTTGATTTGCTTTTAAAAATTTAAAAATTAACTAAATTAATTTAATTTTAATTTCAATAAAAAATCAACCCAAATCGAACCATAAACGTCCTATAAGAAAGCCCACTCACTTCGGCAGGCAATTCAAAACAATGAGATACTTAACATTAACAATATGAGAAAGGTGGAAACACGTGTATAACATGAATGATTAAATAAAACTCTCTTCTTCAAGTTCGTCGAGCCGTCTTAGCTCAGCGGTAGAGCGCGTGGCTTTTAACCACGTGGTCGTGGGTTCGATCCCCACAGACGGCGCATTCATGTTCTTCCTACCTTAAATTATTTAGAAAATTTTATTTTACTTCCTAAGTCGTAGCATGAAAAATCAGTCTGTCTGCAGACAACCCCATGTCAATTAGACTGCATATGAGTATAGTATTACATTGATCTACGGAAAGATTTGTTGTCTTGTTATATAGTATGAAATAATATTCACGAACTAGCTTTGTGGGTAAGTTAAATCCAAACTTCATTTTCTTTACATTGTAATATAGTCAAACCGTCCGTGTTGTTGTGTTTCGCAATGTTAAGCCCTTGTTTTATGTTAGCGGCATTGTCTGTTTTGGACCCCTAACCTCAAGTTCGAATTGAGTTGGACCCAAGTTCCACTTTTGTTTACAATCTTCTTATGCTAATCCTTCCCAAAGATTAACAGATATGTTCACCGATGCAGACAAAAGATAATTCTCACAAGACAGTTTGTAAGGGGAAAATTTTCTCTCTAGGTTGCTATAAACTAAGAGGGACACCACACAAGCTAAATCCATTCTTGCTACTGCAGCACATTATTCACGCGCAATGCAGTTTTACAGAAAAATATAGAACAAAGTCCAAAACAATATAAGAGCTTGATGGCTTACAGTTATCTTGCATCCCATACACCACAATCTAAACATCCACATCATTGGAAGGAATCTGTCACCATAGTTCATTGGGTTTAATTAGGATTTATAAGGCTGCAAGAATGCTCATCACATTTAGGAGTACTAATGGAAGCCAATGAAGAAATTACTGGTTGCAACTGAAGAGAATAAAAGGCAGGTTGAATATAATTCAACTTGTGCGAATACCGTGATAATGAGTACATATTATCTTGAATCAAATATCCTCCTTGCTCAAAGAACGAACCGTGTTACATCAAAAGCTTCTATATGACTGGTCACTCAAATGAACATGCATGCCTGATAGATACCAACCACACCTTAAGGTGTTCTTTTTGTGAATGGAGAACTAATGAATGAATTTGTTGAATGAAACTAATTGTTATAGACTATCATGGGAAATAATAAAATATAATGAGAATCAGACATTTCAAATTACTTTGATTCGTGCTTTGCAGGTGCACTGCTGTTGTGCTGCTGCTGCGGTGCCTGTGCATGCTGAGATGATTGCTGCAACTGATGCATGTTCAGTTGAGTAGCCTGCTGTCGCTGCAACTGGAACATCTGGGGATTGAGAGAAAGCTGCTGAAACTTGGCAGCGTCTCCGTTTAGCTCAGCAGTAGCAAGCTTCAGGCGTTGAACTTCGGCAGTTAATGCTTCATTTAGAGCTGTCATAGTGAAAAATAACACCATAAGGTTTGACACCCGACTTCTAAAGCACAAAATCCAACAGGGGATTAAAATTTTGGGGCATTTCTCTACTTAGCAATGACATAAACAGAATGCCATACAGGTTCACAATAAAATCCCTACATCCATGGGATAAGGTGATGCAGTAGAGATAAGAAAGTCATGTTTTACAGAAGAAAGATGCATACATACCATCACGGAGTTGAGCCTGTTGCTCCATGGATTGCAGTCGGAACTTTAATTCATTGTTTTGGCTTGTGAGCCCAGAAGAATCTCTCTGAATGCAATCACAAGACAAGTCCAAGATATTAGAACAGGAAGACCAGAAACTTTTTGAACTAAATAATTTCTGAAAGTTGTGATTGTTACCTGCAACAGAGTGAGTTGAGCAGACAATGTGGTGGCTTCAGTCTGTAAGGTTTGTACCTTGTGTTCCAACTCCGCAATATATCTCATCTTTCGCTCTTTGGAACGAGCAGCAGACTGACGGTTGGCCAAAATTCTTAAACAAGAACAAATAAAATAGGGTGGGTCAGCGGAATGGCAAAAAGGAAAACCAAATCCATGCACCACTTTGAAGGGAACACTACCTCTTGGCACGTTTTGGATCTGTTAAGGCTATCTCTGCAAGTTTCTCGTTTGCCATAATTTTCTTCAATTCAGCTCCATTGAATTCTCCATTCCCAAATTCCAAACTGAAACTATCTGAATTCGCATCAAGTGAATTTGTGGGCGAGAGTTGGCCATGGTGTGGTCCAGGGGATGGAGGCAATTTTGGCGACTCATCACCAAAGTTTAATTTCCCCATAAAACTGTCCATTGAAACACTCCTGTAGTGTTTGATGGTTGGAGCAATATCACCCCCGGCACTCCTTTTGATCCCCTCCCTCTTCTCAGTTGAAGATGACATCCCTAGTGTCTGCATACTGCTGCCACTGTCATTCACACTGCTTGTCGCTTCATTGTCACTGCTATCACATCCATTTGTCTTTGTACCGCTGGCTCTACTATCTAAATCTTCACGGTTCTCATTACCCTGCTTCTCATCCATAGCTGAGGAGTTCAATGACTCAATATTGTCCAAATTCATATATGCGGAAAACAGATCATCCACGACTTCTCCTTGTGATTTTCTTTCACCCATCCCCTCAGCATTGTTATCATCACTTTTATCCCAGAAACCTTCACGTTTAACCAACTGAGCTGGCTTACCACCAGCATTAGCTGACCTTTCTGGAGCACCAGGACTCCTTGATGGCGGTGACGGCTGCATAATACTAGAAAAGCCAAATGGGATATCACTGTTAGACCTTCTATGAGCCTTACGAGGAGGAAGACTCTCTCCCACCCTTGATGAATTACACCTAGAGAAAGGTGAGGGTGGCAATGAAGAATGTAAATTGCCATCACGATCCTCCATTGACACATCAGCCGCTACAGGGTCAGAGCTGAAAGGGGATTCCTTGTATGGTGAAGGGCTCAGGGGTGGCAAGGAATCAAGAGAGAAAAAGGATGACTGCGACAAAGATCGTGAATGTGAGGGCGCTTGAGTAGTAAAACTCTGCATACCCACTTGCTGACCTGTAGGCCTGCTTACTGGGATATGAGAATATGGCGAAATAGGAGGCATTTGTGGCGATATGCCAGCCCTTTTGGTACTATGTTCAACACCAAAATTTGGAGAAAACTGCCGCACTTGACCGGGGAACTGAGAAGTAGAAAACTGTGGTATGTCAAGACGTTGGTTCGTGGAAATAGGTCGGTGTTTCGGGAGGGAAGAAGATGATGCCCCGAATGATGATTGAAGTCTCCGCATCATATCAATGTTAGCTTCGTCACTTTCACCCCTCATCTCCTCCAAATTATCAACTCCACCAATCAACCGGTGAATTAGAGCCTCTACTTTTACAATAAGATACCTAAGTTTGCAGCTCTTGGCACCTGAATTTCAAAGCTAAAATCTCATCAATAGCATAAACCCCAAAATCAGAATCCAGCAAAAACCAAGAAATGACCGAGTATAATCATCAAATGAACAAACAGTCAGTACTATACGAGCTCCAAAACAAGGAACACGGAAAATCATGAAATGATAGTCAGTGGAGAAAAACAAAAGTTGCAATCTTTGGACAATACCTTAAACTGAATCGACCACTCAAGTCAAGCTCATCAGTGACACAAAACCCAAAAAGGGTATCAAGCAAAACCCTCCAGAAAATGAATCTTCAAAATAAACAATCAATCAATCATCGAAACTCAAGTACTAGGCAAGCTTAGAAACAAGGAACGCAGAAAAATCAAGAAAGTGGTAAAAACTGCAATCTTTGGAACATTAGCGGATCTACATGTTTGAACCCATTACTTTCAAATACAAATTGATACTAACTCCTACTCCCCTATGACTAAAAAATCCGAGTTTGACAGTACCTGAAACTGGGTCTGAAAGAGTGGAAAAAGAGGAATCAAAGCAAAAAATAAATTAAAAGGGTTCTTCTCTCTTCCTATTCTTGTTCAGTATGTGTTAATGCACTGTCTATCTGTTTGGTGTGTGTATAATTATTATCTCTATAACCATGAATGGTTACAACTACTGTCGTTGCACGGATTTCATGAATACTACGACCTTCTGGAGTAGTACTACTCAAGCCGCGTGAATTTAAGATGAATTTCAATTTCATTTAGGTGTGGAACAGGAATGTGCATTTGGTGTGCATTTCAATTTCATTCCGACTGCATTTCTCAAATCTCCCTCCCTCTATCACCGCACATTATGTAGCAATGCAATTCTCCGCCCTCCCTTAATACACCATTCCTCCTTTTATTTATTATATATCTACCCATTTGTCCATATATATTATTTTAAATAATTATTTTTTATTAAAATCATAATTGGCTGATTATTTCAAATTCAAAATAAAATATAGAGCTTGAAGTTTGAGAAATAGAAAAGTAAATTTTCCAAATTTTCAGTAACAACTTTAATTATTTCTTCACATAATTTTAATTTTTTAAATTTAATTTTAAATAATATTATTTTAAAAATATCAACCGATTCAGGTCCAAAGCTAGCTTAATACCATCATGTTTCAAAATACCTATAATACTTCGTACTGTCGGAAGGAATTCTCGACCTTAATATCTTGTGAATTATGGAATGTATATGGTGTATAAAGTCTTTAACCGTGAGATGAAAGTCTCATGCACGATTTTGAATGAGAGAAAGAAGTGAGGAATCCTCTTTTCGACTCTGACTCTCCCACTCCAGTCGTTGTTTTTCTTTCTGTTACTTCGAAAGTAGCTGCTTCAGCTTTAGCCACTCGAATTTTCGTAAAAAAAAAAAATAGACTTATCTTTTTTCCTAAGATGATCAAAAGTTTTTTTTAACTATCAAATTTTCTTCTAATAGTGATGTCGAAAAGCGAACTTTCGAAATTTATTCGAAATTTCGAAAGAGAAATCGTTTTAATCTCCGAAAACAGAAACATGCGATTCAGTAAATTAGAACTCATTGTTGGGTGCAACCAGGGAACAACTATCAACTAGTTTGAAAAGTTCTTCCATTTAGTAATGGAAGTCATCCGTTGTCACTTTCTAAGGGTATGGTAGAGAGGCTTGAGAAGGTGAACAATCCTTCAGTAAAGACCTAACGACAAGTATGGAAGTGTTGGGGAGCTAGTTGAAATAACAAAGTGTAAAAATTGCAAAACAAGACACTATGCAGGCAACATATATGACATAGGGGCCATAGATTTACTCTACGAGCCGCATGGTGAAGTACAGAGGAGTGCCTTATGCTTGAGCTACTGTTTAAGGATCTACGACCCATTCTGCGAAGCGCAAGTGGCTACCGTAAGTGGAAGTCTCCTTGATTCTAACTATCGTTTAAACCTATGAAGGCAACCTACGAACCACATAATGAAATTTATCAGTCGTATTTTATGTCGCAGATGAATTTCAGAGAATGAGCAAGGAACTAAGCCAATAGATGTACCAATCTATGCTTCATAAAATGATGCTACGAACTATACCCGACCACCATAAGTGGAGCTTCAAAGACTTGGTTTTCCTTTGGTCAACAGACGAAACATTATACGAACCGCAAATGTTCTTTACGATCCGTATCTGGAGACTGTAGATGGGCTTCAGAGACTTGACTTATCCTCGAACCAATAGACGATTGATCCTATGGACTGTATATCAATTCTACGGTCTGTACCTGCACCCGTATATGGAAGCTGACTCTTCAGTCTTGATTTACGATTTGACATAAACGCAGATCAATTCAAGGATAACATTGTTCAGGTGCTCACAAGTCATGATTTTTTTTCTCAACATTATATATAGACTCAACCCGACTTTATACTCATTTTCTTTGCCTCTCACTCGGTAGAACAACTCTCCTCTTCTCTCTAAGCTCCTTCAATTTCAGGTAAGTATCTTTCAAGATCAATTCCATGAGAATTTCTTGCATGCAAGCTAAGATTTGTAAAACCTAGTTTATACTCTCTTAGGGTTTCAAGAAAAACCTACATCTAGCTCAAGAAGACTTGATAGCCTCTTCTCCCCAAGCTCTAACTTGTATTATCTTACTCAAGAGTAATGCTCTCCCTAAACTCACGCAAGCTTCTACTACATAATTTTTTAAGCCCATTTAAACTGAGGTTTATAAGCCCAGACCAAGTCAGCCCACTGGCCCTTGCGGATTGATCGAGGCTGGGCTGACGCCAGCCCGTGAGCCAAAAGAGTATTTAATTTAAATTAAAATTTTAAAGAAGATTGTTAAGAAAAAGTAAAAACTAAGAATAGTGATTACCGAATAAGTCTTAATACCTTACATAATACTTTACTCAATTAGCGATAAATTTCTAATATTAAAATTTCTATTCACCAAGTATAAAAATTACATTCATCATGGAAATGTTCAACCACTTATTGCAATTCGAAATTGGCTACATGACATTACCTAAATTCAAACTGGTAATGTTTTGAAGTGAATTTAAATATTATTAATTTTGATATATTGTTATTTCATAATGTTTAACTAATTAAATTTGCACATGAATGTAGACGAAAATAAAGATCTTAGTTAAGATAGTTTTATCAGCGGATTCAAATATGCTTGATGATGTGTTGGTGTTAAATATGTTATATATTATCATAGAATTATGTTCTTTCATATAAACATATGTTAGAAATGTTAACAAATTGTCATATCTATAAGTTTAAATGTATATTGAATTTTTTTTTATTAAAAAGAATCGAAAAAAAACGAATGGCTAGCCCACCCCAGCTCGCGGTCCTTTTAGGGCTGAGTTGGACTGACCATTTTAAGGCCGTTTAAAATGAAGGGTCAGCCCGTCCTAACTCATCAAATTTCTTGGCCCACCAAGCTTGGGCTGGCTCATTTGACAGCTCTACTCCAATTTACTATTTTTTTTTTGTAAATTAAAATATCGAATTCCACAGTTGATGAATTATTTTTTTAAAAAGAACTATTTCTCTTCTTTTTCTCCTCTTCCTCCTTCTTCTTTATTTCTTCGTTCTTTTTCATTTCTCTAATTTATCAAAAAAATAGAAATTAAAATATCAAATTCTATCATTGATAAATTTTTGAAGCTTCAGAGTTAAAATTTAATTTTAAAAAATTAAAATAATTTCAGATTGGGTGTGGTTTCAAAAATTTGAGAACAACTTAAGGAGTTTATATCACAAATTTAGGATAATTCGGTGTAGATTTGATATGATTTTGAAAATTTTAGATTCAATCTCGAATTTCACCATAGATGAAGCTTGAAGCTTCAAAGCTGAAACTTGAATTTTGAAAAATTAAAATAATTTTGAAATGAGCGTGGTTTCAAAAATTAGAGAATACAATGGGGAACTTATATCTCAAATTTAGGATGATTTAATATAGATTTAATGTGCTTTTGAATAAAATTGTATTAAAGTTATATGAATTTAAGTTTATGTTATTGTGATCGTATTAAATTTGTATGAAAGTTGGATATAATGTTTGTTGTAGATGTATTAAATTTTAAAAAATGTAATATGAATTTTTATACAAATCTTATATTATTAGATACACATTTCATACCGTATTTGAGCGAATTTTTTAAGCCTTGAGTGATATATACACATTTTATACTGATTTTATATAGTTTTCATACATAGAATTTTGAGCGAGATATACACATTTTATACCATTTTTATAAATAAAAATTTGAGCAAAAATTTGAGTGAAATTCTTTTTTTTAAAAAACTGATGATATGTTTTGTAAACTGAAAAATCTTGATATATTTGTAATATTGAATACCAATTTTAAATTTACCTTTTACAACTAATTAAACACTTTAAATTACTAAATATAACAATATTTTTTCTTATTTAGAAAATATATCAAATATATTTCAATACATAACATATTTTGAAAAAAACCAAACTATTCCCCTTCTCCCCCCCCCCCCCCCCCCCCCCCCTCCTTCTTCTTCTTCTTCTTCTTCTTCTTCTTCTTCTTCTTCTTCTTCTTCTTTTATAAATTTAAATCTCGAATTTCACCATCGATGATTTTTTTTAAAAAAGAACTATTTCCCTTCTCCTCCCCTTCCTTTATTTCTTCCTTCTTCTCTATTTCTCTAATTTACCAAATTTTTCTTTATAAATTAAAATCTCGAATTCTATCATTGATGAATTTTTGAAACTTGAAAGTTGAAATTTGATGTTGAAAAATTAAAATAATTTTAGATTGGATGTAGTTTCAAAAATCTAAGAACACCTTAAGGAGCTTATATCTCAAATTTAAAATTATTTGGTGTAGATTTGATGTGGTTCTGAATAAAATTTTAGATTCAATTTCGAATTCTACCGTGGATGAAGCTTGAAGCTTCATAGTTGAAACTTAAATTTGAAAAATTAAAATAATTTTGAAATGAGCGTGATTTCAAAAATTAGAGAACACCTTGGGGAGCTTGTATTTCAAATTTAGGATGATTTAATATAAATTTGATGTGGTTTTGAATAAAATTATATGAATTTAAATTTATGTTGTTGTGGTCGTATTAAGTTTGTATGAGGTTGGATATAATATTTGTTGTAGATGTACTAGATTTTAAAAAATGTAATATAAATTTTTATATAAATCTTATATTATTAGATATCCATTTTATATCGAATTTGAGCGAATTTTTTAAGTCTCGAGCGAGGTATACACATATTATCCTGATTTTGAAAGTTTTCATATACAAAATTTTGAACAAGACATACACATTTTGTACCCTTTTTATAATACGAAATTTTGAGCCAAAATCTAAGCGATATTTTTTTCCTTTTACAAAAAATTGATGTTTACTATTTATGAATAATATATATGAAATTTGCCTTTATAGTCCAAAAATATTTTCCTTTTTTTAATTTTTTTTTAATTTTAATTTTTCATACAATATATTTAAAGATTAAAAAATATTTGTTTAATTTACATATTTTGTATATTAAACTCGTAAACAAGTTTTAAATTTCTTTTCTTAAATTTAATACCAAAAATCCAAAATTAAAAAAATAAATTAAAACGGGAGTATTATGGGCAGAAATGTCTTTACGGAGTACCGGAAACTGAGTGATTGACTTACAGAGCCAGAAATTTGGGGGTCCCACCCACTGTGTTGGACACACGTGTTTGAATCTTGTGTTTCTTATAACTGGATAATATTAGCTTGAGCTTTCCAATTGTCACTTGTCAAGCATAATTGGCCCACCTATCTGGCCTACCTGTAGTTTATATTGGGACCGGCCCAAATAAGATGGGAGAAGAACCTTTCTTTGTCAACCTTTTAGGCCTTTCGTATGTCCAAATAAATTACTCTAATTAATTTATATGAATATAAAAATTTGAAAAAAAAATTAATTCTGAATATGCTATAATGTTTATTCAATTATAAGATTTTTCAAAATATATTATAATACTTGTGCAATTATATAATTTTTGACTCAATAATAATTAGGAGCATTTGCATAATGTGTCTAATGGGATCTCCACGGAACACGTGGTGCATTTTTCAAATTTGGACTTTCTTGTCAAGGGATGTATTTTCTAAAATTTCAATCCTTTTTGATGCATGAAACCTACGTAGGAATGTCTGAATGCAGGGGGTAATGTTTTGTCACAGAATTTGCTGTCTGCGCAAATGTTAAATGTAAGTAGTGTCAAAATATATGTATATTTTTTTACCCGCATGTATATTGTATCTCCAAAAACTGTATATATTTTACGTTAAAATGTTATTACGGTATTTTCTAGTCGCACAGTGGATGGCTTATATTCAATGTTGTCGGCCAATCTAGTGTGTAGGATTTTCAGAAAATAATTCATTTCTACGCTAAAGAAATATTTGGCCTTTGTTTGACTGTCTAAAGTATTACAAAAGTGACTTTGCTCACAACAATTCCTTGTTTGACACCCTGACTGAAAAAAGTTCTAAAACACCGTTTATTTTGAAATGGAAGAGTTATTGAAAGTAGATAGTACAGGACCAAACAGGTACTATCTATTGGCAATTTGGCATAGTAGACTAGTCAAAGTTGATAACCCAATATTCATTCTCACCCATCTCATTCAGCTTTTCATCCATCACTTGTGCACGATGTTTACTTATTCAAATCTTATTATTCTTTCACTTTCCTTTGTCCTCCTTCAATATTTTGCTAGTTTTGTTTTAATGGCCTTGTTTTAGAATTTTTTAGGCGCTTAATTTTTGTGTGCTCTACTGCGAAACCTAATTATATTTCAAGAATTATTCATTAGTTGGACACAAAATAATTCCATCAATAAAGGTTAACTTTATCAAGCTGGTACCAGAACAGTAAAAATTGTATAGAAAATTTTAATTGATTATTGATTGGCGTAAAGTGTGAGGGAAAAAGGAGCACCATAAAATGTGTACCGGCAAAAACATGCCACGCCCGCGAACAAGCTAGGATGAAAACACGTGCCCAGAAAGATAGGCATATCCTATAAAGATGTAACATCAAACAAACAATGCACAATCAACATTTCGGAGGAAATGACAGATTAGCGAAAGAATTGATAAGGATATAGATAAAGCAACCGTAGAAAGAGAAGCAAAGACAAGACAACTGATACGAAGGTCATTCCAGAGTTAATGTCATCCATTACTCCATCAATATTCACTGTAATTTATTTCTCATTTAAGACAAATTAATACATAATGATTATCACGCATTGCAGTCCTAAACCAAATAAGTCCTATAAATAGGACTATCTTTATACCACAAAGAACATTGAATCAAGCACTCAAAGAGAATATACAAAAAATTTCATTATTTGAGATCTAGACTTTGAGTCAAACACTTTCTTATTACTTAATTACTGTTATTCTGATTAACGGATGAGTCCTCTATTAATCAAGGATATCATTCGAGACTCAGGCCATCAGGCTATCTCTATATTTATCGTCATTTCATTATTTGATTCATATCTTATTTAAACTTATCTGGACAAATCAACGACTTATCCTTTTAGCCTCGTTATAAATTTAATTATATGTACGATAAACAACAACTATATACATAAGGGTATCAAACGGTACGGGACAGGACCATTCTTGCCGAGATAGACTTGGGATCGAGATAGCGGGGCCGGGATGAACCAGGACGAACTGTCGGCCCCATTCCATCCCACCTTATAGCGGGATTGGATGTGACCGGGATGGGTGGGGATGGGATAGGTCAAGACAGGATGGGAGGGGTCAAGATGGTTCTTGCTTTCTTTTAAAAGAAAAAATAAATTAAAGTTATATATAAATAAATTTTAAAATATAATATTAAAATCTGTAATGATCTGTCTAGTCGTAGGGGTGGTAAGGGCCATAGGATCCTTGTTAGAGTTCCCTTAGTGAAAAAGAGCTAATAAAAAATTCAAGGATGGGAGGTTTAAAAACTTATATTGTATTGTGATGTCTTGATGTAATACTTGTGCTATGAAATGAAAAAATGATCAGTTTTACAGAGCTACTAGTTAACGAGGCACCACTGCAGCGGTAGAATTTCTGCTATAGTGAGACCGCCATAGTGGTCGGAGTGCCACCTTAGCAGTGGATGGCGAGATGCCAAGTCTTGCCATAATGAGATCTTGGTCACTATAGCGGGTCCGCTACAATGAAGGTGGTGAGGAATGTAGCAAATGATGCTAGGTAGAATGTATGTATAAGTCGATTATTTCAAAGTTTTCATCTCATAATTTTAAGGCACAAACTCTGAGAGCTAAGGAGCAATATTTTCACGGCTAGGGCATAACTTATCTTCAAGGTAAGTTTTCTTTGTTAATCTTTGCATCTATCCATCCTCTAACTCCCTAAAATCCTTGAGAGGTCATTAATGATGGAATGAGAATTAGAACCCTAGAAATATGAAAGTTAGGGTAAGTTAAATTGGTGTTGACAATTATTGATTCCTAGGCTTCTAAATTGTTAACTAACACATCCTCGGATGGAGTTGAATTCTCTAGTTCATAATTGTGATAATATAAGACCTAGAATTCAATAAAGATGGAACCTTTATCATAGAAACTCCATAAATTTAGATAATGTGATCATTGTGGACCTAGGCTATGGAAAATTAACTCGTGGATAATGAACTGAACCTTGATAACGGGTAGAATTGAGTAGGTTTAAATTTCAAAGGCCATTATTTAAAGAGTAGATAATTAAATAATTTTGTATTGTTGGTTTTTAGATTTTAAGCATTCCGAGGCATTGAGAAAAGAAAAAACTCTCGCATAGTAGCTTGCCTGTTCAAATTCTTTGATTGAGGTAGGTTTTACGATTTATTTAGAGTTAGACTTTGCTTAGTCTCTCGTATGTATTATAAATTGATAAGCATGATTGTTTCGTCTTTTGGACATAGTTGTGATTAATATTCATGACTTGGATGTTACACCCCGTAAATTTTAAATAAATAAATAGCCTAATGTCATGTTGGTTAAGAGATTTAGAAAGCAAAAAAAAAAAAAAAAATTAATTGGATTGATAAAAGGGTCGACCCCTTCATCAAGAGCAGCAAATTTCCAGCAAAGAAACAGGGGACCAAGTAGTATAGAAAACCCACGACAAAAATATATAATTTCCTTCCACTTACGCGACGAAACGCGGTCTAAACTTCGTTCCGGCTTAGGTACAGGTGTATAAAGCTGCAGGGAGCAATCCTACGGAGTTGGTTTCATGAAATTTGGCCGTCGAAACGTCGTGCTACCGAGGTAAAGTCAATAGAATTTCTTTAAATTAGTACCAATGTGTTCCTAGCATTGCAGTGAGCATTTATCCCTTCTGGACTATCGAGAAATAACGAGTTTTTGATCGTTTTCCGAAAGGTTGAAGTTGGGATAAATATATATATCAAAAGTGATAATTTCTCCCGAATATTAATGTATTTAGTTCTAATTGACGTGTATATGAATGTAGTTGGGAGAAACAGCAGAAGTACCGACGGAAATCACACCGGTCAGTCGGGTACTTAGAAACCAGGTATGTAAAGTTATTCCTTCCGCAAGCCAGGAAGTACAGGGTAGAAAATGAATAGAATAAACGCTATTAACAGATACCCAGCGTACAGGAACGATTTTAGTATAATTTCCAGCAAGCATGCTAGTATATTAATTACGTATCATGCGATAACTAGAATAGTAGATAATCAGGCAATACGTATTACATCTGTTGAGATTGTATCCAGTAGTAGGTGGTACATTTTATGTTATTGAGCTATATCCAGATATAATCAGATAGACAGATAAAGGCCAGGTAGCAGTTAGTCCAGCAATCAGGAATAGTGTAACACAGAATATAGTTCAGTTATTTAATACAAACTGGCCTTGAGATACAAGAAGAGAATATGGTTAGTATTTTGCGTTGAGCATGCTTGCTGTGTATGTGTTTTGTATGTTGAGACTTGTTGTGGCATGTGGGCACCCTTTAGCATCCCCACCGCCCCTGGGTTATAGCTGTGTCGATACTAGATTCAGATACCGCCACCAGCTGGGCGATGCCGTCCGACTAAAGGACGATGATGGCCGACCACCATGATAATACGGTCCAGACCACCCTGCTTGCAGGGGTAGTTCAGTTTACTCTGCGCAGAGCTAGCACACCCTGTTTACAGGGGCATACCACTCTGTGTGCACACCTGTGCCCAGAGGCAGGAGTCTTCGGACTCAGACACAGTTTATTGTCAGAGGCCAAGGCCTGAGCTACGTACCCAAGGGGGCCGGTAGGAGGAGCTCACAGTTATCAGATGAGTGGAGTGACTTGTTTTTGGTTGGTTTAGACCCGGGTAGGGGTGAATAGATTGCTTGCTTGGTTGGCACCTTCCGGCTTATGGGGGTCGGTCAGGTATTGTGTGTATTATTATATATATTGATATGTGCTAGTAGATACTGATAGATAGAAGGACGACACGTCTTCAGGTACGCTCAGTTAGTTACAGAATGTATAAACTCTCCCCAGTTATCCTCAGCTAGATAGACTCAGCTACTTCTTGCTTAAATGTCATGTTATTGCGCTATTCGTTTCAGTTGCATATTTCAGTTTGCTTTACATGCTCAGTACCTGTGGTACTGACGCCCAGCGGGGCGCTGTATTGCTTGCCTACAGGTACTCACGGACGAGGAGCCGATCCCTCGTGATTCCAGCCAGCCAGTGAGTCATCAGCTCCTGTCATCCGGAGTCTGATTCCCAGAGGTGTAGCTCCTTTTCTTTTGTTGTGCAGTATGGGTAGGTCGGGGCCCTGTCCCGATCATTTCTATTAGTTTCTTACTGTATTCGTAGAGGCTTGCAGTCTGTATATATTCCCTGTGGTTAGTTGAGCCGGTCATGTGAGGCCGTGCGGTCTGTTGTAGCTGTTTAGTATGTCAGTTTATGTTGGCCGTGTGGGGCCTTAATTTGACAGTAGTGGTGACCTTGCCGGTCACGTAGTTTTACAGCAGTCTTGTGTTGAGTTACAGATAACTAGACAGCATGGTGGCCTTGTCGGCCCGCATAGGTTCCTTGTTATAAGTCTGTTTCTGGTTAGCTGTTGTTGCAGGTACAGATGGCTACAGGCCAGTTGGCCGGAGGCTGTATTTACAGCCGTTATATAGCCGATTTGTTTCTTGAAATAGAGCCAAAGCCAGCCAAAGCACCAGATGTGCTCAAGCTGGACCATTTAGTAGTCTAGAGTCTAGCAGGCACCAGGTGCCCGTCATACCCCCCAAGGTGGGGTGTGACATTGACAATGCCATGTGAATAAGAATTCATGATTTTTGATGTGCACTTATGGTAATCAATGTGTGTGTATGATTGTTGTCGTGTGTGTATGATTGTTGTCTTGTGTGACGACTGAGTGGAGAGCATACGAAGATATGTTGATGATGATTGAATAATACTCCATTATTTTGATATGAGAGGCTCGTGATCGAGGTGATCTTCCGGATGAGCGATTGTGAGATAATTGAGGAATACACTATTCTTCTGAGACAAGTGACTCATGCCCGAGGTGAGTTACTGTACGAGTGGTTATGATATGAGTGGCTCGTGTCCGAGAGGAGCATCCGGACGAGCAGATGAGTGGGAGCAAGTACTATGCCAATACGGTACATGAAATTCTAGAGTTCCCTGCAGGTCAAGACTGGATGAGAAAACATACATTCCTCTGGCATATGTGTACAGATGAGTGACAAATGAATGATAGATGAGTTACAGATACGTGATCAGTTTTGATACAAAGTGAGACTGATGAGATACAGGATAATACAACTATATTTCAGTATGGATATGATTCCATTGATTTTATCGTGATTTACTTTAAGTTACAAGCTTATGATGTTCTGCTGTCTGATTTTGGGGACTATATATATTTCTTGTCGATTGGCATTGATAGGCCTGAGGTTAATGCATTTGCTTGGTATGATTGACTACCTGATTTCACAAGTTGGGTGCTTGAGTGTCTTTAATTCGTGTCTCTTGCTTGCTTTGATTTATGCTACATACTTCCCTATGATACCTATTAGTATATAGTATTTGTACTGATGCTACTCCTGCACTTTTCTTTGAGTGTAGATTGTGTTCCAGAGCCTTCATCGCAACCTCATATTTATAGCGGCCAGTGACTGATCTGAGGATGAGCTGTCCTTTCCAGGACGTTGCAGACCTTCTTTTGACGGCTGTCTATTCTTTTCAGACATTGATTTTGAATTCTTTTATTTATTTATTCTTATACATTATTAGTTGGAGTCCTTGTATGATGACTTTTGGGTTTTGGGATTGTAACGGATAGCTTCCACATTGTTTGGATATTTGAATTTAGATTTTATTATCTATCTTATGAATTGCTTTAATTTGCTTAAATAATTCTTAAATGGTAGGGTTAGTTGGCAAGACGTTGTTCGTTCATCGAAGAGTTAGTGTGGGAATCAATCACAATAAATTTGAATCGTGATAAAAATAGATTAATAGAAAAAGAAATACACATGACAGTTTTGGAGATTTCTTCTAATATTTCTTCCAATGATGAAAGTTATGCATATTTCCATTTGTGAGTCCTTTTATTTAAGATAATTATTGCGTAGAATTTTTAACATAATAAATAAGAGAATTTATCAACTTTTGATAACTGAAAGATCAAAAGATCAAAAACATTGAAACATAGAAGGTAAAATGTTATATATTAAAGTACGTGTGAATTTTTAATGGAGAGTAATTTTATAATAAGAATAATCTAAAGCAAATTTTGAATGTTAATTTTTAATGGAAAATAATATTACTTTTAAATAAGGAGCAATTTGGTTGTTCAATTTTTAAAAGATATTTTCGTAAATTGACTTTACACTATGTGGCTTTCCATTTTTAGTATATATGATATATAATGGTGAAAGTGCACAAAAATTTGATTATGGGATCACTATTTAAGTTGTAGTCGAAGTTCAAAATTCTTTACAAGTTTACCCACTTCGAGAACAACTTCAGATATACTAGATTGAAGTTGCAACGATCCGTGTCTGAAGTTAGAAAATTTGCGTGTCCGTTTGTGTGACTGAACTTTAGCCACGTATAATCTAGGTGTACAGTATTTTTGCATGCAGTTTAGCCACATAAATAATGAGTCACTGGCGTAAATATATATTTAATTTATATTGTGTCATATTTTAGTAGAAAGATATTAAACCCATAAAGATTTGACTTATTTATTCTACAAATATTTTTTTAATTTTAATTACTATTTGAGAAAATCAGAAAGAGTTGAGTAGTCAATTCGTAAACAAACAAGTAGAAAAAATGTTTTTGCTTTTCACAAATATGATAAAAGATGTTAAGATCCCATCTTTATTTGATATTTCTATTATAAAATAAATTCTTTATTCTTCGATTTTTCTATTAATCATAAAGGTATAAGTAACTCTCACGACTAACTTATATATTATTATTGAAGTTGAACAATTAAATGTATCCCTCTCGATTATATAATTTAATCGTCAAAAATAATAATATCAAAGAACTAGAATATGTGTTTGAACTAAATCACACTCTTTTTGATAAGTCTCTTTCAATTACCTTACTTGTTATAATTGATTATTACACTATCCGCCTCTTTCAATTACAAATAAATGCATAATCAATTATAACATAAAAGAGATAGATATTATTAAATAAATATTAATAATCTATTGATACCCCAAAGGTATTACTTTTTCGCCTCTCTCAATTACATAATTAATAATATTTTAATATGCAGTACAAAATAAATAGATGTTAACAAATTAAATAATATTTAACTGTAAAACGGATAAAAATTAAACAGAAAATTTCAATTCAAAGTACATGACATTTGTGAAATAATTCTTACTATCATATAAAAATATAAAGATTCAACATTATCCCAACACCCCCCAAAAAAAAACAGTTACTCCATACTGGAGTTGGTACTAATAACAGAAATAAGAAAATAGAAAAAATATTTAAGTAGAAGAATTTCATATTTAAGTAAAAGCTGGATAGAATAATTTTCAACATTAAAATTTATTTGGAACTAGAAAGTAGAAACAAAGCTAATATATTGGACAAAATTAAAAAATATTTACATAGTGAAACTTTGAGAAACTTTGGAGAGAATGAGCTCTGCCTCTCCCCCATTCTCATTCACATAGATGCTCACTTTTAATAACCAAATTCTTGAGTCGTTTTGAGTTTGTCACGTGGTCATGGGCCTATTATGAATTCGTTGTGGTACATAATAGACTTATTACGATCAAGCTAGTTTCATTATGACCGATGAAATTTGTATATATATTCTTTTAGCACCATTTTTTATTTAGTTATCGCAATTTGTCAATTATTTTCTTATATTTTTATGTTTTTCTTTAAAAATTATTTCTTCTTATCCTCGAATCAAGTCTTCTTTACGTTTTCCGGCATGATTTGGTTAAAAAGCAAAGAAGAAATATGATATTTTTTTTATACTTTTACATGAAGAAATATATATATAAATTAAGTAAAATGCACTTATCATTGACTGAAATGTTTAAATATTATTATCATGATCTAATAGTCTCAATAACTTCAAACAATAAAATATATTGCAAAAAACGATATATTGTATTGCAATTAAAATTAATCTAATGTTTTATCTCATAGTCTCAAACACTTTTTGACAATTTGGTCTGAAGTTGACGTAATAAACGTATGAAATTAGTTTTAGAAGAGATACTGTAATGATCACTATATTGTATTGAGTTTACGATGTTTGACCTAACAATTTCTAACTTTAGATATATTTATCAGAATAGTCCCAAAATTTTAAATATTTTTATGTGAAGTTTGACTTGAAATTAAAGTTTCAGACTTTCAAAGTTTAAGACATTTTTGTCTAAAGCTTGTTTGATATTTTCAAACTTCAACGATCTGTGGAGAATTTAACTTTGATGGAGTTTCACTCGTGGTATCTTCAACATGTAAGTTTAATTTTGGCTTAGTATTTCACTCATTGTATTTTTATTTCATTTCACTCATGGGTACTTCAATCAAATTGATTTTTTTTTCAATCCGAAATTAACCCAAAATAAATAGAAATTAATGAAAACTTATAATATAATAAGCCATGAAATCTCTATGAACCAACACCGAGCAAAGTCTTTGAGGATGAAGAAGCATAAGCAGAGGAAAACTAGTTCTATCTTAAGTTCATTTAATTTCGGATATCAGTTAGATTTTTCGCAAAAATTGGGTATAAAAAGGAGGCGATTAAATAGAATATCTCGTAATCTTTTACATATATAATATACCAAATAAAAAATTATTTTAAAATATTTTTTAATAAGATTTTTATGGATCAATTTGAATTGCAGATCTGCCTTATCAACTTTCGATGGTAGAATAGTGGCCTACCGTGATGATAACGGGTGACATAAAATTAGAGTTTAATTCGTAAAGGGAGCTTTAAAAATGATTGCCCAACTTTTTAATTGATTGAGAGGGTCAAAATGAGTTGAGAATGGTTATTTGTTCACCCAAATTTGGGTGAGAAAACCAAATAATATATATTTATGAAATAATTTTGCCACCCCTAACTACACAAAAATTTTAAAGCAATTTTCATAAATAGCACTAAATAGTAGAATAATTACATAAAATAGCATGATTTATTAAAATTACAGAAAATAACATGTTTTCCTATTTTCTGATACAATTTTTGTAATCATTATGACAATATCTAATTTTCAAACCTTACAATTCCTCCTTAATTGGTGTTTTTTTTTTTTAAGGGAAGTGGCATATTTAATGGGAGTAAATCACTCTTTTTATGATCTTGGATTTTTTTTCCCATATCTAAAATTTTAAAACTAAAATTCCACATCCGTGTAATTTCTAAATTTGAAATCACGAATTTTGGAGAAATTTTCTTTTTCTTTGGGTGTATCATCGCTGCAGATTTGGGAAATCTTTTCAAATTTATACTGATACATGTATCAAAAATTTATCTATCTAAATGAAAGTTATGTATTTCAATAAAAATATTAATACACACTAATAAGCATAAATTTTTTTTGATACATATACAAATATAATACATAAAAACAGTATCATCAGTCTTAATAGTGAAAATTAAAAAAAACAAATATACAATTAAAGAATCTATAATATGCAGAATTCTATAATACTAAATGTTTTATAAAAAATGATACAATTGTCATATATTGATGAACATGAATGGGTAATTTTTAATTTGTAATTTATTCAAGATAATACTGATACATGAGCAATAAATCAAATAATTGGCAAAAATTTCCTAAATTGATACACAAAATAATTTGGGTATTTTATATTCATGTATCACTGGAAATACCGATACATACTAATAACAAATTGGTACAATATATTGATACATACAAAGCAATATATTGGTACATAACAATTCTGCAATTATCAGAAATCTGATACTGATACATGTGTCAATTCCGCATTGATATACATATAAATTTGATTAGTTACAATGTTGGAGAGAGAATGTAGTAAGTTGAAAAGAAAATATAGAAAATTTGATGCAATAGTAATTGTTTTTAAAGAATGGTAATTTGCTATTTCTGTAATTATTTTGCTATTTTTTGTAATTTTTTAATAGGTTTGCTAATTATTCTAAATAGCTAGTTAAGTTTGCTAATTTTGTAATTTTTCAAAATTTTATGGACCCGTCCTATTTTGGTCACCCCATTTAAGTAATACCGGCTTTATTTTATTTTATTTGCATAAATTCTAGTATTAAGTAACTTCCAGGCAAAAACACAAGTTTCTTTTATTGATTCTTCTGTTTCAATATTTATATATATATGACTGATTTTTTTTTAATTTTAACATGTGTTTTGTATCAGTCATGTATGACTGAGCGCGAACATACATGAATAAATTAAAAGGGTGCTAAATAAGTTTGTTAGATTGTTGTTGTTTTGATAAATTGATAATTGAAGTTTTTTTTTTCCCAGATACATAGAACTTATGTTTCGACTTGAGCTTATTTGGAGTAGATTTGAGTGTTGAAATATAATAAATAAAAGTATTATTTATTTGATAAAAAATTTCAGACGCACATGCGTGAAATTTTAGCTAATTTTAACATATGTTTTAGTCATGTATGACTGAGAGCAGATGTATGTGAAATATTTAGATGCACACAACTTAAATTTTAGCTAATTTAACATATGTTTCAGTCATAAACATGAATATATTTGAAAAAAATTAAAAGGGTGCTAAATGAGTTTGTTAGATTTATTGTTGTTTTGATAAATTGATGATGAAATTTGTTCTTTATGATATATGAAACTTATGTTACAAATTTGAACCCATTTAGAGTATATTTGAGTGTTGAATTATTGAAATTCTAAAAATAAAAATAGTTTTGATAAGATAAAGTCAAACACACGTAATTGAAATTTAAGAAAACTTTACATATTTTTTTAAAATGTGAATTTTCAAACCTTAAATCGCATGTGTTTAAATTATTACCCAAAGCGAGAAACTTATAAAAGAAATTATAAAGCGGACATCAGTTAAATGACAATCCAAAAGCGGATATTTATAAAATTCAAGCTCTTCGGTTGTCTACACAAATGGCCTTTTTTGGGTCATCGTTTACTTTTTGTCCATGTCTTAATATTTTTTTAAAATTAATAACATAGCTTAAGCACTTGACAAATCGAAAGAAATAATTTTAAAACAATCATGCTTTTTGGTTAGCTCTAGACCAGTTTGGCATAATAATTGTGCTTGATTAACACAAGTAAGAAAATAACAAAATACTTGCAGCATCAATGAGATATTGTTGCATTCCAATATTCAGCAAGTACAAACATGAAATTTGAATGCTTCGTAGGCATTCAAATATATCAAACTCAATGTTTTTCATTGGATGAGGTTTCATATGCTTTGGTCCATCGATATTTTGCATCATGCTCGTGACATTACTTTCTTACACTAATTAGTATAATATAGTAGGTTGAGGGAAATAAGAAGTAGAATTCCAGCACAATATGCTGGAGTTTGAGATATTGCTTGAGTTTGAAATAGATATCATTAATGTCACGACATAATTGGTCGTGATTGGCACCCACACTAGTTCCCTGGTGGGCGAACCAATTATTCCCCAAATGTTACCCCAAAATTGATCATTCATAAGAAAACTGTTACCAAAAATAATACGAACTAAACTAATCATCAAGAGCAACCGATTTCAAAACAAACTTCACTACGAATTCCAAGACCTGATTATCATTGCACCAGACGTCTCCTTACAACTTTAAGAAATGCTAAGTCTATGACATAAAAGAAAAATTAAATGTTTGGAAAAAAAGATAGACACCCTCAATGGGAGAGTGGTATTTCCTCCTTGGTCAGTTCACCTCTCAAAACTCTGCTGATTGCTTTATAGGTGAGGACGTAAGGAACTTCCTAGATCAAATTCTGCACTCAGAAAAGAAGTACAGGCGTAGGGTCAGTACAAAGCACAGTACTGGTAGGCATCATCGGCCGACCCTAAATAATAACAAATATGCACAGTAATAACAATACAAGACCAGTCTTCAACATAAAGAGAACCTACAGAACATTTCATACATATTAGCTCCACTCAAGAAAACAGCTGGCTTGCTCACTGGATTGGCCATTTGCTGCAGCGGTACTGTCTTAGGCAGTAGCTCTACTATGTTGCACTTTCCTAGTTCTTCAGCTTAACAGGTTCATTATTCACAAAATCCACCAATATCTCTTAGATAAGCACACTTAAGAACAAAAATTAACATCACCAAGAATCACTCACGAGTTCAACAGGAAATACAGCAGAATCCACTCATCAAGTTCTGACATTCTGACAAGTCACACTTAAGTAGAGACATGTTCTTCAATATCCAAAATCACATAACATAACCGTAATTGACGCAACCTATTAGCACATTTTTCATATACTTCGTTTGCATATAAGGACAACATCACACAAATAACGTGCATAATATGAAAATCAAAGATGACATGATGGGCTCACGCCTCCGCCATCTCACCATAACACTCAATCACACACTCAGTGTACACACATGCCAGATGGTCTTATTTCTGCCCTTCCAGTCATGAACTGCAGGGGACTTTAGAGATCCATGTATCATATCGGTGTGGTACCCCTTCCCACTCATATGCTCGTCCAAATGCTCCCCTTGGGCACGAGCCACTCAATAATAATATTCGCTCGCCCGAATACTCCCCTCGGGCTCGAGCCTCTCATTTCAGGAAACAGTTAATATTTCAGCTATTCTCATCCTTTAATCACAACAAGGTGCATTACATAATCGAAACCATATATATAAACCTATCAATTCATCAGAGTTTACACTCCATTCCCTCGCTTGCTCAAATACAACACTAAGTTCACATGATAAATTCATAACACGAAGCTCATTACACAC
This sequence comes from Datura wrightii, assembly GCA_035772735.1. NCBI lineage: Eukaryota > Viridiplantae > Streptophyta > Magnoliopsida > Solanales > Solanaceae > Datura > Datura wrightii. The sequence goes on along the minus strand of JASDFA010000007.1, from coordinate 138,173,700 downwards.
TTCCATATGATCTCAACAACATATTATTATTCGTCTCATATCAGCATGATAATTTTCATTTATTCACATAAAAATGATCATAACAAGGAATATCTGAAGACCAATCAAATATAATCATTACATAAGCATACAAGCCATTACGTAGGGTCTATCCCTATAACTATAACCTACCTCGATTTCAGACACGAAGAGTCAATCACTCCACTGGAGCCTTGCCCTTTCTCATAGCTTCGGATTGCTCGTAATCTACAATAAAACAAAGAGTAATTCATTACTCACTCTTTGAAAATAAGGGTTTTAGATGATCAAACCCTTCCCTTCAGGGCACTTTCGAAAGTGAGCCTTAATTCTACTAAGTTTTAGGTCCCAATTCTCGCATAATCCTTGTTCTCAACAACAATCTTAGAGGAGTGATCAATACTCCTAATTATCAAGTCTAAACACACAATAATCTTCCTATATTTCAGCCCTAGTCTAACTATCCAGGGTCTTCTCCCTCCAAAAATTCCACCATTAAAGGTCTATAAGGATTCTAGGATCAACATTACTCATGTAGAGATAAACAATCGAAAAATCTTACCTTGGTGAAGAGTTTCATTGCTTTGAAGGGTTTTCTCGTTGTTTAGACCTTTTGATCGTGATTTTAAAAATAATGGGGTAAAACCCCGTAATTCCCACGTAAAACCCATTTTCTGATTCTCGTCGTCCCCTGCAGCGGTCACACTTTTGCTATAGCATAACCCTACAACGGCCATAGGGTCGCTGCGGTGGTCTCAATGGTTACTCCTCATTTCGCCACGGCAGGACTCCGACCGCTACCACGGTCTCGCTGCAGCGGAAATTCCACCGCTGCAGTTGTCCTCCAGACCAGTAGCTACCCAAAATCGCAAAGTTCTATACTTAGTTTATTTCACAACCTCCCTATCTCATCCTTAGCCGGATTTCTGTGTTCTATGCCCTTAACCATCCTGTAACGACTTCGGATCTTTACAATTAATGAAGTAATTATTAAATTATTTATATATATATATATATATATATATATATATATATATATATATATATATATATATATATATATATATATATATATATATATATATATATATATATATATATGAGTGAAATATATAAATTATTAAATTAAAATAGATATTATGAGTGAAATAAATGTGTTGTAATGTAAACGAATTACTTTTGCCATGCTATCTTTTTTGAAATCAAGAATAATTTCTTGAATTTTTAACTTTCACAAGTTGAAACTCCAATTGTGTTCTGGAGTTCAACAATGTATTTTTATGGACTAAATAATGTGAAAATGGTACGTCTTTCAAACTCAAGGACAATGTCTTGAGGAAATGAGATCTCATGAACTTGTATAATTTGAATAAAAGAAAATAATTTTTTTAAATATTTTAAGTGTAAAAATAAAGATCTCTAGTAAAAATGTTATAAAACTATATCTATCTATATATATATACATACATACTATATCTATCTATCTATCTATATACACACACACACACACACACATATATATGTATGTATGTATGTATGTATTTAAAAAGGCTCGAAAATCATTTCTCCCAACATTGCAATAGGTAGCAGAAATCCCATAGAATTTAGAGCCCGTTTGGTTTAGCTGAAAAAAAGATTTTTATACATAAGCACTTTTTAAAGTGCTGAAACTTATTTTTTATAAATAAGTAGTTAAGTGTTTGGATAAAGTGCTGAAACTGAAAAAAAAGTTATTGATGTGTTTGGTATATAAGTGCTATTAAGCACTTATTTTTGATTAAATGACTGAAATGCCCTTAAAACTGTTAATACTATAAAAAATAAGTTATTATGATATTTTTATTTCTAAAATAATTAAGATTTAAAATAATTTATACTCTTTTATCTATTTTTAATATAAATTAATTATTTATGTTATTTTTAATTTTTAAAATATATAATTTGAATAAAATTATGCAAATCTCCCCTTTACTTTTTATTAGGAGTATAATTCTATTTTTTATTTGTAAAATTTAAATATAATAATTTAAATGAATTAATACTACCTCAATTTTTTTTCTTTTCATATTTTTAATTATTTTTTTCTAATATGCATAAAAAAATAAAATTTTGTCAAAAATTTGAGTGTCTTTGCTTTGCTTAAAAAAATAAACAAACTAATTGTACGTTTTCATTTTAAACTATGAACGAGTGATGAGTATAAACAAAGTTCGACATTAAATGAGAAAAAAAATAAAAAATTTAAAGAGAGCCATAAATATATTAATACGGTTGGAAGCACTTCACTAAAATGCAAAAAGTGAAAAATGATGAAGAAGATGAACTAAGAGGAACCAGTGCCGAAGTCAGAAATTTCATTCAGGATATTCAAAATTTAATATATATGCATGAAAAATAATTTTTGATGTATATACTTTACATATTGTGTTATACATAGTATAATTTTTTGACAAAAGATGTTTGACTAACCACCCTTCTCTATATGTGGCTACACCACTGAGAGGAACAACAAAGAAATGGCGGTGGAAGGAAAGAAAGAGAAGAAGAGAATGAGTTGTAAAGAAATGCGATCGGAGGGAAAGAAAGAGAAGAAGAAAATGAGTTGTGGGGTTTTATTTGCTTGAGGGTATTATTAGAGTTAGGAAAATATTATGGGAATAAAAAGGTAAATATGTTGGTCAAACATAAATGTCTTATAAGCCAAAAAATAAAAAGTTAATGAGAACCAACTTTAGACTTTTTTAAAGCATTTTTTTCTAAAACCAAATACTACGGAAAGTTAAAAAATACTTATAAGCTGATTTGTCTAGCTTTTAAACTAATCCATACACCCTCTTAGTTAAGATATGCGTCAACTAGCGAAAACACTATAGTTATCAAATAAAAAATTACAGTAAAAATTCTTTTGAAATACTGAGTTGGAACTCTAGAATAATATATTTGAGTTTCACCTTTAAAAGTTTCAAACTCAAGCACATTATGTTGGAGTTTACCCGGTAGGAAATTTTGAACTCCAACATATTATAATAGAGTTTCACTTGCAAAAATTTTGAACTCCAAGACATTATAATGGAATTTCTTCATATTTTAGGTAAGAATATTTTTATCCAAATATTTTTTTAAATGAAAAAAATGGCTAAATACTAAATAGTGTTGAGATCTTATTTAAAACTATATTACCCATCCGAAAAGTGGCTATTCTCCAAATCCGAACCTGCACCTAAAATAGCTTCCAAAGCCCAAACCCATTATAGCACGTGATTATCACCGAGTTATCAATTATTTGCAACAACACGGAAGGAGAGAGAGAGACAGATCTATTCAACTCCAAAACTCAAAACTCTCTGTGTAATTACAATTCTCAGATCCAAATCCTAACGGCAATGTCGACCTTTGCCGGAGATGAAACTGCTCCTTTCTTCGGCTTCCTTGGCGCCGCCGCCGCCCTCGTCTTCTCATGTAAGTTCCTCCGATCCTAGCCCAGATCTGCAGACTCTGGGGCAGATCCAACTTTACGGCAGCAGATGCAACCACATCCACTGGCTTCTAGTGAGCTAAATTTAGTTGAAATTGTTTGAAGAATGTTAGCGCTGCTGGTGGTTCTTTGCATCCACCGGCTTGTAATTGCCGATTGACCTCTGATCATATTTTATTCTTTATGCTAATTTGCAAGCGTGTACTTAATACTGACTATGCTTATTTATCACTAGTAATTCAATTTGTTGTTTTGAATCTTATATGTAGCTGAATTACATCATTTTATTACACCTTTACCCGTTATGACTACACAAGACGATGAGATTCTGCATCTATAAGCTTTGAATTTTGGATCTGCCTTTGGAGGAGATGCGAGCACACTATATGCGGATCACACGAGCACGTCTTATGCTTATTTACAACAGTTCACTAATCTATATATATATATATATATATTTGGAATAACTCGTAGGTATGGGGGCAGCTTATGGAACAGCAAAGAGTGGGGTTGGAGTGGCATCAATGGGAGTGATGAGACCGGAGTTGGTGATGAAATCAATTGTGCCAGTGGTTATGGCTGGTGTGTTAGGTATTTATGGCCTGATTATTGCTGTGATCATCAGTACTGGTATTAACCCCAAAACAAAGTCGTATTACCTATTTGATGGCTATGCTCATCTCTCATCTGGACTTGCTTGTGGTCTTGCTGGCCTTTCTGCTGGAATGGCTATTGGTATTGTTGGAGATGCTGGTGTTAGGTATTAATTCCTCAATCTTTTTCTTGGTTCTTTGTCCTTTTCTTCCTTTGCTTGCTAGTGGCTGTTGAATCTGATGAATTGAATAGTTAGAATGTGAAATAGAACTCCTCGACATTGATTTTTAGTGCTATACTGTTAGAACAAATTTATAGATGGTCTTTGTACTGTTCATCTTTTGGTATCACAGCGAGGATAAATTTTAGTTGTGAAACTTCTTTAAGAAAAGGGAATATTGAAATTTTTAGCAGTCAAACTAGAGTTATCAATGAGAGTAGCTCTAGTAGAAGTTAGAACGTAGAATATTGCATTTCGATTGAAGATGCTTTGGTGTGTGTTTTCACTTTTCACAAGGTTATGGTTTGTAAAAAATACATTCTAATATGTGCATGAAACTTTTGGAAGTTAATAAAATGAACAAGTTCAAATAGAGAGCATAGTTGCTTGGTAATTTTAGTTAAGGTTCAATTTAATTGTTCAGTCCACAATCTTAATTGCCAGATTCCCTTCCGTATATCACAACATTTAACTTGAATCATACTATATTGATAATCTATATTAAATGATAATTTAGAACAATAAAGCTGACGTTATCTTATTATTTTTGTGCTTGAGAACCTAAAATTTTAAATTATGAATAAGGCCTGTCTGATGACATTGATAATGAGGAGTATACCATTGACCACAATCAGCTTGGAAGCAAAATTTTTTATTTGCAACGTGCAAGTAAATACAAAGTATGTAGTAATAATATAATTATCGCACCCAAGGGTGTAACCTAGATGAAGTGGGAGGAGAATCATGAGTTCTCAGGTTCGAGGAAAAAAACACAAGGTGATTTTTTGCCGTGTACCTAAGCTTTTTGAGTAAAGTTATTTGGTACTTGTGCTAGTAGAAGGTACTAGGTACCCAGTGGAATAATTGAGGTGTGTGCCAGCTGGCCAGACACCATCATCATAAAAAATAATAATATAACTATCAGAAAAGTTTTCCCATGGCTTTATCATAGGTGCGTATCCTGAGTTCGAAACCTAACTATCGAATCAAGTCTTCTTTTAGGTGGAGAAGGGTGGTGGGAGGACCATTGTCTCGGGTTTCAAAGTTGAAACAATAGATGTCTCAGTTTATAAAAAAAGCTATAACTATCAGAAAAGTAGACAAGCTATAATCTTTTTCACCAGAAAATCTTAAAAAGTAGAATGAGCAAAATAAAAATATTCTAGCACCTTATGTCCTGATTCCTATTCCAAATTGCTTATTGTTCACTCCCTCTTTTCTAATTTATGTAGTAGAGTTTGATTCATAAAGAAGTTCAAGAAAGACATAAAGACTTTTGAAACTTTTGGTTTTAAACCTGCCATGATCATTTTGTGGTTATATCATGCCATTAAGTATCATATGAGAAATTTAAAATTAAATTGTTTCCAAATATAGAAATGTGTCATATTTTTTTGGAGCGGTCTAATAAGGAAATAGTACCACATGATTTGGAATCTATGGAGTTGTTTGTTATTACATACTGAGTTAATACTAAAACACTAGGTGATTATCCCGTGGAATTAGTCGAGGTGCACAAGTTAGTCCGAACACCACGGTTATAAAAAATAATATTGAGTTAACCATTGCTTACCATTAGTAGAACAAAGTTATACTGAGAAGATTAATAGTTGCTTCTGTACATTTGTTTCTTTTTTAGAAGGATTACTGTTTTAATCTAAATTGGAGGAAGTGTTGTTCCATGGGCAAAATTTATGACATCAAATAGTGAAACATCAATGTTGGATCAAGTAGTTGAGACTTTAGGCTGATACCGATGCAGGCTTTGAGGACTATATATTATAATTCTTAGAGAGAACTAGTGTTACCCTAATTCTTAACAACCTAGTACGTGACAAAGGTCATTTGTAGTACGTAAATAATTTGGTCAAAATTGCCTTAAATAATTTTCATGTTAGTCGACCTTTAAGTTATATGAGTTGCCACACTTGATAAAATACTTGGAGGATAAACTTTTGTATTTCTGTGGAGGTGGTCATATTGATACGGGAAGAATACCTCATTATCCCTTAAAAACTTGATAAAATTTATTAAGCTAATTACCTCTCTAGACTTGGCTATTTGATAACATTTACCTCCTACGCGCTCATGTGGCAAAGAGCGTGGATAGTGGATACACTCTCTTTTAAGTGCATGAGAGTGAAAAAATATCAAAAAATTAGCTTCCAAATAGGGGTATTTTCCAACTGTTAATTGCCACAGTCATATAGAATGGCTTATTTATTCCGTTGTTTATTTCTTCTTATTTCTTAATATACAAGACATATTTTTCCCCAAATTTGTATTTCTTCTTATTTCTTGTCTAGATGTAAAGGATATTTATTCAATTATTCTAACTATGTATTTCGTTTTTCAGACAATATTTGTAAAAAACTTGGTTCGAATTCCATTATTCTTTTTTGAGTGGGAACTACATTATTTTTAGCCAAATAAATGTTTTAGCTGAAGTAGTGGAGTTCCAATGGTATATTTCATGTTGTTTCTTTTTTTATATGCAATGGCTATTTATTTCAATTATTTGTATTTTTTCATTTTCGGGCCAAATATGTAAAAACTTGGCTGAAATTCTATTTCTAGTCAAATGAAAAAAGCTAAAATGTGGAGTTTGAACTGTGTATTTCTTTTTAATGTTTCTTAGATTCAATAACTATTCATTACAATGGTGCATCTTTTATCGTTTGGGCCAAATTTGGAAAAAAACTTGGCCGAAACTTCATCATTTTTATCTATATAAAAGTATTTTAGCCAAAATAATGGAGTTCCAACAGTGTATGTCTTTTTATTTTTTCTTTAGATGCAATGACTTTTTGTTTCAACAATGAATTTTTTCCAGGCCAAATATGTAAAAATGTTTGGCTCAAACTTCATTATTTTCAGTATAATAAAACCATTTTATCCTAGATAACGGGGTTTCAGCCAATTTTTCTTACAAATTTGACTTGAAAAGGCTAATTCAATAAACTAATGTACTGAAGGGGTAAAAAATAAATTTTATTTTACAAATTGCCACATGGACAAAATAATCAATCTGGCAACGTGTGGCCCTTACCTCCATTAGGTGAAATTGGTCTGGAGGGCCGAGGCTATCAAAAATCCAAGTATAAGGGGTAATGAGGACTACGATAAATTTAGGTGTGGCGTTGAATAAACTGTGCTGAGTTTAGGGGGTTAATGAGGTTTTCTTCCTTGATACAATCACTTAGTAATCTCTTCCTTTAATTCTGATTTCTGATTAAATTTTGGTACTCGCGTCTAGCACTGTCATATTCGACAATCTTGTTTAAATGTATGCAAACAGACTTTCAAGAAAAAGAAGGAATAAAGTGTGTGTTAACTATTTAGTGATGGTAATATTTGAATAGGTTGCAGGACTTTCTTACAACAACAACATACAATTAAGAATGCAGGACTTTGTTAATATAATTGAAAAATGGTGGAGTATATTTAACAGAATTTGGTGCCTTTCATCTATTGCTCTGCCTGATGATTCTTTCTCTACATATCTTTTAGCCACTCGCCTATTCTTTATGCTTTGTTATTGTTCCCACCTTATGATAACTTCTATTACATAACATACTATGACTTCTGGAGATCACCCAGTAAAACTGTTTAAGTTCTTTACCTTTTATTGTCAAGTCTATATGGACTTTACCGAAATAATAGATGAAATTTAACGACCAAACACACAATCTAAAATGGTGGAAATGTGATCTCTTGGCCTCTTACAAAATGAATAGGAGAAAATGGCCCTTTCAGATCTCTTATGTGTAAAAATGAAAATCTCTTGTATAAAGACCATTAAACTAAAAAAAAGTTGTAAGTGGCGTAAAAAAAACTAGTTCTGCCATGACTGTTGCAGGCTAGTTATTACATATTCAGCTTAGGATTGATCTATTCTATTCAGTGTGGTTGGGCTGGTCTTATTTGTTTTTTTTTTGTTGTCGAGCTGATTGTAGCTTTATAAATAATTCCTATCGGCATACTGAACAACAATCATTTTCTAGGGCTAATGCACAACAACCCAAGCTTTTTGTTGGGATGATCCTCATTCTCATTTTTGCTGAAGCTTTGGCTCTTTATGGGCTTATTGTTGGCATTATCTTGTCTTCCCGAGCTGGGCAGTCTAGAGCTGAGTGAAGTTAACTCCATTCCTACGGGCTACGACACTGTATGTGAGACAGGCAGCTAAAGCCTAAAGTCAAGAAGTATCTATTACGTGTATTGTTATTCATGAGGCTACAGCTATGTGCTGTTTGTAGAAGTAGGAATTCATTTTTTCTACTCAATAATAGCTTAAAGAGCTGTGCAATTTGGTCAGTATTTATTGTGTATTTTGCACTTATTATTTGTGAACAGTCTTGAGAACTATTTCTTTTCTAAGATTCGTGCATGTATGATCTTTTCATCTAGTATATCGATCTATGGGGTTGAGTCTGAATATTTCTTTGATCAACAAAGTTATATTTGGTGGTACTACTTGAAGGCCACATACTTGGTGCTCATATAGTTAGTTGATATCCTAGATTTTCTCAAGTAATTTTGAGCTGGACAAATTCATCAAAGGTAGTACTCTTATCTGGTATGGCTTCTAGTAAAAGTTAGTGAGATCTAGATTTGTTTTTGTGTCCTCAAGGGTTGGATTTTCCGAGTCCCTTTTGGGTGAAGAATTTAGCTATAAGGTGTGGAGCATCTCCTGCTATTTAATTCGCTTTCTTTGCGTCTTTGTATATTATTCTTCAGTCGGTCTGTTAGGTCTATATTTGACCAGTAATTAACTTTGTGGATTATTTTGCAGATTCTATGCATCTCATTTTTTCCCCTGTCAGTACTCCCAGTTAATCTTTGTTTTCGAGGGGCTCAAGACTTTAAAGATAAAAGAATGAAGAATAAATTTAAAGGAAGACAGAATAACAAACAACCAATTTGGCTATACTGGGAATTCAAATTGTCTGGTTGGGTTAATGTTGGAGTTGCACGTTAGAGTTGATTAAAATTAATTATAACTCTATCTGCAAAGATCGTTAGGGTCAGTATGAGTTCGTAATCTGTAAAAAACCATAAACCAAGCATATGCTTAAGGTTCCTTTCAGTGCCAAGAGCTCAGATTTTTAGGGGAAGTTACCGAGTCTCTTGGCTAAAAGGTCATTTTAAAAACTCAATTAATAAAATATTTGTAAGTCTTGAAAAGATTGTGAAATAGACATTCTTTATCACATCATCACATCAACAAAAGAAGATAAAAAGACCATCAACTTTAACACCAAAGTCTTAAAAAATACAAAATAGTTTTCATCTCCGAAGTCTTAAATGACTTAACCTCAAAATCTTGAAAAATATAAAATAATCATCATCTTCAAAGTTTTAATTACCCGATTTAGAAATAAAAAAATATTTTTTCCCTCCAAAAGCTTTAGAAGTTCCCTTTTCTAGCAAAAATTCAGGCTTTTCATCCGAAAATTACTACATAATGGCGGAAAGCTTCTTTAGTTTAGCCATTGATATTCAATCCAGCCATTGTTATCTCGAATTAATTCCTCATTATTATAAAAGCTCAACCACTTCACTAACGATCATTGACTATCTTTTATGTTGTTGATGGACTATGGGACAAGCCTTGGTGGATGTTGAATGGGTCAGAAAAATTTACTGTAAGCAGTGCCTGACAAATCTTGAGACAGACAGAAACTAAACCTCTTCACAAACATTTGGACCAAAGGAGTACCATTTAAGGTAGCATTTTAGTTGTGGAGAGTGTGGAAGAAAAGGATACCTATGGGGAGGTACTTACAGGAATGGAAGTGGTTGATAACATGAGATGCTCATGCTGTGAAAATGACTACCTGAAATGTATAAAACACTTATTTATAATCTGTCCTTTTGCAGCTAGAGTATGGAGGTTCTTTGCTACAGAAGCAGGAATTCAAGGACTTTTTTTTACAATTAAAAGCCACTTTGGACAAATGGTGGTTAGCAGAAGGTGAATGCAAGCTGAGATCAGTATACAAAGCAGTACCAACATTCATCATATGGCAAATCTAGAAAAGGAGAAATGCTATTTTTCATGGGGAGAAAATGTGTCACGACCCGAACATAGGTCCGGAACTAGATACGGAACCTAGAACCATAAATACCTCCAAGTCAACCCATGAAATAAACATGACATCTAAGGCTCAATATAAATAATGCGGAAATTAACATTTATAATAGCGGAAGTCTGAAAAAAACCAATAACATCTGAACAACAGAATCCATAACACTGATCCGAAGCTGAATACATACTATGTCTGATAAGCCTCTAAAATCTGACGAGTTGATGGGACAAGACCCCAACTAACTCACTACTAAATTGAAACTGAAGATACTGATAACGAACTGATAAGAAGGTCCTCGAAGAATGAGGACTCACCAACAAGTTGGGTATGCCGGTACTTTGAGAAACTGGCTAGCGGCGGGGCTGAACCTGAATCGTCTAAGCCTATATCATGAAACGATACAACATAGAGTATGCAGTCAGTACTTGAAATGTACCGAGTATGCAAGGTAAGTAAAACCGCTAAGTAAAATAAAAAATCATGCATATCATAAACATTTCAGCATAAGATTCTGAGATAAGGCTTGCATGCTATTGTCTGAAAATATGATTTAAACATAACTGAATCAAATGACCCAAAGCTGAAACTGATAATCATAAGTAAAACTGAACATTGGGTCAAACCTGTTGAAAACATAATATCATGACTGATGAACATGCACTTCTAAAATCATGAGTAACAATGGAAGACTCGTCATATAACCGACATTACCACGATAGAGCTACACTTAAGTGGACAGAGTCGTCCAAAGCCTTGCCAAGGCTAAGGGCGCTACCATGATATCAATATCAAGCTGAAGGCCCCTTGGGGGCAGGGAAAGCTCACAAGGGAGGTCCCGAAGAATCTGAATATACCTACGTTGGCTCGTAGTTCTGAGGCACATGTTTAACTGAACCTTTAGCCTACTCGGTGCAAGACACTACTCCCAAAAACATGCATACGCTCTTCATCGTTTTTCAACGAAGCTGAACCATCGTATTGCGACAAAGCTGAATCATAATAGTACATGCATAATCTGAAAATATATCACAAGGAGTCTTGGCTCAAACCATACCACAAGCTAAAAAGTGGGAGCCTAGACTCCAAGACCACGTGGTAAGCTAATGACATGAAATTGAAGCAAATCATGAAACATACTATGCTTTGAAATAGACTTGATAGTCAAAATCATGGATATAGACATGAGTAATTCGAAATCATACTTTTATTATAGACATCTCATCATACTTGAAAACAATAGACCATAATCTCAACACTTCATGAACTTTCATAATTGGGCATCATATTGGTAATATTTTGAAATCATAATTTGTAATTGAAACCATCATAAAACATTCCCATGAATCTTAAAACAACATTAGAAACATGAATAGAATTTACCCATGATAGATACTTAGAGAATTTCACAAATTGGGTTAAAACCCTATAGATTCATCAACCTTGAATGTCATGAATTTAGACGAGGATTTGGGTATGGGAGTGAAGGAATACTCCCATTCATAACCCTACATACCTAGGTAATCTAGTCTTACACTCTTCCTTAGAAGCCCAAAGGAATTGGAGAAGAAATTGGAGAATTCTAAGTTTGATCTTTCTTAGGAATCCTCTAATTTTGCATACATGGGGAGGGAATATGTTAGAATAGATTTAACCCTCTTAAAATTTCCCTAACAGAACTTAAAATGATATAGTTTAGGACCTAGGGCCTTAGGATTTATGAAAACACCCTTACTAAAATGCAGGAAAAATACACTCTGCCAGTCATCACGGGCCTTACCACGAGTCATATCATAAAGTAACGACTCGTGGTCGCCACTCGTGATCGTCACTGGTCACCTGACAATCTTCCTGGATTCTCACCATGGGTCCATCTCACGACTTGTTACAAGCCACCACGAGTCATGAGGCCACCTGTGATCACAGAGTCTCAACTGCTAACTTTTCCTCTGAAACCTTCCACGACTTCATCCCACTACTCGTGGTTTCCTACCACGGGTCGTAACATCACTCGTGATTCCACCTTCCCACAACCCTGACCACAAGTCGTACCCACATACCATGACTCGTGGTCTGGACACCTAAACTCCAGATCTTCTTCACGACTCCTCCTACGATCCGTTACTTGGTCTCACGACTAGTACCACGAGTCGTTCTGGTGCAAAAGTGCAGATTTTTCTGTTTTCTCATGTTTAACCCTCGGGTCTAATCTTAGAAACTTTTGGGGTATTACACAATGTCATATGCAAAGGTGATTTTGGATGATGCTGGTAACCTAAAGTATGATGAAGCTAAAAGGATATCAAATGGATATAACATCACAACAGAAATAAAAGCTATAAAGACAGGACTGGAGTACTATATCACCAAGCAACTGACCCCTATAGTGATGGAAATAGACTCATCTATCATGAAAAAAGTTTTGGATGGGATATGGGAGGTCCTTTGGAGCATAATAGTGGAAGTGAAGGGTATCAACATGCTAAGGAGAAATAAGAATGTCACTGTGGAGCATGTGTATAGCGAGTGTAACAAACTGGCGGACTTACTAACCTAGTTGTTAATTTTGCAGGCACCCATTCATTCAATAACAATCAAGAAATTCCGACAGAAGGCTGATGAAACCTAAATCTAGAGAAATCGCAAACAACAAATATCAGAATCGACAAATATCAAAACGTAGGTTTCAACATGCAAACAACAACTAGCACAGATCATTCACAAGCAAGTACATAGATCGGAAAGAGCAAAGTAGAAGCAGTTCTATGATTAAGGTAGTGGACATCTATAACAAGTTTACAAGAATACATCAGCCAAGTAAGAGTAGCTATGCTAAATTCTATGAAATTTCTTCTTGACAGTGGTATTAGCATCATAGAAGCTCAGATTTTTGGGAGAAACAATTAGAATCTAGCTCTCATTCAAAATCTGGTAACAAAATTACACCTTTGAGAAGATTACTGAGAACTCAATCGACTGGGTAACATAACGCATGGTTCTCGAAGAAGTCTTCACCTGAATCGATTACATGGCAACAAGATTTTGTGTTGTCGGAGGTGCAATAGACACAAAGACTAAGTGTGTAGTACCTTTGAAGCAGAGTTTCCCTGATTGCCAGATCTAACATCACCATTGCCGCCGCCGCCAGAAGCTGCAGCATCACCGAATCAAGTTGGAGATAAAAGTCTCTAAAATAGGAAAGTGATAGCTGTCTTGATGAATATGTTTGTTGTATTTTTCTCCGTCTTAACAGATAGGGCCCGATTTTGGGCCTAATTTGGATGGACATATTTATTGTTTAGACTAATTTTTGCAATAAATTTGGACCATTTGTCTCTTTAATTTTTTTAAAAAAATCAATCTGTGTCAATTATTAACAAATATATTTCTACTCAACAAAATCATTTGTCAATAATCGACTACTTGATATATATAGGCTAAATTACTATTTAGCTAATAAATAAATAAATAAATAATTTTAATCATAATAAAAGACTTAACACTATTTAAATATGAAACTAGTCATCCATTATATCATATAAGAGCTCCTATCAATTGAACATATGATCTAATGACTTTAAAAACAAGTAAAGGTCCTAAAAATATTATTATTTAGCTTTAAAAAATTAAATTATTTAATAAATTATAATAAGGGAGTTAATACTATTCAAACATGAAAATAATACTTTATGATATTATATGAGAGCCCCATCAATTGATCACATGATCGCAAGAGTTTGACAACGAGCGATGGTTCTCATAGCACATGATCGAATGAGTTTGAGAATAAGTAATGATTTCCAGAGCACATCCTTGTTCTAAGGTAGTGCTCTGAGGACCATTGCTTATATGGTAGTCAAACATAACTGGTCACATGTTATTATGTTAAGAATTACTAATCTATGAGACATTATTATGTAAGGACCGATCAATTGGTGACATGATCCAAAGAGTTTAAGAACAAGTATTGATTATCAAAACACAATCTCGTTCTAAGGTAGTGCTTTGTACAATCATTGATTATTCTCAAACACATTGGCTCATGCCACCAATTGATAGGGATTGTCATATAATATAATTGTCACGCCCCGCCTTGGGAGGCATGACTGCCACCTGGTGCCCCACTAGGACCTGAACTGATGGGCTAGCTGAGCTTAAGCACTTCTGGTGCTAGGCTGGCTCTAACTCCAGATTCAAGAAAACGATGGGCTATATAACGGCTGTAAATACAGCCTCCGGTCGACTAGGCCTATAGCCACCTGTAAGCAAACAATAACTACCCAGAACTACTGAATCAATAGGGAATCTATGGGGGCCAACAAGGCCACCATGTTGTCTAGTTATTTCTGAATCAAGAAAACAAGTGCTAAACTGCTAATTAACCAACAAGATCACCACTACCAACTGAATAAGGCCCCACACGGCCATCGTAAACAAACTAAAACATACACACGACCTCACACGATCGGTACAGCTAACCACAGGGAATATACAATCTGCAAGCCTCTAAGAATACTGATAAGATGGTCGGGACAGGGCCCCGGCCTACCCATACTGTACGACAAAAGAAAAAGAATAAACCTCTAGCCGTCTAGCTCCGGATGACAGGAGCTGATGACTCTGTGTGCTGGCTGGGTTTACGAGGGATCGGCTCCTCGTCTATGAGTACCTGCAGGCAAGTAATACAGTGCCACAAAACAGGCGTCAGTACCGCTGGTACTGAGTATGCAAAGCAACAACTGGAAAATAACTGAAGACAAGCAATATAACTGATAGAGATGAAGTAGAAAGAAATAGACTGTAACTGACATAAAGAATGAGTTTAAAACTGTCCTCAACTATGCTGAAATGAGTAGGAGTCGTACCTGGTAACGTGGCATGCTACTATCTATCTATTCGTAACTAACACAACATGGCATAATATGACATAATATAGCATAACATAAACCTTACCTGGCCCCCATAAGCCAGAAGGTACAACCAACACGCAATCTATACCCCTACCCCGGTTATCCCATCTCCCCTAGTAACTATAAGCATCCTGCCGGTCCCCTGCGTATGCACTTGGGCCCGTTGAGCCCCTGACTATCACTTTACCTGAGTCCGGAGGACTCCTGAATCAACACCCCGGGCGTACCCGCTCGACGGGGGGTGTATAAAAGCCGACAAAGGCAAAATATGGGCAAACTGGCATCCCATCTTCGTCCCCTAGGGGACGACATGCCACTCCGTAGAGCAACGTATCCTCGCCCTCTGGTGGACGAGTCAATACAACTATTAACCCTGGGGCAGTCATGGATGCTAGGTATTCCAGCCCAAAACAATACAGTTAAGTCTCAACTGATAATACTAATTGCATATGATACATGCTGAAACTAATGATAATAATGTGTATATATATAATACATGCTAAAACTGATAATGGTATATATATAATTTTTGTCATACTGTGCTGAATCTGATACTGAAACAAGATATAATATTTCTGCTGAAAATCATGTTGTATAACTAAGTTTCATGGTAAACATGATTTACTATTTCTATCATGCTTTCTCAAATTCATATTAAGCTACGATTCTATTTCTGAAATACTTTACGGGGACTTATATGGCTTTACTAAGTTTCAGCTGAACACGATAATATCCTGACGTACTTTACTAAATTACATACTGGGCATGCTGTACTATTTCTGAAACTTTCTACTAGAATTTATACTAGTTTGCGCTACTGAAATTACTAACTTGCCGAAAGAAACTAGCTTCACATATCTTGTCCCTTATCTTTCTGAGTATCTGGTGTAACTCGGCTAATTTTCAGCTATTTCTTCCAACTGCATTCATATTCATAGCAATTATAACTAAATTCATCAATATTCTGGAAGAAAATACTACTTTGAATATATATATATATATAGCCTAAACTTTGACTTATCGAAAAACAGCCGAAAACTCGCTATTTCTCGGAAGTCCAGAAGGGAGAAATACTCACTTTAGGGCTAGGAGTATATTGACACTAATTTGGAGCAATTCCACTTACCTTAGCTCGGTAGGACGACGGTTCGCCGGTCGAATTTCACGAAACTAACTCCGTAGGAATGCTCCCTGCAGCTTAATACTTCACTACCCAAGATTCATTCGAGTTTGGACCGTGTTTAATAGCATAAATGGAAGGAATTTCAAAGAAACCCTTCTTCCTCCTCTGTTTTCCTTCATTTCTACTGGAAATATTTGATATTTATCATTAAAAACCGAAGTGGGGGCTTTATATACTTGGGACTGCATCTCACCTCCGTGGCATGTTGGCCATCGCGGAGGTGAGCCCTCCGTGGCACGTTGGCCATCGCGGAGGAGCCTGCCCGGCCTTTTCTTGCGATGTTTTAACGCGGCGTTTGTCCGGTCTTCCCCCGGGCCTTTTTCTAGCATGTATGACATTCTAAAACTCTTAACTAATATGTGAATAGGCCATCTAAATGTCAAGAATTTACGGGGTGTAACAATAATAAAGTATTGTTATCATGATTAAATAGTGTTAAGTCCTTTATTTTAATTTAATTAGTTAATTAATTGCTTATTTATCCAAAAAGTATCTGTTGAGAATTGACATGAGCAAGTTTATGATATATTTATTCATAGACCATTAGAGTTATGCAAATTGGGATTTTCGGTTTGGGGTTTTCAATAGTTCTAATGAAATATAGACTTTGAAACGCTATGCGCTTGTTTTGATGATTTAACAAAGCTATTGAGAAACCAGGTTCTTTATTCTCGGGGTTGACTCTAATAGCTGTAAAAGCAGCTTTACAACTGCCACTGCCACCACAGACAATGGCAGAATTGTTATTGTCCCAGCCATTGACCCAATAGGAAAGATCCACTCTCACTCATCCTCTCATATACATGGAACAAGACAAGATGATAAACCAAGTTTTGAAAAATACAAAATAGGTCTTATCCTTTCATCTGCAAATACATTGGCTTTTTCTAAAAGACAAAGCTGCAACAACTTGATAGAACCAAATTCTTAACAAAGATTTTTGTATTGTGTTTTAGGCTGTTAAGTCTTTTGTCTTCTTATTCTTCACATTGTAAACCTACTCCTCTTTTGAAAAGCATTTGTAGGTTTTTTCAGTTTGTACTCGAACCATCTATGATAGCTAGAGTTAACCTTAGGTGTCTTTATAATAGAATCATTACAAAAGGATTGCAATATAGTTATCGCAAGGGGGAAGGGATTAAGAGTTTAACTCCTTGGTTGCAAGAGGTCGTAATCTAAACGTTGCTCTGTGATAGTGAACCTGGAAATACTACTAGGGTAGGTTGTGGTTTTTCCTCTCTTGAGTAAAGAGGTTTCCACGTAAACATCTTGTGTCATTTACTTTCTATTCTTATCTATGAAACCAGGTGAGACACCTGGTTCTCTATACATCTTGGTGGACTCTTGCAAACTGTCAATTGGTATCAGAGCATGTTCTTTCTAAAAGGTTAACCCCTAGAAAGGATCTACTAGATGGTTGCCCCACTAAACTTAAAATAATGACAATCTACCACCAGACCTCCCAAATTCAATGGCCAATACTATGGGTGGTGGAAGACGAGGATGCACAATTTTATAATGGTCGAAGATTCAGAGCTATGAGAAGTTATCTGTGACGGACCCTTTGTACCCATGAAGACACTAGAAGAACATGGTGGTAAAGTTGTTCCCAAGATGAGAAAGGAGTACAATGACACAAACAGGAAGAGTTGTGGAAAAGAACTTAAAAGCTAAGAAGTTCCTTGTATATGAAATTGGTTTGGATGAATACAACCGAATCTCAGCTTGTAGGACTACCAAGGAGATCTGAGAAGCATTATAAACTGCCCATGAAGGAAGAGTTCCAGTAAAGGAACAAGACAAGTAAAGTAGTCAAAAATAGACATGCTAACCACACAGTATGAGCTCTTTAAGATGAAGGAAGGAGAGTCCATACAACAGACACGCACCAGGTAACCTGAATAATCAACGAGCTTCACGTTCTGGGTGAAATTACTAAGACTAACAAGTTGGTCAAAAAATTCTCAATGTGTTGCCTGGTTCGTAGGAAAGCAAAGTCAATGTCATATAAGAAGCCAAGGACTTGGAGAAACTCACCATGGATGAGCTGATTGGTAACCTCAAGACCTACGGCTAAAGAAGTTACATGGATCTTGAAAGAAGAGAAGCCAAAAGAAAAACGAGAAAAGCCTCATGCTTAAAGCTGCAAAGAGTGATTTTAGTTAAGAGGAATCCAACATGGCTTAATCTCACTCACAAATTTTAAAAGCTAGTAAGGAAGAATGATAACTTTTCAAAGAAGGAAAATACTAGCAAATATCCAAAGGGTAATGGCTGCTGCTATAAGTGTGGAAAGCATGGACACTTGATCAAAGAGTGTCCTCTTCATAAGCAGGATCATTATCGAAACAATATTGAGAAGGCATCAAAGAGGAACCAGGTACATGACAGATTCAAAAGAAGAGACGTTGTCGACTTGGTTATGAAACAAGGTATGACTACCTGAGCAGACACTTCCAGCGAATCTGAGAAGGAGATGAGCAAGAAGACATATCCATGTTTGCTATGGATGATAGACCATCAATATATGAGTCCATATTTGCACTGATGGCCAAATTAAATGATGAGGACGACGAAGAGGTAAATTTTCTTTACATTTAGAAGAATCTTAAAACTTATTCTCTAAGGAATTGAGAGCTCTTGCCAACGTGTTAATAGATTCATATCATAGTCTTATTAACAAGAAAGACATGGTAGCTGCTAAACTAGATTGATCTAAAGTAGGAAAGAACTTTATGGCTGATAAGATCACTAAGTTAAATAAAGAACTTAGGGAAGCATCTCACAAAAATTCCATGCTAAATAATAAGTTTAAGAAGTGCATGGACAGTGAATCTAGAGGATAGAAGGCCTGTAGTGAAATTCATCTCAAACTAGAAAATAAACTTAAGAAAGTCAAGCTGAATCTCACTGCTCAGCTCGAGAGAAATGGGGAACTTGAGAAGGACCTGATCAAAGTCAAGACTGATCTTGAAAAGTCACTTAGCTGGACCTGGTCATCAAGCATTGGCTTTTGTGAATAAGAAGAATCTCAATTATAGAGAATACATTGGCTTTCAAAGAACAAAGACTCCCTATAACCATCACAACAAATAAGTGTCAAATCCTGATAACTGGTTGTATACTCATTGCGGTCAAAATGACCATTATAAGAATACCTGCCTAGCTAAAATTCTTGTTGTTAAAAGGAAGAGAAAAGGATCAAAATTGTCCCCTATATTTGGCTTTGGACTCAAAATAATCCTTATTATTTTACTTGGAGCACTAATAAACTGCTTTCTTTGCTAAATCGGTGCACTTTCAGTCTTGACTTTTAACTGAAATCACTAATGCACCTACTATCTTTTTTCTTAGACAATTTTTTGGTCGTTTATATATTGCAGAGTGAGAAAAAAAGAAGGCCAATACATTAATTATATGCTTTGAAGTGAAAAACCCAGAACAAAAATCGTGAGCATCATATCAGACCATGGCACTGAGTTTAAGAATGCTAACTTTGATGAATTTTGTGCTGAAAATGGGATCAGTCACAACTTTTTTTCTCCAATAACACAACAAAATACTGTAGAGAGGAAGAACAACCAGCACATTGATAATAGCTTGTGGAGTTCCGAAGAGGGTGACTCATAGCTGAAGCAAGAGAACCAACGTTCTGTTGGTTGAATTAAAGATCCGCTATATGGATCATGGGTTCTGCCAGCGGAATTTTTATTTCGATAGTCCAGGGGTATTTTAGTAAAATCCTATGCTTTTAACTTCTAAGTGATGTCATTTTGAAAATTCTAAAGGATGCATTAGAGGGTTTTACTTAGCTTAATGTCTTATTCCTCTCAAAAACATCGTAGGTTAGAAATCAAGCTCTTAAGGCAAGTAAGGGTTCTTCATCTTTATCTTCTCCAAGTCGATTGGGTCTCAATTCTAAGCAAGAATTCCATCAAGCCCAGGTATGTAGGGTCATGAATGGGGAATTTCTTCCACCCTCATGTCTAACTTCAAATCAACTTCATGAATTCAAGTCTCGAAGCATAATTTTATGAATTTCTAGGGTTAGACCCTATTTGAAGAAAGTTCTTTTGATCTCCTACAAATTCAATTCTCTTATGATTCAATCCATGTTTTATGATCATGATTACATATTTTATACAAGAATATCTTATGAATCTATGATTTCAAGTTATGATGACTTACTCTATTATGCATGAAGTTCATAAATCACAAGTTTATGTATCATAGCCGAATCAGCGACATTGTTTTCATAGCTAGTACACATATGTCAAGTATGTTTATGATTTTCATGTTTTCTAACTAACCCATGCAAAATCAAGTATGTTTGATGATTATGACTATGAGCAATATGCATGTTTTGGGAATAGTATTTAGCACCGAGTAGGTCGGGGTTCAGCGCATCCAGGTCTTAAGACGACGTGTCACCATAGGTATATTCATAATCGGGGCCTTGCCAGAGAATGTTTCCCCTGTCCGAATTAGGCTCACGAGTGATATTACGCCTTTATAATTCTTTACCTTGGCAAGGCTTAGGATGACTCTGCCAACTTGAGCAAAATAATTGGACATCATGTGCTCATTCACGATGGTATCAGTTATGAGAATCTCTCATTGTTCCTCATATTTTAACTCATTCATGTTCAAGATTTACGATATCATATTTTATAGTATATTTGACCCATTGATCAGTTTATGATCTTTTACTTACTATTTCAAACATAGTGAGCTATATGATTTTACTTTCAAAATCTTGGATCATTATGCTTCAGTTTATGATGAATAACTCATATTTATGACTATCTAACAATCATGATTTTAGCATATTGCCCCTACTCTCCTGTTTTACGTATCCTACTTACTCAGTACATTCAAAGTACTGATCGCATGTTTTTGCACTAAAATGTCTCATAATATAGATTCAGGTGATCAGTCCCAGCCGCGCCGCTAGATTCTATCGGCTCTAGCTTTAGTAGATTTGGTGAGTCCTCATCATCCGAGGATGTTCTTTTTGATACATGTTCTCCTTATGTCTTTTAGTTTCACGCTTTAGTAGAGCTAGTTGGGAGTGTTCTTGCATCAGCTCATCGTATGACTATAGACTTTCAGACTTGATGTTAGATGTTTCAATGGTTTTGACTTATTATCGCTTCTCATATAATTTATGATATCATAGGCTTTTGCCCATGCCTTATGTTATGCTCTACGAATGTTTCGCTTAGTTATGTTGTAAAGTATGTTATGCATGTGCCATAGGTTAGTATGGAGCCATTCGTGGTTCTAGGTCCCGTATTTTGGTTCGGAGCCATGTTCAGGTCATGACAGTTTTCTTTGGCCTAGTAGGAAAGAAACACAGAATTTAATTTTTCATGTTTGTTAAGATTCTAATTACAGTTTATTCACATAAGATAAACATTTCTCTAGATAGCTTAATTCTTTCTTTTACATTGATCTCTGGACTGTCCCTAATAACCACAATAGGTGCAGAGTTTAGATTCCAACTTGAAATTTGAATTTAGTGTTTTTTAGGCTTACTGGAACCCTAGACCTTGTCTATATCTTGAATTTGATTCGTGAATAGTCCTAAATATTTCTGATGACTTTTTTCATTTAATATTTCTTTCTAGTTCACACATTGCAGAGGATAGATTTTCTTGAAGAGCTTTATTTTTTTCATTCCTTAGTTTAAGGTCTTTTGTTAAAATCTTTATTTTTTCAATCAAGGTTATTCTTCGCCTTCTCTGTATCTCCATTCCCTTTCTCATATAGGACTAGTTTTTCTTGGTTTTCCAAACTTAGAGTTTCAAGTTGATTTATTGTCACAGGTTTTAGCCAGTACCTTGTAGTTATCTTCTATTTTTGAACTTTAAGGAGGCATAAGCACTTAAGAGTTGTTCCTTCTCAGATGAAAAGGAGTTAAGTTCATTAAGGAGAGTCTTAGAAAAACGCACTAGTTCCTTTTGTGAATGAGATTGATGCTTTCTTTCAAGTTAAGAAAATTTACCTCATGAGGCTCTTCTTCACTGTCAGATTCAGAATTTGCCATTAAAGCAAGTAGGGATTGGTCTCTTATATATTCTTCATTTTCAGATTTATCACTGGAAGTGTTACCCATGGAAGCCAGTGCCTTTTTGACAACAATATCAACTTCCTTGGTGGTCATTTTTCTGCTGAGATCTAGAGACTAATCCTTCTTGATTTCTTTGGATTTGTCCTGATGTTTTTTCTGTATTCAATTTCCCACAGAGGACAAAGCTCATGAAATGATCTGGACTTTTACATTTCTGACAAACTTGATCACGATTGGATTTGTCGAAGGATGCAGGGATGTTCTTTTTTAAAATCCTTACCCTTTCCTGATCATACGTTGAAATCTCCTAGTTAATAGCTAGGTTTTCATCTTCAACATCAGTGGCCTTGGGAACTAGGTTCTTCTCCTTTCTTTTAACTAAAATTTCATGCTCCTGCAGCTTCTTGAGTTCATATGTCTTAAGGTTTCCAATAAGTTCATCCATAGTGAAAGAGTTCAAATAATAAGTTTTTGAAATTGCTTCTATCTTGCTTTCCCAAGCCTCAGGTAATACAGTGAGCAGTTCTCTAACTGCTTTGCTAGTGGACACACTTTCTCTATGAGAGTAAATTTTATAATAGATGGGAACCTGGTGTACATATCTTGTATGGATTCTCCGTCCTTCATTATAAAGATTTCGTACTGTCTATTAAATATATCAATTTTTTACTTCTTAACCTGATTTGTACCTTCAAGTGCAGTTTGTAGGGTATCCCAAATTTCCTTGATAGTGGTGCAAGAAAAACTGCAATTGTACTAGTTAGGTCCAAGTACGCAGATCAATATTTTTCGGGCCTTAGTATTTTTTTGTACAGCAATTTTGTCTTCAACATTAAAGTCTAATATTCCCTTGGGTACTTGAATCTTCTCATCTTCACTCATCTTCATAGGAATAAACAGGTCTATCAAGAACTATTCCATCATGATTTTCTCTAATCAGGTGGTCCATCATTTTATTCTTCCACCATCCATAATACTTTCCATTGAACACTGGTAGCTGAGTAGTTGATGCCCCTTTTTGAGTAGTTGGTGGTGCGGTAATGGGATTTTTTTCAAGATTTTATCCTTATTTTGAAAATAAACTGCTATGGTACCAATTGAATTAAATATACACCTAGCCAGCTGTAACTTGCAACTGTAGAGAACGGATTCAGACGTGAACCTTGATAAATCATAATCAACACATAAATTTATTATGAAAAACTCCTTGCTCAAAGGAGTAAAAAGCCATGACATACACCTCCGTAGGATTTTCAATCACCAATTCCTTTAAATCAACAAGAATAGATTTTGAGGCTACAAACTCTATAATCTAAAGGACTAACTGTAGTATCTCAACCCTACAGTTAACTCTAACTGTATTAAATAATTGAAGAAGAACACCACTTGTTCAACTTCTTCTAGCTAATCATCTAAGCAAATATACAAAGTAGATCACTTTAATAAGAACTTCAAATTATAGACTCAACTTCACAACCTAAATAAAAAAGAACTATCTTTAAATTTGATGTAAATTGAATCTAGTGTCTCTAACTGGATTCCTCTTCTGAATTTCTTCAACCGAGAATGTGCGTTGTATCTGCTAATAGAGAACTTCTATTCTAATGATATTACCAATTCTTCTATACAAGTCTCTCTTAGATTTTCCTAAAGTTTCCTTGTTGAACTCAAACTCGTATAAGGAACTACTTTCCTTTTAAAACGCTCCCTTATCCAACTACATCCAGCTGATTAGATGGATTCTATGTTATAAACAAATGTGGTTCACTTGTAATAAATAAAGCATGTGATAGCACGAATAATCACTTAACCTTGTTCTCTCAACAAATTATCTAAAACCTGGTTCACCTTTACATATTTGTCCATCATCAAAACTACATGATATAAGATCTTATTTTCCAACACTTACCTCATGCAACAATCAGCATGTTTCTCTTGAGAATCAAATATATAACCTTGGTTCTAATACCATTTGTTCGATCATGATTCCAACTTGGGCCACCCTAATCCCTCCTGGGTGCTACCATAGACAAGATATTGATATTACCCAGGGGCAGATCTAGATGGGAGTAAGGGGGTTCTCTCAACCGAAAAATTACATTGTATATATTAGGTTAAATTTGAATATTATGTATATATAGCCTTTAATGAACTCCCTTAGCAATATGAAAAGGTGTAGCCCAATGATCAACGGGGTTCATTTGTGTGTTTGCATCGGGAGTTCGATTTCTCACTCACACTTGTTTTTGTAGCTTTTTAAAAAGTATCTTTTCCTTTCTCACTCATTTTTCTATTTAATAAGTAGTTGGCTTTTGACCTTTTTCATTCCTTTAAATGAGTAATTGGGCCTGCATTAGTTAGAATATTAATCCTATGTACTTTTTATTTACGTAATAGTTAGTTATTTTCTATTTTGCCCAAATATAAATATTGAGTCTAGCATATTTTGTACAAAATTTTATAATAGTTGGAATGGAAAAAGAAATTCAATTTTCTCTCTTTTATTATGCTCTTGGTACTAGTTTAAAGTCCTAGCTAGATTTATATAATTTTTAATTATTTTTCAATATTATTACACTTCTCAATCAAAAAAAAATAAAATATGCAATCACTTTTTATACGTTTTATGTCATGCTTAGTCAAAATATTTTATAAATGACTAGTTTTACATATATAAGAGGTTTGCATTTTGTAAAATTTTACAGATTATTTTATCGAGTTACATAACTCGTTTGTTTCAACTATCTTTATCATTCAACATATTAATATTGATTTTACACAATACATTTTATTTTTATTTTTATTATTATTGAGTACTAAATATATATAATAATTTAATACTCACATTTTTTAAAGAACCTTGATTTTTTATCTTTTTGGAGGCGGGTGGTGGTAATAATTTGAAAGAAAAAATAAAAAGTTTAAAATAAAATAAGACACTACAAAGTGAAGGTACAAAAAAAAAAGAAAAAAAGCAGAATAATTTATAAGAAAGACTTGAAGAAATGTTAAAAGAGTATGATAAGCCAGATTAAAATTTAGCTTGCATCCTTCCGATTTATTTTTATATTGTAATTCTATGTGTTTACTTCTTCTGTGTCGAACTCTCTAAATAAAAAATTTTGTCAGTGACACTGACGCTACCCAACAAATACTCTATCACTCTTACCGTATTTCTAAATGTACATTCTATTATTTTTAGTTTTATCGTATGAATCATAAGTTTATATCACGATAATTCACCGAACATTTGTTTATATCATCGTAGATTAAGATATTGGCCTTCTTCTTTTTTTATTTATTTTTTATTTTAATGAAATCTTGTTGTGATTATTTGTCTGCAGTAGTGCTTTGTTTCTCTCGAAATTAGCACCTTATCCCAATTATAATAATCGGTCCAATTATTGCCGCAGTTATGAGGTTGCTTTCTATCGTTTTCTTTTTTAAAAAGGTCAAATATATACGTAGCCTCCTAAATTTATTTTTATTTTTTATTTTGGTATTTTATTTTAAATTTGTTTTTTTTTAACTTTTTAATTTTATTTTTTATGTTTCATTTAAATATAAAATATTATTTTTAGATTTTTATTATTTTTATTTATATATTTTAATTACAACTTTATAATTTAAAAATCGACATATGTTCATTAGTTTTCGTAAAAAAATAAAAAAATAAACAAAAGTCTATTGATTATTTTTTAAAAATAATAATTTTTTTATAATTTTTGTGCATTTTTACAGGAAAAATAATTGACGAACATACGTCGATTTTCTTAAAGTCTGTCAGTTTTCTTTTTAAAAAAAAATCATTGACAATCCAACGGAGTCTACTAAATTTTAGTGCACTTTAATAGTGTTTATTAGCAATGAACTGGAGTTTTTTTTATTTATGAGTTCATTTTACCCGTATTGGAGTGATTTAAAAATTAGGAAGCGGGTATTTAGGTTAAACCCAGATGACCTCAATCGATGATATGAATAAAAAAATATGACTTTATTTAATTGAATATTTTGTACCTTTTTAAAAATATTTATCAATACGTGTTGAATAGTTTATACCAAATAATATTTTTTGTCCTTAAATGAAACATAAAAAATAGAGTTGGGGGGGTTAAAATGGAACAACACTGAGATGGAACGCCAAAATGAAAAATGAAAGCAAGTTTGAGACGTTATGTATGTATGTATTTAGCCTTTTAAAAATGATGATAGTACGTGGAGTACTCCATCCATTTCAAAATAAGTGGTGCTTTCAGTTTGGACACACCCTTAAGAAAATTATTCATTTTAAAATATATATATAATTATTCCTAATAAATATACGAAAAAAGATGTAACTCTTTAATATATTTTTAATTATGTAAAACTTTCTCTATATACATAAGAATAAAATTGAAAGAACATCATTAATGTCTTCTTAGTTTTGTAAAACACCACTTATTTTAAAATAGAAAAGGCATAAGTACCCCTAGACTATGATCATATTTTCAATTACACACCTTTTCTTTTAGGGGTTCCTATTACCTCCCTTGAGCTATTTTAAAATGGAATATATATCCCCTTAAAGGTTGAGGTGAAAAAGAGAGTGTGCTCACCTTCTTGAAGGCATGTGAGAGGCAAAATAACTTAAAATCTAATTAATATGGACATATTTTATTTTATAATTAGACACTTTTTAATTAATTAGATACTTTTTAATTAATTAACATTAAAATTTAAATAGATATTTTTTAAATTATTTTTCTTTCCGTTTTTGTGAATAAGTCAAATTTTATTATTTTTATCCTTTCTAATAATTGACGCTATTGTTGACTTTGTCGTTTCTTCAGATTATTTTTTATTCTGATGCCAAATTTAATAGTTGAATTAGTTTTAATAAGATTTTTTTTTGAAAATTTTAGTTTTTAAAAATGTTAGGGTTCAATTTATTTTTAGTGTTTAAATTATTATTTTGATTTTTTAAAAAATAAATATATTTTTTCGATTTATACATATTTGATTTTCTAAAAAATCTTAACTAATAACATTATGTTACCGTTGACTTTGTCTTTAGTAGCACTAATTACTTTTAAAAAGAAATAAATTTGATCAGTGTTGATAATATTAATAAAAAATTTATTTAAAAAAATTAAATTTAAATCAATTATTATAGGAATGTAGTGCGTCTATGAGTTGATAATAATATTATAAGACTACCACTACATCTACAAATTATAATTTTTATAATAAATTTATATTTTTTAAGACAATCTAAATTCAACTTAATTTCTATTACTTTTTAGTAGCACCAATTAAGTTAAAAAGAAAAAATTAATAAAATTTGATTATATTTCACAAAGAAAGAAAGGAAAATAATTTAAAAGATATTAGTTTAAGTTTTAATGTTAATTATTTATGTGTACTAATTAATTAGAAAGTGTTCAATTAAAAAATGACATGTATTCATATTTTTTGATCTATCACATGCCTCCAAGAAAGTGAGCACTGAGCATATTCTCTTTGTCATCTTAACACTTAAAGGTGTATATATTTCACTTTAAAATAATTTAGAGGGTAATAGAATCTCTTAAAAAATATATATATATATATAATTATAAATATGATCTTTAATTCAAAAGATATTTGTGCCTTTTTCCAATAACGAAAGAAGTATATTATAAAAATAGTCAATTCCAAAATTATTTCCCCTTTTTCCTGTTTAGCTACCCATGTTTAAAACTTATTATAGATCAATTAATTTGAAATCATACGAAGTAGGCTTATAAATGATTTCAAGCCCGGGCCCTCCCCCTTTTCTTTTGTTCGAGGTATTGCCCTTGTCACCCTACATTACGCAACTTCATTAAAGTTAATTTTAATAGTATTAATTAAAAGATAATTTATTAATATCAATTTTTATTTTTTTTAAATTTTTTTAGAGATAGTTAAAAATTTAATTAAAAAACAATAAATATATCATTTATTTGGAATTATAAAAAGAATATCAAAATTTTATTTATTTTAAATAGGAGGAAGTAATCTATAGATGATACCATATGATATGTTCTTGATTGTGTGGATAAGGTATAGTAACTAAAGACTAAGCCTCGTGTTTTCATTTCCTTTCTTTTCGTTTATAGTTTATAATATCTTCAATTTGATATTATAAAGTATTACGTTTAAAAATATATTTAAAGTATTTAAAATTTTTAAATTTTTATATATTTATTTTTTTTATATAAACTGTCATTCATTATTTATTAAAATATCCTTCAATTATGAATTGCTTATTTTCCTACTTGAAATATCATCATCAATCAAAAAAAAAAAGTGAGCAATTGATAATTTATGCGTGTTTCGATAAATATTTAATAATAATTCAGAGAGAAAATTGTATATATAATGCTCACAAAAACTAAAAAGGTGAAACGCATTGTGTCTATTATAATTTAAAAACTTGCGTCCACCTTTGTTGAAAAAGATCAATATATTGTGTCTTTATATACATTTTATTTCCCTTTCTCCAACTCCGTGTGCTTTCTACGTAACTATATTAGGTTTTAATTAGGGTACAGATTAGTTGTATACTTAATTAGAAGCTAGCTCCTATTTAATACTCTAGTTACTTTCTCTAACTCAAATTATTTATCATAATTTCTAAAAATAGCATTCTCAAATTGTTTATTAAATTTTAGAAGTTCAAAGTAGAATTAATTTTTTTAATTCTTAATATTATTAATTATTTTTAAAGATCGTAAACACTTTTATTATAAGATGATAACACATAAATATTTAATGAAGATTTTAAAAGATAAATAAAGATAAAATAATAAGAAAAAGTTACGAAAATTGATTTGAGACTAGTGGAATATACTTTATTTGAATTTCTGGTTCATTGGCTTATGACATAATTAAAAGATAAAAGGATTGGTTAAGTCTTTCCAACCATTTGTCTCCAATGTGCAATTAGTTTTATTTTCACTTTTCCCCAAAAGTAAGATTTGTTTTATTGACCTCCACATATTTTTTTATTTATTCCTTGACCTAACATGTTTTGCTTTTGTATTTTTTTTCTTCTTGTCACAAGACTTTACTTGTTCCATTTGCAATGTTATTGTGGTAGCCATGTATTGTTTTTTTTATATATATAGTTAATTTTAAAAAAAATATTATATTTTTATGAAATAGTAAAGCACACTACTATTCTTATTTCCAATGAAAAGAAAGAATAGAAAGTAAAGGTTGGAGAACTCTAATGCCTTCGAAAGGGCAGACACTTTTTTCCTATACCTCACAAATTAGAAATAAATTGTAGCTGCAATATCACCAATTTTTTTGTTTTCATTGTCTCATTATAAGTGACATATAATTTTTTAAGCTAATTTTAGAAAAAAATATTTTTTTATACTTAAAAACAATTTCATTTTACTTATCTTTAATTAAATAATTTATAATTATATAGTTATTTATAATTTATTTTAAATTATAATTTTTTTATAAATATCTTTTTTAAACATTTTTTTATATATATAATTAAAGGTTATCACATGAAATAAGACGGAGGAAGCTTGTCTTTGGTTGAGCCTTTTGCCTTATCCATCTTCTCCTTCCTCTAAACTCAGTAATCCGGGAGATGTTATAAAGAGTGAAAAACTATTATTGATTCTTTTGGAGAAAAGAAAAAAGAAAGAAGAAATTTAAAGCCACATCAAGAAAATGGGACTGCAAAAATAATTAACCATAATCGTTTGATTGGGTATATTAGAAAAAATAATACAAACACTAGCTTTGTGTATTACTAATATTTTGTTTGGTATAATTTTTCAACCTACACTCTATTAGGTATTAAGCTATGTATAACTAATGCATTAAAAATCATGGTATTAGTAATGTAATGATTGTTAATGCATGCATTAGCATGGTTAAAGACATAATTGTCTCTCAAAACCTTTTCCACATCCTTTCTATCTTATTTGTGGAGGATATTTTTATTAATTTTTAAAATAAATTATTCAATGAATGTTATTTTTAACACAGTAGATCAAACACAGAATAAGAAATAACCTCAACATAACTAATGCAAGCATTACTAATACGATTTATTCAATATTATTCTTATACACTCTACCAAACAACCATCTTACCTTGCTTACTTTTGCTCTTCTAGCTCCAGGTATTTGATTTTTTTAAGTGTAATAATAGATCTTTCATTTTATCGTAACAAAAACTTTGCAAACTTTTTTGGACAATTAACCTAATTAATCGCAATGACCTATTCCTACTTGCTCATCCACCATAAACGATATTAATAGACTTGGAATATCAATAAGATTATTTTTTTTCTTTTAAAAAAAGGATTCCTAAAAAGAGCAAAATGGCCGAATCAAGTAATTATTTTGTCAATAATGAATTTCTTACCACAGAAACATGCTAATAATGATCTCTCGGGAGAATTGATGATTGTATTTTTAGTGCTAGTATACTTGAGGCTTTTTAATTGATTAGTTATAAATAGCTCTAAGGATGGAATAAAGGATTATCTCTGACCTATATTAATATATTACCTATATTGATATATTGATGATGATTTTCTAATCTCGCAGAACAAAATGTAATATAATGAGATATAATATAATAAAAACAAAGATAGGTAACAGTTGTTTGACCTGAATTTGTGAGGGTTACAATGAGTTGAATTAATAAAGAGAAATTAATATAAAATAACCGCTCATTAAAATAATAGCCAACATGTCACACCCCTCCTTGACAGGCATAACTGACACTATGCCACACTGGACTCTGAGATGACCTAACGGATATATACACCTCTGGTACACACCAACAATATATAATCAAGAAAACAAACAAGTATATATTGGATTAAAGAAGCCCTTGGCTAGCAAGACCGCAATACAACACTTGTGCAGATAATTAGCTGACACAATAATTCATAACAACAATATAATCCTGTGTGGGCTAACGAAACCACCATGCTGTCTAATATCACAAATCTCTGTACAAAAAAACGAGACCATCATGGTATTTAAATCAAGTAAAATTAAAAGTAAACATATATACAAGGGTCATTAAGTCCGTCAAACTGTCGATACAAAACACCAGCCAACATGGCCAACAACGCACTGCTATATAATCTCATAATATGCAAGCCTCTAAAGAAGAAATATTTGATCGGAACAAGGCTTCGACCTACTAAAAAAATTGTATAGTAAAAGACAAGCAACCCTTTAAAGTATGGCAACTCCAAAAGAAAGGAGCTGACCAATTTAGTGAGCCTGAGCTGCTACTGAGGAGGTCTTTGAACCTGTCTATCAGAACCTACATGCAAAAGTGCAGTGCTCCCAGGCTTGGGCTTCTGGGAATTAAAGTGAGCAAAATAATAAAATTTGGGCTGCCCAAAGACCAATCTGACCCAGCTGGCTCGTGACCCATTTCTTTCCAGACAGTCCGCGGTAAAATGCTCATAACTTTTTACTCTGATGTCGGATTGATAAACAGTTTGATGTTGTGGAAACTAGACGCAAAAATCTTTAATCTGATATGATTAGGCCTCCTAAATCTTTATAAATTGGGATAAAATCTTCAAGACATCTGACCCAAATTTCTGAAAATAATTTGCGATAACTTTTATGATTTTTGTGTTACAATTAGCTCGACTTCAAATCTTAACATACTATTATTGAGTGATTTGAATACTTCATAACATATTCTTCTTATGGTATTAGCACTCTTAGTCATATCTTGAAAGTACGAGTTAATTGCTTAAATTATATTGGGTATTATACAATAAATATATAATTTTTGTATATCAATGTATAATATATATAATATTTTTTAAATAAAATAATATATAATTAATGTAATTAATTTTTGCCGACCGGCCAAATATGTCACTTGCTCAACAATAAGCCACCCAAAAGTTAGTTAGACTGAGATGAATTAGTTCAAGATGTGTTAAATAATAGGATATAACCCAACTTTTATCAAGTTTTAATTTTTTTTATTTATCTTTTTATAATTATTTGATTACCAAACAAAATTAACTAAAAAATATCTTCTTTATTATAACTATATATAACACGTCAAATAATTATTTTTCTTTAATTTAAGATTCTCTACCTCTAAGGTAGAGATAAATTCGTGTACAATCTATCCTCTCCAAACCGCATTTTGTGGGATTATATTGGGTATGTTATTATTATTTTACTTAGCTCAAATCAGTACAACTTCTAAATAGACTGAATTTACAAAGGTCAAAGTGGACTACGCTAATAAATGCACTAGAATAAATTGAAATTGAAACTTTGGCATTGCGTACCAACTACAAAAAGAAATTGACTTTTATCAACCCAATTTTAAAAAATTGGCACAAAATGACCATTATCATTTTTTTTGGCTAATAAAAGTAGCAAACAATGACCCGTGTATTGTAAAATAGTTGGATGTCATGTGGCTCAAGCCTTTTCTTGATGTCCAAGTTGGGAACCTAGAGGTACTGTAGCAAATTCTTTTGCCCAAATCCTTTAGGCTATATATCCTTTCACTTGTATTAAGTGACATACAGAAGAAAAGGGAATAAGACAAAGAAAGAAAAGTTTTGCCTCTATCCTTTGATTGTAATTTATTTCGTATTTTATTTTTATTTTATAATATGGTATCAGCACGAGTCTCTATCATTTTAAGAAAATATTTTGAAAATATCGAAGCTATATACTATTTTTCTTAATCAATGACAAATTTTTTGAAACTTGAATTTCTTTTCCTGGATATATCGTGCAAAGGCTGTCTATCATGGGTGTTGGATGCCCAAATTCATCTTGATGTGATGAGTTTGGCAGACAACATCAAATACAAAAATTAGACATCAAATCAAGACCATGCCAAAGTAATATATTTTCCCCCCATCATCTTGATGAAGATTTTTTAAAATAGAATATCTCACTGTTAGAGATTCTCTTGTGCTACGGAATAATTTAAAATATAGATATGACCACCTGAAAATGGATGTTCTTCCACAATCACGTTATGACTGGACTTATTTGAGGTTACAAAACTTTAAATCTATTAGTGAGCATAATTTCTCCATGTTTAAAATTATTTCACAATTAAAATTATATGTAAAAAAAAATCATTGATAATGATACATTGGAGAACATTCACCACTTTTTCAGCCTTGAGTATTCTCCTACAGCAGCAATACCGAGAAATGAGATTCAAAATATATTCTAAACTAATTTCACATCTTCTTGTTGCTAAACAACATAATGACATTTTAATGAAAAATCATGAAAGTCGATTTACTAGTTCTATTCTATTCCCTGAAGTGAATGATATAAATTTTGATCAATCTAAGGGTGAAAAATATCGTGGTCTAATCATGGTCATGATAGTGGTCAAGAAAAAAATACTAATCATGATGGTTATCTTGCACCAAATAATGGTCTTTACCACCAACAGTGGAAGAAGAAGGATGAAAAACATGAAGTGGTGCAACAGAAAAATTTAGAAAATAAATGCTATTGATGTGGAGGAAAAAGACACTGGTCACGTACCTGTCATATCCAAGGCACCTGATTAAATTCTATCAAGTATCCCTGAAGAAGATGGATAATAATTGTAATGATCCATCCGTCGTTACGGGGCGATTAAATCGAGAGCATTCTATCTTCGCCTAGGTTCACGATGGGAAGTGTTAGAGGAGTTGGATTTAGACTTGGGTTTGAGAAATGAAAAATGTGCGGGAAATAAAATACACAAGGTAACCTTCACAATTCATTGACTCAACCTTTCCTACCCCTCTCACCTAAGGGTCTATCACCTAGACGGATTCTTTTGAATTTAGATCAAATATGGTTCATATTAGTACTCATTTCAAGACCATGTACTCGGACCCATAATTGTCCCTTTTACCTATTCATTTGCAAGAAATTTTTGTTAATGCATAATAATTTCTTTCGAAGAGATGCAAAAGAAAAATTTAGAAAATAAATGTTATTGATGTGAAGGAAAAAAGACACTGGTCACGTACTTGTCATACTCAAGGCACCTGATTGAATTCTATCAAGCATCCTTGAAGAAGATGGATAATAATTGTAATGTCTCATCCATCGTTACGGGTTGATTAAATCGAGAACACCCTATCTTCACCTAGGTTCATGGTGGAACGTGTTGGAGGAGTTGGATTTAGACTTGGGTTTGAGGAATGAAAAATGTGCAAGAAATAAAATACACAAGGTAACTTTCACAATTCTCAACATTTCCTGTCCTCTCACCTAAGGGTCTATCACGTAGATGGATTCTTTTGAATTTAAATCAAATATGGTTCATATTAGTGCCCATTCCAAGACGATATACTCGGACCCATAATTGTCCCTTTTACCTATTCATTCGCAAGAAAATATTGTTAATGCAAAATAATTCTTTCGACGCCATCGCGATGATTTACTTACTCCACTCTACTACTACGGTTTATCACAATTAATCATTCTCTCCTTACCTCGATTTGTTTTTAAGCTAGTTGAGTTATACTACCAGTCTTGTGTTTTTATTTCATAACGATTAAATTGCAACATTAAACTCCTATAGCCACACTAGGTCTGATCATTTCCCTCTTCTCTTTATCCGAACTATTACAATCATTCACCCTGAATTATACCATTAAGATCACGCGATCAAAATTTAGAATCACGAGCAATTATCATCACATATC
Source organism: Datura wrightii (assembly GCA_035772735.1). Classification (NCBI taxonomy): domain Eukaryota; kingdom Viridiplantae; phylum Streptophyta; class Magnoliopsida; order Solanales; family Solanaceae; genus Datura; species Datura wrightii. The sequence continues at coordinate 138,138,432 of JASDFA010000007.1, read as the reverse complement.
ATCAAAACGAGGGTATCAAGAACATCACCTCAAGAATAATTCATTAAAGACATCACATCAAGAATATACCCCCCAATATTAGTTATCAGTTAGGTTTCACTTCTTCCCATGTTCTCATACTTAGGATTAATTCTCAAATTTTATAGTTACGTCACTATAATTCTTTCATCACTTCATCATATTTTATGATCCCTCTACCCTCATCAATCGCACGTAATAGTACAAACGTATATGCTTCACTAATTATAGTCTAACACAACGTTAAGCCATAACCTACCTAGGCGCCAAGCTAATGCCAAGAAAGTATTAGCACTCCAATTCTTGCTTCGAATCCAACGCTTCTTGAAAAATTCCACTGGAAAAGATGGTGAAGTTTTCTCTTCTCTAGCCACCCTCGTCTTTTCCCTTGCCAAAATAATTAGGATTAGTTCCCAGAGCGTTTTTAGTGAATAAACCTTATTACAATAGGATCTGGTTTTTTTTTAAGAAAAAAGAAAAAAGGAAAAACACGGAGTTCTGATCTGTGCATTTCGCTGCAACTGATGCATGCTCCACTGCAGTTGTCCCGCTATGGCCTGAAGTGTCCGCTGTAGCGATTCCGTTGCCGGGTCCATGAAATTTTTTTAATTCCGTGCCTTTTCAGTTGCTATCAATGAATATTTTTCATCCCTACTAAAACTATCATCAGTCCCCCATGAACTTTTAAATTCTCACGTCAATATTAGTTAACAATTGTTACAATGAAAAAGATCATAAAAGAGTGAAAGAGATAATGAAGATGTAAATATTATTAGGTATAATGGTAATAACTACACCAGTAATAAATATCCACACATGATAATATTATTTACACAACTCTTTATATGGTAAACGAGTTATGTGTGTGCGCATTCTTCTATTAAAACAAGTAGCATATTTTAATAGTGATTAAACACATGTTTCAGCTTTATTGTGTTCATAATTTAAAATGTGTGATCTAATAATCGTCGTCTCAATCAGAACCTCTTTGGTTTAGCTGAGAAAAAATGTTTTAAATTAATTTTTATTTTTATTTATTTTTAATATAAACTAAGTTATTAAAGTTATTTTAAAATATATAATTTGAATAAAGTTAGGCAAATCTCCCCTTTACTTTTTATTAGGAGTATAGTTCTATTTTTTATTTGTAAAATCGAATATAATAATTTAAATAAATTAATACAACCTTGATTTTTTCTCTCTTTTTTTTTCTTTTCAAAATTTTAATTATTATTTTTCTAATATGCACAAAAAATTTAAAATTTTGTCAAAGATTTGAGTGAGTTATTGAAATAAGAAAAATATTATAGAATGAAAAATACTTATAAGCTGATCAACCAAACACCGTCTAAACATACAAAATGTAGATCCTATCATTTTAATCTTGACAAATAAGTCACGATATGAAAATTCACCTTAATTATTCACATAAAGTTAAATGTTATTCTTTACGTATAATTATTTATTTTTAAGTTTTGTTTTAATATTAATTTTTTAAAAATAAAAAATCCATCATTGTGATAGAGGTGTTAGGCACGACAGGGATGAAGGATGTACCACCTTAAGGCTTAAATATATAAATAACTTTAATAGCAAAAGATGCACATGTAACTCATTGCAGAAATATTGGATTTGCCTGTAGATACAACATGGAGATGGAACAATTTGACCTTTTGAGATACAAAGGGTGGTTGTATTAGCTAGGATGTTATCGAAAAAATTTATTAAAATCAAAATTGATATTGTGTTTTTTCTTTTTAATTATAAAAAATTGATAAAATTTAGTTTGATTTTAATTTTAAATAAAAAAATCGAAAAGAATCAAACCAAAACCAATTATATAAATACCTATTTTAAAAAATGTAATTTCACATACACTATTAAAAATAGAGATTTTTTCACTGTAAATTAATGAAAATTTTGTGTTATAATCATGATTTTTCCACCCATTTTGCACCGTGCCAGTTCACTGGAAAAACGCATGGTGGGAAACAGATTCCCACTGAAATAGTGAAAAGTTTCATGATTTTTCCATCTGAAAATACTATTATTATTTTTTCTCACCCGTTGAATCAAAATATTGGTGGGAATAGTCACTTAACATTTTTTTATGAAAAAAGAGTGATTTTTTAGTAGTGATGTGTGTGTGTGTGTGTATATATATATATATATCAAATTTAAATTAAATTCAAAAATTTATAAAGTTAAAGAACCAATATAAATCTAACAAGGTGTAAACAAGGTGAAGTAATAAGACAACAAGATTATTAAACTTAGACTTATGGAACAAATAAAGATGCTAGAACAAAGATTGCAGGCGGTAAAGTTTGAGTTATATCAGACACAGATGAGTATGAAAGATTATAAAACTGAACAAGTACAGCGGGGTTCTCCATCTCCAAAGAAAATGGATGAGAAAGGTGTGCATTCCCCGACGAATGCAGTGACTAAGGGCTATGAAGAAATGAATAATGGAAATAATTTATTAATGTGGTAGGATTTGTATCCCCGAAACAATAAAGGGTGAGTCATCTAAGAAAAAGATAATGAAAATAAAAAAATAAAAAAAAAGGACAAAGTGGAACAATTAATCGAACAGACACTGATTTTCTACAAAACAGAAAGAATACCTCAACAGAACAAGAACCCCAGGACAAATATGAAGACACAAAAGAGGAAAAAGAAACCCAGAATGAATCAAACGAAGAAGTTCATGAAGAGGAAAATTATGACTCAGCAATGAGTTTCAATTCAATCGCATTACATAATCTAGACACGTGAACAGTCTTTGAAGATATGACAAAAATAGGAATAGCCAGCAGATAAAGAACTGTACAAAAAAGATACGCGGACGGTCAGAAAGACAATAGCAGATAAAGGAAACTGTGCAAGATAAAAATAGTACCAAAGAGATAAGAAAAAAAAATACATATGTGGACGGATAGAAGCTAAAGACAACTAAAGTAAAGATAGAAAAACAATTATGTATATATATATATATATATATATATAGACATACACTTTTATATAATTATTTTTAAAAAATTACTATATATATTAATATTTTACTCTCTTGATTTATAGTCTAGTTCTTTGACTTGTCTTCGCATCGTGCTTTAATTTGTAGTCTTTATTTTGTAAGTCCAAGAATTTACTTTATGTTTAAATTAACTTGTGTCTAGTTGAGTTATTGAATCAACTATCAATATTATTTAATTCAATTATCATAAAAATATCTTAGTAAATCGTGATTTTTTTTTATTTATAGTATTATATTAGAATACAATATTAAGATCATATCGATTATTCAATTTAGACATGTAAGTCACATATTTTTAAAAATATTGATAAAAATTAATTTAATTAATTTAATTTAATTTCAATATTTAAAAAAATCCAATTTAATTAATTTAGTTTCTTTTTAGAAAAAAAATAACCCAAATTGAATCATAAACACCCTCCATTGATCTATAAATCTGGGACTTTATAAAAGGGGGCAAGGAACGTCTTTATATAAATTATTTCTATTTTAGTGCAAGTCATATATATCTATTATATACAAATTAATCTGGGAAATTCAGACTAACTAGAATTTGGTCTAATAATATCTATCAGACAGAATTATAGGCGTTTTACATGTCAATTATTATCATATATCTATACGATATTTATCTTATATATTTTTTTACTAATTCATGATTTATTATCATTTATGCGTAGATAGATTATTATCCTTCAATTTTTATTTATTTTTTGTTAGTCTAACTTTCCCCCCTCATAGTACTCATTATCAAATAATAAGAATTATTGAGTAATTTAAAGTAAGTATTTATTCATTTTTTCCATTAATTTCTTTTTTCAAATTCTCATTTCAAATAATCATATATTATATTTAAAAAATATCAGAATTTAATTTTAAACCATTTATTCTATTGGGCCGCTTCCTAATCATAACCAAACAAAATAATGTGTGACATATAAGGTGCACCAGATTCTGGGTTATTGGCAAGAGACAAAGACAGGGATGGGCATAATGCCTCAAAACTTGGGAGTATGACGCACCCAAGATATGCATATAACTTTTCAGACGTTGAAATATTTGCAAATCTACAAAACAAGGACAGAAATTAAAATTAGCGGCGACGAAATTAAAAATTTTATTTAAAAAAAATAAAAATATATTTAAAAAAATTTAAAATATTTAACACATCATATATATATATATATATGTGAAATCATCACCTATTCACTAAGATATTGAACCTGGTTCAATTAAATCACAAGTGCAGAAAGAACAAGCAGATGTAACATGAAAAATCTCCTTGCTCAAGGGAGTTTCAAAAAATGCGACCTATCGAATAGGATTTTATTCAACTCACGAGCAGGTTTTAGAATACAATTTTGTAATCAAAGGGACTAACTCTAGTACCTCAATCTCTACAGTTTTCTTAAACTGCAATCACCTATTCAAAGATTATAAACTCTAGTCTCTGAAGTACAACTCAATCACACCAACGTAACTTGACTCAACTAACTCTAGAAGAGAAAGTTACAACTCAAAAATACAAATAACAAACTCAATCAAGATAGGATGATTCTTCTGCTCCAATTCTTCGCTGATAGGAACCTGGTCCAGTGAGAGTGTTTGTTAGCTTTGAACGACTATTGTTTCAAAATAATCTCTTTGACGGCCAATGCAATAGCTGAATATTCTATGGTTGTTTCTGATCATTATATAACACCAAAGGACGTAGTTTTTACCAAACCTAGATTTGTTTCAAATAAGGAAAAAGAATCATAAAAGGACTTTATTTCCTCAAACTTTTTCGTATCCCAAATAAGAAAAAAAGAATCCCAAAAGGACTTAACTTCCTCAAGTCAGATTTTTCATACCTGGTTCTCTCCTAGTTAAATACAACTTGCCTTTTGAAAAGAATCCTAAAAGGATTTGGTTTCCTTCTACGTATCTAGTTCTCTCTTTAGTCGAATACAACTTTCCTTTTGGAAAGAATCCTAAGAGGACTTGATTTTCTTGTACGCGTTGGACTTCTTCAATTCCACGCATTTTTCGTATTTGATATTTTCAGATCCAAGTCAAATTCGTACCTGCAAAACCTTCAGCCGTGTAGTGAACTTGGTTCATCTATGGCAGTCATCAAAATCTTCACATAACAAAATTTTCCTTTTTGATAATAACAAATATGTATGCATATGAATCTAGTTGACACCCACATATGCATATGAACCTGGTTTAATTTATCAGTTGTAAAAACTTTATCAAATACAGTTAATCATCAAAACTCTTCTAATAACAAATTTCCCCTTTTTGATGATGACAAAAAATATGTTATGCTCACATCTTCCCCCTTTTGACATCATTAAAAAGTTTTTAGACAAAGAACCTAGCAAGTATCATGCATGTGCAAAAAATTACTAAACCATGGTCATTGGGGCAACACTTATCAGAACAAGCCTGAAACAACAAAAATTGTTAGATCAAACTGATGATATGAGCCATCTAATGCGTAGATAGATTAGGAGCACAAGGAAAGAACAAAACAAGCCAGTGATGTACCAAATCCAACACATAGTATCCAACTTGTAAGCGAAGTACAACCACAGAAAGGAAGCAATAGAGAAGGGAAGACAAAAAAAAACTTCAGGAGGAGGAATGAGTAGTTTTCTTTATCAAAGAGAGAAGCTTGTCAATTCTGTTGTGGTGGACACTCTATTCACTAAGCATTCTATCTATGAGAGTAGAAATCTCAGCATTAGCATTAGGCAGATCAGCCTTGAGCTGTGCATTCTCCCTTTTCAATTCAGCCACTCGTGCAGTTGCAGTATGCAAATTAAAAATCATCTGAGTTATAGGTTGCTTCTTTTTTGAACTTGGTACATGTTGCAGAAGATCACACTCCAAAATTTGTTCCATGTCGTCATACTCTACATAGCTCACTCTCGGCACTTACAAGATGTCACCAACTAACTATTTTGTCAAGGTGAGACCTACTCCATTCACCCTTAAATCTACTTTTTTGTTTTCATTCTTTACTTCCTCAAGATTCATATAGAGATCCACTATTTTAGACTAATGAACTATGGGAAGAGGGAAAGAGTGGATGGGGAAGGTTTTGATAAAGAACATAGTATAGTCTCAGACGTTGCTGATAGAAGTTCCCCCTGAGTGGATAGAGGGGCTTCTTCTGCCATGGAAACATTTAGCAGAGAGGGACTGGTAGAAATATTTTTCATGGATACTTGAGAAGAAAGAATTTGAACAAAGCGAGATAAAAAATAGGGATATTACACCTATATGCTAGAGACCTGTTGTGATGGGTCAATGGAGAAGTGGGTCAAGTTTTGCAGTCCTTTTTTTTTCTTTTTTTTTAAAAGATGCTGACAATACTTATGGCGTACCCAGAGATAAGATACTGGAGAATGGACCGGGTTTAGTAGAGTAGTGGTTGTAGATTTAGCAACAAAGTTAAACATAAATGCAAGGAGATAAGTACGTACCACAATGGCCTGTAGAGGAACCTGGATCCTCATGTGATTCTTTCCTTGAGTCTTGTCCATATTTCCAGCAATTAGAAAGTAAGGGTCACATTATCAATTTTTTAAACATTTCATTGTAGCCTGCCTGAGGTGTGTACCTAATCAAAGGTACGAGACTGGTTAGCAATTAAGACACAATAAGACTTGATAAGCATAAGAATAAATAAATTCTAGTCAAAAGGAAGAGAGAATGGTAAACAAAGTTAATGAAGTTTGATTAGTCGTGGTTCCATACGAATTCTTTCATCTGATTCTCTTCCCAATGCTTTGGTGAAAATGTCAGCCACATGATCCTCAGTCTTGCAAAACTTCATCAAAATATTTTCCTTTTCCACATTATCCCTCAGAAAGTGATGGCAAACATCAATGTGTTTTATTCTTTTGTGATGAACCTGGTTCTTAGTCATACTCATTTCACTGATGTTGTCACAGAGGATGAAATTCTAGATGTAATTTTCCCCTCTACCATGAATTCCACATAGTCTGTATCTGCATATTACTCGCAGGATACCAAAGAACCAGGTCCACATCCTTTATCAGAACAATCAGTATGTTCTTCCCCCTTTTTCTGATAAAGAATGTGTTGTCAATTCTCCATGATTCAGTAGAAAACTTGATCGCCTGTCATACCATACTCTTGGTACTTGTTTGAGTGCATACGATGCCTTGTGCAATCTGTACGCATGATCTGGTTGCTCATGTTCTTCGGTAGTTCCATGATGTGACAAATCTGGTGTAGTACCTTGTTCATCAGGCATCCTGAAAGTATCCAGATGTTCATGCTGAGTACTTTTATCATGTGTACCTGGTTCCCCCTCAGTGTTGGTAGTCGGTGGCATACTAATCTCTTCCATTTCTTCTTGTGTGCTCACTCTGTCTACTGATTTTTGTTCATCAAAGATTACATGTACGCTTTCCTCCACACTATTTGTGATCTTTTTCAGGACCTTGTATTCCTTGCACACATTTTTGTATCTCTGTCCTTTGAGAACCAGGTTCCCTATTTTCAAGTTTGTAACCTTGCAATCTTTTGAAGTGAATAGGACTGAGTTCCCTTTGTCACACATTTGTGAGATGCTCAACAAATTATGTTTTAACCTCTTAACATAGTACACATTGTCAATTTCTTGAGACATGTATCTTCCAACCTTGCCAATTCCAGCGATTTCACCCTTCTTTATGTTTTCAAAGGCAATGTTTCTGCCTTTATCATTGGTGAGTGAGAGAAAGTTTTTAACCATTCCTGTCATATGCCTGGAACACGCACTGTCCATGTACCAAATTTCATACTTTTCTCTCACTTTCACTTGCAAAACTAGTCAGAGTTTAGTTTTGGGTACCCAGACTAGCTTGGATCCCTTTTCATTATTGAAGGGATGAATAAGATCTATTTTAGTACAGTAAGGGAGTGGAGCAATTTTATTCCTTCTCATGATTTTATTTGGGGGACCAGATGTGGGGTGAACTACTATGTACTTGAAAAATCGTTTAGAGGATGTCCCTGATCTATGACTAGCAAAATTAATGTTTTTCTTGATTTCTTTTAGCTTAGAGTTGCAATATTTTTTATAATGACCCATTTTTCCATAGTGAGAGCAAAGGATGAGACTTGTTTTAGTGCTCAAATCAATTTTTGAGATACCATTTTTGTATCATATTCCTTGTCTTTGACTTGAGTGATTTTTATACAAGGAGACTAGAATTTCTGAGGACCTGGTCCATTTCAGAGTTCTTTCTAATTCAGATTTGGTTCTAACCAGACTCTTACTTAGACACAGATTCTCTGTGTGCTGTGTCTGTGACTCTAAAGTGAGGTTTTTGATGATTTTGTCCTTTTCAATATTTTCTTTATGAATTTTTTCACAATCTTTAATTTTTATCATGAGGTCTCTTTTTTCCTCTTCAAGCTTACTATTTTCAAACTTAAGAGAGGCAAAGTCATTCATGATTTGCTCTTTTTTGATAGACAGAGTGTTATATTCATCAATAAGAACAAGAGAAAGAGACAGTAATTTTTTTTGAGAATATGAGTTTAACTTTGAATTAAGTTCAAAGAAGCTTACCTCATTGTTGTCCTCTTCACTGTCTGAGTCTGCCTCAGCCATTAGGGCCAACACATCTTCATGTGAGTCATCCATGGCTAAGAGGGAGCAGTCATCTTATTTAGTAGCAGCTTCAAATTAATCACTAGAGGAATCTCCAATAGCAGCTAGAGCTCACTTCACCACACTATCTGCTTCTTTCATGGTGAGTTTTCTGTTGGGGATTTGAACTTGTTCCTTCTTTTCTTCCTTAGATTTCTCAGTTAGGTTACGCTTGTGTTCTAACTCCCATAGAGGACATTCATGAAATGATCAGGTTCACCATACTTGTGGCAAATAAGATCTCAAAGATTTTTGTCAAAGGACTTTAATGAATTCTTCTTCTGAGTGTTAAAGTCTTTCTTAATGATTCGCTGAAATCTTCGAGTGAGCAATGCCATGTTGTCATCCTCAACAGTAGACCTGAGAACCAGGTTCTGTTCCTTGTGAGAACTGGTCAGCTCCTTTTCTTGAGATTTCTTGAGTTCATAAGTCTTTAGATTCCCAATCAAGTCATCCATGGCCAGTGTATCCAGATCTCTCGCTTCAGAAATAGCCTCTACTTTGCTTTTCCTAAGATTTAGGTAGTACACTCAGAAGTTTCCTTACAACCTTGCCAGTAGGAATGGTTTCACAAAGAGAATACATCTCATTCACAATAGATGAGAACCTGGTATGCATGTCATGAATAGATTCACCCTCCTTCATCCTGAACAGTTCATACTGACGATTGAGTATATCGATCTTGGACTTCTTCACCTGATTATTTCCTTCATGAGCAGTTTGGAGGGCATCCCAAATCTCTTGTACATGATGAAATTCGATTTTATTCGTCCGAACCAAGTTCACATACCAAAATCTTCTTCGCTTTTACGTTGATCTCGATGGCTAGTTTCTCTTCCTTTGTATATTTCAATCTGCCTTTTGGAATTTTAGTTTTTCTATCCTCAGTCAGTTTCATTGGAATGGTAGGTCCATCCAATACGACATTCCACAAGTTGTGATCTTCACCTATAAGAAAGTCCATCATGCGATTTTTTCCACCACCCATAGTAGTGACCATTGAACAAGGGTCGTCTTGTGGTTGATTGTCCCTCCTAAGCTGTTGGTGGTGCTGTCATGATTCGATTTTTCAAGGTTTAAGCCTTTGTTAAAAAATCCTGCTCTGATACCAACTGAAATCACCACCTGCTCATTAAAATATTGAACCTAGTTCAATTAAATTACAAGTGCAGAACAATAAAGAACACCGCAGATGTATCGTGAAAAACCTCCTTGCTCAAGGGAGTCCTAAAAAACACGACCTATTGAATAGGAATTTATTCAACTCACGAGCAGGTTTTAGACTACAACTTTGCAATCAAAGGGACCAACTCTAGTACCTCAATCTCTATAGTTTTCTCAAACTGCAATCACCTATTCAAAGACTATAAACTCTAGTCTCTGAAGTACAACTCAATCACACCAACGTAACTTGACTCAACTAACTCTAAAAGAGAAAGTTACAACTCAAAAAGACAAATAACAAACTCAATCAAGACAGTATGATTCTTCTGCTTCAATTCTTCGTTAATAGGAATCTGGTCCAGTGAGAGTGTTTCTTTCTTTGAACGACTATTGCTTCAGAATAATCTCTTTGACGGCCAATGCAATAGTTGAATATTATGTGGTTGTTTATGATCATTATATAGCACCAAAGGACGTGGTTTTTGTCAAACCTAGATTTGTTTCAAATAAGGAAAAAGAATCCTAAAAGGACTTTATTTCCTCAAACCTTTTCGTATACCAAATAAGGAAAAAAGAATCCCAAAAGGACTTAATTTCCTCAAGTCATATTTTTCATACCTGGTTCTCTCCTAGTCAAATACAACCTGTCTTTTGGAAAGAATCCTAAAAGGATTTGGTTTCCTTGTACGTATCTGATTCTCTCTTTAGTCAAATACATCTTTCCTTTTGAAAAGAATCCTAAGAGGACTTGATTTTCTTGTACGCGTTGGACTTCTTCAATTCCACATGTTTTTCTTATTTGATATTTTCAGATCCAAGTCAAATTCGTACCTGCAAAACCTTCATGCGGGTAGTGAACTTGGTTCATCTATATCAGTCATCAAAATCTTCACATAAAAGATTTTTCCTTTTTGATAATGACTAATATGCATGCATATGAATCTAGTTGAAACCCACGTATGCATATGAACCTGGTTCACTTTGTCAGTTGTAAAAACTTTATCAAATACAGTCAATCATCAAAACTCTTCTAATAACACAATATATATATATATATATATATATATATATACGAGATGAGTCTTGACCTGCATTTGCGGTCCCAACTATATAAAATTTAATATAATTATTTTATATTGCATCTTTACAACTAATAAATTAACAGAAAATTTCATAATATATGTAGTTAAAGTGATTTTATGTCCAAAGGAGAACATTAAATTAGGAAAAAAAATGTTTAAGATGACAAATATGCACGTACGGGGATATTCAAGTTATGAAAAAAAAATCTTCTACCTTGACAAATCACCCAACATGAGTGTGTTGGCCGGGAACTTAATTAAAGAAAAGAGTGGTCATCACCTTCAATCCTTTTTGCCGTATAAAATTTTAGAGAGTCCCATATATTCTTTTTGTACGTCTATAGCTACTGAAACTAATTCATTTCCCTTGCTAACACAACTTATGGGTAGAAAATTAAATGTCGCGACATTTTCACAATGCATAAGAACTACAACTTATGCTTACATCCTTGACTCCGACTTGTATTGTTAACTTATAGATCTAAATGGTGTATCTCATTTCTCTGAATCTTTCAACTACTTTCAAACTTGAGAAAATATATAATGAAAATATTGATTTCAATAAGAGCCTTGAACTATCATAATTAAAGTAATTATGAACGTGACAATTCTGGAAGATTGAAACTTCTAGAGACAAGAATTTTAGCTTTTGTTATAAAGGTGATTACAATATTAAATTGTATTTGTAGGTGTTTAATTATTCTTTTAAAAATAAATTAATCATAATTATTTTCAGCTAAGTACGATTCAGAATGATAACGGGGGTTACACTTAATAATAAATTATCCTTTCGTTTCTATAAAATCAAATAATAACTAACTTAGTTAAGTTATTAGAAATGATATCATATATACTCATTTTATCACTATGTCAAATAAATATATTATATCAAATAGTTAATTAATATTAATGATATCTTTTTCACACTATATTTACAAATTTTATAAAAAAGTAGATTAAAAATATATATCTTATTTACATTAACAAATTTCATTGAGTTAGACGAAACAAATTAAAAAGTATTTTGATCTATCATTAAATTGATTTTGAATACACGTAATTTGATCTTGCAAGTATTGCTTACTTGATGAACATTAAATGTATCACATTATTCTTTATAACATGATAAAATATGAGAAAAATCTATAGCTTTAATTCATATGATCTTATATACGATAAATCAAGAGAAAATTTCAGTACAACAAGTAAAGAGAACTTTCAAAGAGATTTGCATGCATGGTGAAACAATGTACTATCTCAAATAAAGAGAACCCCAAAAATACTAACAAAGATTAACGTGATATAAGTTGTAGTCAATTCAATGAGGTAGCTAAAATTATATTCTGTATAACTTATTTTAAATGACATCAATTGGTGATAAAATAATAAAAATTTGCATATAATTTCATAAATTATATGTATTTTAGTTCCTTTCAATAAAAAAGTTATAATCTTCTTTAACTAATTTAGTAGATAATAAGTAAATAAAATAGTGCATGGTAAGGAGATAAGATTGAATTGCTTTTTAGTTTATAAATATGTCATATGTTAATTTTCATAATGAAATAACATAAAATTACAAAAGTTTAAGACAATTTATTAATAGTTGAAAATTAATCATGGATCACCAAAACATATGGTACAGTGGAAGAGATTGCTCTTTCGAAGGTCTCGATTTCAAGTTTTGGATATAAAAAAAATTGTTGTAGAGGTCGTTTTCCTAGATGGATCCTACACAATGGGTATTCGGATAGTCAGACTCTAATACAAATACTATAAATCAAATGAAAACACAAATAAGAAATTACTCATAAAAGAAGTGAATGTATGTCATAAATAATATTAGTGTAAAAAGTTACATTATTAAATTTATTTATTTATTTTATTTTAAAATTATAAATTTCTTTTTATGAAAAGTTATCTAGAAATATCTTTAGACCTGATAGTAAAAAATTTATTACTTTGTAGTGTATATAGTTTAAATTAACTTATTACATTATTTAAAAATCTAAAATATAATATTATAATACAGTATGAACAAAAATCATTACTTACATCAATTTCTGTGTTTTAACAAATCATACTTTAAAATTTTCTTTAAACATGGAAAAATTTATCATTTATAATTATTTGCAAATAATGTGGATAAATAAATATCTTTTATTTTTAAAAAAAGTTATTTTATTATTATATTTATTTTATGCAATAATTAAATATGTAAATAAAAATTAATTAATTTTATACTTTTGTAGATAGTGAAAATTTCATCTCTTAAAAAGATTATGGTGGAAAAATTTGGAATCCATGAGGTATCCTATCATTTGGGACACACTTGGCATTTAAAAAAATGCTTGGTTATTTGATAGTACAATATAATTTGCTTCTTGTACAACTTTTCGTAGTCATGGTCATCCATGTTATGACTTTTTTGTCCATTCCCACAATACTTGTGTTACATAATAAAAAAATAGTGGAACCGATGGTGATGGGGATATGGTCATAATTTTTCGAAAAATCAAGGTCAATTATATTGATCGGTTATATTCACGCTTCAAAAGAAAATTTATTTATCTCTGTATGTATTCATTATCTATATTACGTAAAAAATATAAAATAAAACATATTGTATTTACAAATCCAATTTACTGCCTATGAGGGGTTTCAGTGTTATACCCCGTAAGATTCCCGGCACCTAGATGGCCTATTCGCACGTTGGATTAAGCATATTTGAAAGCCATATGTGCTAGAGAAAAGCCCGGGGAAGGATCGGACGGGTAACCTGTCGAACCATCGCGGAAGGAGCCGAGGCAGAGCCCCTCCGCGATGGCAACGTGTCACGGAGGGGGAGCCTCCCCGTTGGCTCCGTGACACGTTGGGCCTGTCCAGGCCCAAGTATATAAAGCCCCACTTCGGTTTTAAATCAAATTATCCATTATAATTTCCAGAAAACGCAGAGAAACAGAGAGAGACGAAGAGGAGTAATATATTATCATTCGATTACGCTGCCAAACGTAGTCTAAACTCAAATTAACCTCAGGTACCGAGGTATTTAGCAGCAGGGAGCATTCCTACGGATTTAGTTTCGCGAAATTCGGCCGACAAATCGTCGAGCTACCGGACTAAGGTAAGTGGAATTGCTCCAAACTAGTGTCTATGTGTTCCTAGCTGTGAAGTGAATACTTCTCCCTTCTGGACTTCTGAAAAATAGCAAGTTTTCGACTGTCTTTCGATAAGCCTAAGTTTAGGCTATAATTATATCGGAAGTGACGCCGTCCTTCAGAATAGTGTTGTATTTAGTACTAATTGACGTGTTTATGAATGCAGTTGGGGAGATTTAGCTGGAATACTGACCGAGCCTCGTCCGACAGTCGGATAACTCGAGGTTAAGGTATGTGAAGTTATTCCTCGGCAAGTTAGTAAGTCTTAGCTTTGTGAATCATAGTAAACTTCGTATTTGAAACTCTCGGAGTTGAACGTTGAGAATTGAATAAGTTTAGTAAATTCTGAGTTGTGTTGCCGTATCGTATTCAGTCCGGAAGTTAGTAAAGCATGCGCCAAAGGGCGAGTTAGCATTCCAGATTCAGTATAGCTTATTGTATGATTAGCAAGCATGTTGTAGAATAAAAAGAGACAGATTTTCAAAATAAAAGCTAATAAAGTAAAATCAAATAGACAGACAGTTTTATGGCTACAGACTAGCCATTTAGACAGATGGAATATTGGCTACAGATTAGCCAACAGTTAAAGAAGGATTTCAGAACCAGTATAATAAGTAAAGAATCAGTTTAGTACAGAAACATATCAGAATAAGAAATCAGATTTCAGATAGTCTTTTTCAATTACACATGCTTGCTATTTATATGTGCTATTTGTTTGTTGAGACTTGTTGTGGCGTGAGGGCCCCTTATTGAGCATCCTCGCCGCCCCTGGGTTGGTAATCGTGTCGCCCACTGAGCGGGTGGGTTTTACGTCACTCCAAAGAATGGCATGTCGTCCCCAGCTTGGATGAAGGTGGGATGAAGCTTTCCCCACAGCAGTCTGATCAGCATTACAGGTGCAGCTCCGGTTTCAGATAGCCCTGTTGAGTTTTGTGTCCGGGGATCCAGAACCTATCCGTTACTGTCTACACAGGAGTCCTCCGGACCCAGACACGATTGCTTATAACGGAGGCTATGGCCCGATCCGGAGACGCAGGGGGCCGATAGAGGAGCTCCGAAGTGAGCAGATGAGTGGAGTGACTTATTTTTGGCTGGTTTTGACCCGGGTAGGGGTATATAGATTGTTTGCTTGCTTGGAGCCATCCGACTTATGGGGGTTGGTATTGGCTCTTGCTTGCTACTTGTATATCTATTTATGTGTTATATACTAGTTACTAGACAGCAGGCCGTCGCGTTTACAGGTTTGCCTCCGCCTTATCAGTACAGAAAGCATGATTCAGTTCTTATCAGTTTCTTCAGATACAGTTGTCTCCTGCCATACAGCCTTGCTAGATATGCTATTTATATTCAGTTGTTCAGTTATATTATTTCAGTTGCTTTGCATACTCAGTACCAGTGGTACTGACGCCCAGTGGGGCGCTGCATTACTTGCCTGCAGGTACTCATAGACGAGGAGGCGATCCCTCGTGATCTTAGCCAGTGCAGAGTCATCAGCTCCTGTCATCCGGAGCTTGATATTTCAGAGGTTTATATCATTTCATTTTTGTTGTACAGTACGGGTAGGTCGGGGCCCTGTCCCGACCATCTTATCAGTATTCTTAGAGGCTTGCAGTCTGTATATATTCCCTGTGGTCAGTTGAGCCGGTCGTGTGAGGCCGTGCAGTTGTTATAGTTGTTTAGCATTTTAGTTTATGTTGGCCGTGTGAGGCCTTAGTTTGACAGTAGTGGTGACCTTGCCGGTTACGTAGTTATTCAGCATGTTGTTGTGGGATTACAGATAACTAGACAGCATGGTGACCTTGTCGGCCCGCCTAGGTTTCCCCCTTGTAAGTATGTTTCTGGTTAGATGTTATTACAGGTACAGGTGGCTATAGGCCAGTTGGCCGGGGGCTGTGTTTACAGCCGTTATATAGCCTTGTTTCCAGAAATCTGAGTCAGGATCAGCCAAGCACCAGATGTGCTTAGGCTCACCAGTTAGCAGTCCAGGTCCTACTAGGGCACCAGGTGTCAGTCATACCCCCCAAGGCGGGGCGTGACATTCAGTATATCTTATTCAAATACTATCTAAATTATTTTCTCTAAGTATGAATGTAAACATATCCGTTGTTTTCATTTTAGTTCAATTCCATCATAATTTTTTATTTCATTATAATTTTTAAATTAAATATTATTACAATCTAAAGTCCTATTTTAAAATTTTAAACTTAACTCATTAATAGTTATATTTTATATAGTACACTAAATTTCAAATAAGGAATCATCTTTCGTATAATATAATCTTCGTATATGACATGTAGATTGATTTTAATGCATTTGTTAGTACAAATTTATGATAATAATTTTGGATTAAAATATAATTTTAGAAGCTTCTAATTTTAAAAATATATTTAGAGAAATTCAGAAGCACAATTTGATATTTAAAGCTGGTATATTTTTGTTAAATGCACATTCTATCAATAATAAATAAATAGTGGATAAAATTTTTTAAAAAATCGAAGAAAAAATAAAATATGATTAAAAGTAGATAATAATTGAATATTTTAAATTTTATGTGATTGAATAAATATATATAAAAAAAATTCTTGATTATGATAGCTACAAGATTTAAAAAGAATAGATCCAACAAAAATATAATTATCAATCATTTATATTACACATGCTTAAAGACAATTGGTGAGAAAATAAGATAAAAACCAAATATATCATACAATACAATTTGAATTGCTCTTTGTACAACTCTTCATAGCCATGGTCATCCACGTTATGAAAAAATATCTAACCACTTTTAATGAAAAAAGAAAGATGGATGGAGAATTGAATATACAACAAAGTTAAGATAAAAATAAAGTAGTAAATAAATTTAATGAAAAAAGAAAAAAAATCAAGAGAAATGAAATATTCTAGTATTTTTATAAACTTTTTAATAAAAGAATAATATCAACTTTATGTTTTAACATATATTCTTGAAATATTTATGAATTAGATATAAAATTATAATATTACCCTTTATCATTCCAACTTGACTCTTCTATATAATAAAAAAAAAAAATCTATCTATAAAGTCTAAATTTTAGTGAAGAATTGACGCTCCTTAAACAAGAAAGACTCCACCAGCTAAAAGAATATGCCACATATCTCCATTAAAGCAGTGGTGGATATAGTTTCAAAATTAGGAGCTTAATTGAATTCAATACTTTAATACGAAGCTTATATGTATATAAAAATTATCAAATTTTTTAATAAATATAATATTTTTAAATTCATAATTTTAATAAAATAATAATAATATATGATTGCAAGAAAAAGGTGAATTGGTGCGGTAATATATATGTTTGCTTTGTATTACATTAACTTTACATAAATGACAAGTAAGATGATGTTGATTTACGTCTTTTAGTTTCTTAATTGGATATATTTAATTAGAATGGTGGCTTTATTGGTCTAATTACACATGATGATAAGGATAGATTCATCATTAATTTTTTTAATATCTTTAACAGGTTGATTTGTAAATGAAAAAAATTAATAGATAATTTTCTTTTTCTTAAACGTTAAATTTTTTGAACCAAATTTAGTTTGTCACAAGAATACTCCCAAAATAAGTGTATTAGGCGTACTAATTTAGTCCAAAATAAATATCTATCTAAAAAATTAAGACCATTAATTCTTTTTGCTATAAAATAATAAAACAAAATATTATAGAGAAAGAGAATAGAGAAGTATTCTTATTTCTCTTGAGGGATGAATTACGATGAATAAAACTCCTTTATTTATTAGGAAAAACTAACTTGGTCGCAAAGTTACTAACCCTAATTTTTCTTTAAAGAAATAAACATTTACAATAATTAGAAAATAAATTTTTAACACTCCCTTTTGGATGTCAATTTGATAGACAATGTGCCTCACTAAAACTTTACTAGAAAAAATCAGTGGAAAAAAATTCTAGTGATAGAAAAGAGTACACACATCTAATAATATGCATTTTGGTTGCCTCATTAAAATCTTACAAGGAAAATCCATTGGGACAAAACCTTGCAAGGGAAAAAGAGTACAGCGCGTATCAACTCCCCCTGATGAGAACATCAATTCAAAAACTTGAATCTTCGCATCCCAATCTTGTGCACTCTTCTTGAAAGTTGCAGTTGGTAGATACTTGGTGAATAAATCAACCACATTATCATTTGAACAAATTTGTTGCACGTTGATATCACTATTCTTTTGGAGATCATGTGCGAAGAAAAGTTTTGGTGAAACGTGCTCCCTTCTATCTCCTTTTATGAATTCTACCTTTAATTGTGCTATGCAAACTGCATTATCTTCATATAAGATCATGGTATTTTGTCACATTTTAAACCTCATTTTTATCAAGTGAGATGTATCATTGACCTCAGTCATACACATTCTTTTCTATATAGGCAAATTAATGGACAATAATATCATTTGTAAAATATTCAATTTACAAACCAAGATATAATTTTTTCTTTCCAAGATCTTCCATCTTAAATTCCTTCTTTAAATAATCAATTTCCTTTTAAAGCTCTACTGGAGTTTCAATAAGGTTTATGTCATTTTACTTGATTTTCTCCATATAGAAATTATGAACAATTTTGCAAGAACTTATAAATGCTTCAGGCATTTTGAATCCCTCAGTATTTCTTATGTAATTTTTGTCAAGTGATAACATTCATTTATTGAAATGTGCAACATCTTCTGATGTTTGGACTACAGGTCCAATAAGCTTTATGCTTATCAAGATACATTATTTCACTTGATAATTATTTCTACATCAGCATGCCTTAATATATGTAGAATTTAAATCCTCGAAATCTTTTACAATATTGCACGTTATATTGTATCAAAGATATTATCAACGGTATATCATTTGTATATGTTTGCAATTCAGCATAACTCATTGTGATCTCATTACTTTAAATATTTTTCTTGGATACCTGAATCTCTCATAAGGTTTCATGAAGTGTTATGTCGTAGGCTCTTCAAGAGAACATTGCCTCCTTATTATGATCATTTACTCTATTTTTTTCAAATATTATTGCTAGAAACTAATTGGTAGTATCTACAATGCTTCATGCATACTGTAGACTCTGTCGTTCGGGGACATTAATTTAATAGGAGCTTTTGCAGTTGAAATATGAAATTAATTTTGGGCCAGCAAAAGCTTCAGGTATTTGACTTGAATTATCTTAGAATGAGGATCACACTAATGATAATTCACAATATAATTTTATAAATGTTTATTCTCTCCCACTCATATTAAAAAAAATTAGGGAAAAGAGTTCAAAACACACTCCAACTATGTCCGAATTTACTGTTACACACGTTACCTTTGCGGGGGTCCTATAACCCCTCTGGCCTAATATAAAATAGAATTATTAAACCCCTAACTGCTTATGTGGCAAAAAAAGTGTAATACACTCTCCTTGAGAGAGTAAGAGCAGAAAAATATGCGGAAATTCTATTTTCATAATTTTTTTTTTAGTTTTTCTCTTTTATTTCTCTTTCTATCTTCACTATTCATCTTTTTCACTATTCATCTTCTTCTTCATTGCTCCGTAAGTGATTCCAGCGACCTCCGCTCTGGCCAAATTTTTATAATTTAAAAATAATAATTTTTCTTCTAATGTTCTTCTCTTCTCTTTCTCTCTCTATGTCTTTTATTAGTATCTTCTTTACCGCTCCATAATTGATTTCGGTGGCTAGTTCGGATAAGGTGAATCTCTATATTATTTTGAAATCATTCCAACTTCAATCTCATTATACTAAAAAAAACTCTAAATGTTTAATTTGATTCTTGCCTCCCCTTCATCCATCAATGTCATTTTTCCATTAAAGACCCAGATAAATAATTTTTATTTTTGTCATTTTCTTTTGCAAAATATACAACAAATCACTTATATTTTTTTTCTTTTACAAATATATAAATCAAAAGTCAAAACTAATCCAAATCTACAAACAAAAAAAGAAATTTCATTATTAAAAATTTTCAGTCGTTGGAAAAAAAATTCACTACCAAGAGGAGGTAATATAAGTACTAGTATTAGCAAAACCCAAGAAAGAAAAAAAAATGAATAAAAAGGAGAAAAGTTAAGAAGCGAATTTTTTTTTTAAAAACATGAATTTACACGTGGGCGCATGCATATCACCCTTTAACACAAATTTGAATATGACTTTTTATGGGGCTATATATTCTATTTTAAATTAGTCCAGGGGGGTCATAGGTTCCCTGCAAAGTTGAAGTGTGTAACAACAAATTCAGACATAGTTAGAGTGTGTTTTGAAGTCTTTTCCCAAAAAACCAACATATATCTTTGATTTCTTTTTTGGAGAATTTATTTATGTGCACCGTGATAGATTCATTAATCATATACAACACATCAGAAACTATTCGATGAAAAACATTTGATTCCTGATCCTAAACCAATTGAGTGAAGGAGATTAGTCATAATTTATTGGTCAACATACAAGTATTATTTTATGTAATATATCATTATCATAAACCAACCCACTAAACTTTCTTCTCATAAGCAATGGTTTAACTATTTATCGAAGACATTTAACATCAAACTAGCTTCAATATAAATCAGCATTATCAGGTTGAACTATTTATCAGAGGTATTCAACGTCAAACCA
The DNA here is from genome assembly GCA_035772735.1 of Datura wrightii. NCBI lineage: Eukaryota > Viridiplantae > Streptophyta > Magnoliopsida > Solanales > Solanaceae > Datura > Datura wrightii. The sequence goes on along the minus strand of JASDFA010000007.1, from coordinate 138,117,663 downwards.
ACTTCAATATAAATCAACATTATCAAGTTGAACTATCTTGATTACATAATCTGAAAATTATACTATTAATTCAATTTATATTGAGAAATCAATTTTGCAAATGTCAAACTACATATTCACAATAAACGCACATGTAACCATCTTATAGATGCATCTGTTTAAGTTATCAAATGACAGATGAATAGACCCATATTCACCCTTTGTACTTTTCAGAATTTTAGGGATCCAGTCCCAACATTAGCTGGTACAATCAATTTATCATGAGAACAAGCAACACCAAAGATTTCTTGAAGAATCTTCTAGTTCTTCAATATATTTTGAATACTCTTTTAACACATCATATCAAGATCAAAATGGTCATGTCAACTGATAAAATTATCTGTACTAGTAAACTTCAAATTTACCATGATATGTGTTATTATTTCAGTAAACTTCATATTTAGTATGTCATGAATTTCATATTAATAAACTTTTGGTTTACTATCGCATGTAATTTCATTATCTTTATATTTGTAGTACAAATCGGGTAACCTTTCATTTACATATTTCTTACCCGTAGTATTTAAGAAATATTTAATCTTCCAATCATTTGTAGTCTCAATGTGATAATCATTTTTATTGCTAGTAAACTTCAGGTTTACTACAATTTGTGTTTCAATTATAACAACTTCATATATTACGATCTAGCATGAATTGTGTTATCATATATAAGCTCCGAGAGACTTCAATTTATTTTTTATGATAAGATATTATTTGGATATTACCAGTGTCATAATTCTTGTAGACAAACAATTAGGCTCTTCTAGAGACCTTAATCGTTAATTTATATTACCAAATATTACTTAGATACTTTTGGTATCATGAAAGTAAATCTAGACACTGCTAGTATTATGAAATAAACAGTAAATAAGAGATCTTTAAATACAATTGTAAATTCATAAATAACTAAAAATAGTCATTAAGTTCTAATTTTCAGTATTTTAAACATCGCATTTAGGAGACTGAAATTGTGGCAATCAACTAGTAATTACATCCTCCAGGAAAAGATACACAAATTGTTATTTTCTTTGAAGAAATAAATAACAACTAACCATGATGTATCTCTATGGTTATAACATAAAATATTTTTTTCTGCTTTTTTTGTTGCCTTAAAAAGATACTTTAATAAAATTATTCAAGATGTTTCTATGTACAACAGGTATGTGTTGCAATGACTTTTATACCACAAAAATAACATTCATATCCATTGAAATTTTAACTATCTAAGAGTAGTATAATTTCATTCATTTTGGAGAGTGAAACTTAATTATATTGTGCTTGAAATATGATATTTATCAATAGTTCATTATTTAGTTCAAGCATAAAAATATATCGCTTCAGATAGCTTACAAATTCTTCTGCTTCACGAGAAGATTTTAAAGTTCCATTACTTCGGGAGTATATTTTGGATTTACTACTTTGAGAGTAAATTTCATATTTACTATTTCGGGAGTAAATTTTATATTTACGGCTTCGGGAGCAAATTTTAGAATATTTCTTCTCAATTATTCCACCTCTTCTAGAGGTAAGTCATAATATATTCACAATTAAATGCACGCTCATACTTATATGTTACTAAAATATTATCATATTCACTTCAGGAAATGGATTTATATGTGTAACACTTTCAAAAGTTTTCATCTTCAGGGAATGAGATATAATTATCTGAATATGCCTCAATCATATTAAATTATGATCGCTTAAAACTTCTTTTAAAATGTTGCTACTTCGAAAACAAATCAAGGTATACATATAACGTAGAGAATTTTTCTAACATATTTTTAATTATAATTATAATAAGCTTATGAAAATATTATCACTTTTAGTAATTATATATTTCTTTACAAATTCTGGTTCTTCATGTCAATTATTAATATAATCACTTACTGACATAATATTTTACTAGTATGAAAAGAATCTCTGATTTTTTTTCGTTTCCCAATAATTTCAACCTACATAAAAATTCGATCAACTAAATTGATCACAGTGTGAGCTCCATACAAGTGAATACCAAAATCCATTTGTTGACTGTTAATAACCCCCCATATATACTCAGTCATCACTTGTCGAATTGTTCTCGACAATTGGAGAATCAAATGAAATTTAAAGACTCGTGTTAATAACGTATTATAAAATAATAAAATAAGAAGAATATTGAAGAGAAAGAAAAGAGAGAAGAATTCTTATTTCTCTCGAGGGATGAATTGCAATAAATAAAAATTTCTTTATTTATAAAAAAAAACTAACTTAATCCCAAAATTACTAACCCTAACTTTCCTTTGAAAAGATAAACATTCACCTTAATAAGAAAATACATTTATAATACTTTTTTTTCTTTTCAAATTTACCCTTTTCGTATCAATAATGTATATCATTTTTCAAAAAAAAAAGGTTTGGAGCAAAGAAAGGTAATTTAAGGAGAGATAAAAGATAATTTAGCCAAATAAATAATTATGATAAATGTTTTTTTTTTGTCAAAGTCTCAAAGGAGCAATTGTGATATTTAGAGCGGAGGAAATTATTACTCACATGGGGATTGATAAGTGTGAATTTAGAAATCCTCACATGGGGTAGGTAAACCACTAAACAGATAAAATATAAAATATACTTATATGAACATTCAACAACCCTGTCTCATTCTATCATTCATAGTCATCAATCATTCACTCTTCTTCTTCTTCGCTCTCAAACACGTGCGTTCTACGTGTATTTCGTAATTTAATATTAAAAATTTATTACTTAAATAAAATAAATTTTTCATTATATCTATATATATATAATAATTTATTTTTATTTTCTATCATAGGCTTTGATGATTAAGGTCAAAAGTATAATTATCTTAAACTATTTTTCACTTCTATCATTATCAGCGTCAGAATCTCACTAAAAAATTTAAAATAAAAAAGTAATTATCTAAAAAAGTCAAAATTCCAAAATATATCTATTTACATTAATTTTCAAGTAAAAGGGTTGTCAATTAAGTCTCCATATACCTAGTCTACTATTAAATATTGATATTACAAATGCAAAAAAAAAAAAAAAAAAAAACTTAAGCTGAGTAAGGCAACGTAAAGTGGATTGAAAATAGAGTGGGACCAACAAAATTTTTCGTGGAATCATGAACCTCACCCTCCCGGCCTCGCTCCATTCCTCTTTATTTATCATCTGTACGCAAGAAATAATATCTTGAATCTTTCTTTAAAGTAAATTACAGTGAATCAATATCATTTGTTCATACCAAAGATCTATCCAAAGTTGCTCTCTGTGACATTGGGAAAAAAAAAACGATAATTCTAAAATACAAAAAAATGCAAAAAAGAGAAAAAGCATACTGATATTTATAAATTCGGTAAAATCATTGTGAAAAATGTAACATTTTACCTATATATAATTGATATATTTAATATATCAATAATAAAGACCAAATAATAAAGGCTGAAATATGAAAAGTTATAACTTGTAAGAATATTTAAGATAATTTATGTTTAGATTTTCGCAATGTGGAACATTAAAATAAAACTCCTAATTTAAAATAATTATTAAATAATTATTTATTTTATAATATTTTAATTTTAGTAGGGGCAAAATCTTCTCAACTTTTAACTTTAAGAGTTTCCCACTTATATAATAATATGATATGATATGATTTATTTATTATTATTATTTGAAGTATTTAATTAAATTTTAATTTTGTGGAGGGGCAAAATGGTAATCTAACTTTTCACTTTTTGGCTTTTCACTTATATAATAATATGACTACTAGTTTCTGGACACGTGTTTTACACAGATATATACGTAATAAATAATTATATAGAGAGTTGCGATAAGTGTAACTTCAAAATGATTGAACTGACATTTTGGTTGCCTTAATTTGCTAATTATGCTTTGATGATGATTAACTCTAAAGCGTGACAAGATCACCTAAATAAAATGAAAATAAAAAAAAATTTCAACATTTACGCAAAGAAGTGCAAGAATTACATAAAATACAAATTATCATGATGGACATAATAAGCCACGATTTCATATTATCTATTAAAAGGTGTAGAGTATGATAATGACACAAAGACATATATTTTTCATATTGAGTCTTTTTAATGGTACAAATCTTCATTAGAGGATTATGTATAAATACTATTGTAACCGGTAGAAGCTTAGAAGATAAAATAATTGGAAGGTGAAAAGGCAGTATATGAAATAATAATTAAAAAAAATATAAAAGTAACCTATAATAATTTATTGACAGGTGAAACAATCCTCTTCTTTTACTCGGTTCAATGAATGACTTTATATATATATATATATATATAGGCACACACTAACTATTAGATATTTGATGGTAAAATATTACTATTTAATTAGATATTTTATTATATTTTAATTTACTTCAGAGGAAAAATGGTAATCCAACTTTTAAGATAACGATTTTTTACTTTTAATAATAATAATAATAATTTATTTACTTATTTAGTTAGTTAGTTAGTTGTTAATAATAATAATAATTATTATTATTATTTGTATTCATTTATTATCATTATCATTATCATCATTTATATTTATTTATTATTATTTATTGATTTGTATTTATTTATTATCATTGTTACTTTTTATATTTATTTATTATTATTTATTGATTTGTATTTATTTATTATCATTGTTACTTTTTATATTTATTTATTATTATTTACTTATTTTAACTTTTCACTTTTTGGCTTCCCACTTATATAGTAATAAATATATAAATATTATATAATAAAATATTAATATTTAATTATATATTAATTAAATTATAATTTAGTGGAGGGGTAAAATGGTAATCTGACTTTCAACTTAGGGGCTTGCCACTTATATAATAATATGATATGATAAATATATAAGTATGATATGATAAAATATTAATATTTAATTATGTATTAATTAAATTTTAATTTAGTGGGGGGATAAAATGGTAATCTAACTTTCAACTTAAGGGAAAGTATCTAATTAAATAATAAGATTTTAAATTCATTGAATCAAAACCAAATTAAATATCTAACAAAATGATAATATTTTATCATTCATTGTATCAAAACTAAATTAAATATTTATTAATATAGTAATATTTAAATCATATCATATTTAAATATTTAATTAAATAATAATATTTTATTATTTATTAAACCAAAACTAAATTAAATATCTTAAATAATAATATTTGAATCATATTATATCATATTATGAGTTGTAATGTTCATATTTCAATATAGTTATTAAATTGTAAAAGTGAAAATTCATGAAATAAAAAATAAAATAACTAAAATACCCGTCAAATATTAAACGTTATTTTTACCCTTCAACCAATAGTATTTCAAAATACTTTACTTTTTAGTACATTATTGAAATAGTTTTAGATTGAAGGGCAAAATGCTAATCCAACTTTTAACTTGACGACTTCCCACTTATATAATAATATAATAAATATATAAGTATGATATGATATGATAAAATATTAATATTTAATTATATATTAATTACATTTTAATTTAGTGAAGGGACAGAATGATAATCTAACTTTCAACTTGAGGCCTTCCCACTTATATAATAATATAATATTAAAGATAAATATTTATTTTTATTTTAAAAATTAAAAAATAATTATTTTTATTATTAATTATAATTATTATTTAAAATATTAAATTTAATATATGTAAAAAAATAATATAATAAAACTATTATTTTATTTATTATTTTTAAAAAATGTTAAGTTAATAATAAACAAATAAAATAACATAGGAATAATACAATACTTTTGACATTTTTAGAGAACATCGTCCTTGTAAGGTCTTTAACAAAAGACGCGAAATTTATCGTTGGCTGTTTAAAATTGGCATTAATTTTTAACTTAGACATATTAATTAGATTTTGTTTATTTTAAACACCTTATGTATAATTTTGTTGTATCATTTTGATACTTTTTTGACAATCACCAAAAATAAGGATAATATAATACATTAATAATAATATGGTAACATATGTTTTCTACGTGAATTAATTGACTAATTAAATTATGCCAACTCATTTTAATTATATTGTCCTGTCATCACACACACAAACAAACAAATTAAAGAGATAAATATAAATCGTCTTCTCCATCTTCCTTCCTCCCTCCATTCTTCCTCCCTCCTTCTAGTTTCCTCCTCCTTTCTTCCTCCATTATAAAGCACAACCACCCACCATAGAAGAAGGATGAAGAAGTTGAAGACATTGGATTGGGGTTTGGAGGGGGTGGGGTGGGGGGGTGGGGGGTGGCGAGGGGGGTTATGATAAGAAGACAAAAAGAGAAGGAAGTCCAAAAATCAAATAAGGTGGCTACCACTCCCACCTTTAGCTACTTTTCTTTTTAAATTTATTTTTTAGATTACTTTGCTAATCTTTCTTCTCAAACTCAGTTTTTTTTAATAAAAAAAATAGATATAATTTTCGCTGTAAATAATGAAGTTTCACCAAAAAATTATTGAAATTCAAATTTGATTATATGGAGTTCTGTCGGAAAATTAATGCAGCAACAGTGGCAAGAATAAAAAATTAAGATATAAAAAGCAAGAATGAAGAAGAAGGAAATAAAAGTAAAGTTTCGATTAAAAAAATTTATTTCATTAATGGGGTGGATCAATGTTACTGTCGGGGAGTCAACTTGGACGTCACATCAACTAAAAAAGATCTTCTAACTTTGGATGAATGAAAAAATACATAATATGCCAACTGTTTAAAAAGTGTTAAAATGATACAGCGGGAACCTACATGAAATATTTAAAATGAACAAATCTTAATTAGTATGTCTAAATTAAAATTAAGAATTTCTTACACAAAACCATTTTTAAAAATCATAATTACAAAAATTACAACTTCTTTAATAAAATTACATAAATACAAACTATTTAAAATTTTATCTTTTTAGTTATATTTTGTACAACTTTTACTTTCCTAAGATATCTATTCTAACTAAATATTTTAAAAAATTATAGACCTAATATAACAATTTAAATGCACAAAATAACATAAAATACTCTCTTTTCTATCTTCTTTTTTTTTTTTTTGCAGAAATTTAAAAATTCCTTTAAAATTTCAGTAATCCCTTTATCTTCTCCATATTTATTTTTTCAAAAATTCTTATAATTCCTCTATCTTCTCTATTTTTATTTTTTCAAAAATTCCTCTATCTTCTCCATATTTATTTATTCAAAAATCCCTCTATCTTCTCCATATTTATTTTTTCAATAAATTCTTATAATCTCTCTTTCTTCTCCATATTAAATTTTTCTCTTCTCTATTTTTTATAAATCAGTTGTGATTTATTAAAATTTACTTTTATTTTGTCAAAATATTTTAAGATCCTTGAATAAAGGGTGAATTCATCCAAAGGTTCATCAAATGTACTTTTGTATTAATAAAAATTGTGCATGATATAGAAAATAGATGCACATATATGCTTCAATTATGTAATATAATATATTGATACACATATACATAATATAATATATAGTATATGATATCTAATATATATTATATTCATAATTTTTATATGTGAAACACTTTGTTATACCCCGTAGAATTTCCGGCACCTAGACGACCTATTCGCACGTTGGTTAAGCGTATTTGAAGGCCATACGTGCTAGAGAAAGGCCCGGGAAAAGATCGAACGAGAAACCTGTCGAACCATCGCGGAAGGAGCCGAGGCAGAGCCCCTCCGCGATGGCAGCGTGTCACGGAGGAGAGGCCTCCGCGTTGGCTCCGTGACACGTTGGCCTTGTCCAGGCCCAAGTATATAAAGCCCCACTTCGGTTTTAAATGATAAAAACCTTTAAAATTTACAGAGAACAGAGAGCAAACGCAGAAGGAGAAAGAGGAACGAAGAAATTATATAATTTTCGTCTGATTACGCTGCTAAACGTTGCTCAAACTCAAATTAACTCCAGATACGGAGGTATTTAGCAGCAGAGAGCATTCCTACGGATTCAGTTTCGTAAAATACGGCCGACGAATCGTCGAGCCACCGAGCTAAGGTAAGTGGAATTGCTCTAAATTAGTGTCTATGTGTTCCTAGCTGTGAAGTGAATATTTCTCCCTTTTGGACCGCTGAAAAATAGCGAGTTTTCGACCGTCTTTCGATAAGCCTAAGTTTAGGCTATAAACTATATCGGAAGTGATGTTGCTCTTTACAATAAAGCTGTATTTAGTATTAATTGACGTATTTATGAATGCAGTTGGGAGAAAATAGTTGAAGTACCGGCCGAGCCTCGTCCGACGGACGAATAGTTCAAGAATAAGGTATGTAAAGTTAGTTTCCTCGGCAAGTTAGTAATCTTGGTACAGTACAGTAATTTAAAGGCCAGTAGAATATTCAGAAGCCATGTATGACGCATACTATGAATGATGGTACGATACTAGAAACATTATGTTATGATCAGCGCGAGACTTGCTAGCACGATATAGATTTCCATATAAGTGTTAGGAACTGCACAGCACGCTCAGTATGTGATGTGACACTGAATGTTAGGATATCATTGTATTCAGTTGAAACCCAGTAAAGAAATGTAATATCTATAAGATATCTCAGAAATAGAACGACAAGTTAAAATGAAGCTAGAAAGCATATTAGAACTAGTAAATCATGTTACTATAGAAACTCAGTATACAACATGGTTTTCAGCAGAAATACTATATCCTGTTCAGTATTAGCCCCAGAACAGTCTGGCAGGAGATTATATTCATATGTATATATTTACTAGCCTCAGCACGTATTAAATACGTACAGATTGCCATCACTAGTTCAGCATGTAGTATATACGATACTTTACCCCTATTAGCCCCAACATGTGAGATATGCAGACAGTATTATTAGTTGAGACCGTTGTATTGTTTGAGGTTGGATTACCTAGCATCCATGACCGCCCCGGGTTAATAGTTGTATCGACTCGTCCGCCAGAGGACGAGGATACGTCGCTCTACGGAGTGGCATGCCGTCCCGCAAGGGGACGAAGATGGGATGCCAGTTTTCCCCATATTGTGCCTTGGTCGGCCCTTATACACCCCCGTCGAGCGGATACGCCCGGGGTGTTGATTCAGGAGTCCTCCGGACTCAGGTACAGTTATAGTCAGGGGCTCAGCGAGCCCAAGTGCATACCCAGGGGATCGGCAGGATGCTTACCGAGTTATAGGAGATGGGATGACCGGGGTAGGGGTATAGATTCTGTGCTGGTTGTACCTCCCGGCTTATGGGGGCCGGGTAAGGTTTGTGTGTGCTACGTATGTTATGATATGTTATACTGTGTTACAGTAAATACGAGTAGATCGACAGTAGAACGATAAATCCTCAGGTATGACTCCTACTCCTTCCAGTATGATTAAGAGAAGGTATGACTTACATTATCAGACAGTTAATCTATTCCTTCTACTTCAGCTTCATCAGTTATATTATTGCTTTCAGATATTTCTTTCAGTTGTTGCTTTACATACTCAGTACCAGTGGTACTGACGCCCGGTGGGGCGCTGCATTACTTGCCTGCAGGTACTCATAGACGAGCAGGTGACACTACGTGATTCCTATCAGCGATCGAGTATTCAGCTCCTGTCATCCGGAGACTGAATTCCAGAGGTGTATTTCAGTTTCTTTTGTTGTACAGTACGAGTAGGGTGGGGCCCTGTCCCGATCATTTCTATTGCTATTCCTAGAGGCTTGCAGTCTGTATATTTCTCCCTGTGGTCAGATGAGCCGGTCGTGTGAGGCCGTGCAGTTGTATAGCTGTTAGTACTCTTTATTTCTTTTATGTTGGCCGTGTGGGGCCATAGTTTGCCAGTAGTGGTGACCTTGCCGGTCACGTAGTTTCTAGTACTTCATGATTGAGTTATAGATAACTAGACAGCATGGTGGCCTTGTCGACCCGCATAGGTTTCCCTGAATTGATATGTTTCTGGTCAGCTGTTAGTACAGGTACAGGAGGCTATAGGCCAATGAGCCGGGGGCTGTGTTTACAGCCGTTATATAGCCCTTTGTTTCCGGAAATATGAGTTAGAGCCAGCCAGGCACCAGATGTGCCCAGTCTTAGCAGTCCAGCAGTTCAGGTCCCAGTAGGGCACCAGGTGCCAGTCATGCCCCCCAAGGCGGGGCATGACAAACTTGGTATCATAGCAGGTCGTATCCCAGGGAGTCTGCAAGCCGTGCTAAGTAGAGTCCTGTCCATGGATGTGTTGTGCACCACATACTATGGGTAGGAGGCTGCAAGGCATGATAGGATGGTTGTCTTTTATTCTTATTCAGTCGTGCTGTAGAGCGGTACAATATAGGGTTGAGTCCCTAAAAGCTTACCATATTCTTTGGTTACAGATAATGTCAGATCAGCGACACCCTATCACAGGTCGGAGCTTAGATGTTGCAGCAGGGGAAGGCACCAGCAGGATGCCTCACCCTCGTTTAGAAACAGCCCGATCAGAGGGCACTACAGAGGCATCGTCCCAGCCTCCTCAGCAGTCTCCACCACGTCAGGAGCCACTTGGGGCGACATTACCTTCAGCAGTCCCTGTACCGACACCTTCTGACCAGGAGGTTAGGAGTGCTGTAGTTATGTTAGCACAGATGATGGCTGCTCAGCATCAGCCACTGCCGTCTATAGTTGCAGAGTTATCAGGAGGGCTCGGTAGTTTGAGGGTCCGAGAGTTCTTAGCCCTGAATCCCCCACAGTTTACAAGTACGGATCGGACAGAGGACCCTCAGGATTTTCTGGATCAAATGCAGAGAATCTTCAGGGTTATGCATGCCACGCCTACCGAATCAGTTGAGTTAGCAGCATTCCGGTTACGGGATATTGCTGTGTTATGGTATGAAAGCTGGGAAAGGTCCCGAGGGAGAGATGTTTCCCCTCCCACCTGGTCCAGCTTTTCAGGGGCCTTTCTGGATCACTATTTGCCGCGGGAGATTCGACAGGATCGGGTAGACCAGTTCCTACATCTGGAACAGGGGGCCATGAGTGTTCGGGAATATTCCTTGCGGTTTGATTCGTTGGCTCAATATGCACCGGCCTTTGTTGATACCATGGCATCCAGAGTGCACCGTTTTATTATGGGGTTGAATCCAGAATATGTTGAGACTTGTATTACGGCCCCACTGCGAGAGGACATGGACATTGCTCGAATTCAGGCATTTGCCCAGAATATTAAGGGCATCAGGCAGCGACATCGGGAGATCAGAAGGGTCAATCAGGAACAGCGTCGTCGGGACAGGCCAGTTGAGTTACAGAGGGAGGCCCGGGGAGGACCCAGGCCACGATTGTCAGACAGGCCGCTCAGGCCCCCACCTCCGCCACAGTCGCAGGGGGTAGATTCAGCCGCAGGGGGCAGTCAGAGACTGGTAGAGGCTCGCAGATGGTAGATTTACCATTACAGAGGAGGGCGGAGCAGAGTAGGTATACCCTACCACTTTGCCCTATATGCAGTCGACGCCATCGTGGAGCATGCAGGTATGGTTACACCGCATGTTATATTTGTGGCCAAGAAGGCCATTTGATGAGAGATTGCCCAGCCAGAGGCCGAGAGGACCGAGATAGACAAGATAGGGCATCTGCAGGGTCACGAGCTATAGCATCCTCGACTGGGCGCAGGCCCTCAGTTTCAGCAGGCAGGGGTTGGGGCAGATCAGGGGCCTCCAGTACAGGTGCGGGCCCAAGACGCACATATGCTTTACCAGGGAGGCAAGATTCGGAAGCGTCGCCTGATGTCGTGACAAGTATGCTAACTATCTGCTCACACCCTGCTTATGTGTTGATTGATCCAGGGTCTACTTTGTCCTACATTACTCCATTTGTGGCACGAAAGTTTAGTATTACACCAGAATTATTGCAGCAGCCCTTTTTAGTATCCACGCCCGTCGGTGACTCTATCACAGCTAGCCGAATCTACCGCGGGTGTACAGTAGAGGTTGGTGACCGTCAGACCACAGTAGATCTGGTCGAGTTAGAAATGATAGACTTCGATACCATAATGGGTATGGACTGGTTAGTACCGTGTTTTGCCAATGTTGAATGTTGGACCAAGACGGTCCGATTCCACTTCCCAAGAGAAGCTGTGCGGGAGTGGAAGGGCAGCACCGTTACGCCAAAAGGTAGGTTTATTTCCTACCTTCAGGCAAGAAAGTTGATATCTAAGGGATGTATTTACCATCTAGTCAGAGTTTAGGATGTCAAAGCAGAATCTCCTACACTCCAGTCTGTTCCAGTGGTAAATGAATTCCCTGACGTGTTTCCAGACGAGTTACCTGGTATTCCCCCAGAAAGGGAAATAGACTTCGCTATTGACTTGTTACCAGGCACTCAGCCGATATCAATTCCTCCCTATCGTATGGCTCCTGCAGAACTCAGAGAATTAAAGGAGCAGTTGAAAGATTTGTTAGATAAAGGTTTTATTAGGCCGAGTACTTCACCGTGGGGTGTGCCAGTTTTATTTGTGAGAAAGAAAGATGGCTCGCTCCGAATGTGCATAGATTATCGGCAGCTAAACAAAGTTACAGTAAAGAACAAGTACCCGCTCCCCAGAATTGACGACTTATTTGATCAGTTGCAGGGAGCCAGATACTTTTCTAAGATTGACTTGCGGTCCGGATATCATCAGGTCCGAGTATGTGAGAGAGATATTCCCAAGACAGCGTTCAGGACCCGATATGGACATTTTGAATTTCTAGTTATGTCCTTCGGGTTAACGAATGCCCCAGCAGTCTTTATGGACCTAATGAACAGTATTTTCAGACCTTTCCTGGACTTGTTTGTAATAGTATTTATTGATAACATTCTGGTGTATTCTCGCTCTGAAGCAGATCACCGAACTCATTTGCGGACAGTGCTCCAGATCCTCAGGGACCGCCAGTTGTATGCTAAATTTTCTAAGTGTGAATTCTGGCTTAACTCAGTGGCCTTTTTAGGGCATATCGTCTCAGACGCTGGTATACAGGTAGATAAATAGAAAATAGAAGCAGTTAAGTCATGGCCTAGGCCTACCACTCCGTCTGAAGTTCGTAGTTTTCTGGGGTTGGCAGGATATTATAGAAGGTTCGTTGAAGGGTTCTCGACCATTGCGGCACCTCTGACCAAATTGACACAGAAAGCAACAAAGTTTCAATGGACAGAGGCATGCGAGCAGAGCTTCCAGGAACTGAAAGACAGATTAACCTCCGCCCCAATATTAGCACTACCGAAAGGCACAGAAGGTTATTTAGTCTATTGCGACGCGTCAGGCGTCGGGTTAGGTTGTGTGTTGATGCAGCATGGTAGAGTGATTGCATATGCTTCCAGACAGCTGAGGAAACACGAAAAGAATTATCCTACCCACGACTTGGAATTGGCCGCAGTAATTCACGCCTTAAAAATGTGGAGGCATTACTTGTACGGCGTCCATGTTGATATTTACACAGATCATAAGAGCTTACAGTACATTTTCATTCAGAGGGAGTTGAATCTACGGCAACGCCGCTAGTTGGAGCTGTTAAAAGATTATGATGTGAATATTCTATACCACCTCGGAAAAGCTAATGTTGTAGCAGATGCCCTGAGCCGTAATTCAATGGGAAGTTTGGCGTATTTACGACCTGAGAAGCGGGAGCTATCCAAAGAAATTCATCAGTTAGCTGGTTTAGCCGTTCGAGTAATGGAAACAGAAAATAATAGAGCAGTAATTCAGAATTCTGCTGTGTCATCATTAGTTACAGAGGTAAAAGAACGACAGTACGAGGATTCTGATTTAGCCCATCTCAGAGAGAGAACTCGGAGAGTTAAGGAGTCAGATTTTCAGATAACTGAGGCTGATGTGCTACACTGTAAGGGCCGCCTCTGTGTCCCGAATGTTGCAGGGCTTCGCGGGCGGATCATGCATGAGGTACATTACGCTCGCTATTCCCTCCATCCAGGAGCGACCAAAATGTACCACGACATTAGAGACATCTACTGGTGGCCAGGTATGAAAGCTGAGATAGCCGAATTTGTATCTAGATGTTCTAACAGTCAGCAGGTGAAAGCAGAGCACCAGAAATCGGGCGGTTTGATGCAAGATATAACGGTGCCTATGTGGAAATGGGAAGCGATAAACATGGATTTTGTAACAGGATTACCCCGTACTAGACACAGAAATGATTCCATTTGGGTAATAGTTGACAGGCTGACAAAATCAGCTTATTTCCTGCCAGTGAGGGCTACCTTCTCAGCGGAGGATTATGCCGAATTATATATCAAAGAAATAGTTAGACTGCATGGAGTGCCGGTATCCATCATTTCAGATAGGGGAGCACAATTCACAGCTAGATTCTGGCAGTCGTTTCAGAAAGGTTTGGGAACGCAGATTAACTTGAGCACAGCGTTCCATCCTCAGACAGATGGGCAGGCTGAACGTACAATTCAGACGCTCGAAGATATGCTACGAGCGTGTGTGCTAGATTTTGGGGGTAACTGGGATGAGCATCTTTCGTTAATTGAATTTGCTTATAATAATAGCTACCATTCAGCTATTCAGATGGCGCCTTTCGAGGCATTATACGGGCGAAAATGCAGGTCGCCGATTGGTTGGTTTGAAATAGGAGAATCAGCATTGATTGGTCCAGACATTGTTCGGCAGTCAGAGGAGAAGATAAAGCTTATCCGAGAACGTTTACTGACTGCTCAGAGCCGCCAGAAGTCTTATGCAGATATGCGGCGCAGAAATCTAGAATTTGCGGTAAATGACTGGGTATATCTGAAAGTATCTCCGATGAAAGGGGTAATGAGATTCGGCAAGAAAGGCAAGCTTAGCCCGAGGTTCATTGGGCCATATCAGATTCGGCGAAGAATAGGCCGAGTTGCATACGAATTGAACTTGCCTCCGGAGTTAGCATCTGTTCACCCAGTATTCCATGTCTCTATGTTGAGAAAGTTCGTAGGGGACCCTTCTACAGTAGTTCCAGTTCAGGATGTCCAGGTCACAGAAAAGTTAGCATATGAAGAGGTTCCCGTAGCTATCTTAGACAGACAGATTCGCAGGTTGAGGACTAAAGATGTTGCATCTGTCAAAGTATTGTGGCGTAACAGGAACCATGAGGAAATGACGTGGGAAGCTGAAGAAGATATGAAAGCCAGATACCCTCACCTATTTCAGGCCTAGTCAGGCGACAGGTATGTCCGTATTATCACTTATGCAGTACCTTATAGTTGTATGTGTGTGAATGAGAAAGATTGATACTTAGTTATCCAGTGGATCCTAGACTATTATGCGCAGTACCTGTGTTGGACTTTTCTGCATTTCAGGTTTTTGGCTATAGTCCATATTACAGGGGAGACTCTGCCGAAATTTTTCTAGAAAGTAAAGTAAGTAGTCCTCTAGATCACAGAGTACATTCAAGGACGAATGTTTTTAAGGGGGGGAGAATGTTATACCCCGTAGAATTCCCGGCACCTAGACGACCTATTCGCACATTGGTTAAGCGTATTTGAAGGCCATATGTGCTGGAGAAAGGCCCGGGAAAAGATCGAACGAAAAACCTGTCAAATCATCACGGAAGGAGCCGAGGCAGAGCCCCTCCGCGATGGCAGCGTGTCACGGAGGAGAGGCCTCCGCGTTGGCTCCGTAACACGTTGGCCTTGTCCAGGCCCAAGTATATAAAGCCCCACTTCGGTTTTAAATGATAAAAACCTTTAAAATTTACAGAGAACAGAGAGCAAACGCAGAAGGAGAAAGAGGAATGAAGAAATTATATAATTTTCGTCCGATTACGCTGCTAAACGTTGCCCAAACTCAAATTAACTCCAGATACGGAGGTATTTAGCAGCAGAGAGCATTCCTACGGATTCAGTTTCGTAAAATACGGCCGACGAATCGTCGAGCCACCGAGCTAAGGTAAGTGGAATTGCTCTAAATTAGTGTCTATGTGTTCCTAGCTGTGAAGTGAATATTTCTCCCTTTTGGACCGCTGAAAAATAGCGAGTTTTCGACCGTCTTTCGATAAGCCTAAGTTTAGGCTATAAACTATATCGGAAGTGATGTTGCTCTTTACAATAAAGCTGTATTTAGTATTAATTGACGTATTTATGAATGCAGTTGGGAGAAAATAGTTGAAGTACCGGCCGAGCCTCGTCCGACGGACGAATAGTTCAAGAATAAGGTATGTAAAGTTAGTTTCCTCGGCAAGTTAGTAATCTTGGTACAGTACAGTAATTTAAAGGCCAGTAGAATATTCAGAAGCCATGTATGACGCATACTATGAATGATGGTACGATACTAGAAACATTATGTTATGATCAGCGCGAGACTTGCTAGCACGATATAGATTTCTATATAAGTGTTAGGAACTGCACAGCACGCTCAGTATGTGATGTGACACTGAATGTTAGGATATCATTATATTCAGTTGAAACCCAGTAAAGCAATGTAATATCTATAAGATATCTCAGAAATAGAACGACAAGTTAAAATGAAGCTAGAAAGCATATTAGAACTAGTAAATCATGTTACTATAGAAACTCAGTATACAACATGGTTTTCAGCAGAAATACTATATCCTGTTCAGTATTAGCCCCAGAACAATCTGGCAGGAGATTATATTCATATGTATATATTTACTAGCCTCAGCACGTATTAAATACGTACAGATTGCCATCACTAGTTCAACATGTAGTATATACGATACTTTACCCCTATTAGCCCCAACATGTGAGATATGCAGACAGTATTATTAGTTGAGACCGTTGTATTGTTTGAGGTTGGATTACCTAGCATCCATGACCGCCCCGGGTTAATAGCTGTATTGACTCGTCCGCCAGAGGACGAGGATACGTCGCTCTACGGAGTGGCATGCCGTCCCGCAAGGGGACGAAGATGGGATGCCAGTTTTCCCCATATTGTGCCTTGGTCGGCCCTTATACACCCCCGTCGAGCGGATACGCCCGGGGTGTTGATTCAGGAGTCCTCCGGACTCAGGTACAGTTATAGTCAGGGGCTCAGCGAGCCCAAGTGCATACCCAGGGGACCGGCAGGATGCTTACCGAGTTATAGGAGATGGGATGACCGGGGTAGGGGTATAGATTCTGTGCTGGTTGTACCTCCCGGCTTATGGGGGCCGGGTAAGGTTTGTGTGTGCTACGTATGTTATGATATGTTATACTGTGTTACAGTAAATACGAGTAGATCGACAGTAGAACGATAAATCCTCAGGTATGACTCCTACTCCTTCCAGTATGATTAAGAGAAGGTATGACTTACATTATCAGACAGTTAATCTATTCCTTCTACTTCAGCTTCATCAGTTATATTATTGCTTTCAGATATTTCTTTCAGTTGTTGCTTTACATACTCAGTACCAGTGGTACTGACGCCCGGTGGGGCGCTGCATTACTTGCCTACAGGTACTCATAGACGAGCAGGTGACACTACGTGATTCCTATCAGCGATCGAGTATTCAGCTCCTGTCATCCGGAGACTGAATTCCAGAGGTGTATTTCAGTTTCTTTTGTTGTACAGTACGGGTAGGTTGGGGCCCTGTCCCGATCATTTCTATTGCTATTCCTAGAGGCTTGCAGTCTGTATATTTCTCCCTGTGGTCAGATGAGCCAGTCGTGTGAGGTCGTGCAGTTGTATAGCTGTTAGTACTCTTTATTTCTTTTATGTTGGCCGTGTGGGGCCATAGTTTGCCAGTAGTGGTGACCTTGTCGGTCACGTAGTTTCTAGTACTTCATGATTGAGTTATAGATAACTAGACAGCATGGTGGCCTTGTCGGCCCGCATAGGTTTCCCTGAATTGATATGTTTCTGGTCAGCTGTTAGTACAGGTACAGGAGGCTATAGGCCAATGGGCCGGGGGCTGTGTTTACAGCCGTTATATAGCCCTTTGTTTCCGGAAATATGAGTTAGAGCCAGCCAGGCACCAGATGTGCCCAGGCTTAGCAGTCCAGCAGTTCAGGTCCCAGTAGGGCACCAGGTGCCAGTCATGCCCCCCAAGGCGGGGCGTGACACACTTCAATAATAGAAAATTTTATGGATGATGAATATAAGGATAATATGAATAATTTTTTTAAAAAAATAATATTATAATACATATTTAATATATGTATGGTGTTAAATTCTTAGTATAATTTTTTTTTAATAAAAATTGTGCATAGTATAAAAAATAGATGCACATATACTTCAATTATATAATATCATATATTAATACACATACACATAATATAATATATAGTATATGGAGTCTAATTTATATTATATTCATAATCTTTATACGTGAAAAACTAAAGTTAAAGGAAAATTTATGAATGATGAATACGAGGATAATATGAACATGCATTTTAAATATATATATAATAACACATTTACATTTTTACCATATTGAATCTACTTAAATTATGGAAGAAATTATTACTTATGTTATTTATAAAAAATTATCATATTTATAATATTTATTTATTTAATTATGTATAAAGTATATAATATATATTATTTAATTAAAAAAATAATTATAACTTTTGTAATTATAATTTTAAAAAATTATATTTATGTAACCTTTTCAAAAATTAATATCAACTTTAAGAGATCCGATGAATCCAAAGAATGTAGAGACAAAAAACAGGTGGCGCAAGTCACGTTATAAATATGCTCTCAAAAGTCTCCATCTTGCATCCATTCTTTGGCCAAAGAATTAACTACTTGATTCAATTCTCTATAAATATGTTGAATGAATGAACTTTCTATGCCTTTTCACAGTTTACACTTCATAGTAAATTCTAAATTTGTTTCTCGCTATCTAGCTAGGTATATTAAACCTTTTAACTAATAAAATATGTTGTAATTAGAGTTAGTGAACTTATTTCCAAACTCTGTAAAATGGAATAAATTTATTCTTCATTGATAGTTGAGGTCAAATATATTCTTGCCGTAGAACAGGCTTGATTTGTTCTTATTTTTTATCGTGCGCGGAAGCTTAATACCCGGTGATGCCTTGTATCTGCAATTAAGAATTAAGTTTTTAAAACGTAGGGTAAATTTGAATATTTCGCATAGTGCAGGAGTAAATTTATCTCTTACGTCGATAACTTGAACATCTTATTTAAAATCTGATTGTTTTTATTTAAAAGATTTTTCAAAATTAGCCTTTTAAAAAGGTTTTCTTAATTTTCCTTATAAATAAAGTGGCTACTCTGTTACTATATGTTGTTTTGTTATAATATATGTTTTTAAAAATAAAAAAAAACTTTTGTTGCTCTTTTTCTGCACTTCTTTGGACTATATTTTTTCTTAATGCGAGGGTTTATCAGAAATAACCTTTGTACTTTTGAGGTAGAGGTAAGGTTTGCATACACTCTATCCTCTCCAGACCCCATTTTGTTGGATTATACTGGGTATGTTATTGTTGTTGTTGGATGAATAAAATGAATAAGAACCCAGAGAAAAAACTAACTTGATCTCAATGTAACTAATCCTAATTTTTCTCCAATATAATAAAATAGACATTCACTGTAATAGTATATTTAAAACATTTATGTCATTTTTTAATTAAGAAGAAGAAGAAATAAATCCAACAAGCGGGATATATTCTCATTTTATTGGTTGTCGATGTGAATTAGGGGTTGTAAAAATTTATTTATACTAGATGTTTACTTTAATCCAACGAATTATGTCTTTAAACGTATTTTTAGTACTAAGTCATAATTAATTATTACACAATTTAAATTAATTTTTAACTTGACCATCATTAAATAGTATGATTTTGTATAAATACTAGATATAGATAGATTTGTGTTTTTTTAAACTTTGTAACGAAAGAATAGCAAAAATGACTTCTATTATGTTTGGAATAAGTTGAAAATAATTCCTTAAATATTGTGTTTGGATAGATTCAAAGTATTCTTTATATATTTTTGATTCCTTTTAAGTTTGCCAATAATGTGCACTTTTTGTTGGTTAGATTTGAGTGAAATAGGAAAAAAAATAAAAATAAAAATAAAAAAGAGAGGCAATTTTAGAAATAAGCTAAAAATAGCAGAAATTATAAAAAAGTGCACTTCCAAATAGAAGTTTCCACTAAATATTTTTTGTTTCATGGTTCCAGTCAAATCTAATAGATAAAATTTATTAAATATTTAACGAAAATAAAAAAGATACTCATTTTTTTGATAAATTTAAAGAACTAAAATTGCTTCTAGACATATTTAAGAGACTACTTGGCATCTTTCTCAAATATAAGAGATCATTTTTATTATCTATCTAACTATTTGTTGGTTATGTTTCTTTAAAAACCTCTTTTGTTACAATAAATCTAAATTAAGTCAACAAAAAAAAAGAGAAGGATATTAGAGACTTCATAAAAGAAAATAATACAAGTACCAAAACATTTTGTCTTTGAACTAGTATTTATTTAGAAAATGTTCATTATCTATAAAGTATTACTACTATTTTGAAGAATTGACCTTAGGGACGGCTACTGCCAGTAAGCACCAAAAAGGGTTGTTGGGCGGAAAGAAAAATGGAAATTTGGCACACGTAAATTGAAATGCATGCCTATGGTGAATTGAAATTTCATTCATTTGGTCCCACCGATGTCAGAAAGACCAAAAAGCCCAGATATAGAGAGAGATAAACTCTCTTTCCTAATTTATATATCCCATTTCATTTTAGTACATTTGAAAAAATAATCATATTTTTTATAATTAAAAGTAATTTAATTTTAAAATTATTCTTTATATTTTTAATAAAATTATTTATGATTATATAAATATTTAAAATTATAAATTTTTATTTTTTAATAAAAGTTTGTATTAAATAATAATATAACATTAATTAGGATGAAAAGAAAGTATTTGAAAAAAAAAAAAAACAAGAAACAGCTTTCATGCGTCAGTGATCATTAGTCATCTCACCGTTCAGAGACAATGAGAAATAAGGTTGCTGAACCTTGTCGATCTCTTTTAGCGGTTATTTTTGATCCGTGAAATAAAAATAATTATTTTATATTTATTTATAATATTATTATATATAAAAATAAAATTATTAATTTTATAAAATATTTTAATTATGAAATATTTTCATCAATTTCATCCTCTCTGTAAAAGTTTTACTATGAAATTTTCTGACATCAAAATAATAAATTATTGAACATAATGCATCAGAAGGGTCACGACAGTCGTCGACCTTTTATTCAAATGCTGAATCAATTTAAAGGCATAGTTTCATCCAAAAATGCGTAAATTGCAAATATTATTTTTATGTTTTTTTCATCTATACTTACTATTGACTATTGTTGGGCTTGTGGAAGCCTGATTAATTAGGCCCGTTAGAAACCCTAATAACCCTAATCTATTTCTATAAATAGATAGCTTGTACTTGTAATCTATAAACCACAAGAGAGAGAGTAATAAAATTCCTCCTAGTTGCAGTTGTGGACTAGGTCGTGAGACCGAACCACGTAAATTCTTGTGTGTCGTTTGTGTTTCGTTTTTCTCTACTTTCTCGCAGTTAATTTGTGTGTGTGTTTATTGTTGTTATTTCGCTGTCCCAACAAGTGGTATCAGAGCGAGGTTATACACACGAAAAAAAAAATTAGCGAGAGTCACCAAAAAAAAAAAAAAAAAATTCGGAGAAAGAAAAAAAAAAGGGGCAGCAGATCTGCTACCGGAAGAAGAACAGTCGCCGTCGCTGCCGCCGTCGCGAGCAGCAGATCGAGCAGGAGATCGAGTCGCCGGAGAAAACTTTTTTTTTCACCGGCAGGTACTGTTTCGCCGGAAATTTTTTTTTCAGGCAGAAAAGTTTTTCAATTGGTCTCTTGTTGGTGGTGGTCCGAGTTAACTTTGTTGGTGCGTATTGGCTTTGTCAATTTTTCTTTTGAAATTATCAAGACCTGAGATCAGTTGTACCGGGTACCTCATCTAGTCGTTTGAGATGGCAGAAGATGGGAAGTATCGAGTTGAAAAGTTTGATGGTGCAGATTTCAGTTGGTGGAAAATGCAAATTGAGGATTTGCTGGTTCAGAAGGAGTTAGACATGGTATTGGGTGACAAGCCAGAAAAGATGTCTGATGCAGAGTGGGCAGGTTTGGATCGGAAAGCCATGGCGGTTATCCGACTCTCGTTGAACAAGAATGTTGCGTTTAACATTCTGAAGGAGAAGACAGCGAAAGGTGTCATGGAAGCGCTGTCTAACATGTACGAGAAGCCATCTGCAGCAAACAAGGTCTTTCTGATTAGAGAATTGGTGAACACAAAAATGAAGGAAGGCAGTTTAGTTACCGAACACATAAATACAATGAATTCAATCTTAGCCAGACTTACGTTAGTGGGCATTAAGTTCGATGATGAAGTTCAAGCCTTACTACTGCTATCGTCATTACCTGACAGTTGGTCCGGAACGGTTACAACAGTTACCAGTTGAGCGGGACCTGATGGATTCACTTTTGAGAAGATTCGTGATCTCATTCTAGGCGAGGATGTCAGAAGAAGGAGTTCTGGGGAATCATCGAGTGAATTGCTAAATGTCAGCAGAGGAAGGAGAAATAGCAGAGGTAGTGGGAGCAGGAACAGAAGAAGGAGTCAGTCGAAGACTCAGGATCGCTCAGATGTAACGTGTTGGACGTGCAAGGAGGTGGGGCATTTTAGGAATCAATTCCCGAATAATAAACAAGTTAACATTGCAGGAGACTATGCTCATAATGATCTCTTGATATGTAGCGTGGAGAGCAGTGTGGATTCCTGGGTCATGGATTCTGGTGCTTCATTTCATGCTACCCACAGTAGTGAAGCATTGCAGAATCTGAAAGAAGGGGATTTCGGAAAGGTAAGACTAGCAAACAATAAAGTTCTTGATGTAACGGGCATGGGTGACATGATTCTGAAAACTTCAGTCGGTTCGTGGACTTTAAAGGATGTCCAAGTGATTCCAAGCTTGAAGAAACGGTTGATTTCTGTTGGGCAGTTGGATGATGAGGGACACGATGTTAAGTTCGGAAACGGGCAGTGGAAGGTGATGAAGGGGAACTTGGTCATAGCTCGAGGAAAGAAACGGAGTTCGCTGTATATGGTCTATTTACCATCTGAGGGAGTGACTGTCCCAGATCAGAAGAGAAACAAAATCCGGTTCACAGAGTCTCGTGGGCATAAGAAGGTTCGTTTTGCAGGAGATAAACCCAGAGCCACAGGTCAGATTCAGGTTGAACGTGCTTGAAAAGGTTCAGGTAAACCAGCCAGGGGTTCTCGTGGAAGTGGGAGCATCGGCAGTCAGCCAGTTAAAACTTCAGCCAGAGTTACCAGACAGTGGGTTAAGAGAACCAGTGTTCCAGCTGTCAAAGCCTCTCCGGATGATTACCTGCTAACTATAGAGAGTGTTGTTTGTTCTCAGAGTATCCCAGGATTCGGCAATTCGTGCAAGTGGGAGTCGGTAGGGACAGAGGACGAGTCAGGGGCAGTTTTAGCCGTGACTGATGTTGGAGCTTGGGGAAGCTTCAACGGGCCTTCAGGTTAACTGATGAAAAGGCTGCTGCAACCAGGAAGATGAGGAGGAGATTACTAGACGTACAAGTGCTCACAGTGGATGGCAGTTGAAGATTATCATGCCTCCAAGTGGGAGATTGTTGGGCTTGTGGAGGCCTGATTAATTAGGCCCGTTAGAAACCCTAATAACCCTAATCTATTTCTATAAATAGATAGCTTGTACTTGTAATCTATAAACCACAAGAGAGAGAGAGTAATAAAATTTCTCCTAGTTGCAGTTGTGGACTAGGTCGTGAGACCGAACCACGTAAATTCTTGTGTGTCATTTGTGTTCCGTTTTTCTCTACTTTCTCGCAGTTAATTTGTGTGTGTGTTTATTGTTGTTATTCCGCTGTCCCAACAACTATTACTATTAAAGGCATGTAAAATATTATATGGATTTTTTAAATCTTTTCTCACTATTGACTACTACTGTTGAAATGTATGAGGAAGCTATGTCGAATATTTGTTTTTTTTTTTTAAAAAAAAATTTGTAACACTTTAAAATGTAGAAACAATTTTAAAAAAAAAACTAAAGGCACTATGGGCGAATTGCAAAAATGATTTTCGGCAACTTATGTTTTATTATTATTTTTTATTATTGATTCAGGACGGAGGTTTTATTATCGTCAAGTTAAGTAGTGCAGTTCGTCCAAATATTGACTAACTGTCTGTTTTTGTTTATAATTTTTTTTTATGCTAGGATGCTTATTGAGGTAAACATCACTCGTAAACTGCCTGATGAAGTCATTGTAATAGATCCACATGGTAGAACTTTTGTGCAACCTTAGACTTATGATTGGAAGCCTATGTTTTGTAAGAAATATCAGTTGATTGGCCATATTTGTGGCACTGAAGCTGTCACCACCCACAAACAGTTTGGTCTTACTAAGAGGATAACCAGGCAATGGAGAGTGAAGGAGATTATCTAGGAGCCAATAACTACACCAGTAGAGCAAACACAGGAGGTTGTCATAGCCTTAGATCACCAACACATAGTGCAGGAGGAGAAAATTGATATGGGTGGGATAACACCAGGAAGAAATAAACTGCCACAATCATTGTTAAATTTAGAGGACTTTCCTATGTTGAGTGCTAGCAGGATCAAGAGTCCAAAAAATCATCATGAGAGAAGTGTAAAACATATAGAACCTCCTGATAGAGGAGGTATAACGAAATGACTTGACTCCTGTGGATGTAAGAGGGGCGAATAAGAAGCATAAACAGAAAGAGTTAAAGGCAATGCTTCAAATAAAGAGAATAACACTAGTTGGTCTGAATGAAACAAGGGTGAAACACCATAGAGCTAAGTAGGTTCTAGCTAATATTGCTCCTAGTCGGGAACAACTGGATAACTACTTGACTACTAGGAACGGTAGAATCTGGATTTGCTGGGATAAAATCTGCCACTCAGTCACAAAGATACAGGAGAGTGATCAGTTAATTCATTGTGTAGTGAAGGGGAAAACTGATGATTTTGAATGCATGTTCACTTGTGTTTATGGATATAATACCGTGGAATTGAGAAAACCTTTATGGCTAGCTTTGAAAGACATTTCCCTAGGGGTTAAAGGACCATGGATAGTAGAAGGGAATTTTAATGTTGTTTTGTATCCTCAGGATAGGAGGATGGGTAATCAAATAGTGTTTGCTGAAATAAGAGATTTTGGATCCTGTATGAATGACCTGCTATTGAATGAGCTTGCATGGAAAGGAGATTATTATACATGGTCAAACGAACAACATGGTGGATACAGAGTTTGTAGCAGACTTGATAGGATTTTTTGGAAACACAGATTGGATGATGAAATGGGGACATGTATAGGTTGTGTATGACCCTTCTCATATCTCAGATCACTCACCAATGCTATTATCCTTATGTAGTAATCAGAGGACCATCAAGGTGCCTTTTAGGTTCTTCAATGTATGGGCAGATCACAAGCAATTTGAGGGCACTATGGAACAAGTCTGGGCTAAAGACATTACTAAGAACAAATTGTGCAATATATGGTACAAATTGAAAGTCGTAAAGCCACTGTTAAAGCATCTCAATATTGTGGATTTTGTCACCATTTGTCAGAAAATTGAGCAGGCCAGATATGATTTAGCGCATTTGCAGAGGCAGTTGCAGTTACACTATACAGACTAGTTACAAGAGCAGGAGAAACTTATCTTATAAAACCTTGAAAAGTGTTCTATGGTGGAGGAGAACATCATGAGACAGAAATATAGAGCAAGTTGTTAAGCTGGGAGACTCTAACACTAAGTATTTTAGCTTTCTTGAAGGAGAGAACAAATAGGAAGATCATGTCTGAATTACTATCTACTACAGGGGTGAAACTAACAGATCCTACTACAATTCAAAAAGAGATTATAACCTTTTACAAGGGCCTCATAGGAGCTGCTGCAACCTCCTTACCTGCTGTTGATAAGCTAGTCATGAGGAGAGGTTCCAGAATATAACAGGATCCAAGAGCAGGTCTTATTTAACCAGTGACATACCAGGAGATTATAGATAGTCTAAATGCTATTGGAGATGATAAAGCAACAGGACTAGATGGCTACAATGTAGTGTTTTTCAAAAAGGCTTGGCATATTATTCATGCTGAAGTAAAGGATACAATCAAGGATTTTTTTAATACTTGTGAGCTTCCCAGAGCTATAAATTGCACAGCTATAACCCTTATCCCTAAGACTTCGAATCCTGCTACCATCAGAGAGTATAGATCCATTGCATGTTGTTCAGTGTTATACAAAATCATAGCACAAATTTTAGCTAACAGGATCCATAAGGTGATGCCAAGTATTATTAATGAATCCCAGGTTGGTTTTATTCCTGGCAGCAAAATAGGGGATAACATCATCCTGGCACATGATCTGATTAAAGGATACAAGAGGAAGGCTACATCTCCTAGATGCATGATTAAGATTGATCTATAGAAAGCATATGACTTTCTAAAATGGCCATACTTGAAGCAAATATTGGAGGCAATTGGCTTTCCTGACCAATGTATCTAGTGGATTATGACTTGTGTCCAAACTGTGAGCTACATCATTCTTGTTAATGGTGAGCCTACTAAGCCTTTTCAAGTAGCAAAAGGACTGAGATAAGGTGATTCTATGTCTCCTTTTCTATTTGCTATTGGGATGGAGTATCTTAGTCGACTACTACTTGACTTGAAGGAGGATAAGAGCTTTCACTATCACCCTAGGTGTGCTAAACCAAACTTGAGCCACCTATGTTTTGCTGATGATCTCTTGTTATTTACTAGAGGTGATGTGTCCTCAGTACCGACAATGAGTACATGCTTCCAAAAATTTTCTGAGGCTTTTGGTTTGCAAGCTAACCAAGCAAAGAGTGCAGTGTATTTTGGTGGTGTATCTGTTGACACCCAATTTTGACCTCCCTATGCCCCGTTTAAGCTGCGTATCAATATATATGTGTGTGTGTATATTAAAATTACCTTTTTAACGAAATTATTT
The DNA here is from genome assembly GCA_035772735.1 of Datura wrightii. Lineage (NCBI taxonomy): Eukaryota > Viridiplantae > Streptophyta > Magnoliopsida > Solanales > Solanaceae > Datura > Datura wrightii. The sequence goes on along the minus strand of JASDFA010000007.1, from coordinate 138,090,649 downwards.
AATTCACATTCGTAATATTCTAGCATTAATTAGCATACATATTCAAATTTTTTACATAATTATTTTAAATTATATTTCTAAAATATTTTATTACATTAATTTCAAGTTTTTAATATTTCAATATTATATGCAATTACGTCATATATGATATATTGCATAATAATATACATGTATACATGTTTTCAATTAAAACAAGATTTATTTACAAAATATAATTTTCTTAGTTTTATAAATTATTTATATTTAACTTCATAATAATAATGTTTATATTTTTTTATCGTAAATTAAATTATTATGTCATTTAGTTATTAAATTATTTGCAAGTGTAGTATTTATTTTTATTAATGTAATAGCAGCTAATTCGCCAATTTATTTAAAATCTAGCCACTTTTTATCTAAAATATGTCAATTCTGGCCATTTTATCAAAAATCTAGCCACATTTTAAATTCAATTCAATTTTTAATTAAATTTCAACCCGATTAAATTATCCGCGATCCATTTTTATAATCGAAATCCGACCAATCAACCTAAAATTAATCTTAGCCGTTCAACCTATCAGATCCTATGGCTAAAATTAAACCCTACCCATTCTCCTTTAATATTTTCATACGCCCTAAACCCTAGCCAAAAAAAAAAACTTCTCATTTCCTACTCCCTCACGGCCAAGAGCCGCAACACCCTAAGCTCTCTCCCTCCTCCATCTCCGGTGAAACCATGATGCCACAGCCGCATCATCATCTTCTTCCTCACCCTTTCATCTCCCGTTTTCTCTTCATCTCGCCGCACCACCAAATGACTCCATCCTCAACTCTTTAACTCCTCGCCCTTTCTTTCTCTTTTTCCTCTCCACCATCGACCACCAGAGAAACTGCCACCACTGCTCCGGTGGACCACCAGTCACCACACCGCCGCGACCAGATCCCTCTCTATTTTCCTATCTAAACTCCAGCGAGCAGACGCGAAACCAACGGGCTGCACCTCCCTTTTTTCTCTTCTACCACCACTGTCTAGCCTCCGCCATCTCCTCTCTTTCCCTCTCATTTCCATTCTCGTCAACCTTAATTCCGACCACGCTTGACCGGAAAACAATCAAGAAGCAGTCAACGTTGCCCCCATTTTTCATCTCCAGTGAACTTTCGGAGAACAGCCGCTAAACTCCTCTCCCCTTCGACCCTCATCTCCGGTAGACAACCGACCTCTTTTCTCTTTCCCTCTACCTTCACTATCTCCGAAGAAGACTCTAGCGAAGATTCTTATGAATTGGTCGCTGTGTGATTTCTTTGTGCTTGAATGTTACCCCTGTTTCTCTTACCCATAATTTCTTTTGACAGATTCTGAGATTTAATATTTGTGCATAATTAGTGTTAAATTTTAACTGAAACTTGTTTGATCATATCTCTCTATGTTTGTATGATATCACATATGAAAATCTTGAATAGTTATTGATTGTAATTTTAATCTTAATTTCTCTGCTATATATGAATTAATAATTTTGTAACTCATGCCCTCTATATTTGAATACATGTCTTGGATATTGCGATGTTTTTGCTTTAAACTCATGTTAATTTGATTTTCATAAATCAATCATAGAATAATAAAATACTTTAGTCAATTGTTTCTTTCTTTCTTTATAAGTGTGTCCCTAATATTATCTTTTGTGATTTTAAGTACTTTTGTTCAAACGTATGATGAATTTGTATTAGTTGCCTATTTTTGATAAATTACGATAATCTTGAAATATTACTTTCCTTCTCTGTTAAGAGTTGATTCATGTTTTCTTTGGACTTGTCTATAATTGACTACATATAGCTTATTAGCTTTGCTATTTCAGATTGTCAATTTATTTCCTTTCTCTTCCGCCTTTTTAATTATGAGACAACTAGAGTACTGGAGTGTTTATGGTAACCTTGAAATTATTCAAAATAATATTATTTTGGTAGGATTTAATTCCATGTGACCTGCCTTAATTTAGACAAATTTATATAGTTGATTTTCTCTCATTTAATTAATTTAGTATTTGTTAATTATGGAAAAGAAATATTATTTCTTAGGCGCTTGGATCTAATTTTATTAAAAAATATTGCCCTTTGATTGATTCTATCCTAATTGATTCAGCCCTTCTAATTATGAAAAATAATTACCGTGATTGATTTTCTGAATATCTTCCTTTCCTTTAACCTCTTTTACTCATTGACTATATAAGTACGTCTTCTCCTTTCAAAAAGGACTCACCTGGACCTCACTGGTTTTGATGGATGCAACCTTCACTTTACCTTTTCTTGAATATTCAAACATCATTTATTCTTAGCAAGACAACTTTGCTCTCTTTAACATGTGAACATGGCTACTTTTCTATTTCTTCTATTTAATATTCGAATATTGCTACCTAAAACCGAAATTACCTTACTACTAAGCACCTTTTGTTCTTCACTTCTGTATTAATTTTTAAACTCTTTAATCCCTCCTCAACACAAGCACTGCTCAGAATCCTTGAGATTCTCATGATCTTGATGTGTTGGATCTGGGTAACAATCAAGGCTTTCGTGATATTTATTGATTCGCTGATTGTCTTTCAACTTTTGTCACCCAACCGGTTAGTTTATTTATTCTAGTGATTCATTAAGTGTTAAATCTTGTTATTTAGTATTTTAAATTGCATCTCTTATCATGACTATGTGCTAATATGTTCTTTAACATGACTTATCAAGTTCGATACTATTGTTTTGCATCTATTATCATATTTAACCTTTAAATCGGTGTCAATTATTTTTACTTCGGGATGCCATTGGACAGTCGCGGGGACAAGAAATGGCTTGAAAAATTTAATTATTTTAGATTTATATATATATATATATATATATATATATATATATATATATATATATATATATATATTAATTGGTTTATTTATTTTATTTCATTCTTGGCAATTGTAATGATTGTAATACACTCTAAAAGAACAGTGAACAGGGGTTTATGGGGGTGGGGGGTTTGTATATACTTTACTGATTTCGCTTCTTGACTGCTAATTAGGCAATCTCATATAGAAAGCATGCCCATAGGACTAATATATACATAAATTATTTATGTCAGAAATCATGCTTGTAGGAACTAAAACAAGTTGATTTTAAGTATATCATTTTCAAAATCATAGAGATCATGTCCATTTGCAATATAATAATCTTGCTTGTGTATTATTAAAAATCATGCCCGTAGGAACAACTACAAATTATTAAAATCATACCTCTTGCCTAGCAATATTACATTATATGTTGCATGTTTAAATCCGACATTTTGTGTTAGATATCATGTTATAGGAACTGTCATAATAGATGTCATGCTTATAGAAATCATCATCTAATAGAGGCTTACGTGAAACCATTACATGTTGTTTGGTGTTATGCTCTTCTTTTTATTGACGTTAATCACCTTTAATAGCCCTAAGTATTTTAGATCCCGAATCCAAAATAGTAGTCCAAATGCCTCTTGGACATTAAGTTTGGGACGGGTAGACACTTATTAGGGCGTTAGTCTTCTTTATTTAGAACGCTTTAGGCTTAACAATAACTAAATTAATTAGGTGGGTAGTTGGAAATGATAGTCTGTGCCCGTTGAATAATATGAGCAACCTAAACGGGTTGAGAAATATTATTTTAGTTGCACGGGGTGATCCCGTTAGGTTAAAATAACCCTCCCCTCATTTGTTGTAGAACTACGTTTGATCTGATTCCCTTTGGGATAAGTAGGCGCTTCTTCGAGGTTCGATCCAATCCTTAAAATTTTTATTTATTTGTTTTGTTATTGTTTCCTCCTAATTTATCATTTATCTATTATTGTTTCCCTTTATTTGTCAATCCTTATTTGCATAAATTGCTAAATTTATTCCTTTCATTATATTGTCTCAATCTTCTTTCTTCTTACTTGTTTGATTTTCTTTTATTTTAATTGCAAAGCTATTTGATTATGCTAACATCTTTTATCACTTAGTTTATTTAAGTTGTTTTACATAAAAGGCTTAAAATCAGTCTTATTTGCTCTCTTAGTAAATATCCCCATATATTAATGAATTCGATCGGGACCCACAGTTGTGGACCTCGAAAGATGCTTAACACCTTCCTTTCGAGATAACTTGATGCCCTTACCCGATTTCTGGTGACGTAGGGTTTTAAACAGATTTTTGTTTAATTAGTTTAGTACGGTGCCCTAACGCACCAAAATTCGTTAGGTGGCGACTCTTCAATTTAATTATCCTAAAAGAGTTGTCACATGCCGAGTTCCGTTTTCTATGAGGAAAATGAAGTGCGACAGCATGATGACTCTACTGGGAATATTTTAGGTTCTAACCATTACGTGTTCGTTTTATGTGAAATTTTCTTAAGTTTTTATTGAGTTTTGAAAATTTATATATATATATATATATATATATATATATATATATATATATATGTATGTATGTATGTATGTATGTGTATATATATATATATATGTATGTATGTATGTGTGTATATATATATATATATCCTTTCCTTTTCTACTTATTTGTTTCCTACCATATTTAATCTCTTTTCTTTTCCCACTTATTTATTTTCCTGTTTAATTGATTATTTTTTCTTATATTGCTTCAAGCTTAAAGTTACTAACGTTTTGCTCTCCCTTTTGTTTTTCTGTTTATTTATATCTACATTTATCATTATTTGATTAATTGTTATTTGCTTTCCTTATACCGTAATTATGCTCATACTTTCCCCTACTTGAAAACCTCCCACTATCACACACTTGATAACGGTTGCGTGGTTTCACGGCCGTTCATTTTTAAAACACCCTCCGAGGAATGTCTCATGATTTGGTCGATCAGCGGTGCGTCGATGGTCATGAGTTTTCTCACTCTCAAGTTGTCTGCTTGGAGGAACCGTGTCATATCCATTCTTATTTTTTATATCTTGATTGTGTATGCCTTTAATAAGGAATACACATCGTCTCAAATCTATAAAATCGCGACGTCCATGACACGTCAAGATTTAGTAAAACTTTGCCTTGAGTCTTAAGGGATTCTCTATCCCGAAAAGGATGTCTTCATAATCTTTGTGCATTTAATTTTTCCCTTTCCCTTATCTCCTTCCTTGTTTAAATTATTATATTTTTCTATCTTTCCCTTTCTTAAAATATTTTCTTCCATTTTTAGCTTTTCCTATTTTTGTTTGATTTATTTTCTTCTCTTACTACTTGATTAATTTGATGCAACTATCCCTTTACTGATTTATTTGACATAAAGGATAATTTATTTTATCCATAAAATTTTTATTTTCTATATTGCTTCATTAAATAGTTGTTTTTCTTAACTGCTTATTGTGTACATATGATAATTACTACAGTTTTTTACTCCGCTCATACTTCTCCCACTTGGAGAATTATCACAACCACACACTGTACACGCGAGTTGTGCTTTGCACTTCTCCGAATTTTTTAAACACCCATTTAGAGATTTGGCATATACGTGGGGTGAATGGATAGTTTTACTACCATATGACCACATGCCTTCTCGCATAAGAATTTTTCAGTCCGTCTACCCAACTCTTAGAAATTGTTAAGTCATGCATGCATTATCCCCTAGAAGATCTCGATATCCTTAATGTATTGAAGTCATTAGTTTAACTTTGCCTAAAGTCCAAAGAGATTTACGATCTCGAAAAGGACATTATCATATTTATTTGCATTTTTATTTGAAAGATTAATATGTCTAAAAATGTAGACTATTTGCTCCTTAGGTGGGAAGGGTAAAACTAACACTTTATGATGCAGGTGTTGAGCATAAATTCCCATCGTGTAAGATAGGAAGAAACCAAAGAAGGAAGAGCATTTTCATAGTTTTATTTTTGTTTTGTAATTTATTTCTTGTAATATTTCATTATGTAAAATAAAGAAATAATTTCTTTATGTATTTAGAGATTTTGGTGGAGCAAATGGAATGATACATTATGACATATTCGACTCTCAAAGTGCACTAGGCCTACCTCTGGCATAAAAGAGGCCTCCAAATTAGGAAAACATATTAATTGTTTCATCTACATGAAGTGTGTTTATTTCCTTTAATCTTTTATCTACATGTTATGCTCGAATTTCTTTATTGATTTTATTTTTCTATTATTGTTATCTTGATTATCCCCCTTCCTAAGGTTGATTTGTACATAGCCGTCCGCAATATTTTTCTCCTAGTCGATTCACCAAAGTAAGAAGGAAAATGAACGACAGTAATAACTCAGCAGACAGAATTAATACAACCGCTCCAAGAGATTCTGCAGAGAGTTCAGAGAAGAGATATCCACCTGAGTATAATGACCTGATACTAAGGATGGAACAAAGGATTTTATAACTCCAAGGAAAATTATCCCAAGTTCGTAATGCAGCCAACCTATTGGTCTCGCTGCAAATTTCGTTGGAACCACAAACTGAGGTCCACGCCCTTACCAAGCCTCATGTTGCTTTTACGAGTTTACATCTGTCATCCCATCAAGTCTCATTTCCTCAAAACAATACTAGTCATATCTATTCGTTTCCTCAAAATCATATACAATACCCGCATAATGCTCACGCAACTCCTTCAAATATACATCAAATCAAGCCACTTCACAAATATCACACCCACCGTATCTTATATTCATCTCTTACCTCCCACATCTACATCCAGCATGTCTTTACGCCCATGCTCGCGGAAGTCATACCTTAAACCCCATTTATATTGAGACTGCTCCGGTCACTCATCACCTAGGAGAATCTGAATTCTTTGAAAAAGACAGCTTGATACAATTTATGACTGAAGAACTCAAGAAGATGAACAACCGATTACAAAATATTAAAGGGGCCAAGGGGGTAGAAGACCTAAATTATGAAGACCTATGCATACATCCTGATGTCGAGCTATCGGTGGGTTACAAACCTCCAAAGTTCGAAATGTTCACTGGGGCCGGTAATCCAAGGGCCCACTTGAGATTGTATTGTGACAAGTTGATTGGAGTGGGAAGAGATGAAAAAATAAGAATGAAGCTCTTCATAAGAAGTTTGACTGGAGATGCTCTCAATTGGTACGTAGAGCAAAATCTGAGAAAATGGATTAATTGGACTGATATTGCTGCAGCTTTCGTGGAGCGATTCAATTTCAATACAGAGAACGCACCGGATTCGCACTACATTCAGAATTTGAAAAGAAAGCCTACAGAGACATTCAGGGAATATGCTACCCGTTGGATATCCGAAGCCACTAGAGTACGACCTCCAACGGAGGAAGTTCAAATGAAGGATATCTTCATGCAGAATTTGGACCTGCAGGTATATGATAGGTTGATGTTGGTAAGTGAGAAGAGCTTTGCCGAAATCATCAAATTAGGTGAAAAAATTTAAGGATGGTATCAAGAATGGGACCATTATCGATTGGGGAGCATTGCAAGCGGCTAACAAGACTTCACAGTTTGGAAGGACCACTGAGAACAAGAACTTGAAAGAGGTGAATGCCGATTCGCCTACAGAAGGGCTGAAAACTCCCTGGGGCTACCAAGCACCTCTACTCCCATATCAAGTGCCTCCATTTCAAGTTCTTGCACTAACATACAATCACCCAATACCGTTATACAACCCTGCTATTTATTTTATCCATAATGCACAACCTACACATTTTCAGCTTCCTCCACCGGCACTCCAAAGGCCACCAGTTTATCAAACCTTCCAAATCAACAATCTCACCGGCCCACGAGACCCCAAGAAAATTCATTCAAGCAGTACACTCCTTTGGGTGAGCCTATAACACAATTATATGAAAGATTAGAGGCTACAGGCTATATCACCCCAATTCCTGCAATAGTGATAGATATACATGCGAAATGGATCGATCATAATAAGATTTGTGACTATCATTCAGGGATGAGAGGACACACCGCAGAAGAGTGTCGAGCTTTGAAAGATAAGATTTTTCAAGCATTGATTGATGCCAAGGTGATACGCCCAAAGTGAAAGCTGATGCCTGTTAAAGTCGAAGCTTTCCTCGGTTTGATTTATTTCTTTATTCGAAAGCCTTTTACTATTTGTATTCTGAACTACGTGGGACCTGATTCCCATTTAAGAGGGATACGTAGGCGCCCTTATAGGGTTCGGTCTATATCTTAATAAAATTTTCTTCCCCCTTTCTGAGTATTAACTGGGGCAGAATTTTTGAGAGAATCTCAAAAATTCATAGATCAAGCTTTTCTACATAATTGGGGCAGAATTTTTGAGGGTATCTCAAAAATTCACAACATTACGTCATTTGCAAGGAGATTTATGTCATGTTCTACACCGGGGCAGAAATTTTAAGAATGACCTCAAAATTTCATCAAGACTTAGTCAAAGAAAAAGAATTGATCCTCCAAAAGGACGTCTATGAAAAGATGCAGCATCTCGCCTGATCACAAATCAAAAGCTCATGAGATCAGGGTAGCAGCGGACGAATAGAGGCACAAATCTACCTTTTTCCTTTTAAACTTATAATTTTTCTTTGGGTACAGGAACGATGGATGTAAATTTGCAATCATTCTATATGTCATCTGGATTTACGAAGGTATTCATTATCAACTGCAAAGCTAAATTACTTGAAATTCGTCCATGAACGGGGTTAAGTGCTACCCTCTTAGTAAGTTATTCAAAGCTGAACATCATTTATTTAAAGCTAAGTATAAATACTTTGATTTCTGAATGGGTTAAGCACTACTCTCCAAAATTTTTAAGGGCTAAGCACTGCCTTATGGGTTAAGCACTGCCCTATGGGTTAAGCACTAAATTTTAAGGGCTAAGCATTATCCTATGGGTTGCGCACTACCCTCAATTTTTAAAGGCTAAGCACTGTCCTATGGGTTAAGCATTACCCTCTAATTTTAGGGCTAAGCACTGCCCTATGGATTAAGCACTACCCTAAATTTTTAAGGGCTAAGCATTGCCCTATGGGTTAAGCAGTACCCTAAATTTTTAAGGGATAAGCACTGCCCTATGGGTTAATCACTACCCTAAATTTTTAAGGGCTAAGCACTACCCTAAATTTTTAAGGGATAAGCACTACCCTAAGCTTTTAAGGGCTAAGTACTGCCCTTTGGGTTAAGCACTATCCTAAATTTTAAGGGCTAAGCACTGCCCTATGGATTAAGCACTACCCTCAATTTTTAAGGGCTAAGCACTACCCTAAATTTTAAGGGTTAAACACTGCCCTATGAGTTAAGCACTGCCCTCCAATTTTTAAGGCTAAGTATTGCCTTCTAAATTTTGATCTAGTTAAGCACTACTCTCTTAAAATTTATTCGAGCTAATCATTATATCTGCAAAATAATACCTTATGCTCATTGACTAATCATTTTCACCCAGTATTTTAAGATTTGCAGAACTATGTTTGACCTGATTTCCTTTGGGATATGTAGGCGCCTCTTCGAGGTTCGGTCCAATCCTTAAAATTTTTAGTTATTTGTTTTGTTATTGTTTCCTCCTAATTTATCATTTATCTATTATTGTTTGCCTTTGTCAATCCTTATTTGCATAAATTGCTAAATTTATTCCTTTCATTTTATTGTCTCAATCTTCTTTCTTCTTACTTGTTTGATTTCCTTTTATTTTTATTGCAAAGCTATTTGATTATGCTAACATCTTTTATCACTTAGTTGATTTAAGTTGTTTTACATAAAAGGCTTAAAATCAATTTTATTTGCTCGCTTAGTAAATACCCCCACATATTAATAAATTCGGTCGGGACCCACAGTTGTAGACCTCGAAAGGTGCTTAACACCTTCCTTTCAAGGTAACTTGATGCCCTTACCCGATTTCTGGTGACACAGGCTTTTAAACAAATTTTTGTTTAATTAGTTTAGTACGGTGCCCTAATGCACCAAAATTCGTTAGGTGGCGACTCTTCAATTTAATTATCCTAAAAGAGTTGTCACATGCCAAGTTTCGCTTTCCCCGGGAAAAATGGGGCACGACAGTATCAGAGGCTGATCAAGCAAGGATCTTACAACTCCTAGGCTATGCGACTAGCTCACTACCATTTAAGTACTTAGGAGTACCTCTAGCAACCAAGAAGATAAATCTCATTCAATGGCAGCCTTTGGTGAAAAGAATTACATCAAGAATTATATCTTGGACAACCAAGAACTTATCTTATGCTGGTAGAGCTCTGCTTATTCAATCAGTCATCTTTGGTATTCAGACATATTGGGCTCAACTCTTTAGTATTCTTGCCAAGGTTCTACAGCAGATAGATGCTCACTATAGAAGCTATCTTTGGTCAGGGAGTGGATCTATAACAAGGAAGACATTGGTGGCATGGGAGAGAGTATGCGCTCCTACATGTGTTGGTGGTGAATCTAATTAATATCTCTATATGGAATAGAGCAGCTTTAGCTAAATCCTTTTAGGATGTTACACATAAGGAGGATAAGCTATGGATCAAGTGGATCCATACTTATTACATCAGAGTGCAACAAATAGAAAGTGTCTAAGTGCCAAAGCAAGCTTGTTGGATGATTAGAAAACTGTTTGAATTCAAAGGTGTAGTCCAGCAACTAGAAAACAGAAAGGGTAAGAGCATCACAAAGCAACTATACTACCAGGGTCTGCCACAGTGTGCTATTGTTTCATGGAAGGCACTTATGTATAATAATGCAGCAAGGCCTAAAGCAAAATTTATTTCATGGCTGCTGATGCTTGGCCAATTGTCCACTATTGATAGATTACGAAAATGGGGCATGCAGCTGGACCCAGAACGCCCTCTATGTCAACTACATGTTGAATCTAGGGAGCATTTGTTTGTGCAATGTGCTTATACTAAATTTATGTGGGATAAGCTATTACAATGATTGTTTTGCACAACTGATACACCAGGTACATGGGATAATCACCTCACTTGGCTCCTTACCAACTCCAAATATAAATCATCTAGGACTCAATTGTTCAAGCTGCTGTACCCAGAAACTGTCTATGCTTTATGGATAGAAAGGAACCAACGTCTTTTTGAAAAGAAAAGCAGAGATGTAATGGTGGTGGCGAGAGAAACTGCCTACATATTGTGTGTTCGTACTCCTACAAGATTGAGGGATAGAGTACATAATTTAGTGTTTTAGATTATTAGTATGATGTAGATACTAGAAGGAAGGGTTGACTGTGTTTCGTCTGGCCTTGTTTTGTATTTCTCAACTTTGGTAATAAATAAAATTCCACTAATTATCAGAAAAAATTATCTTAAAAAAATATATTTTTTAATATTTTATTGGTTATGTAAAATCTTCTCTATTTAAATAAAAATAATTTGAAAGAACATTATTAATATCTTCTTAATTATATAAAATATCACTTATTTTAAAATAAAATTAAATAACTAAAATATCACTTATTTTGAAATCGGGGAGTAATTATAGAAAGGATTAAGGGGTCAAGATTAATGAATAAATTCCACACCATTTGTTGTTATATGTACACATGACACTTAATCGGATACTCCATTGAGAAGTATCGGACAAAAGGCTATTCCTGGGGATCCGATCCCTAAAGTTTTTTCCATTGGAAAAATTATTTTATGTTAAAATGAGATTTTCCTTGCCTTTGAACGACAAACATTCTTCTACAATCTCTCAATTGAAATTTTGAAGTATTTAACAAATAAATGTATACATTGAATTTCCAATGTATATATTCTTTATAAATCTTTGTTATGAACTTATATATAACAAATAAATCTTACTTTTGAAATAAAAGCAATCAAACATATTATAAGTAGTAACCTTGAACAGTGAAAGAAATGAGAAAAGTTAGAATAAAATAATTTTCTCATTTCGATAAGTTTATTAAAAAATATCAAAAGTAAAAATATATAATTAATACATGTTATAATGAGAGATATTTTTTTGCAACATAAAAAAGTATTTGATTTTTTTTTTCAAAAATTTTTGCGATATATCCGAATTGAAGATAGAACCAATAAAAAAAATTATGATTCATTCCTGACCTTATACAAAAATTATAAAAATATAAATAAAATAGAGAATTTGCTTGTGCTTTGAGCCGTTCATAAAAACACTCATTAGATTTACGTTTCATTTTTCTGATACTTGAATAATTTTGAAAGTGATCATAAAGTATATTTTGTGAAATCTAAAGTCTTTCTCTTTAATTTTTCTTTCACAACATAAGCTATAAGTTTATAAACTCAACTCGTATGTGTTTTGCAAAACTTAAATATTTAAAACTAAATTAGAACTCAAAAAGAAAATATGAAAACATCATCAACATTTTTAGTGAAAATAAAAAGTTGTAAAAATAAAGATGTTGGAATAAGACTACCATAGCTGTCCTGGGCTATCATGTCCGACATAATTCCTTTTTTTACTTAGACTAAAATTAGATAACTATCATAATTATAATTAATCATATTTTTTTTATTACCCTTTCCTCCTCTCAAGTTGGACCATGAGGATCCTGAATGTCCAATTTGCCAAGTAGATACTTGTACTACGATCTTTTCATGTCTTTATAAAAATATCAGTTGATTGTTCATTCGTGAGAACATAGCTCAGAGATATACGACTGGTTAGAAGCTTATTCCAAACGTAGTGACAATCCACTTTAATCTGTTTGGTTCATTTATAAAAGACTGAATTTTGGGTAATATATAACGTCGCTTGACTGTTACAATGCATATTAACCATATACTCATGGTCCACGCTCAATATTTTCAAGATAGCTTTCAACCATTTCAATTTATAAATGGTCATAGCCATCAATCGGTATTCTGCTTTTGTTGAAGAGCGAGAGACAACGAGCTGCTTTTCAGTCTTTCATGATATAAGTGAATTTCCAAATGTAATAAACCACTCGATAAGTGATCTCCAGTTCAGTGGGCATCTTGCTCAGTTCGAGTCACACTATCCGTGCAATCAAAGGACACAATCCCTTCATGTTACTATTTTTTTTATCCCGGGTTCTTCTTCAAATAACGCACTACCCTCATGATCATATCCTAATGTGCCTTTTTCTAGTGTTGCATGAACTGAGATAACATGTGCACACAATATGACAACTCTGATTGGGTGCCCATTGATTTAGCTCCCAGCAATCTGACCTCAGAGATGATATTCAAGGCATACTTTCGTTGACATAGAAATATTTCGATAGGACCCTAATAACCTCAACATACAAAAACTACTTCAAAAGTGTCCAAATTCTTCATGTGAAAGCACATGTGAATATAGTTTTTAAATCGTTCAATGTCACTATGCTTATTTCTGGAGACAATCAAATTATCTACATAAATCAGTATATTAATTCACATTTTACCATAATGCAGGGTAAAGAGCAAATAATTCGAATACGATTTTCAAAATCCTATAGTCAAAGCATTTGACAGTTTTGCAAACCAATACCGCAACACTTGTTTCAATTTGTACAAAGATTTTCAGAGCCTACATACCTTCCTCAAAGAGTCAATCCAGAGTCTTGACGGTAACTTGATATACACTTCTTCCTCGAGATGGCCATGCAAAAAGGCACTACATTTCCTAATTCTATATTGAGGCAACAACCAAGAATTTCTGAACTGTGACCATCTTAGCAATTGGAGCAAATGTCTCCTTGTAATCAACTCCTTTGTTTCAAGAGCTGGAAAATAAAAAGGATTTAAAAAAAAGGGAGAAAAGATACGACTATAATAAAATAAGAAGAAAAACTAGGAAAATTAAAGGTCTCGTTGTAATGAACTCCTTTGTTTCAAAGTTTTTCATGTTAATTTTATATGTCTTTAGATTGCCTACCAGTTCATCAACTGTCATAGTTTATAAATCCTTAGCTTCCGTAATGACGATCACCTTCACATCTCAAGACTTTGGAAGAGTCCTCAGAATCTAGTCCACTAGGTCTTCAGTACTAAGTGTCTTTCCTAGAGATATCAATTCATCCATAATAGATGTAAACCTAATGATCATTTCTTAAATTGTTTCATTTGACATTATTTTAAAGATTTCATAGTCAGTAGAAAGTATAGCAACTCTGAACCTTCTTACTTGACTGGTTCTTTCATGAGCATTCACCAAAGCATCCCAAATTTACTTGGCATTTGTATATCCAGAAATTTTATTGTACTCTTTTGGTCCTAAACTACAAACAAGAATGTTTTTGGACTGTGTTTTTCTTGAGTGCATGAGATCCTTAGAAGTGAATTCAACCCTTTCTTTCCTTAAATTATTTCCTTCAGTATTTTTCTTCATGGGTTATTTTGGTCCATCAATAATCCTATCCTGTATTCATGATCTTCAGCTTGCAAAAGTCCTCCATGTGAGGTTTTCACCAGATAAAGTATTCCTCATTGAATAATGTAGAACCTGATGGTGGATCAATCCTCACTGTGTCCAATTGGTCGTGCAACATTCATCTTGATCTTTTCTTAAGATGTTAGCTTCTTAAAGATAATCGTCTTTAATACCAGTTGATATATTTGCATGACCCAATAATACAAGAGGGGGCTGAATTGAGTTATACTAGATTTTTGCCTTAGTAATGGACCAGGTTAATTTATCTATTTCTTGAGACTAATTTGCGAAATATAAAGAACACTTAAGTAACAAAATAGTATTTTTACGTGAAAAACACCTGACTCACAAGGATGAAATATTATGACTTACACCTCTGTAGGATTTGTCCCAAACTTTACTAAAATTGTGAGTCTTAACAAAGTTCAGATTACAAACACTTGCAACCTAAGAGACTACCTCTAAATTTCTTGCCCTTACAATCACTAACCTGTAGCTAAATTCAAATTACAAAACAATTACAAGATAGGAAGTAATTCTAATCTCTCTTATAACAATCAAGAAGAAAGTTGCAACCCCTCCAAGTTATCCCTAACTCGAAGCTAATTTTTCTAAGGAAAAATACCTAAACATTGCTTGTAAGCAAGCTGAAAATAGATATAATTCAATAACAATCCGAATACAAATAGTTAAGAATTGAAGACACTATAAAACATATCTATAAAATAGGTTCTTGTATCAGCCTCCACACTTGAATGATTAGACAAAAATTTAAGAATGATCTTCGTTATATGCTTTGATTTTAATTATTTATCTCAATATAGGTGTTTGAGTTTCTTAAATAAAAGACCTGCATAATTATATTAACAAGGTGAATGCAAGTTAATTAAATATAAATACTTTTAGGATAAGGACTAAAAGATATAGTGGTGTTTGAAATGGATACAAACTCCTTGCTTCACACATCTAGACTTGTGCAATATTTAAGAGTTTTATTTCGTTCAAAATTATTCAAGATCTTCCCAAAGACTCTCATATTTCTTTGATCTTATATTCTTATCCAAGAATCCTTTATTCAAAGAGTTTTACTAGCTGTCAAACTCTTGAATGGAATATGAAAGTGTTATACCTGGTTCATTTGATTTAGCACATATTTCATATTATTTATTTGATCCATCCCAACTCTCTTGATTCAAATTATTTTTTCAATCATCAAAACATTCTAAGTTGAGAGTTAGAGGAGTTGCCGATGTATAACAAAACATTCTAAGTCGAGAGTTACAGGAATAGCCCATGTATAAATATAACTATCAAAGAGTTGAAAGACTAAAGCTCTAACCGATTTTAAAAAAAAGGTAAAATAAAAAAAATTATCATAAATAATAACAAGTCATTATTTTAAAAGCGATTTCAGTCTGATTATGATGCACATTGTCAAAGACCGATTGCTCTCCAAAGTTTCACAGTTCTCGCAAATACTTGAACCAATGACTGAAAGTTTGAAATCTATACAAAAAAATTATCCAAACAACAGAAGAATAAAAAAAACTTTGTAAGAAGAAGAGAAAATTTTCGATGTATTCAAAGCTCAGATGTGATATAACTTATATATGCCAAAAATATGAAGGGTCAAAGAAAATATAGTGAGCCATTAATCCAGCCATAAAAGAGGAATTAGGGAACCATTAATCTGACTATTAAAGAGGACTTAATGACTTATGTGTCCATTGAAAGAATTCAAATTTGCAAAATATCACAAGAATTTGAATTCTGACAGTGTACTTAGACATGTTCTTGTAACAACATATTTGAATATATTTCGGTAGGTCAAAAATATCAAAAATAATATTTGTCAAACTCAAATTTGAATAAGGCTCGCGTATATCTTGCGTATAGAAGGAAGAGGAGGGAACAAATTGACCCGTTTTGCCTTGCGAGCTCAATTTAAGTGTACGTGAGATTACTCCCTTTTATTAAATCTTTACAACCCCAAAGAAGGATAATTCCGTATAAGGGGGAGAAAAGTTCTTTCCACAATCAGCTAGGAACAATTGTCTTTCACATAAATCAAAAAAAAAAAAAAATGAAAAGAGACCCACAAAAATAAAATATAGAATAAGAATTACTTTCTTATTTGCATTATCAAATTAAAATGACAAAAAATAATTCCAAAAATATTTCTATTCCAATATTTTAAAAGAGGAGGCGTGAGACGAGACGTTTTACACAGCATGGGGCAAGCGTAAGCCTTGAAATATGGGGCATAAGTCTTATGAATTTGCGGGGTGTATATCTCATGTATCTTTAATTTTATAATTTTACTATTAAGAAAATAAGTAAAAATAATATTTAAAATAATTTTACAAATAAATTTAAATAAATTATCAATAATAATAAAATTATTATAATTATTATTTGAAGGTAATAACATAAAAATGATAATAGCTGAGATAATTTTTAACATGAAATCAACACCCACTTTATCATCTACGAACAATGCCAATAGATAGATAAAGTATTCTCAGAAATATAGTGCTATAAAATCTCTATTCTATCAATTTTAAGCATAATTATTTAAAAGAACTATTTATAACAACGTCATTTTCTATAAGAGTTATTTTCTTTATTGATATATTCTAGAAAAAATTACTATAATAAAAAAATATAATAGCATAAAGTATAAATATTATTATATCAATAATAAAAAAAATATTATTTATAGTAAAATTATTTTTTAAATAATAAAAATTAAATTTAACATTCGGAAAGTATATTTTTACATTTGATACTTGTAATTTTACGTTTAGGACTTATGCCATAAATTTTGAGGTCTCTGCTTTATAAATTTATGCTTTTCATTTACACCCCAGAGCATAGCACACTCTACCCCCGAGATTCATCCTGAAATTCGCATTGGAAACGCCTTCAATTTGATTTTGTTTCTTGTTGTTAGTTCTGATAATTTTTGTTGTTCTATCTATTCGTTTTTTTCTTCCTTATTAGTATTTCTTTTCTTCTTTTTCTTCATTTTTCATTTCTCTTATTTTGGATTTCGTGAAGAAAAAATTTCAAAATTTTAATTTGAAGTTGGAAAAAGAATACAAATAGTTGTCAATGAGTTTTTTTATAAGACACTTAAAACTCTAATTAAAAGCAGAGAAGAGTTCGTAATTATCGTATCACATCACACTCTTTTGGTGGTGTTTCAGAAGTATGAATTAAAAATATTAAATATTTTATAATACTATAATCATTTCCTGAATTCAAATATCTCCCATCGATTTATGTCAAAAGAATTTATTTTTATCTTTTTTTATACTTTGCAAATATTTTAAACCCTTAAATTGATATGATTTATAAATATTTAAATATATAAATTTTATTTTTACAAATAAAAATTATAATTAATATTTAAGATTGTACTATTAAAATTAAATGATATCAATATAAATTGGATGAAATCCTATCTCAGACAAAAAAAAAAGAAGGAAAATATGGCGAAATTGATGAGTAAAAAATACTTTCTCTATTTTTATTAGTTAATAGAGTAAAATTTGAATATTCACAAAAAAAAATTAATAAATATTTTAAATTCATTTAGCAACTCTAAGAAAATTAGTAAATCTCTGCTAGTGATTGAAAAGTTATAACGCCTTCCCCAAACAAACACAGAATCAACAGACCCAAGTGGAATCAAAGTTTCGGATTGATGACTTGGAACAATCACAACCGTTGTTTCTTAAAAGTCCCAAATCAAAGGGACCTTCGACGCTCCTTACTCCATTTCGTAAGCAATCATGTAATCCTCTGAAATTCCCACGATATTCTTACATACCTAACGCGGTTATCTTATCTTCTCGCGATTCACTGAACCCCTTTCTCCATACAGGTAAATGCCACGCGGCAACCCGCCCATGTCTATCCCCTAACCCCCTCCGAAAGAATCTCCAAATCCAGCAAATAATCACCCAATACTATATTTATCGAGGCCCAAATCCAATCTCCCGACCCGGCCTCTTCTACCCCCTATATAAAGAAGCGAACCCTCCCATGCAATTCTCGCTCATTTCACAGTTGTTTCCAGTTTTCCTACACATCTCTAACGAGAGTCGAGACTCTGCCCTCCCCATTTTCCGGTAACCAACCAAATCTCTTCTTTCTCCGGAGAAAAAAACTGTATGGTGGGGTGTTTGTTTGACTCTTAGGTTTGTGTTTCTTTTGGTTTCCAATTTTAATTCTCTCTTTTGAATAAGAAAAATCTGCTTCTTCTGAAGTCGGCGTGGGGATATTCGGCTCGTGTAAGAGTGTGTTAGAAGGTGATTATCTTTTGATTAAGTTCTTTTTTTGCTTCTTTTGAGGGGGTAGCCGGGGCTCTGGCCTCGGCGGGTTCTAAAGCCCCCAGCTATTACAACATTGGTGAAAAATTCTGTGTAAAAAGCTTAGTTTTCTCGATTCTTTCATTTTTTTTTCTTTGATTTTACCTTCGTAAAGCAAACGACAGATTGCGGAAGAGATGCCTGCCCTAGGTTGTTGTGTAGACACTGCTGTTTCCCCTCCTCCCGGCTATTCCTTCCTTTGGGATAGCACTCTTCCCGCACCGGAGATTTTTTCCTCCGGCGTACCTCCGTCGACAAACGCCGTCCCTATTACCACCACCACCACCACCACCCATTGGTCTCCGGAGCTCTCATCCGATCTGTATCGAGTCGATGGATGGGGTGCTCCGTATTTCACCGTCAATTCTTCCGGTGATATCTCTGTCAGGCCCCATGGTACAGACACCCTTCCTCACCAGGAAATTGATCTCCTTAAGGTGGTGAAGAAGGCTTCCGACCCGATAAATTCTGGTGGACTCGGGTTACAGCTGCCACTCGTCGTTCGGTTCCCTGATGTCCTGAAGAACCGGTTGGAGTCTCTTCAATCGGTTTTTGATTACGCGGTTCAATCTCAAGGATATGAGGCTCACTACCAAGGTGTTTATCCTGTTAAATGCAATCAGGACAGGTTCGTTGTTGAAGATATTGTCAAATTTGGGTCGGCTTTCAGGTTTGGTCTTGAAGCCGGATCAAAACCAGAACTCCTCCTAGCCATGAGCTGTCTCTGCAAGGGCAGCCCGGAGGGTCTTCTTGTATGCAATGGATTCAAGGATGCAGAATACATTTCACTTGCTTTGGTTGCAAGAAAGCTCCTATTGAACACGGTAATTGTGCTGGAACAAGAGGAGGAGCTTGATTTAGTGATTGACATCAGCCGTAAAATGGCGGTCCGGCCTGTGATCGGGCTTCGGGCTAAGCTAAGGACCAAACATTCCGGTCATTTCGGATCCACTTCTGGAGAGAAAGGTAAGTTTGGGCTTACAACAACTCAGATCCTTCGTGTGGTGAGGAAACTCAAAGAATCCGGAATGTTGGATTGTCTTCAGTTGCTGCATTTTCATATTGGATCTCAGATCCCTTCAACGGCCTTGCTTGCTGATGGTGTTGGTGAGGCTGCCCAGGTTTATTGTGAGTTAGTCCGCCTTGGTGCTGGCATGAAATTCATTGATATTGGTGGTGGGCTTGGAATTGACTATGATGGTAGCAAATCATGTGAGTCTGATGTTTCTGTGGGATATGGCCTTCAGGAATACGCCTCTACAGTTGTTCAAGCTGTCCGGTTTGTTTGTGACCGGAAGAACGTGAAACATCCGGTGATTTGTAGTGAAAGTGGCAGGGCAATTGTATCTCATCACTCTGTTCTGATATTTGAAGCTGTGTCTTCAACTAGTACACGTTCTCAAGAGTTGTCCGCCGTGGGTCTCCAGTCCTTCGTGGAGAAGCTCAATGATGATGCTCGTGCCGATTACCGGAATCTGTCTGCTGCTGCTATTCGTGGAGAGTACGATACCTGTATGCTTTATGCCGATCAGTTGAAACAGAGATGTGTGGAGCAGTTCAAAGATGGTAATTTGGATATTGAACAGCTTGCTGCCGTGGATGCTATCTGTGACTTTGTTTCAAAGTCTATTGGGGCTTCTGATCCTGTGCGTACATATCATGTGAATCTGTCCATTTTCACTTCAATTCCTGATTTTTGGGCAATTGGTCAACTATTCCCTATTGTTCCCATCCACAAGCTAGACGAACGGCCTGGAGCTCGAGGAATTTTATCAGATTTGACATGTGACAGTGATGGAAAGATTGATAAGTTCATCGGCGGGGAGTCAAGCTTGCCACTCCATGTATTGGGAAGCAATGGTGGTGGTGATGGTGGGGGGTATTATCTGGGAATGTTTTTGGGTGGGGCTTACGAGGAGGCGCTCGGTGGACTCCATAACCTGTTTGGCGGACCCAGCGTCTTGCGTGTGTCACAGAGCGACAGCCCTCACAGCTTCGCCGTGACATATGCAGTCCCTGGCCCGTCCTGTGCAGACGTTCTCCGGGCGATGCAGCACGAGCCTGAGTTCATGTTCGAGATGCTCAAGCACCGCGCCGAAGAACAAGAAGAGGATGAAGTGCTGACATTTGCATCTTTGGCAAGCAGCCTAAATCAATCCTTCCACAATATGCCTTATCTTGCGCCTCATTCATCCTGCTGCCTTACTGCTGCTGCAAACAACAGTGGCTATTACTACTGCAATGACGAGAACATTGTTGGGGTTGGCGCAGAATCTGCAACAGGGGAGGAAGACTTTTGGCCCTACTGTGTTGCTTGAAGTGTTTCGCATCATTTCCAGATCCCACCATTGTTCCTTTTTTTTTTTTTTTTTTTGCAGTAATAAAGTTTGTCGTGGAGGTGGTCTGTTTCATTAGTCAGTGTATGTATGTTAAGTTATGTCAATTTTTGGTGTAATTTCGTAGTTGTGGAGAAAGCAAGGAATTGTGGAATCTGATTCTGTTGTTGCGGGAGTGGGGGGCCTTGCCGAATCTGATATACTAGTTCCTTATTGAATTCCCTGTCCTCCTCATCCCATGTAATCTCCCCCTTCTTATTAAATTAAATTAAATGCATTTACTTTAAGGTTTTCTCTCGTGTTCTTTTGTTTTTCCAGTTTCATTTGGTCTTTGCTAGATTTTTGAATGGTTCTCATTTTCTTTTCCAGTCCCATTAACACTGGTTTTTCACTAATCTTGGAATTGTTCGAAGGTTAGAAGATGGAACCATTCTGCCAAAGTAATCTTAAGTCAAAAGGTTTGTTTGTAGAGAATAAAAATATGATAATGGTTTGGTGATTCTGGGCCTAAATTCGTTTATGATAATGTTGAAATGGGTACAAAAAGATACGAAAAAGGGGTTTGGGACCTGGGATTGTGGATGTGGTCCTTTTGGTAGAAATTCTGCAATGATATAAAGGTCTGTAAATATTTTACTTTAATTACAAGTACTTGGCTCCTAACACTACAGAATCTTCTGGGAATCTCATCATAGTTCAATGAACATTGTGGTGCATATGTTTGTCGGACAATATGATAAATCATGTGGGTGTACTGATGTTAGGTTAGGTCAATGGTTTTGTGGCCCATAACAATTTTCTTTTTTTAATTGTATGTATCAAATATTGAATCATTTTCTATGAGAGAATAACTTAAAAGGTCATCTAATTTTATCAAATCTTTTATTAAACTTACTTTGTTGTGAAATGGATGTCCTTCTTTGTCTCTAAGAAATAAAAAAATTATTGCTCAAGTTGCGCTATTTGGTGAATAAGTTTATCGGCTCTATATATATCTCTCTTCTTGTAATATGATAGTGATCAATGAGAGAAAATAAGAAGAAATATTTCTACCCCTTCTTTTTCTCTTCTTCTTTATTTATTAAATGTTAACTTTTATTTTATAACACGTTATCAGAACGAGTCTCTGACCGTCTTCACCAAAATAGATCGTATTCTTAAGTTTTATCTTCTGATTTAAGGTTATCAGGTAACAATGGATTTTTTCATGTTTCATTGTCTTATCTTTTATATACTGTGTTAAGGTAACTTGTTTCGACATTAACAATGATTCTTATATCTAATTGTTGCCACTATATTTACTAATACTTATGGATATCAAGTTTTAATACACACCATCTGTTTACGTCCTAAAGTGTAAGTTAATCACTTTATTAATTTTAGTTCATACTTATCAAACATACAATTAGACAATATATATACATAAATTGACGATATCTTACTTTATCCATTTCAAGAAGTAACATACTGATTTTTCATCTTTTCATAATGATCTTGTCAATCGTAAAATGTTTCACTATATATATTTATCATATTCATGAACAAAATTGTTACTGATGGATTAACTTTAAGCATAATGATTATTTGTTTGGATTTATTTCATATTTTATACATGTGCAATTCTATTTACCGCAACGGTTATACAGGCTATTCTAATTAACAGTTATTGGTTACGGTGAGGTGCTTGAAACAGTAAATATTATTGTTGTTGCCTTATCATTGTTCATGATATTAACCCAAGTTTTTTTCTTGTGATAGTTTTCACTATGTAAACTTATCAAAGTTTGAGTTTGTGGCTCTTGACATTTTTAGAAAGAGTTATTTTTCATGGGTCCTTGATGAAATTCATCCTGAGGCTAGAGCCTAGAGTTCTTAGTGATATTATTAAAGAAAGAAAGAAAACATCAAGCCAGGATAACGCAAAAGCCATAAATTTTTACATTATCTTGATAAAGAGTTGGAAATTGAATATTTGACTGTAAAAGATTCAGTTGAATAGAGGGAAAATATATGGCCATTTTAAGGCAATGATATTGTCAAAAGTTTGTCATGAGTGAATTCACTTACGGTTACAAATTTAAAACTGTAACTGAATATAATTCTGTTGTTGACAAAAAAAGTTCACAATTGAAATTATGTGGTGAACCTATGTGAAAAATGAGAACTTGTTGAAAAGACTTTGTCTATTTTTCATGTCTCAAATGGTGCTACAACAACAATACGGTTATGAAATATTTTGATGTCTTCTAGTGACTAAGTAATATAGCACCCTTTTGATGAAAAAAATTAATTACGAAGCCTGTCCCACTGGCTTTGCTCCATTCCCTGAAGTGAATATAGTAGTAATGCATAATATGTTTGAAAGAAGACAAGTAATTGAACCAATGCATAAGAATATGAAAAATGAGACAAAATTAAAATAGTCATCATTATGAGAATTATAAGAACATTATAGGTTCTCAGAATAATCCTTCAAAAGGTGAAGGTAATGTTTGCCATAAATAATCATGGTGTGAAAGGTCTTTGGACACATAGTTGTTGTGCGACCTGATTTGATAAATTTTATAAATCCTCCATCAAAATAAAGGAATATAAAGTGGTGGTACACTTGACATTTCAAAGTGATATTGAGGTGGATCATATAAATATGATAAATGTCAAGGTATGGTAATGAGCTTATAATGAAAATTTATGAAGCACGTACAAATAATTATAGTCAATTACTTAAAGAGAATGTGACTTGTGATAAACATCGTGAATGCTCAACCAATCTTGAAAGTGAATGTATCAAGATGTGATAAAAATTATGATTAAGGATATGCACATGTATGATCGGATAAAGACCACAACTCACCTCTACGGGAGATTTGAGAAGAAATTTTTTGGGCATAAACGGTCATTGGTCATGTACTTTTAATGCATCATAAATATTGTGGTATATTTTATCATGCACTGCCGAAGGATAAAAGTAAGAAATAATTCTTGTCTGATTTTGACCATGATCAAAATAAATATTATTATGTGACTGTATGGATTTGTCATGGGTTTTGTAGATATGGTACGCCAAAAAAAAGGGGAAGATGTTGCCTAACCTTATAAAAAATATTAAAGGCAAAAGTAAAGCAAGAAATGAGTCTTGCCTACAATGATTTTAATCATGACAATATGATTTTCTCCCTAAAAGATGTACATCATATAGATGATGTTATTAAATATGTGGTTGTACATAATTATTTGAAAGTCCCCGAAGAGCTAATGTGTTACTACATATACAAAAGAATGAAATTATTTATAACATTAGGGTTGTAGTAAGTCTCTTAAAGAAAACTTATTAAGTTTCAAAGACATTGGTCAAAAATAAATTATATTGAGACTATAAATTATGAAAAGATTTAATATCTTCATATTACTACAATTGAAGCGGGTTATAAATATTTATGTAAAAGGTTACCCGTCTTTTCCTCTTGTTTGTAGTATAAAAATATGGGTGTGATGATGGAATCACATGCCATAGTAAACTAGAAGTTTACTGAAATAAAAAATTAGTTGGCATAACCTGTTGGCCATCCCGATTCAAGTGATGTGAAAATAATTGAGAATTCACACATTTATATGCTGAAGAAATAAAAGATTCTTCAAGAATTCTCTTTGTGTTGTTTGTTCTCATGAGAAAATAATCACTATACCAGCTAAAATTTAGATTGTATCTCCTGAATTTTTGGAACATATAAAAAGGTGAATACGGACCCATTCACCTGCCATGTGGACCATTTGTTATTATAATTTTAACAAATGTATCTATGATAAGGTCACATGCACCTTTGAAATCAACTTGCAATTTAATTTTTGCAAGGTTGTTTGCTCAAATTATTAAATTAACAGCACAGTTTCAACCATAAAATATGTTGATTATGGTGGTTTATATCTAAGTTAGTTTAGCAGAAATTGTATGCTTCTAATCATAGACAAACCATTAACTACGAGAACAAAACTCTCAAATAAAATTTGGTATAAAATATGTTTATTTAACATATAGTAACACTTGTAAGCATCAAGCCAACAAGGTTCCCCTATCATAATTAGTTCAGGGTCAGAAACCAAGTAATTCTCATTTTAAAAGTTTGAATTTGTGATATATGATTTAGTTTCCACCACAACGCACAAAGATGAGTCCCCAAATAAGGTTGGGGTAAATGTTAAATTTTCTAACATTAGGGGAAGAGATAATTAGCAGCTGAAAATTATGTGAGGATGAATTATCTAGATCCTCAAAAAAAATTGTGAACTTAAAGTTCACGAGATAATTCATTTGCAAAATATTACAAATCAATTGCCAGATGTATTTGCTGACCTTATATTATAATCCAGCTGCAAATGCTCCAATCAAAATTAGAGTCCTTAAAGGACAAGTCTATGACACGCCTGAAGTGTGATAGATCAATCGGTTCCAAAGGTAAAAATCCTTGAAAAAGGAAAGGAGTAAATGCAAGATGGTCATAATAATGATGCAAGTGTTTTAAAAGAGCACTATGACATAATATTTCATAAAACCTTGACAAAGATTCAGGTACCTGAAAATGATGAAAAATGAAGAGATCTCAATAAGTTATGTTGCATTGGAGCCGATATCAAAATGACCGTCAACGATATATTTGATATAATATAGCGCTCAAATTATAAATGGTGACGAGGATCTTGAATTCAAATATGTCAAAGAGTATGACAGATAAATTATTGGCCAAATAAAATACGCAATTCAAGTATATTTCATTCACATGATAAAAGTGAAATATTATGGATCTACACTCCAAACACTTGAAGGTATAATGTCAGAGGGTACAAATAAGTTCTTGTGCAAAGATGAAATTAAAAAATAAAACCGTAAAATATAAAGTACGCATTATACCTTGTGACATAAATTTTTTTGCATAAGTCCTGACATTATTATATGGAGATGTGTTCTTCTTTGGTGGATGTAATTATTTTCAAGTTTCATATGAGTCTGTCAATACATAAAAAACTTGATATGCGTGTATGAAATTATTGTCATGTCTAGCTAGACAGTGAAATTTATATGAAAAATCTTGAAGGATTTAAAAGATTTTAAAGTGATTCCACTGAGTACCCTAATAGTTATGACATCGCTTAACATAAAGAAAGATCAATCTCGATCTAATGAAAATGATTAGAAAGTACCATATCTCAGTACAATTGGTACATATATGTATCCTGCTATTATTATTCATGAGATAATATTTTTTTTTATAATTGTGCAGGCAAGAGATAATTTCACTTTTATGTGAAGATATTTGAGTGAAATCAAAATTAGTATGAATTTATTATATCTAACCAAATGTTATAAAGAAATTATTGGTTATGCAAATGCAGGAAAATTATTTGACTGCACAAAAGTTATCTATTTGTGTGGGGATACTGTCATATTCTAGATGACAGTCAATTATTGATATTCATTCAAGTCATGTCAATATATATATAACTTCAAAGGAAGATACATCAAAGGAGATAGAACAAATTATATTTCACCAAAGTTCTTTTCATGTATGAACTCCAATAAAATGGTGTGGTGGATGTTCAACAAGTTCGTCCCACAGATAACTTGGCAGATCACTAAAGCCTTACCAACATCAACATTTGAGGAGTTGATATACAAGATTGGAATACATCGTCTTCAAGAAATGAAGTGATGTTTTCATTAGGGGGAGTAAAATACGCGCTGCACTCTTTTTTCCTTAGCTAAGGTTTTGTCCCACTGGATTTTCTTGGCAAGGTTTTTAATGAGGCAACTCTCAGTATTACTAGATATGTGTTTTCTTTTTCTTTACTAGGACTTTTCCCATAATTTTTTTTCTAATAAGATTTTAACGAGACATATTATCTATTAATGGACATTCAAGGGGAAGTGTTATGAAATGGATGTCGTCCTTTGTGTTCAAGAAATGAAAAACTTGATGCCCAAGTTACATTACTTGGTGCCCAAGTTACCGTACTTGGTGAACAAGTTCATGGGCTCTATATATGCCCCTCTTCTTGTAATATGATAGTGATCAATGAGAGAAAATAAGAAGAAATATTTCTCCCCCTCCGTCTCTCTTCTTCTTTATTTATTAAATGTTAACTTTTATTCTATAACATACTTATGTTTATTTTATATCAATAAAATTATTTGATTTATGTTAATTTATTTAGAAAGTTATTATAATTAAAAATTTTAAAAAAATAATTGCATAAACCTCTCGTTAAGTATGGTTTCGTAATACTTTAGTTCCTTTGTGCTTATGCATGTCTCTTTTATTTTAATTTATCTTGTAACATTTTTTAACATAATTATTATTTATATAAACATTGTGGATGGTTTACCTAATTTATGATATATTTAATAAATTTTGTAAATATTTTTTTCAAGAAAAACATTATTTCCATCTCCATATATATAATAAATTATTTAATAATGGAACTTCTTTTAAAATTTTTAAATTTGGAATAATCTCGCCTATAACTTTGTACCGCATGCGCTGAAGATCACAATCAATTAAGTAGACAACTAGTTGTCGGGGCAAAACATCAGCCGGCAAGTTTTGCCCATAATTCCAAACATTAGCCTCCAAGTTTTACTGCCATAACTGAGTCTGATATTTACTAGGACAGCTACGCAATCTCAATTTTATCGGGTACGAGATATATATAACTTATTTTGCAAGTAAAGGATCCATAATAAGCTTTTATCAGCGGCACATAGAGGATTCGCCCCAACCAACAGAACGGTCCATATTCTATGTTGGCATATGTAGTTTCGAGCATTTACTGTGTAGACTCATGCCTTCTCGATATCAATACTTCTCCCATTTTGTTACATAATATCATGTAGCTCATGGGCTCATAGATCCTCTTTCATTGTCTGTTCATCATGGATATGTTAATTATATCGTAGAAAATCATAAAGTTTTTTCCTTTCAAAGAAAAGCCATATTCATGTTCCTCATGCCAAAAATTCATAGAGTTTTTCTTTTGAAAAAAAAATATTTTTCATGTTTATCATACTTTTCATGGAGAAACTGTAAGACTCATGAAATAAAATCATAATGATCACGTAAAAGGTCTCAGTTCATGATGTTCGAAATGAATCTACATAAATAAAAGCATCGTATTGATATGTACTCTAGTTATTTCATAGAGGAGAATTTATAAAATTTTCAAAGAAATATAGCATGAAAAACAAAATTGATGCTCCCATATGAGATAGACTAACACACCTTAATTAATTCCCGATGAAGAAAGACACTCACTTTGAAGAAGAATGTTCAAAATCAGCTCTCGAAGCTTGAGATGGATTTTTTCTTTTGAAAACCCTATTTAGATGGTAGAATCATACTTAGGAATCATATATAATTGATAAAATCAATTGGAGATTCATAAAATAGGATTACGTTGATGTGGGAGGACTTGAAGAAGAGAATATCTTCATTATAGGACTTGAAGATGTAAAATAGTAAAAAAAAATCGGACTAGGTCACATTTATAGGCATCTAAAGTGGGCAACTTATGGAGTGCCTAGGCCTCATTTACGGCCTATGTAATCAACATTACGGTTCACAAGTCGAATCGTAAATCCCATCGAATCCCTACACAAAAACTTTGAAAATCCGTCTCTCCACATATGGTTTTAGATACGACCGTAGAAGTCACTTACAGTCAGTAGATTTGGATGTATCTAAACCCTTTTAATTTTGGGGTCTTTATCTACGCTGTTTGGTATGACCATAGATCTCACTTACAATCCATTCAATCATCCATACCTAGATACCCCTCCTTAAACAATATCTCCACTTTTGGGGTCTTCAGTCCATAGGTCAGTTTCACACGTCATCTATGTAACACCTCGTACCTTCAAAAGAAATTTCTAATCTTAATATGTGATCATCCATGAGATTTAAGGAGTAGAGGTGAAGTGTGAAGTCATTAATCAAGAATTAAATGTCTAAGAGTTGAAATAACGAAGCAAGAAATAGCAAAAAATTAATTATTCAGGAATCGTAAATGACATATGAACTGTAGAACGATTCTCTGAGTCGCATGTCAAGGTACGACGAAGAACATTATGCTTGAGCCACTGTTTAACGATTTTATGGTCCATTCTACAAAATGCAGATGTATTCTACAAAGAGTATGTCTCCACCCTAAGTGGAAGCCCCATTTTTTCAAGTTACTGTTTTAGCATATGAAGGCAACATACGAACTATAAATTGAATCTATGAACCATAAATTTGCTTCGGAAGTGAAACTTTAGAGAATGGACAAGGGGATGGCGGGGGGGGGGGGGGGGGGGGCGTTAACAAATGGTCTAATTTGTGGACCATAGAATGATTTTACGCTCCGTATCTGGGACCATAAGTGAAACTTCAGACTTGATTTTCCTTTGATCAACAGAAGAAATGTTCTACAGACCGCATATTTGTTTTACAATTTGTACCTTGCAACATAAATGATACTTCAGAGAGTTGAATTTTTTCCTAGTCAACAAAAGACTCAATCTCTGGACCGCAAATTAATTTTATGGTTTGTATCTATGAACCGTAAGTGAGAAAAGCATGCCTAGAGGTGACCTACGACTAGAATTACAAACCACAGATTAATTCTATGATTCGTAATAGTGTCCGGGTATCATAAATTGAGTTGTTTATCTATGTCTATATAAAGGCCAAACTCAAATTTTCACTCATTTTTCTTCACCTCTCACTTAGTACAGTGAGTTTTCTCCCTCTCCAAGCTCTTCCAACTAGGTAAGTCTCTCCAAACTCTTTCCCTGAGAAATTCTTACATGCAAGTTTGGATTATTGATTTTCTAGCTTTTTTCTCCTAGGATTTTAAGAAAAATCAATTTCTTGCTCAAGAAGATAGAGTATCCCCTTTCTCCCTAGCTTGAAATTTGGTGATCTTCTCTCGCTTTCAGAGAAAATAAAATATGTAGCAAATTCTAATATGTGGAGACATGATGTTTCTTCTCCACGAGCTTTTTTTTCTAGCTAATGCAAGACTACTTCATGATTTCTAAGGTTTTCATTATAAGCGGTCATATGAATTTCATAAATATTATAAGTTTCTATAAATTTCCTACTTAAGTTATTTTATAAGTTTCTCCATGTTCATTCATGAAATATTAATAAATTATGATTTTTCCTTTATGTTTAAAATATGAACCCATGATAACATGATTTGACATGACCTTCATGATTTTTTATCACAGGTATTTGACATGTATTTATGAATGATTTTTTTCAACTATGATACATGAATTTCTGTTATGAGTATGAGTTTTTTTATTAAAAGAATAACTATGATTTTGAAGCTTTCGGTTTAAAATCATGAATTATCGATATGAGTTTTCTTGATGAAACATGATGAATGAATATGAGCTTTCAGATAAAGCATGATGTATGATTACAAACTCTTCAGAAAAGAGTATGATGATGATTATGAGCCCAAAGGTTAACTCATGAATCTGATGTATGTTATTTAAGGATCAAATGGTTAATCAAGAAGGCATATATCCCTTAAGACAAGTGCTTGAAACTATTTGTCGAAGTAGGAGAAGAGCATACCGTTAGTCCGGCGCATCCCCTTATTTTCCCCTACAATAGATATATTTTGAACTTTGCTAGAAAGTCATGTCATGTATATCACCTACCCGGCAAGGTAGGTGATGACTTAACTGGTCGGGCAGATATCAGATGCCATGTGAAAATGATGGTGTATGCCGGTTAAGCCATGGACTCTTATAATATCACGACTATTTTATGATTATGAACTTTAAGTGTAAATTGTACGTTTTTCTTTGAGAACCCTATGATTTTTCATATGATATAACTATGATTTTTATGCATGGTTTCTCCCTGTATATTATGTTTTATCTTTCCATCTTACATACAGTATGATTTCATGTATTAACTCCCTCCTGCAGAGGTACTGCATTTTTTAGTTATGCAGCCTAAGGTACTGAGATGGTCAGCTGAACAGTACAGTGGGATCCCTCTCCACTCTAGATTTCGGTGAGCCCCACTCTTTCATAGGTTGATTTTATTTTTTCAGCTATGTATAGCTTTTATTAGAGCCATATCGGGGGCCTTGTCTCGGTAATTAAGATATTTTAGGTTTTATTAGAAGTTTCATGGAAAATGATTCTAGTTTACCTTTGTGATCTTTTATGCAGATTTGACTCATGTGATTTATTATGTACTAAAATGATGACTTTTGGAAAAAGCTCTATATTTGTGCAAGATTTGTTTCCCTCAGTTCTGCATCACTCTTCTCCTCTTATATTAGTTGAATGCTCTATATTATATGCCATGTTGATAAGTATGCTCGGGCCAAAAATATTCTTGAGTGTTGGTTGCACCTAGGCTCTAAGTCGTGGTGTGACAAACTTGGTATTAGAGCACTAGGTTCATATGTCCTAGAGAGCCTATGACGCCATGTCTATGACAAACTTGCCGTCTTACATATAATATGATTTTCACATGATATAACTATGATTTTTATGCATGGTTTCTTTATTCCCCTATATCCTTTGTAAGTTTACTAACTGAGAGAAGATTATTCTTGATATTAGGAACAACCAATATGTCTTTAATTTTCAAGTCTGACCTTTTTAAGTTTTCAATATGAATGATTTCTAATTATGGTCCATTTCTAGCAATTATCTTGTCTGTTTCAATATAAGTGTGAAGGTTAGATAAGTTACCTATTGTTTTTGTCATATGAGTTGTTGCACTTGAATCAACATACATAGCATCATCTTCACCTGTAAGATTCTGGAGGTTGACAACAGTTAGTGCCTTGGGAAGATCTTCTTCAGCTTGGTAGGAGTAATCGCACCTGTAAAAGCATTTTAAAGCAGAATGATCATTCCTTCCATATATTTGACATGTTTCGTTGGAGAATTTTCTCTTTTTAGTATTTGTAGAAAGAACGTTGTGACTATTTTGATTTGTGTTGTTTTGTCTTGCAGGTCTGTACCCTCTTCTCCTTAAATTGAAGTTTGGATTACCTCTCCTTTGGTTATAGTTGCCTCTTCCTCTACCTCTTTGTGTAGTAAAAGTCATATTATAGTTTTGTTCAGGCATCTCTTGTTCCTCTTCTCTTATGTCAAATCCTCTAAGAGTATTGGCAAACTTGCTTGGAGTAGGATAGGGAGCCTTTCCCAACATAACAATCCAGAAGGTTCTATACTTAGAACCTAATCCTCTAGCCATGTGGATCAATTTTGTTGTCTTAATCCACCGACTTGCGTATAGAAGTAAGTCCATCATATATGCCTTTGAACTCCATCAAGTATTCATCAAATTTCTTTGAGGACAGCTTAGCACTTTGCAATTATTGTTTAAGCTGAAATTCCTTATCTTTTGTAGCTTGAAGATATGTTTTTTTCTAAGCATTTCCATGTCTCTTTGGTTGTTGAGCAACCCACAATTAGGTACATGCTTTCTTCTGTCATAGTTCCTGAAATTCATATCCTCACCAGCACATCTTGTTCATCTGAATCAGTGTCAGTATCCTTGTCCGTTACTTCTGTATCAATGTCCTTTCCAGTGTCACCTTTAGCTTCTATTTCAACTTTTTTTGGTCTGTCTTTGTGAATCAGTTTGGTCACCTTCATAACTTGCATTAACTGATAAATTTGAGTCATCTAAATCAGGTAGTTAGTAGGCTTGAGCTTGATAAGACAAGCAACCATGAGATGGTGCCGCGAGGCTGCTGAGAGGGACAATACGTTCGGGAGAGAGGTTGAGACCATTGTTTCTGAACTATTTATGCAACGTAGTTATATATGTGACTACTCTGATACTACGTAGAATTACACAGCCTTAGAGACGGAGAAGAATGTATATTACGTGATGATTAAATCAGTACATCAATGCCCTTCTTATACACATACATTAGTGTTCTAACTACAACACACTAGGTGAAGTAGTCTCCTAGTACACTTTGTATTTTAAATGCATTATATCTAGGATAACTATATACAAGAGTCCTAATCTAAGCTACGTACAAGCAACCTGTCTAGAAGCCTAGTCACAGAACTGATATCATAATAATGCAAATACACGTTATGTAAGTCTCAATACGGATATTGAATACTGATTTTTTAAAAATCTCTTTAAATTTTGAATTTCACGGATAACTATATTGAAATATAATTCAAGTATTTTTTTCTCCCTGAGTGGTCAGAAATATATTTTTATTATAGAGGTATTATAGATAAAGAAAGTCAGATAATTTATTATCAAATACACTTAATGTTATTGTTGGTTAAACCAACAACATTTATATCAATGTACTGAAATTTTTTTTATCAATTTTTTATGTTTCCTTATTTTTTTCAACAGCGAATTTAAGTGGAAATCGCTGTTTGCAAATATCTCTATAGCAATTTTTCTAAAATAGGCAATCTCAGAATCGTGACTTTAATTTGTATTTCTCTCTTTAATTACACTGCTTATTGAATATTTATCTAATAGCAACATTAATTATTCAAAAATAAATTTAATTATTTCTTATAACCATGCGAAGGGCGGATAAGTACACTAGTAAATAAAATAAGAGAAATAAATGTAATCATAAAGAAATTAAGTGTTATTAAATCAAACGCGAGGGGAGGTTTATGTAATTAATCCTTTAGTTTATCGATTACAGTAACTTTGTAGATAAATTAACATAACTTAAATGGCTTTATTGATACAAAATAAATATAAATAATTTTAATAAAAAATTTACTATAATTAAATGACCATTTAATTAAATAATTCACTCCATATCCTAATCGAGTTTTGAGAATGATAAAATATTTTATTACTTAGTCAGGCTTATATTAATTACAGATCAAGTAGACAACAAACTTTGACTACAAAAGAAATAAACCATGTGCTAAGGGGAAAAAAAAACAGAAGAAGAAAAATTAACCATGTGGGAAGGAAGAATCATTTTCAAAATGTGATGGTTTCTTAATCAAATTGTCTTTTTCATATTGTGATGGTTTCCCAAACGACTTCATCCAACTAGCTGCCATTGTGTTTGGCCTTTCCTTCTTACCTTTTTCTTGTTTGTCTTGTCCACAAATGATCTAGAGCTATCATGTCATCAAATCCTGAAAATTGGATTTATGGACATTTCTTTACTTATACATCTGGTGCTAAATATATAGACAAACTCTTAGGTAAATTTGTCAGTAAATTTCATTTAAATACTTAAATTATAATTCATTCTAATTGAATACTTAAACATATGATAAAGTGTTTTTACTAGATCAATACTAAAAAATCACTATTTTCGCACTGAAAAATATTAAGTGACTATTCCCACTTTTAAGAAAAAAATCATGAATTTTCCCACTACTTCAGTGAGAATCTGCTTCCTACTATGCATTTTCCCGGTGAATTGATTTAGTGGAAAATGAGTGAAAAAATTATGTTGTATAACACAAATTTTTCATTGATTTGCGACGGAAAAAAGTCTCTAGCTATTTCTAGTAGTGGACACTTTTAACTCATATTTTGAAAAAGTTTCAGCGTGGGTTTACAAAATATCCATGATAAATAAGTGAATCAAATAAAATATGTCTCCTCCTTTAATTAAAACATGCATGAGGTTTTCCAATTTATTGAAGTTAATGATATAATTAAATGAGATGACATATTCAAATAGTTAACTTATTTATATAATGGGCATTTGAGAACAAATGCAATTTTTTTTTTTGAAATTTTGAGTCGGACTTGTAATAGAAATACTTTATTATATATTCAAACATATCATAATTTAAATATTTAAATAAAATTTACTGATAAATTTAAAGAGTTCATCGACTTTGAATCTAGATAATACGAAATGTATGTACATGTATACGTGTAAGATAAGATTTCATAAAAGGATGTGGTTCTTGTCATGACTTCTTTTAACTTCCGAGTATTAGGTCGTAGTTGAGAATATATATGGCAGCTTCAAACCGTGGCCATTTAAATGTGTGAAATATATGCTATTCTTTAAGATGGAATTTGGACATATATGGGTGGAAATGCCAGCGACTAGAAAGTTTGCTGCCTTTTTTTTTTCTTTTTTTCAAATGATATTTGTTATTTATATTGGGAATTCGATTAGATTTGAATTTGTGTATTGCAGAATTCATTTCTAGGAGCGGCGCTCCCAATAACATTCTTTTTTATTTCAGCAGCTCGAACTCAAAATCTTCAATTAAAAAAAAAGAATTTTCAATTATTCCATCACAATTCATGCGGGCAAGAAGTTGCTTTTCAACCTGCTAAGGGGCAGGTCATTATTTTTCCTTTTGAGTTTTTGCAACTTGAGATGTCAACTTGACAATACAGTGCTAAATAAGTTTAAGTGTTGACAGTGTTTTAAGTTTCTGTGGAATAAATTATTTTGTTTTTTAGTTGGAAATAGAAGACAAAATTAAGCCAAATAAAGAAACAACTGCCACAAAGTCCAAGATAAATTTTCTGTTCAATTTGCAACTGTTAGTCTCTGTATATATGCAAGTGATGAAAAGGTTGTGTTCTGATTCTGTCTAATCCAGAACTCATGGACACAAACAACCCAATTCTGGAGCAGCAAAGATGTAATTCAATTTATAGCACAAATATTAGTCGTTTTGATAAATTAAATCTATTTAAGAGTATATTAATGTTTTAAAATAACAATATCTTTTTGTTATGAATAACTTCTTTTTAAACAAACCTTTGTTGTCTCAATTAATAGCGTGTTAATTTTGTTAGACATTTAAAAAGAGATAAGTATAGTTCAGACAAATATTAGTATCTAAATTAATACTCGATAAATTCATAAAATCTCTAATATAATATTTTTGTCCGGTCCCAACTTGTACCAGTGAAAAAGATCACCAATTTCGATAAGACAATAAGATAATATATTTTCGGAAGACCCGTATATAAATATATGGTCTCATTAATATTATAAATTAATAATTCTTTAAAATTACAAAAATATCTAAGACAATCTAGAAAAATATGATTATAGTGTTTTTTGTTTTTGTTAAAATTTAAATCTAGTTGAAGCACTACTAAAAAATAATTAAAAAACGAGGGCTAATTCCGACGGACAACGTCGTTTTTTGGCTAAAAACGACGAAAAACTGACGGACAAAGGGTCATCGGAATATGTCGCGTCGGAAACAAAAAACCGACGGATAACATCGATAATACCGATGGACGTCCGTCGGTTTGGTGAATTTTATTTCTGTGAGTTTTTAAAATACTACCCGACGGGGAAAAAAATTACCCACGGACACCGTCGGTAAATTTTAATTATTAATTAATTTTTTAAATCATATTTACCGATAGTGTCTGTCGGTATGTTCTTAGTTTTAAAGAACATACCGACGGATACTGTCAGTTGGTCCGTCGATTTTCTGGGTTTTTTGTGGTATATATTTGCAAAAAACCGACGGACTTACCTACGCTGTCCGTCGGTTTTCTGCAAACGCACCAGTAACAAAAAGCTGCAATTTCTGCATTCCCACCTGCCAAATTAAAAATCAATTCAATTTCAGCTAATATCCAACACTAATTGCTGCCAAAACAATTCCAAATGAACAAGAACATCAATAACATAGTAATTATCGAATTAAAACATCAAAAACAACACTAAATATCCACCAAAATGATCAACAAAGTTTAGAAATATCAAAAAAAAATATAAAGTTTGTTTTCAATTTACAATAATCCTAACAACTAAGGTGTCTCTTTGACATTTTCATCATCTATCGAATACACCTCATCATCTGAAGGAAGAGAAGGGGAACGTCGTCTCCACATTTCACTAGCTAGGTTGTTCACTTGTGCCTTGAGAGCCTCGACGGTATGACACATTATCCTACTCTCTGCAATGCATCTTGCCTAGGCATCTATCAAGGAACGTGTAAGCTATTCAATCTTCTGCGACATTGCAGCGATCTGAACACCATCAACCGCCTCGGGCTGGCTAGAAGAGCCAATACCTTCCAGTCCAGACTTAATCCGTCGAACTGGGTTTCTAGATCCTAGGCCATAGACTTTCCCCTTTTGCCTCCCCCCGGCCACTTTTTCAGTCCAAATTTAGGTAGTGACATCCGATGAGGTTGGGTCGGCCCACCTAGAGCTTTCTGAGTCTGGGTGTACTCAGACAAGAGTCGGTACATAATTAAAAAAAGTTAATTAGTATAATATGGTTGTTCAAATTAAATTTAACATATTACTATTTATATATAATATTTATGCACTTATATAGGCTTGTTCAGCTCTTTTTTCGACCCATGTGTCAGCATCAGACTCATTCTTCTTCTTCTTTACGTGGGTAGCCCGAAATGGCTCCTCCTGAGTAGGGTCATGACCCAATTTTTTGGCCTGCAAACAAAACTAATGTAATCAAAGTAAAACAATATGAAAAATTCAATCAAATTTATATAAGTATTAAATATAATAATTATTTACCAATTCTCTAGCTATCGTCCCTTGGCTCTTTGCACCTCCAGTGTGCAACGAACCACCTTTTTCTTCACTTCTAGCCTTCTTCTCCTGTTCACACTTTGCCTTAAATTCAGGCGTGTTCCAACATTCCTGAAGCGCCTCAAAAAGATGAGGTAGCATCCATTTAGGCCTCTTGTTCTTTAATCTTGCATCCCTAAACCAATCTGACATCTTTGAACTGCCCTTTCTCTCGTAGTTCGTGGCTATCTTCTTATCGTGCTGAGGTAGCCAAGTACACAATGTCTGCAATCAAGGATCAAAAGTGTTAGATGATATATATAAATCACGGGTCAAAGAAGAATTTTATGAAATAATAATTCATTTATATACCTTAAACTCATTAAACATGGCCTGTCAAACCTGATGTGGTATTTCAGTCCAACTCGGATAAGGTCGATCATATATCCTCTGAATTCTCTCCCTTAGATGATTTCCGACCTCTTTTCCCAGATGAAACCTGTAAAAATGACAATAAACATGTCAAGTCCTAAATATAACATTAAGATTAAATATTATAAATCTAAATCAAAAATAAAATCAAACTTACCCAGATCCATCAGGCATGATCACCAGTCTACCGAGACTGTCTATATCTCCTGGCTGTGGCTCTCTAGCTGCTGGTGCTGGTGTCCGTGCCGGTGCCGGTTCTCTATATGACTGGGTCAAGGGTGGAGTAGTAAAAGCACCCTGTGAGTCTGAGTCAGAGCTGCTATCTTTGAGTTGCAAGTCGGCTATGTCAGGAGATGATCCAATGGGGGAAGGAGTACTGGACGATGAATATGTCGAGTTTCTTCGTGATGGACGAATGCCAGGTGTAGGCATAAAAGTGTGAGAATTAGTAGGAAATGGAGGCAGAGATGAATGTGCTGGATGCCTAGTACCATAGGGACATAGGACAGAGGTGGAGAAGAATGTGTATGTGGAGTAGATGAAAGGCAACCCGAAGCAGCACTAGAATCTAGTGGTCTCCTATGTGTTTTCCTACTACTCTTACTCGATTTATTGCCCTTATTAGTTTGACCTCGATCATCTGACGACATTTGCATACAAGTCTACATGCATTATAAAATATAATTAAAATAATAATATAAGTATATATTAGATATAATAATTACTTAAAAGAATTAATTACATTACTTGCTAATCATCATTCTCCCATTCTTCCTCCTAACTTGTTTTATTTTCATCATTCTCCCATTCTTCCTCATCACTTGTTTCATAATTATGATTTGATTCTTCTCCCTCACTCGGTTCATTTTCATTATTTGATTTGTCCTCAACATTTACAATTTCAATTATTACATCATTATCAGAAACTTTTTCTAATATGTGTTCAGGATGTTCTAAACTTTGTTCTAACTCAACATCCACAGTTTGATGAACAGCTGTCAAATCATTTTGGTACGCCACATCCAACACATTATCAATCTCTATCCGACCCACGGATTTAGTCTTTATAACCACCCACCAATCAGCCTTGTCTCTACGCAGAGGATATGGAGCATAATACACCTGCTTAGCATTTTGTGCAATGATGAAAGGATCGTAACAGTCATACTGTCTGGTGTGCTTAACTTCAGTTATATTATGCTGTTGATTAACCCTAGTACCTCTTTGCGATGGATCAAACCACTTACACCGAACTAGTACTATCTTTTCTTTCAGCCATCCAGCATACCTAACTTCCATTATCTCTTGTATCACACCATAATAATCAATAGTTTGGTCATTATCGTCTATATCGCCTTTAACGCACACTCCTCTATTATTGGTTTTCTTATACTTGGAAGTTTCCTCTGTTTGAAACTTGAAACCATGACACAATATTTATGTATGGACTGAATTTGACTATCAGGCCCGAGTGCAACATCACTCACAATTTGCAAATGTTCAATATTGTTATTTTCATCATGAACCTACATAGTGTTTAAAAGAATTATTTAAACAAATGATTATGTTGTACTGATATCATTAACATGATATTCAACACCTACATAGTCTTTCAGCCAATCAGAGAACCTCGTAAATATAGCATCATTACCCCACTGTCCTACAAACTAACTGTTCAATAACATTAATTTTTAAATTAGTTTAAGCATTAGTATTTAAATAATATTATTCAATAATAATATGCATGAACTTACTCAAGATATGATTGTATTTCGGGGCAATTAAGAAAAACGTGTGTCACAATAGATTGCATTTTCATACTACTCAAACCTCGTCTGGTTCGTTTTTAGAACCCCGACCTGGTTGATTAAAAATTGAAATCGGCGGGTAGCTTGGATCTATATCACCATCGTCATTGCGTGTAGGCCTATTTCTTAAAGTTGACACTTGTTGCTCAAAATAGTAAGAACAAAAATGAGCAGTTTACCTTACAAGATAAGCTTCACAAATAGATCCTGCAATCTTAGACCGCTGCTTAACAGTTCTTTTGCACTTGCCAATAGTTCTGTATAAAATTTTGATGTTAGTAATTTGGTTAAACCAACTTTAAAAAAATAAATTCATTGTGTACAAAGTCATAGTTTTATTATCTTTCGAATGGATATATCCATCTATATTAAACTGGGCCTCCAAGACGCGCCTCATGTACGAGGTGAATCAGTAAATGTTCCATCATATCAAAGAATCCGCATGGAAAGATCTTTTCCAACTTAGTAGTAATCACAAGAATATTTTCATCCATCCTTTCTAAGTTATCCTCCCACAAAGTGTTACTACACAAATCTTTGAAGAACAAACTTACCTCTGTGATTGGCTTCCATATCCTATGAGGTAGCCGGTTAAATGCAATAGGAATCAAAGTTTTCATGAAACATGACAATCATGGCTTTACATACAACACAACTTCCCTTCGTTCATATCTGCACGCTTCCCCAAATTTGAAATATAGCCCCCAGGCATCCTCAAATTTTTAACCCACTCACAAATCTCACATTTTTCATCCAATGTGAATGAAAAGCTCACCTTGGCTTTTAACAATTTATTATTGTGTGTTTCTTGCAGCTCTAGTTCCTTTGTTCTGCAATATTCTTTTAAGTCCATTCTAGCCTTTGGATTATCTTTTGTCTTACCCTTAACATCCATCACGGTATTGAACAAATTATCAAAATAATTTTTTTTAATGTGCATCACATCAAGATTGTGTTGTAGAAGGTTGTCCTTCCAATACAGCAACTCTCAAAATATGCTCTGTTTTGTCCAATTATGTCCAACACCATATCCAGGAAGTCTACAAGGTGTAGCACCTGTAACCTTTGGCAGGTGACAAACTCTTTCCCAAATTTCACTTGCTGACAATAATGGAGGTGACAGATTATTTTCAACCTTATTATTTTGGAAGACATGTTTCATTCTTCTAAACTTGTGATTCACTGGCAAGAACCGACGGTGACAATCAAACCATGAATTTTTACGATCATATTTTAATGTGAATGCTTTACTATTTTCCATGCAATATGGACAAGCTAATTTTCCAGCGGCCAAATGCTTTACTATTTTCCATGCAATATGGACAAGCTAATTTTCCAGCGGCCATCTAACCAGACAACATCCCATACGCCGAAAAATCATTTATAATCCACATTAAACAAGCACGCAAAAGAAAATTCTGCTTAGTTGATATGTTATAAGTCACTACACCTTCAGACCACAATTATTTTAACTCGTTTATCAAAGGTTGTAGATAAACATATATCAAACTTTTTGGATTGTGGAGACCCGAGATAATACAACTTAGAAATATGTAGGGACTCATCATACACATTTCAGGTGGAAGATTATACGAAGTAAGGAATATAGTCCAGCAAGAATAGGGTGCAGCAGAAACAGAGAATGGTGTAAAACCGTCTGCACACAAGCCTAATCTAATATTTCTTGGTTCACTAGCAAAATCAGGATAAGTTCTATCAAAATGTTTCCAAACTTCTCCATCTGATGGATGAGACATAACACCAGGAACCCTTCTATTCTTGCAGTGTCATCTCATATGTGGAGCATAACTCATCGACGCGTACAACCTCTTTAACCGAGGTATAAGAGGTAAGTAATGCATCACCTTAACTGGAACCATCTTCCCACCAGGAGTCCGCTTAAAACGAGCATGTCCACAAAACTTGCAACTTTGTAGATCCACATCATTCTTATAGAACAACATGCAACCATTTTCACAACAATGAATTCTATCATATGACAATCCTAACTTGGAAACCAATTTATTTTCCTGATAGAAATTCTTAGGTATGTTCAACTCAGGGTTAACGAGTTCCCCCAAAAGACCAACCATAGATTCTATAGCAGCTTGAGGAACACTCCAATCTGATTTGATATTGATTAGTCTAACTGCAACGGACAACTCAGAATGTGGACTCCCTACACATAGTGGACGACTAGCCTCTTCTAGTTGTTTGTAGAAACGCATTGCTTCTTCATTGGGAGTTTCTTCGAAATATTATTCGGGTTCCATCCTATATTGTATTCCGAACGCATCATTAATCATTTCATGCACTCATGTTGAACACTACTTTGATCATGTGCAAACCTACTACTTTCACCAATCAAATTATAAAATATACCATTCTCTCCATCAGTCTCACCATGATCAGTCCACACAAAATATCTAGGCTTAAACCCATAACGATAAATATGAACTACAATATTATCAGGTTTAAAAAATTTCATGCAATTGCATCGCTTACAAGGACTCCTAATCAACCCATCAGTTTGAAAAGGGTATAACGACATTGTACGGTTGACAAATCCTCTAACACCTTCAACAAATTCATTTTTCATGCCCCCACGATTTTCATTAGTTATATCATACATCCACAAACGATGATTCATCTAAAAAATTAAAGATATTTTAGATTACACATATAAAGTAAAATTAATTAATTTATATTGATAATTAAAATTTGTTATTTAATGATCACTAATTATGCAACAAACATCCTCCAAAAGTAAGTCAAATTAATGAAATTATTGAATTAATATTTAATAATTAATTACTAAAATTATATTTGGTTAAGAAATTTGATCAAACACGAGGGTTAAACTAGAGAAAAGTAGAAAATTTTTACTAGAGTCACAGGACAACTCAAGGGATGAGTCGTTGTAGGAAAGAATGACCCATCGGGTCCCTCGTGGTAAATCCCCATTCAAGATTCCTAACAAACAATGAGCCAAGTGGTGACTCGTTGTTTCATGTAACGCGCCGTCTTGGGTGGTCGTTAAATGGAGTTCAGAAAAGGGCCAGATTTGAGTCAGTCTCAACGAAGGGTGCAACGACCCGTGGTGGCGAGTAACGATTCGTGGTAACGTCCATTGGAAGGACTTCATAATCTATGATAGAGTGCCCGAGGTGACGATGAGAGGATATGACGAGTCATTATTTCAAGTAACAACTCGTCTTGTCTGGTCGTTGGTCGGAGAACCAGAAGAGTAACATAATTTCCTCTAGAAGCAACGGGTGGAGTGGTGAGTCGTTTCGTATGATGACTCGTCCTGATCGGTCTTTGGTCAGAACTTAAGCAGAGTATCGAAAGAGCTTCAGATACAATGGATGACTCAACAACCCGTCTTATCCTACAACGCCTCGTTGGAGTGGTCGTTGTAGCAGACAAATAATTTTTTATGCGAATTCTTGGGGGCAGTTTCATAAATTTTTAAGCTTCTAACATCCTAATGATGTCGTTTTAAGCCTTGAAAATAGTGTTTTAAGAGGGTTTAGCCTATCCTAGGTCATTAGACTCCCATGCATGCAATGTACTGAGATTTCCTTTCAAGATCAAGCTAGAATTCTACCAAATTTCTTCTCCAATTCTCTTGGGCTTCTATGGCTAGTTTAAAAATCAGTTTATGCAGGTAGGTAAGGCTATGAATGTGGGATTTCTTCTACCATCATGCCCAGCTTCTTCTCAAATTCATGAATTCAAGTTCTTAGTCAAGCGTATTAATTCCTAGAGTTTTAACCCAATTCTGTGACACTACCTCTGCTATGTTTAAGGGTCTAATCCACTCATGTTCTAAAGTATATTTTAAGTCTAATGGATAGATTTTATCCTCAATTTGATTATAAATTCATGATTTCAAGTTATTAGATATTATCCCCTATTATGCAAGTTTTATGAAATTCAAGCGTATGATCCATGATTTCAAGTATGATGAGATATCAAGTATGCATGAATATTTATGAACTCTCAACTTATAATTCCATGATTACGATTTATGAAGCCTATTTCAAGTATGCATGATTTTATAATTTGGCACAAGCCCATGCAAGTTAAGTATGTTTTTATGATTTAGCCAAAGCTAATAAGATCAGGTTATCATATGGCTTGGAGTTAAGACTCCTAATATAGTTATGATATGTTTGAAGCCAAGACTCCAATGTTCAGATTTCAAGCTCTATATGAGATTATGATTTCAGCTTTATTGAAAAATGATGTGAGCACTATGGATATTTTTGAGAGTAGTATTTAGCGCCGAGTAGACTTGGGGTCTCGAGGGTCCCGGTCTCAGAATTACGTGCCAAAATAGGTGTATCTCTGTGTATGTGTTTATATACATACATACATATATATATATATATATATATATATATATATATATATATATATATATATATATATATATATATATATATATATGTATGTATGTATGTATGTATGTATGTAAGTATATATATATATGTATGTATGTATGTATGTATGTATGTATGTATGTATGTATGTATGAGACCTCCCAAGAGAGTTTTCCCCGCTCTAAAGGGGGGCTCGGCTTGATATCAATATCATGTTTAAAACTTTTCGGTGTGTGTTAGCCCACAGATTTCTCGAGATTTGATCGGTCGTCTCCGTTCTGCTCCAAATTTTGGTTGTGCGCAGCCTACAAGGCTTGGTGACGAGCTCCCCATCACTTTATTTGATCGGCATCACTATTTTTTGTATAAATGAGAATTTACGATTTTCGCAATTTTCGGTGTCTGTTAGCCCACAGATTTCTCGAGATTTGAGTGACCGTCTCAGTTCGGCTTGAAATTTTAGCTGTGCGCAACCTACAGGGCCTGGTGACGAGAGACCTATCACTTTAGTTGATCGGCATCACCATTTTTTGAATAAATAAGAATTTACTATTTTGGCAATTTTCGGTGTATGTTAGCCCACAGATTTCTCGAGAATGGATCGGCCGTCTCCGTTCGGCTCCAAATTTTGGCTGTGCGCAGCCTACAAGGCCTGGTGACGATCTCCTTATCACTTTATTTGATCGGCATCACCACTTTTCGCATAACTGAGAATTTACGATTTTCGCGATTTTCGGTGTG
The DNA here is from genome assembly GCA_035772735.1 of Datura wrightii. Classification (NCBI taxonomy): domain Eukaryota; kingdom Viridiplantae; phylum Streptophyta; class Magnoliopsida; order Solanales; family Solanaceae; genus Datura; species Datura wrightii. The sequence continues at coordinate 138,045,756 of JASDFA010000007.1, read as the reverse complement.
TGTTAGCCTACGAATTTCTCGAGATTTGAGTGACCGTCTCCGTTCGGCCCAAAATTTTAGTTGTGCGCAGCCTACAAGGCCTGGTGATGAGCGCCCTATCACTTTAGTTGATCTGCATCACAATTTTTCGCATAAATAAAAATTTACGACTTTGGCAATTTTCGGTGTATCTTAGCCCACGGATTTCTCGAGATTTGATCGACTTTCTCCGTTCAGCCGCGCAGCCTACAAGGCCTGGTGACGATCTCCCCATCACTTTATTTGATCGGCATCACCATTTTTCACATAAATGAGAATTTATGATTTTTGCGATTTTCGGTCCATTTTACCCGATTTTTTTTCTTTTTGTGTATTTTTTCGAGATCTATATGGACAAACTGCCGCAAGGCGGTTTGGCGGAGCCAATTTTCTCAAAATATGCTTCTATCACAGTCATTCAATATTTTTTCCAATTTGGTAAACAGTTTTAATTTAAAAACTGGTCCAAATGACCCACCACAACCGACACCACCATAGCAAACGACCATGGTAGGCCAACACTAGCACCACCAATCTCTAGCATTGTCTTTATGACATAAGGATAAGCATAGGTGTTTCCTTTTAAATTTTCGCTCGCTTGGCATTGACCGAGGGGTGTTGGGTCTCGGCATAGGTCAGCATGTGTCATCCGATGTCGGCCGGTCTGCCGACACTGGCATAGTGCGCCCATGTTGCTAACTTTAAAACTTTTCGGTGTGTGTTAGCCCACGGATTTCTCGAAATTTGATCGATCGTCTCCGTTCTGCTCTAAATTTTGGCTGTGCGCAGCCTACAAGGCTTGGTGACGAGCTCCCCATCACTTTATTTGATCGGCATCACCATTTTTCGCATAAATGAGAATTTATGATTTTCGCAATTTTCGGTGTGTGTTAGCCCACAAATTTCTCGAGATTTGAGTAACCGTCTCCGTTCGACCTGAAATTTTAGTTGTCTGCAGCCTACAAGGCCTGGTAACGAACGCTCTATCACTTTAGTTGATTGGCATTACCATTTTTCGCATAAATGAGAATTTACAATTTTGGTGATTTTCGGTGTATGTTAGCCCACGGATTTCTCGAGGTTGGATTGGCCGTCTCCTTTCGGCCCCAAATTTTGGTAGTGCGCAGCCTACAAAGCCCGGTGATGATCTCCTTATCACTTTATTTGATCGGCATCACCATTTTTCGCATAAATGAAAATTTACTATTTTCGCGATTTTCGGTGTGTGTTAGCCCGCGGATTTCTCGAGATTTAATCGGTCGTCTCCGTTCAGCCTCAAATTTTAGCTATGCATAGCCTACAAGGCCTGGTGACGAGCGCCCTATCACTTTAGTTGATCGGCATCACCATTTTTCTCATAAATGAGAATTTACAATTTTTTCGATTTTCGGTGTATGTTAGCTCACGGATTTCTCGAGATTTGATAGGTCGTCTCTGTTCGGCCTCAAATTTTAGATGTGCGTAGCCTACAAGGCCTGGTGACGATCTCCCCATCACTTTATTTGATCGACATCACCATTTTTCACAAAAATGAGAATTTATAATTTTCGCGATTTTCGGTGTGTGTTATCCCTTTAATCACAAAATAAGAACTGCCGAGATGCGAGTCTTTTGATGAGATCTTATATAATGTTGTTAAAACTGTAATATAATCGTTGAAAAAAGAGTTCGTTAGTGGCACATTATTTTAATGATCATAACTTTGCGCTGGATTATCCGTTTTACCCGATTTTTTTCATTTTGTGTATTTTTTTGAGATCTATATGAAAAAACTGCCGCAAGGCGGTTTGGCGGAGCCAATTTTCTCAAAATATTCCTCTATCACAGTCATTCAATATTTTTTCTAATTTGGTAAACAATTTTAATTTAAAAACTGGTCCAAATGACCCACCACAACCGACACCACCATAGCAAACGACCATGGTAGGCCAACACTAGCACCACCAATTTCTAGCATTGCCTTTATGACATAAGGATAAGCATAGGTGTTTCCTTTTAAATTTTCGCTCGCTTGGATTGATCGAGGGGTGTTGGGTCTCGGCATAGGTCAGCATGTGTCATCCGATGTCGGCCGGTCTGCCGACACTGGCATAGTGCGCCCATGTTGCTAACTTTAAAACTTTTCGGTGTGTGTTAGCCCACGGATTTCTCGAAATTTGATCGATCGTCTCCGTTCTGCTCTAAATTTTGGCTGTGCGCAGCCTACAAGGCTTGGTGACGAGCTCCCCATCACTTTATTTGATCGGCATCACCATTTTTCGCATAAATGAGAATTTATGATTTTCGCAATTTTCGGTGTGTGTTAGCCCACGAATTTCTCGAGATTTGAGTAACCGTCTCCGTTCGGCCTGAAATTTTAGTTGTCTGCAGCCTACAAGGCCTGGTAACGAGCGCTCTATCACTTTAGTTGATTGGCATTACCATTTTTTGCATAAATGAGAATTTACAATTTTAGCGATTTTCGGTGTATGTTAGCCCACGGATTTCTCGAGGTTGGATTGGGCGTCTCCTTTCGGCCCCAAATTTTGGTAGTGCGCAGCCTACAAAGCCCGGTGATGATCTCCTTATCACTTTATTTGATCGGCATCACCATTTTTTGCATAAATGAAAATTTACTATTTTCGCAATTTTCGATGTGTGTTAGCCCACAGATTTCTCGAGATTTGATCGGTCATCTCTGTTCGGCCTGAAATTTTAGCTGTGCGCAGCCTACAAGGCCTGGTGACGAGCATCCTATCACTTTAGTTGATCGGCATCACCATTTTTCTCATAAATGAGAATTTACGATTTTGGCGATTTTCGGTGTATGTTAGCTCACGGATTTCTCGAGATTTGATCGGCCGTCTCCGTTCGGCCTCAAATTTTGGCTGTGCGCAGCCTACAAGACTTGGTGACGATCGCCCTATCACTTTAGTTGATCGGCATCACCATTTTTTGCATAAATGAGAATTTATGATTTTTGCGATTTTCGGTATGTGTTAGCCATTTAATCACAAAATAAGGACTGCCGAGATGCGAGTCTTTTGAAGATCTTATATAATGTTGTTAAAACTATAATATAATCGTCGAAAAAAGAGTTCATTAGTGGCACATTATTTTAATGATCATAACTTTGCGCTGGATTATCTGTTTTACCACAATTTTTTTTCATTTTGTGTATTTTTTCGAGATTTATATGGACAAACTGCCGCAAGGAGGTTTGGTGGAGCCAATTTTCTCAAAATATTCCTCTATCACAGTCATTCAATATTTTTTTCAATTTGGTAAACAATTTTAATTTAAAAACTGGTCCTAATGACCCACCACAACCGACACCACCATGGCAAGCGACCATAGTAGGCCAACGCTACTGCCACCGATCTCTAGCATTGTCATTATGGTATAAGGACAAGCATAGGTGTTTTCTTTTAAATTTTCGCTCACTTGGCATTGATCGAGGGGCGTTGGGCCTCGGCATAGGTTAGCATGTGTCATCCGATGTCGGCTGGTCTGTCGACACTGGCATAGTGCACCCTTGTTGCCAACTTTCAAACTTTTCGGTGTGTGTTAGCCCACGGATTTCTCGAGATTTGATCACCCGTCTCCGTTCAGCCCCAAATTTTGGCTGTGCGCAGTACAAGGCCTGGTGACGAGCTTCCTATCACTTTATTTGATAGGCATCACCATTTTTCGTATAAATGAGAATTTATGATTTTGCCGATTTTCGGTGTGTCTTAGCCTACGGATTTCTCGAGATTTGATTAACAGTCTCCGTTAGGCCCAAAATTTTGGCTATGCGCAGCCTACGAACCTTGATGACAAGCGCCCTATCACTTTAGTTGATTGGCATCACCATTTTTTGCATAAATGATAATTTACGATTTTGGCGATTTTCGGTGTATGTTAGCCCACGGATTTCTCGAGATTTGATTGACCGTTTATGTTCGGTACCAAATTTAGACTGTGCGCATCCTACAAGGCCTAGTGACGACCTCCCTATCACTTTATTTGATCAGCATCCCCATTTTTCGCATAAATGAGAATTTACGATTTTGGCGATTTTTGGTGTGTGTTAGCCCACGGATTTCTCGAGATTTGATTGATAGTCTCTGTTAGGCCCAAAATTTCGGCTGTGCACAGCCTACGAACCTTGATGACGAGTTCCCTATCACTTTAGTTGATCGGCATCACCATTTTTTGCATAAATGAGAATTTACGATTTTGGTGATTTTTGATGTATGTTAGCCCACAGATTTCTCGAGAATTGATCGACCATCTCCATTCGATCCCAAATTTTTGCTGTCCGCAGCCTTCAAGGCCTGGTGACGAGCTCCCTATCACTTTAGCTGATCGGCATCACCATTTTACGCATAAATTAGAATTTACGATTTTAGCAATTTTTGGTGTGTGCTAGACCACGAATTTTCTCGAGATTTGATTGAAAGTCTCAATTAGGCCCCAAATTTTGGTTGTGCGCAGCCTACGAACCTTGATGACGAGCTCCCTATCACTTTAATTGATCGGCATCACCATATTTCGCATAAATGATAATTTACGATTTTGGCGATTTTCGGTGTATGTTAGCCCACAGATTTCTCGAGATTTGATCGGTCGTCTCCGTTCGGTCTCAAATTTTGGCTGTGTGCAGCCTACAAGGCCTGATGACGAGCTCCCTTTCACTTAATTTGATCGACATCACTATTTTTTGCATAAATGATAATTTTTCATTTTGACAATTTTCGGTGTGTGTTAGCCCACGGATATCTTGATATATTGACGGTCTCCGTTAGGCCCCAAATTTTGCCTGTGCGCAGCCTACGAACCTTGATGACGAGCGTCCTATCACTTTAGTTGATCGGCATCATAATTTTTCACATAATTGAGAATTTACGATTTTGGTGATTTTCAGTGTATGTTAGCTCACGTATTTCTCGAGATTTAATCGACCGTATCCATTCAGTCCTAAATTTTATCTGTGCGCAGCCTACAAGGCTTGGTGACGAGCTCCCTATCTCTTTTCTTGATCGGCATCACCATTTTTTGCATAAATAAGAATTTATGATTTTTGCGATTTTCGGTGTGTGTTAGTTAGCCCACTAATTTTCTCGAGATTTGATTGACAGTCTCCGTTAGACCCAAAATTTTGGATGTACGCAGCCTACGAACCTTTACGACGAGCAACCTATCACTTTAGTTGATCGACATCACCATTTTTTGTATAATTGAGAATTTGTGATTTTGGTAATTTTCGGTGTATGTTATACCACAGATTTCTCGAGATTTGATCGGTCGTCTCCATTCGATCCAAAATTTTGGCCGTGCGCAGCCTACAAGGCCTGTTGACGAGCTCCCTATCACTTTATTTGATCGGCATCACCATTTTTTGCATAAATGAGAATTTACGATTTTGGTAATTTTCGGTGTGCGTTAACCCACGAATTTCTCGATATTTGATTGACAGTCTCCGTTAGGCCCCAAATTTCGGCTGTGCTGAGCCTACGAACCTTGATGATGAGCGCCTTATCACTTTAGTTGATCGACATCACCATTTTTTGCATAATTGAGAATTCACGATTTTTGCGATTTTTGGTGTATGTTAGTCCACACATTTCTCGAGATTTCATCGACCGTCTACATTCGGTTCCAAATGTTGGCTGTGCGCAGCCTTCAAGTCCTGGTGACGAGCTCCCTATCACTTTATTTGATCAGCATTGTTCGGTCTGTTTGTTGCTATGGGTATAAAGCTACACACAAGTGCACGTGGTCGAACAAGTAGTAAAGTGGCTTAAGTAAGCCAAGTATCGATCCACAGGGACTGGGATAAAGTGCAATCTGCTCAAGTGTACTATATTTTAATTCTAAAAATGCAGACAACAGTGTAACCAAAAAGTTGATATTTTGATTTATAATTTTTTTATGCTAAATCTAAAACAACTATCTAATGTGAGTCTGAACTATGAATGCGAGCACGCTGAGGTTAAACAAACATGTAATGAAATTAATTATCGACATAATTTGGTTAGTCTTTTCCTCCGGTTGCTAGCCAAGAACTATTGCCAAGAGATTAAAACTCTCGTATTTAACCCCACTTAAGAATCATGAACCATCCACCTACATTTCTGTGATTAAATGCAATTCATGTTCTAGCCATACAAACTCGGTTCCTAAATTGGCTAATACGACTTTTAGGTATATTTCTATCCTGAAGGTAAATCAATTCTCAATTTTCCCAAACTAAGAAAAGATCATATCCTATTATTTCACAACTTTCCAATTTCTTGCTCTCTCGAGTGAAACCAGACTTTTTAGATATACATTAACATAGGCCACACATTAATGCAGTAAGAACAAGAATTAATAGAACAACCATGGAAGAAAAGATGAAAAACCAAAGAATCAACAATTACATTTCACTACAATTGTTCATAACCTCAGCAAGAAGATGAATTAGCCACTCATTTGTGGATTAAACATCGTTAAATGAGTGTTAAAGATACAAGCAATCGAATACAAGGAGAAGAAAAGAGAGAAAAAACCCTGATAATTTCATCCCCTCAACTGCCTGTAACCCACGTTCTTGCTCCACCAAGTCAGAATATTGAAAAATGAACCTAAGTGTTCTATTTATACTGGTGGGAATTTTTTCCGAAATAACGAGCAACGTGTCACGGAGTGCATCGCGGAGCACTGCCTCCGTGACATGCTACAGACGCGGACCTTCACTGGAACTGGGGGTCCAGGAAATAAAGCCCAACGTGGCACGGCGTGCAACGCGGAGCCAAGCCACCGTGCCACGGACCCATCGCGAACCCACACTGGAATTTGGCTGAAAATTCCCATCCAGGCAAAAGGCCTCCGCGATGGCAGAGTGACACGGCTCCATCGCGGAGCCCCTTTATTTTGTGCTTTCCAATGCCTTGTCCCGTGCTCACTTCCGAGTTCAACCCCGATCTCTTCCAACATGCATTTAAGCTTCCCAAAATTACATTTTACCTGCAAAACAATGCTAATCATGTTGGTTAGTATAAATTCACATTTTATTACCAATTACATGAGAATGTATACACATTGATAGATAAACAAGGCTAAAATGACACTTTTGAGTATCACTTGGGTATATAAATTTGCCCAAGATCACTTACCCCACACTTAAATCCTTGTTCGTCCTTGAACAACAATCCTACACCTCATGCAATTTACATCCCAACCTCGCTACTTTGGTTTGACAATTTAGGATACGGTCATACCGATTATTCAATACAGCAAATCATCAAGAAAACATGCATGGTCCTATCAATGCAATGACCTTCAATACATCAAGACCTCCTAGACTTAAGAATCGACTCTCGATATTGGCAAACTCAAGCAAATCAGCTGATCAAGATATCCGACACGAAAATTAATCTCTCATCAAGCATGTGCCCTCACAACACAAGAGAATCTTCCCCTTTTTTCTCATATGATCTCACAAAAATTCAAGTAGGGGCATGTAACCACAATTTCGCTCTCTCTCCCAAAAGAATTCACATGCATCATGTCATGACCCATAAGCTTGCCCTTAGTGTATTACTCCACTAATATAAAGAAGTGCGATGTAAGATCACGTAGGACTTTAACTGGTTGTAATGGAAGCTACGGAACTAGTAAATATTGGGTTGGCCAATAATAGCCACTAGCATCCTTAAGCGCCTTTTCAACACATCCCATCAACTCATGGACATTGTTTTTTCTTTCATCCTCCCTTTCTTGATGTTTTTCTTTAGTTTGTCCCATCTTATTAAGCACACTTGACACAATAACAAAGATTATTCATGCACCTTCATTATAGTTTATTTATAACAAGTGCACCTTCAACCTTTTCTTTTCTTCTAACACTCTGCTTTTCTTTTCTTTTCACCACTCTCAGTCTTTTGACACTTTGGGAAAATTATTTTCTCTTCTTAAGCACTTAAGAGTTTTGTATCGACTTTACGGCTAATGAAAAGAAGGGATTAAGCTCGGTTTACACTTTTTGACAAAAGAAAAATAATAGGCTAAAGGCTCAACGGGCTGACTAGGGTAGACAATCAAGGTGGGTACGACAATGAAAAATAGAAACTTTCGGTTAAAACAAAGAAATGCCTACATCCTTTCCTACAATACACCTCCTTCATTTCGTTTTGTACACACACCAGGCAAGTTCTAGACACTTCACAATAGCACGGAATAACAAAACCTCACTTCACACTTATTGCACATTCTCAATTCAAGATGTATTTACAGACTCTTCAATCAACTAATTACAGGAATTCAAACATTAAGCCTCAATCACACTGAATCGACTCTATGGCCTAGGTATCTCAAGATATTTACAAAGTTGCATGATTTCATATGAATCACCTTTGCATTTTAAATATCATGTACAACAAGCAACCAGAATTTTGCAACCATACAGTAACTCCAGGTTTTGGGATGCAACCCACAAAAGAAAACAACTGAAAAATATTTGAAAAAAAAACCTACTCCTAACGACTACATTTCCCTTAAGACGGTTGTCATCCATCCATCATAAGGAACGGTCACTACTATGACTTCGGTTCAATGGGACCATCCTCGGTAAAAGAACCGAAAACAAACGCTGAGAAACCCAAGAATTGAAAAAAAAATAAAAATATCGATCATTTCTGTCACACCCCGCCTTGGGGGGTATGACTGGCACCTAGTGCCCTTCTAGGACCTGGACTGCTAGACTGCTAAGCTTAGGCACGTCTGGTGCCTGCCTGGCTCTAACTCACATTTCTGGAAACAAAGGGCTATATAACGGCTGTAAACACAGCCCCCGGCCTATTGGCCTATAGCCTCCTGTACCTGTAATGACAGCTAACCAGAAACATGCAACTATAGGGAAACCTAAGCGGGCCGACAAGGCCACCATGCTGTCTAGTTATCTGTAACTCAACAATAAAATACTAGAAAGCTACGTGACCGGCAAGGTCACCACTACCGTCAAGCTACGGCCCCACACGGCCAACATAAAGGAAACAGAAATACTAGCAGCTAAACAACTGCACGGCCTCACATGACCGGCTCATCTGACCACAGGGAAGTATATACAGACTGCAAGCCTCTAGGAATAGCAATAGAAATGATCGGGACAGGGCCCCGACCTACCCGTACTGTACAACAAAAGAAAACGAAATACACCTCTGGGATCCAGTCTCCGAATGACGGGAGCTGAATACTCAATCGCTGACCGGAATCACGACGGATCGCCTGCTCATCTATGAATACCTGCAGGCAAGTAATGCAGCACCCCACCGGGCGTCAGTACCACTGGTACTGAGTATGTAAAGCAATAACTGAAGAAATATCTGAAAACAACAATACAACTGATGAAACTGAAGTAGGAAGGAATAGATTAACTGTCTGATAATGTAAATCATACCTTCTCTTAATTATACTGGAAGGAGTAGGAGTCATACCTGAAGACGTATCATTCTACTGCCGATCTACTCATATCTAACGTAACATGGCATAACATAACATAACATAACATAGCACACACAAACCTTACCCGGCCCCCATAAGCCGGGAGGTACAACCAGCACAAAATCTATACCCCTACCCCGGTCATCCCATCTCCTATAATAGCTATAAGCATCCTGCCGGTCCCCTGGGTATGCACTTGGGCTCGCTGAGCCCCTGACTATAATTGCATCTGAGTCCGGAGGACTCCTAAATCAACACCCGGGCGTATCCGCTCGACAGGGGTGTGTAAGGGCCGATCAAGGCACAATATGGGGAAAAACTGGCATCCCATCTTCGTCCCCTGTGGGACGGCATGCCACTCCGTAGAGTGACGTATCCTCGTCCTCTGGTGGACGAGTCGATACAGCTATCAACCCTGGGGCGGTCATGGATGCTAGGTAATCCAACCCCAAGACAATACAGTGGTCTCAACTAGTAATACTATCTGCATATTTCATATACTGAAGCTAATAGTAGTAAGGTGTTTGTACATACTATATGCTGAGCTATTTATAGTAATATGTGCATACTTAATACATGCTGAGACTGATATTAGTATATATGTATAATATATAATCTTCTGCCATATTGTACTGAGTCTAGTGCTGAACAAGATATAGTCTTTCTGCTGGAAACCATGCTGTATACTGAGTTTCTATAGTAACATGATTTACTATTCCTGACATGCTTCCTGAGCTTCATTTTTAACCTATCATTCTACTTCTGAGATACCTTACAAATATTACATTGTTTTGCGGGGTCTCAACTGAATACAATAATACCCTAACATTTCGTATTACATCACATACTGAGCATGCTGTGCGGTTCCTAAGACTTATATTAGAATCTATATCGTGCTAGCAAGTCTTGCGCTAATCATAACATGATGCTTCTAATATCATACCAACATTCGTAATAAACATCATACATGACTTCTGAATATTCTACTGGCCTTTAAATCACTTTACTATACCACGAATACTAACTTGCCGAGGAAACTAGCTTCACATACCTTATCCTCGAACTATTCGTCTGTCGGACGAGGCTCGGCTGGTACTTCAACTATTTTCTCCCAACTGCATTCATAAATATGTCAATTAATACTAAATACAGCTTTATTTTAAAGAGCAACGTAACTTTCGATATAGCTTATAGCCTAAACTTAGGCTTATCGAAAGACGGTCGAAAACTCGCTATTTTTTAGAGGTCCAGAAGGGAGAAATATTCACTTCACAGCTAGGAACACATAGACACTAGTTTAGAGCAATTCCACTTACCTTAGCTCGGTAGCTCGACGATTCGTCGGCCGTATTTCACGAAACTAAATCCGTAGGAATGCTCTCTGCTGCTAAATACCTCGGTATCTGAGGTTAATTTGAGTTTGGACAACGTTTAGCAGCGTAATCGGATGAAAATTATATTACTTCTTCGTTCTCTCCCTGTTCTCCTGCGTTTTCTGGAAATTTTAAGAGGTTTTAATGAAATTAAACCGAAGTGGGGCTTTATATACTTGGGCCTGGACAAGGCCAACGTGTCACGGAGCCAACGCGGAGGCTTCACCTCTGTGACATGCATCCATCGCGGAGGGGTTCTGCCTCGGCTCCTTCCGCGATGGTTCGACAGGTTTCTCGTCCGATCTTTTCCCGGGCCTTTCTTTAGCACGTATGGCCTTCAAATATGCTTAACCAATGTGCGAATAGGTCATTTAGGTGCCGGGAATCCTACGGGGTATAACAATTTCGATAACAAAAATATGTACAAAATCAGCTAGCAACATTCAGCAACACACGTCAATTTCATATAAATTTACAATACAGAACAACAACTTAACAATTCACAAATCACAGGGAACAACAAAATTTCACAGGCACGACAACAGATTAGGACATACATACATAACAACACAGCCCAGCACCTAACTACTCCAATCCCACACTTAGCTCGAACACTGTCCCCAGTGTTCACAAAAATCAAAATAACACAAAAATTGGGTGGTGGAACTCCCTGATCAATCAAAGTACTCCACTTCTTCATCAGGTGCTGCTGCTTCATCTCCCATGTCTGAATCACCCCCGTCGTCATCATCGAACTCCACATCGGAGTCCCCCTGACGTGTCTCCTCGTCTGTGGGGACGTCATCATCCGTGGGCTCTACAAATGCTGGCCCCACTCGGCATAGAGCCTTGGCATTCTCGCCGAAAGGGTAGTCTAGCTCGAGCTGCCATAACTCCTCCTCTGTCGCGGCCTCCCGCCTATCCTCAGTTGGAGCATGTGCATCCCATACATGCGAGCCATATACTGATCATCACGAGCATGTCGCTCACCAAGTGTAAGAACAGGCCCGTGGGTGGTGTCGGGTGCCTTAGTTTTAGTAACATTTAAGGCCCGCCGCTCCATCTGCGGGATGTAGTCAAGGGCCTCTTCCTCGACATCTAGGCCCCCGAGGAAGGTGGTGAGTAGTCCACCAAAGCCGTACCTGTGCCCCTGATGCAACCGGGCTCTCTTCATGGCGGATATAATCACCGCCCCCATGTTGATCTCCAGCCCTTTCATCAGGGCGTACACCAGGCATACACGATCCCGGGTTACATCTATCATATGTACCCCCGAGATTAGGCAGGAACAGACAATCTTCAACCATATTCTGGCTTCCCTGTTCATCTGTGAATACGACAAAGTCTGATGGTAGCCCCTCTCCTTGTGTCTGCTCCATCTAGCTATCGATCGGGTCCCACATAAGGTGCGTCTAATGTCCGCATACGGTGGGGTAATGTTCAACTGTCAGAGCACGTGGGCGTCTGTGTCCCGCGCCCCTATGATAGCATTGAGGTGGTGGGGCTCAAATGTGACTATTTGCCCTCTGAGTTTTATAGTGTGACTTCTTAGGGTCGGGTTCCAATTGGCATAGAATTCCCGAATCAGGTGCAGGTTGCATTCCTTGGGCTCTTCAAAAATGAACTTGAGCTCGGCTGCCTCGATCCGGTGTACAATCCTAGGGAACTCCTGTGCCAACGGTTCCCGTGCTATATGCTCCTCGGGGAAGTACTTGTTTTCTTTGTGCTTTGCATACCACTTCTTCCCCTCATCTGTCACCCATCTGGTTCCGTATTGGCAGCGTTGGCCGCGTGGAACTGCTGGTGCTGCTGGGACTGCTGTGCCCAGTCTGATTCGCTTCCTTCCGGTGCCAGATGTTGATGCGCCTTTCCCTTTCTTTTGCCTGCTCGCCATTTTACCTGTCAACCCAAGTAAACAAGATCAATGTTAAGCCAATGGATATCAACTTCGGCTAAGGTCTGGTTAAGCTAGGCTACCCCACACTTAGTCCTTAGCTACAGTTACAACATACCGACAAGATCATGCTTATTTGCATAAATAAACAACCAACTTTACAAACATGCTTAGTGCATACGAAGAATTCGATGGTATATATAATATGTACTACTCAGACTTCGTACAGCTAACAACAATTATTACCATCGATAACCTTTTAATCCATCGCACTTAGCAAGGAAAAACAAAGAAACGAAAACAACAACAAGAATTTATCTACACGAACCTATACAACCAACCCAATTTTTGCAAATTTCAATATTCCCTTAACCCGAGAATCCGTCAGTTTTTTAACATGATAACAACTAGCACATGAGTCATCTCACTCAACATGTACATCCCGACATGAATTTCACAAGTTCACTACATTTTTCACTTCAAATTCAAAAACAAGCCCTAGAAATGATAGTATCAAGAAAATTTGATTAAATTATGCAATTAACGTGTTCCAGCGATCATAATGATATTCCGAACGTTTATCAACAACAATTCAATTGAATTCATGATTAATTTCTACATCGGGCAAACTTAGCTCACCTCACATGCTCAATATCGAAGAAAATCGACAAAAAATGAGATGAAATCGAAGAACATACCTTGAAGTTGAAGAATTGAAGCAAACTTGATGATTTTCTTGGCCTACTCCGTGTCACGTTGAAGGGGGATGGGTTTTGGGGAGTTTGGTCGCGGAGTGATTGAAAAATAAGGAAAAGGGAGGGGGTTTCGGGGTTAAAAAGTAGAAAAATCGCGTGGGTCACCTGGCGACCCGGTGTGACCCGTTGCGATATACACGGCAACGTGTCACGGAGTGCATCGCGGTGCACTGCCTCCGTGACACGGAGCTGTCGCGAGCCTGTTCTGGAAATTTTTAAGAATTTCGGATTATACCTCAACGTGTCACGGAGGGTAACGCGGAGGTCCACCTTCGTGACACGGAGCTATCGCCCTAGCTCACTGTTTTGCCACTTTTTGTTAATTTTCATACCTCGAATTTTCCCTTGCGATTCCGTGCATATTTTCCTCCGTTTGACCTGAAATTCATCTCACTATACAAAATTGGTTAGAATTACAGGTTTCACTCTAAATAAAAATAAAAATAAAAACAAAAACTAAAATTTTTTTAGTTAATCAAGAAGAAAAAAAACAAAGAAAAATCTATTCACACTTTACAAAGAGAAATTTTTTTTTTCCACGGGTTGCCTCCAGTGCAGCTCCTGGTTTACCGTCGCGGCTCGACGTCGTTAAGCTCAGTTGTCCTCTAGGGTGATGGACGATTTCTCTCGATCACCGTCCTCCCCCTAGTAGTGCTTACACCGTTCTTGTGGTTTTCCTAATAACTCTCTTGAATCCTTAATCTGCTCATTATCGCCTTGATCAATCACATTGATCACCGAGAGTTCTTCGTGCACCATCAGTAGCTTGGGTGCCTTGTACACATCGAACACCTCCACCTTGTCGTGTGCTCGCATTGTTAGCTGCCCCGCAGCTACGTCAATCAGTGCTTTCCCGGTTGCCAAGAAGGGACGTCCCAAAATAAATGGGACTTCCACGTCTGGTTTAAAATCCAGCACGCAAAATCTACCGAGAAAATCAGGGAGCCAACTTGCACCAGAACGTCCTCCACAATGCCATCAGGTCTGGCTAAGGACCGATCCACCAATTGCAAGATCACAGTTGTGGGTCTAGGACTCCCTAGACCCAACTTTTTGAATACCGATGATGGCATCAAATTTATGCTCGCTCCCAAATCACACAATCCACGAGCTCGGATGCTCTGCCCAATAGTAATCTGTATAGTAAAGCTCCCAGGGTCTTTGAGCTTTGTGGGCAGTCGGTTTTGAATTCGGGAAGTGCACTCTTCCGTTAGAGCCACCGTAGCATACTCAGTCAACCGACTTTTGTTTGCCACGATGTCCTTTATATACTTGGCATATTTCGGCACTCCCTGCAAAACATCAACAAGACGTAAGTTAATATGTACCTGTTTCAGCACCTCCATGAATTTCTTGAAACACGCCTCCTCCTTGTGTTTCTTTAATCGTTGAGGGAACGGGGGTGGTGGTCTTTCTGATTCAGCTGCCTTAGTCTTCCCCCTTTCAGTACTTTGCTCCCTCTCGACTTCTGCTGCTCCCGATTGTTGAGGTGGTCTTTCTGGTTCCACCTCTTTCAGTTGCAAACCACTCCTTGTGGTCACTGCATTCACCTGCTTGGGATTGGGATCTGTGTCGCTCGGAAGTCCTCCTCTAAGCCTTGTGTTTTGGGCTCCAGCAAATTGCCCAAATTTATATTCAAGTGCCTTGGTAGCTAACTGGTTGTTTTTCACTTCGGCTGCCAATTTCACATAGTCAGCCTGCAATTGAGCTTGATTAGCTATCATGGTCGTGAACATCTCCTCAATGCTGGGTGATGGTGGTGGAGGAGGTGCATTGTTGTTGCTGAATTATGCTTGATAATTCTGCTTCCCTCCTTGGTTCCTTTGCACACCCTGACCCGAACTTTGCCCCTGATGGTTGTTGCTACCCCAGGAGAAATTCGGGTGATTCCTCCAATTGGAATTGTAGCTATTACCATACTGTTGGTGGTTGTTCCTTTGTACATTTCCCACAAAGTTTAGCGAGTCAGGATTTGCTCCACAACATTCAGCTGAGTGCTCACTGCTTCCGCACACCTCACACCGCATCTGCTGCACAACATTCGCTGGGGCTTTGGGCTGGTTCATTGTCATGTTGCTGAAGTGGGTGTTAAGTTGATTTTGCAATGCAGTTATCTGTGCAGCAATAGCTGTAAACCCATCCACTTTTAGCACTCCTGCTGCTTTCCTTGTTCCGCCTCTTAATGAATCAGCATTCCATTTCAGATTGCCCTGCGAAATACAGTTCAACAAGGTGTACAGCTCCTCATAAGTTTTCTCCAGCGCTTGTCCCCCAGCTGCTGAGTCTAGCAATATTTTTGTATGGGGTTCCAAACCCTCTATAAAGGTGTGCACCAGCACATCATTGGACTGATGATGATGAGGACAATCCCGCAACATGGACTTGAATATCTCCTAGGCCTGATATAGATTCTCTCCCTCTCTCTGTTTGAAACTTAGAATCTAACTTCTAAGTCTTATTGTTTTATCGGAGGGAAAAAACCGTATCAAGAATTTCCTCACAAGATCATCCCACGTAGAAATAGAATTCGGTGGCTCAGCTTTCAACCACCTCTTGGCTTCTCCCAATAGTGAAAATGGGAACAATGTAAGCCGGACATAATCTGATGACACTCCAGCGGGGATGTAAGTGTCACTTATCTCCAAAAAATTTTGGAGATGCTGCTGTGGATCTTCATGAGGGAGACCGGTAAACTGCCCGCTAGTGTGCAGCAATTGCACCATATTCTGCTTAAGTTCAAACCTCCCTCCTGGCTCAGGTTTGCGGATGCTAGATGTGACGTTATTAGCATGTGGTGCCACCTCGCGAACCGGCCGAGCTGCTACTTCTTCGGGCACTAACACTGCCCGTACTACCGGTGGATTCTGTTGTTGCTCTATGATCGTCTGTCTGAGCAACTGGAGCTTTCTTTCTAGAGCTTCTCTCCACTTACTATGAAATATTCTTTCTGGCTCTAAATACGAGTCCACCAACTCCTTGTCTCTTGCCAGTGTTCAACAGAAATTAAATCTGCAAAATACAGGCTAAGACCAAGTTGTCAACACTAAGAGAATAAAAATACAGTAAATTAACACTTAAAATAAATTCACCAATTGCAAATCCCCGGCAACGGCGCCAAAAACTTGTTCAGTCTATTTTTTGCTATGGGTATAAAGTTACACGCAAGTGCACGTGGTCGAACAAGTAGTAAAGTGGCTTAAGTAAGCCAAGTATCGATCCCACATGGACTGGGATGAAGTGCAATCTGCTCAAGTGTACTATATTTTAATTCTAAAAATGCAGACAACAGTGTAACCAAAAAGTTGATATTTTGATTTATAATTTTTTTATGCTAAATCTAAAACAACTATCTAATGTGAGTCTGAACTATGAATGCGAGCACGCTGAGGTTAAACAAACATGTAATGAAATTAATTATCGACATAATTTGGTTAGTCTTTTCCTCCGGTTGTCACACCCCGCCTTGGGGGGTATGACTGGCACCTGGTGCCCTACGAGGAACTGAACTGCTGGACTGGTAAGCCTGGGCACATCTGGTGCCTGGCTGGCTCTAACTCACATTTCTGGAAACAAAGGGCTATATAACGGCTGTAAACACAACCCCCGACCCATTGGCCTATAGCCTCCTGCATCTGTAACAACAGCTGACCAGAACATGCAACTATAGGGAAACCTATGCGGGCTGACAAGGCCACCATGCTGTCTAGTTATCTGCAACTCAGCAATAAGATACTAGAGGGCTACGTGACCGGCAGGGTCACCACTACTGTCAAACTTATGGCCCCACACGGCCAACATAAAAGAAACACAGGAACTAACAGCTAAACAACTGCACG
Source organism: Datura wrightii (assembly GCA_035772735.1). NCBI lineage: Eukaryota > Viridiplantae > Streptophyta > Magnoliopsida > Solanales > Solanaceae > Datura > Datura wrightii. The sequence continues at coordinate 138,028,433 of JASDFA010000007.1, read as the reverse complement.
GCCTCACACAACCGGCTCATCTGACCACAGGGAAACATATACAGACTGCAAGCCTCTAGGAATAGCAATATAAATGATCGGGACAAGGCCCCGACCTACCCGTACTATGCAACAAAGAAAATGAAATACGCTCCTGGAACTCAGTCTCCGAATGACAGAAGCTGAATACTCGTACGCTGACAGGGAGCACGTGGTATCGCCTGCTCGTCTATGAGTACCTACAGGCAAGTAATGCAGCGCCCCACTGGGCGTCAGTACCGCTGGTACTGAGTATGTAAAGCAACAACTGAAAGAAATATCTGAGAAACAATAATATAACTGATGAAACTGAAATAAACAGGAATGAATTAACTGTCTGATAATGTAAGCCATACCTTTTCTTAATTATACTGGAAGGAGTAGGAATCGTACCTGGGAATTTATCGTGCTACTGTCGATCTACTCGTATCTACTGTAACAGGGTATAACACATCATAACATACGTAGCACACACAAACCTTACCCGGCCCCCATAAGCCGGGAGGTACAACCAACACAGAATCTATACCCCTACCCCGGTCATCCCATCTCCTATAACCCCGTAAGCATCCTGCCGGTTCCCTGGGTATGCACTTGGGCTCGCTGAGCCCCTGACTATAACTGCATCTGAGTCCGGAGGACTCCTGAATCAACACCCCGGGCGTACCCGCTCGACGGGGGTGTATAAAAGCCGACCAAGGCAAAATATGGGGAAACTGGCATCCCATCTTCGTCCCCTGTGGGACGGCATGCCACTCCGTAGAGCGACATATCCTCGTCCTCTGGCGGACGAGTCAATACAGCTATCAACCCTGGGGCGGTCATGGATGCTAGGTAGTCCAACCCCAAACAATACAACGGTCTCAACTAGTAGTACTATCTGCATATCTCACATACTGAGGCTAGCTGGGATAAAGTATCTGTATATACTATTTGCTGAGCTAATGATAGCGATATATACGTACTTAATGCATGCTGAGGCTGGTAACAATATATATATAAATATAGTCTTCTGCCAAACTGTTCTGGGGCTAATACTAAACAGGATATAGTGTTTCTGCTAAAAACTGTGTTGTATACTGATTTTCTATAGTAACATGATTTACTATTCCTAACATGCTTTCTAACTTCGTTTTGACTTATCATTCTATTTCTGAGCTGTCTTACAGATACTACTTTTCTCTACTGGGTTTCGATTGAATACAATGATATACTAACATTCTGTGTCACATCGCATACTGAGCATACTGTGCAGTTTCTAATGCTTATATTAGAATCTATATCGTACTAGCAAATTTCACGCAAGTTGTAACTCGATACTTCTAATATCGTACCAACAGTCGTAACAAACGTAACATATGACTTCTGGACAATCTACTGGCCTTTAAATTACTGTACTGTATCAAGATTACTTGACTTGCCGAGGAAACTAACTTTACATACCTTATCCTTGAACTATTCGTTTGTCGGACGAGGCTCGGCCGGTACTTCAACTGTTTTCTCCCAACTGCATTCATAAATATGTCAATCAATACTAAATACAACTTTATTTCAAAAGGCAACGTCACTTTCGATATAGTTTATAGCCTAAACTTAGGCTTATCGAAAGACGATCGAAAACTCGCTATTTTTCAGCGGTCTAGAAGGGAGAAATATTCACTTCTCAGCTAGGAACATATAGACATTAATTTAGAGCAATTCTACTTACCTTAGTTCGGTGGCTCGCCGATTCGTCGGCCGTATTTCACGAAACTAATTCCGCAGGAATGCTCTCTGCTGCTAAATACTTCGGTATCTGGGATTAATTTGAGTTTGGGCAGCGTTTAGCAGCGTAATTGGTCAAAAATTATAATCCCTCCTTCGTCTTCCTCTGTTTTGCTGCGTTTTCTGGAAATTATAATGAGTTAAATGATATTAAACCGAAGTGGGGCTTTATATACTTGAGCCTGGACAAGGGCAACGTGTCACGGAGCCAACGCGGAGGCCTCACCTCCGTGACACGCTGCCATCGCGGAGGGGCTCTGCCTCAGCCCCTTCCGTGATGGTTCGACAGGTTTCTCGTCCAATCTTTTCCCGGGCCTTCCCCTAGCACGTATGGCCTTCAAATATGCTTAAGCAACGTGCAAATAGGTCATTTAGGTGCCGGGAATTCTACGGGGTATAACACCGGTTGCTAGCCAAGAACTATTGCCAAGAGATTAAAACTCTCGTATTTAACCCCACTTAAGAATCATGAACCATCCACCTACATTTCTGTGATTAAATGCAATTCATGTTCTAGCCATACAAACCCGGTTCCTAAATTGACTAATACGACTTTCAGGTATATTTCTATCCTGAAGGTAAATCAATTCTCAATTTTCCCAAACTAAGAAAAGATCATATCCTATTAATTCACAACTTTCCAATTCTTGCTCTCTCGAGTGAAACCGGACTTTTTAGATATACATTAACATAGGCCACACATTAATGTAGTAAGAACAAGAATTAATAGAACAACCATGGAAGAAAAGATGAAAAACCAAAGAATCAACAATTACATTTCACTACAATTGTTCATAACCTCAGCATGAAGATGAATTAGCCACTCATTTGTGGATTAAACATCGTTAAATGAGTGTTAAAGATACAAGCAATTGAATACAAGGAGAAGGAAAGAGAGAAAAACCTTGATAATTTCGTCCCCTCAACTGTCTGTAACCCACGTTCTTGCTCCACCAAGTCAGAATATTGAAAAATGAACCTAAGTGTTCTATTTATACTGGTGGGAATTTTTCCCAAAATAACGACCAATGTGTCACGGAGTGCATCGCGGAGCACTGCCTTCGTGACACGCTACGGACGCGGACCTTCACTGGAACTGGGGGTCCAGGAAATAAAGCCCAACGTGGCACGGCGTGCAACGCGGAGCCAAGCCACCGTGCCACGGACCCATCGCGAACCCACACTGGAATTTGGCTGAAAATTCCCATCCAGGCAGAAGGCCTCCGCGATGGCAGAGTGACACGGCTCCACTGCGGAGCCCCTTTATTTTGTGCTTTTCGGTGCCTTGTCCCGTGCTCACTTTCGAGTTCAACCCCGATCTCTTCCAACATGTATTTAAGCTTCCCAAAATTACATTTTACCTGCAAAACAATGCTAATCATGTTGGTTAGTATAAATTCACATTTTATTACCAATTACATGAGAATGTATACACATTGATAGATAAACAAGGCTAAAATGACACTTTTGAGTATCACTTGGGCATATAAATTTGCCCAAGATCAAGCATCACCATTTTTTGCATAAATGTGAATTTTCGATTTTGTTGATTTTTGGTGTGTTATAGCCCACAGATTTCTCGAGATTTGATTGACAGTCTCCGTTAGGCCCCAAATTTCGGCCGTGCGCAGCCTATGAACCTTGATGATGAGCGCCTTATTACTTTAGTTGATCGGCATCACCATTTTTTGCATAATTGAGAATTTGCAATTTTGGTGATTTTCGGTGCATGTTATACCACGGATTTCTCGAGATTTGATCGGTCGTCTCCGTTCGGTCCAAACTTTTGGCTGTACGCAACCTACAAGGCCTGATGACGAGCTTCCTATCACTTTATTCGATCGGCATCACCATTATTCGCATAAATGAGAATTTATGATTTTGGTGATTTTCGGTGTGTCTTAGCCCACGAATTTCTCGAGATTTGATTTACAGTCTCCGTATGGCCCCAAATTTTTATTGTGCGCACCCTACAGGGCCTGGTGACGAGCTCCCTATCACTTTACTTGATCGGCATCACCATTTTACGCATAAATCAGAATTTACGATTTTAGCGATTTTCGGTGTGTGCTAGACCACGGATTTCTCGAGATTTGATTGAAAGTCTCCGTTAGGCCCCAAATTTTGGTTGTGCGCAGCCTACGAACCTTGATGACGAGCTCTCTATCACTTTAATTGATCGACATCACTATATTTTGCATAAATGAGAATTTATGATTTTGGCGATTTTTGGTGTATGTTAGCCCAAGGATTTCTCGAGATTTGATCGGTCGTCTCCATTCGGTCCCAAATTTTGGCTGTGTGCAACCTACAAGGCCTGATGACGAGCTCCCTTTCACTTAATTTGATCGGCATCACCATTTTTCGCATAAATGATAAATTTTGATTTTGGCAATTTTCGGTGTGTGTTAGCCCACGGATATCTCGATATTCGATTGACAGTGTCCGTTAGGCCCCAAATTTTACCTGTGCGCGCCTACGAACCTTGATGATGAGCGCCCTATCACTTTGGTTGATCGACATCACAAACTTTCACATAATTAATAATTTACGATTTTGGTGATTTTCGGTGTATGTTAGCCCACGTATTTCTTGAGATTTAATCGACCGTATCCATTCGGTCCCAAATTTTGGCTGTGCGTAGCCTACAAGGCCTGGTGACGAGCTCTCTATCTCTTTTCTTGATCGGCATCACCATTTTTTGCATAAATAAAAATTTATGATTTTTGCTATTTTCGATGTGTGTTAGCCCACTGATTTCTCGAGATTTGATTGACAGTCTCCGTTAGGCCCAAAATTTTAGCTGTGCGCAGCCTACGAACTTTTATGACGAGCGACCTATCACTTTAGTTGATCGACATCACCATTTTTCGCATAATTGAGAATGCAATTTTGGTGATTTTCGATGTATGTTATACCACAGATTTCTCGAGATTTGATCGGCCGTCTCCGTTCGTTCCAAAATTTTGGTCGTGCGCAGCCTACAAGGCCTGTTGATGAGCTCCCTATCACTTTATTTGATCGGCATTATCATTTTTTGCATAAATGAGAATTTACGATTTTGGTGATTTTCGGTGTATGTTAGCCCACGGATTTCTCGAGATTTGATTGACAGTCTCTGTTAGGCCCCAAATTTCGGCTGTGCTCAGCCTACGAACCTTGATGATGAGTGCCTTATCACTTTAGTTGATCGGCATCACCATTTTTTGCATAATTGAGAATTTACGATTTTTGTGATTTTTGGTGTATGTTAGTCCACGGATTTCTCGAGATTTCATCGACCGTCTCCGCTCGGTCCCAAATGTTGGCTGTGCGCAACCTTCAAGTCCTGGTGACGAGCTCCCTATCACTTTATTTGACCGGCATCACCATTTTTCGCATAAATGAGAATTTATGATTTTGGCAATTTTCGGTGTGTGTTAGCCCACGGATTTCTCGAGATTTGATTGACAGTCTCCGTTAGGCCCCAAATTTCGGTTGTGCGCAGCCTACGAACCTTGATGACGAGCGCCCTATCACTTTTGTTGATCGGCATCATCATTTTTTGCATAATTGGGAATTTACGATTTTGGCAATTTTCGGTGTATGTTAGCCCACAGATTTCTCGAGATTTGATCGACCGTCTACGTTCGGTCCAAAATTTTGACTGTGCGCAGCCTACAAGGCCTAGTGGCGAGCTCCCTATCAATTTATTTGATTGACATCTCCATTTTTCGCATAAATGAGAATTTATGATTTAGGCGATTTTCGATGTGTGTTAGCCCACAGATTTCTCGAGATTTAATTGACAGTCTCCGTTAGGCCCCAAATTTTTGTTGTGCGCAGCCTACGAACCTTGATGATGAGCGCCCTATCACTTTAGTTTATCGGCATCACCATTTTTCGCATAAATGAGAACATTCGATTTTGGTGATTTTCGGTGTATGTTAGATCACGGATTTCTTGAGATTTGATCGGCCGTCTCCGTTCGGTCCCAAATTTTGGCTGTGCGCAACCTTCAAGGCCTGCTGATGAGCTCCCTATCACTTTAGTTGATCAACATCACAATTTTTCGCATAAATGAAAATTTACAATTTTGACGATTTTCGGTTTGTGTTAGCCCACGGATTTCTCAAAATTTAATTGACAGTCTCCGTTAGGCCCCGAATTTCGGCTGTACGCAGCCTACGAACCTTGATGACGAGCCCCCTATCAGTTTAGCTGATCGGCATCACCATTTTTCGCATAAATGAGAATTTATGATTTTGGCGATTTTCGGTGTATGTTAGCCCACGGATATTTCGAAATTTGATCGGCCGTCTCCATTCGGTCCCAAATTTTGGATGTGCGCAACCTACAAGGCCTGGTGACGAGCGCCTTATCACTTAAGTTGATCGGCATCACCATTTTTCGCATAAATGAGAATTTACGATTTTGGCAATTTTCGGTGTGTTATAGCCCACGGATTTCTCAAGATTTTATCGACCGTCCTCGTTCGGTCTTAAATTTTGGTCGTGCGTAGCCTACAAATCCTTGTGACGAGCTCCCTATCACTTTATTTGATCGGCATCCCATCTTTTGCATAAATGAGAATTTGCGATTTTGGCGATTTTCGGTGTGTGTTAGCCCACGGATTTCTCGAGATTTGATTGACAGTCTCTGTTAGGCCCAAAGTTTTGGTTGTGCGCAGCCTACGAACCTTGATGACGAGCGCCCTATCACTTTAGTTGATCGGCATCACCATTGTTTGCATAAATGAGAATTTATGATTTTGGCGATTTTCGGTGTATGTTAGCTACGGATTTCTCGAGAATTGATTGGTCGTCTCCATTCGGTCCTAAATTTTTGTTGTGCGCAGCCTACAAGGCCTGGTGACGAGCTCCCTATCACTTTAGTTGATCGGCATCACCATTTTACGCATAAATCAGAATTTACGATTTTAGCGATTTTCGGTGTGTGCTAGACCACGGATTTCTCGATATTTGATTGAAAGTCTCCGTTGGGCCCCAAATTTTAGTTGTACGCAGCCTACGAACCTTGATGACGAGCTCCGTATCACTTTAATTGATCGGCATCACCATATTTCGCATAAATGAGAATTTACGATTTTGGTGATTTTCGATGTATGTTAGCCCACAGATTTCTCGAGATTTGATGGGTCGTCTCCGTTCGATCTCAAATTTTTGTTGTGTGCAGCCTACAAGGCCTGATGATGATCTCCCTTTCACTTAATTTGATCGGCATCATCATTTTTTGTATAAATGATAATTTTTGATTTTGGCAATTTTCGGTGTGTGTTAGCCCACGGATATCTCGATATTTGAATGACGGTCTCCGTTAGGCCCCAAATTTTGCCTATGCGCAGCCTACGAACCTTGATGATGAGCGCCCTATCACTTTAGTTGATCGGCATCACAATTTTGTACATAATTGAGAATTTACAATTTTGGTGATTTTCGGTGTATGTTACCCCACGTATTTCTCGAGATTTAGTCGACCGTATCCATTCAGTCCCAAATTTTGGCTGTGCGCAGCCTACAAGGTGATGAGCTCCCTATCCTTATTGTTGATCGGCATCACCATTTTTCGCATAAATAAGAATTTATGATTATTGCGATTTTCGGTGTGTGTTAGCCCACTGATTTCTCGAGATTTGATTGAAAGTCTCCGTTAGGCTCTAAATTTTGGCTGTGCGCAGCCAATGAACCTTTATAACGAGCGACCTATCCCTTTAGTTGATCGACATCACCATTTTTTGCATATATGAGAATTTACTATTTTGGTGATTTTCGGTGTATCTTAGACCACAGATTTCTCGAGATTTAATCGGCCGTCTCTATTAGGTCTCAAATTTTGGTTGTGCATAGCCTTCATGTCCTGGTAACGAGCTCCCTATCACTTTAATTGATCATCATCACCATTTTTCGCATAAATGAGAATTTATGATTTTGACGATTTTTAGTGTATGTTATAGTCCACGGATTTCTCGAGATTTGATCAACCGTGTTTGTTCGATCCCAAATTTGGGCTGTGCGCAGCCTAAAAGGCCTGGTGACGAGCTCACTATCACTTTATTTGATCGGCATCACCATTTTTTGCATAAATGAGAATTTACGATTTTGGCAATTTTTCGGTGTGTGTTAGCTCACGAATTTCTCGAGATTTGATTGACAGTCTCCGTTAGGCCCAAAATTTCAGCTGTGCGCAGCCTACGAACCTTGATGACGAGTTCCCTATCACTTTAGTTGATCGGCATCACCATTTTTTGCATAAATGAGAATTTACGATTTTGGCGATTTTCAGTGTATGTTAGCCCACAGATTTCTCGAGATTTGATCGGCCGTCTCCGTTCAGTCCCAAATTTTGGTTGTGCGCAGCTTACAAGGCCTGGTGATGAGCTCCCTATCACTTCATTTGATCTGCATCACCATTTTTCGCATAAATGAGAATTTACGATTTTGGGGATTTGCGATGTGTGTTAGCCCACGGATTTCTCGAGATTTGATTGACAGTCTCCGTTAGGCCCCAAATTTTGACTGTGCGCAGCCTACGAACCGTGATGACGAGCGCCGTATCACTTTAGTTGATCGGCATTACCATTTTTAGCATAAATGAGAATGTACGATTTCGGTGATTTTCGGTGTATGTTAGACCACGGATTTCTCGAGATTTGATCGGTTGTCTTCGTTCGGTCCCAAATTTTGGCTGTGCGCAACCTTCAAGGCCTGGTGACGAGCTCCCTATCACTTTAGTTGATCGGCATCACCATTTTTCGCATAAATGAGAATTTACGATTTTGGTGATTTTCGGTGTATGTTATAGCCCACGAATTTCTCGTGATTTTATCGACCGTCTTTGTTCGGTCCCAAATTTTGGCCGTGAGCAGCCTACAAGGCCCGGTGATGAAATCCCTATCACTTTATTTGATCGGCATCACCATTTTTTGCATAAATGAGAATTTACGATTTAGACGATTTTCGGTGTGTGTTAGCCCACGGATTTTTCGAGATTTGATTGACAGTCTCTGTTAGGCCCAAAATTTCGGCTGTGTGCAGTCTACGAACCTTGATGACGAGCGCCCTATCACTTTAGTTGATCGGCATCACCAGTTTTTGCATAAATGAGAATTTACGATTTTGGCGATTTTCGGTGTATGTTACACCACGGATTTCTCGAGAATTGATCGGCCGTCTCTGTTCGGTCTCAAATTTTGATTGTGCATAGCCTACAAGGTCTGGTGACGAGCTCCCTATCACTTTAGTTGATCGGCATCACCATTTTACGCATAAATCATAATTTACGATTTTAGTGATTTTCAGTGTGTGATAGACCACAGATTTCTCGAGATTTGATTGACAATCTACGTTAGGTCCCAAATATTGATTGTGCACAACCTACGAACCTTGATGACTAGCTCCCTATCACTTTAATTGATCGGCATCATCATATTTTGCATAAACAAGATTTTTTACGATTTTGGCGATTTTCGGTGTATGTTAGCCCACGGATGTCTTGAGATTTGATTGATTGTCTCCGTTAGACCCCAATTTTGCCTGTGCGCAGCCTACGAACCTTGATGACGAGCGCCCTATAACTTTAGTTGACCGGCATCACCATTTTTCACATAATTGAGAATTTAAGATTTTGGTGATTTTTGGTGTATTTTAGCCCGCGGATTTCTCGAGATTTAATCGATCATATCCATTCGGTCCCAAATTTTGGCTGTGCGCAGCCTACAAGGCCTGGTGATGAGCTCCCTATCCCTTTTGTTGATCGGCATCACCACTTTTCGCATAAATAAGAATTAACGATTTTGGCAATTTTCGGTGTGTTTTAGCCCACTAATTTCTCGAGATTTGATTGACAATCTCATTTTGGCCCCAAATTTTGGCTGTGCGCAGCCTACGAACTTTTATGACGAGCGACTTATCACTTTTGTTGATCAACATCACTATTTTTTGCATAAATGAGAATTTACAATTTTGGTGTTTTTCGGTGTATCTTAGACCACAGATTTCTCGAGATTTGATCGATCGTCTCTGTTCGGTCCCAAATTTTGGCTGTGCGCAGCCTTCAAGGCCTGGTGACGAGCTTCCAATCACTTTATTTGATCAGCATCACCATTTTTCGCATAAATGAGAATTTACGATTTTGACAATTTTTGGTGTATGTTATAGCCCACGGATTTCTCGAGATTTGATCGACCGTATTCGTTCAGTTCCAAATTTTGGTCGTGTGCAGCCTACAAGGCATGGTGACGAGCTCCCTATCACTTTATTTTATCGGCATCACCATTTTTTGCATAAATGAGAATTTATGATTTTGGCAATTTTTCGGTGTGTGTTAGTCCACGGATTTCTCGAGATTTGATTGACAGTCTCCGTTAGGCCTAAAATTTTGGCTGTGCGCAGTCTACGAACCTTGATGACGTGCGCCCTATCACTTTAGTTGATCGGCATCACCATTTTTTGCATAAATGAGAATTTATGATTTTGGCGATTTTCGGTGTATGTTAGCCCAGAGATTTCTCGAGATTTGATTGACAGTCTCCGTTAGACTCAAAATCTTGGCTGTGCGTAGCCTACGCACCTTGATGACGAGCGCCCTATCACTTTAGTTGATTGGCATCACAATTTTTCGCATAAGTGAGAATTTATGATTTTGGCGATTTTCGGTGGGTGTTAGCCCATGGATTTCTCGAGATTTGATTGACAGTCTCCGTTAGGCCCCAAATTTCGGTTGTGCCCAGCCTACGAACCTTGATGACGAGCGCCCTATCACTTTAGTTGATCGATATCACCATTTTTCGCATAATTGAGAATTTATGATTTTGGCTATTTTTCGGTGTATGTTAGCCCACGGATTTCTCGAGATCTAATCGACCGTATCCATTCGATCCCAAATTTTAGCTGTGCACAGCCTATAAGGCCTGGTGACGAACTCCCTATCCCTTTTGTTGATCGGTATTACCATTTTTCGCATAAATAAGAATTTACGATTTTGGCCATTTTCGGTGTGTGTTAGCCCACTGATTTTTCTCGAGATTTGATTGACAGTCTCCGTTGGGCCCCAAATTTTGGTTGTGTGTAGCCTACGAACCTTTATGACGAGAGACCTATCACTTTTGTTGATCGGCATCACCATTTTTCGCATAAATGAGAATTTACGATTTTGGTGATTTTCAATGTTTGTTAGACCATGGATTTCTCGAGATTTGATCGGTCGTCTCTGTTTGGTCCCAAATTTCTACTGTGCACAGCCTTCAAGGCCTGGTGACGAGCTCCCTATCACTTTAGTTGATCAGCATCACCATTTTTCGCATAAATGAGAATTTACGATTTTGGCGATTTTCGGTGTATGTAATAGCCCACGGATTTCTTGAGATTTGATCGAACATCTTCGTTTGGTCCCAAATTTTGTCCGCGCGCAGCCTACAAGGCCTGGTGAAGAGCTCCCTTTAACTTTATTTGACTGGCATCACCATTTTTCGCATAAATGAGAATTTACGATTTTGGTGATTTTTCGGTGTGTGTTAGCCCACGAATTTCTCGAGATTTGATTGAAAGTTTCTATTAGGCCCACAATTTCGGCTGTGCGCAGTCTACGAACCTTGATGACGTGTGCCCTATCACTTTAGTTGATCGGCATCACCATTTTTTGCATAAATGAGAATTTATGATTTTGGCGATTTTCGACGTATGTTAGCCCACAGATTTCTTGAGATTTGATTGACAACCTCCATTAGACCCAAAATTTTGGCTGAGCGCAGCCTACAAACCTTGATGACCAGCTCCCTACCACTTTAGTTGATCGGCATCACCATTTTTTTATAAATGAGAATTTATGATTTTGGCGATTTTCGGTGTGTGTTAGCCCACGGATTTCTCAAGAATTGACCGACTGTCTCCGTTCGGTCCCAAATTTTGGCTGTGTGCAGCCTTCAAGGCCTGGTGACGAGCTCCCTATCACTTTAGTTGATCGGCATCACCATTTTTCGCATAAATGAGAATTTACGATTTTGGCGATTTTCGGTGTATGTTAGCCCACGAATTTCTCGAGATTTTATCGGCCGTCTCCGTTCAGTCCCAAATTTTGGCTGTGCGAAGCCTAAGAACCTTGATGATGAGCGCCCTATCACTTTAGTTGATCGGCATCACCATTTTTCGCATACATGAAAATTTACGATTTTGGCAATTTTCGGTGTATGTTAGCCCACGGATTTCTCAAGATTTGATCGGTCGTCTCCGTTCGGTCCCAAATTTTGGGTGTGCGCAGCCTACAAGGCCTGGTGACGAAATACCTATCACTTTAGTTGATCAGCATCACCATTTTTCGCATAAATGAGAATTTGCGATTTTGACGATTTTTGGTGTATGTTATAACCCACGGATTTCTTAAGATTTGATCGACCATCTACGTTCGGTTCCAAATTTTGGCTATGCGCAGCCTACAAGGCCTGATGACGAGCTCCCTATCACTTTATTTGATCGGCATCACTATTTTACGCATAAATGAGAATTTACGATTTTTGCAATTTTTCGATGTGTGTTAGCTCACGAATTTCTCGAGATTTGATTGACAGTCTCCATTAGGCCGAAAATTTTGGCTGTGTGCAGCCTACGAACCTTTATGACGAGCGCCCTATCACTTTAGTTGATCGGCATCACCATTTTTTGCATAAATGAGAATTTATGATTTTGGCGATTTTCGGTATGTGTTAGCCCACGGATTTCTCGAGATCTTATCGTCCGTCTCCGTTCGTTCCCACGTTTTGACTGTGCGCAACTTACGAACCTTGATGATGAGGGCCCTATAACTTTAGTTGATCGGCATCTCCATTTTTCGCATAAATGAGAATTTATGATTTTCGCGATTTTCGGTGTGTGTAGCTCACGGGTTTCTCGAGATTTGATCGGACGTCTACGTTCGGTCCCAAATTTAGGTTGTGTGCAGCCTAGAAGGCCTGGTGACGAGCTCTCTATCACTTTAGTTGATCGGCATCACCATTTTTCGCATAAATGAGAATTTATGATTTCGCGATTTTTGGTGTGTGTTAGCCCACAGATCTCTCGAGATTTGATTGACAGTCTCCGTTAGGCCCCAAATTTCGGCTGTGCGCAACCAATGAACTTTGATGATGAGCGCCCTATCACTTTAGTTGATCGGCATCACCATTTCTCGCATATATGAGAATTTACGATTTTGGTGATTTTTAGTGTATGTTAGCCCATGAATATCTCGAGATTTGATCGGCCGTCTCTGTTCGGCCCTAAATTTTTGTTGTGCGTAGCCTAAAAGGCCTGGTGACGAGCTCCCTATCACTTTATTTGATCGGCATCACCATTTTTCGCATAAATGAGAATTTAAGATTTTTGCGATTTTCGGTGTTTGTTAGCCCTTTAATCACAAAATAAGAACTGCCGATATGCGAGTCTTTTGAAGAGATCTTATATAATGTTGTTAAAACTGTAATATAATCGCCGGAAAAAGAGTTCATTAGTGGCACATTATTTTAATGATCATAACTTTGCTGGATTATCTGTTTTACCCCAATTTTTTTTCATTTTGTGTATTTTTTTGAGATTTATATGGACAAACTGCCGCAAGGAGGTTTGGTGGAACCAATTTTCTCAAAATATGCCTCTATCACAGTCATTTAACATTTTTTCCAATTTGGTTAACTATTTTAATTTAAAAACTGGTCCTAATGACCCACCACAACCGACACCACTTTGGCAAGCGACCATAGTAGGCCAGCACTACCGCCACCAATCTCTAAAATTGTGATTATGGCATAAGGATAAGCATAGGTATTTCCTTTCACACTGTCCCTCTCCGGACATCGATCGAGGGTCGTTCGACGTCGGCTAGGTCAGCATGTGTCGGTCGATCTGTCATTACTTGCCTAGTGCGCTCATGTTGTTGATTTTTAAACTTTTTGGCGTGTGTTACTTCATGAATTTCTCGAGAATCGATTGACCGTCTCCGTTCGACCCCTAATTTTGGCCTTGCCCAGCCTACAAGGCCTGGTGACAACCGCTCTATCACTTTTTCTGGCCGGCATCACCATCTTTTGCTTAAATGAGAATTTATGATTTTCAATATATTCGGTGTGTGTTAGCCCATGAATTTCTCGAGATTTCACTGACCGCCTCCGTTCAGGCCCAAATTTGAGGTTAAATAATCTCATTAAAAGATTGTAAGATAGACAAACTGGGCATTTACTATTTTTACTAATTAATTATTATTCTGATATTTAAAACTTAAAATTAATTAAATTTGTAACTGTTGATTCTTTAGTTATTTGTAAATTGAAAGAACTCATAATATTTAGTACTTTAAAATTGACTAAAATTTTTCTTTTTAAATAATTCTTAATTTGAACAAAATGTGTTTTTCTGGATAAGAAATTTTAATATTTTAAAATTATTAAAAGAAATTCACCTTAAACAAACTTATAAATCACAGTGGCAAACACAATTTATATACACGTTGCCGAAACAAGATTACAAATCTTTGATAGAACTCGATTTATACCATAAAAAATGATGGATAGTTTCATCGTGTGCGAGCAATATAACTGTAAAACGCATTCCCCGTATGCGATTTATAAATAGCATTCAGTGTACGCGATTTATAAATCGCATTCAGCATATGCGACTTGTAAATCGCATTCGGTGTATGCGACTTACTCAATGCCACTTATAAATCGCGTACACTGAATGCGATTTATAAATCGCTTAGAGTGAATGCTATTTACAAATCAATACAGTGAATACGATTTGTAAGACGCATTTTTGGAGCGCGATTCATAAATCAGCATCACCACTTTTTGCATAAATGAGAATTTACGATTTTGGCGATCTTCGGTGTATGTTAGCCCACGAAATTCTCAAGATTTGATTGGCCGTCTACGTTCGGTCCCAAATTTTGGCTGTGTGCAGCCTACGAACCTTGATGACGAGCTTACTATCACTTTAGTTGATCGGCATCACCATTTTTTGCATAAATGAGAATTTATAATTTTCGCGATTTTCGATGTGTGTTAGCCCACAGATTTCTCGAGATTTGCTTGACCGTCTCCATTCGACCCGAAATTTTAGCTGTGTGCAGCCAACAAGGCGTGGTGACGAGCGCCCTATCGCTTTAGTTGATCGGCATCACCATTTTTTGCATAAATGAGAATTTACGATTTTGGCAATTTTTGGTATATATTAGCCCACGGATTTCTCGAGATTTGATTGTCGTCTCCGTTCGGTCCCAAATTTTGGTTGTGCGCAGCTTACAAGGCCTGGTGACGATCTCCCTATCACTTTAGTTGATCGGCATCACTGTTTTTCGCATAAATTAGAATTTATGATTTTCGCAATTTTCGGTATGTGTTAGCCCATGAATTTCTCGAGATTTGATTGACAGTCTCCGTTAGGCCCCAAATTTTGGCTGTACGCAAGCTACAAGGCCTGGTGACAAGCGCCCTATCACTTTAGTTGATCGGCATCACCATTTTTCGCATAAATGAGAATTTAGGATTTTGGCGATTTTCGGTGTATGTTAGCCCATGGGTTTTTCGAGATTCGATCGGTCGTCTCCGTTCGGTCCCAAATTTTGACCGTGCGTAGCCTACAAAGCCTGGTGACGAGCTCCCTATCACTTTAATTGATCGGCATCAGCATTTTTTGCATAAATGAGAATTTACAATTTTCACGATTTTCGGTGTGTGTTAGCCCACGGATTTCTCGAGATTTGATTGACATCTCCGTTAGGCCCTAAATTTTGGCTGTGCACAGCCTACAAGGTCTGATGACGAGTGCCCTATCACTTTAGTTGATCAGCATCACCATTTTTTGCATAAATGAGAATTTACGATTTTGGCGATTTTCGGTGTATGTTAGCCCACGGGTTTTTCGAGATTTGATCGGCCGTCTCCGTTCGGTACTAAATTTTAGCTGTGCACAGCCTACAAGGCCTGGTGATGATCTCCCTATCACTTTTGTTGATCGGCATCATCATTTTTCGCCTAAGTGAGAATTTATAATTTTGGCGATTTTCGGTGTGTGTTAGCCAACGGATTTCTCGAGATTTGATTGACAGTCTCCGTTAGGCCCCAAAATACGGCTGTGCGCAGCCTACGAAACTTGATGACGAGCTCCCTATCACATTATTTGATTGGCATCACTATTTTTCGCATAAATAAGAATTTATGATTTTCGCGATTTTCGATGTGTGTTAGCCCACAGATTTCTCGAGATTTGACTGTCTCCATTCGGCCCCAAATTTTGGTTGTTCATAGCCTACAATGCCTGGTGACGAGAGCCCAATCACTTTAGTTGATCGGTATCACCATTTTTCACATAAATGAGAATTTACGATTTTTGCGATTTTCTGTGTATGTTAGCCCTCGGGTTTCTCGTGATTTGATCGGTCGCCTCCGTTCGATCTCAAATTTTTACTGTGCGCAGCCTACAAGGCCTTGTGACGAGCTCCCTATCACTTTAGTTGATCAGCATCACCATTTTTGTCATCAATGAGAATTTACGATTTTGGCGATTTTCGGTGTGTGTTAGCCTACGGATTTCTCGAGATTTGATCGGCCGTCTCCGTTCGGTCCCAAATTTTGGCTGTGCGCAGCCTACAAGACCTGGTGACGAGCTCCCTATAACTTTAGTTGATCGACATCACCATTTTTTGCATAAATGAAAATTTTCAATTTTGGCGATTTTCGGTGTCTTTTAGCCCACGGATTTTTTGAGATTTGATCGGCCGGCTCCGTTCGGTCCCAAATTTTTGCTCTGCGCAGCCTACAAGGCCTAGTGACGAGCTCCCTATAACTTTTGTTGATCGGCATCATCATTTTTGCATAAGTGAGAATTTACGATTTTGGCAATTTTCGGTGTGTGTTAGCCCACGGATTTCTCGAGATTTGATTGACAGTCTCCGCTAGGCCCCAAATTATGGTTGTGCGCAGCCTATGAACCTTGATGTCGAGATCCTTATCACATTATTTGATAGACATCACCATTTTTCGCATAAATGAGAATTTATGATTTTCGCGATTTTTGATGTGTGTTAGCCCACGGATTTCTCGAGATTATATTGACCGTCTTCGTTCGTCCCCAAATTTCGGTTGTTCACAACCTGCAAGGCCTGGTGATGAGTGCCCTATCACTTTAGCTGATCGGCATTACCATTTTTCACATAAATAAAAATTTACGATTTTGGCGATTTTCGGTGTATGTTAGCCCATGGGTTTCTCGAGATTTGATCGGCCGCCTCCGTTCGGCCTCAAATTTTGGCTGTGCGCAGCCTACAAAGCCTTGTGATGAGCCCCCTATCACTTTAGTTGATCGGCATCACCATTTTTCTCATAAATGAGAATTTACGATTTTGGCAATTTTCGGTGTGTTTTAGCCAACGGAGTTCTCGAGATTGGATCGGCCGTCTCCGTTTGGTCCCAAATTTTGGCTATGCGCAGCCTACAAGGCCTGGTGACGATCTCCCTATAACTTTAGTTGATCGCCATCATCATTTTTCTCATAAATGAGAATTTACGATTTTTGCGATTTTCGGTGTGTGTTAGCGCACGGATTTCTCGAGATTTGATTGACAGTCTCCATATGGCCCCAAATTTCGGCTGTGCGCAGCCTACGAACCTTGATGACGAGCGCTCTATCACTTTAGTTGATCGGCATCACCATTTTTTACATAAATGAGATTTTACGATTTTGGCAATTTTCAATGTGTGTTAGCCCACGAATTTCTTGAGATTTGATCGGCCGTCTCCGTTCGACACTAACTTTTTTCTGTGCACAGCCTATAAGGCTTGGTGATGAGCTCCCTATCACTTTATTTTATTGGCATTATCATTTTTCGCATAAATGAGAATTTACGATTTGGGCGATTTTCGGTGTGTGTTAGCCCTCGGATTTCTCGAGATTTGATTTACAGACTCCGTTAGGCCCCAAATTTCAGCTGTGCGCCGCCTACAAGGACTGGTGACGAGCTCCCTATCACTTTATTTGATTGACATTAACCTTTTTCGCATAAATGAGAGTTTACGATTTTGGCGCTTTTCAGTGTGTGTTAGCCCACCAATTTCTTGAGATTTGATCGGTCGTCTACGTTCGGTCCCAAATTTTGGCTGTGCGCTGCCTACAAGGCCCGGTGACGAGCTCCCTATCACATTAGTTCATCGGCATCACCATTTTTCGCATAAATGAGAATTAATGATTTTTGCGATTTTCGGTGTGTGTTAGCCCACGAATTTCTCGTGATTTGATTGACACTCTCCATTAGGCCCCAAATTATGGTTGGGTGCAACCTACGAACCTTGATGCTGAGCGCCCTATCACTTTAGTTAATTGGCAGCACCATTGTTTGCATAAATGAGAATTTACGATTTTGGTGATTTTCGGTGTGTGTTAGCCCACGGATTTCTTGAAATTTGATCGGTCGTCTCCGTTCGGTCCCAAATTTTGGCTGTGATCAGCCTACAAGTCCTGGTGACGAGCTCCCTATAACTTTAGTTGATCGGCATCACCGTTTTTCGCATAAATGAGAATTTTCAATTTTGGCGATTTTCGGTGTCTGTTAGCCCACGGGTTTTTCGAGATTTGATCGGCCGTCTCCGTTCGGTCCCAAATTTTTGTTGTGCGCAGCCTACAAGGCCTGGTGACGAGCTCCCTATAAATTTTGTTGATCGGCATCATCATTTTTCGCATAAGTGAGAATTTACGATTTTAGCGATTTTCGGTGTGTGTTAGCCCACGGATTTCTCGAGATTTGATTGACAGTTCCGTTAGGCCCCAAATTATGGCTGTGCGCAGCCTACGAACCTTGATGACGAGATCCCTATCACATTATTTGATCGGCATCACCATTTTTCGCATAAATGAGAATTTATGACTTTCGCGATTTTTGATGTGTGTTAGCCCACGGATTTCTCGAGTTTTGATTGACCGTCTCCGTTTGTCCCCAAATTTCGATTGTTCACAGCCTACAAATCCTGGTGACGAGCGCCCTATCACTTTAGTTGATCGACATCACCATTTTTCACATAAATAAAAATTTACGATTTTGGCGATTTTTGGTGTATGTTAGTCCATGGGTTTCTCGAGAGTTGATCGGCCGTCTCCGTTCGGCCTCAAATTTTGGCTGTGCGTAGCCTACAAGGCCTGGTGACGAGCTCTCTATCACTTTAGTTGATCGGCATCACCATTATTTGCATAAATGATAATTTACGATTTTGGCAATTTTCGGTGCATGTTAGCTAATGGATTTCTTGAGATTTGATCGGCCGTCTCCGTTCGGTCTCAAATTTTGGCTGTGCGTAGCCTACAAGGCTTGGTGACGAGCTCTCTATCACTTTAATTGATTGGCATCACCATTATTCGCATAAATGATAATTTACGATTTTGACAATTTTCAGTGTGTTTTAGCCCGGGGTTTTCTCGAGATTTAATTTACAGTCTTCATTAGGCCCCAAATTTCGGCTGTGTGCAGCCTACAAACTTTGATGACGAGCGCCCTATCACTTTAGTTGATCGGCATCACCATTTTTCGTATAAATGAGAATTTATGATTTTTGCGATTTTCGGTGTGTGTTAGCCCACGGATTTCTCGAGATTTGATTGACAATCTCCATATGGCCCCAAATTTCGGATGTGTGCACCCTACGAACCTTGATGACGAGCGTTCTATCACTTTAGTTAATTGGCATCACCATTTTTCACATAAATAAGAATTTACGATTTTGAGGAGTTTCGGCACATGTTAGCCCACAGATTTCTCGAGATTTGATCGGCCGTCTCCGTTCGCTCCCAAATTTTGGCTGTGCGCAGCCTACAAGACCTGGTGACGATCTACCTATCACTTTAGTTGATCGGCATCACCATTTTTTGCATAAATGAGAATTTACGATTTTGGTGATTTTCGGTGTGTGTTAGCCCACGAATTTCTCGAGATTTGATTAACCGTCTCCGTTAGGCCTCAAATTTTGACTGTGCGCAGCCAACGAACCTTTATGACGAGCTCCCTATCACTTTAGTTTATCGGCATCACCATTTTTTGCATAAATGAGAATTTATGATTTTTACGATTTTCGATGTGTGTTAGCCCACAGATTTCTCGAGATTTGATTGACCTTCTTCGTTCGGCCCCAAATTTCAATCGTGCACAGCCTACAAGGCCTGGTGACGAGCGCCCTTTTACTTTAGTTGATCGGCCTCACCATTTTTTGCATAAATGAGAATTTATGATTTTTGCGATTTTCGATGTGTGTTAGCCCACGTATTTCTCGAGATTTGATTGACCTTCTCCGTTCGGGCCCAAATTTCGACTGTGCATAGCCTTCAAGGCCTGGTGACGAGTGCCCTATCACTTTAGTTGATCGGCATCACCAGTTTTCGCACAAATGATAATTTACGATTTTGGCAATTTTTGATGTATGTTAGCCAACGTGTTTCTCGAGATTTGATCAGCCGTCTTCGTTCGGTCTCAAATTTTCGCTGTGCGCAGCCTATAAGGCCTTGTGACGAGCTCCCTATCACTTTAGTTTATCGGCATAACCATTTTTCTCATAAATGAGAATTTATGATTTTGGTGATTTTCGGTGTGTGTTAGCCCACGGATTTCTCGAGATTTGATCGGCCGTCTCCGTTCGGTCCCAAATTTTGGCTGTGCGCAGCCTACAAGCCTGGTGACGAGTTTCCTCTCACATTAGTTGGTCGGCATCACCATTTTTGCATAAATAAGAATTTACGATTTTGGCGACTTTCGGTGTGTGTTAGCCCACAGATTTCTCGAGATTTGATTGACAGTCTCTGTAGGGCCCCAAATTTCGGCGGTGCGCAACCTACGAACCTTGATGATGAGTGCCCTTAGTGATAGGCATCACCATTTTTTTACATAAATGAGAATTTACAATTTTGGCAATTTTCGGTGTATGTTAGCCCACGAATTTCTCGAGATTTGATCGACCGTCTACGTTTGGTCCCAAATTTTTGCTTCGCACTGCCTACAAGGCCTGGTGACGAGCTCCCTTTCACTTTAGTTGATTGGCATCAGAATTTTTCGCATAAATGATAATTTACGATTTTGGTGATTTTGGGTGTGTGTTATCCCACGAATTTCTCGAGATTTGATTGACAGTTTTCGTTAGGCCCTGAATTTTGGCTGTGGGCATCCTACAAACCTTGATGATGAGCTCCCTATCACTTTAGTTGAACGGCAACACCATTTTTCGCATAAATGAATATTTATGATTTTGGCGATTTTCGGTGTATCTTAGCCCAAAGATTTCTTGAGAGTTGACCAGTCATCTCCGTTCAATCCTAAATTTTGGCTGTGCGTAGCCTACAACGCCTGTGACGATCTCCCTGTCACTTTAGTTGATCGGCATCACCATTTTTCGCATAAATAAGGATGTACGATTTTTGCGATTTTCGGTGTGTGTTAGCCTATAGATTTCTCGAGATTTGATTGACAGTCTCCGTTAGGCCCCAAATATCGACTGTGCACAACCTACGAACCTTGATGACGAGCGCCCTATCAGTTTAGTTGATCGGCATCACCATTTTTCGCATAAATGAGAATTTACGATTTTAGCGATTTCGGTATGCGTTATCCCATGGATTTCTCGATACTTGATCGGTCGTCTCCGTTCGGCCTAAATTTTGGCTTTGCGCAGCCTACAGGGCCTGGTGACGAGCTCCCTATCACTTTATTTGATCGACATCACATTTTTCGCATAAATAAAAATTTATGATTATAGCGATTTTCGGTGTGTGTTAGCCCACAGAATTCTCGAGATTTGATCGGTCGTCTTCGTTCGGTCCAAAATTTTGGCTGCGTGCAGCCTACAAGGCCTGGTGACGAGCTCCCTATCACTTTATTTGATCAGCATCACCATTTTTCTCATAAATGAGAATTTACGATTTTTCTAATTTTCGGTGTATGTTAGCCCACGGATTTCTCGAGATTTGATCGGCTGTCTCCGTTCGGTCCCAAATTTGGACATTGCGTAGCCTACAAGTCCTGGTGATGAGCTCCCTATCACTTTAGTTAATCGGCATCACCATTTTTCGTATAACTGAGAATTTATGATTTTGGCAATTTTCGGTGTGTGTTAGCCCACGTATTTCTCGAGATTTGATTGACAGTCTCCGTTAGGCCTCAAATTTCGGCTGTGCGCAGCCTACAAACCTTGATGACGAGCTCCCTATCATTTTAGTTTATCGGCATCACCATTTTTCGCATAAATGAGAATTTACAATTTTGCGATTTTCGGTGTGCGTTAGCCCACGGATTTCTCGAGATTTGATCAGTCGTCTCCGTTCGGCCCTAAATTTTGGCTTTGTGCAGCCTACAAGGACTTGTGACAAGCTCCCAATCACTCTAGTTGATCGGTATCACCATTTTTCGCATAAGTGAGAATTTACGATTTTGGCGATTTTCGGTGTGTGTTAGCCCACTGATTTCTCGAGATTTGATTGAAAGTCTCCGTTAATGCCCTCTGTGCGCAGCCTACAAGGCCTGGTGACGAGCTCCCTATCACTTTATTTGATCGGCATCACCATTTCTCGCATAAATGAGAATTTACGATTTTTTCAATTTTCGGTGTGTGTTAGCCCACGGATTTCTCGAGATTTGATTGACAGTCTCCGTTAGGCCTCAAATTTCGGCTGTGCGCAGCCTACGAACCTTGATGACGAGCTCCCTATCATTTTAGTTTATCGGCATCACCATTTTTCGCATAAATGAGAATTTACAATTTTGCGATTTTCGGTGTGCGTTAGCCCACGGATTTCTCGAGATTTGATCAGTCGTCTCCGTTCGGCCCTAAATTTTGGCTTTGTGCAGCCTACAAGGACTTGTGACAAGCTCCCAATCACTCTAGTTGATCGGTATCACCATTTTTCGCATAAGTGAGAATTTACGATTTTGGCGATTTTCGGTGTGTGTTAGCCCACTGATTTCTCGAGATTTGATTGAAAGTCTCCGTTAATGCCCTCTGTGCGCAGCCTACAAGGCCTGGTGATGAGCTCCCTATCACTTTATTTGATCGGCATCACCATTTCTCGCATAAATGAGAATTTATGATTTTTTCGATTTTCGGTGTGTGTTAGCCCACGGATTTCTCAAGATTTGATCTGCCGTCTCCAATCTCCGAAATTTTGACTGTGCGCAGCCTACAAGGCCTGATGACTAGCGCCCTAGCACTTTAGTTGATCGGCATCACCATTTTTGCATAAATGAGAATTTATGATTTTTCCGATTTTCGGTGTATGTTAGCCCACGGATTTCTCGAGATTTGATAGGCCGTCTCCGTTCGGTCCCAAATTTTGGTTGTGCGTAGCCTACAGGGCCTGGTGACGAGCTCCCTGTCACTTTAGATGATTCGCATCACCATTTTTCGCATAAATAAGAATTTATGATTTTGACGATTTTCGGTGTGTGTTAGCCCACGGATTTCTCGAGATTTGATTGACAGTCTCCATTAGGCCCCAAATTTTGGCTGTGCGCAGCCTAAGAACCTTGATGACGAGCGCCCTATTACATTAGTTGATCGGAATCACCATTTTTTGCATAATTGAGAATTTACGATTTTGACGATTTTCGGTGTATGTTAGCCCACGGATTTCTCGAGATTTGGTCGGCCGTTTCCTTTCGGTCCCAAATTTTTGCTGTGCGCAGCCTACAAGGCCTGGTGACGGGCTCCCTATCACTTTGTTTGATTTTCATCACCATTTTCCGCATAAGAGAGAATTTACGATTTTGGCAATTTACGGTGTGTGTTAGCCTACAGATTTCTCGAGATTTGATTGGTCGACTTCGTTAGGTCCCATTTTGGCTGCGCGCAGCCTACAAGGCCTGGTGACGACCCCCTATCACTTTATTTAATCAACATCACCATTTTTCGCATAAATGAGAATTTACGGTTTTTTCGATTTTCGATGTGTGTTAGCCCACGGATTTCTCGAGATTTGATTGATAGTCTCCGTTAAGCCCCAAATTTCGACTGTGCGCAGCCTACGAACCTTGATTACGAGCGCCCTATCACTTTAGCTGATCGGCATCACCATTTTTCGCATAAATGAGAATTTACGATTTTGGCGATTTCGGTGTAACGCCTACGAATTTTTCTAGATTTGATCGGCCGTCTCCGTTCGGCCCTAAATTTTGGCTTTGCGCAGCTTACAAGGCCTGGTGGCGAGTTCCCTATCACTTTATTTGATCGACATCACCATTTTTCTCATAAATTAAAATTTATGATTTTCGCGATTTTCGTTGTGTGTTAGCCCACAGATTTTTCGAGATTTGATCGGTCATCTTCGTTCGGTCCCAAATTTTGGCTGTGCGCAGCCTACAAGGCCTGGCGACGAGCTCCCTATCACTTTATTTGATCGGCATCACCATTTTTCACATATATGAGAATTTACGATTTTTTCGATTTTCAGTGTGTGTTAGCCCACGGATTTCTCAAGATTTGATCTGCCGTCTCTGTTCGGTCTCGAATTTTGACTGTGCGCAGACTACAAGGCGTGATGACGAGCGCCCTAGCACTTTAATTGATCGGAATCACCATTTGCTCCATAAATGAGAATTTATGATTTTTCCGATTTTCGGTGTATGTTAGCCAATGAATTTCTCGAGATTTGATTAGCCGTCTCCGTTTGGTCCCAAATTTTAGCTGTCCGCAGCCTATAGGGCCTGGAGACGAGCTCCCTATCAATTTAGATGATTGGCATCACCATTTTTCGCATAAATGAGAATTTACGATTTTGGCGATTTTCGGTGTGTTTTAGCCCATGGATTTCTCGAGATTTGATTGACAGTCTCCGTTAGGCCCCAAATTTCGGTTGTGCGCAGCATACAAACCTTGATGACGAGCGCCCTATCACTTTAGTTGATCGGCATCACCATTTTTTACACAATTGAAAATTTACGATTTTTGCGATTTTCGTTGTATGTTAGCCCACAAATTTCTCTAGATTTGATCGGTCGTCTCTGTTCGGTCCCAAATTTTGGTTGTGCAGAGCATTCAAGGCATGGTGACGTGCTCCCTATCAATTTATTTGATCGGCATCACCATTTTTTGCATAAGTGAGAATTTACGATTTTGGCAATTTTCGGTGTGTGTTAGCCCACAGATTTCTCGAGATTTGATCGGTCGTCTTCGTTCGGTCCCAAATTTTGGCTGCGTGCAGCCTACAAGGCCTGATGATGACTCCCTATCACTTTATTTGATCAGCATCGCCATTTTTTGCATAAATGGGAATTTACGATTTTATCGATTTTCGGTGTGTGTTAGCCCGCAGATTTCTTGAGATTTGATCGACCGTCTCCGTTCGATCCCAAATTATGACTGTGCGCAGCCTACAAGGCCTGGTGATGAGCTCCTTATCACTTTAGTTGATCGGCATCACCATATTTCGTATAAGTGAGAATTTACGATTTTGGAAATTTTCGGTGTGTGTTAGCCCACGGATTTCTCGAGATTTGATTGACAGTTACCGTCAGGCCCCAAATTTCGGCTGTGCGCAGCCTACGAACCTTGATGACAAGCGCCCTATCACTTTAGTTGATTTGCATCACCATTTTTCGCATAAATGAGAATTTATGATTTTGTGATTTTCGGTGTGCGTTAGCCCACGGATTTCCCGAGATTTTATCGGTCGTCTCCGTTCGGCCCTAAATTTTGGCTTTGTGCAGCCTACAAGGCCTGGTGACGAGTTCTCTATCACTTTATTTGATCGACACCACCATTTTTCGCATAAATGAAAATTTATGATTTTTGCGATTTTAGATGTGTGTTAGCCCACAGATTTCTCGAGATTTGATCGGTCGTCTTCGTTCGGTCCCAAATTTTAGTTGTGCGTAGCCTACAAGGCTTGGTGACGAGCTCTCTATCACTTTATTTGATCGACATCACCATTTTTCGCATAAATGAGAATTTACGATTTTTTCGATTTTCGGTGTGTGTTAGCCCACGGATTTCTCAAAATTTGATCTGTCGTCCCCGTTCGGTCCCAAATTTTGATTGTGCATAGCCTACAAGGCCTGATGACGAGCGCCCTAGCACTTTAGTTGATCGGCATCACCATTTTTTGCATAAATGAGAATTTATGATTTTTTCAATTTTCGGTGTATGTTAGCCAACGAATTTCTCGAGATTTGATCAGTCGTCTCCGTTAGGTACCAAATTTTTGCTGTGCGCAGCCTACAGGGCCTGGAGACGAGCTCCATAACACTTTAGATGATTGGCATCACCATTTTTTGCATAAATGAGAATTTATGATTTTGGCAATTTTCGGTGTGTTTTAGCCCATGGATTTCTCGAGATTTGATTAACAGTCTCCGTTAGGCCCCAAATTATGGCTGTGCGCAGCATACAAACCTTGATGACGAGCGCCCTATCACTTTAGTTGATCGGCATCACCATTTTTCACATAATTGAGAATTTACGATTTTTGCGATTTTCGTTGTATGTTAGCCCACGGATTTCTCGAGATTTGATCTGTCGTCTCTGTTCGGTCCCAAATTTTGGCTGTGCAGAGCCTACAAGGCCTGGTGACGAGCTCCCTATCACTTTATTTGATCGGCATCACCATTTTTTGCATAAGAGAGAATTTATGATTTTGACAATTTTCGGTGTGTGTTAGCCCACAGATTTCTTGAGATTTGATCGGTCGCCTTCGTTCAGTCCCAAACTGCGCGCAGCTTACAAGGCCTGGTGAAGACTCTCTATCACTTTATTTGATCAACATCACCATTTTTCGCATAAATAAGAATTTATGATTTTTCTGATTTTCGGTTTGCGTTAGCCCACAGATTTCTCGAGATTTGATCGGTCGTCTCTGTTCGGCCCTAAATTTTGGCTTTGTACAGCCTACAAGGCCTGGTGACGAGTTCTCTATCACTTTATTTGATCGACATCACCATTTTTCGCATAAATAAAAATTTATGATTTTTGCGATTTTCGATGTGTGTTAGCCCACAGATTTCTCGAGATTTGATCGGTCGTCTTCGTTCGATCCCAAATTTTAGCTGTGCGCAGCCTACAAGGCCTGGTGACGAGCTCCCTATCACTTTATTTGATCGACATCACCATTTTTTGCATAAATGAGAATTTACGATTTTTTTGATTTTCGGTATATGTTAGCCCACGGATTTCTCGAGATTTGATCGGCCGTCTCTGTTCGGTCCCAAATTTGGACAGTGCGTAGCCTACAAGTCCTGGTGATGAGCTCCCTATCACTTTAGTTAATCGGCATCACCATTTTTCGTATAAGTGAGAATTTACGATTTTGGCAATTTTCGGTGTGTGTTAGCCCACGTATTTCTCGAGATTTGATTGACAGTCTCCGTTAGGCCTCAAATTTTGGCTGTGCGCAGCCGACGAACCTTGATGACGAGCTACCTATTACTTTAGTTTATCGGCATCACCATTTTTCGCATAAATGAGAATTTACGATTTTGCAATTTTCGGAGTGATTTGATCAGTCGTCTCCGTTCGGCCCTAAATTTTGGCTTTGTGTAGCCTACAAGGACTTGTGACAAGCTCCCAATCACTCTAGTTGATTGGTATCACCATTTTTCGCATAAGTGAGAATTTACGATTTTGGCGATTTTCAGTGTGTGTTAGCCCACTGATTTCTCGAGATTTGATTGAAAGTCTCCGTTAATGCCCTCTGTGCGCAGCCTACAAGGCCTGGTGACGAGATCCCTATCACTTTATTTGATAGGTATCACCATTTTTTGCATAAATGAGAATTTATAATTTTCCCGATTTTCGGTGTCTTAGCCCACGGATTTCTTAAGATTTGATCTGCCGTCTCTGTTCGGTCTCAAATTTTGACTGTGCATAGCCTATAAGACTTGATTAGTAGCTCCCTATCACTTTAGTTGATCGGCATCACAATTTTTGCATAAATGAGAATTTATGATTTTCTCAATTTTCGGTGTATGTTAGCCCACGGATTTCTCGAGATTTGATCGGCCGTCTCCGTTCGGTCCCAAATTTTGGCTGTTCGCACCCTACAGGGCCTGGTGACGAGCTCCCTGTCACTTTAGATGAATGGCTTCACCATTTTTCGCATAAATGAGAATTTACGATTTTGGCGATTTTCGGTGTGTGTTAGCCCACGGATTTATCGAGATTTGATTGACAGTCTCCGTTAGGCCCCAAATTTTGGCTCCGCATAGCCTACGAATCTTGATGGCGAGCGCTCTATCACTTTATTTGATCGGCATCTCCATTTTTCATATAAATGAGAATTTAGAATTTTCGTGATTTTCGATGTATGTTAGACCACGAATATCTCGAGATTTGATCGGTCGTCTCCGTTCGGTCTCAAATTTTGACTGTGCGCAGCCTACAAGGCCTGGTGACGAGCTCCCTATCACTTTGTTTGATCGGCATCACCATTTTTCGCATAAGAGATAATTTACGATTTTGGCAATTTTCGCGTGTGTGTTAGCCCACAGATTTCTCGAGATTTGATTGGTCATCTTCGTTAGGTCCCAAATTTTGGCTGCGTGCAGCCTACAAGGCCTGGTGACGACCCCCTATCACTTTATTTGATCAGCATCACCATTTTTCGCATAAATGAGAATTTACGGTTTTTTCGATTTTCGATGTGTGTTAGCCCACGAATTTCTCGAGATTTGATTGACAGTCTCCGTTAAGCCCCAAATATCGGCTGTGCGCAGCCTACGAACCTTGATTACGAGCGCCCTATCACTTTAGTTGATCGGCATCACCATTTTTTGCATAAAAGAGAATTTACGATTTTGGCGATTTCGGTGTAACGCCTACGGATTTTTTTAGATTTGATCGGTCGTCTCCGTTCGGCCTTAAATTTTGGCTTTGCGCAGCTTACAAGTCCTGGTGGCGAGTTCCCTATCACTTTATTTGATCGACATCACCATTTTTCGCATAAATTAAAATTTATGATTTTGGCGATTTTCGGTGTGTGTTAGCCTACAGATTTTTTGAGATTTTATTGACAGTTACCGTTAGGACCCAAATTTTGGCTGTGCACATCCTACGAACCTTGATGACGAGCGCCCTATCACTTTAGTTGATCTACATCACCATTTTCCGCATAAATGTGAATTTACGATTTTGGCGATTTCGGTGTATGTTAGCCTACGGATTTCTCGAGATTTGATCGGCTGTCTCCGTTCGGTCACAAATTTTGGCTGTGCGTAGCCTACAAGGCCTGGTGATGAGCTCACTATCACTTTATTTGATCGGCATCACCATTTTTCGCATAAGTGAGAATTTACAATTTTAGCGATTTTCGGTGTGTATTAGCCCACAAATTTCTCCAGATTTGATCGGTCGTCTTCGTTCGGTCCCAAATTTTGGCTGCGCGCAGCCTACAAGGCCTGGTGACGAGCTCCCTATCACTTTATTTGATCAGCATCACTATTTTTCGCATAAATGAGAATTTATGATTTTTCCGATTTTCGATGTGTGTTAGCCCACGAATTTCTCGAGATTTGATCGACCGTCTCTGTTCGGTCCCAAATTTTACTTTGCGCAACCTACACAAGGCTTGGTGACAAGCTCCTTGTCACTATAGTTGATCGGCATCACCATTTTTCGCATAAGTGAAAATATACGATTTTGGCGATTTTCGGTGTGTGTCAGCCCGCGGATTTTTTGAGATTTTCTTGACAGTTACCATTACGCCCCAAATTTTGGCTGTGCGCAGCCTAGGAACCTTGATGACGAGTGCCCTATTACTTTAGTTAATCTGCATCACCATTTTTTGCATAAATGTGAATTTACTATTTTTGCCATTTCGGTGTATGTTAGCCCACGAATTTCTCGAGATTGGATCAGCCATCTCTGTTCGGCCCTAAATTTTAGCTTTGCGTAACCTACAAGGCCTGGTGACGAGCTCCCTATCAATTTATTTGATCGACATCACCATTTTTTGCATAAATGAGAATTTATGATTTTTGCGATTTTCAATGTGTATTAGCCCACAGATTTCTTGAGATTTGATCGATCGTCTTCATTCGGCCCAAAATTTTGGTTGTGCGCAGCCTACAAGGCCTGGTGACGAGATTCCTATAACTTTATTTGATCGGCATCACCATTTTTCGCATAAATGAGAATTTATAATTTTCTCGATTTTCGGTGTCTTAGCCCACGAATTTCTCAAGATTTGATCTGTCGTCTCCGTTCGGTCCCAAATTTTGACTGTGCGTAGCCTACAAGACTTGATTACTAGCTCAATAGAACTTTAGTTGATCGGCATCACAATTTTTGCATAAATGAGAATTTATGATTTTCTCGATTTTCGGTGTATGTTAGCCCACGGATTTCTCGAGATTTGATCGGCCGTCTCCGTTCGGTCCCAAATTTTGGCTGTTCGCAGCCTAGAGGGCCTGGTGACGAGCTCCCTGTCACTTTAGATGAATGGTATCACCATTTTTCGCATAAATGAGAATTTACGATTTTGGCGATTTTCGGTGTGTGTTAGCCCACGGATTTATCGAGATTTGATTGACAGTCTCCGTTAGGCCCCAAATTTTGGCTCCGCATAGCCTACGAACCTTGATGGCGAGCGCCCTATCACTTTATTTGATCGGCATCTCCATTTTTCGTATAAATGAGAATTTAGAATTTTGGTGATTTTCGATGTATGTTAGACCACGAATTTCTCGAGATTTGATCGGCCGTCTCCGTTTGGTCTCAAATTTTGGCTGTGCGCAGCCTACAAGGCCTGGTGACGAGCTCCCTATCACTTTAGTTGATCGGCATCATCATTTTTCGCATAAGTGAGAATTTACGATTTTCGCAATTTTCGGTGTGTGTTAGCTCACGAATTTCTTGAGCTTTGATTGATAGTCTCCGCTAGGCCCCAAATTTTGGCTCTGTGCAGCCTATGAACCTTGATGATGAGCACCCTATCACTTTAGTTGATCGGCATCACCATTTTTCGCATAAATGAAAATTTTCGATTTTGGCGATTTTAGATGTATGTTAGCCCACGGATTTCTCGAGATTTGGTTGGCCGTTTCCGTTCGGCCCTAATTTTGGCTTTGCACAGCCTACAAGTCCTGGTGACGTGCTGCCTATTACTTTATTTGATCGGCATCACCATTTTTCGCATAAATGAGAATTTACGATTTTGGCGATTTTCGGTGTGTGTTAACCCATGGATTGCTCGAGTTTGATTGACCGCTCTATCACTTTTTTTTGTCGGCGTCACCATCTTTTGCTTAAATGAGAATTTATGATTTTCAATATATTCGGTGTGTGTTAGCCCATGAATTTTCCGAGATTTCACTGACCGCCTCCGTTCGGCCCCAAATTTGAGATGAAATAATTTCATTAAAAGATTGTACGATAGAAAAACTCGACATTTACTATTTTTACTAATTAATTATTATTCTGATATTTAGAATTTTAAAACATAGTTAAATTTGTAGCTGTTGATTCTTTAGTTATTTGTAAATTGTAAGAACTCGTAATATTTAGTACTTTAAAATTGACTAAAACTTTTCTTTTTAAATAATTCTTAATTTGAACAAAACGTGTTTTTGTGGATAAGAAGTTTAATATTTTAAAATTATTAAAAGAAATTCACCTTAAACAAACTTATAAATCACATTGGCAACACCCAATTTACATACACGCTGGCGAATTAAGATTACAAATCTTTGATAGAACTCGATTTATACGCACCATAAAAAATGATGGATAGTTTCATCGTGTGCGAGGAATATAACTGTAAAATGCGTTCCCCGTATGCGATTTATAAATCACATTCAGTGTACGCGATTTATAAAACGCATTCACTGTATGCGATTTGTAAATAGCATTTGGTGACTTACTTAATGTCACTTATAAATTGCGTACACTGAATGCAATTTATAAATCGCTTAGAGTAAATGCTATTTACGAATCGCGTACAGTGAATGCGATTTGTAAGATGCATTTTCTGAGCGCGATCCATAAATCGGCATCACCATTTTTCGCATAAATGAGAATTTACGATTTTGACAATTTTCGGTGTATGTTAGCCCAAGGATTTCTCGAGATTTTATCGGTCGTCTTCGTTCGGTCCCAAATTTTGGCTGTGCTTAGCTTACAAGACCTGGTGACGAGCTCCCTATAACTTTATTTGATCGGCATCACCATTTTTCACATAAATGAGAATTTACGATTTTTGTAATTTTCTATGTGTGTTAGCCCACGGATTTCTCGAGATTTGAATGATCGTCTCTGTTTGGCCCGAAATCTTAGCTGTGCTCAGCCTACAAGGTCTGTTGACGAGCGCCCTATCACTTTAGTTGATCGGCATCACCATTTTTTGCATAAATGAGAATTTACGATTTTGGCGATTTTCGGTGTATGTTAGCCCACGGATATCTCGAGATTTGATCTGTCGTCTACCTTCGGTCCCAAATTTTGGCTGTGTGCAGTCTAAAAGGCCTGGTGAAGAGCTCCCTATCACTTTAGTTGATCGGCATCACCATTTTTCACCTAATTGAGAACTTACGATTTTGGCGATTTTCGGTGTATGTTAGCCCACGGATTTTTCGAGATTTGGTCGGCCGTCTCCGTTCGGTCCCAAATTTTGGGTGTGCGCAGCCTTCAAAGCCCAGTGACGAGTTCCCTATCACTTTAGCTGATCGGCATCACCATTTTCCGTATAAATGAGAATTTATGATTTTGGCGATTTTCGATGTGTGTTAGCCCACAGATTTCTCGAGATTTGATCGGCCATCTCCGTTCGGTCCCAAATTTTGGCTATGCGCACCCTATAAGACCTGGTGACGAGCTACCTATCACTTTAGTTGATTGGCATCACCATTTTTTGCATAAATGAGAATTTATGATTTTGGCGATTTTCGGTGTGTGTTAGCCCACAGATTTCTAGAGATTTGATTGACCGTCTCTGTTAGGCCTCAAATTTTGGTTGTGCACAACTTACGAACCCTGATGAAGAGCTCCCTATCACTTTAGTTGATCGACATCACCATTTTTTGCATAAATGAGAATTTACGATTTTGCGATTTTCGATTTGCGTTAGCCCACGGATTTCTCGAGATTTAATCAGTCGTCTCCGTTCGGCCCTAAATTTTGGCTTTGTGCAGCCTACAAGCCTGGTGACGAGCTCCCTATCACTCTAGTTGATCGGCATAACCATTTTTCGCATAAGTGAGAATTTATGATTTTGGCGATTTTCGGTGTGTGTTAGCCCACTGATTTCTCGAGATTTGATTGACAGTCTCCGTTAGGCCCCAAATTTCGGCTGTGCGCAGCCTACGAACCTTGATGACGAGCGCCCTATCACTTTAGTTGATCGGCATCACCATTTTTCGCATAAATTAGAATTTATGATTTTGGCGATTTTCGGTGTTTGTTAGCCCACGGATTTCTCAAGATTTGATCAGTCGTCTCCGTTCGGTCCCTAATTTTTGTTGTGCGCAGCCTAAAAGGCCTGGTCACGAGCTCCCTATCACTTTATTTGATCAGCATCACCATTTTTCACATAAATGAGAATTTACGATTTTTCCGATTTTCGGTGTGTGTTAGCCCACGGATTTCTTGAGGCTTGATTGGTCGTCTCCGTTTGGTTCCAAATTTTTACTATGCGTAGCCTACAAGGCCTGGTGACGATCTCTCTATCAGTTTAGTTGATCGGCATTACCATTTTTTGCTAAAATTAGAATTCAAGATTTTGGCGATTTTCGGTGTGTGTTAGCCCACGAATTTCTTGAGATTTGATTGACAGTCTCCGTTAGGCCCCAAATTTTGGCTGTGCACAGCCTACGAACCATGATGACGAACGCCCTATCACTTTAGTTGATCGGCATAACCATTTTTCACATAATTGAGAATTTACGATTTTGGCGATTTTCGGTGTATGTTTGCCCACGGATTTCTCGAGATTTGATCGGCCATCTCCGTTCGGTCCCAAATTTTAGCTGTGTACAGCCTTCAAGGCCTGGTGACGAGTTCCCTATCACTTTAGTTGACCGGCATCACCACTTTTTGCATAAATAAGAATTTACGATTTTGGTGATTTTCGGTGTCTGTTAGCCCACGGATTTCTCGAGATTTGATTTGCCTTCTCCGTTCGGTCCCAAATATTGGTTGTGCGTAGTCTAAAAGGCCTGGTGACGAGCTCCCTATCACTTTAGATGATCAGCATCACCATTTTTCACATAATTGAGAATTTACGATTTTCGCGATTTTCGATGTATGTTAGCCCACGGATTTCTTGAGATTTGATCGGTCATCTCCGTTCGGTCCCAAATTTTGGATGTGCGTAGTCTTCAAGGCCTGGTGACGAGTTCCCTATCACCTTAGTTGATCGGCATCACCATTTTTTCACATAAATGAGAATTTATGATTTTGGCGATTTTCGGTGTGTGTTAAGCCCACGGATTTCTCAAGATTTTATCGGCCGTCTCCGTTGGGTCCCAAATTTTGGCTGTGCGCAGCCTATAAGACCTGGTGACGAGCTACCTATCACTTTAGTTGATTGGCATCACCATTTTTTGCATAAATGAGAATTTATGATTTTGGCGATTTTCGGTGTGTGTTAGGCCTCAAATTTGATTGACCGTCTCCGTTAGGCCTCAAATTTTGGTTGTGCGCAGCCTACGAACCTTGATGAAGAGCTCCCTATCACTTTAGTTGATCGGCATCACCGTTTTTCGCATAAATGACAATTTACGATTTTGGCGATTTTCGATGTATGTTAGCCCACGGATATCTCGAGATTTGATATGTCGTCTCCGTTCGATCACAAATTTTGGCTGCGCAGTATAAAAGGCCTGGTGACGAACTCCCTATCACTTTAGTTGATTGGCATCACCATTTTTCACATAATTGGGAATTTGCGATTTTGGTGATTTTCGGTGTATGTTAGCCCACGGATTTCTCGAGATTTGGTCGGCCGTCTCCGTTCGATCCCAAGTTTTGGCTGTGCGCATCCTGCAAGGCATGATGATGAGCTCCCTATCACTTTAGTTGTCGGCATCACCATTTTTCGCATAAATGAGAATTTACGATTTTGGCGATTTTCGGTGTGTGTTAGCCCACGGATTTCTCTAGATTTGATTGACAGTCTCCGTTAGGCCCCAAATTACGGTTGTGCGCAGCCTACGAACCTTGGTTATGAGCTCCCTATCAATTTAGTTGATCGGCATAACTATTTTTCGCATAAATGAGAATTTACAATTTGGGCAATTTTCGGTGCATGTTAGCACACGGATTTCTTGAGATTTGATCGTCCGTCTCCGTTCAGTCCCAAATTTTGGCTGTGCTCTGCCTACAAGGCCTGGTGATGAGCTCCCTATCAATTTAGTTGATCGGCATAACCATTATTCGCATAAATGAGAATTTACGATATAGGCGATTTTCGATGTATGTTAGCCCACGGATTTCTTGAGATTTGATCGTCCGTCTCCGTTCAGTCCCAAATTTTGGCTGTGCGCTGCCTACAAGGCCTGGTGGTGAACTCCCTATCTCTTTAGTTGATCGGAAGCACTATTTTTTGCATAAATGAGAATTTATAATTTTGGCGATTTTTCGTGTATGTTAGCCGATGAATTTCTCGAGATTTGATCGGCCGTCTCCGTAAGGTCCCAAATTTTTGCTGTGCGCAGCCTATAAGGCCTGGTGACGAGCTCCCTATCACTTTAGTTGATCGGCATCACCATTTTTCGCATAAATGAAAATTTACGATTTTGGCGATTTTCGGTGTGTGTTAGCCCACGAATTTCTCGAGATTTGATCGGCCATCTCTGTTCGGCCCTAAATTTTTGTTTGGCGCATCCTACAAGGGCTGGTAACAAGCTCCCTATCTATTTATTATATCGGCATCACCATTTTCGCATAAATGAGAATTTATGATTTTCGCGATTTTCGGTGTGTGTTAGCCCTTTAATCTCAAAATAAGAACTGATGAGATGCGAGTCTTTTGACAAGATCTTATATAATGTTGTTAAAACTGTAATATAATCACCGAAAAAAGAGTTCATTACCTTCACATTATTTTAATGATCATAACTTTGGGCTGGATTATCCGTTTTACCCGATTTTTTTTAATTTTGTGTATTTTTTCGAGATCTATATGGACAAACTGCTGCAAGGTGGTTCAGCGGAGCCAATTTTCTCAAAATATGCCTCTATCGTAGTCATTCAATATTTTTTCCAATTTGGTTAACTGTTTTAATTTAAAAACTGGTCCTAACGATCTACCACAACCGACACCACCATGGCAAGCGACCCTGGTAGGCCAACACTACCGCCACCAATCTCTAGCATTGTCATTATGGCATAAGGATAAGCATAGGTGTTTCCTTTCACACTGTCCCTCCCCGGACATCGATTGTGGGTCTTTCGGCCTGGGCTAGGTCAACATATGTCGGTCGGTCTGTCATTACTGGCCTAGTGCGCCCATGTTGTTGATTTTTAAACTTTTTGGCGTGTGTTACTCCATGGATTTCTCGAGAATTGAATGACCGTCTCTGTTCGACCCCAAATTTTGACCTTGCCCAGCCTACAAGACCTGGTGACGACCGCTCTATCACTTTTTTTGGTCGGCGTCACCATCTTTTGCTTAAATGAGAATTTATGATTTTCAATATATTCAGTGTGTGTTAGCGCATGAATTTCTCTAGATTTCATTGACCGCATCCGTTCAGCCCCAAATTTGAGTTGAAATAATCTCATTAAAAGATTGTACGATAGACAGACTTCGCATTTACTATTTTTACTATTTAATTATTATTCTGATATTTAAAACTTTAAAATTAATTAAATTTGTAACTGTTGATTCTTTAGTTATTTGTAAATTTTAAGAACTCATAATATTTAGTACTTTAAAATTGACTAAAACTTTTCTTTTTAAATAATTC
The DNA here is from genome assembly GCA_035772735.1 of Datura wrightii. Classification (NCBI taxonomy): domain Eukaryota; kingdom Viridiplantae; phylum Streptophyta; class Magnoliopsida; order Solanales; family Solanaceae; genus Datura; species Datura wrightii. Next base: position 137,991,776 of record JASDFA010000007.1, on the reverse strand, counting down.
TTAATTTGAACAAAACGTGTTTTTTGGGATAAGAAGTTTTAATATTTTAAAATTATTAAAAGAAATTCACCTTAAAAAAACTTATAAATCACGTTGGTGAAACAAGATTACAAATCTTTGATAGAACTCGATTTATACGCACTATAAAAAATGATGGATAGTTTCATCGTGTGCGAGGAATATAACTGTGAAACGCATTGCCCGTACGCGATTTATAAATCGCATTCACTGTATGCGATTTGTAAATCCCATTCCGTGTATGCGACTTACTCAATGCCACTTATAAATCGCGTACACTAAATGCGATTTATAAATCGCTTAGAGTGAATGTTGTTTACGAATCGCGTACAGTGAATGCGATTTGTAAGACGTATTTTCTAAGCGATATTAAAAAATCGACATCACCATTTTTCGCATAAAAGAGAATTTACGGTTTTGGCAATTTTCGGTGTATGTTAGCCGACGGATTTCTCGAGTTTAATCGGCCGTCTCCGTTCGGACCCAAAATTTGGCTGTGCTTAGCCTACAAGGCCTGGTGATGAGCTCCCTATCACTTTATTTGGTCGGCATCACCATTTTTCGCATAAATGAGAATTTATAATTTTTTCGATTTTCTGTATGTGTTAGCCCACGAATTTCTCGAGATTTGATTGACCGTATTCGTTCGGCCCGAATTTTTAGCTGTGCGCAGCCTACAAGGCCTGGTGACGAGCGTCGTATCACTTTAGTTGATCGGCATCACCAGTTTTCACATAAATGAGAATTTATGATTTTGGCAATTTACCGTGTATGTTAGTCCACGGATTTCTCGAGATTTGATCGGCCATCTCCGTTCGGCCCCAAATTTTGGCTGTGTGCAGCCTACAAGGACTGGTGACGAGTGCCTTATCACTTTATTTGATTAGCATCACCATTTTTCGCATAAATGCGAATTTATGATTTTCACAATTTTCGGTGTATGTTAGCCCACAGATTTCTCGAGATTTAATTGATAGTCTCCGTGCGACCTCAAATTTTGGTTGTACGTAGCCTACAAGGCCTGGTGACGAGCGCTCTATCACTTTATTTGATCGGCATCACCATTTTTCACATAAATGAGAATTTACGATTTTCGAGATTTATGGTTTACGTTAGCCCACAGATTTCTCGAGATTTGATCAATCGTCTCATTTGGGTCCCAAATTTTGGCTGTGCGCAACCTACTAGGCCTGGTGAAAAGCCTCCTATACTTTATTTGACCGGCATCACCATTTATTGAATAAATGAGAATTTATGATTTTCGCGATTTACGGTATATGTTAGCCCACAGATTTCTCGAGATTTAATTAACCATCTCAGTTCGGCCCTAAATTTTAGCTGTGGAAAGCCTACAAGGCCTGGTGACGATCTCCCTATCACTTTATTTGATCGGCCTCACCATTTTTCGCATAAATAAGAGTTTAAGATTTTTGCGATTTTCGGTGGGTGTTAGTCCATGGATTTCTCAAGATTTGGTTCACCATCTTTGTTTTGTCCCAAATTTTAGCTATGCGTATCCTACAAGGACCAGGAACGAGCACCTTATCTCTTTATTTGACCAGCATCACTATTTTTTTTCATAAATGAGAATTTACGATTTTCGAGATTTTTGGTGTGTTAGTCCACAGATTTCTCGAGATTTGATTGACCATCTCCGTTCGGTCTCAAATTTTGGCTGTATGCTAGCTAATGGTCCTGGTGACGAGCGCCCTATCACATTCTTTAATCGGCATCATCATTTTTCTCATAAAGGAGAATTTACGATTTTCGCGATTTTCGGTGTATGTTAGCCCAAAGATTTCTCCAGATTTGATTAACCGTCTCTGTTCGACCCCAAATTTTGGTTGTGCGCAACCTACAATGCTTGGTCATGAGCGCCTTATCACTTTATTTGATCGACATCACAATTTTTCGCATAAAAGTGAATTTACAATTTTTGCGATATTCGATGTATGTTAGACAACGGATTTCTTGAGATTTGATTGACCGTCTCCGTTCGTCCCAAAATTTTGACTGTACGCAGCCTACAAGGCCTGGTGATGAGCGCTCTATCATATTATTTGATCGGCATCACCATTTTATGCGTAAATGAGAATTTATAATTTTCACGATTTTTGGTGTATGTTAGCCCATGAATTTCTTGATATTTTATTGACCGTCTCTGTTCGGCCCCTAATGTTAACTGTGCATAGCCTACAAGGTCTAGTGTCAAGCGCCCAATCACTTTATTTGGTCGGCATCACCATTTTACGCATAAATGAGAATTTACGATTTTTGCGATTTTCGGTATGTGTTAGCCCATGGATTTCTAGAGATTTGATTTACCATCTTCATACGACCCAAAATTTGGCTGTGCGCAGCCTACAAGGACTGGTGACGAGTGCCCTATAACATTATTTGATCGGCATCACCATTTTTCGCATATATGAGAATTTAGAATTTTCACGATTTTCTGTGTAAGCCAATGGATTTTCAAGATTTGATTGACCATCTCCGTTCGACCCAAATTTTTGCTATGGCGCAGCCTACAAGGCCTGATGACGAGTGTCCTATCACTTTATTTGATCGGCATCACAATTTTTCGTATTAATGAAAATTTTGATTTTCGCGATTTTCGATGTAGTTTAGCTTATGGATTTCTCCGTTCGGTCTCAAATTTTTTCTGTACGCATCTTAAAAGGCCTGGTGATGAGCGCCCTATCACATTATTTGATCCGCATTAGCATTTTTTGCATAAAAGAGAATTTACAATTTTATTCGATGTGTGTTAGCCCACAGATTTCTCGAGATATGATTGATCATCTCAGTTCGACTTCAAATTTTGGTCATGTGCAGCCTACAGGGCCTGGTGACTAGCTCCCTATCATGTTATTTGATCGGCATCACCATTTTTTGCATAAATAAAAATTTACAATTTTTGCGATTTTCGGTATCTGTTAGCCCACGGATTTCTCGATATTTGATTGGCCGTCTCCGTTTGGCTCCAAATTTTGATTGTGTGCAGCTTACAAGGCTTAATGGCGGGAGCCCTATCACTTTATTTGTCGATTTCACCATTTTTCACATTAATGAGAATTTACGATTTTTGCGATTATGATGTGTATTAGCCCACGAATTTCATGAAATTTGATCAGTCGTCTCCGTTAGACCCGAATTTTTTATGTGCGCAGCTTACAAGGCCTGGTGACGAGAGCCCTATCACTTTATTTGATCGGTATCACCATTTATTGCATAAATAGGAATTAACGATTTTTGCGATTTTCGGTGTGTGTTAGCCCACGAATTTCTCGAGATTTGATTGATCGTCTCCGTTCGCCCTTAAATTTTTGTTGTGCGCAACCTACAGGGCCTAGTGACGATCTCCCTATCACATTATTTGATCGACATCATCATTTTTCGTATAAATGAGAATTTACGATTTTCGCAATTCTTGGTGTGTATTAGCCCACGGATTTCTCGAGATTTGATTGACCGTCTACGTTCAGCCTCAAATTTTGACTGTGCGCAATCTACGGGGCCTTGTGACGAGCGCCCTATCACATTATTTGATCGGCACCATCATTTTTCGCATAAATAAGAATTTACGATTATCGCGAATTTCGGTGTATGTTAGCTCACGAATTTCGCGAGATTTGTTAGAACCTCTCTGTTCGGCCCTAAAATTTGGCTTTGAACAGCCTACAAGGCCCCAAGAATTTACGATTTTCGCGATTTTCGATAAGTGTTAGCCCACGGATTTCTCGAGATTTGATTAACCATATCCGTTTGGTCCGAAATTATGGCTGTGCGCAGCCTACAAGCCCGGTGACGAGCGTCGCATCACATTATTTGATCGGCATCATCATTTTTTGCATAAATGAGAACTTACAATTTTTGCAATTTTTAGTGTGTGTTGTTAGCCACAGATTTCTCGAGATTTGATTGACCGTCTCCATTCGGCCTCAAATTTTGACTGTGTGAAGCCTACAAGGCCTGGTGACGAGCGCTCTATCACTTTATTTAATTGGTATCACCATTTTTCTCATAAATGAGAATTTATCATTTTCCCGATTTTCGGTGTGTGTTAGTCCGCGGATTTCTCGAAATTTGATTGACCGTCTCCGTTCGACCTCAAATTTTGGCTGTGCGCAGCCTACGGGGCCTGGTGATGAGCACCCTATCACATTATTTGATTGACACCATCATTTTTCGCATAAATGAGAATTTATGATTTTCGCGATTTTCGATGTATGTTAGCCCACAGATTTCTCGAGTTTTAATAGACCGTCTCCGTTTGGCCCAAATTTTGACTGTGCGCAGCCTACAGGGCCTGGTGACGAGCGACTTATCACTTTATTTGATCGGCATCACTATTTTTTGCATAAATGATAATTTATGATTTTCGCGAGTTTTGTCGTATGTTAGCCCACGAATTTCTCGAGATTTAATAGACTATGTCTGTTCGGCCCAAATTTTGACTGTGCGCAGCCTACAAGGCCTGGTGACAAGAGCCCTATCAATTTATTTGATCGGCACCATCATTTTTCGCATAAATGAGAATTTATGATTTTCGCGATTTTCGGTGTATGTTAGCCCACGGATTTCTCGAGATTTGATAGACCGTCTCCGTTCGGTCCAAAATTTTGGTTGTGAGCGCTCTATCATATTATTTGATCGGCATCACCATATTTTGCATAAATGAGAATTAATGATATTCGCGAATTTCTGTGTATGTTAGCCCACGAATTTCTCGAGATTTGAATGACCGTGTCCGTTCGACCCCAAATTTTGGTTGTGTGTAGCCTACAAGGCCTGATGTTGAGAGCCTTATCAATTTATTTCATCAGCATCACCATTTTTTGCATAAATAATAATTTACGATTTTCGCGATTTGCGGTGTGTGTTAGTCAATGGATTTCTCGAGATTTGATTCACCGTCTCCGTTCGAACCCAACTTTTTGTTGTGCGCAGCCTACAAGGCCTGGTGACGAGATCCCTATCACATTATTTGATCGGCACCATCATTTTTTATATAAATGAGAATTTACGATTTTCGCTATTTTCGGTGTATGTTAGCCCACAGATTTCTCAAGATTTGATAGACCGTCCCCGTTCGGCCCCAAATTTTGGCTGTGCGCAGCCTAGAAGTCCTGGCGACGAGCTTCCTATCATTTCGTTTGATCGGAATCACCATTTTTGTCATAAATAAAAATTTACAATTTTCGCAATTTTCAGTATGTGTTAGCCTACGAATTTCTAGAGATTTGATCGACCATCTCTGTACGATCCAAAATTTTGGTTGTGTGCAGCCTACAATGCCTGGTGACAAGCGCCCCATCACATTATTTTATCGGCATCACCATTTTTTGAATAAATGAGAACTTACGATTTTTGGGATTTTCAGTGTGTATTAGCCCACGAATTTCTCGAGATTTGATTCACTCTCTGTTCGGCCTCAAATTTTGACTGTGCGCAACCTATGAGGCCTGGTGACGAGTGCCCTATCACATTATTTTATCGGTGCCATCATTTTTTGCATAAATGATAATTTACGATTTTTGTGATTTTCAATGTATGTTAGCCCACGGATTTCTCGAAATTTGATAGACCGTCACCGTTCGACCCCAAATTTTGGTTGTGTGCAGCCTACAAGGCCTAGTGACGAGCTTCCTATCACTTTATTTGATCGACATCACCATTTTTTTCACATAAATGAGAATTTTTAATTTTTGCGATTTTCGGTGTATGTTAGTTAGCCCACGGGTTTCTAGAGATTTGATTGACCGACTCCGTGCGGCTCAAATTTTGGCTGTACGTAGCCTACAAGGCCTGCTGACGAGCTCCCTATCACATTATTTGATCGACATCACCATTTTTCGCATAAATGAGAATTTACGATTTTCGCAATTTTCGGTGTGTCTTTGCCCACAGATTTCTCAAAATTTGATCGGCTGTCTCCGTTCGGCCCCAAATTTGAATGTGTGCAGCCTACAAGGCCTGTTTATGAGTGCCCTATCACTTTATCGATATCACTATTTTTCGCATAAATGAGAATTTATGATTTTTACGATTTTCGGTGTATTAGTCCACAAATTTCTCGAGATTTGATTGACCGTCTCCGTTTGGTCCCAAATTTTGAATGTGCGCAACCTACAAGACCTGGTGACGAGTACCCTATCGGTTTATTTGATCGGCATCACCACTTTTCGCATAAATAAGAATTTACGATTTTCGCAATTTTCGATATGTGTTAGCCCACGGATTTCTTGAGATTTAATTGACCGTCTCCGTTCGGTCCAAAATTTTAACTGTGCCAACCTTCAAGGCCTGGTGACGAGCGTTGTATCACTTTATTTGGTCGGCATCACTATTTTTCGCATAAATGAGAATTTACTATTTTCAAGATTTTCAGTCTGTGTTACACCACGGATTTCTCGAGATTTGATTGACCTTCTCCGTTCGGCCCCAAATTTTGGCTATTCGCAGCCTATAAGGCTTGGTGACAAGTTCTCTATCACTTTATTTGGCCGGCATCACTATGCTTTGCATAAATGAGAATCTACAATTTTTAAGAATTTTTCGGTGGGTGTTAGTCCACGAATTTATCGAGATTTAATTTTCGTCTCCGTTCGACCCCAAATTTGGGTTGTGCGTAGCCTACAAGGCCTGATGACAAGCGCACTATCACTTTATTTTGTCGGCATCACTATTTTTTGCATAAATGAAAATTTACATTTTTTAGATTTTCGGTGTGTGTTAGCCCATTGATATCTGGAGATTTAATTAACCATCTCCGTTCGGTCCTAAATTTTTATTGTGCTCAGCCTACAAGGCCTGATGACGAGCGCTATATCACTTTATTTGGACGGCATCACTATTTTATGCATAAAGTTGAATTTACGAATTTCAAGATTTTCGGTGTGTGTCAGCCCACAGATTTATGAGATTTGATTGACCGTCTGCGTTCGACCCCAAATTTTGGCTGTGTGCAGCCTACAAGGCCTGGTGACGAGCGCTCTATCACTTTATTTGGTCGGCATCACTATTTTTCGCATAAATGAGAATTTACGATTTTTAAGATTTTCGGTGTGTGTTAGCCCACGGATATCTCTAGATTTGATTGACCATCTCCGTTCGGCCCTAAATTTTTACTGTGTGCAGTCTATAAAGCCTAGTGACGAGCGTTCTATCACTTTATTTGGTTGGAATCACTAATTTTTGCATAAATGAGAATTTACGACTTTTAAGATTTTTGGTGTGTGTTAGCCCACGGATTTCTCGACATTTGATTGACCGTTTCTGTTCGGTCCAAAATTTTTGTTGTGCATAGATTACAATGCCTGGTGACGAGCGCTCTATCACTTTATTTGGTCGGCATCACTATTTTTCTCACAAATGAGAATTTACTATTTTCATTATTTTTGGTGTGTGTTAAACCACAGATTTATCAAGATTTGATTGACAGTCTCCGTTCGGTCCCAAATTTTGGCTGTGCACAGCCTAGAAGGCCTTGTGACGAGTGTTTTATCACTTTATTTGATCGGCATCACTATTTTTCGCATAAATGAGAATTTATGATTTTCAAAATTTTCGGTGTGTGTTAGCCTACGGATTTCTCAAGATTTGATCGACCGTCTCCGTTTGGCCCCAAATTTTTACTGTGTGCAGCCTATAAGGCCTAGTGATGTGCGCTCTATCACTTTATTTAGTTGGCATCACTATTTTTTGCATAAATGAGAATTTACTATTTTTAAGATTTTCGGTGTGTGTTAGCCCATGGATTTCTCGAGATTTGATTGACCATCTCTATTGATCCCCAAATTTTGGTTGTGTGCTGCCTACAAAGCCCAGTGACGAGCTCTGTATCACTTTATTTGGTTGGCAATACTATTTTTCTCATAAATAAGAATTTACGATTTTCGTGATTTTCGGTATGTGTTAGCTCATTGATTTTTTGAGATTTGATTGACCGTCTCCATTCGGCCCTAATTTTGACTATGCACAGCCTACAAGGCCTGGTGACATGCGCTATATCACTTTATTTGGACAGCATCACTATTTTTTACATAAATGTTAATTTACAATTTTCAAGATTTTTAATTTGTGTTAACCCACGGATTTCTCTAGATTTGATTGACCGTCTCCGTTCGGCCTCATATTTTGGATGTGCATAGTCTACAAGACCTGTTGACGAGCGAAATATCACTTTATTTGGACGGCATCACTATTTTTTGCATAAATGAGAATTTACGATTTTTGAGTTTTTTTGGTGTGTAGCCCATTGATTTCTCGAGATTTGATTGACCGCCTCCGTTCGGCCCCAAATTTTGACTATGCGCAGCATTCAAGGCCTGGTGACGAGCGCTCTATCACTTTATTTGGTCGGTATCACTATGTTTGGCATACATGAGAATTTATGATTTTTCACGATTTTCGGTGTGTATTAGACCATGGATTTCTCGAGATTTAATTGACCGTCTCCGTTCGGCCACAAAGTTTGGCTGTGCGGCAGCCTAAAAGGCCTGGTGACGAGCACTCTAACACTTGATTTGGTTGTTATCACTATTTTTGCCTAAATGAAAATTTACGATTTTCAAGATTTTCGGTGTGTGTTAGCCCACGAATTTCTCGAGATTTGATTGACCGTCTCCGTTCGACCCTAAATTTTTGCATTGCGTAGCCTACAAGGCCTGGGGATGAGCGCTCTATCACTTTATTTGGTAGGCATCAGTGTTTTTCGCATAAATGAGAATTTACGATTTTCATAATTTTCGATGTGTGTTAGCCCATGGATTTCTCGAGATTTGATTTATCATCTCCATTCGGCCCAAAATTTTAACTGTGAATAGCCTACAAGGCATGGGTGATGAGAGTTGTATCACTTTGTTTGGTCGGCATCACTATTTTTCGCATAAATGAGAATTTACGATTTTCAAGATTTTCAATCTATGTTACACCACAGATTTCTTGAGATTTGATTGACTGTCTCTGTTCGGCCCCAAATTTTGTCTATGTGCAGCCTACAAGGCTTGGTGATAAGTTCTATATCATTTTATTTGGCCGGCATCACTATTTTTTTTGCATAAATGTGAATTTACGATTTTCAAGATTTTTAGTGTGTGTTAGTCCACAAATTTCTCAAGATTTGTTTGACCATCTCCATTCGGTCCAAATTTTGGCTGTGTGCAGCCTACAAGGCCTGGTGACGAGCGCTCTATCACTTTATTTGATCGGCATCACTATTTTTCACATAATTGAGAATTTACGATTTTTACGATTTTAGGGATGTGTTAGCGCACGGATTTCTTGAGATTTAATTTTCGTCTCTGTTCGGCCCCAACTTTTGGATGTGCGCAGCCTACAAGGCCTGGTGATGAGTGCTCTATCACTTTATTTAGATGGCATCACTATTTTTCGCATAAATGTGAATTTATGATTTTCAAGATTTTTGGTGTGGGTTAGCCCACGGATTTCTCGAGATTTGATTGACCGTCTATATTCAGCCCTAAGTTTTGGTTGTGCGCAACCTACAAGTCCTAGTGATGAGCTCTCTATCACTTTATTTTGTTGGCATCTCTATTTTCTTTATAAGCAAGAATTTACGATTATCAAGATTTTCGGTGTGTGTTAGACCACGAATTTCTCGAGATTTAATTGGCCCTCTTCGTTCGGCCCCAAATTTTGGCTGTGTGCAGCCTACAAGGCCTGGTGACGAGCGCTCTATCACTTTATTTGGTCGGCATCACTATTTTTCTCATAAATGAGAATTTTCGAATTTCAAAATTTCAAAATTTTCGGTGTGTGTTAGCCCACGGATTTCTCAAGATTTGATTGACCGTCTCCATTCGGCCCTAAATTTTTACTATGTGCAACCTATAAGGCGTGGTGACGAGCACTATATCCCGTTACTGGGGTGACATCACTATTTTTCACATAAATGTTATCACACTCCAAACCCGGCGAGGCGTGATTGGCACCTGGTGCCACCCCTGATATGAACATACACGATGCCCAAAAATAAAACAAAGGCCATAACCTATGAGGTTCAACAACACAACAACTATAAAATCAGAACAAGACGATAGACTATAGCGGAAGCTGGCTCACCTAACCAACCAAGAAAAATAAATACAATTTGCCGTCAAGGCCACGGAATGGAAAAACAACTATACAACATGGTCCATTTTACCAAAAACAATAACACTACACCCACAACAAATGTCTACGAGCCTCTAAAAGTATAATAAAACTTAACTGTCTAGGACAGGGCCCCAAACTTCTCATAACTCAAACTCTGGCAACTCAGAAAGAACGAGAGCACACCGACTCAGCTGGAACTCCACTCAGTAACCAAGAACCTAATCTAACGGCCCACCATCACTTGCAGGCATGAATGCAGCGCCCTGACTAGGGCATCAGTACAATAATGTACCGAGCATGAAAGGAAGAAACAATTGGAAGACAAATATTAGAGATCAACATATATACCAAATATCGCAGAAGGAGAACTCAAATTAAGTAAACACATAAAACCTACCTGGCCCCCATAAGCCTAGCAAATACAAGCAAACATACAAGTAGAACCAACCTGGCCCCCATAAGCCCGGCAAGTCCAAAAAGTAAATAACAATACAACGCCACCTAGCTGAACCATCTCACCTGTCATCGCCTCTAGACCTCTCAATGGCCTCATCTAACACCAGCCATAATTCTATCATCCACTGCTATCAGATACAAACAACACAAGAAATGACCATAATATAATGCCAAACAAATCACAAGTAAACGCCAGTTAATCAACATCATCAATCAGGCACTGTCGGACACTCTCTCGGCTGCGCATAGTTAGCGGCGCTCAATCCATCTGGGAGAACAAATCGCGATTCTAGGAAGGTTAGGACATATCGGACCACTCTCGAATCATGTCTCAACTTGATACTATGGAGGATATCATTCTCAACCCCGTAGGTCATTTCACTCCTTGCGCTCAACCCTCAGCCGGAAACACTCTCGTGCGTCGAGTATCAACAAGCCACAAGGCCTCAACACAACACACACACAAGAAACAACAACAATAATACATGCTCAAACAACCAACAATTGGCTCTCAAACCCCTCAACCCGACTAATACAACATACTACTATTCTTTCATGTCTAGCCGTCCACCGACGAGCCATTAGCCGAGCTAAGGATTACCATACTAACCATTCTATCACCAAGAATTACAAACAGCCCACACACCACTCTAATTACCACTAACATCAAGGGACACGGCCAAATCAGCCCAAGTGTCACCGCGGTCGTCACGTGCCATCGACACAATCGCCGATTTGAATATAACAAAAGATCATCGCAACAATAGACCTTAACTACTCTAATCCCCCATTCACTTGAAAATATAATCACCTAATCTTTTTCACTCAACCCTCCAACAACTTGCTACAAGAACCACACGCCTCACACACGGCCTCTCAACACGAGCCTAATATTTTGCCATGACTACGATTCTCCGCACTCAAGCCCGAGCAACCAAACAAACCAGCACCTTATACACACCTTTATCACCATATAAACAACAGAACAAGAGTTCAATAATAGCAAAAACACAAGCCATCACAAAACAGCCAACACACACGTCGATACGGACGACAACGACTATGGAATTCATGCCGACAAAGGGAGGGACAAGCCTAACATACCTTAGCTTCAAGACTAGCCGAACTTGAGCCTTCAAAACCATGACATTACTGCCTAAAGGCAGTCCAAGTTTCTGCAAAAACGCAGCCAACACAACTCAACAATAAAACAAGACAAATGAAGCTTACCCGACAAGATTCATAGAAATTCGACGGTAGAAACTCTGAGACAACAACCTACTAAGGTGAAAACACCTATAACCAACCTTAAATACTAAAGAAAACCAAAGGAAGAAATCTTACCAACAGCTTCACCATGAAACAGCCACCAACAGCCCAGAAAAAATACCAAACCACGGACTACACGCGATTCCCGGCCTTTGCAACGCCAAAATCACGTTAAGCAATGGATTCTAGCCCCAAAAGCCAAAGGAAACCATGGAGAGAACTTGAGAGAGGTTCTGTTATGAAAAATAAGAAAATAAGGCAACCAACCGACCAAGGGGCTTTTTTTAGTCCTCCACCGCCTTAGACCCTTGTGAGGTGCCTGCTTGCGCGGTCTCGCGAAAACGCGAATATCTCTCTACTCCGAAGTCGGATTTGCCAATAGTTTGATGTGATGGAAACTAGACTCAAAGATATTTAATTTGATGGTCGCACACCTACTAAATCCTTATATATTGGTAGAAACACTTCGATACATTTGACCTAAATTTCAAGGAATCTCAAGAAGTAAATTTTGAGATAACTTTTTCCGAATTTTGTTCTACAACTTGATCGACGTCCGATCTTAAATATGATAATGGAGTGATTCAAATTACTCATAAAACTTAATTCTTAGCCTATTTAGTACTCTTAGTCCTACTTCAAAAGCACAATTTTATCCCTCAAATTATTCAGGGTGTTACAAATGTGAATTTATGATTTTCAAAATTTTTGATGTGTGTTAGCCCACGAATTTTTTGAGATTTGATTCACTGTCTCTATTCGGCCTCAACTTTTGACTGTGCGCAGCCTAAAAGGCTTAGTAACGAGCGCTATATCACTTTATTTGGATGACATCACTGTTTTTCGTATAAATGTAAATTTACAATTTTCAAGATTTTTGGTGTGTGTTAGCCTACGGATTTCTCGAGATTTGATTGACCGTCTCTATTCTACCCCCAAATTTTGGTTGTGCGCAGCCTAAGAGCCCAGGTGATGAGCGCTCTGTCATTTTATTTGGTTGGCATCACTATTTTTTGCATCAATGAAAATTTATGATTTTTGATATTTTCGGTGTATGTTAGCCATTGATTTCTAAATATTTAATTGACCATCTCCATTCGGCCCCAAATTTTGACTGTGCACAACCTACAAATCCTGGTGACGAGCACTATATCACTTTATTTGAACGGCATCACTATTTTTTGCATTATTGTGAATTTATGATTTTCAAGATTTACGGTTTGTGTTAACCCACAGATTTCTTGAGATTTGATTGAACATCTCCGTTCGGCCTAAAATTTTGACTATGCGTAGCCTACAAGGCCCGGTGATGAGCGCTCTATCACTTTATTTGGATGGCATCACTATTATTTGCATAAATGAGAATTTACAACTTTCGAGATTTTTGATGTGTGTTAGCCCACGGATTTCTCTAGATTTGATTGACCATCTCCGTTTCGCCCAAATTTGGGTTGTGCTCCACCTACAAGGACTGTTGACGAGCACTATATCACTTTATTTGGACGGCATCGCTATTTTTTGCATAAATATAAATTTACGATTTTCATGATTTTCGATGTGTGTTAGCCCACGGATTTCTCGAGATTTGATTGACCGTCTCCGTTCGGCCTTAATATTTGGTTGTATGCAGCCTACAAGGCCTGTTAACCAATATTTAGATGGTATCAATATTTTTCGCATAATTAAGAATCTACAATTTTCAAGATTTTTCGGTGTTTGTTAGACCACAGATTTCTCGAGATTTGATTGACCGTTTTCGTTCGGACTCAAATTTTGGCTATGCGTAGCCTACAAGGCTTGTTGAAAAATGCTATGCCACTTTATTTGGACGACATCACTATTTTTTGCATAAATGAGAATTTATAATTTTTGAGATTTTCGGTGTGTGTTAGCCCACGGATTTCTCTGGATTTGATTGACTGTCTCGGTTTGGCCCCAAAATTAAGTTGTGTGCAACCTACAAGGCCTGTGGTGAGTTATATATCACTTTATTTGGACGACATCACTATTTTCGCATAAATGTGAATTTATAATTTTCAAGATTTTCGGTGTGTGTTAGCCACGGATTTCTTGAGATTTGATTACCGTCTCCGTTTGGCCTCAAATTTTGGCTGCGCGCAGCCTACAAGTCCTAATGACGAGTTCTCTATCACTTTATTTGGTCGACATCACTATTTTACGCATAAATGAGAATTTACGATTTTCACGATTTTCGGTGTGTGTTAGCCAATAGATTTATCAAGATTTGATTGACCGTCTCCGTTTGGCTCCAAATTTTGGTTGTACGCAGCCTACAATTTCTGGTGACGACCACTCTATGACATTATTTGGCCGGCATCACTATTTTTCTCCTAAATGAGAATTTACGATTTTCAAAATTTTCGGTGTGAACGTCCACGGATTTCTCGAGATTTGATTGACCGTCTCCGTTTGGCCCTAAATTTTGGCTATGCGCAGCCTACAAGGCTTGGTGACGAGCGCTCTATCACTTTATTTGGTCAGCATCACTATTTTTCTCAAATTAGAATTTACGATTTTCAAGATTTTTGGTGTGTGTTAGCCCATGGATTTCTCGAGATTTCATTGACCGTCTCCGTTCGACCCAAATTTGGGCTATGCGCAGCCTAAAAATCCTGATGACTAGAGCTCTATCACTTTATTTGGTCGGACCCACTATATTTCACATAAATGAGAATTTTTGATTTTCGAGATTTTCGGTGAGTGTTAGCCTATTGATTTCTCAAGATTTAATTGACCGTCTCCTTTCAGCCCTAATTTTTGACAGTGCGCAGCTTACAAGGCCTAGTGACGAGCGCGATATCACTTTATTTGGACGGCATCACTATTTTTTGTATAAATGAGAATTTACAATTTTTAAAATATTCGGTGTGTGTTGGCCCACAGATTTATCGAGATTTGATTGACCGTCTCCATTCGGCCCAAAATTTGACTGTGTCCAACATACAAGGCCTGTTGAAGAGCGCTCTATCATTTTATTTGGTCGGCATCACTATTTTTAGCATAAATGAGAATTTACGATTTTTATGATTTTCGATGTGTGTTTAGCCCACGAATTTCTCGAGATTTGATTGATCATTTCCGTTTGGTCCCAAATTTTGGTTGTGCATAGATTACAAGGCCTGGTGATGAGCGCTTTATCACTTTATTTGTTCGACATTACTATTTTTCGCATTAATTAAAATTTACTATTTTCAAGATTTTTGGTGTGTGTTAGCCCACAGATTTGTCGAGATTTGATTGACTATGTCCGTTCAGCCCCAAATTTTGGTTGTGCTTAGCCTACAAGGCCTGGTGACTAGCGCTTTATTACTTTATTTGATCGGCATCACTATTTTTTTCATAAATGATAATTTACAATTTTCAAGATTTTCGGTGTGTGTTAGCCCACGGATTTCTCAAGATTTGATTGACCGTCTTCGTTCACACCAAATTTTTAATGTGCGTAGCCTATAAGGCCTAGTGATGAGATCTCTATCACTTTATTTGGTCAGCATTACTATTTTTCGCATAAATGAGAATTTACGATTTTTATGATTTTCAGTGTATGTTAGCCCACGGATATCTTGATATTTGATTGACTGTCTCCGTTCGGTCCCAAATTTTTGTTGTGCATAGCCTATAAGGCCTAGTGACGAGCGCTTTATCACTTTATTTGGTCATCATTACTATTTTTCGCATAAATGAGAATTTACGATTTTTATGATTTTCAGTGTATGTTAGCCCACGGATATCTTGATATTTGATTGACTGTCTCCGTTCGGTCCCAAATTTTTATTGTGCATAGCCTATAAGGCCTAGTGACGAGCGCTCTATCACTTTATTTGGTCAGCATTACTATTTTTTGCATAAATGAGAATTTACGATTTTTATGATTTTCGGTGTGTGTTAGCCCACGGATATCTTGATATTTGATTGACTGTCTCCGTTAGGTCTAAATTTTGGTTGTGCATAGCCTATAAGGCCTACTGACGAGTGCTCTATCACTTTATTTGGTCGGCATCACTATTTTTCGCATAAATGGGAATTTACGATTTTCAAAATTTTCGGTGTGCGTTAGCCTACGGATTTCTCGAGATTTGATTCATCGTCTCTGTTCGGCCTCAAATTTTGTCTATGCGTAGCCTACAAGGCCTGATCACGAGTTCTCTATCACTTTATTTGATTGGCATCACTATTTTTCGCATAAATGAAAATTTTACTATTTTTGCGATTTTCGGTGTGTGTTAACTTGCGATTTCTCGAGATTGATTGACCGTCTCGTTTCAACCCAAATTTGGGTTGTGCGCGACCTACAAGGCCTGTTAATGAGCGCTTTATCACTTTATTTAGTCGGCATCACTATTTTTCGCATAAATGAGAATTTATGATTTTCACGATTTTCGGTGTGTGTTAGCCCACAGATTTCTCGAGATTTGATTGATCATCTTCGTTCGGCCCCAAATTTTGGCTATGCATAGCCTACAAGGCCTGGTGACGAGCGCTCTATCACTTTATTTGGTCGGCATCACTATTTTTCACATAAATGAGAATTTATGATTTTCACGATTTTCGATTTATGTTAGTCCACAGATTTCTCGAAATTTGATTGACCGTCTCCATTCGGCCCCAAATTTTAGTTGTGCACAGCCTACAAGTCCTAGTGACGAGCGCACTATGACTTTATTTCGTCGGCATCACTATTTTTCGCATAATTGAGGATTTACGATTTTTATGATTTTCGATGTGTGTTAGCCCACGAATTTCTCAGGATTTCATTTACCGTCTCCGTTAAGCCTCAAATTTGGGTTGTGCGCAGCCTACAAGGCCTGATAAGACGCACTCTATCACTTTATTTGGTTGGCATCACTATTTTTCGCATAATTTAGAATTTACGATTTTTCAGATTTTCGGTGTGTGTTAGCCTACAGATTTCTCGATATTTGATTGACCGTCTCCGTTCGGCCTTAAATTTTATCTGTGCACAGCCTACAAGTCTTGGGGACGAGCATTTTATCACTTTATTTGATCGGCATCAGTATTTTATGCATAAATGAGAATTTACTATTTTCACAATTTTCAATGTCTATTAGCCTACAGATTTCTCGAGATTTGATTGACGTCTTAGTTCGGCTCCAAATTTTGGTTGTGCGCATCCTATAAGTCCTGATGACGAATGCTTTATCCCTTTATTTTGTTGGCATCACTATTTTTCGCATATATGGGAATTTACTGTTTTCTCAATTTTCGATGTGTGTTAGCCCACGAATTTCTTGAGATTTGATTGATCGTATCTGTTCTGCCTTAAATTTTGACTTTGCACAGCCTACAAGTCCTGGTGACGAACGTTCTATGACTTTATTTGATCGGCATCACTATATTTCACATAAATGAGAATTACGATTTTTAAGATTTTCGATGTGTGTAACGCCCACGGATTTCTCGAGATTTGATTGACCATCTTCGTTCGGCCCCAAATTTTGATTGTGCGCAGCCTACAAGTCCTGGTGATGAGTGCTCTATCACTTTATTTGGTAGGCATCACTACTTTTCGCATAAATGAGAATTTATGATTTTTACGATTTTCAGTGTGTGTTAGCCCACGAATTTCTCGAGATTTGATTGACCATCTCCATTCAATCCCAAATTTTGGTTATGCGCAGCCTACAAGTCCTAGTGACGTGCGCTATATGACTTGATTTGGTCGGCATCACTATTTTTCGCATAAATGAGAATTTACAATTTTCAAGATTTTCTGTGTGTGTTAGCCCACGAATTTCTTGAGATTTTATAGACCGTCTCCGTTCGGCCACAACATTTGGCTGTATGTAGCGTATAAGGGCTGGTGACGAGCGCTCTATCACTTTATTTGGTCGACATCACTATTTTTTCTATAAATGTGAATTTACGATTTTCAAGATTTTCGGTGTGTGTTAGTCCACGGATTTCTCGAGATTTCATTGACCGTCTCCGTTCGGCCCCAAATTTGGGTTGTGCGCAGCCTACAAGGCCTGATGACGAGCTCTATATCACTTTATTTGATCGGCATCACTGTTTTTCGCATAAATGAGAATTTACGATTTTTAAACTTTTCGGTGTATATTAGCCTATTGATTTCTCGAGATTTGATTGACCGTCTCCATTTGGCCCTAAATTTTTATTTTGCGCAGTTTGCAAGGCCTGGTGACGAGCGCTATATCACTTTATTTGGACGGCATCACTATTTTTCGCATAAATGTGAATTTATGATTTTCAAGATTTTCAGTGTGTTAGCCCAGTGATTTCTCAAGATTTGATTGACCGTCTCCGTTCGGCCTCAAATTTTGGTTGTGCTGTAATGCCCTGGAAGCTCAATATCAATATTCGGGACATAAATCAAAAAATCTGAAAAACTGCAGAAAAGTTGCAGAACGACCAACCTGATGGGTCGTTAAAGGACCCAATGACTCGTCAGGTCAACCGTGAGAAGGATACCAAGATGATGAGTTAGTGTTCCCAATGGAAAACTTCATGGGTCGTGGTCAGACCCCATAACTCGATGAGTCACTCGTTGCCAGGCTAGAATCCAGAAACTTGAGAAGTTAGCAGTGTACTTGACGGATGGTCACCACGAGGCATCGTCCATAAGAACAACTCGATGAGTGACTCGCTACCAGCCTTGTATTATTCTCCCAGGGGGCCAAACAGTGTGGTTGACGGCTGGTGACCACGAGTCGTGTCCAGTGACCATGACTCGTTAAGTCACACGTGGTCACCTACTAAAGATTTCAGGCAGTGCACCTGACGGGCATGACCACGAGTCGTCTTCAGACGCCACGACTCGTTAGGTCACCCATTAGGGGCACCTGACAGTTTTTCTCTAGAAATTTCTAAGGGATATTAAGTAATTTTCCATTCTCCCAAGCATTAAACCACATCGTTTTGACTTCGGTTTCAGACATTTTAGTGGGGGTAATGGGTCCTTTTCCTCATTCCCCACTCAAGCACTCAGAAAATAGACCGTAAGTTCTCTCAGGAATTCTCAGAGCAAGAACTAGTGCAGCCTTCTTCTCCTCAATTTCTCAAGATTTTTCGTGGGTTCTTCATCAGGTATGTGGGGTTTTAGTAAGGGGATTTTCCTTCCCTTGCATCCCCAAAGTCCTCATCAATTTCTTCTATCAGTTTTAAGCCTTGAGCTTTCGAGTATGAGAAGCATTCATGTTTATTTTCGTTGATTTCACTTAGAACGATGTTTATACTTATTGTTAATATAATCTTCATCAGTTCCTCATCAAATTGTCAGTATTATTACAAAAGTGAACTTAAGCCCTAACTTTTGAGTAATGATTTTACTTGTTAAATTCCCTCTAGTGAATGAAGAATTCTTTGGGTGAAATTCCTATAATTTTCTTGCTTTATATAGGTGTTAAGTAATATCCCATGAATTAGAATGACTTTAGTACATCGAATGAAATTCTCTATTAGCTTCTTAGTAATTTAGTCAGTTAGAACACATAATTCTATCAGTCTAGTCTCAGTCAGAATCAGATCAGTCTAGCTTCAGTCAAATTTTAGCAACCTCAATGTTGTCGAGAAAACATCAACTGATCAGTTTGACTCCAGTTTATTTTAGTAGATCAGTTTAGGTGTTCCAATGGGAGTAGAACTTAACATCGAGCGGGCTGGGGTTCCAGCGCACCCAGATTCCCAGAACTACGTTGCCAGTGTAGGTTTCAATATTACTTGGCCTGATTGGCCCCAGACATTTTTGTGATCACTCAGTTCATTCCTTTATACCCTGGCAAGGTATATTGAGTCCTACCGGTGGGGTGTATACATCGGACTCCATGTCTAGCTCACGTGGTTATATAACGGTTATAGACTCTCCCACTAGTCAGTCCAGTCCAGTATCAGAATAAGCAGTTCAGTTCAATATAGTATCTCAGATTCAGTGTTTCAGACTTAGGGCATTCCCTTGACCATCAGACAGGGTCGTCTTGACCATTTCAGATTATATAAGTAGTTCAGTTCAGTTTACCTGTTGGTCATGGCGTGTCATTGCAGTTCAGACTTTATATTCAGTATGTTTCTCCCACTTACTCAGTACATTCAAAGTACTTACGCATGTTTTCATGCTGTATCGTTTCATGATACATCTGCAGGTTCTCAGATTCAGCACAGATAGTTACTTCAGTTTTAGAGCATTCCATTTCAGCAGATCAGAGTGTGAGCCCTCATCATTCGAGGGACTTATTTATTTACTTCAGTTGGATATAGTTTTGTATAGACTTAGAGTTAGCCGGGGGTCTGTCCCAGCAACTCCTCAGTAGTTGGCTTTCAGACCAGACTTGTCTTTCAGAATCGTATTTCAGATATATTATTTCTTTCTCTACTTTCAGTCTTTACGTTTTCTTAAATTTATAAACTTGTTATTTAAAAGTTCCATTGTGCATGTTTACTCAGAATGCTAGTGTATGATAGAATAGAGGATGACGTGGGGTCACTTGTGGCTTCAAATACCCTGTTAAGTCCAGGGTGGAGGCTCAGGGCATGACATGTGCTCAGCCTACAAGGCCTATTGACGAGCTCTCTATCACTTTATATTTGGACGGCACCACTATTTTTCGCACAAATGAGAATTTACGATATTCAAGATTTTCGATGTGTGTTAGCCCACGGATTTCTCGAGATTTTGATTGACCATCTCCGTTCAGCCCCAAATTTTGGTTGTGTGCAGCCTACGAAGCCCGATGACTAGCGCTCTATCACTTTATTTAGTCGGCATTACTATTTTTTTCATAAATAAGAATTTACGATTTATACGATTTTCGGTGTATGTTAGCCCACAAATTTATCGAGATTTGATTGACCGTCTCCGTTTGGCCCCAAATTTAGGTTGTGCGCAGCCTACAAGGCATGGTGATGAGAGCTCTATCACTTTATTTCGTCGGCATCACTATTTTTCGCATAAATGAAATTTACGATTTTCAAAATTTTCGGTGTGTGTTAGCGCACAGATTTCTTGAGATTTGATTAACTGTCTCTGTTCGGCCCCAAATTTTGGCTGTGCCTAGCCTAAAGGCCTGGTGATGAGCGCTTTATCACTTTATTTGGTCGGCATTACTATTTTTCATATAAATGAGAATTTACGATTTTCAAGATTTTCGGTGTGTGTTAGTACACGGGTTACTCGATATTTGATTGACAGTCTCCGTTCGGCCCTATATTTTGGCTGTGCGCAGCGTACGAGTCCTGTTCACAAGCGCTCTATTACTTTATTTGGTCGGCATCAGTATTTTACGCATAAATGAGAATTTACTATTTTCACAATTTTCAGTGTGTTAGCCCACGGATTTCTCGAGATTTGAATGATCATCTCCGTTCAGCTTCAAATTTAGGCTGTGTGCAGCCTACAAAAACTATTGACAAACACTATATCACTTTATTTGGAAGACATCACTATTTTTCGCATAAATAAGAATTTACAATTTTTAGAATTTTTGGTGTGTGTTAACCCATGGATTTCTCGAGATTTGATTGACCGTCTCCAATTCGGCCCCAATTTTTGGTTGTGCGCAGCCTACAAGGCCTAGTGACTAGTGCTCTAATATTTTATTTGGTCGGCATCACTATTTATCGCATAAATGATAATTTATGATTTTCACAATTTTTGGTGTGTATTAGCCCACGAATTTCTCAAGATTTGATTGACCATCTCTATTCGGTACTAAATTTTGACTGTGCATGGCCTAGAAGGCATGGTGGTGAGTTCTCTATCACTTTAGTTGGTCGGTATCATTATTTTTAGCACACATAAGAATTTATGATTTTTTAGATTTTCGGTGTGTGTTAGGCCACGGATTTCTCGAGATTTGATAGACCGTCTCCGTTCGACCCCAAATTTTGGTTGTGTAGCCTACAAGTCCTAATGATGAGCTCTCTATTATTTTATATGGTCGGCATCACTATTTTTTGCATAAATAAGAATTTACGATTTTCAAGATTTTCAGTGTGTGTTAGTCCAAGAATTTCCCAAGATTTAATTGACCGTCACCGTTCGGCCCAGTATTTTTGCTGTGTGCAGCCTACAAGGCCTGGTGACGAGCGCTCAATCACTTTATTTGGTCAGCATCACTATTTTTTCACATAATTGTGACTTTACAATTTTTACAATTTTCCATCTGTGTTAGCCCACGAATTTATCGAGATTTGATTGTCCGTCTTCGTTCGTCCCTAAATTTTGGCTGTGCGCAGCCTACAAGGCCTGGTGATGAGCACTCTATCACTTTAGTTGAATGGCATCACAATTTTTCATATAAATGTGAATTTATGATTTTCACAATTTTTGGTGTGTGTTAGCCCACAGATTTCTTGAGATTTGATTGTCCGTCTCCGTTCTGCCCCAAATTTTTGTTGTGCGCAGCCTACAAGTCCTGGTGATGAGCGCTCTGATCACGGGCAAAAATACTATGTCCGAGATACGCTTTATGACTTAAATTAGTCTTGTTTATCTAAATTATTTTATACATTTTCATTTAAGTTTATATGAATGTGAAGATATGTACTAACCAACATGATTAGTCCTTGTTTTGTAGGTTTCAAGCATTTTGAGGAACTAATTCATAAGTTGGTGAAGTAGAGGAATGGAGTCGGGAGCAAATGGCGGAAGTCGGCAGAGAAGCACACCTTGGCAAGGCTGGCCACGCCAGGCAGCATGTCACGCTGTGCCACGCCTATGCCAGGTGCACGAGAGAAGGTAGCATACAGGCAGGCGAGCTGCACGCCAGCACCGTGCCACACCAGGCCAACTGCGCGCCAGCAGCATGCCATCGCGCTGCTTGAGCAGCGTGCCACGCCGGGCATCGCGGCAAGAAGGCTGCCTAGGGTCGATTTTGGGTGATTTCCAGAAAGCCTTCGTGTTACCTCCGTGTCACGGAGGCAGTGCTCCGCGATACACTCCGTGACACGGAGCCATTCCACGACAGGCTAAATTAAGCACGTTCTCCATTTACTATAAATAGGACCCTTAGCTCCTAATTCCATTGGGTCACGATTTTATTCTGGAAAACTACCTAGGAGTGAAGGGAGAAGTGGGAGAACTCATCTAGGGTTTGGCAAATTCCCTTCTCATCTACCAAATTCATGTAAGTATGTTAGTTTAGTATTAGTTAATTGTAGTTTTACGAACATGAATGGCAAGAACCCTTCCTCTAGGGTTGAAGCCATGAATTATGATTGTGATTTTATGAAATTGTTTTGGAATTAAGTTATTGATTGTTGTTTTCGTCTTGCATTCTCGATTGTTGGTTGTTTTTATGATTGGTCACCATGAAAGCATATTTGTTAGCTTGAGTAATAGCTTGAGAAGGCATTACCTAGGTCAGGACATGAGAATGTGAGGAGCATGTTTGTATCTCGGGAGAGATTTTTGTGTCAGAATAGAAATATACCTAACACCGTGCTTGGTTGAAACACGGGGGTTATGAAAGACCAACTTGGGATGTCACATCACCACTCGAAGAAGTAGTTGTGAGGCTAAGTTGAGTTAAATGGTTAGACGCACGAAAGTCCCTAATTGTCTCCCTGTAAACCACAACATAATTGATTGCCTGCGACTAGAAATTAAACTCCTCGCTCACAATGATGCAGTGAGGCTAGCTTGTCGTGTTTAGAGGCTCGAAAGACCATAAACATGCAATTCTAATTATGTGAAATAACAATTGATAGTTCCATGCTTAACCCATTGCAAATCGTAGTATCGCTTGATTAATTGGTTTCAACTCTATGTTGCTCCTAGAGTAAATTCAGAATATTTCGTTGACCCAAACTTAGACTTAATTAATCTCAATAGAAAATGTCTATAACCAACACTTGAGGTTTTTAAGATCACACTAGAAATGGATAGTTAGAGGAATGGGTCCAGTCCCTGTGGGTTCGACAATCCGGTTCTTAAAAAGAGCCACTATATTACTTGCACGACCCCTACACTTGCGAACGCGTGATTGAGGGCACGACAAGTTTTTGGCGCCGTTGCCGGGGACTGGCAATTGGTGAATATGTCTTAAGTGTTAATTTACTGTATTTTTATTCTCTTAGTGTTGACAACTTGGTCTTAGCCTGTATTTTGCAGATTTAATCTCTGTTAAACACTGGCAAGAGACAAGGAGCTGGTGGACTCGTATATAGAGCCAGAAAGAATATTTCATAGTAAGCAGAGAGAAGCTCTAGAAAGAAAGCTGCAGTTGCTCAGACAAACGATCATGGAGCAACAACAGAATCCACCGGTAGTACGGGCAATCTTAGTGCCCGAAGAAGTAGCAGCTCGGCCGGTTCGCGAGGTGGCAATCCCACATGCTAATAATGTCACATCTAGCATCCGGAAACCTGAGCCAGGAGGGAGGTTCGAACTTAAGCAGAATATGGTGCAATTGTTGCACACTAGCGGGCAATTTACAGGTCTCCCTCATGAAGATCCACAGCAGCATCTCCAAAAATTTTTGGAGATAAGTGGCACTTACATCCCCGCTGGAGTGTCATCAGATTATGTCCGGCTTACATTGTTCCCATTTTCACTATTGGGAGAAGCCAAGAGGTGGTTGAAAGCTGAGCCACCGAATTCTATTTGTACGTGGGATGATCTTGCGAGGAAATTCTTGATACGGTTTTTTCCCTCCGGTAAAACAGCAAGACTTAGAAGTCAGATTCTAAGTTTCAAACAGAGGGAGGGAGAGAATTTATATCAGGCTTGGGAGAGATTCAAGTCCATGTTGCGGGATTGTCCTCATCATCATCAGTCCAATGATGTGCTGGTGCATACTTTTATAGAGGGTTTGGAACCCCATACAAAAATATTGCTAGACTCAGCAGCTGGGGGACAAGCGCTGAAGAAAACTTATGAGGAGCTGTATACCTTGTTGAACCGTATTTTGCAGGGCAATCCGGAATGGAATGCTGATTCGTCAAGAGGCGGGACAAGGAAAGCAGCAGGAGTGCTAGAAGTGGATGGGTTTACAGCTATTGCTGCACAGATAGCTGCACTACAAAATCAACTTAACACCCACTTCAGCAACATGACAATGAACCAGCCTCAAGCCCCAGTTAATGCAGTGCAACAGATGTGGTGTGAAGTGTGCGGAAGCAGTGAGCAGTCAGCTGAGTGTTATGGAGCAAACCCTAACTAGGTAAACTTTGTGGAAAATGTACAAAGGAACAACCACCAACAGTATGGTAATAGCTACAATTCCAATTGGAGGAATCACCCAAATTTCTCCTGGGGTAGCAACAACCATCAAGGGCAGAGTTCGGGTCAGGGTGTGCAAAGGAACCAAGGAGGGCAGCAGAATTATCAAGCACAATTCGGAAACAACAATGCACCTCCTCCACCACCATCACCCAGCATTGAGGAGATGTTCAAGACCATAATAGCTAACCAAGCTCAATTGCAGGCTGACTATGTGAAATTGGCAGCCGAAGTGAAAAACAACCAGTTAGCTACCAAGGCACTTGAATATCAATTTGGGCAATTTGCTGGAGCCCAAAACACCAGGCCTAGAGGAGGACTTCCGAGCGACACAGATCCCAATCCCAAGCAGGTGAATGCAGTGACCACAAGGAGTGGTTTGCAGCTGAAAGAGGTGGAACCAGAAAGACCACCTCAACAATCGGGAGCAGCAGAAGTCGAGAGGGAGCAAAATACTGAGAGGGGGAAGACTAAGGAAGCTGAATCAGAAAGACCACCACCCCCGTTCCCTCAACGATTAAAGAAACACAAGGAGGAAGCGTGTTTCAAGAAATTCATGGAGGTGCTGAAACAGGTACGTATTAACTTACCTCTTGTTGATGTTTTGCAGGGAGTGCCGAAATATGCCAAGTATATAAAGGACATCGTGGCAAACAAAAGTCGGTTGACTGAGTATGCTACGGTGGCTCTAACGGAGGAGTGCACTTCCAGGATTCAAAACCGACTGCCCACAAAGCTCAAAGACCCTGATGGCATTGTGGAGGACGTTCTGGTGCAAGTTGGCTCCCTGATTTTCCCGGTAGATTTTGTCGTGCTGGATTTTGAACCAGACACGGAAGTCCCATTTATTTTGGGACGTCCCTTCTTGGCAACCGGGAAAGCACTGATTGACGTAGCTGCGGGGCAGCTAACAATGCGCGCACACGACAAGGTGGAAGTGTTCGATGTGTACAAGGCGCCCAAGCTCCCAACTGTGTACGAAGAACTCTCAGTGATCAATGTGATTGATCAAGGCGATGATGAGCAGAGGAAGGATTCACGAGAGTTATTGGGAAAACCACCGGAATGGTGTAAGCACTACTGGGGGGAGGACGGTGATCGAGAGAAATCGTCCATCACCCTAGAGGACAACTGAGCTTAACAACATCGAGCCGCGATGGTAAACCAGGCGCTGCACGGGAGGCAACCCGTGAAAAATTTTTCTCTTTGTAAAGTGTGAATAGATTTTTCTTTTTCTTTTTCTTGATTAACTACAAAATTTTTAGTTTTTGTTGTTGTTTTTATTTTTAGTTAGAGTGAAACCTATAATTCTAACAAATTTCGTGTAGTGAGATGAATTGCAGGTCAAACGGAGGAAAATATGCACAGAATCGCATAGGAAAATTCGAGGTATGAAAATTAACAAAAAGTGGCAAAACAGTGAGCTAGGGCGATAGCTCCGTGTCACAGAGGAGGACCTCCGCATTACCCTCCGTGACACGTTGAGGTATAAATTCGAAATTTTTAAAAAAATTCCAGAACAGGCTCGCGACAGCTCCGTGTTACGGAGGCAGTGCACCGCGATGCACTCCGTGACACGTTGCCGTGTATATCGCGATGGGTCACACCGGATCTCCGGGTGACCCGCGCGATTTTCCCACTTTTAAACCCCGAAACCCCCTCACTTTTCCTTATTTTTCACTCACTCCGCGACCAAACTCCCTAAAACCCATCCCCCTTCAACGTGACACGGAATAGGCCAAGAAAATCATTGAGTTTTCTTCAATTCTTCAACTTCAAGGTATGTTCTTCGATTCCATCTCATTTCTTGTCGATTTTCTTTGATATTGAGCATGTGAGGTGAGCTAAGTTGCCCTAAGTAGAAATTAATCATGAATTCAATTGAATTGTTGTTGACGAATGTTCGGAATATCATTATGATTGCTTGAACTCGTTAATTACATAACTTAATCGAATTTTCTTGATATCATCATTTCTAGGGCTTGTTTTGAATTTGAAGTGGAAAAATGTAGTGAACTTGTGAAATTCATGTCGGGATGTACATGTTGAGTGAGATGAGTCGATGTGCTAGTTGTTATCATGTTAAAAGACCGACGGATTCTCGGGTTAGGGGAATATTGAAATTTTCAAGAATTGGGTTGGTTGTATAGGTTCATGTAGATAAATTCTTGTTGTTTTCGTTTCTTTGTTTTTTTTCTTGCTAAGTGCGATGGATTAAAAGGTTATCGATGGTAATGATTGTGGTTAGCTATACGAAGTCTGAGCAGTACATATTATATATACCATCGAATTCTTCGTATGGACTAAGCATGTTTGTATAGTTGGTTGTTTATGTGTGTAAATAAAGATGATCTTGCCGGTATGTTGTAACTGTAGCTAAGGACTAAGTGTGGGGTAGCCTAGTTTAACCCGACCTTAGTCGAAGTTAATATTCATTGGCTTAACATTGATCTTGTCTACTTGGGTTGACAGGTAAAATGGCAAGCAGGCAAGAAAAAGGGAAAGGCGCATCAATATCTGGCGCCGGAAGAAAGCGAATCAGACTAGGCACAGCAGTCCCAGCAGCACCAGCGGTTCCACGCGGCCAACGCCGCCAATACGGAACCAGGTGGGTGACGGATGAGGGGAAGAAGTGGTACACAAAGCACAAAGAAAACAAGTACTTCCCCGAGGAACATATAGCACGGGAACCGTTGGCACAGGAGTTCCCTAGGATTGTACACCGGATCGAGGCAGCTGGGCTCAACTTCATCTTTGAAGAGCCCAAGGAATGTAACTTGCACCTGATTCGGGAATTCTATGCCAATTGGAACCCGACTCTAAGAAGTCACACCATAAAAATCAGACGGAAAATAGTCACATTTGAGCCCCACCACCTCAATGCTATCATAGGGGAGCGGGACACAGATGCCCACGTGCTTCGACAGTTGAACATCACTCCACCGTATGCGGATATCAGACGCACCTTGTGTGGGACCCGATCGACAGCTAGATGGAGCATACACAAAGAGAGGGGCTACCATCAGACTTTGCCCTATTCACAGATGAACAGGGAAGCCAGAATATGGCTTAAGATCATCTGTTCCTGCCTAATCCCGGGGGTACATATGAAAGATGTAACCCGGGATCGTGTATGCCTGGTGTACGCCCTGATGAAATGGCTGGAGATCAACGTGGGGGCGGTGATTATCTCCGTCATGAAGAGAGCCCGGTTGCATCAGGGGAACAGGTACGACTTTGGTAGACTACTCACCACCTTCCTTAGGGGCCTAGATGTCGAGGAAGAGGCCCTTGATTATATCCCGCAGATGGAGCGGCGGGCCTTAGATGTCACTAAAACTAAGGCACCCGACACCACCCACGGGCCAGTGCTTACACTTGGCGAGCGACATGCTCGTGATGATCAGTATATGGCTCGCATGTACGGGATGCAGATGCTCCAGCTGAGGATAGGCGGGAGGCCGGCGACAGAGGAGAAGTTCTGGCAGCTCGAGCTAGACTACCCTTTCAGCGAGAATGCCAGGGCTCTATACCGAGTGAGGCCAGCATTTTTAGAGCCCACAGATGATGATGTCCCCACAGACGAGGAGACACGTCGGGAGGATTCCGATGTGGAGTTCGATGATGACGACGGGGGTGATTCAGACATGGGAGATGCAGCAGCAACACCTGATGAAGAAGTGGAGTACTTTGATTGATCAGGGAGTTCCACCACCCAATTTTTGTGCTATTTTAACTTTTGTGAACACTGGGGATAGTGTTCGAGATAAGTGTGGGGTGGGAGTAGTTAGGTGCTGGCTGTGTTGTTATGTATATATTCTAATCTGTTGTCGTGCCTGTGAAATTTTGTTGTTCCCTGTGATTTGTGAATTGTTAAGTTGTTGTTCTGTATTGTAAATATATGTGAAACTGATGTGTGTTGCTGAATGTTGCTAGATGATTTTGTACATATGTTTGTTAATCGAAATGATCGATATTTTTAAAAAAAAAAATTCAATTCTTGGGTTTCTCGGCGTTTGTTTTTGGTTCTTTTATCGAGAATGGTCCCATTGAACCGAAGTCATAGTTAGTGACTGTTCCCTATGATAGATGGATGACGACCGTCTTAAGGGAAATGTAGTCGTTAGGAGTAGGTTTTTCAATTATTTTTCAGTTGTTTTTCTTTTGTGGGTTGCATCCCAAAACCTGTAGTTACTGTATGGTTGCGGAATTATGGTTGCGTATCTTACGTGATATTTGTAATGCAAAGGTGATTCGTATGAAAGCATGCAACTCTATAAATATGTTGAGATACCTAGGCCATAGAGTTCGATTCAGTGTGATTGAGGCTTAATGTTTGAATTCCTGTAATTAGCTGATTGAAGAGTCTGTGAATACATCTGGAATTGAGCATGTGCAATAAGTGTGAAGTGAGGTTTTGTTATTCCATGCTATTGTGAAGTGTCTAGAACTTGCCTGGTGTGTGTACAAAACGAAATGAAGGAGGTGTATTGTAGGAGAGGATGTAGGCATTTCTTTGTTTTAACTGAAAGCTTCTATTTTTCATTGTCGTACCCACCTTGATTGTATACCCTAGTCAGCCCGTTGAGCCTTTAGCCTATTATTTTTTCTTTTGTCAAAAAGTGTAAACCGAGCTTAATCCTTTCTTTTCATTAGCCGTAAAGTCTATACAAAACTCTTAAGCGCTTAAGAAGAGAAAATCATTTTCCCAAAGTGGCAAAAGAGTGAGAATGGTGAAAAGAAAAGAAAAGCAGAGTGATAGAAGAAAAGAAAAGGTTGAAGGTGCACTTGTTATAAATAAACTATAATGAAGGTGCAGCAATAATCTTTGTTGTTGTGTCAAGGGTGCTTCATAAGATGGGCCAAACTAAAGAAAAACCTCAAGAATGGGAGGATGAAAAAGGAAAAAAGAAACAATGTCCATGAGTTAATGGGATGTGTTGAAAAGGCGCTTAAGGATGCTAGTGGCTATTATTGGCTAACCCAATATTTACTAGTTCTGTAGCTTCCATTACAACCAGTTAAAGTCCTACGTGATCTTACATCGCACTTCTTTATATTAGTGGAGTAATACACTAAGGGCAAGCTTATGGGTAATGACATGATGCATGTGAAGTCTTTTGGGAGAGAGAGCGAAATTGTGTTTTCATGCCCCTGCTTGAAATTTTGTGAGTTCATATGAGCAACAAGGGGAAGACTCTCTTGTATTGTGAGGGCACATGCTTGATGAGAGATTAATTTTCGTGTCGGATATCTTGATCAGCTGATTTGCATGAGTTTGCCAATATCGAGAGTCGATTCTTAAGTCTAGGAGGTCTTGATGTATTGAAGGTCATTGCATTGATAGGACCATGCTTGTTTTCTTGATGATTTGCTATATTGAATAATCGGTATGACCGTAGCCTGAATTGTCGAACCAAAGTAGCGAGGTTGGGATGTAAATTGCATGAGGTGTAAGATTGTTGTTCGAGGACGAACAAGGATTTAAGTGTGGGGTAAGTGATCTTGGGCAAATTTATATGCCCAAGTGATACTCAAGGGTGTCATTTTAGCCTTGTTTATCTATCAATGTGTATACATTCTCATGTAATTAGTAATAAAATGTGAATTTATGCTAACCAACATGATTAGCATTGTTTTGCAGGTAAAATGTAATTTTGGGAAGCTTAAATGCATGTTGGAAGAGATCGGGGTTGGACTCGGATGCGAGCAAGGGACAAGGCATTGGAAAGCATAAAATAAAGGGGCTCCGCGATGGAGCCGTGTAACGTTGCTGTCACGGAGGCCTTCTGCCTGGATAGGGAATTTTCGCCCAATTTCCAGAGAGGGTACGCGATAGGTCCGTGGCACGGTAGCATGGCTACGCGTTGCACGCCGTGCCACGTTGGGCCTTATTCCCTGGACCCCCAGTTTCCAGTGAAGGTCCGCGTCGGTAGCGTGTCACGGAGGAAGTGCTCCGCGATGCACTCCGTGACACGTTGCTTGTTATTCCGGGAAAAATTCCCACCAGTATAAATAGAACATTTAGGTTCATTTTTCAATATTCTGACTTGGTGGAGCAAGAACGTGGGTTACAGGCAGTTGAGGGGACGAAATTATCAAGGTTTTTCTCTCTTTCCTTCTCCTTGTATTCAATTGCTTGTATGTTTAACACTCATTTAACGATGTTTAATCCACAAATGAGTGGCTAATTCCTCTTCTTGCTAAGGTTATGAACACTTGTAATGAAATGTGATCATTGATTCTTTGGTTTTTCATCTTTTCTTCCATGGTTGTTCTATTGATTCTTGTTCTTACTGCATTAATTGTGGCCTACGTTAATGTATATCTAAAAAGTTCGGTTTCACTTGAGAGAGCACGAAATTGGAAAGTTGTGAATTAATAGGATATGATCCTTTCTTGGTTTGGGAAAATTGGGAATTGATTTACTTTCAGGATAGACATATACCTGAAAGTCGTATTAGTCAAATTAGGAACCGGGTTTGTATGGCTAGAACATGAATTGCATTTAATCACAGAAATGTAGGTGGATGGTTCATGATTCTTAAGTGGGGTTAAATACGAAAGTTGTAATCCCTTGGCAATAGTTCTTGACTAGCAACCTGAGGAAAAGACTAACCAAATTATGTCGATAATTAATTTCATTACATGTTCGTTTAACCTCAGCATGCTCACATCCATAGTTCAGACTCACATTAGATAGTTGTTTTAGATTTAGCATAAAAATTATAAATCAAATTATCAAACTTTTGGTTACGCTGTTGTCTGCATTTTTAGAATTATAATATAGTACACTTGAGCAGATTGCACTTCATCCCAATCCCTGTGGGATCGATACTTGGCTTACTTAAGCCACTTTACTACTTGTTCGACCACGTGCACTTGCGTGTAGTTATATACCCAACAAACAGTCCGAACAAGTTTTTGCAAAAACTTGTCGTGCCCTCAATCACGCATCCGCAAGTGTACGGGTCGTGCAAGTAATATAGTGGCTCTTTTTAAGAACCGGATTGTCGAACCCACAGGGACTGGACCCATTCCTCTAACTATCCATTTCTAGTGTGATCTTAAATACCTCAAGTGTTGGTTATAGACATTTTCGATTGAGATTAATTAAGTCTAAGTTTGGGTCAATGAAATATTCTGAATTTACTCTAGGAGCAACATAGAGTTAAAACCAATTAATCAAGCGATACTACGATTTGCAATGGGTTAAGCATGGAACTATCAATTGTTATTTCACATAATTAGAATTGCATATTTATGGTCTTTCGAGCCTCTAAACACGGCAAGCTAGCCTCACTGCATCATTGTGAGCGAGGAGTTTAATTTCTAGTCGCAGGCAATCAATTATGTTGTGGTTTACGGGGAGACGATTAGGGACTTTCGTGCGTCTAACCATTTAACTCAACTTAGCCTCACAACTACTTCTTCGAGTGGTGATGTGACATCCCAAGTTGGTCTTTCATAACCCTCGTGTGTCAACCAAGCACGGTGTTAGGTATATTTCTATCCTGACACAAAAATCTCTCCCGAGATACAAACATGCTCCTCACATTCTCATGTCCTGACCTAGGTAATGCATTCTCAAGCTATTACTCAAGCTAACAAATATGCTTTCATGGTGATCAATCATAAAAACAACCAACAATCGAGAATGCAAGACGAAAACAACAATCAATAAATTAATTCCAAAACAATTTCATAAAATCACAATCATAATTCATGGCTTCAACCCTAGAGGAAGGGTTCTTGCCATTCATGTTCGTAAAACTACAATTAACTAATACTAAACTAACATACTTACATGAATTTGGTAGATGAGAAGGGAATTTGCCAAACCCTAGATGAGTTCTCCCACTTCTCCCTTCACTCCTAGGTAGTTTTCCATAATAAAATCGTGAACCAATGGAATTAGGAGCTAAGGGTCCTATTTATAGTAAATGGAGAACGTGCTTAATTTAGCCTGTCGTGGAACGGCTCTGTGTCACGGAGTGTATCGCGGAGCACTGCCTCCGTGACACGGAGGTAACGCGAAGGCTTTCTGGAAATCACCCAAAATCGACCCTAGGCAGCTTTCTTGCCGCGATGCCCGGCGTGGCACGCTGCTCAAGCAGCGCGATGGCATGCTGCTGGCGCGCAGTTGGCCTGGCGTGGCACGGCGCTGGCACGCAACTCGCCTGCCTGTATGCTACCTTCTCTCGTGCGCCTGGCATAGGCGTGGTACAGCGCTGGGCACGGCACACACACAACGTGACATGCTGCCCTGCGCGGCCAGCCTTGCCAAGGTGTGCTTCTCTGCCGACTTCCGCCATTTGCTCCCGACTCCATTCCTCTACTTCACCAACTTATGAATTAGTTCCTCAAAATCCTTGAAACCTACAAAACAAGGACTAATCATGTTGGTTAGCACATATCTTCACATTCATATAAACTTAAATGAAAATGTATAAAAAATAACTTAGATAAACAAGACTAATTTAAGTCATAAAGCGTATCTCGGGCATACTATTTTTGCCCGTGATCACAACCCCACACTTAAAGCCTTGTTCGTCCTCGAACAACCTTTTACATATCATGCATATGGAGACTCCCACATAACTAATTTAGCAAGACAATTCAAGTCGCGGCTATAATGATTACGTAAGATAACAAGCTACAAATAGAGCATGCACGGTTTGATCATTGAAATGAAGTACAACTATGTTAAGACTTCTTAACCTCAAGAATCGACTCTCGATCTTACCAAACTCATGCAAATCAACTGATTAAGAAATACCACATGAATTATATCCTTCATTCAACATGTGCCCTCACGGAAAGAGAGTTACCCAATTTCACACGCAAAAACAATTTTTAAATCACAACATGTGTGGGTACATGAATAGAATTACGCTCACTCTCACAAAGAATTCACATGCATCATGTAATGACCCATAAGCTTGCCCTTAGTGTTTTATCCCACTAATTTAAGGATGTTTGAATGTAAGATCAAGTAGGGCTTTTTAGGTTGTAATGTAACTCAGGTGCGGGTAGATACTATTATGGCCAGTAATAGTGACTATCTTTCCTAAGAGCTTTTAATACATCACGCCCTCATTACGAACTTCCCTTCCCTTACTTCACCTTTTTCCTCTTTTCAAATATGAACCGAAGACTGAACCTTGATATACCCAGAACAATACATTTTTGTTACCACGAGATATATTGGCAGCCGCCGATCATTTGATTGGGCTGAAATTTGGAATGGGTGCACTTGACGATATGAATCATTTGAAAAATAAGCATATTCTTTCTGTAGCATTTCTTTTTCCTCTTATGTTCCCCCTTTCTTTAGGCACTTTTAGCTTATTAGTAAGGAGCTCTATAAATAATTTTACATTAATTTGTTTTCTTACTCCTTACTAATAATCAACCATTTTCACACAAGTGCACCTTTGTCCTTTTCTCACTTCTACAACTTGCTACTTTTCCTTTCTTTTCATTCTTCTCACTCCTTTACTCCGGATTTTTTTTCATTTCACTCAAGCGCTTAGGAGCTTTGGATTAAACACAAGGCTAATGAAAGAAAAAGGATTAAGCTTATGTTGCAGCTGTCAAAGAATAGGTTCGAGGCTCAACGGGGCTACTAGGATTAATCTTTCCGGGTAGGTAAAATGAGGGATAAACATTTGGTTCATTCAAAGAAATGCCTAAATCATCTCCTATAATTCACATCCTTCATTTCGTTTTATAAACACACCAGGTAAGTTCTAGACAATCCACAATAGCACAGAATACTCAAAAACCTTACACTCATGGCACATGCTCAAATCAAGACACATTCAGTAGACTCTTACTCAGCTAATCACAAGAATTCAAAATTAAGCTTCAATCATATTGAGTCAAATTCAAGAGCCTAAGTGTCTCAAACAAAGTTATACATTTTCATACTTCACACTAAACATACGTGCATCTTACAATCACGTATAGCAATCACCGCTCCTCTAGTGGCCAAGAATGGCCGTCCCAAGATCAGGGGTACCTGGTCATCAACCTGAAAATCTAAGACAATAAAATCAGCAGGTATAATGAACTTACCTACTTTGATGAGAAGGTCCTCTATTATTCCATCAGGTGTCACTCGTGACTTGTCAGCCAGCTGCAGCATCAACCTTGTCGGCCTCGGTTTTCCCAACCCCAGGGTGTTGAATAAGGATAGGGGCATTAGATTGACTGCTTCCCCTAAGTCACACAAAGCTCGTAGCACCTCAGCTTTACCAATTTGTATGAGGAGGGTAAAACTCCCTGGGACTTTGAGCTTCTTTGGCATTTAGCTCAATACCCTGTGACTGCACTCCTCAGTCAGTGCTACAGTCTGAACGTCCACCAATCTAACTTTGTTCACCATCACGTCCTTCAAGTATTTAGCATACTTGGGCATTCC
This sequence comes from Datura wrightii, assembly GCA_035772735.1. Classification (NCBI taxonomy): domain Eukaryota; kingdom Viridiplantae; phylum Streptophyta; class Magnoliopsida; order Solanales; family Solanaceae; genus Datura; species Datura wrightii. The sequence goes on along the minus strand of JASDFA010000007.1, from coordinate 137,956,272 downwards.
CTGCAAGACATCAATAAGAGGCAAATTTATGTGAAGTTCTTTGAAGCTCTCAAAGAACTTTTTGAAGCATTCCTCTTCCTTGCTCTTTTTGAATTTCTGAGGGAATGGTGGTGGTGGTCTTTGTGCTGGCTGCAATGAAAGTTGCGCATTTTGTTGCCCAGCACTCTGATTATCTCCCATGTTAATGGGTGGTCCTGGTCTAACCAACTCCGGCTGCACCCCCTTTCTCAGCTCTTTTGGCATTGCATCAGCTAATTGCTTACCGCTTCTCAGACTGACGGCATTGATATGCCGGGGGTTAGGATCTGTGTCGCTAGGTAATCCCCCTTGTGATCTCATGTTTTGAGCAGCTGCTATCTGACCCACTTGTTTTTCAAGATTTCGGGTGGCCATTTGCTGATTCTTTAAGTCTATTGCCATCCTCGCCTGATTTTCCACTAACTGATTCTGGGTCTCCATAATTTTCTACAGTGTTTCCTCAATGCTGCTACTCAATTGCCCATCATTCTGCCTATTCTGCTGATACTGCTGTTGTTGAGGTTGCATATAATTCGGCTGTTGGTTTCCACCCCAAGAAAAATTCGGGTGGCCCTGCCAATTTCTGTTGTAACTGGTTCCAAAATTTTGATTATTGCGCTGCACATTACCAACAAAATTGATTGACTCCGGATTGGCTCCACAAGATTCTGCATTGTACCCAGTATTACCACAAATTTCACACCATCTCGGAGCTTGCTGAACTGCCTTAACCTGGCCCTGGTGTTGGTTCATACTCAGTTTATTGAACTGAGTCATCATCTGGTGCTGGAACGAAGCTAACTGTACTTCCAAGGCATTCAAACCATCTACTTCTATCAACCCTGATCTTTTTCCTGCCCCCCTCGATGACTCGATGTGCCACTCTGGATTTCCTTGTGCAATTCTTTTCAACAAGGTGTACAACTCATCATATGTCTTATCCAAGGCTTGCCCACCCGATGCAGAGTCTAGTAATATTTTTGTGTGTGGGTCTAGACTTTCTACAAAGGTATGAGCCAGCACTTCATTTGATTGCTGGTGATGGGGGCAGTCTCCCAACAATGACTTGAATCTTTCCCAAGCCATATATAAGTTCTCATCAGGCCTCTGCTTGAAACTGAGTATTTCACTTCTCAACCTTGCAGTTTTGCCTGAGGGGAAGAATCTGATAAGGAACTTCTTAGCCAAGTCATTCCATGAAGTTATGGAGTTCGGTGGCTCAGCCTTCAGCCACTTTTTCGCCTCTCCCAACAGTGAAAATGGGAAGAGGGTCATTCGAACATAATTTGTGGACACGCCGGTGGGGACGAACGTGTCACTAATCTCTAAAAAGCTCTGTAAGTGTTGTTGCGGGTCCTCATGTGCCATCCCAGTGAATTGACCACTAGAATGTAACAGCTGCACCATGTTCTGTTTAAGCTCAAAGTGCCCTCCAGGCTTCGGTTTACGGATGCTAGAGGTCACATTCGTCGCTAGTGGGATAGCCACTTCACGAACTGGTCTTGCTGCCATCTCTTCAGATGACAATTGTGTTTGTCCCGCGGGTAGTTGTTGTTGTACCTTTTCTTGAAGTCTCTTCAGCTTTTGCTCTAGAGCTACTCTCCTTCGCAAATGGATTTGACGTTCAGGTTCCAGCAACGGTTCCACAAGCTCTCTATTTCTAGCCAGCTCGGCAGGACAACCTGTCACCTGCAAATAAACAAACTAAGACCAAGTTTCTCAACACTTTAGGAAATTCAAAAATCACACAAAAATAGATAAATTATCAAAACTTCGCCGAGTCCCCGGCAACGGCGCCAAAAACTTGTTCGGACTGTTTGTTGGGTATATAACTATACGCAAGTGCACGTGGTCGAACAAGTAGTAAAGTGGCTTAAGTAAGCCAAGTATCGATCCCACAGGGACTGGGATGAAGTGCAATCTGCTCAAGTGTACTATATGTTAATTCTAAAAATGCAGACAACAGCGTAACCAAAAGTTTGATAGTTTGATTTATAATTTTTATGCTAAATCTAAAACAACTATCTAATGTGAGTCTGAACTATGGATGTGAGCATGTTGAGGTTAAACTAACATGTAATGAAATTAATTATCGACATAATTTGGTTAGTCTTTTCCTCAGGTTGCTAGTCAAGAACTATTGCCAAGGGATTAAAACTTTCGTATTTAACCCCACTTAAGAATCATGAACTATCCACCTACATTTCTGTGATTAAATGCAATTCATGTTCTAGCCATACAAACCCGGTTCCTAATTTGACTAATACGACTTTCAAGTATATTTCTATCCTGAAAGTAAATCAATTCCCAATTTTCCCAAACCAAGAAAGGATCATATCCTATTAATTCACAACTTTCCAATTTCGTGCTCTCTCGAGTGAAACCAGACTTTTTAGATATACATTAACGTAGGCCACACATTAATGCAGTAAGAACAAGAATCAATAGAACAACCATGGAAGAAAAGATGAAAAACCAAAGAATCAATGATCACATTTCATTATAAGTGTTCATAACCTCAACAAGAAGAGGAATTAGCCACTCATTTGTGGATTAAACATCGTTAAATGAGTGTTAAACATACAAGCAATTGAATACAAGGAGAAGGAAAGAGAGAAAACCCCTGATAATTTCGTCCCCTCAACTGCCTGTAACCCACGTTCTTGCTCCACCAAGTCAGAATATTGAAAAATGAACCTAAATGTTCTATTTATACTGGTGGGAATTTTTTTCGGAATAACAAGCAACGTGTCACGGAGTGCATCGCGGAGCACTGCTTCCGTGACACGCTACCGACGCGGACCTTCACTGGAAACTGGGGGTCCAAGGAATAAGGCCCAACGTGGCACGGCGTGCAACGCGGAGCCATGCTACCGTTCCACGGACCTATCGCGTACCCTCTCTGGAAATTGGGCGAAAATTCCCTATCCAGGCAGAAGGCCTCCGCGATGGCAGCGTGACACGGCTCCATCGCGGAGCCCCTTTATTTTATGCTTTCCAATGCCTTGTCCCTTGCTCGCATCCGAGTCCAACCCCGATCTCTTCCAACATGCATTTAAGCTTCCCAAAATTACATTTTACCTGCAAACAATGCTAATCATGTTGGTTAGTATAAATTCACATTTTATTACCAATTACATGAGAATGTATACACACTAATAGATAAACAAGGCTAAAATGACACCTTTGAGTATCACTTGGGCATATAAATTTGCCCAAGATCACGCTCTATGACTTTATTTGGTTGGCATCACTAATTTTTTCGCATAAATGAGAATTTTTGATTTTTCAGATTTTCGATATATGTTAGCACATGGATTTCTCGAGATTTGATTGACCGTCTCTGTTCGACCCTAAATTTTGGCTTTGCGCAGCCTACAAGGCCTGGTAACGAGTGCTATATCACTTTATTTGGTCGGATTCACTAATTTTCTCATAAATGAGAATTTACGATTTTCAAGATTTTCGGTGTGTCTTAGCCCATGGATTTCTCGGGATTTGATTGACAGTCTCCATTCGACTTCAAATTTTGGTTGTGCGTAGCCTAAGAGGATTGTAGGCGAGCGCTATATAACTTTATTTTGACGGCATCACTATTTTTCACATAAATGAGAATTTACGATTTTCAGGAGTTTCAGAGTGTGTGTAGACCATAGATTTTACGAGTTTTGATTGACCGTCTTCGTTTGGCCCATATTTTGGTTGTGCGCAGCCTACAAGGTATGATGACGAGCACACTATCACTTTATTTGGTCAGCATCACTATTTTTTTCATAAATGAGAATTTACTATTTTTCAAATTTTCGGAGAGTATTAGCCCACGGATTTCTCGAGATTTGATTGACCGTCTTTGTTCGACCACAAATTTTGGCTGTGTGTAGCCTACAAGTCCTGCTGACGAGCGCTCTATTACTTTATTTGGTCAGCATCACAATTTTTCGCATAAATGAGAATTTATGATTTTAAAGATTTTCGGTGTTTATTAGCCCACAAATTTCTCGAGATTTTATCGACCGTCTCTGTTCGGCCCTAAATTTTAGCTGTGTGCAGCCTATAGGTCCTACTGACGAGCGCTCTATCACTTTATTTGATCGGTATCACTATTTTTCGCATAAATGTGAATTTATAATTTTCAAGATTTTCGGTGTGTGTTAGCCCACGGATTTCTCGAGATTTGATTGACCGTCACCGTTAGGCCCCAAATTTAGGTTGTGCGCAGCCTGCAAGGCTTGTTCACGAGCGCTCTATCACTTTATTTGTTAGGAATCACTATTTTTCGCATAAATGAGAATTTACGATTTTCAAGATTTTCGGTGTGTGTTAGACCACGTATTTTTCGAGATTTCATTGACCGTCTCTGTTCAACCCCAGCCTACAAGTCCGGGTGACGAACGACCTATCACTTTATTTGGTCAACAACACTATTTTTTGCATAAATGAGAATTTAAGGTTTTCGCAATTTTTGGTGTTTGTTAGCCCACGAATTTCTCGAGATTTGATTAACCGTCTCCGTTCGACCAAAATTTTGGTTGTGCGAATCCTACAAGTCCTGTTGAGAGCGCTCTATCACTTTATTTGTTTGGGGTGACTAGTTTTCGCAGTATTGAGAATTTATGATATTCAATATTTTTGAATGTGTGTTATACCACAGATTTCTCGAGATTTAATTGACCGTCTCCGTTCAGCCCAATTTTGGTTGTGCCTACAAGTCCTGGTGACGAGCGCTCTATCACTTTATTTGGTCAGCATCAGTATTTTATGCATAAATTAGAAGTTACTATTTTTGCAATATTCAGTGTGTGTTCGCCCACGGATTTCTCGAGATTTGATTGATCGTCTCCGTTCGACCCTAAATTTTGATTGTGCGTAGCCTACAAGGCATGGTGATGAGCACACTATCACTTTATTTGTTCAGCATCATTATTTTTTGCATAAATAAAATTTATGATTTTCAAAAGTTTCGGAGTGTGTGTAGCCCACCGATTTCACGAGATTTGATTGACCGTCTCCGTTCGGCTTTATATTTTGGCTGTACGCAGCCTACAAGTTTTGGTGACGAGATATCTATCACTTTATTTGGTCGGCATCACTATTTTTCGCATAAATGAGAATTTATGATTTTCAAACTTTTCAGTGTGTGTTAGCCCACGGATTTCTCGAGATTTTATTGATCGTCTCCGCTCCGCAACAAATTTTGGCTGTACGCAGCCTACAAGGCCTGATGACGAGCGATCTATCACTTTATTTGGTCAGCATCAATATTTTTCGCTTAAATAAGAATTAAGATTTTCTTTTAAGTGTGTTTTAGCCCACAGATTTTTTGAGATTTGATTGACCGTCTCCGTTCGGCCTCAAATTTTGGTTGTGCGCAGCTTGCAAGGCCTGGTGATGAGCGCTCTATCACTTTATTGGGTCAACATCACTGTTTTTCGCATAAATGAGAATTTACGATTTTTACGATTTTCGATGTGTGTTAGCCCACAGATTTCTCAAGATTTGATTGACCGTCTCAGTTCGGCCCCAAATTCAGCCTAAAAGGCTGGTGAAGAGCGTTGTATCACTTTATTTGGTCGGTAGTACTATTTTTTGCATAAATGTGAATTTACGATTTTCAAGATTTTCGGTGTGCGTTAGACCACGGATTTCTCAAGATTTGATTGACCGTCTCTGTTTGCCCCAAATTTTGATTGTGTGCAGCCTACAAGGCTTGGTGACAAGCGCTTTATCACTTTATTTAGCCGGCATCACTATTTTTCGCATAAATGAGAATTTAGGATTTTCAAAATTTTCGGTGTGTGTTAGACCACGTATATCTCGAGATTTCATTGACCATCTCCGTTCGACCCAAATTTTTGTGGTGTGCAGCCTACAAGTCCTGGTGACGAGCGCTCTATCACTTTATTTGGTCGACATCACTATTTATCGCATAAATGAGAATTTAAGATATTCAAGATATTCGGTGTGTTTTAGCCTATGAATTTCTTGAGATTTGATTAACCATCTCCATTCGGCCCCAAAGATTAACTGTGCGGAGCCTACAAGGCCTAGTGATGAGCGCTCTATCACTTTATTTGGTCGGCATCGGTATTTTACTCATAAATGAGAATTTACTATTTTCACAATTTTCAGTGAGTGTTAACCCACGAATTTCTTTAGATTTGATTGACCGTTTTCGTTCTACCCCAAACTTTGGATGTGCGCATCCTACAAGGCCTGGTGACAAACACTCTGTCACTTTATTTGGTTGGCATCACTATTTTTGGCATAAATGAGAATTTATGATTTTCAAGATTTTCGGTGTATGTTAGCCCACGGATTTCTCGAGATCTGATTGACCGTCTCTATTCGGCCCTAAATTTTGGCTTTAGTCATCCTACAAATCCTGGTAACAAGTGTTATATCACTTTATTTGATCGGCATCACTATTTTTCACATAAATGATAATTTACAATTTTCAAGATTTTTGGTGTGTGTTAGCCCACGGATTTCTCGAGATTTAATTGACAGTCTCCATTCGACTTCAAATTTTGGCTGTGTGTAGCGTACAAGGATTGTTGATAAGTGCTATATCACTTTATTTGGACGGCATCACTATTTTTCACATAAATAAAAATTTACGATTTTCAAGAGTTTCGAAGTGCGTGTACACCATTGATTTTATGATATATGATTGACCGACTTTGTTTGGCCCCATATTTTGGCTGTGCGTAGCCTACAAGGCCTGGTAACGAGGGCACTATCACTTTATTTGGTCGGCATCACTATTTTTTGCATAAATGAGAATTTACGATTTTCAAAATTTTCGGAGAGTGTTAGCCCACAGATTTCTCGAGAATTGATTGACCGTCTCTGTTCGGCCACAAATTTTGGCTGTGTGCAACCTACAAGGCCTGATGAAGAGTGTTCTATCACTTTATTTGGTCAGCATCACAATTTTTCGCATAAAGCACTCACCTCCTAATAGAAGAGATAACGTAAGAAAGACTAGCAGATGCGGACGATGTAAGCGGTCAATCAATTGAATTTACGATTTTCAAGATTTTCGATGTGTGTTAGCCCACGAATTTCTCAAGATTTTATTGACCGTCTCTATTCGGCCCTAAATTTTAGCTGTGCGCAGCCTATAAGTTCTGCTGACAAGCGCTCTATTACTTTATTTGGTCGGCATCATTATTTTTTGCATAAATGATAATTTATGATTTTCACGATTTTCGGTGTGTGTTAGCCCACAGATTTCTCGAGATTTTATTGAACGTCTCCGTTCGGCTCTAAATTTTCATTTTGCACAACCTACAAGTATTGGTGATGAGCGCTCTATCACTTTATTTGGTCGGCATCACTATTTATCATATAAATGAGAATTTAAGATATTCAAGATTCTCGGTGTGTGTTAGCCCACGAATTTTTGAGATTTGATTGACTGTCTCCGTTCGGCCACAAATTTTAGTTGTGCGTAGCATACAAGGCCTGGTGATGAGCGCTCTATCACTTTATTTGATCGGCATCACAATTTTTCGCATAAATGAGAATTTATGATTTTCGTGATTTTCGTTGTCTGTTAGCCCACGGAATTCTCGATATTTTATTGATCGTCTCCTTCCGGCCCCAAATTGTGGTTATGCGTAGCCTAAAAGTCCTGGTGACGAACATTCTATGACTTTATTTGATTGGCATCACTACATTTCGCATAAATGAGAATTTACGATATTGAAGATTTTCGGTGTGTGTTATCTCATGAATTTCGCGAGAATTGATTGACCGACTCTGTTCAGCCTCAACTTTTGGTTGTGCGTGGCCTACAAGTCTTGGATACGAGCTTTCTATCACTTTATTTGGTAGGCATTAGTATTTTACGCATAAATGAGAACTTACTATTTTCGCGATTTTCGGTGTGTAAACCTGCGAATTTCTTGAGATTTGATTAATCGTCTCTGTTTGACCCAAATTTTGGCTATGCACAGACTACAAGGCCTGGTGACGAGCGCTCTATCACTTTATTTGGTCAGCATCACTATTTTTTGCATAATTGAGAATATACGATATTCAAGATTTTCGGTGTGTGTTAGCCTATAGATTTCTCGAGATTTGATTGACCGTTTCCGTTCAGCCGCAAATTTCGGTTGTGCGCATCCTAGTACTCCTGGTGACGAGCGTTGTATCATTTTATTTGGTCGGCATCACTATTTATCGCATAAATGAGAATTTAAGATATTCGGTGTGTGTTAGCCCATGGATTTCTCGAAATTTGATTAACTGTCTCCATTCGGCTCCAAAGATTGACTGTGCGGAGCCTACAACGCCTAGTGATGAGCTCTCTATCACTTCATTTGTTCGGCATTATTATTTTACTCATAAATGAGAATTTACTATTTTTGCAATTTTCAGTGTGTGTTAACCCACGAATTTCTTGAGATTTGATTGACCGTCTTCGTTGAGCCCCAAATTTTGGATGTGCGCAGCCTACAAGTCCTGGTGACGAGCGCACTATCACTTTATTTGGTCGACATCACTATTTTTTGCATAAATGAGAATTTATGATTTTCAAGATTTTCGGTATAGTTTAGCCCGCGGATTTCTCGAGATTTGATTGATCGTCTCTGTTCGACCCTAAATTTTGGATTTGTGCAGCCTACAAGGCCTGGTAGCGAGCTCTCTACCACTTTATTTGGTCGGCATCACTATTTCTCGCATAAATGAGAATTTACGATTTTCAAGATTTTCGGTGTGTTAGCCCACGGATTTCTCGAGATTTGATTGACAGTCTCCATTCGACTTCAAATTTTAGTTGTGCACAGCCTACAAAGATTGTTGATGAGAGTTATATCACTTTATTTGGACGACATCACTATTTTTCACATAAATGAGAATTTATGATTTTCAAGAGTTCCAGAGTGTGTGTAGACCATTTATTTTACGAGATTTGATTGACCATCTTTGTTTGGCCCCAAATTTTGGCTGTGCGCAGCCTACAAGGCCTAGTGACGAGTGCACTATCACTTTATTTGGTCACCATAACTATTTTTTACATAAATGAGAATTTACTATTTTCAAGATTTTCAGAGAGTATTAGCCCACGGGTTTCTCGAGATTTGATTGACCGTCTCCGTTTGGCCACAAATTTTTGTTGTGTACAGCCTACAATGCCTGGTGACGAGCGCTCTATCACTTTATTTGGTCAACATCACAATTTTTTGCATAAATGAGAATTTACGATTTTCAAAATTTTCGGTGTGTTAGCCCACGGATTTCTTGAGATTTTATTGACCGTCTCTATTCGGCCCCAAATTTTAGCTGTGCGCAGCCTACAAGTCCTGCTGACGAGCGCTCTATTACTTTATTTGGTCGGCATCATTATTTTTCGCATAAATGAGAATTTACGATTTTCACTATTTTCGATGTGTGTTAGCCCACGAATTTCTTGAGATTTATTTGACCGTCTCTGTTCGGCTCCAAATTTTGGTTGTGCGCAACATCCAAGTACTAGTGATGAGCGCTCTATCACTTTATTTGGTTGGCATTATTATTTATCGCATAAATGAGAATTTAAGATATTCAAGATTTTCGCTGTGTGTTAACCCATGGATTTTCAAGATTTGATTGACCGTCTCCGTTCGGCCATAAATTCTGGTTGTGCCCATTATACAAGGCCTGGTGACGAGCGCTCTATCACTTTATTTGATCAGCATCACAATTTTTCTCATAAATGAGGATTTATGATTGTCGTGATTTTCGGTGTGTGTTAACCCACAAAATTTTTCTACATTTTATTGATCGTCTCCGTTCGATCCCAAATTGTGGTTGTGTGTAGTCTACAAGTCCTGGTGACAAGCGCTCTATGACTTTATTTGTTCGGCATCACTATTTTTCGCATAAATGAGAATTACGATATTCAAGATTTTCGGTGTGTGTTAGTCCACGAATTTCTCGAGAATTAATTGACAGTCTCCGTTCAACCTCAAATTTTGGTTGTGCACAGCCTACAAGTCCTGGTGACGAGCGCTCTATCACTTTATTTGATCGGCATTAGTATTTTACGCATAAATGAGAATTTACTATTATTGCAATTTTTTGTGTGTAAACCTGCGGATTTCTCGAGATTTGATTGACCGTCTCTGTTCGACCCAAATTTGGGTTGTGCGCAACCTAAAAGGCCTGGTAACAAGTGCCCTGTCACTTTATTTGATGCATCACCATTTTTTGCATAAATGAAAATTTATGATTTTCGCGATTTTCGGTGTGTGTTAGTCCACAGATTTCTCAAAATTTGATCGGTCGTCGACATTCAGCCTCAAATTTTGGCTGTGCGCAGCCTACAAGGCCTGGTGACGATCACCTTACTACTTTATTTAATCGGTATCACCATTTTTTGTATAAATGAGAATTTACGATTTTTTGCGATTTTTGGTGTGTGTTAGCCCACGAATTTCTCGAGATTTGATTGACCGTCTCCGTTCGATCAAAATTTTGACTGTGCACAGCCTACAAGGCCTGGTGACGTGCGCTCTATCACTTTATTTTGTCGGCATCACTATTTTTCGCATAAATGAGAATTTATAATTTTTTTAATTTGGTTTGTGTATTTGCCCACAAATTTCTCGAGATTTGATTGTCCGTCTCCGTATGGCCCCAAATTTGGGTTGTGCACAACCTACAAGGCCTGATGATGAGCGCTCTATCACTTTATTTGGTCGGCATCACTATTTTTCGCATAAATGTGAATTTTCGATTTTCGCTCGGTGTGTGTTAGCCCATTGATTTCTCGAGATTTGATTGACCGTCTCCGCTCGGCCCCAAATTTTGACTGTGTGGAGGCTACAAGGCCTGGTGAAGAGCGCTATATCACTTTATTTGGACGGCATCACTATTTTTCGTATAAATGTGAATTTATGATTTTCAAAATTTTTAGTGTGTGTAAACCCATAGATTTCTTGAGATTTGATTGACCGTCTCCGTTTGGCCTCAAATTTTAGTTGTTCATAGCCTACAAGACCTGTTGACGAGCGCTATATCACTTTATTTGCACAGTTTTACTATTTTTCACATAAATAAGAAATTACTATTTTCAAGATTTTCGGTGTGCCTTAGCCCGCGAATTTCTCGAGATTTGATTGACCGTCTCCGTTCGGTCCCAAATTTGGGTTATGCGCAGCCTACAAGGCCTTGTGCTGAGCGTTGTATCACTTTATTTGGTCAATATCACTATTTTTTGCATAAATGATAATTTACGATTTTCAATTTTTTCGGTATGTGTTAGCCCACGAATTTCTCGACATTTGATTGACCGTCTCCGTTTGGCCCCAAATTTGGGATGTACGTAGCCTACAAGGACTGGTGACAAGCGCTCTATCACTTTATTTGGTCGGCATCACTATTTTTCACATAATTGAGAATTTACGATATTCAAGATTTTCGGTGTGCCTACAGATTTCTCGAGATTTGATTGACCATTTCCGTTTGGCCCCAAATTTTGGCTGTGCGCAGCCTACTAGTACTAGTGATAAGCGATCTATCATTTTATTTGGTCGGCATCAGTATTTTATGCATAAATAAGAATTTACTATTTTTGCGATTTTCGGTGTGTGTTAGCCCACGGATTTCTCGAGATTTGATTAATTATCTCTGTTCGACCCAAATTTTGGTTGGACGCAACCTACAAGGCTTGGTGATGAGTGCTCTATCGCTTTATTTTGTCGGCATTACTATTTTTTGCATAAATGAAAATTTATGATTTTTTAAATTTTCGGTGTGTGTTAGCCCACAAATTTTTCGAGATTTGATTGACCGTCTCCGTTCGGCCCCAAATTTGACTTGTGCGCAGCCTACAAGGCCTGATGACGAGCGCTCTATCACTTTATTTTGTCAGCATCACAATTTTTCACATAAATGAGAATTTACGATTTTCAAGATTTTCGGTGTGTGTTAGCCCACGGATATCTCGAGATTTTATTGACCGTCTCCGTTCGGCCCCAAATTTAGTTGTGTGCACCATACAAGTCCTTCTGACGAGCACTCTATTACTTTATTTGGTCGGCATCAACATTTCTCGCATAAATGAGAATTTACGATTTTTACGATTTTTGATGTATATTAGCCCACGAATTTCTTGAGATTTGATTGATCGTCTCCGTTCGGCTCCAAATTTTGACTGTGCGCAGCCTACAAGTACTGGTGATGAGCACTTATAACTTTATTTGGTCGGCATCACTATTTATCGCATAAATGAGAATTTAAGATATTCAAGATTTTCGGTGTATGTTAGCCCCCGGATTTCTCGAGATTTGATTGACCGTCTCCATTCAGCCACAAATTTTAGTTGTGCGCAGCATACAAGGCCTGGTGACGAGTGCTTTATCACTTTATTTGATCAGCGTCACAATTTTTCGCATAAATGAGAATTTACGATTATCGTGATCGTCACGACCAGAGAGTACATCCAGATCGTAAATACGGGACAAGGAGTCCCGAGAGACCCCAAGTCAACCCATGGCGTGAGCATAACACTAATTCATTCATATACAGCTGGAAAACTTAACTCATAAATCGTAAACTAACTGAAAATCATATCATGAAAGCTAAAGGAAACAACAATACAATATCAAAACATAAACAGCTGAATACTACACATAAGTCTGAAAGCCTCTAATCATAAAAGACGGGTTGAAGGGACAAGACCCCAACTAACCCAAACAGTCTGAAAACATAAGATAAGCAAGGTCTGAACATGAAGCCCTCGAATCATGAGGACTCACCACTGAAGATTGAGCGGAACTGTGCGCAACTAGGGACGATGTTGAACCTGCAAACCGGATCCTAAAAATATGTGGGTACAGTACTCGAAAAGTACTGAGTATGTAAGGCATGCAAAACAAGGCTTAAAAACATGAAAGTTTTAGGAGTGGGACATCATGATCATAAAACTGAAATCGTAAGTATATCGTAAGGCTCAATATTCCAAAAAAAGTACTCATAAACCCGTCAAAGTCGTAAAGTGCGGGGAAAATATTTCATAAATCATAACTTGATTCCAAAAGAACTTAATCATGCATATTTTAAAACCATGAGGAACAATGAGAGGTTTCTATAACCGACATACTTCACATGAGCACACATGAAGTCCAACTTGTACCCCTAGTCGGGAGGTCGTTCATACCTTGCCAAGGGTATGAATCATGAAAGGCGTGATATCACTCATGAAGGCCCCATAGGGCATAGGGGACAGTCACTGAGGAGGTCCCCGAACATAATCCTACGGTGGCACGTAGTTCTGAGAATCAAGGCGTAACCTAGGCCCCGAACCTACTCGGTGTTAATTACTACTCCCAAAATATGCAACGTGCTCATAGAAATTCATACATGACATGCATAGCTAGATAAATCGTGAGAATCATATCATGCTTGAGAATTCGTAATACTAGCCATGGAATTGCGCGCCCGTGAGTCGGCCAAAACATAGTTCTTAAATCATAAGTGACATGTGGGCATTTCCCATAGTTCAATCATACATGAAATGCTTAAATTATAGGAAACATGATCATAATAACATGAGTAGTTGAAGACTTGAAGACATGCTTAAAATTTAAGAAGGATTCGTACTAAGCTTGCGGAATCATCATGACCATGAACTTTACTAAAAATCCCTCACAATTGGGCATCTATACTTTTAGAGGTTGAAAAAAATAATAGATATACAAGCAATATCAGCCCAAGTACTTAAAAATTCGTAATTTAAACATTCTACCACATTTTCATGCAAATTTGTGAGAAATCATGCAATTAGGTTAAGACCCACAAGAATTGGGTAACTTAATTGTAGGAGATGAGAAGAAATGGGCATGGGTAGGGTCTAATCTACCCATTCAAAACCCCACATACCTAGAATTTCGTGATTTCCTACTCCCTTGAGGTACCGTAAGTGAGAGCTTGAAGAACTTGAAGAAAATGGTTTGAAATCCTTCCTACTCCCTTCTCCAACACTTGAAATTGCTAAAATGAACTTAACAAGAGTTTTCATCCCTTAAAGACCTTGTTCCGACCTCAAAACGACGTGGTTTAGGGCCCAAAAGCATAGAAAAGTCGAAATTGCCCTTACTAAAATTTTTCTGAAAAACAATTCTGGCCCCGACCATGAGTCGTGCCACTAGTCGTACCATCAAGTCACGACTCGTGGTTACCTCTTGTGGTCACTTCACCCTTTTTCCCCAACTTTCTAAATTTGGCCACTACTGGTAACCCACGACTCGTATCACTATCCTACGGGTCGAACTGTCAACCGGGGTACCATCTACCCAAATCAATACGACTTAACCACAACTCCTCACCACGACTCATTGCTACATCCTACGAGTCGTACCATGACCCGTGATGATTCACTCTTGGCACCACTGAGATATTCATAACGACTCCTAACCATGAGTCGCTCCTTGTCACCACAGTTCGTAGGACTACCCGTGACAAAACCTCAGGCTCCTGATTTCATTACGACTTGAGTCACGAGTCGTAGGTCCTCACCACGACTCGTACCTCGAGTCGTACTGGTGCAAGTTCCAGGTTTTCTGCAGTTTTCAACTTCAACTCCCGGTTCTATACATAGGCCCTTTCGGGGTGTTACAATATCTCCCCCTTAAAAACATTCGTCCTCGAATGTAGGGTAACAAGCAGCAAACAGAAACATACAATCACTATATATAGATGCTAATCATTGACTTTTAAGCCGAAAACTGACGAAACGACTACCCCCGAAAAGAATAACATAGCTGGTCTGAGTTCGGACACTACATACATTCATCATATCATAAAACAAACTTATACGCATGAATAGAACATGAAAAACTGAATAGAGGTTTAGGGCAAAAAAATTGATACCTCAAACTGAAGCTGAGCCGGTAGGGAACAAATAGGGGTATTTAGCCATCATATATGTTTCGACCTCCTACGTGGCTCCTTCGACATGCTTATTCCTCCATAACACCTTTACTGAGGCTACTTCCTTGTTCCTCAGTCTCTGAACCTAACGATCCAAGATTTCAACAGGAATTTCCTCATAACTGAGACTATCCTTCACACCAACACTTTCCACCGGAACCACTAAGGCTGGGTCTCCCAAGTACTTTTTCAAGAGCGATATGTGAAATACGGGGTGAACTGAAGCTAAATCTAAGGGTAATTCTAACTCATAGGCTACTTTACCCACTCATCTCACAATCCGACATGGGCCAACATAGCGGGGGCTAAGTTTTCCTTTCTTTCCAAATCTCATCACTCCCTTCATGGGAGATACCTTCAGAAACACACAATCATAGAACTCGAACTCAAGCTCCCTTCTCCTCACATCTGCATAAGACTTTTGGCGACTTTGAGCCGTTTTCAGCCTTTCCCTTATCAACCAAACTTTTTCCATGGCCTCATGGACTGAATCGGGTCCCACTAACATAGCCTCACCAACTTCAAACCACCCAATGGACGACCTACATTGTCGCCCGTAAAGAGCCTCGAACGATGCCATTTGTATGCTGGAGTGATAGATATTATTGTATGCAAACTCAACAAGAGGCAAATGCTCGTCCCAACTATCCTTGAAGTCGATAGTACAAGCTCTCAACGTGTCCTCGAGAGTCTGGATAGTTCGCTCCGCCTGACCATCTGTTTGCGGATGGAATCTCGTGCTAAGCTTGACCTGGGTGCCAAGTCCCTTTTGAAAAATAGTTCTCTTCCGCCGTATTCATGCTTAAATACCTTTTTACACTTATTACAAATAGCTTTCGTTCTCTCCTCATTTTGATGCATAAATTGCCAAACAGCTGAAGTTTTAGCCCGTTGAACCCTAGTCTTACCCCTAGTAGGATGCAAAGGGGGAAGGTGAGTTTCACATTGAGGAGTAACCTGAATTGGAGCTTCGGTAACGGGACTAGTAGGTGTATCATCTAATTCTTCTTCTTCTACTTCTTCGTTTAATTCTTCCTCTAATAAATTACCATAAACCCTTTCTAGAACTTCATCATCTAATGGAGTATCCGAATTAATATTAATAGGAGTACTATCAAATTGCGTAAAATCTTCATTATTAATTCTAACTCTAGGGACTGAAGAAGAACCACCAATTTTTTTAGCAGTTGAACTAGAACCTGCACTTTTTTTACCAGTACTAATACCCAATGTACCTGCAACCTTGGCCATAATACCCTTTCCTTTTCTAGAATTTTTTTTCCAGAATTCATATTATAATTTATGAATAAATAAATAAAACACAACTAAAATTATGACTAAATAAATATAACACAAGTATATTTAAATAAATAAGATAGAAAAAATAAATGCGTAAAGCCGTAAAATAAATAAATAACAGAAGTAAGTATGAATTATGGAACGAATTTACCAAACGTCTATATAAAAAACAGACGATTATAATCAATTGTTGGAAACTCGGAATTCAAAAATTGATGTAGTAAAACTAGCGAGTAGCAATTAGCAACTTGAGAGTTGAGACTTGAAAGTTGAAAGTTGAAACTTGAAGCTTGAAATTAAAATAACTAACACAACTTCAACTAGATTAGAGAATGTAGGGAAATTTGAGAGAAATTGATAATTAATAATATTTGAGACTTGAGAGAATGAGTGTGTAATAGAGATTAGAGAAGAGAAGAGTTGAATTGTTAGATGTGAATAAATTGTGAAAATGTGGGGGTATTTATAGTTTTTAAGAAAAGAATCAAAGTGTAATTTTTAAAACTAATGGGTGTAAAAAAAAATCTAAAATAAAGGGGGTTCGGGAGGGGGGGAGGCTGAAAGTAGAATACATCCGTTGGGGGGCCCCACTCCAACGGCTATATTAAAAAAAAAATATAATTCCGGCCGAAACTGGGAGGGGACCGATCCGGTATCGGGATGAACCGGGCCGGAACTACCGATAATTAAACCCGTCCTATCCCGTCCATATCCCGTATCTCCCCATCCCGAGACACGAGTCGGGCCAGCCGGGCCGAGACTATCGGGACGTCCCGTCCCGCCGGCCAGTCACAGTGGATGCTACAACTTAAACAAAAAGGAAAATGAGGAATAGTTGGTCAGACACATTCGATTGTCTTTTTCCCTAATAGAATTTCATTTTTCTCCTTTCTCTGTGCTACTTCTTTATTGAAAAAATTACTGTACCATACTTGAAAATAAAATAATTATTCATTTTAGTCTATATTTTGATTTATTATTTTTTTAATTATTTTTAGTTTCTTGTTCATTAATATTTTTTAACAATTACATTTATTTCTTCTTCTTCGTTCTTTTTTTCTTTTTCAATTGCTTTTTTTTTCTTCTGCTTCTTTTTTCTTTCTTTCCTCAATTTCTTCATTCTTTTTCTTCTTTTTTTCTTTATTTTTTCTGCTTTTTATCTTTCTTTTTTTTCTTTTTTAGCTATTGCTTTCTTCTCTTTTTTTCTTTCATAATTTTTATAATCAATTATATAGATATTCTGTGTGAAAGATTTTCCTAAAATAATATTTTTTTATAGATATGTCAATATAAAAATGTATTCGCATAATATTGATATTATATTATTGATATCTAATGTATTTAATGTGATTATAAATTTCATATTTTGATACTTAAAAATCGATTGAGAGTGATACGATAAGAAGCCTGGACTCCAACTCATCATTTTAGGCTTTCTCTCTTCTATTCGAAATAACCTCCTATTTTTAAAATATTCTACTCATATTTATCATTACATTTAAATATTAATTGTTAAGTGAACTAAATTAAAAAATTTAAAAAACCTCATATTTAAATTCTTAAAAGTTTGAAAACTCACAAATGAGTTTTGAATTTGTTTAAAAAAATTTAAAAATTGATTATTGTAATTCGTTGATGGTGTCAATTCGAAGTTGAGGTGAAAATTTGAAGTCATTTGAAAAAGATTTGACCCATTTCAAATGGAGTCTCATAGTTGAAGTTCGTAGGAGATCAAATGCAATTTTCTGTATAAATTGTGTAATTTTGTATAACAATATAAAAGTGTGTATAAGCACCTCTTATAAACTAGTTATAGTAGTAGTCGATAGTATATCAATCTTGTATAAGTTTGTAAAATTTTGTATAATCGTGTAAAAATGTGTATAAACACTTTTTATATAGTACTATATATTTTTATACATTTTTATATAAAATTAATATATTAGCTATAGTAAATGTATGATATTGTATAATATTGTGTAAGGTTGTATAAAATTGTATTAAGATTGTATACTGTTCTAAAATACTGTTGTAAATTATTATTTTTTTGGCTATGTGGGTGAAAACTAAAACTATGACTATATGAGTATAATACTTTATATTGAATTGTATATTTTTGAAAATATCCTTCTTTATTTTCCAAAACAAACAACCAAATTTCTAGGACTAAGGAGTGGAGTTACGATAACCTCGATGCCTCCAGATGCGGAGTATGGCTCCATGTTTGTCGCTGTCACTGAAGTCTGAACCAAGGTGGATTTATTCTTCCATCACTTCCATATGTACAAGACAAATATATCAGATTTTATTGAAAAATATGTGCAAATCAATAATAAATCAAATCACAAGAAAATTGAAAAGCCACGTAACCCTCGCGCTAATCATTGATATTGACTCAATCTCTATGTTTTGACGTTCATTTTTGAAGTTTTGTTGGTTGCAGCTCATAACTACTAAACAGAAAAATTTAAGTAACCACAGTATTGTGCCAATTCCCATGTCAAAGCGTAAAACTAAAAATCGAATCAACTCTGCATTGAGAAGGCTGTGGAGCAGATGGTATCACTCAGAAAAGAAAGAAACATGATTTGAATGTTCTCGCACATGGCTGCACCTTCTGAATCTGCACCCAAAAACATAACATGTAAAAATCAAAAGAGGGTATTGGTAAGCAGATATTCTAATAACTAGTGATATTGATGAAGAACGATTCTATTTCCATCATACTGATGATAGTTTACGACGAGTGACATAAACATCACCAGACAGTGAGTGTAAAGTGAATTAGTTGCATTTCTAACAGAAGTGCGTAATTGTTTGAGCAGAAAATATGAAGATGCACAAACTTGGTTCTACCTTTATTTATATGATGATTATATCCATGAAAGAGGATCATATTAATTCGGCTTCTTCCTTGCCATAGTCATACACTATCTCAATCTGCATCAAGAGCTAATAAATTAGACATATGGTGAAACAATATGCGTGGCCATTGTTATAGTTCCACAAGAATAGAAGACATAGGTGGCATGTGGCCTAATACATGACCATAAACAAACATATGGTAGCAACTCAAGCATGAAGAGGCAACATAGGAGTTCCAAAAACAAAATCCCAAGGCTTCTTGTCTATAATCATGTCAGTATAAAAGATACATGAGTGTATCATTGGAACTAACATAAATGCAGTAAACACTAATGAGGCATAATACTCGATCAATTTTCCAAATTATATATTCTCATGATACATTAGTAACAGAGTTTTGGCAATTAATATAAACCACAAACTTGAAATGGAGAAAGTAAATTAACATTCCCCTGTCTCAATAACTATAAGTGCAAGGCAATATACTGGCACCTCTTCATCGTCTTCAATCAATTCTTTTCTTTTTCCCCTTGAATTCTATTGACAGGCATCATTCGTGTACCAGCTAGAGAAAAACATCATTAAAAGGGGAAAGTGACAAAGACAGAGGTTAGGTAACTAAATTTATAACAACCAAGGTCCTCAGTGACTAAAAGTCCCCATAACAATCATGTCTACTCCCATAAACAAATTGAACTCCTAAACCTACAGAGTTGATGCATGAACATAGAAAGTAAAGCTACAATATTGACAGTACTACATAACGAGGAAATGAACAGCCTAGTACAGCGGGACCATAGTGCACTGAGCCGCCCTTTTTTATGGATGTATTTATTGGCATCTATATTCGACCCATAGCAGTATGAACTCCTATTTCTAGATCCTCCACTATATCTGTTATAATATGCATTTGTGTTCTAAAAAATATTTTACCATTTCCATAGATATGATTCGGAACTAGCATGAGAAGGTAGCGGTTAGAATATGGTGTACTGACTTACACATTTCTATCTTTGTGTTTTTGTTTTTTGTTTTACTTGATTATTAGATATGCTTTTCTCAAGCCGAGAATCTATCAGAAATAACCTCTTTACCTTCACAAGGTAGGCTGCGTACACACCACCCTCCCCACACTCCCACTTGTGGGATTACACTTGGTATGTTGTTGTAGCAGTAAGCAGAAAATGAAAGACATGGTATCAGTAGAAGGATAGCAGGAAAGAACTCAAGCAACCAGTTAATTGATATAGGAGAGAAGGTGAGCAATGTGAATAAAATTCAAAGCAGATTACCCCTTCTGGCGGTACTGGGTTTCTGTTAAACTTGGAGCCACCAGGAGCCCATGGAACTGCTCATCAAGGTAAAAGAAAAAAAAGGATATTATTAGTCTAGAATATAATAGTAATAACTGCTTAGAATTTTTTATCTTTCCAAAACAATCAAATGAACATGTCCACTGAGTGTCAGAAAATTAAAGTGATTTTTTCTGTTTAATATATATTCGAATCCAACTATATCTGATCTTATGCTTCTCTTCCCTTAATATCTGCATACATGTAAATGTGTCAACTTAGATTTGTGGCTATCCACAAATGAACATTGTATTACGGAACAAAATCAGATAGTTCATCAAGGAAAAGTACATTGTACACAAGACAAGAATTCAGGAAATCCGTTAGTACTAGTTAGTATATTTTAAGCAGAAAAATTGAGAAATTATATGCGATTATCCACTATAAAATAGATATGATATTGTCAGAAATGCTATCCCTTCCTCATAATTTAAAAGATTATCTCCCAGCAATCAAACATCTTACGACCCCCACTGTTGGCAGCAAGTCACAGCAAAAAGGGCAGACTGCAGATGGACACAATATTATGCAAGCATAATTTTAGGGAAATGATTCCAGTTGAAACTTGTTCCTCGTGCACTAGGGTTTAATACATGATATTCTTGTAAAGTTGCTTTCATGGGGTTGAAAACTTGAAATCCAACTTGCCACACAAATTAAAGCTAGCAAAGGAATTTACCAATGTAAGGATCAGGATGCCGCCACTTATTATAGGTAGCTTCACCATCTGCTACAAGTCTATCAATGGCTTCAACATCTTCCTGGATGTCAAAAAAGTGAAATAAAAGAATATAAAATTGCAGATAAAAGTGATTATCCAAAAAACACTACACATAAAAGAATTAACAGATAGAATAGTGCATCCCTCTAGTTGCACTAATGAACACTGCTCCTGCTTATTCATCTGGCCTCAAAATCAACTAATACCAAGAAATGTAGGTAGATTCGTTTGTTTCTGTCATAGACAATATTCTTTCATATAATGTTTCTGGGTAAATATTTGAAAGTAGTAAAACGGTAAAACCAATAGCAGACAAACAATTCTTTCATTGTAGACATAGAAAAATTTCTTAAGGACAAGTAAGTCACTTTCTATAGCAATAAGGACATAGACACTTATTTTCTTTTCAATAGGTTAAAAGAAAAAGTAATAGACCTTAATCCCTACCATGAGTAGAAGTCATTACACACGGACATGTCATTTCATATAACAATTAGGACAAGTACGTTTGATAGAAGGTAACTTTTTTCATTTTCTAGTGTATATTTACCAGAAAATATTGTTCACCAAAAGCACAAAATGACCATTTCCCTTCACAAATATCCCAACTCTCCATATCACTTGTTTGGATCTCCACTAGGACATCTTTGAACTCTTTAATACTCAAAACAGTTCAGCAAAGCACTATCCTCTTACACTTTTGTTTACCTTATCAAATGGCACTTAAATTGTACTCAACCAAACACTGAAAAATGATTCAGAAATGAACCTTCAAGGTAAACATTGTACAACATTTTCCATATCAATGGAATAAAAAACAAAAAGGCAACATAACTCGTTGATAAGCATAAAAACCATTGATTTACTGGGAAAATAGGATAAGAAAGACGGAAAAACGGAAGGAGAATGAGGTCAAACCACGTGCTTGTTGGTCTCAAACCTCTCCCTGAGCGCATCGGCCTGAATAAAAAAAAAACAAAAAAAAATATAAGCAGAAGTTATTGAGATGGTAGCACATAATTGGGAAAATGGAAAGATGGAATCACTGGAAGAGAAGAACAAAGAAAACCCTCAGAGTGGGGGTTAGATTACATCAGAATAAAAGAGGTGACGATGAACGGCCCAATTAAGAGTGTCTCTGAGAGCACGCCTGTAGAGGATCCTCACTCTCTCCTTCTGCGCTGCTCTTCTAGCTAAATAAGACGCTGATGTCACTGCGCTCATCCTTGCGGGCTGCGGCCCTCTCTTCTTCCCCACTCTCTCTTTTTTCTCTTCCCTTTGTTTTTCCCAAATCATGTAAGCTGCGCCCTAACGATGTCGTTTCATCCCTACTAGTGTTTTTTCCCATACTCGGTCCAATATTATTCGCATACTCTTAAATTTGATCTCATTTTTCATTTTTGGTATTTTACTTTAATATTATTTAATTTTAATCCATTTAACTCTATTTTTATATTTCAATTAAGTATAACAAGTATTATTTCATATAAACTATTCAATATATGTTGATAAACATTTTTTAAAAAAGAAATGAAATATTCAATTAAATAATGTCACATATATTAATTATTTTTATATCATTCAGGTCATCTGAATTTAACCAAATATCTGTTTTTTAATTTTTTAACTCGCTAAAATATGTGTAAAAAAAAACTCCAGTTCATTGCTAATAACATTGCTTAAAAATACTAAAATTTAATAGATTTCGTTGGGTTGTCAATAATTTAAAAAAAAAAAAAAACTGATAGACTTTAAGAAAATCAACGTACTTTTACGGGTAATGTTTGCAAAATAATGCGCAGAATTTGCTTTAACCTCAGAATGCTTCAATATTTTTATGATCTATCTATATCTACAGACTACAATCCCATATGCGTATGAACATTTGTCCTGCTTTAGTCTTCTAAAGTTGAGGCACACAATGAGGTATATATAGACTAAATGGTTACTTTAGTGTTAAGAAGTATTTCACAGTTCTTCGCAGTAGCAAATAGTTTGTGTTTTGATCTAGATATCTTGCTGCCTAGGAAAGCTGGATAGTTGGGTATATGCATAGTACTGGAGGTTCTGCCATAATTTCAATTAGGAACCATCTTTAGTGGAGCATACCAGAAAATATAATGAAGCATATCTTGATCCAGAATCGAGTGAATGATCATAATAATCGTTTTAGAAGTAGCACCTTACTAGCCTAACGACTCAAAGAAAGTTTGAAATTCATCTCTCTTTTTTAAAACTGATTAATAATGACCCACCAAGCAAGAGCATGTTGCACGGTAGTAGCCAGTTCAAGGAAGTGAAACTAAGACGGAAAACTTTCATTTTTTTCACTTTTAAGTAAGACCCTTTCCTCTTCCATTTCGACATCAAGATAATTGACGAAAATGGTGCTTTGAACATTTTTAACTTAGCTATGGAGCTAGGGGTACACCGCCACATTGAGACTCTCTTTCAAAAGTGAGATACCAGCTTTCATAAGAGGGAAAGATCACTCTGTCATGAAACAAAGCAGTGTTCATCTAACTAAACTGAAATTTCCTGTTTTAGAATATTTTTTGTATTAGTGAGGATTTGTTTCTTATGAGTTACTGTATAACCCGAGCACCCCGGGTAGGGTGTACCTAAAGATTTTGACATGTGGAGTGTTGGTGTTAAGTAAAGTTGGAGGCTATATCACACTTATTTGATTTATGACTCGCGAGCATGCCTTTCATCTAAATGTTGTAGCTGTGCAGATTTGCTAAGAGTGCACCCTCTTTAAATATAATCTGTTTTACTGCACACGAGTATTTTCGGTGCAACCCTCACCACTATTTTCATCTCATTATTTCTTGTATTTCAACTTACAAGTTGGGATTTGTATGCTTTTGAGTTTGCCTAATGAGTTGGGGTTATGTGCCATCACAACTTAGGCAAATTGGATCGTGACAAACTCCCTCTAGATTGGTGCTCGGCAACTTGAAAAAGATTAAGCACCAAGGAACGATAAAGATATCGGATCATATGTTTTGACGGGTTCAGGCAGTGAAACTGATGCATTGCAAATTGAGGGTTGATTTCTTAGATGGTTACTCGACTAATAGTCGTTATCTCAACAAATCATTTTTCTTCAACAAACAAAGATAACTGTTTTGAGATAATACACTATTAGTTGAGTGATCACCTGAGAAATCAATTCTACAACTTGGTTGAGGATAGGGGTTGGGGAAACATATTCTTTTGGTGGAGGGGAATAGATTGGGATTATTATGCCCCGTCTCTAATGGTATATTTGATTTGTTTATTTTAGAGTGAAATGAGTTTAGCCGTAGCTTTCATCAGGTGGAAGGTTATCATTTTTCTCTACCAAAGTTCCCACGGCTTTCTTGCTGTATATCTGTCTTACATGTTTAGCTATAGAAAGCTGGGAAAGAATTGAAACACTATATATGTATGTACCTTG
This sequence comes from Datura wrightii, assembly GCA_035772735.1. Lineage (NCBI taxonomy): Eukaryota > Viridiplantae > Streptophyta > Magnoliopsida > Solanales > Solanaceae > Datura > Datura wrightii. The sequence continues at coordinate 137,931,653 of JASDFA010000007.1, read as the reverse complement.
AAAACAATATTCTTACAAGGGGATTTCATTTACTTATAAAACATTTTTTGTAATTTGGTTCGGTAGACAATTGCAAGAGGATATATAGACAATCCTGTTTTCATGGGAAAATGGAACAAGACCGGCAGAGCCTTAGATACAGGTTTTGAGAGCAATCCTAAATATCCAGCACCTGAAATGAGTCGGCCACCACTTTAAGTTTGTTACGGAATTTTCTCCATCGCCTTTCATTTGCTCCCACGATTAGTGTGTAGTGTCTCCCTGTACAAACAAAATGTCTTAATGTCAAGGCAGAAAATTGCACTGCACCAGTCAAAATGTGATGGTAAGTAAAGCAAGGAGAGTGACCGCTTACCATTTCCAATTGCTATGGTAGCGAATGCTGCCCGAGAAAAATTTGGAGATGTCAATACATATTCAAAGGTGAAATAGTTTTTCCCCTCCGTGCTTCTCTACATTATTTTGAAAAAGTAACGTGAAAATTTCCGTACTAGTAATTGAAAAGGAGCTGTGATAGAGAGCATGAGAAAGATCATACCTCCTTCATTTCCATTATGTTTGCCACCTGATTTGGTGCAGAGTAAACATGTTTTACCAGATCGGGCACAACCTTTTGGAATCAATTTCAAAGTAAGGGAGAATCAGAAAGAAGAAAATAAGTTGGCATGACAAAGAAAGCAGGTAAGCTTACCTCTTCCATTGGCCCCAAATCATGGATATCTGATTTATCAGTTGGTATAAAACTTAGTCGCACATTTTGCAGTTGTAGATATCTATCCTTAAATGCAGAATCATGACCTCTGAAATCAAATTCCTGTTCTAACCAACAAGGGTTTCCAAGTTAAACAAGAGTGACTACAAGAAATTCGATTCTTAAAAGACGTGGCATACCCTCCAATCTGATGGATAATAATATGAATAGCCATCTTGTTTGTCAACAAAAATTTCATAGTTGTCCGGTTTTCCTGCAGACACCATTTGATTCAGAAGAATTCTATAAAGTGACATTCTCCAAGTAGATAGGACAATCATCAAAATTATATAACAGAGTACCTTGAGCCAGAAGGGGACTAACGGGTAATAAACTCAAAGAAAGAGCTCCTGCTCCCAATAGAAATGGCCTCCTCATGAAACATCCTGAAACAGATATTAGAATATATATTTTTTGTTTAAATTAATGGCTTAAATGCAAACATCACTTGATAATTGAGATGGGATTTTCTTACTCTCTTGATTAGGGGATGTGTTTTCTGATGCTGAGCATGTGATAATGTTGTGTAAAGGAAATGCAGCATGCCTATTCAAATTGTTGGCTGGAAGCCCAAGACTCAGTGAGAGTGAAGTGGCTGCCATTTTTGTGGACAAGAATCAGTATATCTTTGCTTCTCATAAAGTGTTGGATATAGTTAATATTGCATGATGTTTTCTCATGATCATTTTTTCTCCTAATAGAATCACTTCTTTTTTTTTTTTAAATCTTGTTCACGTATGATTTTTCTTTTTTTTTTTTTTCCACGACAGGATAAGATGCAAATTAAATGAGAGGATGACCTTTCCTCCCAAGGTTCAAATGGGCTTCTATGTCTCTTTCCAATACCTAATGGGCTGTGCTTCACATGTGGGCCTAAATTTGGCCAATGTCTGTAGCTTGGTGCCCACATAGATAATTTGTTCTAGTTGTGCCTGCAAAATTTCCACAAGCTTACCAGGTCATAAAATATCTATATGTGAGAAAAGGCACAAACTTGAATCCTCAATGATACCATAACAACTCGACCACATGAAATGTCATATCAAATGCACCCATGTTTATGGAAAAAAACAAGCACCTCGAGTGCAATATAGAAGGTTCCTCTCCATTCCCAAACATATGCAGTTATAGTTGGAGTAAGTGATGAAACTTTCAATAAACCATAGAAGCACAAGCTTACTTGAAAGGTAATTCACATTAATTAACAATAACATCTGACGATCGACACGAAGTAAAGACAAACACCTAAAATCACCTAGTATCAAAATAACACAAGTGAATTAATCGTCCTAGTGTGCAGGTGTTTCAAGGATCCATCAACTGTGTAAATGCAACTTGACAACTTAGAAGTTTGGACCAAGTTCAGGATATAGTTTCTGTGAATATAAGATATTTGATTTTCATACACAAAGTTCTCACTAAACCAAGGTCATCTAGTATTATGTATTTTCACTTTAATTTTTATTTGTGAAAGTTAAATGTTTTATTTGATGTAAACGCCAGGTGCTGGTAAATATTTACCTGGAATATAATTCCTCTTTTTGGTTTAAAAAACCATTGATGAGTTGTCTCTGGAATGACTCTTCTTCAAGCTTTGTATTCAATGAAGTGTGGCAAATATATATAGGGAGTGATTACCAGTGTAAAAGATGTTCTAGACAAGTAGATACTGTATTAATCCTTGGATAAAAGAAGAGAAAATTTGGATAAAACATAATTGCAGTTTCAGTTACTTAGTATCCCTACAGACTAGTAAAAAAAAGTACTGATTTTTTTCTTTCCACTTTCTCTGGCATTCATAATGAAAAAGGAGACAGATTCAGGCTCAAACATGGTAAAAAGTAATTCCACCAGAAGTGTATGATTCATAAATAAAATGCCACTACTAACTAGTTTCAATCAGCAAGAAAATATATAACAAAGTGGTTAAAAAGTACAAATAATGGATATCCAAAAATACTCTTCTCCATGGCTATACTGATCACAATTTTGCATTCCTCTGCTACACTATAATCATTCAGCTTATTTTCATTTTCTTTTTCTAGCTCACTTCTTTGTGTTCAAGACTTTGATGTCCTTAGTACACGTAGCCCTTGACAAACATTCCTTGTTTAGCTTCGTCTGATTCACCCTCGCCAGTGTATTTTCCAAGCTGAGCAAGAGAGTTGGCCTTAGCCCTGATAAGTAGCGCGTCCTGAGCAGCCTTCACGTTCTCAGGGACTCCTCCCCATGTCTTCAAGCAAGTGTTTTGAAGCGCCCTAGCATAGGAGAAGGACACGTGCCACGGGTTTGGAGATTGGTTCATGGCATTCAAGTTGAAGGTAGCCTCAACTTCTGATTGTCCACCAGATAAGAACTGTTTCAAATCCAACAGCATTGATCTTGTTAGCATGAGTTAGGTAATAATCTCCTACCTTGTGAAAAGTTTATGTTGTTTATCACCTCAAAAGTTTAATCTTTTTTTTTTTTTTTGTCTATTTACAGCCTGTTCTCTAACAATAAGTTGGAACTTTGTAGTGATGATAAACACTATGAATTTCTAAGGAACTAGCTTAATTCAACACCCCAAAAATCCACCAAAAGCATAGGTTTAAATGGTCCTTAACGTATTTTTCAATGTGCTTTGATAACGTATGCTAGTATATACAGACAGTATTCTTCAAGGTGATAAACTTTTGTTTCCTATAATAAGCATTAGACACTACAAAATCAATATATCTTTACGTCTTTAGAAGCCCATGTATAACGGTGTAAGCAATTTTTATGCTATCAGTGTAATATAACCCATTGTAGCAGCCAGAAAGTAGTCTGCCATACTAAGTACAGATAGTTACATCTTTTAAGTGATCTGGTAAGTGTAAAAATTCTTCAAACTACCTAATCATAGAAGTTAAACAGTTTAGTAATAGCGTAAAAATGAGGAGGAAACTTGCCATGATTCCGGGGACAGCTGGGGGAATTCTTCTTTGAAGGAGCTTAAGAGTATAATCAGCAACTTGCTCCGGAGTGGCTCTGTCTTTGCATTCAGCACCAGGAGTGACCATACTTGGCTTGAGGAGGATACCCTCAAACATGACATTGTTCTCAGCAAGGTAAAAAAAGACCTCAGCCCAAACTTTTTGTGCAACCTCAAAAGTCCTGTCAATGCCATGGTCCCCATCCAACAAGATCTCTGGCTCCACAATTGGGACCAAACCACTGTCCTGAGAAATGGCAGCATAGCGAGCCAAACCCCAGGCAGCTTCCTTCACAGCCAATGCAGATGGTCCATTGGGAATGCTCACAACGGTACGCCTGAAATTACCAAAAACATTAAGAATATCATCATGGTCAATTGTCACAAGTTAAAAGCATATAGAGAAAAGACTCAGATTTCCAAAAGGTTGTCACCATTTGGCAAAGCGAGCTCCCTGTTGGTAGTAAGCAGCAGTGCGAGAGGCAAGGCCATCAAGACCTTGGCACCATGACTCATCATTTGAACCAGCAAGGGGTACCAAACCCTGTTTTAATCAAGTCATAAGTTTATTAAGAGCTCAATTTCATATAAATTTAGTTGAGTTTGCTAATTAAACTAAACTTGAACACCTGCTGTCAAATGCAATTCTATTCTAAACAACTTGACTTGTTAAACACACACTCGGAATAATCAACCTATATTCAAGCCCAACTAGTATCAGCATCAGTAATCAATCAACTGTGACTAAATCTCAAACTAGTTGGACTGATAATATGAACTGATTATTCAGAGGATTTATTATAATTTAAAAAAAGAATAACACTAGCTATCTCCACTGCAATGTTCCTCGTTTATCCAGTTTTACAAAACTAGCATCATCCCAACTTACATGGTTACAAAGACAAAGTTATGTCCAAAATCTCATACTTAAACTAGAACACCCTATTGTTGCTTGCCTTAATCCCAACCATGTTTTCCCTCTTCAGTATTTATTACTCCATCCATTTCATATTATATACATGGTAGTACTATTTAATTTGGCACAGAATGAATGAGAGAGTTTTGGCACACACCAAAAGCACCCTTATAACTTATGGCTTTGATGTCAACGCATTTCTGTGGCTATAAAAGCATATAATTATATATAGAGAGGTGTCCTTGAATAAAAAGGAAAAAGTGTCATATAAAATGAAACTGAGAGAGGATGAATTCATCATTCCTTTGTCTTTATAGTTGCTGGTGCACGATGGGGGTACGGAGTGGACACAAGCAAATTAATATATATATATATATACCTTGTCAACTTTGATACCAGGAACAATGTTTTGTTCAACAAGGACATCAACCATTTTTTGGCCATCAATTGTGGATTGGTAGAGCGTCTCCTCGAAGAGAATGGCACCAGAAATGTACTGTCCTAGACCTGGAGCTGTCACAAGCAGTGTTCTGTAAGCTTGGCGGTTAGCCTCAGTGTTCTCTAGCCCAATGGATGCCAGACGCTTTCCGCAGGTAGCATTTGACTCGTCCATAGCCAATATTCCACGCCCTGGCGATGCAATTGTTTTCTACACATTACCATACAGAGAACAATTAGATTCTTGTTAATTAGGAATATTGCATTAGTCCTTCAGTAAACTAATTCTTTGACATAATCTACATCTTCCTTGACTTAATTTACTGAGTTATAATAAAGGAATAAGGATTTAACTAATGGAAAGAACTTTTGCACTATAACTGTAATATGATCTTTTTAAGCAGGTTGTCTTATTTATTTTCCTTGCAACTAGTTCCACTTATTATGAATAGCTATGTGTAGTTATCTTTTAAGTGACCTGATGGTGTAAAGGTTTTGTAGTGTGTAGAAGCTAAACTCAAGGACTAAATGGCCAATTATTGATCGAGTTAACTTATACTCCCTCTGTCTCAAATTATCTGTCGTGGTTTCTGCAAATAGTTATCTCAATTTATTTGTTTTTTCAGAAGCTCAAGACAATTAATTAATTCTTTCTCATTTAACCCTTAGTAGTGATTGTTCTTGAAGACTACAAACACCTCAATTATGATGTGATATTATGATTATTCAAATATATATGAAGGATAAAATAGTTTTAAAAGAAAACCTCCTAATTAATGTTTCTTTATTAAGAGGGGTGTAAAAGAGAATCATGATAGTTACTCTGAGAGAGAGAGTACTCACTAACAATGTAAGAACTACTACATCATCAATGTATTTTAGCTGTAGCTACTCAATTATTTACAACATCTTTAGTTAACCAAATTAGAATTACTACTGACTGGTTACACGTTATATTGTGAGGCAAGCTAATCACTTGATAGTTTTAACAAAATTATCTATGGTCACGTCAGTGTACAAAAGTTAAACTCATTATGAAACTTACAGCGGTCTTAACGAGCTCATCAGCATAGGAAGAAGCAGCCCGGATAGTGAGAGAAGGGGCGGATATAGGGTGGCAGCGGATTACTGAGGCGGAAGGTTGGCGAAGAGCCTGCCCCTTAACGAACTTAGACTTGTCAACAACTGGAGATGACTTTAGAAGAGATGTTGAGGCCATTTTTCTTTGGTCTTTTTTTTGTTAGTTTCTCCTCAAAGAAAGAGTACAAGTACCTTATCTCAGTGTTCTCTACTATAGTCTCTCCTTGCCACAAACAAATTTTCTCGAGCAGTGCCAAATTTATAATAACTCTCTGCTAAATGCGCTACAAAGTGTTTCCCCAAATTAAAGATATGTCATTTGAGGTTGTTATGCTCTGAAAAATGTCCACTTGTAGACGTGATTTTTATTTTTTTATTTTTTTTTGGTGTAATACAAGTGGTTATAGTATATGGAAATATTTCCACCTTGTAAAGGATTTCCCACTATGACTTTTCAAGTTTTTAAGCCTGAATTCTTTTGACAAGATGAAAGTGACATCACAATTCATGATATACTAGAGTACAATAAAATTGGTTTGCTCAAATCAACACCAGTGCCCAAACGTGAGGCTCTGATTAGCAGTCTTCCATTGGGCCATCCAGTGCTGTGTTGGTAATCTATGGTCATGGTTCTAATTCTGTTTCAAACATTAAGCAATGGCTGATTCAACTAACTACGGATTCGATAAAATTCAGTTTTTCAAGGTTAAATTTTATGTTTATGTGAAAATAAGTACAGCTAGAAAGATATTGTCTAGCTATTCGTTTAGAACTCATTTCCTCAATTAATTGATCTTGTGTCTGATTTCAAGATCCGCCACTAAATTTCAAGATATGTTAGACACATAATAAACAATTTTTTAATCAAATATATCAATAACTTATTCTTAACTTCGACACTTTTATGGAAGTCGTAACTAATCTATAAAACCAGTTTCAAACACTTATGGCATGAAAGATACTTAAATTCAACTTCAACTAATCCAAACGAGCTCTAAACCTCCTCTTCACTTTGTTCCTCTTTCTCCTTCCATCCATAATGAATACCACAATAAGTTCAATTTACCATGTTGGTACTTGCAGATAACACACTGTTAATCTTAGAGTTTGGTATTTAATCTTAGGTCCAGAACTCGTTAAATGCGTTCACGGCACTATGGATGACCAATTAAAACAAAAGAATATTGACAATCAGAAGAATAATAGGGTAAAATCGCACCAATGTGTGGCCCCAGCACATCAATTTGAAGTAAATGCACAGGGACTATAGCACATTTGTACTACTAATATTATCAACAAGCAGCAGCTAATTTTGAGAAATTGCCTCTGCAGATTCTACCATTAAGCAGAGAGCACTCCTAGGTGATTAAGCAGTCACCTCCAACAAGGTCAGAACAGCAAATCACTCAAAGAATCACTGTTTATCACCAAATACTACCAGAAAGAGCTTAAATCCAGGGCTGTCAGACATAAAAATCAACAGCACAAATACCAAGAAAAAACAATATATGGATGCCGTCATCCTTCCCTTAAGCTAGCAGAATCACCAAATAGAATGCAAACACCTCACCAGTCATATTAATCCATGTTCTTAATAGTAGTCTCATCATATCCATTCAAAAGATATAAAGACGCACATTAAAGCAACTAGTTCCAAAATCCAATATTTTTGAAAATAAAAAAGGTCAAATCTCAATTCAAAAGGGTAAGCAGAACAGGATGTCCTCAATAGTCACTATTGATACGGCATTGGCTTTCATCTGTCAGTACCTCCTAGGAAAACGGTCCATAAACCTTCCAGAGGGACACTCATATGCTAGGTGTCCTCTTCCCCCACAGTTGTGACAGATCATCAATGCCATGCAATCTCGACTCATATGGCCTACTTGCTGGCAGTTTCGACAAACAATGTCCCGATATCCTCCACCTCCACCCATAGGACGAGCTCCACCGCCCCTCTCTTCAAGAGCACCAGCCTTGGGGCAATCTCTAGCCAGATGACCGGATATATTACACAAATTGCACACAGGATCATTTTGACAATCACGTGCCAAGTGACCAGTCTTCCTACAATTTTTGCACGCCTTGTCGTTGGTGCAGTCAATTGCAATGTGGCCTTGCTTGAAGCAATTATTGCACAGCTTCAGGTCACCAGGAGGAAGTGGAGGAGCCGTGCAGTCTCTAGCACGATGTCCTGCCTTTCCACAGGTGTGGCAGATTCCTTCATTTGGACAGTTTCCAGCCATATGGCCTGGTTCTCGGCAATTCCAACAAAGAGATTTTGTGGTACACTCTGAGGCAATATGCCTGTTCAAATATTGGAGGCAAAATCAAAATTAAAGGAGTAATAAATATCACTTGTTTACCAACCTTACTGACCCCAATTCTCAGGAACAAGCATAGTTGAGAGCAATGATAAAATAATACACATAAAAAAAAACAAGAAAAAAAATGAATACGTAAATAATGAAGAAGTAATACAGGTATTAGGAAAGCCAAAGAAGGAAATCATTTTATCAAGCAACTTGTAAATATCAGCAGTATGTTGCATACACACTTCATGTAGATTTTCATACACATGTCCATTCCTTTTAAGAAAACACACAAGCTCGAGTCTGGATACTATTGGTTACCAAGTAAACAATTTTGTGTTTACGCTATTAGTGAAATCCTCTGTAAGCAACTAGTGTGTACTGGCAGCTCTAATACACTTGCTAAATTTGACTGTCTGGTTGTTTGGGTATTTTACAAGCTAAGTACTAAGAATTACATATTACTATCTCATTTCTATATGTTGCTTAATTACGATGTGAATGTCCTAAGTTTTCAACAAAGCATGCCCGGCTATGCACACTCAATTTCAGGATTCCCCCCCCCCCCCCCCCAGTTACTTGTAAGCTAAGACTATTCAGTGTGCTTCCCTTAAAGGAGATCGGGCTATATCTTTCTTTTTGGGATAACCGTGGTGTCGGGAGCAACTTTCGCACACCTCGACTAATTCCACACGATACCTGCAACCTCCCACCAATTATAGGTATCAGGTAACTCTGTCCGCCAAAGCTAGGATATCTGGAAAGAAATCACCTAGTGGCTTTGTCTCTAATGGGATTTGAACCTGAGACCTCATGATTCTTAACCCACTTCATTGACCACCAAGCCACACCCTTGAATATCAAGGTATATCTTTGCTCCTTAGTTACCTGTATCAGATATCAAGATCCAACTGCTGTATACTGGCAGAAAGTGATGCAAACAAATGAGATGTGCAAGCAATAGAGAATAGCAATATAACTGCATCAATGAGCAGCCTCTATGATTCAAATTTTAATCTGTTGCACAACAGTGTCCACAGTACACTAAATAAATGTAATAGTAATGCTTAAGCTTTCCAGGGGAACACATAGTTAATTAACACAGAATATTCCAATACTTACCCTGGGAGACCACAATTGTGACATATGGCAACATTAGGGCATTCCCGAGCAAAATGGCCAGGCCGTTTGCAGTTCTTG